>JARCGZ010000002.1:5000-1240625 GCA_029784005.1 Lenwebbia sp. NSW1173648
CTAAACCCTAAACCCTAAACCCTAAACCCTAAACCCTAAACCCTAAACCCTAAACCCTAAACCCTAAACCCTAAACCCTAAACCCTAAACCCTAAACCCTAAACCCTAAACCCTAAACCCTAAACCCTAAACCCTAAACCCTAAACCCTAAACCCTAAACCCTAAACCCTAAACCCTAAACCCTAAACCCTAAACCCTAAACCCTAAACCCTAAACCCTAAACCCTAAACCCTAAACCCTAAACCCTAAACCCTAAACCCTAAACCCTAAACCCTAAACCCTAAACCCTAAACCCTAAACCCTAAACCCTAAACCCTAAACCCTAAACCCTAAACCCTAAACCCTAAACCCTAAACCCTAAACCCTAAACCCTAAACCCTAAACCCTAAACCCTAAACCCTAAACCCTAAACCCTAAACCCTAAACCCTAAACCCTAAACCCTAAACCCTAAACCCTAAACCCTAAACCCTAAACCCTAAACCCTAAACCCTAAACCCTAAACCCTAAACCCTAAACCCTAAACCCTAAACCCTAAACCCTAAACCCTAAACCCTAAACCCTAAACCCTAAACCCTAAACCCTAAACCCTAAACCCTAAACCCTAAACCCTAAACCCTAAACCCTAAACCCTAAACCCTAAACCCTAAACCCTAAACCCTAAACCCTAAACCCTAAACCCTAAACCCTAAACCCTAAACCCTAAACCCTAAACCCTAAACCCTAAACCCTAAACCCTAAACCCTAAACCCTAAACCCTAAACCCTAAACCCTAAACCCTAAACCCTAAACCCTAAACCCTAAACCCTAAACCCTAAACCCTAAACCCTAAACCCTAAACCCTAAACCCTAAACCCTAAACCCTAAACCCTAAACCCTAAACCCTAAACCCTAAACCCTAAACCCTAAACCCTAAAACCCTAAACCCTAAACCCTAAACCCTAAACCCTAAACCCTAAACCCTAAACCCTAAACCCTAAACCCTAAACCCTAAACCCTAAACCCTAAACCCTAAACCCTAAACCCTAAACCCTAAACCCTAAACCCTAAACCCTAAACCCTAAACCCTAAACCCTAAACCCTAAAACCCTCCACACTCGACCCTCGACCCTCCAACCCTCGACCCTCGACCCTCCAACCCTCGACCCTCCAACCCTCGACCCCCCAACCGTCCAACCCCCCAACCGTCGACCCTCCACCCTCCACCCTCCACCCTCGACCCTCGACCCTCCAACCCACGAACCTCCAACCGTCCAACCCCCCAACCGTCGACCCTCGACCCTTGACCCTCCGACCCTCCAACGCTCGACCCTCGACCCTCGAACCCTCCACCCTCGACCCTCGACCCTCAACCCTCCACCCTCAACCTAACCCCTCGACCCTCGACGCTCGACCCTCGAACCCACGACCCTCGACCCTCACCCCTCGACCCTACAACCCTCCACCCTCGACCCTCGACCCTCGACCCTCCAACCCTTGACCCTCCAACCCTCCAACCGTCGACCCTCGACCCTCGACCCTCCGACCCTCCCACCCTTGACCCTCGACCCTCGACCCTCGAACCCTCGACCCTCGACCCTCGAACCCTCGTCCCTCGTCCCTCGAACCCTCGAACCCTCCACCCTCAACCCTCAACCCTCAACCCTCAACCCTCAACCTTCAACCTTCAACCTAACCCCTCGACCCTCGACCCTCGACCCTCGACCCTCGAACCCTCGACCCTCGACCGTCAACCCTCGAACCCTCGACCCTCGACCCTCAACCCTCGAACCCTCGACCCTCGACCCTCAACCCTAAACCCTCAACCCTCCACCCTCAACCCTCGACCCTCGACCCTCGACCCTCGACCCTCGACCCTCGAACCCTCGACCCTCGACCCTCGACCCTCGACCCTAAACCTTAAACCCTCAACCCTAAACCCTCAACCCTCCACCCTCAACCCTCGACCCTCAACCCTCGACCCTCGACCCTCGACCTTCAACCTAACCCCTCGACCCTCGACCCTCGACCTTCAACCCTCAACCCTCGACCCTACAACCCTCCACCCTCCACCCTCCACCCTCGACCCTCCAACCCTCGACCCTCCAACCCTCCAACCGTCGACTCTCGACCCTCCAACCCTCGAACCCTCCAACCCTCGACCCTCGACCCTCGACCCTCGAACCCTCGACCCTCCACCCTCCACCCTCAACCCTCAACCCTCTACCTTCAACCTAACCCCTCGACCCTCGACCCTCCGACCCTCCAACCCTCGACCCTCGACCCTCGAACCCTCCACCCTCGACCCTCGGACCCTCGAACCCTCGACCCTCGACCCTCGAACCCTCGAACCCTCGGCCCTCGTACCCTCGACCCTCGACCCTCGAACCCTCGAACCCTCGGCCCTCGTACCCTCGACCCTCGACCCTCGAACCCTCGACCCTGGACCCTCGACCCTCGAACCCTCGAACCCTCGAACCCTCGACCCTCGACCCTCGAACCCTCGAACCCTCCACCCTCCACCCTCAACCCTAGACCCTAACTTGAATTTCACTTTTAGAAATGTTATTTTTGCTAAAGAAAAATGCAATCTAATCTAAATTTCTACAAGGGAGATTAAATATGCAGTTATCTACATGATTTCAATTTTAAAGATACAATCTTAATTTAAACATGGCAGTGGGTGAAGGAAATATTTTTTAGAATTTTCAAAAATCACGTCATGCGACAGTTATATTCTAAAAGATAATAACAATCAACCAATTCAATTCAAAATAGGAAAGATATTATATGTCAACCAATTTGAATATTTTGTGATATCTAAGTCCAATTTTTAATCCGTAATCTTATGGGTTAACATATTGAACTTAAATCATTGCCTAGTCAAATATTCTATCTATAATCTTATATATATCTTTTTTTGACTATGCGGCAAGTTCCGAATTTGGAAAGATTTCCTAATCAAATCTGCATAGTTAGGGATCATGTAATATTTCAAAGATATGCAATGATCATAATAGGCAAGTAGATATTCAAATTAGTGATAGGAAACTATACCCAAATCCTCATGATTGCTCTTCCGATTTGAATTCACTCGAAACTTGCACCCTAAGCTTAGAGTTTGGACCAACGACAAGGACTCAGCTTGGCACAGGACTCTTGGAACTCGATCACGGCTCGGGTGGACTCTCGGCAGACCCTCAGCAACTGTGGTAGCAGCCAGCTTCGGGCGACACAGCAACATACGACGAGACCACAGGGACCAATGGGCATGCGGCAGAGCTTGGCTTCGGCAATTCTGCTTGAAGGCTGAGACAGCATGGGCTAAACCATGGGGGAAACGACATCAGCTGTACATGGGCGAGCAGTGAGCAGTGTCAGGTGGAGTAGCTAGCAGCGTCAGGCGGTGTCAGGCGAAGCAAAGGGTCCTCGAGCCGAGCACCAACGAATCGGCAGTAGTATGGGTCTTGAACAGCAGAGAAACTGAGCACCAATTTGCAGGGATGGCACGCCAAATAGTAGAGGCCGAGCAGAAGAGACTTGGAAGTAGACTTGGCAAGCGTCAGGGCTAGAGTAGGAATCACAGCAAGAAGGGACCGATGTGGGTGCGACGAAGGAAAGAGCAAAAATCGAGAACCCCTAAGCCCCTCTGTCTCTCTCACTCTCTGAATCTACCGAAAACTAATAGAGACCCTATACACATAACAGAATAGCTCATGTAGGATTCAATATGCCTCCAGCTTTGGCCATAAAACTGAAGCCACATGTAAATGGTACTATGCACAAGTGACATATTTTGAAATGTATATATCGGTCTAAGAGTTTTGCTTCCTAAAGTGTCACACAAAAAGGTTGAACCAGCACACATTAGGGTCTACCTGGAAGCACATATATGTACCTTATTTTATAATTCCATATATTTTCGTGATTTGTGCCTACAAAGCACCATTCAAAGATGGCAAAATCATCCTATATCGACACTGTGGAATGAACTCATACGAACATTTGCAAATCCAAAGAATATAACCTATCATTCAATTCGCAAGTTTTGTTTCTTATGGATCCTCGAGATGAGAAGCAAGAGAGATAATATACGGTTTCGAATGCTCTATGCAATTTTTTTTATTATCCTCACTATCTAACTATTTTTTTTTGTTCTTTTCAATGTTTCCCTTCGAAATGTCTGACTTCTCCTTTGAAAAAAGGGATGCGTAATTTCCTTTTACATTTAGAACAAACTTGGCAGTTCGTTGAGGGTGGAATTTTACTTTAAATTATTTATCATTGGCCCCATAATCCTAGTACGAGTGATTCTAGATAAAGCATGTAGCCCATGCATATTGTACGAAAGCTGAACTTTAGGCTTTAGCTGTGTGAATAATATGTGTGCATGTGTGTCATTGATCAAGAGAAGGAACATGGCTTCATTTCTTTTGAGCAAGTGCGTTTTTCAATGTGATATCCATTCGCAGGTTGTTATAGCTATGAGACAAAATTCAAACACTATGTTATGCCATTTTATTTTGTTAACTAATCTATCTTAACAGAAATTTCTGCATTAAGATGAAAATAAATCTTACCAACTTAAGTTATGTTAGATTAGCAATTTATGCATATGGTACTTTTCTTTAACATATAACTTATGATAAAAGTGTTGAGTGCATGTTTTGTTATCCCTGGTATTGGATGGATGCTTTGTGCATTCTCACATATCCAAACACTTTCTATTATCCTCATTTAATTTGATGATTTGATCTTTGGGCTCCCTCAATGAGGTACGTAATTTTTTTCACTCTTGATCTCTCTAAGCAACAAGCTGCGAATTGAAGACATTTTTAGGTGAGTTAAGTATAACTGAAGTTTGGAATCAATCCTTTGATTAGATTATAATTCTTTAACAAAATCTTATTTGACTAATAGAAATTTACTAAGGGAAAATTTAAATTTTATGCCCTGTTGCATGCCCAAAATCTTCTCTATACTATTGCAGGTTTGTTTTTAGGGTGAGTGGGCTTACTTCCCGCCATGGTAAAATTTACTATCTTTGAATATTACCATGAGAGATGTGTAGTTATCTACTTTCTCTTGCAATTTCACATAAACACAACTTATAAGTTGCTGACTGCATAACAAATTGCAAATTACGATATAAAGGTGCAATGATTAGGCCAATTAAATAGGTATTCATATATTCAAATTCTTCTCTACATGCGTGGTTACTGTTAGGATATTAGCTTAGTCAATGAAAAATTGACATTTACTTTTCAGCATATAATGAGCTGTCAAAAAATCCTGAGCCGGCCCGGCCCAATTCGACCCTAAAATTTAAGATATTTTAGGTCGGACCTTGGTCTTCCTTCGCATAAGGGTCTAGGGTATTATTAGGCTACGTATGGCAACGTTTCTGTTCCTGGGAACAGTTTTAGAACAGAAACACTTTTTTGTGTTTCTGTTCCCAGCTACGATTTCTGGGAATAGAAACGCGTTTGGTAACTGGAGAAAAATTCTATTTCCGGAACAAAAAAAGAATAGAAACGCGTTTGGTAACTGCAAAAAAAATTCTGTTCTTAATTTTTCATTTCATAAAAGGGACTATATATATATAAATTAAGATGTCTTTATCTTTTTAACTTATTAAATCAAATTAAGTCTCATTTGTTCAATTTATTAAATCAAATTAGACCAATATATGTATAAGTAATTTATGCACGTTTTATGAAAGTACACTAT
Source organism: Lenwebbia sp. NSW1173648 (assembly GCA_029784005.1). Taxonomy (NCBI): domain Eukaryota; kingdom Viridiplantae; phylum Streptophyta; class Magnoliopsida; order Myrtales; family Myrtaceae; genus Lenwebbia; species Lenwebbia sp. NSW1173648. The sequence continues at coordinate 10,708 of JARCGZ010000002.1, forward strand.
GGACGAGATCAACTAAGACAAAAAATTGAAAGAGAAGGAGCTAATTGGAATTGAACAATAAGAACATCAAATATGTTTTTCATACATAGGAAAAATTACAATTGTAAGTCATACACAAATGTTCCCAAATAATTAAAAATATGATTACATAATTGAAAAATACAAAGTCATGGAATTTCAGGCATATTGCAGTCTCTGGCCATTTTATTTGCAATACTTTTCCTAAGTACATTCCTCTCACTTGCCTGCACATCCGATACACCATCATAAACCTCTTCTTCTATAGACACATATGCGTAGTTAGGATCACCATAAATGGAAAAGTTTCTATCCATCCTATCTTGGTCGCGAATATAATTATGAAGAGCGCAACAAGCAATCACAATGAGCGCTTGCTTCCGAATTGGAAAGGAAGGCATGTGTTGCAATATAAAGAACCGTTTCTTCAGTGTCCCAAATGCTCTCTCAATTACGTTCCGAAGTGAAGAGTGCCTATGATTGAACATTTCTCTTGTTGTTGTAGGCCGTCTCCCTCTATCTCTATAATCATTCAAATGATACCGTTCACCTTTAAACGGCGTCAAAAATCCTGGAAGTGCTGCATAACCAGAATCTACCACGTAATATTTGCCTACAACAAGGTACAATATACAATTGTTATGAAATGCATCACAATATGACCATAAGCAAACTACTACTGATAGACAAAGAAAATACCCGGTGGTGGTCGGGGAAAATTCTGTTGGGGATCTTCGAGTGCGGCCGAGAGCACCCGACAATCGTTGGCTGATCCTTCCCATCCAGCATACACGAACGTAAATTTCATGTCAAAGGAACAAGCACATAGCACATTCTGGGTGGTGGTATCTTTTCTATTTCTATGTGGAATTTGCTTCGACCTAGGCATAACAGCACTAATGTGCGTACCATCAATAGCACCTATGCAGTCCTGTGATTTTACAAATGTATAGTGTTATGTAAGATTGTCAATTACAAGTATTTGATTATGTAAACTTAATATGGAAAACATACCTTAAAGTAGCGCGAGTGGTTAGGATCCAACATAATCTCCTCTAGGACTACATCAAAGGAAAGTGCTTTGATGACTTCCTTTGAAAGTTTGATCATCGCTTTCAACACTACATTAAAATACCTGCTAACTGTTTCTGGGGAATGTTGGAATCTCTAGGCTAAAGTTCTCATAGAGTTCTTGTGACCAACCATCAATAAAAAGATACCCACTTGTTCATCCACCTTAATATTTCGACTATTTTTCAACCAACCTTTTTCACTCATTAAATCACATAGATTTAGAAAAACATGTCTTTCCAATCTAAACGCCTCGTATATTCTATCCGAGTGACCAAGAAGAATCTCACTTACCCATTCGGCTCCTGTTTGATTACTGTCCCTATATGGTTCTTTCATATGCAAGCACTGATCCAGCATCTGAGCATAGATCCATGAACGTATTATCGTAATATGAAACTCATTCAAGCATGTTCCAATTGGAGCTAACTGTCCAGTAGATACAATACTTGATTCATCTTCCATTGTACCTATACCATCACACAAATACAATGACATTAACGTAGGTACTTCAAAAAAGAACACAAATTTCACGCAATCCATCATACTCATAGTAAATGCAAACAAAAGAGTCTCATATATCCTTAAAACCAAACAACAACCGATGATCTATGTCTGTCATAAAATAAACTGAAACCAAACACCACATACAAATCCACAATACATTTCTAATTATCTACTAAAGATTTCGGAGAAGTGCATTCCTCCTTTCGGAGGTGCTTATGATGAAAGACTCCCTCCATTCAATACTAGCACATGCTTTGTCCACTCCTTTGGTGTAAAGACCATCGTCCAACTCAGGTATCTCAAGTAGAATAGTAACCACAGCAGTCACGGAATAGGGGTTCACAGGTGGCTGTGAGGTGGCCGATGAGGACTTGATCATATCTTCAATGGCTTTGCAGATCGTGGTTAAGTCGTACTGGCTACTCTTTCTTCTTCTCTTGGTATTCGGAGTCCTATCCAAGTTATGCTTATCATGAACTGGAGTATTAGGATCGGCAGGTGTGAAGTCTTCCTCATCAAGGTGGTGATCACCAAAACCCTCCGAAAAATCATTACCACCATCTTCACAGTTATCATCATCATCCGATAGTGGCAAATTCTGGCCAGTTCCTATTGCTTGCTCCCCAGTAGCATATGTATCACCAAACATAATGCACAACTCGGGATAAATAGGAAATCCATCCTTCTTGAATTTCGCCCACTCATTATTATCCTTCAATTTTCACAAGAAATAACAAACATAATCAAACATTTTAAGACTTATATGTATAATAGTCTAAAAATGACAAAATGATACCTTGACGTGAAGTTCCCATATGCTTGGATCATCGACAGTCACTCTTTTATTGACATTATCCCAACCAAATCCAGATTGCCCAAGAAGTTTCTTGAAACTACCATATTGTGTTCTCAGCTTGTTGTGCTTGTGTCTCAATTGTACTTGGCTATATTGGACTCTCACCTTATTGTTGAATGTGATTCTTATGTTTTTCCACCCTGTTTTGTTGAAAGTACAAGATGTACGATTTCCCTTCTTCATCTCTTCTATCATCAAACTCACAAACAAGTTGAGGGAAGTCTCAGTCCACTTTGCATTGAATGTGTCTTTTTGGGATGCCATGTAATCTTGACTAATTCATCATCATATTAACAATGCAATCACAAACTCAATCAATTACAAACAATGAAGCAATTCTTAGTTTAAGGCATGAAAAAGTGGCTAAGAAATGTATGGAAAGGACAAAAAACAGCTCTCTTCCAGCAAATTAATTTGCACATGGCATGATTGTCGTGGAGCCTAAAAAGAAAATTGGCGTCAATTATAAGACAAATCATTTTCTGAGACTAAGTCCAACAAGAACATTAATTATAAGAGAAGTCATCTTCTAAGACTGAAGTCCAACAAGAAGACTGGGGTCATGATGAATTAATAATCTCCATGTTCAACAAAGTATCATCCAACCAGGCATATAAAAAAAGCAAGGAAAAAAGCATGGAAGTAAATAAACAAGGTTCGATGCTTTGAGATACACTTAAGCAGAATTTATTTTGCTCACCAACCTTAAAACCACAAAGCCATCTACTGTAGAGAATTCCCAACAATTATTACGCTCTAAAACTGCACAAACTTCAATCAACGACATGGTCTTTCTTAGCAAGTCTAAACAATCTCAAGGGACGACAATTCTAGCAAAACTTTAACCATCTTCTACAAATCAGATCCAAAGTCGCAAAAGAGAGATGCACACCAACCTAACTCAAAGGTATTGCAAGCCTGAATCTGGCCACGACAGAGCAGATACAAGATTTCAAATGGGAAAAAGGGAAACTACTTTCTCTGATCAATCAATGCACCGCCAATTGGCAATTTCCAGGCTCAAGGTTTCGAATCGAGTTATGTCGCCCAAGAATAGCTATGCACGGAACACCTGAAACCAAAAAGAGAATATCTTCAAATTAGTAGAAAAAGAGAAGGGAAAAAAAAAAGCTACATAGCTGAAACAGCCTCCGGGTTGGTTGCGCGAGGCCGACCCTTGCGACGGTGGGGTTTGGCGCGCACGAGCTCGTGGAGCGCAAGCCAAACCCGCTCGGCCACACCTTCGGGTTGGTTATGCGAGGCCGACCCCTGCGACAGTGGGGTTTGGCTCGCATGAGCTCGCGGAGCACAAGCTAAACCCGCTGGGCCACGCGCGGCGAGCGTGAGCCAAAACCTACCCAGATCTGGGCGGTTTGGCTCGCTATCTTCAAGTGCGGCCGAGACCCGCCCAGATCTAAGAGGGCTTGCACGAGCTCTCCTGCATGTGGGTCGCTAATCGATTGCTAAGAAAAGGAAGAAGAAGAGGATGAATCGGCAGAAACTCACCGGAGGTCCAAGCACTGTTGGTTCGTTGAGGAACGGCGATGGTCAAGGTGCGCGTTGTGAGGGAGGAGCTGCTCGCGTATGAGTATGAGGGAGGAAGTGTTCGTTCTTCTTCAATAGACTGTGAAGTGATGGTATAAAAAATGTTCCAACCAAAGCTGTAAAAAGTGTTTCGAAAACAAAAAAACAAATTTTTCTGTTTCTTTTTTTTTTGGGCCAAAAGTGTTTATTTTTCCAAAAGTATTCCGGGGAACACTTTTGGAGAAACACTCGAGAGAAAGTGTTTCTCTCTAGAGAACACATTTGGAAGAGAAACACTTTCTCTCGAGTGTTCCCTTGGAGTTTTGGGGAGAAGCCAAACCTAACCCTAACCCACCGAGAAGACCCGAAAATTAGGAAGGTCGTCTTCTTCGCGTAAGGTCAGTTTCCATTTTCCGTCGTCTCTTCCAGTTCCCACGCTCTCTTCCACCAAGTAGTCGATCGACGCGTGCCTCTCAGTCACGCCATCATTAACTTCAAAGCCAAGCTCAGACTCTCGCCGGTAAGCTCGCTTCGTCATCTCTGTCGATCCGCTTCTCCCTGTCTCGCAGGTACTGTTCATCTTTCCTGCTCGTTTCACGTGTGGGAAATCAAGAAATCAGACGGGTATTTCGCCGCCTTCATCTCGAATTTTCAACTCTGATCTCGGATGTTAATTGAAGTATCGTTGACTTAGGGAATGTGAAAATCGCTTAAGAGAGATGAAAGCGGGGAAATACCCGTCTGATTTCTTGATTTCCCACACGTGAAACGGCGACCAACAATAACGGATATGCATGTAGCATCTTCGGCCAAAGCTCGCCCGGTCCTTGCTCTCTCTGCCGATGCTTGCCCATGCTCGCCCGGCCAAATGCTACATTGGAAGTAACATTTTGAAGCCTCTGTTGCTCCTCGACCAACATTTTGAAGCAGCTATATGTAGACAATTGCATGCATCTCTTTACTTTAAAGTTACTTTGCAGAATATGCACTTATCCAAACGCTATTTACCTCAGAGCAGTAATCATAGACCTTGCAACTAACTTGCTGGAGCTGTGGAATTTGATGGATACACCACTCAAGGAGCAACAGAGGTTTCAAAATGTTACTTCCAATGTAGCTGCTTCTGAACACGAAATAACCAAGCCTGATGCACCCTATGTGGCTTCTATAAATCAGGTGAGACATACGTAACATGGATTATCTACATATATCACAAGCATCATGTCCAGTTTCTTAGGCTGCTAAAGAGATGCATGCAATTGTCGATGAATTTCCATATGAGCATTTTATACAGGTTGAAGCAGAAGTAGCTCGCTTGCATGAGTTGACATTGAACAAAATGAAAGAGCTTGTTTTAAAGAAGAGGTCAGAGCTAGAGGAGATTTGTAGAAAGACACATTTGATCCCTGAAGAAGACAATACCATGAAATCTATCACGGAGCTATGGAGTCTGGTATTCCCAATACCCTCAAGCACATTGGCAGTATCATCTCGGCAATTGCTTGAACTGTCTTTGTTCACTTGTCACGCAGGAGCCACGAATGCTGCATGTGTACTTGAAGTTCTTAGTGTACTTGAACAAATTGAAGTTGATATTGCAAAAATCAAAGAGGAAGCTTTCAACGGGAAAGAATTGCTTGAAAAGGTCGAGAAATGGTTGGCTGCATGCATTGAGGAGTGCTGGCTTGAGGATTACAACAGGGTTGAGTGTTCTCAATCATTCCTCGGTACACAAACGTTTATCCACTTTATATTGCTTAGTTATTCTCTTTCCTCTTTTTCAGGATGAAAATAGATATAATGCTGGAAGGGGGCCCATCTTACTCTTAAGTGTGCTGATAAAGCTCGAGCACTCGTTAATAAATTACCACGCACTTTATAACAAATGTCGCTCTTGTTATATATGTAAATGTCAGAGCATGAGCTCCTCATCTCTACCATAATGACCTGATGAACTTTAATGTACCATTTCAATCTCATTGCAATAGCAATGGTTGAGACCTTAGCTTCGGAAACTGTGTCATGGGAGAAGGAAAGAGGTGTGGAGTTCACCTTTGATGGCATAAGTATCTCGATGGTTTAAACAGCAATGCTGATTGTTTCGATGCTGTATTTCTCAAATTGTCAATCATTCTATACAGATCCGACTACTCTCTATGCTCGAAGAGTATACTATTCTGCGGCAGGAGAAAGAACAAGGTGATGGCTTTGCAGCTTTTTCAGCTGGTAAGGTCCTTCCATCTGCAAAAATATATATTTCTTGGCAGGAATTGTGATTTTTCTTCGGTGTCTGGGTTGGGGCATTAATGCTGGATGCATTTACGTCCATAAGCCTTTAACCTCTTTATAGAAGTCTTGCATTAGATGGGGGTGGAATTTCATAGAAACACTGTTATTCACTGTACATCGACAACAATACCTCTTTGCATGAATTTCTTGAAGGTATTTCAGACACCTCTTGAAGTTTCCACAAACTTTCATGCAGTTTGCGGTCATTCGCGAATATTTGTGCATATTTAATAGTGGTAGCAAGTGAGTAACTGTTTTGAGCAAATTTGATTTTTACCCCAATTTAGAACCTTTCTGATTACATTGGTTCAATCTTTGTCAGGGAGGAATTAACTGGACTAATTGTAAGGAGCGCATTATATGGAAAATGATTGCTCGAATATCAATTGCATGAACTAAACTTGTTAATCCATTGCAGGGAATTGGAGAGAGGAGGGCTACCGAGATTATCGCATACCGCGAACAACATCCGTTCGCGGAGCCATTTCAGAAGGTAAGTACCAAGTCGCTGGAGTTCATTCTTAAATATGTGCTTGCACATGGTAATATCTTTTTTGATATCTAATTTTAGCTCGAGGTTTAATGTGCTTGCACATGGTAATATCTTTTTTGTAATCTAATTTCAGCTTGAGGATTTGAAGTGTTTTCAAATTTCAACAAAGCTGGTATGTCGTGTCTTTTCGAGTACCTTTTGTACTAAGATTGAACATATTAATAAAAAGGAAATTGATTGTACGAATTGGTTATTCATGTTGCAGTTTAAGAAGGTGCTGCGAATAAGGTAGAAGGTCCAACAGCTCTCGGATTAACTTGTTGGTCAAAGATTTTTGTATGTGATGGACTTGGTGAAAACAGGTGAAATTGATGGATGGACAAATTAATGAAAACAGGTGACAATAATAGGGTATATAACATAGGGTCTGATCTCTGTCTAGCATGCTTTAGAGTTTTGGTTATATATACATATAATGACAATGTTTTGGCTGCTGCCAAAAATTTAAGCAGATTTCTTCTGTCTCCATGCCCATTCAGAGGTTACTCATTTCTTTGCTTTCAGACACGAGGTTTACTGATATACACATAGAAACATATAGAAAGAGAATAAGGGAGATATATGATTTATTTTGGTTTCGGTCACGAGGTTTACTGATATACACATGGAAACATATAGAAAGAGGATAAGGGAGATGTATGATTTATTTGTGGGTGGCCTAAGAGAAGTAGGTGTCAAGTATATGGAGATTAGTGGTGGTTTGTATTGTTGGGTGGATATGAGCGGACTTAGTTGCGTAAACAAGCTTCTGAATATTGCAAGAACTCGAAAGAAAAACAGAAAAACTCTTTTTTCCGCACTGATATTCGTTCAAGAAATAGACCCCACATAAAGTCCATATCCTTTCTCATACAACAGGAATGTTGTCTTTAGATAATTGTAATAAAACAACAGCGAAACCAGTCTGGTTCTATGGAGTGGCATGCAAAACCAGGTGTTGATTATCTGACACCGTCTTGATATGAGGTTCCTCTCCGAATGCCGTGTCAAATGACGAAGAATGAATCGGTGGTTCACGTGAAAATTGCTGTTTAAGTTGTTTAGACAAGGTTGGAGGCTATTGGTAGAAGCTATAACATAGTGTGTTTATCGCAGAGAAGAGGAGAAGAAAGCAAAGAAGATCAGATCAAAGCCGGGACGGGAGAAGGTGCACCTGGGTGTCCGGTTGGATCACCAAGTTGAATTTGGGGAGAGCGTGGCAATCGTATTATCCACAAGAGAATTGGGATCGTGGTACAAGAAAGTGGCAATGGACTGGACCAATAGCGGATGGGTAGGTGAGTTAGTACTGAAAGGAGGCGAATCTGTCGAATATAAATTCGTCATTGTTGGGAAAGACGAGTGTGGCATGGGAATCTGGGGATAATCGAGTCCTCAAGCTGCCCAAAGGAGGAAAGTATGGAATGGCTTGCAAGTGGAACGCGACTAAGGAGGCTGTGGAGTTGATGCCTATGGATTCTGATGAGACTGATGAGGAGCTGTTCAATGATGATGGAGATAACGGTGCTGCAGGTAGTGATACAGCTGCTCTTGCTGAGGTGGAGACGAGCCCTTTTGTGGAGCAATGGCAAGGGAAGGCTGTGAGTTTTATGCGCTCCAATGAGCACAGGAATAGAGAGACAGAAATGTGATGGGATACTTCGGGTCTTGAAGGATTGGCCTTAAAGCTGGTCGAAGGTGATCGAAATGCAAGGAACTGGTGGCGTTCATGCAGACACTATCGTGAATATGAAGCTCAACCGATTTATGTCCGTTAATGTTTCTCTCTTTCTTTCCCCAGACAATAGATTGGCTTAAAATCTAATATGCAAATTTACTATATGTAGCATGTCTTACATTAGCAGATAAGCATTCCATGTCTTTGGTTTGATTCTGAATGTTCACAATTGGTTTTGCATTTGTTTTTCCAAGGTTATCTGAGATGATTGTTAGATTAGAAAATGACCTTTTTTGGTTGATAATTCTGGTTTGCTTGCTCCTGAATTTGAAGAAATGGATGAATGTAAAGGTGCAGCTTATATCATCCAATTGACATTGTCATGTCTTTTAACTTGTGTTACTGAAGCTTGAAGTTGTTCGTGAGCTTATAGTTGAAAGCCTTCAAGGTGGAAACCGATTGGAGGCTCTTGTAAACTCTGCCATCTATTAGAAGGTATAGTTAGCTGACTAAGTTCCGAGCCACACTTTTGAGTTGACTCTTTGTGGTCTTCTTATGCAGTGGATAAACACAGGACAAGTTCCCTGCTTTGAAGATGGAGGTCATCATCGGCCAAATAGGCATGCAGAGATATCTAGACTCATATTCCGGGAATTGGAGAGGATTGGCTGCAGGAAAGATGCTTCCCCTAAGGTGACGTGTGTGTGTCGGTGTGCAAATGTCCTATTTACCCTGCTTAGTGGGGATAAGACTTGTGTGTGTCATGCTTTTGTCTTTCTGCCGTACCATAGCTCATGTGCGTTAAAAATTGACTTTTTTAATAGAAAATCCTGCTTAATTTCGCTGATATGTTTCATACTATCACGGGAAAAATCACTTTGTCCTATTACCTGTACTACACTACATTATAAGGTTAAGGATTCTTCATCTAGTAGCCAGTTCCTCGCAAATGTTCTCTCATGTATATTTTGTTAATTCTTCTCAACTTTAGTGTGGAAAATATCATACATGGTTTGCTTAGTTTGGTATCAAACAGCATAAAGATGAGAGCATTTTTGCTGTAAGTTAAATGTCCTGCTTCCGGCAAAGGGCTACTTGTTGGTAAAACACTTTTGCAATAAATGTTCCGCACTGATGGATTCGGAGGTGGTTTTTCATGCAATAGAGGGCATATCTTTGGCATAGAATTGCTGGGTACATACTACTATTACAGTTAACTATTATTATTATTATTTGGAAAAGAAAAAAAAAAGGGGGGGGGGTGTTTAACATACTGCTTTCCTCAGATGTCATCCATTGGGGTTTCTTGTAGCTTCTGAGAAAAGGTTAAAACCCCTATTGTCAGGTAGGTGCGACTGAAGCACTTGATGTAGGAGTATGGTGGCTCTCTTTTTTTTTTGCTTCTGTTAAGCATGTACATACATTTATATAACAGCGTATTCGTTGTGTAATTGTCATGTAGTCTTCTCCTACGATAGTCACTGCTTGTATTGACATCTTATTTAGGAAGTGCTGGTGGTTCGCAAAATTCATCCATGTCTACCATCTTTCAAGGCTGAATTTACTGCATCTGTTCCTCTGACTCGAATAAGAGATATAGCACATCGAAATGACATTCCCCATGACCTCAAGGTTGTGCTTCATGAAGGACTTGGTGTGTGAATCTCTGAAGTTACAGGTTAATCTGTGAACTTCACTTTAACTTGTTTCTTTGTTTATTTTCCAGAAACGCAGCAAGAAATAAAGCATACAATGCAGAACAAGCTTCACCTGAATGCTGGTCCTGAGGATTTAGTTGCTACAGAAGCAATGCTTGCTAGAATCACTAAGAACCCAGGAGAATATAGTGAAGCATTTGTGGAGCAATTCAAAAAATTTCATCATGAGCTGAAGGATTTTTTTAATGCTGCAAGGTCTGTCATATAAGATTTCATAATTTTGACAATCTGAAATTGAAGTCTTAACTATGTTAGTGGCGACTCTAACGAACACTGGTGGGCTATTAATATGGCCAGACCATCAATTGCTAAAAACCTTCCCAGTCAAACCCCTCACAGCACAAAAAAGAACTAATATAAAGAGGTGAAAGAACCTAAGATAACGTATGTACATGCTGCTTTCCTCAGATGTCATCCATTGGGGTTTGTTGTAACTTCTGAGAAAAGGTTAAAACCCCTATTCTCAGTTAGGTGCGACTGTGAAGCACTTGATGTAGGAGTATGGTGGCTCTTTTTTTTTTTTTTTGGCTTCTGTTAAGCATGTACGTACATTTATATATCAGTGTACTCGTTGTGTAATTGTAATGTAGTCTTCTCCTCCGATAGTCACTGCTTGTATTGACATCTTATTCAGGAAGTGCTGGTGGTTCGCAAAATTCATCCACGTCTACCATCTTTCAAGGCTGAATTTACTGCATCTGTTCCTCTGACTCGAATAAGAGATATAGCACATCGAAATGACATTCCCCATGACCTCAAGGTTGTGCTTCATGAAGGACTTGGTGTGTGAATCTCTGAAGTTACAGGTTAATCTGTGAACTTCACTTTAACTTGTTTCTTTGTTTATTTTCCGGAAATGCAGCAAGAAATAAAGCATACAATGCAGAACAAGCTTCACCTGAATGCTGGTCCTGAGGATTTAGTTGCTACAGAAGCAATGCTTGCCAGAATCACTAAGAACCCAGGAGAATATAGTGAAGCATTTGTGGAGCAATTCAAAAAATTCATCATGAGCTGAAGGATTTTTTTAATGCTGCAAGGTCTGTCATATAAGATTTCATAATTTTGACAATCTGAAATTGAAGTCTTAACTATGTTAGTGGCGACTCTAACGAACACTGGTGGGCTATTAATATGGCCAGACCATCAATTGCTAAAAACCTTCCCAGTTAAACCCCTCACAGCTCAAAAAAGAAGAACCTGATATAATGTGGTGAAAGAACCTAAGATAACTAAAATTAGTTCATAGACAAACAAAGGAAAGGAAAAGACCAACTAAAGGGACCAACAGTGCCTCATTATATTTGTATTATTACAGCAATTGTTGATCAACTGCAATTGATTATTGATTATTTATCGACTATACTTTTTCCAGCCTTGGGGAACAGCTTGAGTCTATCAGAGAATCATTGGATGAACGGGCATTGTCAACTCTTAAGCTCTTTCTTGAATGTAAAGAGGTAATAGAACTATACTTAACTGTGAGAATTTCATTTGCGAAATCTTTTTGTAATTTTTGCACTTAAAATTGGCATGTTATGTTTGTTATGGAGCTCATGCAGATCACCTTTTTTTTTTCTGTTGAGACTTGCACTATCAACTTCATCACTTGACTATCTGCCTGCCACTTCTGTTATGCCATTAGATTGTTCAGTCACTGTGGTGGGACGAACTAGCCCGTGCACTAGAATCTCCACTTGGCATATAATATAACATTTGATTCTAGAATCTCCACTTGGCATATAATATAACATTTGATTTTTGGTCTTCTGATAATTCTACTGTACAGCATTATAAATGAGAGCGCCACTTGGTAGCTGTTACTGCAAGTTAATGATGACTTGTTCTCTATATCATATGCTGATGTCAAGCCGAGAATGTTATATTTGTTATATTTGCCCCTTAACAGAATTTGTTATTTTATTTGATGAAAAGAACGACATATATACATACTAGGGTAAACACTCAAAACTCACAAAAACCATTATACCCTTTTACTCTTTGGCAGTCCCCCTCAAGCTGGAGCATGGATATCAAGCATGCCCAGCTTGTTATAGATATACTCAATCCTATTACTCCTTAGAGATTTGGTGAAAATATCAGCTAGTTGTTCATTCTCATCTTGTGGAGTGACCATGAAAGCTTCCCCTTCAATGTCAAAATGTCGACGGGAAACACTTTTGTGACTCGTTCTTCGTTCCTGGGATTGTACATTTGGTACATTATGGTCCATTATGCTCCCACTCGGATCAGATAATGAGCGCTTAGTCTCATCAAGTGATTGCAATTGAGACTGGTTCGAAACAAATTCCACACTTCTCACATCGCTCCCACTTGGATCATTATCACTATCTAATGTTTCAAATAGGGAACAGTCCACCTATTTCGCCTTTTTAGGAAACTCATTTTTTAAGAATGTGACTTCTCGTGATTCGAATTCAGTTACACTTCCACTTTCATACTCATCTATAAACACATATCCTTTTGAGTGTTCCAAGTATCTTATGAAGATGGTTTTTTTTCCTCTATGACCTAATTTTCCATACTTGTGGGAGGACTCGTCTGTATAGGCAGCACAACCCCAAGGCCTAAGAAAACTTAAATTTGATTTTCGACCTATCCATAATTTATATGGGGTTGATGTAACTGATTTAGAAGGCACACGGTTAAGCATATAGACAGCAGTCAACAAAGCATCACCCAAAAATAAAGATGATAGGCAATAAAGCATCATTAACCTTGACAGTTTAGATGTTTCTCACTAATTCTTAAAGGTCTTGTAGTTCATATAAAACTCAAACTGTCAAATTATCAATCAGGACGCTAGTTCTAACAAATACAGACATCACATATTGCTAATAGAGCCTTAACTTGTGGTTAGGGAAGTGATCGACAAAATAGTTCCTAGAAGTTAGAAGAGCATAAGTGTGCGCTCTTCTGCACATGAAACTGTATACTTGAGCGAAATCGGGTAAAACCACATACGAAGAAAAATATGGTACTGGTTAATATAAAATGCAGAATTCGACTACACAATTAGGATGCAGAGACTGGGAACAAATCTCTGCCTCACTGAAATGATGCCTCAGTCAATTTTGCCCCGACTATAGTAGTATCACTAGTAGTTTCTCCCTCCCCTTCGCAACCAAGAAGAATAATGAAAAAAAAAAGACCCACCATCTTAACATGCTTCGCCACATTAAGCTCATACACTTCAAATCACAAATTTATTTACATTGTGAATTAAAATCCTGTGTTAATGTGATCATAAGATTGGATTTAAGCATTTTGTAAGTATTTGACAATCATTTCCAGGTGACACAAGCAAATGTGAAAAATTAAATGCGCGGTAAATTATGGTGAATGATATTGGAAGATCAAATGGCTGATGATGAAAAGATTTCAGTTCGAAACTAGGTTTTGTGCTTTTAACATTTAAAATTATGCCACATTATCTAAAAACACATTATATAACGTTCATCGTTATATCTGATTAGAGATGCATAATTAAAATTTAAAAGTAGACTAGCACTGGTATGGAAAATTCACAGGTAAGAGCGTGCTGAAAAAACCATACCACAATATAAATTTACGCATGCTAGGTGCTCGAAGCATGCTTCGCTGGAGACTTGTGAGTAAGGCTCTTTGGAGGGCCGACTGAGATGTGCGACCGTGACGTCGATAGAGGAGCCTATTTGACAAAAAAAAGAAAGTAGTTATCCATACTGAAATCTGAGTCACAAAATGGGTTTAGGTACCATTTTGCCGACTCAGGAAACTTAGACAAGGTCCGGCTCTTGCTACAATCAAACAAGAGCGAGACTTACAGGAAAGAAAAATCCAGTATCGGCTTTTTCCCTTAGTTGAAACACTAAAAGGTTCCTTAGAGGCTTGAACTACTAATTATCAAGGCAAATCGGCAATTGATATGTTCTCATCAACGAAGCTGTAATCTTACTCCATTCTAGCACTGCGTTAAGTGAAATACTTCATTCACAGATAGCCTTAGTTGTCTTTCCATCGTATTTCCAAAGAAAATTTTGACATTTTACATTATGCATTCTGCACGAAGTCACCTTGCTCCTATCAAACAAAAATTCCTACATAACCAATATTCATTACATCTCAAACGTACTCCATTAAATAGCACCACGTGTAAATAGAGTTTGCACATAAACCTAGTAATAACGACAATGACAACTGGATTCAAGGTTCACTTTTTGACTCATTGAGAACAGCTTTTGACCAAAAAACCAAAAAAAAAAATCATCGAGAACATAATTATAAGTTTCTCTGAAGTATTATACTATTGTATATGTACTTGTTCCCTGTTATCTTGATTATTCGGAGCAGCTCCTAGCTCAATACTAGCTACCAACTGGGCAAAGTTAAGAGTGTTCATGGTCTTAGAATATGAATCACCCTCAGGATTGAGGTGGACGAGCATGACAGTCTTCGCTCGACCACCTGAACGAAGGAAGGATTGGAGAAGCAGTTAGCAAGAACTACAAATTAAAACTTAATGTGCTGTGGGCAAAGAAAAAATTATTAGGGACTGCTTTAGTTCCCTCATCATAATACATTACATACATCCATCTTCTCTCAACTCACCCATCAACTTGGATAATTCTGTATGGAGAGGTGATAAAACTAAAATACCAAACACTCGGAAGATTATCTTAGGTAAACTAACGTACTTAAAGAACTCTCGTCAAGTTGCTATTTCAGTAGGGTACATGACAGTTCTTTTGTGCGATTGCGCACATAACATCTTCTAGAGATGAGAGTGATCTTTTTATATGCTGGGCCTCTTTCTGTCTATCTCCTGTAGCTTCTGACATATCAAATCTCTCGCTTTCAGCAAGATCAGCTAGATACAGCTTACTCCATCTTGTACCATTATTCTTCACGTGGATGATCACAACACTGCATGTGCACGAGTAATGCAGAGGACCCTCACGATTAGATTTCAAGTTTAAAGCAAATACAGATGCGCTAAAAACAAAGAGGGAACAACCTGTGAGATCTGCTACTTCTTTCATTTAAAGCTGTGGCACCTACAGCCCGCCTACTCGAGTTGATACTCATCAATTGTAGCACATCTGAGGTAGATCGGACGCGACGCATGCTTGCCTCTGGCACATCTAAATCAGTAGTACTACAAATCCCAAGCGTGTGCAAGTCAAAGAAAAACCAGCGACTTTATTTCTTTAAAGAAAAAAATAAAGAATGAACTCAAAGAAACATCATAGCATTACTAGGATAAACAAACATATGGAAAGGATATCTTTTTTGAGGTCCATCATTTGCAAGTAATTACGAACTTGCTCGTTATATATTTCGATCATTTGTAATGCAAATTCATATACATCAAGAGTTCTGCTTTGCGCAATTTTGAAAAGGTCACTCAGGGCTCGACAATTGACACCCCAATCATTACTAGGCCCGCTCTGTCATTAGCATAACAATGTCTGTTAATAATAAAAAAAAGCAGTTCAAATTTTGTGTACACAAACAAATATTTCAACGTACCACAGCGTATGTTTTTCCTGATCCGGTGGGACCATAGGCTAATATGCAAATATTAAAGCCATTCATGACGGAGCAAATTGACGGTTGTGTCTCTAAGAAGACCTCCTCTGCAAAAATAGGAGTACTTAGAGCTGTTTTCCAAGTCAAAGTTTACTGAAAAATAGCGCGATTCAATAGAGATGCTTTAGGGAAAGATGGAAGAAACCTTGGGTTGCCTTGGCGCTAAAAACGTCGTTGAACTTGAACAGCCTACTACTGTCTTTTTTGTGCTTGGGATTTGAAATGGTAATTTCTCCATTGTCGCAAATACTCAACGATTGTTTGTTCCGTGCTCTGACCTTTGGGGAAAGGTCTGATTCTACAATACACTCTGATATTTCCTACTCATCAAACACAGCAACAATCAAATAAACGAAAAATGAAAGGAAGCAATCAATAAGTAGAATAAGCGAAGGTACCTTTCAATTCTTGAAGCCTATTAAAGAGTCTCTTGTTCTCAGCAAGAGCCGTAGAGTAATTTTGAGTAGCCGCAGTATAGCGTTGGACATCGAGCTCATCATGCTCCCATTTCTGGTATTCATTTGCAGCAAATTCCTCAAATTCTGCAACCTTGTTCCTTGAATCCTCTAGTTGACAATTCAAAACCTCATTCTCGTCCAATTTGATTGCCTCAATATGCATCATCAAACCGATGATTATAGCATATTCAGGAATCGTGAAATAGGAAGGATTATGTAGCAAATGATGATTATAGCATATTCGCTAAGTCGAAATATTTTTGGCATTTGTTATATTATAGCATATTCAATATCTCAACTTAGTGAATATGCTATAATCTAACAAATGCCAAAAATATCTCGACTTTGCGAATATGCTATAATCATCATTTGCTACATAATCCTTCCTATTTCACGATTCCTGAATATGCTATAATCATCGGTTTGATGATGCATATTGAGGCAATCAAATTGGACGAGAATGAGGTTTTGAATTGTCAACTAGAGGATTCAAGGAACAAGGTTGCAGAATTTGAGGAATTTGCTGCAAATGAATACCAGAAATGGGAGCATGATGAGCTCGATGTCCAACGCTATACTGCGGCTACTCAAAATTACTCTACGGCTCTTGCTGAGAACAAGAGACTCTTTAATAGGCTTTAAGAATTGAAAGGTACCTTCGCTTATTCTACTTATTGATTGCTTGCTTTCATTTTTCGTTTATTTGATTGTTGCTGTGTTTGATGAGCAGGAAATATCAAAGTGTATTGTAGAATCAGACCTTTCCCCGAAAGTCAGAGCATGGAACAGACGATCGTTGAGTATTGGCGACAATGGAGAAATTACCATTTCAAATCCCAAGCACAGAAAAGATAGTAGTAGGCTGTTCAAGTTCAACAAGGTTTTTAACGCCAAGGCAACCGAAGGTTTCTTTTATCTTTCCCTAAAGCATCTCTATTGAACCGCGCTATTTGTCAGTAAATTTTGACGTGGAAAACAGCTCTAAGTACTCCCTATTTTTGCAGAGGAGGTCTTCTTGGCACAACCGTTAATTCGCTCCGTCATGAATGGCTTTAATGTTTGCATATTAACCTATGGTCCCACCGGATCAGGAAAATTTTGTGTTCACAAAATTTGGACTGCTTTTTTTAATTAACAGACATTGTTATGCTAATGACAGAGCGGGCCTAGTAATGATTGGGGTGTCAATAGTCGAGCCCTGAGTGACCTTTTCAAAATTGCGCAAAGTAGATCTCTTGATGTATATGAATTTGCATTGCAAATGATCGAAATATATAACGAGCAAGTTCGTGATTTACTTGCAAATGATGGACCTCAGAAAAGATATCCTTTCCATATGTTTTTTTTTTCCTAGTAATGCTATGATGTTTCTGAGTTCATTTTTTATTTTTTTCTTTAAAGAAATAAAGTTGTTGTTTTTTCTTTGACTTGCACACGCTTGGGATTTGTAGTACTACTGATTTAGATGTGCCAAAGGCAAGCATGTGTCGCGTCCGATCAACCTCAGATGTGCTACAATTGATGAGTATCGGCTCGAGTAGGCGGGCTGTAGGTGCCACAGCTTTGAATGAAAGAAGCAGCAGATCTCACAGGTTGTTCTCTCTTTGTTTTTAGCGCCTCTGTATTTGCTTTATTTAAACTTGAAATCTAATAATGAGGGTCCTCTGCATTACTTATGCACATGTAGTGTTGTGATCATCCACATGAAAAATAATGGTACAAGATGGAGTAAGATATATTTAGTTGATCTTGCTAGAAGCGAGAGATTCGATGTGTCAGAAACTACAGGAGATAGACAGAAAGAGGCCCAGCATATAAACAGATCACTCTCATCGCTCGGAGATGTTATGTGCGTAATTGCACAAAAGAATTGTCATGTACCCTACCGGAATAGCAACTTGACGAGAGTTCTTTAGGTATGTTAGTTTACCTAAGATAATCTTTCGAGTGTTTGGCATTTTAGTTTTATCACCTCTCCATACAGAATTATCCAGGTTGATGGGTGGGTTGGGAGAAGATGTATGTAATGTATTATGATGAGGGAACTAAAGCAGTCCCTAATAATTTTTTCTTTGCCCACTGCACATGAAGTTTAATTTGTAGTTTTTGCTAATTGCTTCTCCAATCCTTCCTTCGCTCAGGTGGTCGAGCGAGCGAAGACTGTCATGTTCGTCCACCTCAATCCTGAAGGTGATTCATATTCTAAAATCATGAATACTCTTAACTTTGCCCAATTGGTAGCTGGTATTGAGCTAGGAGCTGCTCCGAATAATCAAGATAATAGGGAACAAGTACATCTGCCGTAGTATAATACCTCAGAGAAACTCATAATTATGTTCTCGATAATTTTTTTTTGTTTTTTTGGTCGAAAGCTGTTCTCAATGAGTTGAAAAGTGAACCTTGTCATTGTCGTTATTGCTAGGTTTATGTGCAAACTCTGTTTATACTTGGTGCTATTTAATGGAGTACGTCTGAGATGTAATGAATATTGGTTAGGTAGGAATTTCTGTTTGATAGTAGCAAGGTGACTTCGTGCAGAATGCATAAAGTAAGATGTCAAAATTTTCCTTGAAGTACGATGGAAAGACAACTAAGGCTATCTGTGAATGAAGTATTTCACTTAACGCGGTGCTAGAATGGAGTAAGATTACAGCTTCGTGGATGAGAACATATCGATTGCCGGTTTGCCTTGATAATTAGTAGTTCAAGCCTCTAAGAAACCTTTAGTGTTTCAACTAAGGGAAAAAGTCGATATTGGATTTTTCTTTCCTGTGAGTCTCACTCTTGTTTGATTATAGCAGGAGCAGGACCTTGTCTAAGTTTCCTATAAACTTGCACGCTCTAGCTAGAGTCGGCAAAATGATACCTAAACCCATTTTGTGACTCAGATTTTAGTATGGATAACTCGTTTTTTTTTTTTGTCAAATAGGCTCTTCTCTCGGCGTCACGGTCGCACATCTCAGACGGCCCTCCAAAGAGCCAAACTCACAAGTCTCCAGCGCTGCATGCTTAAGCACCTGGCGTGCGTAATTTTATATTGTGGTATGGTTTTTTCAGCACGCTCTTACCTGTGAATTTTCCATACCAGTGCTATTCTACTTTTAAATTTTAATTATGCATCTCTAGTCAGATATAATGAGCATTATATATGTGCATATTTAGATAATGTGGCATAATTTCAAATGTTAAAAGCACTAAACCTAGTTTCGAACTGAAATTTTTTCATCATCTGCCAATATCATTCACCATAACTTACCGCGCATTTAATTTTTCACATTTGTTTGTGTCACCTGAAAATGATTGTCAAAATACTTACAAAATGCTTAAACCTAATCTTATGATCACATTAACACAGGATTTTAATTCACAATGTAAATAAATTTGTGATTTGAAGTGTATAAGCTTAATGTGGCGAAGCATGTTAAGATGGTGGGCCTTTTTTTTTTCATTATTCTTCTTGGTAGCGAAGGGGATGGAGAAACTACTATAGTCGGGGCAAAATTGAATAAGGCTTTCAATGAGGCAGAGATTTGTTCTCAGTCTCTGCATCCTAATTGTGTAGTCGAATCCTGCATTTTATATTAACCAGTACCATATTTTTCTTCGTATGTGGTTTTACCCGATTTCGCTCAAGTATACAGTTTCATGTGCAGAAGAGTCTGCTCTTCCAACTTTTGGGAACTATTTCGTCGGTCACTTCCCTAACCACGAGTTAAGGCTCTGTTAGCAATATGTGATGTCTGTATTTGTTAGAACTAGTGTCCTGATTGATAATTCGACAGTTTTAGAGTTTTATATGAACTACAAGACCTTTAAGATTTAGTGAGAAACATCTAAACTGTCAAGGTTAATGAGTGAATGTGTAAAGCGGATTAGTTCAAGGCTTGTGGAGTGTAGATTAAATTGGATGATTGAGTCTGACTTAATTTGTGAAGAATTGTCAAAGATGCAAAATTACTGTCTTTCCTTGCATATTTACTGCTTTTCCCATAATGCAGTTGCTAATCAACCCAGCAAAGTGCATTTAGATCGTGCTCACTTCTCTTTATAATGCCAATAATCAACCAACAAAGTTTTTTTTTAATTGATCAATGGTTGAAGGCTTTTTTCTGTCGGTCACTTCCCTAATCCGTACATGTTCCGTGTAAACCCAACAGCTTCCACATATGATTTTATGTTCTCATCTCCAGCTTTTAGAGCACAACGGCATAGTTTCCAGCAATAGAAAACTTTTAGCAGTAGAACCTCTCTCTCCCTCTATGCCACATGGGCAGGCGGCACACAACTCACACCGACACAGTTGAGTATTTCATTTGTTTTTCCTAGGGTACTACTTACTGATGAAATTCATGCTATTTCATTTCTGATTTACCTGAGATTCATGAGGTGAAATTCTGTTTTATTGTTTAAGACCCTCAGTGGTGGTTTTGTATACGGTTTCTAGTTAAACTTGTACTTTTTTTGTTTACGGTTGGGACAATTGATTTACTTACGTTAATTTCAATATATGCTTTAACACCTTTGGTTGAAGTGCCTTAAGAGCTAGGATGACAACGGTGTCTTAATTCAATCAGAGGGTTTTGTTGTGGAGGTTCTTCTTTTGGCCCGTCATGTTCTGCTTCTATCCTGTTTTTATGTTGACATATTTGGTATTCTAATACCAACATGAATATGCATTTGAGTTACCCTGAGGCCTCAACACACCGTTTAACAAACAGAACCTCGGATGAAGCACCTTTTCACGAGTCACTTTCTGATGATCTTAGAGATATCTCCCAGATGACATGGGCAAGAAGATGAGTGTAAAGGACGGCAATGAGTACGTGAATGGCGCCATTTCTCGGTTCATGAGAGCAAGCATAGAGGCCATCAAGTTGGGTGCGGATGAGTCTGCTATTGTTGATATGCGGTCATCGCTCACTACAAGGTCTTCGATCCACAATTAGATAGAACTCTCGGGGATGTTCACATGTTCTTCGAACAGTCTATATAGGAAACTCAGGGATATCTATGCTTGAGGAATCTGTGAATCAGAATGGTTTGGGAAAAAAGATTAAAAAATCAAAGCTGGCTGTATGGGTTCGGTTTTTCCGAAAGTGGTTTTTCATGCTAGATGATTATCTGCTTTAACTTACCATTGAATGTAGGACGGCAGTTCTATAATTATAGTGGGAATGATGTGAAAAGGTAGACTAGTGCTTCAAGTTTCCATATCCACCTTCGGAAGTTCATCCAGAATTGCAGAATCGGTTGAGCACTTGCGGGAGTTAAATAAAAATTACAGAACCCTTTTGAGTATGCAAATTAGATTGCTCTATGATCTCCCATCTGCCACTTAAATCATTTTCTAAGAGTACTTTTTCAGAATTGTTACTCACCATGCTTAGCAAGGTCAGGTGAACCAGGTCTGAGTTGCGGCATTGGTTGTGTGGCTTCGCTTCACACTGGTGATAAAACGCCTAGCGATCAGTCGTAGCAACCGAGGCCACTCGGTGATAAGACAATGAGAGCCAATGTAAATTTGGTTATCTGTCAACACCTTGAATGGATTTCTCAGGTAGCTAAAGGCAAAGCAGGTTGGGCAGCCATGAAACTGGCCCAGGCTTCAACTATGTATTTATGTATGACCTCAGTGCTTTTGTTTTGCTCGAGCAGGTCAAAGGGGTTGGGAAACAGACCTTCACCAAGCAAAACAGCATTTCTTAGTGTTAATTTATGTTGCCACCAAGCTGCGACAATCTTCTTCCCGAGAAAGGTTATCTTTCGGGACGACAAGTGCAATTGCACACCGGAGTCATCCCGAAACATTGGAGAAATTCGCAGTATGGCCCTCTCTTAAGAGATATAGCAGCGATCAAAAACCGAAACTTTGGACTTAGATTAATCATATTTCTTGCCATTTGCGTTGGGTTTTGGTGGTTGAAGTTGAACAATCGACCACACCTACTGAAACATTAGTCTATGTTATTCGGCAATGAAAGCCTCGGCAGTGGGTTCGAAACTTCGAAGCAGAGCCCTACAGATTTTTGTTGCGGAGTCTGGAAATCACCAGTTTTTATGCTTAAGACTCAAAATTATCAATTTTGGCTTTGCATTGATGTGAAGGAGAGAGAAACCCACTACAAGTCCACTTTCAGATCAACAGTGAACTGTTGGCCAACCTCATCCTGTGGTCGCTCCCCATGTAATTTGAAGGACTAGGAAAGTTCTCTGAATTCCATGCAGAGCAGAGACCCCATAGCATACCAGTGCACCAAAACCATTAACTTCACGAAACACGAGCTATCATAAGATTGTGACTTTATATGTACACATAGGCCTTTTCCTCCAGGAGTAAAGGCACGTTTATCTGTTGTCCACGCATAGCTAAAACTATTACGAGTCATGACCAAAATTTGTATAAACTGGAACCTAAGTACTGCACTTACAGACATGAGTTGACGAAGTACGCTTTTAAACACTTAATCTTGTCCACATGTTGGATGCCATGGGCAATGACCTGGTCTAGCGACTTCTTTCGGCGAGGTCCGGGATCTGGACAGATGGAGGATACACAAATCGCTTTAACCCAGCTAGCTCCAATATTCTGAGGTTGACTGCATTCCTCTCTGAGCTCTCAGTTCCCGCCACCAACAACCGGTTGCCCCATTCAAGTACCTTGGGGCAAAACATCTTTCAGTAGACGGCCGACTTCACCTACGCTGGTTCCGTCAAGTAGTTGTCTCTGCAGCACGCCCCTTTCACTATTTCCTCCGCCGCCGCTTCCACCGACCTTATCGGCATCACCCCAACTTGAACCTAAAATCATAACATGAATACCCACTAACAATTAACCATTTTGAGCAGTCGACGCACATAATAATGATGGAATGATTGAACATGGATTAATCAAATCAACTCGATTTCATGAGATGGAAAATCGTTGTCCCATGCTAGTCCCGTTTAGGCAAGATTCTTATAGAAACTGCATGAATATATTAGATGATATACACTCTATGATTGTACACAAGGAAACCTTACGACTCTCAGTTGAGGGTCCAAAACCATGCGACCCTCTTTTGAAAGGAACTTTCCTCGAGTCATTTCCGATTCAATCAAGCCTGGAGTCACAATGGTTATGGTAATCTCTGATCCCAATTCTGTCCTCACTGTCTCATAGAAGCTTATTACGGCCCCCCTTGCTTGCCTGAGGAGATCCTCTAGATTAGAACAATGAAAATCATAACCTTCCTAATGAATTCCCAAATTTCACAGAGCTATTTGAGTTCAGTGTAAGAAACTAGAAAGGAGACATTACCTTTCTCGTTGTCATAGCAAAGAAATTCCAAAACCAAATCAACAAGCAGGTAGTGGCGATGATTGAGGCGTTAAAGCAAACGAGTGATCAGAGATAGGAAATGACTATATCTTAACAATTATAATTCGACTGGCAGAGGAATGCACATCAAGTGATCTTGCCATCCCAATTAGTCAGTGACTTACATTGTAGACGGACAATCTTGGTGACGTCTCTGTAAAGACGTTCGGTGAAAGAGAGGCTTCACGAAGAAGATGATGCAGAAAAAAAGAAGGAATAAAAAAAAAGAAAATAAAGAGATAAAAAAAGAAAAAAAAAAGAAAAAAAAGAGAAATTAAAATGGCTGTCGGTTCAGGTTGGAGTAGCTCGTGAGTTGGGCCAAATTTGTTCTTTTTACGATTGGGACCCGGTAGAAAAGAAAAGTGAACAAAAAGGAAGTAAAATTTGGGCCAAGCCCAAAGGAGCGGCCTTTGTCTAGACCAACCCGGGCCGTTAAGGCCCGAGTTGGGCGCCTATGGAGAGGGCCGGGTCTGCTGGCCCGGTCCAGATCATCTTTTTCGGAAATAGATAAATAAAAAATAAAATAAAAAATCCAGAAAATCCTAAAAAATAGGAAATGGCTAGTTTTGCCTAATTCGACCCCTTTTCATAGTTTTGGACTTAGATTCCCTAAAAATTGACGATTTTTCCCTTTTGGGCAAATCGCACACAAATTCCAATTCAAACCCTAATTTGGCACTTCTCTAAGCCTTTAGGGTTTTATGATACAATTTATCCATGCCATTATTCCTTGATTGCGCACATTACATGTTTGGGTTGTGATTGATAAGATAGACTCACACCTGCACAAGTACATTAGAAAAATACTCAAACTCCGATACCGAAAGAACGTCGATGGAACCACCGACGTAACCAAGTCCCCGAACCCTTAATCTCTGGTTGCGTAGAATCGAACGGTTTCTCCCGACTGCTCGATAAGGTTTCCAGTCTACTTTCCTCAAAGATTGATGGCGATTCCTTTTGCATGTATATATACACATGCCATTCGATCACACTAAGATCGAATCTCATTTTTCTCCCGCCGCGACTTGGTATGGGCTTGGGAAAGCCAGAGCTAAGCCCGTTCTGGAGGCTTAGTAATCCATTAACCCAATTTTTTAGGATCGGGTCCTGACAGCACTCCATATGTTAATTTCAAAATAAACTTTGATATTCAGGAAAAATCGTGCAACACACGTGTCTTTCTTCACACGCACAAATTTATAACGTTATTGTGTTCTGAATAGAACTGTCAAACGGGTGAGTCAGGTCGGGTCATATCGGAAATAGTCCAACCCAAATTAACTCATTTAACCCTTTTTGATCTATTTTCACACAATACGAATCTAGTGACACAAACCAGACCTGACTCATATTTAGGGGTGTGCAAACTAGACTGAACCGGACTAGGACCGGACGGGTTGGTCCAGTCCTTGAGGGGGACGGTCCGGTCCCCGGTCCCATGGTGGATGGGACTGGACCGCCCCGGATATATATTATATATATATATAATTAGAAAAAAAAATTAAATTTTTTTGAAGAATTAGTTAACCTAATTTCCCTATCTTCTGCTCAACACTAACTCATTTCCTCTGAAGTGGTGTTTAGCATTAGGAGGTGATACGTAATACCCATCTTATTGTCGTATCTAACACCATCTTGCTGGGATATCCAACTCTTATGAGCACTTATTGACCAAAAGAGAAAAGCAACTTCATTGCTTTTAAAATAAACTGCAGAATCTGAAGTTTTTCACACAATAAATCAGAACCGAGCGGCATCCAAGTTATGTGGATGAAGCTTTGGTAGCTGAGGAGTTTGGCAACAAGTGTTCGATCGGACATTTTTGTTATTCAAGGTATATTACAGCAATACGATCTCTTTAGCCTAATCTAAACCCGTCTAATGGATCAAAAAAGAGTCGAAAAAAATACGATAGATCGCACTCTCACACAAGAGAAATTTACACGAGTTGGGCGGTTTCCTCTCTCAACTAAACTGCACAATTACCAGCAGCCTCGAGTCAAGTTTGAGGTTAAAAAAAATATATATTTAGTGTTAACGTTCCCACTAGGATCGAACCGGACCGTCGGTCGTCCAGCCTTAGCGAGGGCCGGTAGCCAGCTACAGACATGGCCGATTCTGGTGAGTTCAAGGCTCGCCAGATTTTAATTGAGTAGTAAATCGATTTTCTAAAATTTTTAAAAATATACAATTTTTATAATAATTTGTGATTTTATTTTATTATTTTATGTCTTATTTTTCTTCCAACCTCTGTCGCTGCGATTTGTGACATTCTGAAATTCGACCCATTTCCGAGATTTATAAATGAATGGATATCTTGTTATTGCACTCTAGATTCATCTCACTCAAAATTGATCACTCTCGAGATGATTGACCGTAAGGGAAAGGCTAACTAGGAATTTAAGTACGTGGACCTATCGCGGGTCGATATGCGTAACTCCTAAAAGCCGCCCGTCAGTTTGAGATATTTTAAAGTCGCAATCGACTGGTGTAGACCGCGAATTAGATTTCGGATTCGGGCGTCGAATTTTCGAGGATATTATCGCTAATATTTGGACGTTGCCTCATTGGGGTTCAGTGTTCGTTGGCCAGCTATACCGATCGTCCGAACTAAAATTCCTAGCCTGTCCTAAAGTTGCAGATTGTCAGTTCTTGTTTCGCAGCATTCATTTGTAAGAGCCAAAGGCTTTGATGGGAGTTTGAACTTTCGAAAATCCCATCAACCACTCCACTTTAGTCACTTCTTGAATCCCATCAACCACTCCAAGTCACCTCATGAAACCCCATTACCAACTCACCTCCACCTACTCCCACTCAAGCCTAAGAATAAGGGGAAGTATTCTTACCTCTCTCTCTTCTCATTTGCACTCTCCCCTCTCCCTTGGCTGAACTCCCTCATCCTCTCTTCCTCCATTCGGCCGGCCAAACCCGAGAGGCCGTTTTCCCGTTTTTCTACGCACGTCCGACTTGGAATCGCTCGTTTGAGCTTATCCGGAGGGCGAATCGAGCTCCGTTTTCGCCTATGCGACCATAAGATCAAGGGCTACGAGGATATGAAGCCTGATCGTCGAATAAAATATTGTATTTTCGTGGAACTGAGCTGCACGGAGGCTTATCGTGGAAGACTCGGCGCGTTCCCCTTCGATTCAAGCTTAATCTCAAGTAAGCAAGCCTCTAATCCTTGTTTAGGGTGATAGGTTATCATGGATTAGCTTAGATGTGGATTTTTAGTGGAATTTAGTGGCTTCCATGTACTGTTCATCGAAGGCCGAACACTGTTCATTGAAGACGGGACACTATTCATCGAAGGTGAACACTGTTCATTGAAGAAAAATACTATTCATCGAAGATCCAAAGATTTAAAAGTGTTTAGGATGAATATTAGAGCTCTTGGATGATGATTTAGGTGGTTAGAAACATGATTAGTGTAGTATGTTAATCCTAGATGGGTTTAGGGATGATTTGCACTTGGATTGGGTGGTTTTATGTGCATTTTGGGGGCTGCCTTAGGGGGACCCGAATTTGGGAATTTCATGTTGATGTGTGGATGCTTGGGAATGACATTTGAAGTATTGACTAGTATGGTTGGGGTGGTGAAATTTGATTGTGTTCGAATGCATTGGATGTGGCTCGATTTAGAGCATTTTGTGCGAATGTGAATTGAGCATGAATTTCGGGTTAGCTTAATTGTACTCTGGATTGTGTGAATTGATTGATGAGCTTTGATGTGCACGTGTGGCCGTGCGGGTGGTATGCCTGAATTTATGCCTTGATGTGTTACACGAGGCTCGCTCTGAAATTATATGCTTTGTGATGAATATATGTGAATTGAACCCTGAGGCGTTAAACGCGGGGTGTTGTGCAATCTTGAGGCGTTAAACGCGGGATTTGATGTCTGACTAGGCTTTGTGCCCGTCTTGATGCGTACTAACGCGGGACTGACCTGATGCGTATTAACGCGGGTCTGTGAATTGAGCTCATGAATATTTATGCACATCGTACCTTGATGCGTACTAACGCGAGGTTTGTGCCCGTCCTAATGCGTACTAACGCGGGACCGACCTGAGGCGTACTAACGCGGGTCTATGAATTGAGATGGTAGCCTGAGGCGTACTGACGCGGGTGCCATGCTGCATTAAGCCTGAAGCATTATTACGCGGGCATGATATTTGGAGATATTTTACTAAGCCTGAGGCGTTATGACGCGGGCCTGATTGTTGAAATTTGAGCCATGTGAAGCATTGATGAGTGCTAAGTATTGGAATTGTGATTTGAGCCTAATGTGGTTAATTGCGTTGGCTGTATCTTGTTAGCTTTCTTCGCGTTGTGGAGCTGTAGTCTAGATGGTTTAGACTGCATGCTAGGTTGGTCTGGTGGTACGTGTCGTCCTAACCGAGACTTAGGGGTGAGCTTATTGAGATTTATATCTCACCCCGATAGGGATTAACATTTTTCAGGTATCAAGCGATGGAACACCAAGTTTGCCAAGGATCAGCGTTCGAGGAATTAGTTGGTCGATTGAATATAACACATTATGTGGCCTTATGGATTTGGTTGGGTTTTGTGGATTAAGATTGAACAATTGATATTTGACCGCTGTATCAATTGAAGTGTATTATACAGATTTGTGATGTATACCACTTTTGTCCTAAGTCATTTGTTCGTATTGACGTATGGAGATGTTTACTCGCTTCCGCCTGTTTTATGGATTTTCGAAATCGTGGGCCGAAGGATCCTGGAAGTCAATCTAAAATAGAAACGACCAGATGGGATGTCCACGAGCTCGGCGGGTTCGGGGCGTGACATCCCCGTTGAATTAGTATCAGAGCAAGGTCAGCTCGATCCAATATGATTGAGGTTTGGAGTGATAAGGAGTGATGACTTGAGGACAATTAGATCGTGAGACCTTTAGGATTAAGCATTAATCACTGAAGCTTGAGGATTATAGGCTTGAACTTGTGTGCACTCTAACGGTTTTAGCATCGAGTTTTATTAATGATCTTGAGTGATGTTGTGATTGAGGTAGAAATTGTGCTTGAGGTTAGCAGGGAATTACTTATGAATGAAGGGTCAATTGGATTACATAATTTTGACTGTGGTTAGTTAATGACCCAACTTGAGGAATATGAGTTATAAAGAGACGACTGGTATTAGTAGCTTCAGACTTGAATTGCGTTATATATCATGATGGTTTTAGTTATCGGTTGTTATTGACAACCTTGGATGATATGAGATGAGACGTATACAAGGAAGTAGACAAGGAATATAAGGATTAAAGGCCAGTTGTGATCGAATGCATATGGATTCAACTTGAATAGCGACTAGACGTGAGGTATATGATGGAATATAGGTAATTAATCGATGAGATGTAACGATCATTGATGGCATTAAAAATCTTCAATGGATAAGAATCGATTTGAAGATGAGTGTGGTATGACAAGTGGTGAGAACAAACATGATGTGCATGTGTTTGTGGATATGAAATGAAAGTTGATAAGGGTGTATACATGAGTTTATCACTATCAGACTTAATAAACTGTCGCTTGGTATGGGACGAGTTGATGGGATACCTAAACAAACGTGATGAAGCATAGTATGGGACGTGTGGAACGGGGCTTCCTCCGTAGATGTATGACTTGGGACAACCTGCAACGACCACGTCTAATGAGGGCGGGGAGTAATCGCCGGGACAAAGAGGTTCGGACAAGGAGCGGCTCCTGACAGGCTTCTAAGATAGTAAAGAGGCAGGAAAGACCCAAGTCATAAATTGAAAGGGAAAGCCTGGGTATCAGGTTGAGTCTGATTGAGGTTGAGAGATGTATGACCCGGGATTAATTCGCAAGTGAATGTTCGAAAGTGGCATGGCATTTGTAATGACACCTGTGATTGACATGGTTGAAAGCTTCGTGCTTAGCAGTGGATGCCGTTTGAAAGGAAAAGTGATGCTTGTGATTGGCCTGTTGGGCATGTTTTGTAATTGGCATCGTGTGATTGTTATGGTTAAGGTCTAACTGAGAGATTAGACAGCGTGAGGAGTTTATAATCCATTGATCTGATGCCTGTTGAGATTGAGGTAGCCTGTTGTGATTATGCTAGAGTGGCAGATACCTCTAGATTTATGGCATGAACGATTGAAATAGCACTTAGAGTATTTGCTTGGTACTGACCTAGTTGAGTTTTGGCCTAGTTAAGGCTTGCCTAGTAAGGGGCTGTTAACTGAGAAGTTGCCTCGTTGAGGCTTGCTTGATGTGTGGTTGTTGCTTAAGGATGATTTGGAATCCTTGGATAATGGACAACT
The DNA here is from genome assembly GCA_029784005.1 of Lenwebbia sp. NSW1173648. Taxonomy (NCBI): domain Eukaryota; kingdom Viridiplantae; phylum Streptophyta; class Magnoliopsida; order Myrtales; family Myrtaceae; genus Lenwebbia; species Lenwebbia sp. NSW1173648. Next base: position 40,609 of record JARCGZ010000002.1, read on the forward strand.
AGCTTAGAGTTGTTTGAGAACCACTGGATGGTTGCTTGCTGGTGATGAATGATGAGATGAGCAGCTTGAAACTGCTAGGCTTGAGTAGATGACTTAAGTCTTTGATTCCTAGAGGGAATCACAATGGTTCAAGTGACATGAGAACCTAATAAGGTCGATCGACCAAAGTACGGTCGCTAGAGGAGCACTTGTCTCGTATATGCAATATATGAGAAGATCCAAGAATTGAGATGGATCATGAGAGTTGAGTAAAGATGAGCGACTGGAGTATAAGTGCTGGAAGAGAATATGGCTCGATTTGCTAATTATGCGAGACCCAAGTGGAATAAGGGGTCGTGAGAATTTTAAATGGAAATGAAAAAAAAAATTGATGGGTAGGCAAGCTCGAGGAGGAGCTGCCATTGTGCCTAGTCATTGTGGTGGCAGATATTAGTGCTGATGAGTTAAGTGACGGAAGTCACGAGGAAGGTGACTATGAGTTACCCTTTTCTAAATTGAAGGTGTGGGAAGAATCGCGAGGGTTTTGAGTAGCTTGTGAGATGGACCACGAGGCCGAGGTCAACTAAGGTTCGATGGAGAAAGTAAATTTGAAATTGCCTCCCTCCGGATTGAGGGTTTCGTGAGAAAACCTTAGAAGCTTTGGGTGCACTGAAGAAAGAAAGTGACCCTGGCAGTTATTAGCCTTAAGAGGCTATTGATGAATGGTCAAATGTCACCAAATGAAGAGTTTTCCCTTGAAGGCATGGTACCTGTTTGGATCGCCTTCATTGAGTTGTTTAATGGAAGTACCTTCCTGGGATTGCTTGAGAGCAAAGATTATATGGATCCTAATAATCTTGCGAGAATCTGAGGACGATCGACCAGTGTGAGACAAAGTTCTCAAAGTCGTTTAAGCATATGTTAAAGGTGGTTAAAGATCATTTGAATAAGACATGAAATCCCTGAGTAGATTTAAATTTGGAAGCCTTGTGGCTAGTTATTATTTTTGAATCTGAGGAATTGTAATGGATTTTAATGAAGGGAGCAGATGATTGGAAAACACATGAATAAGAGAACTTCTACTCATGGATTACGAGCAAAGAAATATTTATTATGGAACATGGAGTGTGCCTGCCAGAAACGGCTATTACCTTGGTGTAAGGCTCCTAATGAGAGATTGATGTTTTATTTCTTCCTTCGTGAGGAAAATTAAGGAAGAAGTTATGTCAACTGTTTGATCTTGTTGAATAAAATAGGATTGATTAAGGATGAATCGGGACCACTAGAAGTGACATTGTGTGTTATTACCCTAAAAGAGTATGGTGTCATTCTTAAAAGGGCGATTGGACCAAGAGATGGTCATTGAGGAAAAGGAAAGTGGATGGACTTGATAGTCCTGGCTGTCCGTAATTTTATTAAATGGATGAGATCGAGATAGGGTCGCATTAGTTGATTGTGGAACCAAGAGGTCAAGGCACTAATGCTTCCTGAGGAAAGAATGACAAAAAGGAACAAAATGTTGTATGGTCCAGGTGGAGACCCTTAACAACAGAGGGCCAAGGTTTGAGCTCTTAAGTGAGATGTAGGAAGGACAATTTGAACGGTTCTACGCCTAGTGACAAGAAACTGATGATAGTCAGCTTAAGTATCCAAGGAATAATTGGATTGGTTGTTACCGTCTTGAGAAGCGATGAATGGACTCATTTATGGAGTCATAAGAAACATGAATAGCTTTTAAGAGTATCCTTTGGACTCTAAGGAGATGCTCGTTGTATGCTAAATGGGAAGAGCACGAGCTGTGGACCTGATGAGGTAAGATTCCTCAGTCGTGAAATTTGTGGGAAATGAAATCCCTGTGGAGCTTTTGAGGATTGGAATGAGTGATGAATCGACTAGGGTTGATGTGAGTTGCCGAAACTTGAAGTTTCTTGGGATTGATGGATTGTTATAGACGGATCATGGGAGGACTCCCCACTAGAGCTGTCCCATTGATGAATAGGCTAAGGACGAGATGTAACGCGACTAGACGAATGAACGTGAAAAGAGTCTTTGAGGACTTGAGTCAAGTTGATGACTAAGCTGTTAATGGCGTTATCGTTTGAGTCAAAGGGATCAAGAGAATCATAATGATGTGATGTGGAAGGGAGAAATTAAGGCGTAACAAGGCAATCTGACGTGGGCTGGGCGAATGCGCCGTGACAATAAGACCTTATGAGTTGGAATGCTCAATGTATGATTGGAGTTGGTTTGCTAATGTCATCGCAACAAAGTTTGGGAAACATTGTTAGTTGAAAGGAGATTTTGAGTCTATATCTACCACAAGAAAATAAGGTAGTAATTTCCCAAGAGGAATCGAATGAGAGGCAACGCTGATGTATGAAATTGCTTATGGATATGAGAGCATTGCTCGTATAAAGAAAAACCTCAACGTTAAGTAGTAATTTCCCATGGGAATTGATTGAAGTGAAATTAAACTTTTTCCAAGGACCAAATTGAAAATATGAGCCTGTCACCCCTAGTTTTCAACCTTCCAAACCGATTGGTGGTAGTGGTTTGGTTCAATTTGGCCGTTTAGGGTTTGTATTTTGAGAAATTCGATTTCAGGTCAAATAGGGAATTTGGGGTTTTTATATAATTCCATACATATTTTTGGGGAAAAATACATTTTTTTGATAGAATTCATCCCCATAATTCCAATTTTGGGCTTTAATTTGAGTAATTTTGATCTTTTTATAGTCAATTTGAGGAAATTCAATCGACCGGATTCGACCCACAGACCTAATCGACCATTGTCTTCCCCAAAAGTCATTTTCCCGCGCAGGTTTGGGCAGTTTGGGAGGCCAACCTTTGACAGCCATATTAACGACCTTCTCGTGCATAACTGGAGGTGCTAGGGGGTGGACCTTGTTGCCTTTGAAGGTCCGCTCCAAATGAGCCAAGTCTCGCAACCAATGGTGGCCGGAGCAAGTCTAACGAACTCGGTCAATGCCACGAAGACTCAAAAGTCAACTTCAAGCTAAACCGAGCTAATTCACATCCAATTTGCGCCAAACAGAGAACCTAACGGACCTGACGACGTCACCCACTTTCGTCTGACCTCTGGCGACCCAAAATCACATGGGGTCAAGTGGTAGTTAAGTCAGTTCCCCCCTCTCCCGCGTGCAAAATTTTCAAAGAAGTATAAAAGAGTCCTCACGCGTTTTGATCAAGGAGGGAGGCGCATTCTTGGTCGCAAAGCTAGCACAGAGAGAGAGAGAGAGAGAGAGAGAGAGAGAGAGAGAGAGAGAGAGAGAGAGAGAGAGAGAGAGAGAGAGAGAGAGAGAGAGAGAGAGAGAGAGAAGCCCTGTGCGATTGCCATTGTCGCGATTCCGAGCTAGGACTGCTCAAGCTTGGCCAAGGCGTTTTAGGCCAAATCAAGCCGTCAAACCTTCACCGGAAGTTCGCAGGAGCTTCAAGGAAGCGATCGCGACAAGTTTCGCAGCTCGGCATCCCCGAAATCGGTGAGTCGCGTTCTCAAGCTTCTCACTGTGCTCGCATGGCGGATCCTTGATCTGACCTTCATTCTTGCAATTATATTATGCGTTTCACTCCTCATGCATCCCTGAGCATGATCACACTTCGTTTTTGCATTGATTTCGCGCGAGAGTCTTGAATCGAAACCTTCAACCTTTGCTGATCTGTCGCGATTTGGCTAGCTAAATCTGGCAACCTAGAGCTCGATCAGGACCTCAGGTAAGTCTCCTGAACTCACTATGATGCTGCCTCGTGAAGCAATTGAATAGTTATGATCTGGTTTGCATGTTTGATCTGTCATGGCCGAGCTCTGTACGAGGTTCATTTAGGTAGTTTCAGCCGTTAGATTGAGCTGATTTTTAGATATGTGATGCGGATTGTTGAGACGAGTCGATTGGTGGTGGTTTCATGTCGACCAGAGGTGACTTCGCTGTCGATCGGCGGCAAAATCACCTCGGCCGTCCGTTTAGTCTCAGTCGCGAGGGAGGGGATGAGTCCAGTCAACATCCGCTAACTCGGTCAAAGTTTGACATGATGCTGATGTGGCGCCACATGGCGTGTCACGTCAGACGCCACGTTGGATTGGCCGTTAGAACGGTTTTTCCGAAATAATAACAAAATCCAGATCGGATGTGGGGTTGGTGCCACTTGTCACGATCTGGTGTTTTTCAAAAATAAAAATAAAAATAGATTTTCAATTTTATAAAAATTTTCAGAAATTAAAAATAATGGACGGTCGAGATTTAATCTTTTAGTTTAATCTGAGCCGTAGATGATAGTATGTAGATCGGACGATCAGGATCTGGTCTTTGTGTAATCCTGACTGTCCATTCTAGTCGTCCAATCCGAAGGTCGTGGACTAGCCACGTGGCCTCCTCTAGGCCGTAGGATTTAGTAATTAGAATTAAGAATCATCAGAACATCAATAAAAAATCATAAAAAATTCTAAAAAAATCAAGGTATCGTCGTTTTTGTCGTGGTTCGGATCCACGTGGATCTGGGCTGGGTTTTTGGGTTTGTGGGCCAGGTCAACCCGGTCCAAAAAATTAAAAAAATTCATAAAATTAAATAAAAATCAGAAAATTATTTAAAAATTCATGAAAAAAAATTTAGAAAAATTCATAAAAAAACTCTAAAAAATCAGTAAAATTTCAGAAAATTCTCAAAAATCATGAGAAATGGGAAATGACCACAACATTCAACTAGTTTGACTCATTTTCATTGATTTTGGGTTCTCGAGCCTTTGAAAATGACTGCCTTGCCCCTTTGGATATTTTATCCCAAACTTTCCCAAACTACCCATGAACTTAAAAAATGCATTCTCTAAGCCATTAGGGCTTCACTAGGCTTGCCTTGACTTGATTGTGATGCGTTTTATCCTCACGTTCTTGATTGCCTTGATTTGCGCACTTTCGATTATTGATTGTGACTGATAGGCTAGAAAATTTCCATTTGCATGATTCCCTATGCATTAGGACCTACCTTACCTCTCAATACATTTGCATGAAATCTTAGGTACCGAAAGGGCATCGATGACAATCTCGACGTAACTAAGTCCACAAACCCTCTTCTCTGGTTTTCGCAGAATCGAACGGACACTCCCGACCGCTTGATAGGGTTTCCGATCATACCCTCCAAAAAATGATTGGTGGCAACTCCGATGGCATGCACACTCATCACATGTCACCCGACCACACTAAAGGTCGACCCGATTTGAAAATTCTTCATTGACGCGATTTGGTAGAGCTTGGGAGAGCTCGCGTCGAGTTCCATTTCCCTTTTTAAAATATGGACTCGATAATCCATTAACCCGAACCTTGGAAAACGAACCTTCTCGTCCGACGGGTCACGACAGACTGGCGACTCCGTTGGGGACTTTAGAGGACTTGAGCCGATTAAAAATTTGGTTGTTTTTTTGACCTGATTTTTTATGCAGATGCGCTTGAAGGTGAGGTACGTTCCCTGATTGAATGTGTTAAATATTTTTGCAGATGGGAGTTATAAGAGGTGGCGTTTATGCTAATGTGTTTTATACAGATAAGGTGTTTGGGGTTGATTGTTTACTTTCTGCACTATTGAAGCGTTGTTTTGATATCAAATGTTGTGCATGACCTTGCATATTCTGAGGATCACGACACTTACACACACAAGCGCCTAAACCCAAGTCACGAACACCCTTTTAGGTCCCCATAGGTAGGGATTGGTATGCAAAGCTCTTGCGTTTGATTGCGCTTGGGTTGACCATATTCAATCCCGCTCGTCATCCTGGTTAGTGATTCCATCCTCTTGCGTTTGATTGTGCTTGGGGACGAATTTATTAAACCGGATGATGGGAACCTTTTTAGGTCCATGCCTTATCCCTTTTTGATTTCTAGAGTCAACCCTCACTTGTCTCATGCGCATGTGAATGGAAGGTTGGTATACCTAAAATCAAAAATCAAGAAAAGAGAGTACGGTTGGTAAGGTTTTCTCATTTTTGAACTTGTAATTCATTTTTCATACATACCATGCATATCATGCATTCCTATCATTTTGAGCACGTTACATAGCATTTTGTAATCACTTGGGTGATTGAAGTGAAAGCCATCGTTTGTAAGTAGATCATAGATGGATGTCCCAAGTCAGTCAAAGATTCCCGAGGTACTCACTTATGAGCGCAAGGTCGTTAGATGCCATACTGATGAGCCCGATATGCTTCTGGCGATCCGCTTCGTGCATGGGAGAGAGCTCACCGGACGCAACTGCACTTGGAGCAAGAATTGTTTCTATACCTGGAGTGCACGCTACCTAGAGCATAAGCATGGAAAAGCGAGATTCTTGGAGGCACCTGAGACGTTGAGATCATAGAAATATCATCCGACGAGGAGGGTGGAGCCACTGATGGTCACCCCTCGCCTCCCGGTTAAGTAGAGATTTCTTCTGATGAGGAAACTGGTTCGAAATAGCTGAGTCTAGAGACTTGGGGCATCCATAGTTACCACATTCCCTTGGTTTATATTTTCATTTTTAGCTATATTGTATCAGATTTCCCTCTTTTGGGGTCTCATGTTCTATATTCCTAGATCTGATTGTATTAGGGATTTTTGAATTGTATTTAGTTCGATAGACTCTAGTGTCCATCTTTGCTGTGGGAATGTGATCATGACTTTCATTTCAATCATTTGAGAGATTCTAATCAATTGCATAATTGCTCTAGAAGAAATCTGGTTTAAAACTCCTCATTTGACTTCTTTTGGTCAAATAGGAGTATTTAACCGTTATTTTGGTTTAAAACTCCTCATTTGACTTCTTGCATTATTTTGGGCTGCTAAATGTAATTTGGCTTGGTATAATCGATCTTGGAAGGATAACTTACAGTGGGCTCTTCAACATATCTCTAGGCATCAGTTTCATCAGTGCTTAGCTCGTTTCTCCTTTGCAGCATTGTGTCATATTATCTGGACGGAACGAAACCATATTCTCTTTAGAAATCAGTCTCGTATTTTGCCTACTCTCAAGAAGCATCTTATCAAAATTGTCAACGACAAGGCGTTGACATTCATGGATGTTGAGGATACTGTTCGTAACCGCAAGATGCAAGCTAATTGGGGTTGCTCCTCATCGATCTTCGCCTAAACCAGGGCTGTTTCTCTGCTGTTTTTCGTCTTGCTCCCTTTGGGGTTTTACCGCTGTTTTGGCTGGGTTGGGTAGTCTTGTAGCTCGGTGGAGTCTACTTGTTTCTTTGTCTTTTTGTTTGCTTAGCCCCGACACCCTTGCACCCGTTCGGACAGCGATGTCTCTGCGGGTGGGCGGTTGTCCTCTCGGGCTTTCTCCTTGTAATTAGCGCTTGGTTTAGTCAATATACTTCTTACCCTTACAAAAAAATCCTTATTTCACCAAAACAAAATATTAAATTGAATTAGTTCACATTCATAATATTTACATCCAATCCTCATGCACTTTGCATCCTAATCCGTGATAATTGACTCAAGGATATATTTTCGCATACTTTAGGCTAAATGGAGAAATTGGATATCAAGATCATTCCGGTCCCACATAAGGAACTTGCAGCATGGTGGAAGTGCCGTACAGGCCTCGTAAGGCAGTCAGTGTGCCGCATGGGCCCGGGGCCCTCAGGGCAAAGCGCCTGCAGGCGCCAGGCGCCAGGCGCCTTTATTGCATGAAGGCTTATACTTCAGGTGATAAAAGGCAGTTCGCACACGGCAGAGAAGAGAGCTTATTGTTAAAGAACGGGGGAGAGAGAAGGCTTCACTCAGTGAGAAAAAAGAGAGATGGGAAAAGAGCGAGGGGGAGAGAGAGCACACGGTGGAAACCCTTGCCTCGCCGTCGTCCGCCGTGAGCAGTCCTACGCCGTTCCACCATGCGCTGCCATACTCGCCCTGTTCGACCAGCACTTGCCATCGCGACGTTCCTGACGGTGCGACCATCCGACACCTGGGGCCACCCGTCCAAGCCTTTGAAGATCACTGCCCCATAGCTCGCGTTCCAGCTCGTCTAGCCCACTGTGGAGGTGCTATCTAGCGGAGTTTCTACCTCAAACCAGCCCGGATCTCGCCTTACGGATCAAGGTAACACCAATATCATTTCTAGGGTCAGTTCAAGCATGTTATGATACGTTTTAATTGTCGTTTTTGAGCTGTTTCGCTATTTAGATTATGTCTTCTGGTTAGATCTGGGTCATAAGATGTGGTAATTAGATCGGACGGTGTCGATTTGGTCTTCGGTTACATCTGAGTCGTTGGTTTTAATCGCCTAATCCAACGGACGTGGGCATGCCACGTGGGCAAACTTGGACGGTAGGATTCGTCTGTAATAATAATAAATTTCTAGAAAATAGAAAAATAAAAAAAAATTTGAAAAAAAATTTAATAAAAAATAAACAAAAATGCCCAAAACTGTGTCGTTTTAGTCTCGGCCCGGTTCGAAAAATGAATAAAAAGGTAAAAAAAGAGGAAAAAGAATATTAGAAAACAAACAAAAGAAATAATAATAATAGAAAATATAAAAAAAAAATGGGAACGACGCCGTTCTGGGTCTGTTTGACCGAGTTGACCTGGCTGGAAAAATATAAAAAAATAAATAAAAAAATCAAGAAAAAAATTAGAAAATCACTAAAAAAAAAATCATAAAAATCATAAAAAATTTCTAAAAAAATTGGAAAAGTTCCAGAAAAATTCTTCTTGCCCGAAAAATATAAAGAAATAAAAATAAAAATAAAAAATAAAATAGAAAATCACACAAAAATAAAAAAAATCATAAAAAAATTCAAAAAAATTTGGAAAAATGCCAGAAAAATTCTTCCGGCCCTAAAAATAAAAAATAAAAAAATAGAAATCACTAAAAAATAAAAAAAATCTGAAAAATCATAATGTTTTTAAAAAAATTTTGAAAAATTTGAAAAATTTATTCCAGCCTGAAAAATATAAAAAAAAATAAATATGAAATTCAGAAAATAAAAAAAATCAGAAAATCAATAAAAATAAAAATAAATCTGTAAAATCATAAAAAAATTTCTAAAAAATTTGGAAAAATTCCAGAAAAATTCAAAAAAAAATTTCAGAAAAATCTCAGAAATTAGGATTTGGTCAATTAATTGAGTAGATCCTGTTCTTGACGATTATAGTCCTTCCTTCCTTTCTAAATGACGATTCTACCCCTTAGGAATCGCCTTAGAAAAATTTCAATTTTTTTTTCAAAAATCACAGAAAATGGGGAACGACCACAGTTAACTGGTCCAACCCATTCTATTGATTTCGATTTTTTGAGCCTTCGAAATTGAAAACTAGCTGTGAAACAGCCGCGCATGCCCTAAAACCGTAAATATGTTTTTACCCTATTTGCATTTGTTGTATTATTATTATTTATTTTGTTATGGCATTTATTTCATTTGTTATATTGATGGTTATAATGTTAATTTGTTAATGTGTAAGGGAAACTTTTATTAAATTTTAGATGCAAAATAATTTGTAATTTCTTTATTTAGCAGAATGTCGTCTACATCTTTTGCGACTATGTACTAGGGAGGTAGAATAGTACGAAATGAATTTCAACATGATTACGAAGGTGGACAATCTACTATGTTTCTGTTTGGAAACATATCCACATTTGATGAGTTACATGCTACGATTGAGCGCGAGTTGAATATTACAGAAAATTAGTGTATTCATAGTCTGATGTATAGACAACCGATTTTATCCCTCGGTTGTATTATATATGACATCGTGGAAGTGCATAATGATGCTACAGTTAAGATAATCCAGCAGTTTGCATGTCAGTGTGGTTCTACTGTGACATTCCGAAATTTCAAGATTTGTAAGATAAGTTATATTGGATTTTCGAGGTTTGAGGGACAATAGTTGGACGTTGAATTATTATTTTTAAGAGGGTAATCGAGTAGAATTAAGCGTGTCGAGTTAATCGAGTCGTCGAATCGTAGTATCAAGACCTTTCACGCCTGAGCCTTGTCCTGGCCGAACCTTAGAAGTAAATTTACCATTTTGCCCCTAAAGGTAAATTTACGATTTTGCCATTTGCCTTGAAATTACCATTTTTCCCTTGATGTCAAATGACCAAAATACCTTCAATCATTTGTGCCAAATGACCAACTTGCACTCACTTGTGAATTGACCATTTTGCCCTTGGATATTATTCATATGAGACAAAAACCAATTAATGTGTAGGCCCCACTTTCTCTCTCTTCTCTTCCTTCTTCCCCAAGTTGTCGTGACCCTCTTCTCCCTCCCTTTCTCTCCATTTTCGGCCGGCCAAAACTTCCCTCAAACCCGAGAGCCCGTTTTCTCGATTTTCTATGCGCGCCCGAGAAGAAACGGTCGGTTTGAGCTCGTCCGGAAGGCGAATTGAGCTTCGTTTTCTCCTACGCGACCGTAAGATCTAGGAAAACTCAGATCTGAAGGCTAATTGTCGAAGAAAATGTTGAATTTTTGTGGATTCGCGCTGAACAGAGGCTGGTCGGTGGAGACTCGTTTCGTCCGGCGTGATTCGGACTTCATTTTTCTTCGTATACGATCCCAGGCAAGTAGATATCTATCCTTATTACTAAGATTTCTATGATTATGGATGCAAGTTTTGGACTCTGATTGATCATGTTCTATGATGATTTGCTTGGTGTGTGGTTCCAAGATCTTCTACCTATGTGATTTATGATTGTTTGTGTGGAACAATCCTCAATTCTATGATGTTATGGTTGGTTTAGTCGTTTGGATTGGAATTCACTTGTTGAGCTCACCCCTTGCGGGATAACAATTTTCAGATAAGCAAGCTAGCAAGGAGAAAGCCAGTATGATACTTTTGGTTTAGGAGTTCGAGAGATCTGGCTATCGATGGAGGTCGTGGATGAAGATCCTAGTAATCGGAGTGGAGTATCTTCCCTGTAAATCCTCCTAGATTAATACTTTAAACTTTTGTAAAGGACTATTTCATGAGCTGTAAATATATGAAATAAAGTAATCTGATCGTTGTGCCCATGTCTCATAATGTATATTATTTGATTAGTGAAACCCTATATGGCCATGATCTTCATCAGACGTGTCTACCAGATGACTATTTTATGCACTTGTATGCTGCATGGCAGTCTGTTCTGTTTATATATACTTCCGCATGCACCATCAGCATAATAAGAAAATATTAAAGCAGAGAATGTGATCGAGAAAGCCTTCCCGATTGTGGCAAAAATTGGGTCGTCACATCTACGGGGTTTTTTACAGTTTTATGCAACTGTAGATGAACACCAAGTGATAAATGATGCAGCTGGGGGAGGTTCCAATGTTGGTGAAGATGACATTGGTGTGGATAATCAGTACGTGGAGTATGATGATAATGATGATAATGATGATAATGATTATGATGATAGTGATGAAGAAGATGATATTTGGGTCGATAGTGATGAAGAAGACGACGGAGGTGACGATACGGAGGATTACTACAACACCCATTGTAGTAATCCCATTTTGCCATTGGTACATCCACCACCCTATGCAGAGACTAACTTTAATATGATGCAAGTAAATACAAGAGTCAAGCTGAGCTGTATGTTGTTTGATGCATCAAAATAATTTCATGTTGGGATGTTATTTCCATCACGGGATGCGATGCAGTTGGCTGCGAAAGAGTATTCTCTAAAAAGAAATCATCACTTTCGCAGTGGTGAGACAAAAAAGACAAAATATGTGATAAAGTGTGGTAATCCAAATGGATCTTGTGGTTGGAGGCTCCGTGCAACTACTAAATCGAGTGACGTGTTTTGGAAAATAACTAAGTACAGTGGGCCACATACATGTAGTAATCCTTAAATATCAAGGGATCATCGGCAACTTGATCAAAAGTACCTCTACAGCCAGATAGAAGCAATGGTTGCCGCTCAACTAGATATCAAAATCAAGCCACTAATGGCCTAGATTAAAGACAAGCTGGGTTTCGAACTTACTTATCGTAAAACCTGAGCAACTAAACAAGTGGCGATTGCCAAAACTTTTGGAGGATGGGATGAGTCGTATGGTCAGTTGAGAAAGTATATGAATGTAATAGAGTTAATGAATCCAGGTTCTCGTTTTGTGATCGATGATTACATGAACCTCGATCAAAGTTGCAAGGTTTTCAATCGGATGTTCTGGACTTTCAAGCAGACGATTGAAGGCTTCAAAAGTTGTCGTCCCGTGATATTTATTGATGGAACTTTTTTGTATGAGAAATACCGAGGAAAGCTCCTTTGTGTGGCCTCATTTGAATGCAATAATAATATATTTCCGTTGGCATTTACTGTGGTCGATCGAGAGAATGTTGATAATTAGACTTGATTTATGGATCTATTGTGGAGATATGTCACTAGTAGAGAAAATATTTGTGTAATATCAGATAGGCATATCGAGATTCAGAAAGCAATGGAGACAAAAGGGTGGCGTCCTCTACATGGCCACCATAGATATTGCATTCGGCATGTTGTCAGCAACTACAATAAACAATTCAAAAATGCCGGAGGGAAAAGAATTGTTCAGATGGCAGGTAAATTTTCAAATTTACGTAATTTGAGGAAAAGTTGTGTTCGTAAATTTGTGTGACAAGTACTTATTATTGTTGTAATGTACAGCTTACGAGAATCAACAGCGGAAGTTCTTACACTTGATGAGCCGAATTAGGGAGTGGGATCCACAAACAGCTGAATGGTGTGACCAGATTCCAACGGAGAAATGGACGAAGGCTTATGATGAAGGAAGGAGATATGGATCGATGACAACGAATTTGGGATAAGTACACCGGGAGTGTCATAACTTGTGTGTGGCGTTCACTTGAGTGCCATAACTATGTTTTCGTTCACTTGAGTGCCACAACTTTTAAAAGCGGCCACTTAAGTGCCATCTCCGATTTGTCTTGCCGGAAATCCTACATGGCTGCCGAAAAATCCGATGTAGCACCGCCGGAGCAATTTTTATGGATTTTGTAATGTACACGTGGATTTTTTTAATTTGAAATTTTTCTCTTTTTTTTTGGACATTTTTCTACTGTTTTCACCTCTTGGCCGACAAGGGTCACCAGCGATCCTCGCCGGCCACAACCTGCGACCCTAGGGGCGAGGGTCCGCTCGCCCTCGGCCGAAGGGGTCGCGACGACCGGGGACCCCAGGGGCGAGGGTCCGCTTGCCCACGGCCGACAAGGCCGTGATGCCCATGGGCGACGTCCGTCGCGGTCCCGTCGGCCACGGGGGAGGGCGCAAAGGCCCTCGCCAGATCTGGGCGAGGGCCTTCGCGGCCATGCCGCCATAGGCAAGGCGACCCTCGCCCGGACTTAGCGAGGGCCGTCAAGCCCTCGGCCGCCGTTAGCGAGGGCGCGACGGCCGTTGGCAGTCCGAGCTAGGGCCGCCCCGCCTATGGCGGCGAGGTCGCGTAGGCCCTCGCCCACGATCGACGAGACCGCGACGGCCGTCACCCATGGGCGTCGCGGCCTCGCCGGCCGAGGGCAAGGTGACCCTCGCCCTTGGGCGAGCCGATTGGGGCCGGCGAGGGTCACCGACGACCCTCGCCGGCCAAGGGAAAGAAGATCAAGAAAAAAAATAAAAGAATTTTTTTCAAAATAAATACAAAATAAAAAAATTCCAAAAAACATTAAAAAAATCCATGTGTTAATGAAAAATTAATAAAAAACAATAAAAAGTCCACGTAGGATGATTTGTCGGAAGTGGCACTCAAGTGAACGATTTTGCTCCAATGTGGCACTTAAGTGAGCGAAAACAAAGTTATGGCACTCAAGTGAACGCCGTATAAAAGTTATGGCACTTTTAGTGAACTTATCCCCAACGAATTTAGTTGAATCGGTTAATGGGATGCTAAAGGATTTTCGTGCTCTGCCAATAACAGCTATGGTGAATAAGATATTCTATTAGTTGGTCAACTATTTGACACCAGAAAAATGATATACAGGGGCGAAAAGGACCACGAATGGGTATGTACTCAATTTGCAGGTGGCGAGCTAGAGCGAAACAGTCAAAAAGCAAATGGACATGATGTGACATGGTTCGACTCTGATAGATGGATTTTTGAAGTTAAAACTGGACATAATAGATCCAGAGGAATAGGGGGCCAGAAACACCTCATACGCCTAAACCTGCGAATGCGCACATGTGGAAAATTTCAAGAGATGAAAATCCCATGTTCCCACGTAATTGCAACATGTCAAAAACATGCAATTGATTACCATGCGGTCGTAGATGAATTCTATACTTTGGATAAAACACTTCAGTTCTATCAGTACATGTTTCATTCATTGGGGCATCCTACTTACTAGACTGAACTTGACGAGCTGCCATTAGTGCCAGACCCGAACCGTATTAGGAAGAAAGGAATGCCTCATGCATCACGGATACGTAATGAGATGGACTGGAGTACGCCGAGCAGTAGCGCTTCGCGTAATCATTGCACCAACTGTGGAAAATCAGGGCACGACAGGCAAACTTGTGCATACAGATCGGCCGGGGAATAAAATTTAGATAGCGTGTGAACATTGAATGTAATACATCTGATTTTCATACTCAATTTAGTTGTGTGAATTATGTAAATTAGATATATGAATTTTTTATAATGTTATAATATCACAATTGTGCGATATTTATTAAGTTCCTCTATTTCATTTGTAGACATGGCATAAAGAAATTATATTCAGCCGGGACCTGAGAATGATTCACTACTTACACGGCAGGCCCGACATAGATCATAGGCCATATGGGACGCTGAGGTAATTAAGAAATTTAGCAATTGATCTGTCATTTGTAACAATTGTATCGTAATAAAATTGCTACTAATGGTTAATGTAACATTTTATAGATAGATAAGAATAAAGCTCTTAGATGTCAGCGAGATGGATCGACGCTACACGTTCCTAAACTTGATCATCGCATAGTACTGTATCTTCGAGCTTCGGGATTTTATGGAGTTTATCAATTGGATTTGGGCAAGTTGATTGGCATTTGATTACAGCTTTGGTCGAGCGGTGGAGGCCCGAGACTTACACCTTCCATATGTCGAAAGGTGAATGCACGATCACACTGCAGGATATCGCGGTTCTAACAGGGCTTCCCATTAATGGACATGCGGTTACTGGTCTCACTAATAGGAATTGGGGTACTATTTGTGAGAATCTACTTGGTGAGCGCCAACCCAACTTACGTGGTTCGATGGCAAAGTTAAGCTGGCTGAGAGACAGCTTTGGTGTAATTCTTGACGATGCCGATGAGGTTACCATACTACGGCATGCTAGAGCATTCATTCTCCGATTTCTTGGAGGATCTATCTTTTCAGACAAATCAGGTGCTAGGGTTAGTTTGATTTTTCTTTCACTACTAGAGCACCTTCATCATCCTACGTTGTACAGTTGGGGTTCAGCAGCACTTGTGTGGTTGTATCGGGACCTATGCAATGCAACCAATCCATCAGCGCACCAAATCAGTGGTGCCTTATATGTATTACAGATTTGGGCATGGGATCGCTTCAGTTATGTCTCCCCATCCATCAAAAACCATGATCCTGTACCAGATGCACCTCTTGGTAGTCGGTATGTGATCTATTACTTTTTCAGTTCGTGAGTCATAAATTTTTATTAGTGAGTATAATATATGTAACTGTTCTTGGTTTTTTTTTTATGCAGCTAGAGTCAAGCCCGACAGATAACAGAAGTCCCCACACATACTTTGTCACATCTGCGCTACTAATTTGATAGAATGGCATCCGCATATGTAAGTAATGATAGCAACCAACGAGTTCAATGTAATCTTAGATTTTAAATTAATTCTTCGTTTAATTTGATATGTTTCAATACGATAACAAATTACTTGGGAGCCATACCCCGATGACATTCTCCAGACTCTACCAGATTATTGACTACATGGAGAACACATTTGGAGGGCTCGTGTCCCACTCATCTATTTCCACATCGTTGAGTGGCATTATCCAGACCAAGTACTTCATCAGTTTGGTATGCAACAGGCAATACCTACTCCTCCCCATGATCATACAGCCTTTCAGGATATTGAATTAAGGCCAGTTTCAAAGAATTGGGTCGATTTGCACAGACGGTGGATTGATATATGGAACGATCGTCTTAACTATATAGTCCATTGTCTTCCTGCAACGGAGCTACTTCACTATCATTCGGAATATATGGAGTGGTACCGCAGACACACACGGAGGTGGATTTCTTACATGGGAGGTGCAATGGGTGTAGTGGTTCGTGCAAACACTTTTAATTTACTTCATTAATTATTTTTTTAGAATATCAGTTATTGGCATTTGATAACTTCTGTTGATTTCATGAACAGGTTGATGGCGTTGAACAAATCATACAATTAAGTTCCGCTCCATCTCGAGAGAACATGTGGACTATAGCGAGGATAGCTAGGGCAATGCTATATGCATACAATGAGGAGAGGCGAATGACAATGTTGCCATCACCCCAATCAGCACCTACAACAGCACCCATTGGGCCGCACGAGGATGACCCACCTGAGATAGTTCAGTCGACCCGGATGACCACTCGAGCTCATCTAGTTAATGATGCCGTCCCCAACCCCTTAGCCTATCATGCGACAGATTTCAATGCAGGGTTCAGCCAGTTTCACAGCCCATTTCACGAGAGATCCGATTTTGCCTTCCGTGACAATCTACAGTCCTAGACTCCAGCTTATTCTCTGAGTTCTTGTGGATCCGATTTCTCTCCTCTTTTCCCATGCCCTTCTATAGTAGGATATGTACCGTTTGAGGGTGGGATATTTTCTCACTATAATGATGCATCCACATCACAGCTATGCTTTCCATCACAGGATATGCCTTCGTCATCTACACATCATACTCATTCGGAACCTCGTCATCGTTCTCGATACAATACTAGACCTCCTGAACAACAGAGACGACCTGATTGAGGAACAGGAGGCCACGTAGGAGGACGACATCATTAGTGAATGTAATTAGAGTTGAGGATTGTTATCTGTTATTACAACTTTGATTTGTTGGATTTTTTTAGCTCGTGGATTGTTATCCACGTTCTTTTAATCTAGATATGTCATCTTCATATATCTTACCAATTTTATTTTATGAATTTTTTTATTAATTATTTACATACTAAATTAATTAATTACATATCTTAATAAAATTTTCAATTAATTATTGATAATTATGTTATAAAAATAAGCTTTAAAATAAAAAAAAATTATATTTACAAAGTTATATAAATATAAATGTTATAAATATAAAATAATTAAAAACACGTACAAAAATACGAAATTTACAAAAAAAAGGCAGTGGCCTGTGCGGTAGTCCTCCTGCTGCATTGGCCCCAATTTGGTAAATAAAAAAATATTTACCCTAATTTGGTAATTTTTTTACCTATTTTTGAAAAAAAAAACCCCGAGGAGTACACTGCTATTATCGGAGTGGATTTTGAGGAGCATATTGTGCAACCCCTCATGGAAAAGGATCCCACCCATGCGTTATCTAAGTTTCTCCGCCTCAAAACTTCTGAGATAAGAGATGTTTACAAATCCAATTTCGGCAAGTTCACCCTTTCATTCCTATACAACAATTAGTCTTCTGTCCTGATCAACACTGGTCATAGAGCTGGTAAGGTGTTCATCCTAGCCTTCTTTGCATTCGTCTTATTCCCTACTTTCGAAACTACGTTTGATCCTTCCATGGTCCATATCACTCAGCAAGCTTGCTACCATTGGAATTACTCCCATATGATCTTAGCCGAGACCTTCTGTCCTTAAATCGTTTCCAATCCGCCAAGAAGGGCACCTTTCAAGCATCTAGTAGTCTTCTCCATATGTGGTTCATTTCTCACATCAAGACCTTCAACCTTCACATAGGGTGTTATGAGATTAGCCGACACATTTATCCGCTTAGATCCTTCCTCAAATGTCAATCCCTTGTTCCAAAATCCCCCTTTAAGAAATGGTCAGATTTCCTTGAGGGTTTAGAACCAAAACAACTCTGGTGGCGGTTGACTTGTCCAAGGATATTAGAGGCCCGCATTATTAGGATAGATGGAAATCCCATTCCGTTGTTGGGTTGCACGGGTGGAATCGCTTATTACCCGATCAGAGTTGTGAGACAATTTGGGATGTTGCAAGAAGTCTCCCCAAAGGTATGTCCTAGAATCTTCGCTTTTGATCTACCACGCGGTGAGCTTACCAAGGAAACCAAGGCGCTCTATCAGGCCAAGATTGATCTCATAGTCCACGCCTTGAAGAATTCCCCCTACAAGAAGTGGAATAGCCCGATCATTTGGATGAGGAGATGAATATCCACCGCACTTCCAAGGAGTACATCAAGTTGTTTAAAGAGTATCGGCAGTCTCTAGTTGAGCCATACATCCCAGAATATGTGATTCCTCGAGCGCCCGATGTGGAGCCGTATGTGCCCGATTACATCGTCCCTCATGAGCTCGCAGTGGAACCGTATATACTTGAAGATATAGGGCCGCTATCCCTCGAGGAGGAGGAAGACCTTTACATGTGGGACTCGGATGGATCGAAGGACGTTAAGGATGCCTTAGAGCCTAAACGTCCTCGGATTGGATAGATGATTCTCCCCATTTAGTTTGATATGCGAATGTGGCATTTTTGAACATTTTGAACACTTTTGAGAATTTCGGGTTGTAATAAATGCACCTTATTTTCATTTATGCATATTCAGAATATCTTGCTCAAGTTTAGCGAAGAAACAATTGTCACGGATTATATCCTTCTTGAATAGCATGATTGTCGGACACAAATGAGAGGAAAGACCATTCATGTGAGGCTAAGGCTCACAAATGAGCCTTTCTTTTCATTAGCCTCAAATAAACATGGTATTGAAGATGTTCTCAAAATCTGAATTTCTCTCATCCTTTATCTTGATCTATTGTAATAAACACGGAAAAATAAACACAGAACACAAGGATTTACCTGGTTTGATCAAGGTGATCTACGTCCACAAGCGAGGCAAAACAAGATTCCACTATGTTTAAAGAGTGTACTAATTAGAACCCTAGCAATAATACAAAAAGTGCCTCCAAAAAAAGATTCATCAGAAGAATCAGAAGAAGAAGATTCAGAAGATTCATCAGAAGATTCAGCTGATTCAGAAGATTCAAAAGAAGATTTAGAGGATTCAGAAGATTCATCGTCTAGAAGATTCATCAGAAGATTCAGACGACTCAGACGATTCAGAAGAAGATTCAGAAAATTCATCAGAAGATTCAGAAGATTTAGAAGAAGATTCAGAAGATTCATCGTCTAGAAGATTCACATGATTTAGAAGAAGGTTTAGATGATTTATCAGAAGATTCAAAAGATTCATAAGAAGATTCAGAAGATTCCGACGATTCAGAAAAAGATTCATCAGAAAATTCATCAGAAGATTCAGACGATTCAGAAAAAGATTCAGAAGAAGATTTAGAAGAAGATTCGTCAGTAGATTCCGAAGAAGATTCAATTGATTCCTCAGATGATTCATCAGAAGATTCATCAGAAGATTCGGACGATTCAGAAGAAGATTCATAAGATTCATCTGAAGATTCTGCTGTAACAAACGCGGAAATACATACACAAAACATAAGGATTTACATGGTTCGATCAAGGTGATCTACGTCCACGGGTGAGGCAAAATACGATACCACTATGTTTAAAGATTATATTCACTACAACCCTAGCAACAGAATAAAAAGAGCCCCCAAAAAAAGATTCATCAGAAGATTCAGAAGAAGATTCAGAATTTTCATCAGAAGATTCTGAACATTCAGAAAAAGATTCAGAAGATTCAGAAGAAGATTTAGAAGATTCAGAAGAAGATTTAGATGAAGATTTAGAAGATTCATCGTCTAGAAGATTCAGAAGATTCAGAAGAATATTGAGACGATTCAGAAGAATATTAAGATGATTCATCCGAAGATTCAGATGATTCAGAAGAAGATTCAGAAGGTTCATCTGAAGATTTTGTTCTAACAAATGCGGAAAAATGAACACAGAACACAAGGTTTTACCTGGTTCGATCAATGTGATCTACGTCCACGGGCGAAGCAAAACAAGATTCTACTATATTTAAAGAGTGTACTGATTACAATCCTAGCAACAGAAGATTTTGTTCTAACAAATGCGAAAAAATAAACACAGAACACAAGGTTTTAGCTGGTTCGATTAAGGTGATCAACGTCCACGGGCGAAGCAAAACAAGATTCTACTATATTTAAAGAGTGTACTGATTACAACCCTAGCAATAGTATAAAAATAACCACAAAAAGATTCAGAAGATTCAGAAGATTCGGACGATTCAGAAGAAGATTCAGAAGAAGATTTAGATCATCCAGGAGACGATTCAGAAAGATCATCGTTTAGAAGATTCATCAGAAGATTCAGACGATTCAGAAGATTCGTCAGAAGATTCTGTTGTAACAACCGCAGAAAAATAAACACAGAACACAAGGATTTACCTAGTTCGATCAAGGTGATCTATAACGACGGGCGAGGCAAAACAAGATTCCACTATGTTTAAAGAGTATACTGATTACAACCCTAGCAACAGTATAAAAAGAGCCCCCCAAAAAAGATTCATCAGAAGAATCAAAACAAGAAGATTCAGACGATTCAAAAGATTCATCAGAAGATTCAGACGATTCAGAAGAAGATTCAGAAGGTTCATCAGATGATTCATAAGAAGATTCAGAAAATTCATCGTCTAGAAGATTCATCAGAAGATTCAGAAGATTCAGACGATTCAGAAAAAGGTTTAGATAATTTATCAGAAGTTTCATCAGAAGATTCAGACGATTCAGAAGAAGATTCAGAAGGTTCATCAGATGATTCATAAGAAGATTCAGAAAATTCATCGTCTAGAAGATTCATCAGAAGATTCAGAAGATTCAGAAAAAGGTTTAGATAATTTATCAGAAGTTTCATCAGAAGATTCAGACGATTCAAAAAAAGATTCATCAGATTCTGTTGTAACAAACGCGAAAAAATAAACACAGAACACAAGAATTTACCTGGTTCGATCAAGGTGATCTACGTCCATGGGCGAGGCAAAATAAGATTCCATTGTGTTTAAAGAGTGTACTGATTACAACCGTAGCAAAAGTATAAAGAGAGCCCCCAAAAAACGATTCATCAGAAGAATTAGAAGAAGTAAATTCAGAAGATTCATCAGAAGATTCAGACGATTTAGAAGAAGATTCAGAAGATTCATCAGACAATTCAGAAGAATATTCGGAAGATTCAGTCGATTTAGAAGAAGATTCAGAAAATTCATCGTCTAGAAAATTCATCAGAAGATTCAGAAGATTCAGCAGAATATTCAGACGATTCAGAAAAAGATTTAGATGATTCATTAGAAGATTCAGACGATTCAAAAGATGATTCAGCAGATTCTTTTGTAACAAATGCGGAAAAACAAACACAGAACACAAGGATTTACCTAGTTTGATCAAGGTGATCTACGTCCACGGGCGAGGCAAAATAAGATTCTACTATGTTTAAAGAGTGTACTAATTACAACCCTAGCAATAGTACAAAAAGAGCCTCCAAAAAAAGATTCATCAGAAGAATCGGAAGAAGAAGATCGAGAAGATTCAGACGATTCAGAAGATTCAGAAGATTCAGAAGATCATTCTAAAGATTCATCGTCTAGAAGATTCGTGAGAAGATTCAGAAGATTCAGACGATTCAGAAGAAGATTTAGAATATTCGTCAGAAGATTCAGACGATTCAGAAAATTTATCGTCTAGAAGATTCAAATGATTCAGAAGAAGATTCAGATGATTCATCAGAAGATTTAGACGATTTAGAAGAAGATTCAGAAGATTCAGAAGATTCAGAAGAAGATTTAGAATATTCGTCAGAAGATTCAGACGATTCAGAAGATTCATCGTCTAGAAGATTCAAATGATTCAGAAGAAGATTTAGATGATTCATCAGAAGATTTAGACGATTTAGAAGAAGATTCAGAAGATTCAGAAGAGGATTCATCAGAAGAGGATTCAGAAAATTAATCAGAGGATTCATCAGAAGATTCAGAAGATTCAGACGATTCGGAAGAAGAGTCAGAAGATGGTTCAGACGATTCAGAAGAAGATTCAGAAGATTCATCGTCTAGAAGATTCATCACAAGATTCAGAAGAAGATTCAGACGATTCAGAAGAAGATTCAGATGATTCCTCAGAAGATTCATCTGAAGATTCAGATGATTCACACTAAGATGCAGACGATTCAGAAGAAGATTCAGATGATTCCACAAAAGATTTATCTGAAGATTCAAACGATTCAGAAGAATATTCAGAAAATTCATCAGAAGATTCTACTATAACAAACGCGGAAAAACAAACACAGAACACAAGGATTTACATGGTTCGATCAAGGTGATCTACGTCAACGGGCGAGGTAAAATACGATTCCACAATGTTTAAAGAGTGTACTGATTACAACCCTAGCAACAGAATAAAAAAAGCCCCCAAAAAAAGATTCATCAGAAGATAGAGAAGAAGAAGATTCAGAATATTCATCGGAAGATTCAGACGATTTAGAAGATTCATAAGAAGATTCAGAAGATTAAGAAAAAGATTCAGACAATTCAGAAGAAGATTCAGACGATTCAGAAGAACATTCAGAAGATTCATCGTCTACAAGATTCATCAGAAGATTTAGACGATTCAGAAGAATATTCAGACGATTCAGAAGAATATTCAGATGATTCATCAGAAGATTCAGAAAAGATTTAGACGATTCAGGAGAAGATTCAGAAAATTCATCGTCTAGAAGATTCATAAGAAGATTCAGAAGATTCATCCTGTAGAAGATTCAGAAGATCCATCAGAACATTCAGACGATTCAGAAGATTCATCAGAAGATTCTGTTGTAACAAACGCAGAAAAACAAACACAGAATACAAGGATTTACCTGGTTCGATCAAGGTGAACTACGTCCACGGGCGAGGCAAAACAAGATTGCCCTATGTTTAAAGAGTATATTGATTACAACCCTAGCAACAATTCAGAGGATTCAGAAGATTCACTAGAAGATTCAGACGATTCAGATGAAGATTCAGAATGTTCATTAGAAGATTCAGATGATTTAGAAGAAGATTCAGAAGATTCATCGTCTAGATGATTCATCAGAAGATTCAGAAGATTTAGACGATTCAGAAAAAGGTTTACATGATTTATTAGAAGATTCATCAGAAGATTCAGACGATTCAAAAAAAGATTCATCAGATTCTGTTGCAACAAACGCGGAAAAACAGACACAGAACACAAGCATTTACCCGGTTCGATCAAGGTGATCTACGTCCACGGACAAGGCAAAATAAGATTCCACTATGTTTAAATTGTGTACTGATTACAACCCTAACACTAGTATAAAAAGAGCCCCCAAAAAATATTGATCAAAAGAATTAGAAGAAGAAAATTCAGAAGAATCATCAGAAGATTCAGACGATTTAGAAGAAGATTCATCAGACGATTCTGAAGAAGATTCAACAGAC
This sequence comes from Lenwebbia sp. NSW1173648, assembly GCA_029784005.1. Lineage (NCBI taxonomy): Eukaryota > Viridiplantae > Streptophyta > Magnoliopsida > Myrtales > Myrtaceae > Lenwebbia > Lenwebbia sp. NSW1173648. The sequence goes on from JARCGZ010000002.1 coordinate 64,110, forward strand.
GATTCTGAAGAAGATTCAGAAGATTCAGACGAATCAGAAGAAGATTCAGAAAATTCATCGTCTAGAAAATTCATCAAAAGATTCAGAAGATTCATCAGAATATTCAGAAGATTCAGAAAAAGATTCAGACGATTCAACAGAAGATTCATCATATTCTGTTGTAACAAATGCGAAAAAACAAACACAGAACACAAGGATTTACCTGGTTCGATCAAAGTGATCTACTTCTACGGACGAGGCAAAATAAGATTCCACTATGTTTAAAGAGTGTACTAATTACAACCCTAGCAATAGTACAAAAAGAGCCTCCAAAAAAAGATTCATCAGAAGAAAAAGATTCAGAAGATTCGTCAGAAGATTCAGACGATTCAAGAAGATTCAGAAGAAGATTTAGATGATTCAGACGATTCAGAAGATTCAGAAGAAGATTTAGACGATGCAGAAGATGATTCAGAAGATCATCGTCTAGACGATTCAGAAGAAGATTCAGACGATTCAGAAGAAGATTCAGAAGATTCATCGTCTAGAAGATTCACATGATTCAGAAGAAGATTCAGAAGATTCATCGTCTAGAAGATTCCAATGATTCAGAAGAAGATTCAGAAGATTCATCGTCTAGATGATTCAAATGATTCAGAAGAAGATTCAGAAGATTCATCGTCTAGAAGATTCAAATGATTCCGAAGAAGATTCAGATGACTCATCAGAAGATTCAGACGATTTAGAAGAAGATTTAGAAGATTCAGAAGAAGATTCATTAGAAGATTGAGACGATTCAGAACATGATTCAGAGGATTCATCAGAAGATTCAGAAGATTCATCAGAACATTCAGACGATTCAGAAGATGATTCAGACGATTTAGAAGAAGATTCAGAAGATTCATCGTATAGAAGATTCAGAAGAAGATTCGTCAACAGATTCACAAGAAGATTCAGATGATGCCGTAGAAGATTCATCTGAAGATTCATACGATTCACAAGAAGATTCAAACGATTCAGAAGAAGATTCTGGTGATTCCTCAGAAGATTCATCTGAAGATTCAGAAGATTCAGAAGAAGATTCAGCTGTAACAAATGCGGAAAAAAAACACAGAAGACAAGGATTTACATGGTTCGATCAAGGTGATCTACGTCCACGGGCGAGGCAAAATACGATTCCACTATGTTTAAAAAGTGTACTGATTAAAACCCTAGCAACAGAATAAAAAGAGCCCCTAAAAAAAGATTCATCAGAAGATTGCGAAGAAGAAGATTCAGAATATTCAACAGAAGATTCAGACGATTCAGAAGAAGATTCAGAAGATTAAGAACAAGATTCAGACGATTCAGAAGAAGATTCAGAAGATTCACCTGAAGATTTAGAAGATTAAGAAAAAGATTCAGACGATTCAAAAGAAGATTCATCGTCTAGAAGATTCAGAAAATTCGACGTCTAGAAGATTCATCAGAAGATTTAGAAGATTTAGAACAATATTCAGACGATTCAGAAGAATATTCAAATGATTCATCAGAAAATACAGACGATTCAGAAGAAGATTCAGAAGAGTTATCAGAAGATTCTGTTCAAACAAACGTGGAAAAATAAGCACAGAACACAAGGATTTACCTAGTTCGATCAAGGTGATCTACGTCCACGGGCGAAGCAAAACAAGATTCCACTATATTTAAAGAGTGTATTGATTACAACCCTAGCAACAGTATAAAAATAGCCCCAAAAAAAATATCGTAAGAATCCGAACAAGAAGATTCTGAAGATTCATCAGAAGATTCAGAAAATTCATCAGAAGAGTCAGAAGAAGATTCGGACGATTCAGAAGAAGATTAAAAAGATTTAGAAGATTCCGAAGATGATTTAGACGATTTAGAAGAAGATTCATAAAATTCATCGTCTAGAAGATTCATCAGATTCATCGTCTAGAAGATTCATCAGAAGATTCTGTTGTAACAAACGTAGAAAAACAAACACAAAACACAAGGATTTACCTGGTTCGATCAAGGTGATCTACTTCCACGGGCGAGGCAAAATAAGATTCCACTATGTTTAAAGAGTATACTGATTACAACCCTAGCAACAGTATAAAAAGAGCCCCGAAAAAAAGATTCAGCAGAAGAATCAAAAGAAGAAGATTCAGAAGATTCAGACGATTCAGAGCAAGATTCAAAAGATTCTGACGATTCACAAGAAGATTCATAAGGTTCAGACGATTCAAAAGAATCAGAAGATTCAGAAAATTCATCGTTTAGAAGATTGATCAGAAGCTTCAGAAGATTCAGACGATTCAGAAAAAGATTCAGATGATACATTAGAAGATTCAGATGATTCAAAAGAAGATTCATTAGATTCTATTGTAACAAACGTGGAAAAACAAACACAGAACACAAGGATGATCTATGTCCACAGACGAGGCAAAATAAGATTCCACTATGTGTAAAGAGTGTACTAATTACAACCCTAGGAACAGTATAAAAAGAACCCCCAAAAAAAGATTCATCAGAAGAAGAATATTCAGAAGATTCAGACGATTCAGAAGAATATTCAGATGATTCCTCAAAAGATTCATCTAAAGATTAAGACGATTCTGAAGAAGATTCAGACGATTTTGCTGTAACAAATGCGGAAAAAGAAACTCAGAACACAAGGATTTAGATGGTTCGATCAAGGTGATCTACGTCCACGGGCGAGGCAAAATACGATTCCACAATGTTTAAAGAGTGTACTGATAACAACCCTAGCAACAGAACAAAAAGAGCAACCAAAAAAAGAATCATCAGAAGATTGATTCATCAGAAGATTCAGAAAAAGATTCAGAAAATTCATCGTCTAAAAGATTCATCAGATTCATCGTCTAGAAGATTCATCAGAAGATTCTGTTGTAAGAAATGTAGAAAAGAAAACACAGAACACAACGATTTACTTGGTTCGATCAAAGTGATCTACGTCCACGGGCGAGCCAAAATAAGATTGCACAATGTTTAAAGAGTCTATTGATTACAACCCTAGCAACAGTATAAAAAGAGCCCCCAAAAAAAGATTCATCAAAAGAATCAAAAGAAGAAGATTCAGAAGATTCAGACGATTCAGAAAAAGATTCAAAAGATTCAGACAATTCAGAAGGTTCAGACGATTCAGAAGATCCAGAAGATTCAGAAGAAGATTTAGAAAATCCATCGTCTAGAAGATTCAGGAGATTCAGGCGATTCAGAAAAAGATTCAGATGATTCATCAGAAGATTCAGACGATTCAAAAGGAGATTCATCAGATTCTGTTGTAACAAATGAGGAAAAACAAACACAGAACACAAGGATTTACCTTGTTCTATCAAGGTGATCTACGTCAAAGGGTGAGGCAAAACAAGATTCCACTATGTTTAAAGAGTGTACTGATTATAACCCTAACAACAGTATAAAAAGAGACCCCAAAAAAAGATTCATCAGAAGAATGAGAAGAAGAAAATTCAGAAGATTCATCAGAAGATGCAGACGATTCAGAAGAAGATTTAGAAGATTCATCTGACGATTCAGAAGGAGATTCAGAAGATTCAGAAGAAGATTCAGACGATTCAGAAGAAGATTCAGAAAATTCATCGTCTAGAAAATTCATCAAAAGATTCAGAAGATTCAGACGATTCGAAAAAAGATTCAGATGATTCATCAGAAGATTCAGACGATTAAAAAGAAGATTCATTAGATTCTGCTGTAACAAACACGGAAAAACAAACACGGAACACAAGGATTTTCCTGATTCGATCAAGGTGATCTACGTCCACAGGCGAGGCAAAACAAGATTCCCCTATGATTAAAGAGTGTACTATTTGCAACCCTAGCAATAGAACAAAAAGAGCCTCCAAAAAAAGATTCATCAGAAGATTCTGACGATTGAGAAGATTCATCAGAAGATTCTGTTGTAACAAACGCAGAAAAACAAACACAGAAGATAAGGATTGACCTGGTTCGATCAAGGTGATCTACGTCCACGGGCGAGGTAAGAAAAGATTCCACTATGTTTAACGAGTGTACTAACTACAACCATAGCAATAGTACAAAAAGAGCCTCCAAAAAAAGATTCATCAGAAGAATCAGAAGAAGAAGATTCAGAAGATTCAAAAGATTCAGAAGAACATTTAGACGATTCAGAAGATTCATCGTCTAGAAGATTCATCAGAAGATTCAGAAGATTCAGAAGATTCCTCAGAAGATTCATGAGAAGATTCAGACGATTCAGAAGAAGATTCAGAATATTCATCAGAAGATTTAGAAGATTCATCGTCTAGAAGATTCAAATGATTCAGAAGAACATTCAGATGATTCATCAGAAGATTTAGACGATTCAGAAGATTCATCAGAAGATTGAGACGATTCAGAAGAAGATTAAGAGGATTCATCAGAAGATTCAGACGATTCAGAAGATGATTCAAAAGATTCTGAAGATGATTCAGACGATTCAGAAGAAGTTTCAGAAGATTCAGAAGAAGATTCGTCAGCAGATTCACAGGAAGATTCAGACGATTCAGAAGAAGAATCAGATGATTCACAAGAAGATTCAGAAAATTCAGACGAAGATTTAGATGATTCCTCAGAAGATTCATTTGAAGATTCAGACGATTCAGAAGATTCATCAAAAGATTCTGCTATGATAAACGCGGAAAAACAAACACAGAACACAAGGATTTACATGATTCGATCAAGGTGATCTACGTCCTCGGGCGAGGCAAAATACGATTCGACAATGCTTAAAGAGTGTACTGATTACAACCCTAGCAATAGAATAAAAAGAGCCCCCGAAAAAAGATTCATCAAAAGATTGAGAAGAAGAAGATTTAGAATATTCATCAGAACATTCAGACGATCCAGAAGATTCATCAGACGATTCAGAAGATTAAGAAAAATATTCAGATGATTCATAAGAAGATTCAAAAGATTCTTCGTCTGGACGATTCATCAGATGATTCAGTAGATTCAGAAGAACATTCAGAAGATTCATCGTCTAGAAGATTCATCGGAAGATTTCGAAGATTCAGAAGGTTCATTAGAAGATTCAGATGATTCAGAAGAAGATTCAGAAAATTCATCGTCTAGAAGATTCATTAGAAGATGCAGACGATTCAAAAAAAGGTTTAGATGATTTATCAGAAGATCCATCAGAAGATTCAGACGATTCAAAAAAAGATTCATCAGATTCTGTTGTAACAAACGTGTAAAAATAAACCTAGAACACAAGCATTTACCTGGTTCGAACAATGTGATCTACGTCCACGGGCGAGGCAAAATAAGATTCCACTATGTTTAAAGAGTGTACTGATTACAACCTAGCAACAGTATAAAGAGAACCCCCAAAAAAAGATTCATCAGAAAAATTAGAAGAAGAAAATTCAGTAGATTCATCAGAAGATTCAGATGATTTAGAAGAAGATTCAGAAGATTCATAAGATGATTCAGAAGAAGATTTAGAGGATTCAGACGATTCAGATGAAAATTCAGAAAATTTATCGTCTAGAAAATTCACCAGAAGATTTAGAAAATTCATCAGAATATTCAGACGATTCAGAAAAAGATTCAGATGATTCATCAGAAGATTCAGACGATTCAAAAGAAGATTCATCATATTCTGTTGTAACAAATGCGAAAAAATAAACACAGAACACAAGGATTTACCTGGTTTGATCAAGGTGATCTACGTCCACGGGCGAGGCAAAACAAGATTCCACTATGTTTAAAGAGTGTACTAATTACAACCATAGCAATAGTACAAAAAGAGCCTCCAAAAAAGATTCATAAGAAGAATCAGAAGAAGAAGATTCAGACGATTCAGACGATTCAGAAGATTCAGAAGATTCAGAAGAACATTTAGACGATTCAAAAGATGATTCAAAAGATTCAGAAGAAGATTCAGAATATTCATCAGAAGATTCAGAAGATTCATTGTCTAGAAGATTCAGATGATTCATCAGAAGATTCAGACGATTCCGAAGAAGATTCATCAGAAGATTGAGACGATTAAGAAGAAGATTCAGAGGATTCATCAGAAGATTCAGACAATTCAGAAGATGATTCAGAAGATTCATCGTCTAGAAGATTCAGAAGAAGATTCGTCAGCAGATTGACAAAAAGATTCAGACGATTCAGAAGAAGATTAAGATGATTCCTCAGAAAATTCATCTGAAGATTCAGACGATTCACAAGAAGATTCAGACAATTCAGAAGAAGATTCATATGATTCCTCAGAAGATTCATCTGAAGATCCTAGCGATTCACAAGAAGATTCAGAAGATTCATCAAAAGATTCTGCTGTAAAAAAACGCGAAAAAACAAACACAGAACACAAGGATTTACATGGTTCGATCGAGGTGATCTACGTCTAAAAGAAGAAGATTTAGACGATTCAGGGGAAGATTCAAAAAATTCATCGTGTAAACGATTCATCAGAAGATTCAGAAGATTCATCGTTTAGAAGATTCATCAGAAGATTCAGAAGATCCATCAGAAGAATCAGACAATTCAGAAGATTCATCAGAAGATTCTGTTGTAACAAACACAGAACACAAGGATTTACATGGTTCGATCAAGGTGCTCTACTTCCACGGGCGAGGCAAAACACAATTCCCCTATGTTTAAAGAGTGTACATTTTACAACCCTAGCAACAGAATAAAATGAGCCCCCAAAAAAAGATTCATCAAAAGATTGAGAAGAAGAAGATTCAGAATAATCATCAGAAGATTCAGACGATTCAGAAGAAGATTCAGAAGATTCAGAAAAAGATTTAGACGATTCAAAAGAAGATTCAGAAGATTCATCAGAATATTCAGACGATTAAGAAGAATATTCAGATGATTTATTAGAAGATTAAGAAGATGATTCAGAAGATTCATCATCTAGAAGATTCAAAAGACGTTCAGCAGAAGATTTAGAAGAGTCAGAAGAAGATTTAGACGATTCAGGAGAAGACTCAGAAAATTCATCGTTTAGAAGATTCATCAGAAGATTCAGAAGATTCAGAGATCCATCAGAAGATTCAGACGATTCAGAAGATTCATCAGAAGATTCTATTGTAACAAACGCAGAAAAACAAACCCAGAACACAAGGATTTACCTGGTTCGATCAGGGTGATCTACGTCCGCGGGCGAGGCAAAAAAAGATTCCACTATGTTTAAAGAGTGTACTAATTATAACCATAGCAATAGTATAAAAAGAGCCTCCCAAAAAAGATTCAGAAGACTCATCAAAAGATTCAGACGATTCAGAAGATTCAGAAGATTCATAAGAACATTTAGACGATTCAGAAGATTCATCATCTAGAAGATTCATCAGGAGATTCAGAAGAATCATCAGAAGATTTATTAAAAGATTCAGATGATTCCGAAGAAGATTCAGAATATTCATCAGAAGATTTAGATGATTCATCGTCAAGAAGATTCAAATGATTCAGAAGAAGATTCAGACGATTCAGAAGATTCAGAAGAAGATTGAGACGATTCAGAAGAAGATTCAGAGGATTCATCAGAAGATTGAGACGATTCAGAAGAAGATTCAGAGGATTCATCAAAAGATTCAGACGATTCAGAAGATGATTCAAAAGATTCAGAAGATGATTCACACGATTCAGAAGATTCATCGTCTAGAAGATTCAGAAGAAGATTCGTCAGCAGATTCACAAGAAGATTCAGACGATTCAGAAGAAGATTCAGACGATTCAGAGGATGATTCAGACGATTCAAAAGAAGATTCAGATGATTCCTCAGAAGATTCATCCGAAGATTCAGACGATTCAGAAGAAGATTCAGAAGATTCATGAAAAGATTCTGCTGTAACAAACGCTGAAAAACAAACACAGAACACAAGGATTTACATGATTTGATCAAGGTGATCTACGTCCACGGGCGAGGCAAAATACGATTCGACTATGCTTAAAGAGTGTACTGATTACAACCCTAGAAATAGAATAAAAAGGGCCCCCGAAAAAAGATTCATCAGAAGATTGAGAAGAAGAAGATTCAGAATATCCATCAGAATATTCAGACGATTCATCAGAAGATTCAGACGATTCAGAAGATTCTTCGTCTAGAAGATTCATCAGATGATTCAAAAGATTCAGAAGAAAATTCAGAAGATTCATCGTCCAGAAGAGTCAGCAGAAGATTCAAAAGATTCATCGTTTAGAAGATTCAAAAGATCCATCAGAAGATTCATCAGAAGATTCTGTTGTGACAAACGCAAAAAAAAAAAACACAGAACACAAGGATTTACATGGTTCGATCAAGGTGATCTACCTCCACGGGCGAGGCAAAATACGATTCAGAAGATTCATCAGAAGATTTAGACGATTCAGGAGAAGATTCAAAAAATTCATCGTTTAAAAGATTCATCAGAAGATTCAGAAGATTCATCGTTTAGAAGATTCATCAGAAGATTTAGAAGATCCATCAAAAGATTCAGACTATTCAGAAGATTCATCAGAAGATTCTGTTGTAACAAACGCAGAAAAACAAACACAGAACACAAGGATTTACATGGTTCAATCAAGGTGCTCTACTTCCACGGGCGAGGCAAAACACGATTCCCCTATGTTTAAAGAGTGTACATTTTACAACCCTAGCAACAAAATAAAATGATCCCCCAAAAAACGATTCATCAAAAGATTGAGAAGAAGAAGATTCAGAAGAATCATCAGAACAATCAGAAGATTCAGACGATATAGAAGAAGATTCAGAAAAAGATTTAGACGATTCAAAAGAAGATTCAGAAGATTCATCGTCAAGAAGATTCATCAGAAGATTTAAAAGATTCAGGAGAATATTCAGACGAGTAAGAAGAATATTCAAATGATTCATTAGAAGATTCAGAAGATTCATCATCTAGAAGATTCAAAAGACGTTCATCAGAAGATTTAGAAGATTCAGAAGAAGATTTAGACGATTCAGGAGAAGATTCAGAAAATTCATCGTCTAGAAGATTCATCAGAAGATTTAGAAGATCCATCAGAAGATTCAGACGATTCATCAGAAGATTCTATTGTAACAAACACAGAAAAACAAACTTAAAACACAAGGATTTACCTAGTTCGATCAAGGTGATCTACGTCCACGGGCGAGGCAAAAAAAGATTCCACTATGTTTAAAGAGTGTACTAATTACAACCATGGCAATAGTACAAAAAGAGCCTCCCAAAAAAGATTCAGACGATTCAGAAGATTCATCAAAACATTTAGACGATTCAGAAGATTCATGATCTTGAAAATTCATCAGGAGAATCAGAAGAATCATCAGAAGATTCAGAAGATTTATTAAAAGAATCAGATGATTCAGACGAAGATTCAGAATATTCATCAAAAGATTTAGAAGATTCATCGTCTAGAAGATTCAAATGATTCAGAAGAAGATTCATCAGAAGATTGAGACGATTTAGAAGAAGATTCAGAGGATTCATCAGAAGATTCAGACGATTCAGAAGATGATTCAAAAGATTCAGAAGATGATTCAGACGATTCAGAAGATTCATCGTCTAGAAGATTCAGAAGAAGATTTGTCAGCAGATTCACAAGAAGATTCAGACGATTCAGTAGAAGATTCAGACGATTCAGAAGAAGATTCAGAAGATTCATCAAAGATTCTGCTGTAACAAACGCTGAAAAAAAAACACAGAACACAAGGATTTACATGGTTCGATCAAGGTGATCTACATCCACGGGCGAGGCAAAATACGATTCCACTATGCTTAAAGAGTGTACTGATTACAACCCTAGCAATAGAATAAAAAGAGCCCCCGAAAAAAGATTTATCAGAAGATTGAGAAGAAGAAGATTCAGAATATGCATCAGAAGATTCAGACGATTCAGAAGATTCTTCTTCTAGAAGATTCATCAGATGATTCAAAAGATTCAGAAGAAAATTCAGAAGATTTAGCAGAAGATTCAAAAGATTGATCGTTTAGAAGATTTATCAGAAGATTCAGACAATTCAGAAGATTCATCAGAAGATTCTGTTGTAACAAACGCAAAAAAAAAAACACAGAACACAAGGATTTACATGATTCGATCAAGGTGATCTACCTCCATGGGCAAGGGAAAATACGATTTAGAAGATTCATCAGAATATTTAGACGATTCAGGAGAAGATTCAAAAAATTCATCGTCTAAAAGATTCATCAGAAGATTCAGAAGATTCATCGTTTAGAAGATTCATCAGAAGATTCAGAAGATCCAGACTATTCAGAAGAAGATTTAGAAGATTCAGAAGATTAAGAAAAAGATTTAGACAATTCAGAAGATTCAGAAGAAGATTCAGAACATTCATCAGAAGATTTAGAATATTCAGAAGAATATTCAGACGATTCAGAAGAATATTCAGAAGATTCATCAGAAGATTCAGAAGATTTATCAGAAAATTCTGTTCTAAAAAACACGGAAAAATAAACACAGAACACAAGGATTTACCTGGTTCGATCAAGGTCATCTACGTCCACGGGCGAAGCAAAAGAAGATTCCGCTATATTTAAAGAGTGTACTGATTACAACCCTAGCAACAGTATAAAAATAGCCCCCAAAAAAATATATCGTAAGAATTAGAACACGAAGATTCTGAAAATGCATCAAAAGATTCAGACGATTCAGAAGGAGATTCACAAGATTCAGAAGATTGATAAGAAGAGTCAGAATAAGATTCGGACGATTCAGAAGAAGATTCAGCAGATTCATCATCTAGAAGATTCAGAATAAGATTTACAAGATTCAGAAGAAGATTTAGACGAATTAGAAGAAGATTCAGAAAATTCATCGTCTAGAAGATTCATCAGATTCATCGTCTAGAAGATTCATCAGAAGATTTAGAAGATTCATCAAAAGATTCATGAGAAGATTTAGATGATTCAGAAGATTCATCAAAAGATTCTGTTGAAACAAATGTAGAAAAACAAACACAGAACACAAGAATTTACCTGGTTCGATCAATGTGATCTACGTCCACGGGCGAGGCAAAATAAGATTCCACTATGTTTAAAGAGTATACTGATTACAACCCTAGCAAGAGTATAAAAGATTTAGAAGATTGATCAGAGGATTCAGACGACTCAGACGAAGATTTAAAAGATTCGTCAAAAGATTCAGGGGATTCAGGGGAAGATTTAGAAGATTCATCAGAAGATTTAGAAGATTCAGAAGATTCATCGTCTAGAAGATTCATCAAAAGATTCAGACGATTAAGAAGAAGATTCAGAAGATTCAGAAGATTCATCGTCTAGAAGATTCATGAGAAGATTTAGAAGAACATTCAGATGATTCATTAGAAGATTCAGACGATTCAAAAGAAGATTCAGAAAATTCATCGTCTAGAAGATTCATCAGAAGATTCAGAAGATTCATCAAAAGATTCAGACAATTCAGAAGAAGATTCAGATGATTCATGAGAAGATTCAGACGATTCAAAAGAAGATTCATCAGATTCTGTTGTAACAAACACGTAAAAACAAACACAACACAAGGATTTACCTGGTTCTATCAAGGAGATCTACGTCCACGGGCGAGGTAAAACTAGATTCCACTAGGTTTAAAAAGTGTACTGATTACAACCTTAGCAATAGTATAAAAAGAGCCACCAAAAAAAGATTGATCAGAAGAAGATTCAGATGATTCATCAGAAGATTCAAACGATTCTAAAGAAGATTCAGAAGATTCATCAGAAGATTCAGTTTTAACAAAGGCGAAAAATCAAAGACAGAACATGAGGATTTACCTGGTTCGATCAATGAGATCTGCATGCACGGGTGAGGCAAAATAAGATTCCACTATGTTTAAAGACTGTACTGAGTACAATCCTAGCAACAGTATAAAAAGAGACCCAAAAAAAAGATTCATCAGTAGAATCAGAAGAAGAAGATTCAGAAGATTCATCAGAAGATTCAAACGATTCAGAAGAAGCTTCACAAGATTCATCAGATGATTCAGAAGATGATTCTGAAGATTCAGAAGAAGATTGAGATAATTCAAAAGAAGATTCAGAAGATTGATCGTCCAGAAGATTCATCAGAAGATTCAGACGATTCAAAAGAAAATTCAGAAGATTCATGAGATGATTCAGATCATTCAGAAGAAGATTCAGAAGATTCATCGTCTAGAAGATTCATTAGAAGATTCAGACGATTCAGAAAAAGATTCAGATGATTCATCCGAAGATTCAGTGGATTCAGAAGATTCATCGACTAAAAGATTCATCAGAAGATTTAGACGATTTAGAAGAATATTAAGAAGATTCATCAGAGGATTCATCAGAAGATTCAGACGATTCAGAAGAATATTAAGAAGATTCATCAGATCCATCGTCTAGATGATTCATCAGCATATTCAGAAGAAGATTCAGACGATTCAGACGATTCAGATGATTCAGAAGAAGATTACGTTGGTTCATCTGAAGATTCATCAGACGATTCAGAAGAAGATTCAGAAGATTCATCGTCTAGATTCTCCTGTAACAAACGCGAAAAAACAAACACAGAACACAAGGAATTAGCTGGTTCGATCAAGGTGATCTACGTCCACGTGCGAGGCAAAATAAGATTCCATGATATTCAAAGAGTGTACTGATTACAACCCTAGCAATAGTATAAAAAGTGCCCCCAAAAAAAGATTCATCAGACGAATCAGAAGAAGAAGATTCAAAAGATTCATCAGATGATTCAGACGATTCAGAAGAAGATTCAAACGATTCATCAGAAGATTCAGACGATTCAGAAGATTCATCGTCTAGATGATTCATCAGAAGATTCAGAAGATTCGGACGATTCATCAGAAGATTCGAACGATTCAGAAGAAGATTCAGACGATTTAGAAGAAGATTCAGAAGATTCATCGTCTACAACATTCATCAGAAGATTCAGAAGAAGATTCGGATGATTCAGAAGAATATTCAGAGGATTCATCAGGAGATTTAGACGATTCAAAAGAAGATTTAGACGATTTAGAAGATTCATCGGAAGATTCAGATGATTCAGAAGAAGATTTAGAAGATTCATCTTCTAGAAGATTCGTCAGAGGATTCATCTGAAGATTCAGACGATTCAGAAGAAGATGAAGAAGATTCATCAGAAGATTTAGACGATTCAGAATAAGATTCAGAAGATTCGTCGTCTAGAAGATTCATCAGAAGATTCAGAAGATTAAGACGATTGAGAAGAAGATTCAGAAGATTCAGACGATTCAGAAGAAGATTGAAAAAATTCATCGTCTAGAAGATTCATCAGAAGATTCAGACGATTCAGAAGATTCATCCTCTAGAATATTCATCAGAAGATTCAGACGATTCAAAAGAAGATTCAAAGGATTCATCAGAAAATTCAAAAGATTCAGAAGATTTAGAAGATTCATCAGAGGATTCATCAGAAGATTCAGACGATTCAGAAGAAGATTAAGAAGATTCATCAGAAGATTAAGAAGATTCAGAAGATTCATCGTCTAGAAGATTCAGAAGATTCAACGTCTAGAAGATTCATCAGCAGATTCAGAAGAAGATTCAGACGATTCATCAGAAGATTCAGATGATTCATCAGAAGATTCAGACGATTCAAAAGAAGATTCAGATGATTCGGAAGTCGAATCAGAAGATTCATCAGAAGATTCTGTTGTAACAAACGCGAAAAAACAAACACAGAATACAACGATTTACTTGGTTCAATCAAGGTGATCAACGTCCACGGGCGAAGCAAAATAAGATGCCACAATGTTTAAAGAATGTACCGATTACAACCCTAGCAATAGTATAAAAACAGCCCAAAAAAAAAATTCATCCGAAGAATCAGAAGATTCATCAGATACAGAAGATGATTCATCAGAAGATTCAGACGATGCAGAAGAAGATTCAAAAGATTCATTAGAAGATTCAGACGATTCGGAAGATTCAGAAGAAGATTCAAAAAATTCATCGACTAGAAGATTCATCTGAATATCTAGAAGATTTATTAGAAGATTCTGTTCTAACAAACGCGGTAAAACAAACATAGAACACAAGGATTTACCTGGTTCGATTAAGGTGATCTACGTCCACAGGCGAGGCAAAACAAGATTTCACTATGTTTAAAGCGTGTACTAAATACAACAGTAGCAACAGTATAAAAGGAGCCTCCAAAAAAAGGTTCTTTAGAAGAATCTGAAGAAGAAGATTCAGAAGATTCATCAGAAGATTCGGACGATTAAGAAGATTTGGACGATTCAGAAGATTCAGACGATTCAGAAGCAGATTCAGAATATTCAGAAGAAGATTTAGACGATTCATAAGATTCATCGTCTGGAAGATTCATCAGAAGATTCAGAAGATTCATTAGAAGATTCGGATGATTCATCAGAAGATTCAATAGAAGATTCTGTTGTAACAAACACGGAAAAACAAACACAAAACACAAGGATTTACCTGGTTCGATCAAGGTGATCTACGTCCACGGGTGAGGCAAAATAAGATTTCGCTATGTTTGAAGAGTGTACTATTTACAACCCTAGCAACAGTATAAAAAGAGCCCAAAAAAAAAAATTCATCATCAGAAGAAGATTCAGAAGAAGATTCAGACGATTCAGGAGAAGATTCAGAAGATTCATCGTCTAGAAGATTCAGAAGATTGATCAGAAGATTCAATTGTAACAAACGCGGAAAAATAAACACAGACACAAGGATTTACTAGGTTCGATCAAGGTGATCTATATCCACGAGCGATGCAAAATAAGATTCCACTATGTTTAAAGAGTGTACTGATTACAACCCTAGCAATAGTAAATAAACATCCACAAAAAAAGATTCATCCGAAGAATCAGATGAAGAAGATTCGAAAGATTCCGAAGAAGATTCAGATGATTCATCAGAAGATTCAGACGATTCAGAAGAAGATTGAAACGCTTCAGAAGAAGATTCAGAACATTCATTACAAGATTCAGATGATTCATCAGAAGATTTAGACGATTCAGAAGAAGATTCAGAAGAAGATTCCTCAGTAGAATTAGAAGATTCAGACGATTCGGAAGATTCAGAAGAAGATTCAGACGATTCAGAAGAAGATTCTATTGTAAAAAACGCGGAAAAATAAACACAGAACACAATGATTTAGCTGATTTGATCAAGCTGATTTACGTCCACGAGCAAGACAAAACAAGATTTCCCAATGTTTAAAGAGTGTACTGATTACAACCATAGCATCCGCATAAAAAGATCCCCCAAAAAAAGATTCATCAGAAGAATCAGAAGAAGAAGATTCAGAAGATTCACACGATCAGGAAGAAGATTCAGAAGATTCACACGATTAGGAAGAAGATTTAGAAGATTCAGACGATTCGGAAGAAGATTCAGTAGAAGATTCAGACGATTCAGAAGAAGATTCAGAAGATTCATCGTGTAGAAAATTCATCAGAAGATTCAGAAGATTCATTAGAAGATTCAGATGATTCATCAGAAGATTTAGACGATTCAGAAGAAGATTCATCAGTAGATTCAGAAGAAGATTCAGAAAATTTAGACGATTCAGAAGATTCATTAGAAGATTCAGAAAAAGATTCAGACGATTTAGAAGATTCATCAGAAGATTCAAAAGAAGTTTTCGAAAATTCAGAAGAAGATTAAGACGATTCAGAAGAAGATTCACCAGGAGATTCTATTGTAATAACCGCGGAAAAACAAACACAAAACACAATGATTTACCTGGTTCGATCAAGGTGATCTACGTCCACAGACGATGCAAAACAAGATTCCACTATGTTTAAAGAGTGTACAGATTACAACCCTAGGAACAATATAAAAAATGCCCCCAATGAAAGATTCATCAGAAGAATCAGAAGAAGAAGATTCAGACGATTCAAAAGAAAATTCAGAAGATTCAGACGAAGATTCATAACATTCAGAAGAAGTTTCATACGATTCAGAAGATTCATAAGAAAATTTAGAAGATTCATCAGTAGATTTAGAAGATTCATTGGTAGATTCAGAAGATTCATCGTCTAGAAGATTCATCAGAAGATTCAAACGATTCAGAAGATTCATTAGAAGATACTGTTGTAACAAACTCGAAAAAACAAACACAGAACACAAGGATTTACCTGATTCGATGAAGGTGATCTACGTCCACGGGTGAGGCAAAATAAGATTTCGCTATGTTTAAAGAATGTACTGTTTACAACCCTAGCAACAGTATAAAAGGAGCCCCCAAAAAAAGATTCTTCGAAAGAAGAAGATTCAAAAGATTCAGAAGAAGATTCAGACGATTCAGAAGATTCATCGTCTAGAAGATTCACAAGATTCGTCAGAAGATTTGGACGATTCAGAAGAACATTCAGAAGATTCAGAAGATTCAGAAGAAGAATCAGATGATTTAGGAGAAGAGTTAGAAGATTTATCGTCTAGAAGATTCATCAGAAGATTCGGTTGTAACAAACGTGGAAAAATAAACACAGAACACATGGATTTACCTGGTTCAATCAAGGTGATCTACGTCCACGAGCGATGCAAAACAAGATTCCACTATGTTTAAAGAGTGTACTGATTACAACCCTTGCAACAGTATAAAAGTAGCCACAAAAAAAGATTCATCCGAAGTATCAGAAGAAGAAGATTCAGAAGATTCATCAGAAGATTCAGACGATTCAGAAGAAGAATCATCAGAATATTCAGACGATTCAGAAGAAGATTCAGAAGATTCAGACGATTCAGAAGATTCAGAAGAAGATTCAGACGATTCAGAAGATTCATCATCTAGAAGATTCAGAAGAAGTTTCCGAACATTCAGACGAAGATTCAGACGATTCAGAAGAAGATTTAGAAGAAGATTCTATTGTAAAAACTACAAAAAAAAAACACAGAACACAATGATTTACCTGGTTTGATCAAGGTGATTTATGTCCACGGGCGAGGCAAAAAAAGATTCCACTATGTTTAAAGAGTGTACAGATTACAACCATAGCAACAGTAAAAAAAAGAGCCCCCAAAAAAAGATGCATCAAAAGAATCAGAAGAAGAAGATTCAGAAGATTCACACGATCAGAAAGAAGATTCAGACGATTCAGAAGAAGATTCAGAAGGATATTCAGAAGATTCATCATCTAGAAGATTCAAACGATTCAAAAGAAGATTCAGAAGATTCATCGTCTAGAAGATTCATCAGAAGATTCGTTAGAAGATTCAGATGATTCATCAGAAGATTTAGACGATTCAGAAGTAGATTCATCAGTAGATTCAGAAGAAGATTCAGAAAAAGATTGAAAAGAAGATTCATACGATTCAGAAGATTGATCATCTAGAAGATTCATCAGAAGATTCAGAAGAAGTTTCCAAAAATTCAGAAGAAGATTAAGACGATTCAGAAGAAGATTCATCAGAACATTCTATTGTAACAAACGCGAAAAAACAAACACAGAACACAATGATTTACCTAGTTCAATCAAGGTGATCTACGTCCATGGACGAGGCAAAACAAGATTCCACTATGTTTAAAGATTGTACTGATTACAACCCCAGGAACAGTATAAAAAGAGCCCCCAAAAAAAGATTCATCAGAAGAATCAGAAGAAGAAGATTCATTAGAAGATTCAGACGATTCAGAAGGAGATTGTTAACATTCAGAAGAAGTTTCATACGATTCAGAAGAAGATTAAGAAGATTCATCAGTAGATTCAGAAGAAAATTTAGAAGATTCATCCGTAGATTCAGAAGATTCAGAAAAAGATTCAAAAGATTCAGAATAAGATTAAGACGATTCAGAAGAAAATTCAGAAGATTCATCATCTAGAAGATTCAGAAGAAGATTCCGAAAATTCAGAAGAAGATTCATCAAAGGTTCTATTGTAACATACGCGGAAAGACAAACACAGAACACAAGGATTTACCTGATTCGACCAAGCTGATCTACGTCCACGGACGAGGCAAAATATGATTCGACTATGTTTAAAGAGTGTACTGATTACAATCCTAGCAACAGTATAAAAAGAGCCCCCAAAAAAAGTTTCATCAGAAGAGAAAGATTCAGAAGATGCAGACGATTCAGAAGAAGATTCATCAGAAGATTCAGACGATTCAGAAGATTCATCACCTAGATGATTCATCAGAAGATTCAGAAGATTCGAATAATTAATCAGAAGATTCAGAAGATTCGGATGATTAATCAAAAGATTCAGAAGATTTAGAAGAAGATTCAGAAGATTCAGACGATTCATCGTCTAGAGGATTTATCAGAAGATTGAAACGATTCAAAAGATTTAGAAGAAGATTCAGAAGATTGGTCAGAAGATACAAGAGAAGATTCAAACGATTCAGAAGAAGATTCAGAAGATTCATCGTCTAGCAGATTCATCAGAAGATTCTATTGTAAGAAACGCGGAAAAATAAACACAGAACACAGGGACAAACTTGGGTCGATCAAGGTGATCTACGTCCACTGGCGAGGTAAAATAAGATTCCACTATATTTAAAGAGTGTACTGATTACAAGCCTAGCTACAGTATAAAAACAGCACTCACAAAATGATTCATCCGAAGAATCAGAAGAAGAAGATTCAGAAGATTCAGACGATTTAGAAAAAGATTCTTCAGATGATTCAAACGATTCAAAAGAAGATTCATAAGATTTAGACGATTCAGAAGTAGATTCAGAAGAAGATTCATCGTCTAGACGATTCATCAGAAGATCAGACGATTCAGAAGAAGATTCAGAAGATTCATTGTCTAGAAGATTCAAAAGAAGATTCAGAAGATTCATTAGAAGATTCAGATGATTCATCAGAAGATTTAGACGATTCAGAGGAAGATTGAGAAGATTCAGACGATTCAGAATATTCATCAGAAGATTCAGAAGAAGATTCAGAAAAAGTTTCAGAAGAAGATTCAGACGAATCAAAAGAAGATTCAGAAGATTCATCATCTAGAAAATTCATCAGAAGATTCAGAAGAAGTTTCCGAAAATTCAGAAGAAGATTCAGACGATTCAGAAGATTCAGAAATAGTTTCAAAAGAAGATTCAAACGAATCAAAAAAAGATTCAGAAGATTCATTAGAAGATTCAGAAGAAGTTTTCGAAAATTCAGAAGAAGATTCATCAGAAGATTCTATTGAAACAAACGCGGAAAAACAAACACAGAAAACAATGATTTACTTGGTTCGATCAAGGTGATCTACGTCCACAGACGAGGCAAAATAAGATTCCACTATGTTTAAAGAGTGTACTGATTACAACCCGTGGAACAGTATAAAAAGAGCCCCCAATAAAAGATATATCAGAAAAATCAGAAGAAAAAGATTCAGAAGATTCAGAAGAAGATTAAGATGATTCAGAAGAGGATTCTGAAAATTCAGAAGAAGATTTAGATGATTCAGAAGAAGATTCATTAGAAGATTCTATTGTATCATACGCGAAAAAACAAACACAGAACACAAGGATTTACCTGGTTCGATCAAGGTGATCTACGTCCACGGACGAGGCAAAACAAGATTCCACTATGTTTAAAGAGTGTACTGATTACAACCCTAGCAACAGTATAAAAAGATCCCCCAAAAAAAGATTCATCCGAAGAAGAAGATTCAGAAGATTTATCATCTAGAAGATTCATCAGAAGATTCAGACAATTCTGAAGAAGATTTAGAAGAAGATTCAGAAGATTCAGAAGATTCATTGTCTAGAAGATTCATCAGAAGATTCAGACGATTGAGAAGAAGATTCAGATGATTCATCAAAAGATTTAGACGATTCAGAAGAAGAGTCAGAAGATTCATCAGAAGATTCTGTTGTAAGAAACGCGAAAAAATAAACACTCAACACAAGGATTTACCTAGTTCGATCAAGGTGATTTACGTCCACGGACGAGACAATATAAGATTTCACTATGTTTAAAGACTGTATTGATTACAACCCTAGCAACAGTATAAAAAGAGCCCCCAAAAAAAGTTTCATCAGAAGAGGAAGATTTAGAAGATTCAAACGATTCAGAAGAAGATTCATTAGAAGATTCGGATGATTCGGATGATTCATCAGAAGATTCAGAATATTCAGAAGAAGATTCAGATGATTCATCATCTAACAGATTCATCAGAAGATTCTGTTGTAACAAACGCGGAAAAATAAACACCGAACACAAGGATTTACCTGGTTCGATCAAGGTGATCTACGTCCACGGGCGAAATAAAATAAGATTCCACTATATTTAAAGAGTATACTGATTACAACCCTAGCTACAGTATAAAAACAGCACACACAAAAAGATTCGTTCGAAGAATCAGAAGAAGAAGATTCAGAAGATTCATCAGAAGATTCAAACAATTCAGAAAAAGATTCTTCAGAAGTAGATTCAGAAGAAGATTCAAACGATTCAGAAGAAAATTCAGAAGATTCATCGTCTAGACGATTCATCAGAAGATTCGGACAATTCAAAAGAAGATTCAGACGATTCAGAAGAAGATTCAGAAGATTCATCGTCTAGAAGATTCAGAAGATTCATAAGAAGATTCAGATTATTCATCTAAAGATTTAGACAATTCAGAGGAAGATTGAGAAGATTCAGACAATTCAGAAGATTTATAAGAAGATTTAGAAGAAGATTCAGAAAAAGTTTCAGAAGAAGATTCAAACGATTCAAAAGAAGATTCAGAAGATTCATCATCTAGAAGATTCAGAAGAAGTTTCCGAAAATTCAGAAGAAGATTCAGACGATTCAGACGATTCAGAAGAAGATTCATCAGAATATTCTATTGTAACAAACGCGAAAAAATAAAGACAGAACACAATGATTTACCTAGTTCGATCAAGGTGATCTACGTCCACGGATGAGGTAAAACAAGATTCCACTATGTTTAAAGAGTGTACTGATTACAACCCTAGGAACAGTATAAAAAGAGCCCCCAATAAAAGATTCATCAGAAGAATCAGAAGATTCATTAGAAGATTCAGACGATTCAGAAGAAGCTTCAGAAGATTCAAAAGAAGATTCATAACATTCAGAAGAAGTTTAATACGATTTAGAAGAAGATTCAGAAGATTCATCATCTAGAAGATGCAGATGAAGATTTAGAAGATTCATCAATAGATTCAGAAACAGATTTAGAAGATTCATCAGTAGATTCAGAAAAGATTCAAAAGAAGATTAAAGCGATTCAGAAGAGGATTCCGAAAATTTAGAAGAAGATTCAGATGATTCAGAAAAAGATTCATTAGAAGATTCTATTGTAACATACGCGGAAAAACAAACATAGAACACAAGGATTTACCTGGTTCGATCAGGGTGATGTACGTCCACGGACGAGGCAAAATAAGATTCTACTATGTTTAAAGAGTGTACTGATTATAACCCTAGCAACAGTATAAAAAGATCCCCAAAAAAAAGATTCATCAGAAGAAGAAGATTCATCAGAAGATTCATCAAAAGATTCAGAAGATTCGGACAATTGAGAAGAAGATTCAGAAGATTTAGAAGAAGATTCAGAAGATTCATTGTCTAGAAGATTGATCAGAAGATTCAGAAGAAGATTCTAATGATTCATCAAAAGATTTAGACTATTCACAAGAAGATTCAGAAGATTCTTGTCACGCCCCGTGTCCTTCGAGCGCGCCAACATCCCTCTCATACCGTTACTTAATAATAATCCCAGGATCTGACGGCTAATGCGCGAATGCGGAAATGAAATACATATGCGGAAGCAACGACAAACTCCATACGACTATATCGACAAGATGACTTCAGAAGACGAGAACTGCATTGAACATAAAATTTAGGATCATTCTTACAACCTGACGAAATAACTGCACATACAAGGAAAACAGGGAGATGTGGTCAACTAAACAGAAGGGTTCCAGTTAAATACTACACCTATCCTAGAAGGTGTTCAAAAGGTCAGGTGGATCAACTACGCCTAAGGGTCAGACTCGCCGACAGAGGACTCTATCTCCGGCTCGGACTCAGAAGTGTCCATGGGGTCGTCCTCAGCATCCTCCGACTCCACGATCTCTCCGGCCTCACCAGGGTCCTCAGGCTCCGGAAGCTCCGGCTCAGGCTTCATCACGAGCTCCCACTCGACGAGTCCATCCTCGGGGACGGCGACCTCCCTATGCCCCGCAGCTCTCAGCACCTCATTAGGTATGACGCAGTCTCTCAACGGCCCAAAAAGTGTATCTCCGTCCTTATACGTACATGACACAAAGGTATGCGGCGTCCAACTATCGCCTCCCTCATCTACCCATAAGGTACTAGCCCTCCTATAATACACTTGGTTCGGACCCACTGGAAACGGGGTGATCACGGGCTCAAAATCCTTTGGTAGTCTAAAATGTGTCGGCATACTTCAAGGTCTCGGGTCTGAAAAGTATGTCCCACGACGGGGAGAGATATAATCCCAGTAAGATGGTCCTAAGCCTACCCTAGGTCCACAGTACCTCCAAGCCATTTTATAAAGCACAGAAATCAAATAAAGGAATTCCAAAAGACGATCGACATCTTAATTAGGTTTATAAATAAACTGGCACTACGCATGCTTTCAATCAACATTCAATTGTTCCACTAGATGGGGCTTCATACTTAGGCACTTAACATCACATCAAACACAGAGTACTGCTAAGCTTAATATGACTCAATTCCAGCAATCTGGCCCGCGATTATCGTTTCAGGCATAGTAGCATATAGTTCAATAATCTGGCCCCGCGTCATATAGGCGCCTCAGGGTTTAACACTCGCATTCCTCGCGTCATATAGGCGCCTCAGGGTTTAATAACAGTACTCCCCGCGTCATATAGGCGCCTCAGGGTTTAATAACCTCATTCCCCGCGTCATATAGGCGCCTCAGGGTTTATATATGCACATTATCACAACCAGAGCATACAAATGGCATTCCATGCCCACACTTCAGTCGGTCCACTTTTTAATACTTCATGATCGAGTATAATGAAATTAAGCCAAATTCTCAATAATTGGCTCGCGCTATTCATCCATAGCCGAGGATTGCTATAGCATTTCAAAAGCTTACTTATCAAGTTCCAATCATCATGCCATCTCCGGATTACACTAAGAATTTAATCCACACATCAAAACCACATAATGCACTCGTGAGTCCGAACCGAGATTTTTATAGTTTTCCGGCATAATTCTCATAACCCAATTCACATTCCTTCACACATGGCCGAATACACCATGGCCCCAACTCAGCAACCTTTGATGGCTTTACAAGCATACACGGCATCAATTCATTTAAGACCGCTATTGCATCAAATCGACATAAAACATGCTCATTGTCGAAAATTGTTCGCCCGATCTCTAGCAATCACTTTAGGTGAAACCTATCATCCCAATTCAGCCATGCCACACACATATAACGTTCTAACACCCATCAAGCATCATTTAACCCCCCATATCAAATCTCGTTTTTTCCCTTCTACATGCCCAAAACAGCCTCCAAAATCAAACTAAATCATTTCTAATCAAGCTCATTAGTACCCCATAGTCCTAAGGTAAGATTAGAAGCCACTTACCACTCTTTTTGAAGAAGAAAAGCCGATGGAAGGGCTGCAACTTCGCGCGACCAGCACTGCTCGGGGAAAACTCTAAGACCTCCAATCAATCCAATTCCCTCAAGTGCTCAAGCGGTCAGAATCTGCCTCCCAGAAATCACCTCAAATCAGTCATGAAAACTCCTCAAATCAAATAAACTTGCAACCCTAACTCAGCCAACCCTAGTACCAGATGTCTAGAAGATACCACAGAAAATTTGAAGCCAATCGGAGTCTCTAAGAGGAAGAACAGAAGCTTTACCTCAGCTTGGACAGATTCTGTCCACTCTCGGGTTTGGGGCTGGTTCGAACGAATGGGACCTCCAATGGACGAGCTACCGCTTGGAACTTGTAGAGGAGAGGCTGAGGGTGATTTAGGTTGTCGGAGACCGGCTCGAAGGTGGCCGGAGGCGGCGTTCGAGCAGGACGAAACAGACGGCAGAAACTGGTCGGGCAGGGTTGATCAACGACCTTTGCTCACTCAAACCGCTCTACAAAACGAACGGCTGCGCCAAATTGAGCTCACAATATATCATTAGAACGGAAAGAGAATAAGGTTTCTATTTATAGGTGGAACGTCTCCATCCAGCATCGGATGACAAAGTTATGGCCGAAACAGTGGAGGGCTTCGGAACTGGACGGGTGAGCGAGCCGAGCGAGATAGTGCTCCGAGAGAGAGAGAGTGATTTCAAAAAAATTTCCAAGAGGAGGGAGAGAGGGAAGGTTTGAGTGGAGTGGTTCAAGGGATTGGGGGATGTGACATTAGGAATAGTGGCTTGAATAGTGCAAGTTGGTGATGGGGTTTTTGGGAAAAAATAAGAGCACATGGGGAATTGGCTTCTTGCAAGAGTTCTTTGGACCTTACTACCCTTGGATATTTTGGTCAAGAGGGTGAGGGTTGAAAGACCAAAATGTCCTCATCTAATTCCAAAGGTCTAAACAACAACTCGGGGGTAAAAATGGTAACTTCCACTCTGCAGTCCAATTTTCACTTTTTTTTCTAATTCATGTGGAGCGCTACACAATCTATACTATCCTTGATGAGACGACGTCCAATTTATTGACATTGGAATCCTTAAATGTCCGACCTCTACTTTCGAAGTCCACTTCGCGCTCAAAATCGACCGATCGCAATTTGAGTACATCTCAGACTGACGGGCGGCTCTTAGGAGTTACGAGTATCGACCCGTGATTATTGTCACGTTTAAGAATTATTCGACTCACGGCGACCTTGGTTATCATGTAATTGTGAGGGAAATTGCTAGTCCCAAAAGGACGCGATCGTCAGGAATCAGTTCAGAGTTATTCGCAAATTATGCTATGGTCAAGCGGAATCACCCGCGAACCAATTGCACAACGCTAGCAAATCGTTCTGACACTAATCTTAGATCGGCCAGCGATGGTCCAAAATATACCCTCGACAATCTTTATGGTCAGGGTACCACTCCGCGGTCGAGTTCTTTAGTCCACGTACTTAGATTCCATTTAGCCATCCCCTTTTGGTCAGTCGACTCTAGAGAGATCAATTCTGAGCGAGATTACTGAAATACATCAATACTCATTTTATTCATTCGTAAACTTCGAAATGGGGTCGGAATTCAGAATGTCACAATTCTTCCCTCCTAACAAAAATTTCGTCCTCGAAATTTACAAATCACCACTACTCAAACAGATAGGGGTATTGACGTCTCATTGCTTCCTCGCTCTCCCAGGTAGCTCCTTCAGTTTCGTGATGCTCCCAGATCACCTTCACCAGCGGAATCGTCTTGTTCCTCAGGACTTGCTCCTTCTTGTCCTCGACCTTAACTGGTCTTTCCATATATGTCACTCGGTCGTCCACTTCTATAGCTTCGTGGTCCAATACATGAGTCGGGTCTGGTTCATACTTTCTCAGCATCGACACATGAAAGACGTTGTGGACTTGCGATAGGTTTGGCGGCAAGACAAGTCTATAGGCTAAGGTTCCAATCCGCTCTAAAATCTCGAAGGGTCCCACGTACCTCGGGCTTAGCTTTCCTTTCTTCCCAAATCGAGATAATCCTCGCATTGGCGACACTTTGAGGAAGACGTGATCTCCCACTTGGAATTCCAAAGGACTACGTCGCTTGTCAGCATAGCTCTTTTGGCGACTCTGAGCAATCTTAAGCCTTTCGCTAATGACCTTCACTGCCTCAACCGACTGTTCTACTAACTCTGGACCCGTTATACTTCTCTCGCCAACTTCATCCCAACATACTGGAGTTCTGCATGCTCTGCCATACATTGCCTCAAACGGTGCCATTCCGGTGCTCTGCTGATAGCTGTTATTGTAGGCGAATTCCACCAGGTGTAACTGTTCTTCCCAGCCTCCTTTAAAATCTATGACACATGCTCGTAATATATCCTCCAGCGTCTGAATTGTCCTCTTAGGCTGCCCATCTGTCTGCGGGTGGTAAGCTGTACTGTACTGCAGTTTCGTCCCCATTGCCTCATGTAGGCTTTTCCAGAATGAAGCAGTGAACTTAGGGTCTTTGTCTGACGTAATCGTCACTGGAACTCTATGTAGTCAGACTATCTGCCGCATGTACAGGTCGGCGTATCTGTCCATAGAGAAATCCTTTCGCACTGCTAAGAAATGCGCAGACTTAGTCAACCTATCCACGATAACCCAAATAGAGTCATGACCTCTCTGACTCCTTGGCAAGGCCATAACAAAATCCATCGTAATGTGTTCCCACTTCCATTCGGGGATTTCCAAAGGTTGAAGCAAACCACCTGGTTTACAGTGTTGTACCTTCACTTGCTGGCACGTTAGACACTTCGCTACGTATTTTGTGACATCCACTTTCATCCCATTCCACCAATAATGCTGTCGCAGGTTCTGATACATCTTCGTGCTACCTGGATGGATACTATAATTACTTCTGTGGGCTTCTGATAGGATCCTTTCCCTTAGCTCCTCGTCCTTGGGTACGCACAACCGTCCGCGAAACTTCAAGGTTCCATCCTCAAACACTTGGAAGTCAGGTTTTCTTTTCTCCTCGTCCATCTCTAGAATTTTCTGAACATCAGGGTCCGTAGGTTGCAGTACCTTAATCTTTTCTCGAATCTCAGGTTCTACTCTCAATGTAGCCATCAGACTGGACAACTGACATACTTCAAGCTTAAATCCTGAATCTCTTATCCCCTCAAGTAAAGTCCACTCCTTGACCATCAAATGGGCGATGCTCGATTTCCGGCTAAGCGTATCCGCAACTTTATTCGCCTTCCCAGGGTGGTATAAAATGTCGCAGTCGTAATCCTTAAGTAGCTCCATCCACCGACGCTGCCTCATGTTCAATTCCTTTTGGGAGAATAGGTACTTCAGACTCTGATGGTCGGTGTAAATCTGGAATCTTTCCCCGCACAAGTAATGCCTCCAGATCTTTAATGCAAATATAATCGCTGCCAGTTCCAAATCGTGCGTTGGGTAGTTCATTTCATGAGGCCTCATCTGTCTCGATGCATAAGCAACCACTCTCCCATGCTGCATCAGAACACATCCTAATCCTTTTAGCGATGCGTCGCTATATATTTCATAACCTCTAGGACCAGAAGGAATAGTCAACACTGGTGCGGTCATCAGCCTATGTTTAAGCTCTTGGAAGCTCCTTTCACACTTGTCCGTCCATTCAAACCGCATATCCTTTCTTGTCAAAGGAGTAGCTATCGAGGAGAACTTTTCCACAAATCTCCTATAATAGCCAGCCAGTCCTAGGAAACTCCGAATCTCAGTAACTGACGTTGGTCTCGGCCAGTTCGTAATTGCTTCAATTTTCGCAGGGTCTACTGAAATCCCATTTCCAGAAATCACATGCCCGAGGAATGCCACTATGTTGAGCCAGAACTCGCACTTACTGAACTTGGCGTAAAGCAAGTGCTCTCTTAACGTCCGTAGAACTACGCTTAGATGCTGCTCGTGTTCCTCCGAGCTCCTCGAGTAGATCAGGATATCGTCGATAAACGCGATGACAAACTGATCCAGAAACTCCTTAAATACTCGATGTATCAAGTCCATGAAAGCAGCTGGGGCATTAGTCAATCTAAATGGCATGACCGTGAACTCGTAATGCCCATATCTCGTTCGAAAAGCAGACTTCGGTATATCTTCCTTCTTGATCCTCAACTGATGATAACCCGTCCTCAGATCTATCTTGGAGAACACTGAAGCTCCCTGCAGTTGATCGAACAAGTCGTCTATTCTGGGCAACGGGTACTTGTTCTTGATAGTCACCTGGTTTAGTTGCCTATAGTCGATGCATAGACGCAAAGACCCGTCCTTTTTCCTCACAAATAATACCGGCGCTCCCCATGGCGACGCATTTGGACGAATGAAGCCTTTGTCCAATAATTCTTGCATCTGAACCTTCAATTCCTTTAACTCCGACAAGGACATTCGATACGGTGCTTTCGAGATCGGCTCCGTCCTAGGGGCTAATTCGATCACGAATTCTATTTCCCTTTCTGGTGGCAATCCCGGCAATTCTTGAGGAAAGACATCGGGAAAATCACACACCATTGCTATATCTTCCAGCTTGGGTTCCTCAATCGTCGAGTCCACCACTGCAGCCAAGTAGGCTTGGCACCCTTCGTCCAACAGCTTGGTCACTTCAAGCGACGAGATCAAAGGGATCGAGGTTCCTCCTCGACTCCCTACAAATTCGAATCTATGGTAACCGATCGGACGGAATTGGATCACCCTGCTACCACAATCCATAACGGCCCTCTTCTTACCAACCAATCCATCCCAATAATAATGTCAAAGTCATACATAGTCAATACAGCCAGATCTATCCTTTCCTCACTACCACCAATCACTATCTTAGAATTTGAGCATCCTAACGAAATCAATACTTTATCCTTTAATGGGGTGGTAACATGCAGCACAACATCCAACGGTTTCAAATCCAATTCAGCCAATTCAGGAAACTGTGCAGATACGAATGAATGCGATGCTCCAGGATCAAACAATGCATAGGCAGCATGATCGCATAATGTAACCGTACTTGTGACCACGCTAGGCGCATTCTCCGCCTCCCTACGCGCCACAGCATAAACTCGTCCTTGAGCTGGCGGCCTATTCAGGTTGCTATGCGGAGCAGCTCCCGCTGGCGATCCATACTGAGGTCGTTGCCCTTGAAACTGAGGTCCTGGGGCTTGACTCGGGCAGGTTCTCACCTGATGGCCCAGCTGGCCACACTTAAAGCATGCACCCGTCTTACTCGGGCAAGGTCCGTTTCCATGCTTCCTTCCGCACAGGCGGCAATTCCAGTTGGACTGATGGACAGGCTTCCCAATATTTTTCCTGACTGGAGGGACAAAGCGTCTGTTATTTGTCATTGGCCTCTTGCCAAACTGACGGTTGTCTTTGATGGGAGCAAATCGCGACCCAAATGCGGCAGCCCTTTCTTTCATGTCCCGTTCGATCATCTGACCTCGTTCATACATCTCACTATAGGTCCTCAAGTTCAGTGCTATCATCTGGCTACGAAGGTCTGGCCTCAGCCCATCTCGGAATCTCCGTGCCTTATCTATTGGATTCTCAACCATTCTCGGTGCGTACTTCGACAACCTCGCAAACTCCGCTTCGTATTGATCTACTGTCATCTGGTTCTGACGAAGCTGCTGAAACTCAATCAGTTTCCGCTCCTGAGCGGTCTCCGAGAAATACTTCCCGTTAAACGCCTCAGTAAAGGCAGTGCCCTCAGGGAAAACTCCTCCTCTGGTGGCCTTCCACCAATCGTTAGCCGTACCTTCCAGCTAGTAAACCGCCAGGGTTACTTTCTCCTCTTCCGTGCACCCTAAGACTTCAAAGGATTTTTCTAGCTTCTCGATCCATTGAGGCGCGACCTTCGGATCTCCGGCACCATCAAACTGAGCCGGTTTCAGCTTCAGGAATTGCTCCACTAACTGGCTCATCTGGCGATTCCCATTTCCATTACCATTGTTCCCATTTGCCAGGTTGGCAACAGCAACAGCAGCCTCAGTGACCTGAGTAACAGTGGCACCCCTTTCATGAGCCTGCCTGCCCATTAAGTTTCCAATTTCCTCTAGGGCTCTAAGGACTCCATCAACCCTCGGGTCTTCTACTACTGGTGCCCTCGAGCTAGAAGCTCCTCTTGTTCCTTTACCCCTTCCGCTCATCCTTGCTAATCCTTACAACACCTGAAACTCCCTATAATTCCATCCAGGAATTAGAGACCTAAGCTAATTACTAAGTCTAACAGGCCTATGCCACACATCAAGGCGGCAGTCACAACCAGGCAAACACTTAACAGGCAAACAACCAAGCAACCAAGAGAATCACATTCAAAGGTTCATGTTCATACCTCGAGTCCAGACGCATCTGCAACTCAGCAAATCACAATCAATCGCCCACTCATTCATTAAATAGCACACCAAGCCACAACAATCAGTGCTAAGTACGAAGCCCTACAGTCTTATAATCACCAAGGGTGATGCCAATACAATATGCCAGTCACAAGCACCAAGTCATAGGACATGCATTTCGTGCTTAACTCTAGCAAATCCCTAAGGTCTCGCTACCTGGTCATTCCAAAGTCATCACTCCTTATTACTCCAATCCCCAATCAACTGGATCCAGCTGACCTTGCTTTGATACCACTTCAACGGGGATGTCACGCCCCGTGTCCTTCGAGCACGCCAACATCCCTCTCATACCGTTACTTAATAATAATCCCAGGATCCGACGGCTAATGCGCGAATGCGAAAATGAAATACATATGCGGAAGCAACGACAAACTCCATACGACGATATCGACAAGATGACTTCAGAAGACGAGAATTGCATTGAACATAAACTTTAGATCATTCTTACAACCTGACGAAACAACTGCACATACAAGGAAAACAGGGACAGGTGGTCAACTAAACAGAAGGGTTCCAATTAAATACTACACCTATCCTAGAAGGTGTTCAAAAGGTCAGGTGGCTCAACTATGCCTAAGGGTCAGACTCGCCGACAGAGGACTCTATCTCCGGCTCGGACTCAAAAGTGTCCATGGGGTCGTACTCAGCATCCTCCGGCTCCACGATCTCTCCGGCCTCACCAGGGTCCTCAGGCTCCGGAAGCTCCGGCTTAGGCTCCATCACGGGCTCCCACTCGACGGGTCCATCCTCGGGGACGGCGACCTCCCTATGCCTCGCAGCTCTCAGCACCTCATTAGGTATGACGCAGTCTCTCAATAGCCCAAAAAGTGTATCTCCGTCCTTATACGTCCAAGACACAAAGGTATACGACGTCCAACTATCGCCTTCCTCATCTACCCATAAGGTACTAGCCCTCCTATAATATACTTGGTTCGAACCCACTGGAAACGGGGTGATCACGGGCTCAAAATCCTTCGGTAGTCCAAAATGTGTCGGCATACTTCAAGGTCTCGGGTCGGAAAAGTAGGTCCCAAGACGGGGTGAGATATAATCCCAGTAAGATGGTCCTAAGCCTACCCTAGGTCCACAGTACCTCGAAGCCATTTTATAAAGCACGAAATCAAATAAAGGAATTCCAAAAGACGATCGACATCTTAATCAGGTTTATAAATAAACTAGCACTACGCATGCTTTCAATCAACATTCAATTATTCCACTAGACTGGGCTTCATACTTAGGCACTTAACATCACATCAAACACAGAGTACTGCTAAGCTTAATATGACTCAATTCCAGCAATCCGGCCCGCGATTATCGCTTCAGGCATAGCAGCATATAGTTTAATAATTTGGCCCCACGTCATATAGGCACCTCAGGGTTTAACAATCACATTCCCCGCGTCATATAGGTGCCTCAGGGTTTAACAATCACATTCCCCGCGTCATATTGGCACCTTAGGGTTTAACACTTACATTCCCCGCGTCATATAGGCGCCTCAGGGTTTAATAACCGTACTCCCCGCGTCATATAGGCGCCTCAGGGTTTAATAACCTCATTCCCAGCGTCATATAGGCGCCACAGGGTTTATATATGCACATTATCACAACCAGAGCATACAAATGGCATTCCATGCCCACACTTCAGTCGGTCCACTTTTTAATACTTCATGATCGAGTATAATGAAATTAAGCCAAATTCTCAATAATTGGCTCGCGCTATTAACCCATAGCCGAGGATCGCTATAGCATTTCAAAAGCTTACTTAACAAGTTCCAATTATCATGCCATGTTCGGATTACAGTAAGAATTTAATCCACACATCGAAACCACATAATGCACTCGTGAGTCCGAACCGAGATTTTTATAATTTTCCGGCATAATTCTCATAACCCAATTCACATTTCTCCACACATGGCCGAATACACCATGGCCCCAACTCAGCAACCTTTGATGGCTTTACAAGCATACACGGCATCAATTCATTTAAGACTGCTATTGCATCAAATCGACATAAAACATGCTCATTATCGAAAATTGTTCGCCCGGTCTCTAGCAATCACTTTAGGTCAAACCTATCATCCCAATTCAGCCATGCCACACACATATAACGTTCTAACACCCATCAAGCATCATTTAACCCCCCATATCAAATCTCGTTTTTTCCCTTCTACATGCCCAAAACAGCCCCCAAAATCAAACTAAATCATTTCTAATCAAGCTCCTTAGTACCCCATAGTCCTAAGGTAAGATTAGAAGCCACTTACCACTCTTTTTGATGAAGAAAAGCCGACAGAAGGGCTGCAACTTCACGCGACCAGCACTGCTCAGGGAAAACTCTAAGACCTCCAATCAATCCAATTCCCTCAGGTGCGCAAGCGGTCAGAATCTGCCTCCCAGAGATCACCTCAAATCAGTCATGAAAACTCCTCAAATCAAATAAACTTGCAACCCTAACTCAGCCAACCCTAGTACCAGATGTCTAGAAGATCCCACAGAAAATTTGAAGCCAATCGGAGTCTCTAAGAGGAAGAACATAAGCTTTACCTCAGCTTGGACAAATTCTGTCCACTCTCGGGTTTGGGGCTGGTTCGGACGAATGGGACCTCCAATGGACGAGCTACCACTTGGAACTTGTAGAGGAGAGGCTGATGGTGATTTAGGTTGTCGGAGACCGGCTCGGATGTGGCCAGAGGCGGCGTTCGAGCAGGATGAAACAGACGGCAGAAACTGGTCGGGCAAGGTCGGTCAGCGACCTTTGCTCACTCAAACCGCTCTACAAAACGAACGGCTGCGCCAAATTGAGCTCACAATATATCATTAGAACGGAAAGAGAATAAGGTTTCTATTTATGGGTGGAACGTCTCCATCCGACGTCTGATGTCAAAGTTATGGCCGAAACAGTGGAGGGCTTCGGAACTGGGCGGGTGAGCGAGCCGAGCGAGATAGTAATCCGAGAGAGAGAGAGTGATTTCAAAAAAATTGCCAAGAGGAGGGAGAGAGGGAAGGCTTGAGTGGAGTGGTTCATGGGATTGGGGGATGTGACATTAGGAATAGTGGCTTGAATAGTGCAAGTTGGTGATGGGGTTTTTGGGGAAAAATAAGAGTACATAGGGAATTGGCTTCTTGCAAGAGTCCTTTGGAACATACTACCCTTGGATATTTTGGTCAAGAGGGTGAGAGTTGAAAGACCGAAATGCCCTCATCTAATTCCAAAGGTCTAAACACCAACTCGGGGGTAAAAATGGTAACTTCCACTCTGCAGTCCAATTTTCACTTTTTTTTTCTAATTCATGTGGAGCGCTACACAATCTATACTATCCTCAATGAGACGACGTCCAATTTATTTACATTGGAATCCTTAAATGTCCAGCCTCTAATTTCGAAGTCCACTTCGCACTCAAAATCGACCGATCGCAATTTGAGTACATCTCAGACTGACCGGCGGCTCTTAGGAGTTACGCGTATCGACCCGTGATTATTGTCACGTTTAAGAATTATTCAAATCACGTCGACATTGGTTATCATGTAATTGTGAGGGTAATTGCTAGTTCCAAAAGGACGCGATCGTAAGGAATCAGTTCAGAGTTATTCGTAAATTATGCTATGGTCAAGCGGAATCACCCGCGAACCAATTGCATAATGCTAGCAAATCGTTCTGACACTAATCTTAGATCGGCCAGCGATGGTCCAAAATATACCCTCGACAATCCTTATGGTCAAGGTACCACTCCGTAGTCGAGTTCTTTAGTCCACGTACTTAGATTCCATTTAGCCATCCCCTTTTGGTCAGTCGACTCTAGAGAGATCAATTCTAAGCGAATTACTGAAATACATCGATACTCATTTTATTCATTCGTAAACTTCGAAATGGGGTCGGAATTCAGAATGTCACAATTCTGTTGAAAGAAACGCGAAAAAATAAACACTGAACACAAGGATTTACCTGGTTCGACCAAGTTGATCTAAGTCCACGAGCGAGGCAAAACAAGATTCCACTATGTTCAAGAGTATACTAATTACAACTCTAGCAACAGTAGAAAAACAGCCCACAAAAAAGGATTCATCCGAAGAAGAAGATTTAGAAGATTCATCAAAAGATTCAGACGATTTAGAAGAAGATTCATCAGAAGATTCAGACGATTTAGAAGATTCATCGCCAGGAAGATTCAGAAGATTCAGATGATTCATCAAAAGATTTAGACGATTTAGAAAAAGATTCTGAAGATTCATCGAAACATTCTGTTGTAACATAAGCAGAAAAAAAAAACACATAACACAAGGATTTACCCGGTTCGATCAAGGTGATCTACATCCACGGGTGAGGCAAAGTAAGATTTCAATATGTTTAAATAGTGTACTGATTACAACCCTAGCAACAGTATAAAAAGAGCCCCTAAAAAAAGAATCTGAAGAAGAAGATTCAGGAGATTCATCAGAAGTTTTAGAAGAAGATTCACCAGAAGATTCAGACGATTCAGAAGAAGATTCAAAAGATTCATCAGAAGATTCAGATGATTCAAAAGAAGATTCAGAACATTCAGAAGAAGATTCAGAAGATTCATCGTCTAGAAGAAGATTCATAAGCAGATTTAGAAGATTTATTAGAAGATTTAGATGATTCAACAGAAGATTCCTCAAAAGATTCAGACGATCCATCAGAAGATTCAGTTGTAACAAATGCGGAAAAATAAACACAGAACATAAGAATTTACCTAGTTCGATCAAGGTGATCTACGTCCACGGACGAGGCAAAATAAGATTCCACTATGTTTAAAGAGTGTACTGATTACAACCCTAGGAACAGTATAAAAAGAGCCCCAAAAAAAGATTCATCAGAACAAGAAGATTCAGAAGACTCAGAAGAAGATTCAGACGATTCAGAAGAAGATTGAGAAGATTCATCGTCTAGAAGATTCATCAGAAGATTCGGACAATTCAGAAGAAGATTTGGACGATGCAGAAGAAGATTCGGACGATTCAGAAGAAGATTCGGACGATTCAGAAGAAGATTCGGATGATTTAGATGAAGATTCCGATGAAGATTTGGACGATTCAAAAGAAGATTGAGAAGATTCATCGTCTAGAAGATGCAGAAGAAGATTCGGACGATTCAGATGGAGAATCGGATGATTCATCGTCTAGAAGATTCATCAGAAGATTCAGAAGATTCAGAACATTCATTAGAATATTCTGTTGTAACAAACCTGGAAAAATAAACACAGAACATAAGGATTTACCTGCTTCGATCAAGGTGATCTACGTCCACGGGCCAGGTAAAACAAGATTCCACTATGTTTAAAGAGTGTACTGATTACAACGCCAGTAGCGGTATAAAAATAGCCCACAAAAAAAGATTCATCTGAAGAATCATAAGAAGAAGATTCAGAAGATTCATCCGAAGATTCAGACGAAACAGAAGAAGATTCATCAGAACATTCAAACGATTCAGAAGAAGATTCAGAAGATTCAGACGATTCAGAAGAAGATTCATCAGATTCATCAGAAGATTCAGAAGAAGATTCACACGATTCAGAAGAAGATTTAGAAGATTCATCGTCTAGAAGATTTAGCAGAAGATTCAGAAGAAGATTCAGAAGATTCATTAGAAGATTCAGATGATTCAGCAGAAGATTTAGACGATTCAAAAGAAGATTCCGAAGATTCATCGAAAGATTCTGTTGTAACAAACGGAGAAAAATAAACACAGAACACAAGGATTTACCCGGTTCGATCAAGGTGATCTACATCCACGGGTGAGGCAAAGTAAGATTTCAATATGTTTAAATAGTGTACTGATTACAACCCTAGCAACAGTATAAAAAGAGCCCCTAAAAAAAGAATCTGAAGAAGAAGATTCAGGAGATTCATCAGAAGTTTTAGAAGAAGATTCATCAGAAGATTCAGAAGATTCAAAAGATTCATCAAAAGATTCAGATGATTCAAAAGAAGATTCAGAACATTCAGAAGAAGATTCAGAAGATTCATCGTCTAGAAGAAGATTCATAAGCAGATTTAGAAGATTTATTAGAAGATTTAGATGATTCAACAGAAGATTCCTCAAAAGATTCAGACGATCCATCAGAAGATTCAGTTGTAACAAATGCGGAAAAATAAACACAGAACATAAGAATTTACCTGGTTCGATCAAGGTGATCTACGTCCACGGACGAGGCAAAATAAGATTCCACTATGTTTAAAGAGTGTACTGATTACAACCCTAGGAACAGTATAAAAAGAGCCCCAAAAAAAGAATCATCAGAACAAGAAGATTCAGAAGACTCAGAAGAAGATTCAGACGATTCAGAAGAAGATTGAGAAGATTCATCGTCTAGAAGATTCATCAGAAGATTCGGACAATTCAGAAGAAGATTTGGACGATGCAGAAGAAGATTCGGATGATTCAGAAGAAGATTCGGACGATTCAGAACAAGATTCGGATGATTTAGATGAAGATTCCGATGAAGATTTAGACGATTCAAAAGAAGATTGAGAAGATTCATCGTCTAGAAGATTCAGAAGAAGATTCGGACGATTCATATGAAGAATCGGATGATTCATCGTCTAGAAGATTCATCAGAAGATTCAGAAGATTTAGAACATTCATTAGAATATTCTGTTGTAACAAACCTGGAAAAATAAACACAGAACATAAGGATTTACTTGCTTCGATCAAGGTGATCTACGTCCACGGGCCAGGTAAAACAAGATTCCACTATGTTTAAAGAGTGTACTGATTACAACGCCAGTAGCGGTATAAAAATAGCCCACAAAAAAGATTCATCTGAAGAATCATAAGAAGAAGATTCAGAAGATTCATCCGAAGATTCAGACGAAACAGAAGAAGATTCATCAGAAGATTCAAACGATTCAGAAGAAGATTCAGAAGATTCAGACGATTCAGAAGAAGATTCACACGATTCAGAAGAAGATTTAGAAGATTCATCGTCTAGAAGATTTAGCAGAAGATTCAGAAGAAGATTCAGAAGATTCAGATGATTCAGCAGAAGATTTAGACGATTCAAAAGAAGATTCCGAAGATTCATCGAAAGATTCTGTTGTAACAAACGGAGAAAAATAAACACAGAACACAAGGATTTACCCGGTTCGATCAAGGTGATCTACATCCACGGGTGAGGCAAAGTAAGATTTCAATATGTTTAAATAGTGTACTGATTACAACCCTAGCAACAGTATAAAAAGAGCCCCTAAAAAAAGAATCTGAAGAAGAAGATTCAGAAGATTCATCAGAATTTTTAGAAGAAGATTCATCAGAAGATTCAAAAGATTCATCAGAAGATTCAGATGATTCAAAAGAAGATTCAGAACATTCAGAAGAAGATTTCAGAAGATTCATCGTCTAGAAGAAGATTCATAAGCAGATTTAGAAGATTTATTAGAAGATTTAGATGATTCAACAGAAGATTCCTCAAAAGATTCAGACGATCCATCAGAAGATTCAGTTGTAACAAACGCGGAAAAATAAACACAGAACATAAGAATTTACCTGGTTCGATCAAGGTGATCTACGTCCACGGACGAGGCAAAATAAGATTCCACTATGTTTAAAGAGTGTACTGATTACAACCCTAGGAACAATATAAAAAGAGCCCCAAAAAAAGATTCATCAGAACAAGAAGATTCAGAAGACTCAGAAGAAGATTCAGACGATTCAGAAGAAGATTGAGAAGATTCATCGTCTAGAAGATTCATCAGAAGATTCGGACAATTCAGAAGAAGATTTGGACGATGCAGAAGAAGATTCGGACGATTCAGAAGAAGATTCGGACGATTCAGAAGAAGATTCGGATGAGTTAGATGAAGATTCCGATGAAGATTTGGACGATTCAAAAGAAGATTGAGAAGATTCATCGTCTAGAAGATGCAGAAGAAGATTCGGACGATTCAGATGGAGAATCGGATGATTCATCGTCTAGAAGATTCATCAGAAGATTCAGAAGATTCAGAACATTCATTAGAATATTCTGTTGTAACAAACCTGGAAAAATAAACACAGAACATAAGGATTTACCTGCTTCGATCAAGGTGATCTACGTCCACGGGCCAGGTAAAACAAGATTCCACTATGTTTAAAGAGTGTACTGATTACAACGCCAGTAGCGGTATAAAAATAGCCCACAAAAAAAGATTCATCTGAAGAATCATAAGAAGAAGATTCAGAAGATTCATCCGAAGATTCAGACGAAACAGAAGAAGATTCATCAGAACATTCAAACGATTCAGAAGAAGATTCAGAAGATTCAGACGATTCAGAAGAAGATTCATCAGATTCATCAGAAGATTCAGAAGAAGATTCACACGATTCAGAAGAAGATTTAGAAGATTCATCGTCTAGAAGATTTAGCAGAAGATTCAGAAGAAGATTCAGAAGATTCATTAGAAGATTCAGATGATTCAGCAGAAGATTTAGACGATTCAAAAGAAGATTCCGAAGATTCATCGAAAGATTCTGTTGTAACAAACGGAGAAAAATAAACACAGAACACAAGGATTTACCCGGTTCGATCAAGGTGATCTACATCCACGGGTGAGGCAAAGTAAGATTTCAATATGTTTAAATAGTGTACTGATTACAACCCTAGCAACAGTATAAAAAGAGCCCCTAAAAAAAGAATCTGAAGAAGAAGATTCAGGAGATTCATCAGAAGTTTTAGAAGAAGATTCATCAGAAGATTCAGACGATTCAGAAGAAGATTCAAAAGATTCATCAAAAGATTCAGATGATTCAAAAGAAGATTCAGAACATTCAGAAGAAGATTCAGAAGATTCATCGTCTAGAAGAAGATTCATAAGCAGATTTAGAAGATTTATTAGAAGATTTAGATGATTCAACAGAAGATTCCTCAAAAGATTCAGACGATCCATCAGAAGATTCAGTTGTAACAAATGCGGAAAAATAAACACAGAACATAAGAATTTACCTGGTTCGATCAAGGTGATCTACGTCCACGGACGAGGCAAAATAAGATTCCACTATGTTTAAAGAGTGTACTGATTACAACCCTAGGAACAGTATAAAAAGAGCCCCAAAAAAAGATTCATCAGAACAAGAAGATTCAGAAGACTCAGAAGAAGATTCAGACGATTCAGAAGAAGATTGAGAAGATTCATCGTCTAGAAGATTCATCAGAAGATTCGGACAATTCAGAAGAAGATTTGGACGATGCAGAAGAAGATTCGGATGATTCAGAAGAAGATTCGGACGATTCAGAACAAGATTCGG
Source organism: Lenwebbia sp. NSW1173648 (assembly GCA_029784005.1). Classification (NCBI taxonomy): domain Eukaryota; kingdom Viridiplantae; phylum Streptophyta; class Magnoliopsida; order Myrtales; family Myrtaceae; genus Lenwebbia; species Lenwebbia sp. NSW1173648. The sequence continues at coordinate 103,231 of JARCGZ010000002.1, forward strand.
ATGATTTAGATGAAGATTCCGATGAAGATTTAGACGATTCAAAAGAAGATTGAGAAGATTCATCGTCTAGAAGATTCAGAAGAAGATTCGGACGATTCATATGAAGAATCGGATGATTCATCGTCTAGAAGATTCATCAGAAGATTCAGAAGATTTAGAACATTCATTAGAATATTCTGTTGTAACAAACCTGGAAAAATAAACACAGAACATAAGGATTTACCTGCTTCGATCAAGGTGATCTACGTCCACGGGCCAGGTAAAACAAGATTCCACTATGTTTAAAGAGTGTACTGATTACAACGCCAGTAGCGGTATAAAAATAGCCCACAAAAAAGATTCATCTGAAGAATCATAAGAAGAAGATTCAGAAGATTCATCCGAAGATTCAGACGAAACAGAAGAAGATTCATCAGAAGATTCAAACGATTCAGAAGAAGATTCAGAAGATTCAGACGATTCAGAAGAAGATTCACACGATTCAGAAGAAGATTTAGAAGATTCATCGTCTAGAAGATTTAGCAGAAGATTCAGAAGAAGATTCAGAAGATTCAGATGATTCAGCAGAAGATTTAGACGATTCAAAAGAAGATTCCGAAGATTCATCGAAAGATTCTGTTGTAACAAACGGAGAAAAATAAACACAGAACACAAGGATTTACCCGGTTCGATCAAGGTGATCTACATCCACGGGTGAGGCAAAGTAAGATTTCAATATGTTTAAATAGTGTACTGATTACAACCCTAGCAACAGTATAAAAAGAGCCCCTAAAAAAAGAATCTGAAGAAGAAGATTCAGAAGATTCATCAGAATTTTTAGAAGAAGATTCATCAGAAGATTCAAAAGATTCATCAGAAGATTCAGATGATTCAAAAGAAGATTCAGAACATTCAGAAGAAGATTTCAGAAGATTCATCGTCTAGAAGAAGATTCATAAGCAGATTTAGAAGATTTATTAGAAGATTTAGATGATTCAACAGAAGATTCCTCAAAAGATTCAGACGATCCATCAGAAGATTCAGTTGTAACAAACGCGGAAAAATAAACACAGAACATAAGAATTTACCTGGTTCGATCAAGGTGATCTACGTCCACGGACGAGGCAAAATAAGATTCCACTATGTTTAAAGAGTGTACTGATTACAACCCTAGGAACAATATAAAAAGAGCCCCAAAAAAAGATTCATCAGAACAAGAAGATTCAGAAGACTCAGAAGAAGATTCAGACGATTCAGAAGAAGATTGAGAAGATTCATCGTCTAGAAGATTCATCAGAAGATTCGGACAATTCAGAAGAAGATTTGGACGATGCAGAAGAAGATTCGGACGATTCAGAAGAAGATTCGGACGATTCAGAAGAAGATTCGGATGATTTAGATGAAGATTCCGATGAAGATTTGGACGATTCAAAAGAAGATTGAGAAGATTCATCGTCTAGAAGATGCAGAAGAAGATTCGGACGATTCAGATGGAGAATCGGATGATTCATCGTCTAGAAGATTCATCAGAAGATTCAGAAGATTCAGAACATTCATTAGAATATTCTGTTGTAACAAACCTGGAAAAATAAACACAGAACATAAGGATTTACCTGCTTCGATCAAGGTGATCTACGTCCACGGGCCAGGTAAAACAAGATTCCACTATGTTTAAAGAGTGTACTGATTACAACGCCAGTAGCGGTATAAAAATAGCCCACAAAAAAAGATTCATCTGAAGAATCATAAGAAGAAGATTCAGAAGATTCATCCGAAGATTCAGACGAAACAGAAGAAGATTCATCAGAACATTCAAACGATTCAGAAGAAGATTCAGAAGATTCAGACGATTCAGAAGAAGATTCATCAGATTCATCAGAAGATTCAGAAGAAGATTCACACGATTCAGAAGAAGATTTAGAAGATTCATCGTCTAGAAGATTTAGCAGAAGATTCAGAAGAAGATTCAGAAGATTCATTAGAAGATTCAGATGATTCAGCAGAAGATTTAGACGATTCAAAAGAAGATTCCGAAGATTCATCGAAAGATTCTGTTGTAACAAACGGAGAAAAATAAACACAGAACACAAGGATTTACCCGGTTCGATCAAGGTGATCTACATCCACGGGTGAGGCAAAGTAAGATTTCAATATGTTTAAATAGTGTACTGATTACAACCCTAGCAACAGTATAAAAAGAGCCCCTAAAAAAAGAATCTGAAGAAGAAGATTCAGGAGATTCATCAGAAGTTTTAGAAGAAGATTCATCAGAAGATTCAGACGATTCAGAAGAAGATTCAAAAGATTCATCAAAAGATTCAGATGATTCAAAAGAAGATTCAGAACATTCAGAAGAAGATTCAGAAGATTCATCGTCTAGAAGAAGATTCATAAGCAGATTTAGAAGATTTATTAGAAGATTTAGATGATTCAACAGAAGATTCCTCAAAAGATTCAGACGATCCATCAGAAGATTCAGTTGTAACAAATGCGGAAAAATAAACACAGAACATAAGAATTTACCTGGTTCGATCAAGGTGATCTACGTCCACGGACGAGGCAAAATAAGATTCCACTATGTTTAAAGAGTGTACTGATTACAACCCTAGGAACAGTATAAAAAGAGCCCCAAAAAAAGATTCATCAGAACAAGAAGATTCAGAAGACTCAGAAGAAGATTCAGACGATTCCGAAGAAGATTGAGAAGATTCATCGTCTAGAAGATTCATCAGAAGATTCGGACAATTCAGAAGAAGATTTGGACGATGCAGAAGAAGATTCGGATGATTCAGAAGAAGATTCGGACGATTCAGAACAAGATTCGGATGATTTAGATGAAGATTCCGATGAAGATTTAGACGATTCAAAAGAAGATTGAGAAGATTCATCGTCTAGAAGATTCAGAAGAAGATTCGGACGATTCATATGAAGAATCGGATGATTCATCGTCTAGAAGATTCATCAGAAGATTCAGAAGATTTAGAACATTCATTAGCATATTCTGTTGTAACAAACCTGGAAAAATAAACACAGAACATAAGGATTTACCTGCTTCGATCAAGGTGATCTACGTCCACGGGCCAGGTAAAACAAGATTCCACTATGTTTAAAGAGTGTACTGATTACAACGCCAGTAGCGGTATAAAAATAGCCCACAAAAAAGATTCATCTGAAGAATCATAAGAAGAAGATTCAGAAGATTCATCCGAAGATTCAGACGAAACAGAAGAAGATTCATCAGAAGATTCAAACGATTCAGAAGAAGATTCAGACGATTCAGAAGAAGATTCACACGATTCAGAAGAAGATTTAGAAGATTCATCGTCTAGAAGATTTAGCAGAAGATTCAGAAGAAGATTCAGAAGATTCAGATGATTCAGCAGAAGATTTAGACGATTCAAAAGAAGATTCCGAAGATTCATCGAAAGATTCTGTTGTAACAAACGGAGAAAAATAAACACAGAACACAAGGATTTACCCGGTTCGATCAAGGTGATCTACATCCACGGGTGAGGCAAAGTAAGATTTCAATATGTTTAAATAGTGTACTGATTACAACCCTAGCAACAGTATAAAAAGAGCCCCTAAAAAAAGAATCTGAAGAAGAAGATTCAGAAGATTCATCAGAATTTTTAGAAGAAGATTCATCAGAAGATTCAAAAGATTCATCAGAAGATTCAGATGATTCAAAAGAAGATTCAGAACATTCAGAAGAAGATTTCAGAAGATTCATCGTCTAGAAGAAGATTCATAAGCAGATTTAGAAGATTTATTAGAAGATTTAGATGATTCAACAGAAGATTCCTCAAAAGATTCAGACGATCCATCAGAAGATTCAGTTGTAACAAACGCGGAAAAATAAACACAGAACATAAGAATTTACCTGGTTCGATCAAGGTGATCTACGTCCACGGACGAGGCAAAATAAGATTCCACTATGTTTAAAGAGTGTACTGATTACAACCCTAGGAACAATATAAAAAGAGCCCCAAAAAAAGATTCATCAGAACAAGAAGATTCAGAAGACTCAGAAGAAGATTCAGACGATTCAGAAGAAGATTGAGAAGATTCATCGTCTAGAAGATTCATCAGAAGATTCGGACAATTCAGAAGAAGATTTGGACGATGCAGAAGAAGATTCGGACGATTCAGAAGAAGATTCGGACGATTCAGAAGAAGATTCGGATGATTTAGATGAAGATTCCGATGAAGATTTGGACGATTCAAAAGAAGATTGAGAAGATTCATCGTCTAGAAGATGCAGAAGAAGATTCGGACGATTCAGATGGAGAATCGGATGATTCATCGTCTAGAAGATTCATCAGAAGATTCAGAAGATTCAGAACATTCATTAGAATATTCTGTTGTAACAAACCTGGAAAAATAAACACAGAACATAAGGATTTACCTGCTTCGATCAAGGTGATCTACGTCCACGGGCCAGGTAAAATAAGATTCCACTATGTTTAAAGAGTGTACTGATTACAACGCCAGTAGCGGTATAAAAATAGCCCACAAAAAAAGATTCATCTGAAGAATCATAAGAAGAAGATTCAGAAGATTCATCCGAAGATTCAGACGAAACAGAAGAAGATTCATCAGAACATTCAAACGATTCAGAAGAAGATTCAGAAGATTCAGACGATTCAGCAGAAGATTCATCAGATTCATCAGAAGATTCAGAAGAAGATTCACACGATTCAGAAGAAGATTTAGAAGATTCATCGTCTAGAAGATTTAGCAGAAGATTCAGAAGAAGATTCAGAAGATTCATTAGAAGATTCAGATGATTCAGCAGAAGATTTAGACGATTCAAAAGAAGATTCCGAAGATTCATCGAAAGATTCTGTTGTAACAAACGGAGAAAAATAAACACAAAACACAAGGATTTACCTTGTTCGATCAAGATGATCTACGTCCACGGGTGAGGCAAAACAAGATTTCACTATGTTTAAAGAGTGTACTGATTACAACCCTGGCAACAGTATAAAAAGAGCCCCCCAAAAAAGATTCATCAGAAGAAGAAGATTCAGAAGATTCAGACGATTCAGATGAAGATTCATCAGAAGATTCAGACGATTCAGATGAAGATTCATCAGAAGATTCAGACGATTCAGAAGATTTAGAAGAAGATTCAGACGATTGAGAAGAAGATTCAAAAGATTCAGAAGAAGATTCAGAAGATTCATCGTCTAGAAGATTTATCAGAAGATTCAGATGATTCAGAAGAAGATTCAGATGATTCATAAGAAGATTTAGACGATTCAAAAGAAGATTCAGTAGATTCATCAAAAGATTCAGAAGATTCAGAAGATTCATCGTCTAGAAGATTCATCATAAGATTCAGAACATTCATTAGAAGATTCTGTTGTAAGAAATGCGGAAAAATAAACACTGTACATAAGGATTTACTTGGTTCGATCAAGGTGATCTAGGTCCAAGAGCGAGACAAAATAAGATTCCACTATGTTCAAGAGTATACTAATTACAACCCTAGCAACAGTAGAAAAACAGCCCACAAAAATAGATCCATCCGAGGAAAAAGATTCAGAAGATTCATTAGAAGATTCAGACGATTCAGAAGAAGATTCATCATAAGATTCAGATGATTCAGAAGATTCATCAGAAGATTCAGACGATTCAGAAGAAGATTCAGAAGATCCAGAAGATTCATCGTCTAGAAGATTCAGAAGATTCATTAGAAGATGCAGATGATTCATCAGAAGATTTAGACGATTCAGAAGAAGATTCTGAAGATTCATCGGAAGATTCTGTTGTAACAGACCCGGAAAAATAAACACAGGACACAAGGATTTATTTGGATCGATTAAGGTGATATACGTCCACGGGTGATATACAACCCCAGCAACAGTATAAAAAGAGCCGCCAAAAAAAGATTCATCAGAAGAATCTGAAGAAGAAGATTCCCAAGATCCATCAGAAGATTTAGAAGAAGATTCGATAGAAGATTCAGATGATTCAAAAGAAGAATCAAAAGATTCATCAGAAGATTCAGATGATTCAGAAGAAGATTCAGAACATTCAGAAGAAAATTCAGAAGATTCATCGTCTAGTAGAAGATTCAGAAGCAGATTTGGAAGATTTATTAGAAGATTTAGATGATTCAACAGAAGATTCATCAGAAGATTCAGACGATTCATCAGAAGATTCTGTTGTAACAAACGTAGAAAAACAAACACAGAACACAAGGATTTACTTGGTTCGATCAAGGTGACCTACGTCCACGGACGAGGCAAAACAAGATTCCACTATTATTAAAGTGTGTACTGATTACAACCCTAGGAATAGTATAAAAAGAGCCCCCAAAAAAAGATTCATCAAAAGAAGAAGATTTAGAAGAATTAGACGATTCAGAAGAAGATTTAGACGATTTAGAAGAAGATTCAGAGAATTCATCGTCTAGAAGATTCATCAGAAGATTCGGACGATTAAGAAGAAGATTCAGATGAAGATTTAGAAGATTCAGAAGATTCATCGTCTAGAAGATTCAGACGATTCAGAAGAAGATTCAGATGATTCATCGTTTAGAAGATTCATCAGAACATTCTGTTGTAACAAACGCGGAAAAATAAACACAGAACACAAGGATTTACCTGCTTCAATCAAGGTGCTCTACGTCCACGGGCTAGGTAAAACAAGATACCACTATGTTTAAAGAGTGTACTGATTACAACCCTAGCAACAGTATAAAAACAGCCCACAAAAAAAGATTCATCCGAAGAATCAGAAGAAGAAGATTCAGAAGGTTCATCAGACGATTCAGACGATACAGAAGAAGATTCATCAGAAGATTCAAAAGATTCAGATGAAGATTCAAAAGATTCATCAGAAGATTCAGACGATTCAGAAGAAGATTCATCAGATTCATCAGAAGATTCACACGATTCAGAAGAAGATTTAGAAGATTCATCGTCTAAAAGATTCAGAAGATTCATTAGAAGATTCAGATGATTCATCAGAAGATTTAGACGATTCAAAAGAAGATTCAGAAGATTCATCGGAAGATTCTGTTGTAACAAACGCAGAACACAAGGATTTACCTGGTTCGATCAAGGTGATCTACGTCCACGAGTGAGGCAAAAGATGATTTCACTATGTTTAAAGAGTGTACTGATTACAACCCTACCAACAGTATAAAAAGAGCCCCCAAAAAAAGATTCATTAGAAGATTCAAAAGATTCATCGTCTAGAAGGAGATTCGGAAGATTCAGATGATTCAGGAGAAGATTCAGATGATTGAGAAGACGATTCAGAAGATTCATCGTCTAGAAGATTCATCAGAAGATTCTGTTGTACCAAACGCGGAAAAACAAACACAGAACATAAGGATTTTCCTGCTTCTATCAAGGTGGTCTACGTCTACGGACGAGGCAAAACAAGATTCCACTATGTTTAAAGAGTGTACTGATTACAAACATTGGACTAGTATAAAAAGATCCCCCAAAAAAAATTTATCAGAAGAAGAGGATTCAGAAGTAGATTCAGAAGATTCAGACGATTCAGAAAAAGATTCATCAGAAGATTCAGACGATTCAGAAGAAGATTCAAAAGATTTATCGTCTAGAAGATACATCAAAAGATTCAGAAGAAGCTTTAGAAGATTCATCAGAAGATTCAGACGATTCAGAAGAAAATTCAGAACATTCAAAAGAAAATTCAAAAGATTCATCGTCTAGTAGAAGATTTAGAAGGAGATTTGGAAGAATTATTAGAAGATTTAGATGATTCAACAGAAGATTCAGACGATTCATAAGAACATTCTGTTGTAACAAACCTGGAAAAATAAACACAGAACATAAGGATTTACCTGCTTCGATCAAGGTGACCTACGTCCACGGACGAGGCAAAACAAGATTCCACTATGTTTAAAGAGTGTACTGATTACAACCCTAGGAACAGTATAAAAAGAGCCCCCAAAAAAAGGTTCATCAGAAGAAGAAGATTCAGAAGATTCAGAAGAAGATTCAGATGATTCATCGTCTAGAAGATTCATTAGAAGATTCGGACGATTTAGATGAAGATTTAGACGATTCAGAAGAAGATTCAGAAGAAGATTCAGACGATTCAGATGAAGATTGAGATGATTCATCGTCTAGAAGATTCATCAGAACATGCTGTTGTAACAAACGCGAAAAAAATAAACACAAAACACAAGGATTTACCTGCTTCGATCAAGGTGATCTACGTCCACGGGCCAAGTAAAACAAGATTCCACTATGTTTAAAGACTGTACTGATTACAACCCTAGCAACAGTATAAAAATAGCCCACAAAAAAAGATTCATTCAAAGAATCATAAGAAGAAGATTCAGAATATTCATCAGAAGATTCAGACGATATAGAAGAAGATTCATTAGAAGATTCAAACGATTCAGAAGAAGATTCAGAAGATTCATCAGAAGATTCAGATGATTCAGAAGAAGATTCATCATATTCATCAGAAGATTCACACGATTCAGAAGAAGATTTAGAAGATTCATCGTCTAGAAGATTCAGAAGATTCATTAGAAGATTCAGATGATTCATCAGAAGATTTAGACGATTCAAAAGAAGATTCATCAGAAGATTCTGTTGTAACAAACGCAGAACACAAGGATTTACCTGGTTCGATCAAGGTGATCTACGTCCATGGGTGAGGCAAAACAAGATTTCACTATGTTTAAAGAGTGTACTGATTACAACCCTACCAATAGTATAAAAAGAGCCCCCAAAAAAAGATTCAACATAAGATTCAAAAGAAGATTCAGAAGATTCATCGTCTAGAAGGAGATTCAGAAGATTCAGACGATTCAGAAGATTCATCGTCTAGAAGATTCATCAGATGATTCTGTTGTAACAAACGCGGAAAAACACACACAGAACACAAGGATTTACCTGCTTCTATCAAGGTGATCTACGTCCACGGACGAGGCTAAACAAGATTCCACTATGTTTAAAGAGTGTACTAATTACAAACCTTGGAATAGTATAAAAAGATCCGCCAAAAAAATTTATCAGAAGAAGAGGATTCAGAAGTAGATTCAGAAGATTCATCAGAAGATTGAGAAGATTCAGACGATTTAGAAGAAGATTCAAAAGATTCATCGTCTAGAAGATACATCAAAAGATTCAGAAGAAGATTCAAAAGATTCATCAGAAGATTCGGACGATTAAGAAGAAAATTCAGAAGATTTTTAAGAAGATTCAGAAGATTCAGAAGAAGAATTAGACGATTCCGAAGAAGATTCAGAACATTCATCGTCTAGAATATTAATCAGAAGAAGATTCAGATGATTCATCAGAAGATTCAGACGATTCAGAAGAAGATTCAGATGATTTATAAGAAGATTCGTCAGAAGATTCAGATGATTTATAAGAAGATTCGTCAGAAGATTCAGAACATTCAGAAGAAGATTATGATGATTCATCAGAAGATGCAGAAGATTCATCAGAAAAAGATTCATATGATTCATCAAAAGATTCAGAAGATTCAGAAGAAGATTCAGACGATTCAGAAGATTCATCGTTTAGAAGATTCATCAGAAGATTCATCTGATGATTCTATTGTAACAAATGCGGAAAAATAAACACAGAACACAAGGATTTACCTGGTTCGATCAAGGTGATCTACGTCCATGGGCGAGGCAAAACAAGATTTCACTATGTTTAAATAGTGTACTGATTACAACCCTAGCAACAGTATAAAAACATCCCACAAAAAAGATTCATCCGAAGAATCAGAAGAAGAAGATTCATAAGATTCATCAGAAAATTCAGACAATTCAGAAGAAGATTCATCAGAAGATTCAGACAATTCAGAAGAAGATTCAAACGATTTAGAAGAAGATTCATCAGATTTATCAGAAGATTCAGACGATTCATAAGAAGATTCTATAGACGATTTAGATGATTCATCAGAAGATTTAGACGATTCAGAAGTAGATTCAGATGATTCATCGAAAGATTCTGTTGTAACAAACGCAGAAAAATAAACACAGAACACAAGGATTTACCTGGTTCGTTCAAGGTGATCTACGTCGACAGGTGAGGCCAAACAAGATTTCACTATGTTTAAAGAGTGTACTGATTACAACCCTCGCAAAAGTATAAAAAGAACCCCCAAAAAAAGATTCATCAGAAGAATCGGAAGACGAAGATTCAGAAGATTCAGACGATTCAGAAGAAGATTCAAAAGATTCATCAGAAGATTTAGACGATTCAGAAGAAGATTCAGAAGATTCATCGTCTAGAAGAAGATTCAGAAGATTCAAAAGATGATTCAGAAGATTCATTGTCTAGAAGATTCATCGAAAGATTCTGTTGTAACAAACGCGGAAAAACAAACACAGAACACAAGGATTTACCTGGTTCGATCAAGGTGACTACGTCCACGGACGAGGCAAAATAAGATTTCACTATGTTTAAAGAGTGTACTGATTACAATCCTAGGAATAGTATAAAAAGAGCCCCCAAAAAAAAGATTCATCAGAAGAAGAAGATTCAGACGATTCAAAAGTAGATTCAGAAGATTCTTCAGAAGATTGAGACGATTCAGAAGAAGATTCAGAAGATTCAGACGATTCAAAAGAAGATTCAAAAGATTCATCGTCTAGAAGATACATCAGAAGATTCGACGATGCAGAAGAAGATCCAGAAGATTTAGAAGAAGATTGAAAAGAAGATTTAGACTATTCAGAAGAAGATTCAGAAGATTCATCGTCTAGAAGATTCATTAGAAGATTCAGACGATTCAAAAGATGATTCAGATGATTCATTAGAAGATTTAGATGATCAGAAGATTCAGAAGATTCATCAGAAGATTCAGACGATTCAGAAGAAGATTCAGATGATTTATCAAAAGATTCGTCAGAAGATTCAGACGATTCAGAAGAAGATTCAGACGATTCAGACGATTCAGAAGAAGATTACGTCGATTCATCAGAAGATTCAGAAGAGTCAGACGATTCAAAAGAAGATTCATATGATTCATCAGAAGATTCAGAAGATTCAGAAGAAGATTCAGACGATTCAAAAGAAGATTTAGAAGATTCATCGTCTAGAAGATTCATCAGAAGATTCAGAAGATTCGTCTGAAGATTCTATTGTAACAAATACGAAAAAAATAAACACAACACAAAGATTTACCTAGTTCGATCAAGGTGATCTACGTCCACGGACGAGGCAGAAGAAGATTTCACTATGTTTAAAGAGTGTACTGATTACAACCCTAGCAACAGTATAAAAATAGCCCACAAAAAAAGGTTCATCCAAAGAATCAGAAGAAGAAGATTCAGAAGATTCATCAGAAGATTCGGACGATTCAGAAGAAGATTCAGAAGATTCAGAAGAAGATTCAGACAATTCAGAAGAAGATTCAGAAGATTCATCGTCTAGAAGATTCAGAGGAAGATTCAGAGGAAGTTTCAGAAGATTCATTCGCAGATTCAGATGATTCGTCAGAAGATTTAGACGATTCAAAAGAAGATTCAGAAGATTCATCGGAAGATTCTGTTGTAACAAATGCGGAAAAACATACACAGAACACAAGAATTTACCTAGTTCGTTCAATTTGATCTACATCCACGGGTGAGGCCAAACAAGATTTCACTATGTTTAAAGAGTGTACTGATTACAACCCTAGCAACAGTATAAAAAGAGCCCCCAAAAAAAGATTCATCAGAAGAATCTGAAGAAGAAGATTCAGAAGATTCATCAGAAGATTTAGAAGAAGGTTCATAAGATTCATAAGAAGATTCAGACGATTCAAAAGAAGATTCAGACGATTCAGAAGAAGATTCAGAAGATTCATTGTCTAGAAGAAGATTCAGAAGATTCATACGATTCAGAAGAAGATTCAGACGATTCAAAAGACGATTTAGAAGATTCATTGTCTAGAAGATTCATCAGAAGATTCTGTTGTAACAAACGCGAAAAAACAAACACAAAACACAATGATTTACCTGGTTCGATCAAGGTGATCTACGTCCACGGACGAGGCAAAATAAGATTCCACTATGTTTAAAGAGTTTACTGATTACAACCCTAGGACAGTATAAAAAGAGCCCCCAAAAAAAGATTCATCAGAAGAAGAAGATTCAGAAGATTCAGACGATTCAGAAGTAGATTTAGAACATTCATCAGAAGATTCAGACGATTCAGAAGAAGATTCAGACGATTCAGAAGAAGATTTAAAAGATTCATCGTCTAGAAGATACATCAGAAGATTCAGAAGATTCAGACGATTCAAAAGAAGATTCAGAAGATTCAAACTATTTATAAGAAGATTCAGACGATTCAGAAGAAGATTACGTTGATTCATCAGAAGATTTAGAAGATTCATCAGAAGATTCAGACGATTCAGAAGAAGATTCATATGATTCATCGGAAGATTCAGACGATTCAGAAGAAGATTCAGAAGATTCAAAAGATTCAGAAGAAGATTCAGACGATTCACAAGAATATTCATCGTATAGAAGATTCATCAGAAGATTCAGAAGATTCATCAAAAGATTCTGTTGTAACAAACGCGGAAAAATAAACACATAACACAAAGATTTACCTGGTTTGATCAAGGTGATCTCCGTCCACGGGCGAGGCAAAACAAGATTCCACTATGTTTAAAGAGTGTACTGATTACAACCCTAGCAACTGTATAAACACAGCCCACAAAAAATGATTCATCCGAAGAATCAGAAGAACAAGATTCAGACGATTCAAAAGAAGATTCATCAGAATTCGAATCCAAGATTAATTCTGTCCAAAATAGGGCAGATCGCCAATTAAGTTCCGTCGCACCGTTTAGTCACAAGTTTAGCTCTAATCGCCAAGCCACTTCACATACTCTTCATTAACACACTAATATACATCGTAGCATGTATAAACGAAAAATTCAAGCCAAGGCGACACCCCATTCAACCTTGAACAGAACCGGACAGCACCTCCCCAGAACAAGGCCAATTTGGTTCTGCTCTAGTCCACACTAATCAGTCCATAATTCATTCTAAGCTTCAATTTAATACGAAGCCAACTTGTCAAAACCTTGTTCTATATGAATAATATGTTCACCAAAAATTTGAAGCCAAATGGACACCCTGAAGACCTCCAATTAAACCAATCCTTTCAAGTGTGTAAAATAGTCAAATTCTGCTCTTTAAAACACATCTCAAAACAGCTTTGAACACCCATCAATTCTCAACTATAATTATCATTCTAACTCATCCAAGTCACATACTATATGTCTAGAACATCTCACAAAAATTTTGAAGCAAAATGAGCTCTTGAAACCGTTGTAAGAGAGCTCTCTCTCAAACCGGTCAGATTCAATCCCGACTGGACCTTTGTCCATTCAATCAGACATACTGGAAAAAATACCTTGCCAAATTGAGTTCATAATATGTTCCTGGAAATCCAAGACAACAAGCTTTCTGATGGAAGTGTTCTTACTTTAAACCGATATCAGACGAAGAAGTTACGGCCGGAACAGTGAAGGGCGTCGGGGCTTGTCGGGCTGCGCGATTTTCTGTGGGTTCTGCAAATGAAGAGGAAAATGGGGCTGGCGTGGAGAGCAAGTGTGGGATTTTACTCAGCAGAAGCCAAAAGGGAGAGAGAGAGAGTCTTAAGCTTCAATTATTGGCTTAGTCACACATGGAATAGTGAAACACATGGTCAATTAAGACCAAAACTCCAAAATTTGACACTTGTCCTCATATTAATAATATCACAAGAGCATTGACCAACCTTGACTTCTTCTTCTTCTTCAAATTTCGGTAGCCTAATGGGAAACAAAAGACCAAAATACCCTTAGATCACTTAAGGCAAAGTCAATGCTTGAGGGGTAAAATGGTCATTTTATACTTGTCGTCCAAAAATTCTGATTTTTCCCAATCAAACTACTATCGATGAGGCGACGTCCGATTCAAGACCAAAATTGGAATTCTTCATTTCCATTTTCCCTACTTCGAGAATCCATTTCCTAATTCATTTTCCTTCAAACGTAACTTCAGTTCATCTCAAACTGACGGGCGGCTTCTGTAGTGACATTACGCGTATCGACTCCGTGATTTTCATCACTCCTAGGCTTACTCAAGTCAGGGTCATTTTGGTTGTCATGTAATTGCGAAGATTTATTACTAGTCCATTATGTCTCGATCGTAAGAACCCGATTTACGAAAATTTCGCAAATTATACATTGGTTAAGCGGAATCACCCGCGCTCCAATCGTATAACACTAGCAAAGGATTCCATAGTCGTTCTTAGATCGACCTTTATTGGCTCTAAATATTCCCTCGGCAATCCTTTTGGTCAAAATGCTAATTCTCATTCGAGTTTCCTAGGTCCACGTACATTGTCGTGTTTTAACCTTTCCCTTTTGGTTAGTATACTTGAGATTGATCAGATCCAAGCGAAATAAAATTGAATTACATCAATAGATAATCTTCATTCAATAGTCTCGAAACGGTTTGACATTTAGAATGTCACAATATTTGTTATCATTATTGATGCCTATGAGTTTGTATGACATTTATGCATATTAATGCTTAGTGCATTATATTAAGAAAGTATGTCGGACAGATAAGAGATTAGCCCACTCACACGGGTAATCGTCTCTATTTACTGTGTGATAAATAGAGATCAGACGATTTCAAGCTTATTATCTAAGTGATAATTGAGAGCTCAAGCTTGAAATTTTTTATGTCGCCTTAACAGGAGTGTTAAGATGAGGTCATAATAAGTTATGCCCGAAAGTGTAGTAACTATGTATTTCACTTTATTTGTCTTTGATGCCAGATGTGAGTTCTAACGGATTCTTTAAAGAGAGAAGATTTGTGAACTCAAGTTAGACATTGGGAATGTCTGAACTATCATCTGTACGGTATTAAATGTTGAGACATACTCTCCATGGGAAAAGAGAGAATACCATAATACGTACTTCATATTACATATGCACAAGACGACCAAGAAGAGTTGGCAAGAGTATTGATCTCAACTCTATAGTCGTGTGAGACTCTTGAGGATATGAGTTCCTTAGCTTAGTGTCCTCACGACTCTAACCTATTCTTGAAATTTTGATTCAGTGTTTGCTATCCTAGAGTGTTGCCAATGATCATGGATGATTCGATCTAGCAGGACATTTCTGGAAAATCGAATTGAGTTGAAATAGAGAGATTTTAAGGAAGGAGGAAGATCAATTCATTGTTGATGTCACATTATGATTTTGTGTTCACAGATCGACCCATTATGATTATATGAGTGTAATCGTAATGGTGAATACAATACATATCAAACTCTTGAAGAGATCATGAGAGATATAAATGTGATTGATTGATCTAGGGTACCGCATACTGGATCTAGTCTAAATTATAATGCCCAATGTGAGCTGCTATATATTCCTAACAGATGTATAGCAACGAGCTCTCAGAGTATGCTGGTCGCACGGATTATTTGCCCATATGAACTTCGCAGTGAGAAGAGAAATGGATATGTTTGGCCCTTTATGGGCAAATGGGAGATGTTTGGAAAGATTGCGCCCATTAAGGGCAAAATCAACCCATGCCTTTATTGCGATAATTGATTGTAATTAAGAGGATTTTATTTCCTTTCCAATAAAAGAGAGACTGGAGATAGTGTCTCTTGGTTCTTTCAATCCAACAAAAAACTTTCTCGGTAAAAACTCTCTCGAAAAACGATCGATCGACAGATCCGGATCATTTTTTCACCTACGATTGGGGCTCTTAATCTGTGGAAATCGAGGTATGTTCATTAATCGTGATATGCCTCTACGATCAGTGATACAAGTTGATTCTAGGGCATATTGATCTATGAGTAATCTGCTGCATATATGTACGTATATGATGATTGTGGTTGTCGTTTCGCTATAATCCGCAAGTTACGCCATGGGTATGTAAATCTATATTTTTCCACTTCGTTTATAGATCTAGATTAGCGATTGCATGTTTTATCCATCAATCTTAAAATCAGAACATTCTCGTGGATAAAAATCTAAATTTTTCAGTTATAGTCCTCACTTAGCCGAATTTGACTTGTGGGTGATTCTTGATGGTTTAGATAATTATCTCTTGCACGTTGGCTATTGATTTTACCTTATCCTGTGACTATCTAATAATCTTTTTATACTATGGATAAGATTGTGCTGAATTGGACCTTATCTCATTTGATCTCATGCTTATCAAGTTGGTTGGAATGCTTATCTTGTGGTTTTATGGATAAAATTTGATTTTGTGGATGAGATTTGTCAGCTTGGATAATTATCCAAATTTTTGAAAATTATCTAAAAATAATTTCCAAATTTTAAAGATAATTTTTTTCAAGATTGAATTTTGGTGAGGAAAGGTGGCCCACCTCACAATTTCGGCCATCCCTCTTACTTTTCGAAAATAAAAGGAAATAAAAAAAGTCAAGTTAAGCTTGATTGTCTTTATTTGGTCATGTTTGTTTGGTTTTTATTTTATGGTATGGTTTGCACATTTATAAACAAACATCCCATAATATATGCTCCCTTATGCGCCTTGTCCCTTCGGTAAAAAATGAATTACTTGCCTTAGCCACAATCTTGTGAAATGGGATGGTAATTCGTATGGAATTTCATGGTCCGCCCTTTGAAAATAAGGGATGATGTCATTCTATACACTAATCCGTATACTGACTTGAAGTTAAGAGTACGTAGCGGATAAATTCCCTTCGACCCTAAACTTTGGGTACGAGCGAGTTAATCGAAAAATTCGGAATTAAAGGTATATTATGGGCATTTTTGTTCAATCCTTTGTTTGTTTAAGTTTTCAAAAAAGGAAGGAAAAACAAAAAAAAAATCATTTTTCGAGTATCATGTGGTCCGTTCCATTTTCTAAATCATTCAATTCACAAACATTCGATAAAAATGATTTTTCATGAAATCTGGTACCGAAAGGGCATTAAATTCTTCAAATTAATGTAACCAAGTCTCCGGACTCACTTTCTCTGATTCGTAGAAATAAATTAGTTCTCCCGCAAATTTATTTAGGTTTTCTAATCGACCTACCAAGAAAAAATTAGTGGCAGCTCCAATTAAATAATTTTTTCATGAATAAATCTAAGTTGCGATTTGGTATGGGCTCCGGAGGGTCTGAGTTAGGTTAGTTAAATAATTAACCTGATAATCCATTAACCTAAGGTTTTTTCCTAAAAATTTTAGGTTGCGACAGCTTGGCGACTTCACTGGAGAATAGATTGTTTTATTTTTTTGAAAAAATAAAGGGTTACCGAATTTTTAAATCAATTTTTCGGAAATTAACTTGATTTTTTCAACAACAAAATAAGAAAAACCATAACTTTTTCGAAAAAACAAAAATTACGGACTTAGGCCATTTGATTGTCATGAGTCATCCTTGAATTGATTGTGGGTGCTTCTTGATTCCTGGATTAATTTTCATGGACTATACTTTAATGGTGGTGAATTACTTTAATTGACCATGGTTTGTCCTTGAATTTCTGATCATTTCCTGAAGGTCTACTTGATTTTTTACATTGAATTTAATTGCTTTATTTTATTGCAACATGCCATGATTGAGTGAATTATACCTGTTGTACATGATTCATGCATTGCATCGATACTGTGCTTGATTCTACATAATATTTCAACAACATAAACATCGCTAAATGGAACGTACGTCAGCAAAGTATTATCTATGCAATAGGCGCGAGTTTCAGACAATTCATTGAGTAGAAATGACGTTCAGAGGGTAAAATTGCCTCAGTAAATATGAGATTGCCTAAGTACCCATAAGATCGATACTATGCTTGATTATACTTAATATTTCAAGAACATTAACATAGGAAAATGGAACGTACTTCACCAGAGAATTATGTATGAAATATGTACGAGTTTCAGACAATTCATTAAGTAGAAATGACGTTTAGAGGGTAAAATTGCCTAAGTAAATATGAGATTGCCTAAGTACCTATAAGGTCGATACTATGCTTAATTCTGCTTAATATTTCAAGAACATAAACATAGCCAAAAGGAACGTACTTCAGCAAAGGATTATCTATGCAATAGGCACGAGTTTCAGACAATTCATTGAGAAGAAATGACGTTTCGAGGGTAAAATTGCCTAAGTAAATATGAGATTGCCTAAGTACCTATAAGATCGATACTGTGCTAGATTCTACTTCGTATTTCAAGAACATAAACATAGGAAAATGGAACGTACATCACCAGAGAATTATCTATGAAATAGGGACGAGTTTCAAACAATTCATTAAGTAGAAATGACCTTTAGAGGGTAAAACTGCCTAAGTAAATATGATATTGCCTGAGTACCTGTAAGATCGATACTGTGCTTCATTCTACTTCGTATTTCAAGATCATAAACAAAGGAAAATGGAACGTACTTCACCAGAGAATTATCTATGAAATACTGACGAGTTTAAGATAATTCATTAAGTAGAAATGACGTTTAGAAGGTAAAATTACCTAAGTAAATATGAGATTGCCTAAGTACCTATAAGGTAGATACTATGCTTGATTCTGCTTAATATTTCAAGAACATAAACATAGCCAAATGGAATGTACTTCAACAAAGGATTATCTATGCAATAGGCACGAGTTTCAGACAATTCATTGAGTAGAAATGACGTTTAGAGGGTAAAATTATCTTAGTAAATATGAGAGTGCCTAAGTACCTATAAGATCGATACTATGCTTGCTTCTGCTTAATATTTCAAGAACATTAATATAGGAAAATAGAACGTACTTCACAAGAGGATTATCTATGCAATAGGCATGAGTTTCAGACAATTCATTGAGTAGAAATGACGTTTAGAGGGTAAAATTGCCTAAGTAAATATGAGATTCCCTAAGTACCTATAAGGTCGATACTATGCTTGATTTTGCTTAATATTTCAAGAACATAAACATAGCCAAATGGAACGTACTTCAGCAAACGATTATCTATGCAATAGGCACGAGTTTTCGACAATTCGTGATGTACAATTGATGTTGAGTGCGTAGAATTGCCTAAATAAATATGAGATTGCCTAAGTACCTATACAATCGATACAATGCTCGATTCTACTTAATATTTCAAGAACATAAACATAAGTAAATGCAACGTACTTTAGCAAAGGATTATCTATGCAATAGGCACGAGTTTTAGACAATTCATTGAGTAGAAAAGACGTTTAGAGGGTAAAATTGCCTAAGTAAATACGAGATTGCCTAAGTACCTATAAGGTCGATACTACGCTTGATTTTGCTTAATATTTCAAGAACATAAACATAGGAAAATGGAACGTACTTCACCAGAGAATTATCAATGTAATAGGCATGAGTTTCAGACAATTCATTAAGTAGAAATGACGTTTAGAGGGTTCAATTGCCTAAGTAAATATGAGATTGCCTAAGTACCTATGAGATCGATACTGTGCTTGATTCTACTTAATATTTCAAGAACATTAACATAGGAAAATGAAACAGACTTCACCAAAGAATTATCTATGAAATAGGTACGAGTTTCAGAGAATTCATTGAGCAGAAATGACGTTTAGAGGGTAAAATTGCCTAGGTAAATATGAGATTGCCTAAGTACCTATAAGATCGATACTGTGCTTGATTCTACTTAATATTTCAAGAACATTAACATAGGAAAATGCAACGTACTTCACAAGAGAATTATGTATGAAATAGGTACGAGTTTCAGACAATTCATTAAGTAGAAATGACGTTTAGAGGGTAAAATTGCCTAAATAAATATGAGATTTCCTAAGAAACTATAAGGTCGATACTATGCTTGATTTTGCTTAATATTTCAAGAACATAAATATAGCCAAATGGAACGTACTTCAGCAAAGGATTATTTATGCAATAGGCACGAGTTTCAGACAATTCATCAAGTAGAATTGAGGTTGAGTGCGTAAAATTGCCTAAATAAATATGAGATTGCATAAGTACCTAGACGATCGATACTATGCATGATTCTACTTAATATTTCAAGAACATAAACATAGGTAAATGTAACGTACTTCAGCAAAGGATTATCTATGCAATAGGCACGAGTTTCAGACAATTCATTGAGTAGAAATGACGTTTAGAGGGTAAAATTGCCTAAGTAAATATGCGATTGCCAATGTACCTATAAGATCGATATTGTGCTTGATTCTACTTAATATTTCAAGAACATTAACATAGGAACATGGAACGTACTTCACCACAGAATTATCTATGAAATAGGCACGAGTTTCAGACCATTCATTAAGTAGAAATGACGTTTAGATGGTAAAATTGCCGAAGTAAATCTGAGATTGCGTAAGTACCTATAAGATCGATACTGTGTTTGATTCTAATTAATATTTCAAGAACATTTACATAGGAAAATGGAACGTACTTCACCAGAGAATTATATATGAAATAGGTACGAGTTTCAGACAATTCATTAAGTAGAAATGACGTTTAGCGAGTAAAATTGCCTAAGTAAATATGAGATTGCCTAAGTACCTATAAGGTCGATACTATGCTTGATTCTGCTTAATATTTCAAAAACCTAAACATAGCCAAATGGAACGTACTTCAGAAAGGATTATCTATGAAATATGCACGAGTTTCAGACAATTCATGAAGTAGAATTGAGGAGGAGTGCGTAAAATTGCCTAAATAAATATGAGATTTCCTAAGTACCTATGCGATCGATACTATGCTTGATTCTACTTAATATTTCAAGAACATAAACATAGGTAAATGGAACGTACTTCAGCAAAGGATTATCTATGAAATAGGCACGAGTTTCAGACATTTCTTTGAGTAGAAATGACGTTTAGAGGGTAAAATTGCCTAAGTAAATATGAGATTGCCTATGTACCTATAAGGTCGATACTATGCTTGATTCTGCTTAATATTTCAAGAACATAAACATAGGCAAGTGGAACGTACTTCAGCAAAGGATTATCTATGCAATAGGCACGAGTTTCAGACAATTCATCAAGTAGAATTGAAGTTGAGTGCGTAAAATTGCCTAAATAAATATGAGATTGCCTAATTACCTATACCATCGATACTATGCTTGATTCTACTTAATATTTCAAGTACATAAACATAGGTAAATGGAACGTACTTCACCAGAGAATTATCTACGAAATGGGCACGAGTTTCAGACAATTTATTAAGTAGAAATGACGTTTAGAGGGTAAAATTGCCTAAGTAAATATGAGATTGCCTAAGTACCTATAGGATTGATACTGTGCTTGATTCAACTTAATATTTCAAGAACATTAACATAGGAAAATGCAACGTACTTCAGCAAAGGATTATCTATGCAATAGGCACGAGTTTCAGACAATTCATCAAGTAGAATTGAGGTTGAGTGCGTAAAATTGCCTAAATAAATATGAGATTGCCTAAGTACCTATACCATCGATACTATGCTTGATTCTACTTAATATTTCAAGTACATAAACATAGGTAAATGCAACGTACTTCAGCAAACGATTATCTATGCAATAGGCACGAGTTTCAGACAATTCATTTAGTAGAAATGACGCTTAGAGGGTAAAATTGCCTAAATAAATATGAGATTGCCTAAGTACATATACCATCGATACTATGCTTGATTCTACTTAATATTTCAAGAACATAAACATAGGTAAATGCAACGTACTTCAGCAAAGGATTATCTATGCAATAGGCACGAGTTTCAGACAATTCATTGAGTAGAAATGACGTTTAGAGGGTAAAATTGCATAAGTAAATATGAGATTGCCTATGTACCTATAAGGTCGATACTATGCGTGATTCTGGTTAATATTTCAAGAACATAAACATAGGCAAATGGAACGTACTTCAGCAAAGGATTATCTATGCAATAGGCACGAGTTTCAGACAATTCATCAAGTAGAATTGAGGTTGAGTGCGTAAAATTGCCTAAATAAATATGAGATTGCCTAAGTACCTATACCATCGATACTGTGCTTGATTCTACTTAATATTTCAAGTACATAAACATAGGTAAATGCAACGTACTTCAGCAAAGGATTATCTATGCAATAGGCACGAGTTTCAGACAATTCATTGAGTAGAAATGACGTTTAGAGGGTAAAATTGCCTAAGTAAATATGAGATTGCCTATGTCCCTATAAGGATGATACTATGCTTGATTCTGCTTAATATTTCAAGAACATAAACATAGCCAAATGGAATGTACTTTACCAATGGATTATCTATGCAATGGGCACGAGTTTCAGACAATTCATCCAGTAGAATTGAGGTTGAGTGCGTAAAATTGCCTAAATAAATATGAGATTGCCTAAGTACCTATACGATTGATACTATGCTTGATTCTACATAATATTTCAAGAACATAAACATAGGTATATGCAACGTACTTCAGGAAAGTATTATCTACGCAATAGGCACGAGTTTCAAACAATTCATTGGGTAGAAATGACGTTTAGAGGGTCAAATTGCCTAAGTAAATACGAGATTGCCTAAGTACCTATAAGATCGATACTATGCTTGCTTCTGCTTAATATTTCAAGAACATTAATATAGGAAAATAGAACGTACTTCACAAGAGGATTATCTATGTAATAGGCATGAGTTTCAGACAATTCATTGAGTAGAAATGACGTTTATAGGGTAAAATAGCCTAAGTAAATATTAGATTGCCTAAGTACCTATAAGGTCGATACTGTCCTTGATTCTACTTAATATTTCAAGAATATTGACATAGGAAAATGGAACGTACTTCACCAGAGAATTATCTATGAAATATGTACGAGTTTCAGACAATTCATTATGTAGAAATGACGTTTACAGGGTCAAATTGCCTAAGTAAATATGAGATTGCCCATGTACCCATAAGGTTGATACTATGCTTGATTCTGCTTAATATTTCAAGAACATTAACATAGGAAAATGCAACGTACTTCAGCAAAGGATTATCTACGCAATAGGCACGAGTTTCAGGCCATTCATTGAGTAGAAATCACGTGTGGAGGGTAAAATTGCCTAAGTAAATATGCGATTGCCTAAGTACCTATAAGATCGATATTGTGCTTGATTCTACTTAATATTTCAAGAACATTAACATAGGAAAATGGAACGTACTTCACCACAGAATTATCTATGAAATAGGCACGAGTTTCAGACAATTCATTAAGTAGAAATGACGTTTAGAGTGTAAAATTGCCGAATTAAATATGAGATTGCCTAAGTACCTATAAGATCGATACTGTGCTTGATTCTACTTAATATTTTAAGAACATTAACATTGGAAAATGGAACGAACTTAACTAGAGAATTATTTATGAAATATGCACGAGTTTCAAACAATTCATTAAGTAGAAATGACATTTAGAGGATAAAATTGCCTCAGTAAATATGAGATTGCCTCAGTACCTATAAGATCGATACTGTGATTGAGTCTACTTCATATTTCAAGAACATTAACAAAGGAAAATGGAACGTACTTCACCAGAGAATTATCTATGAAGTAGGGACGAGTTTCAGACTATTCATTAAGTAAAAATGACGGTTATAGGGTAAAATTGCCTAAGTAAATATGAGATTGCCTAAGTACTTATAAGGTAGATACTATGCTTGATTCTGCTTAATATTTCAAGAACATAAACATAGCCAAATGGAATGTACTTTAGCAATGGATTACCTATGCAATGGGCACGACTTTCAGACAATTCATCAAGTAGAATTGAGGTTGAGTGCGTAAAATTGCCTAAATAAATATGAGATTGCCTAAGTACCTATACGATTGATACTATGCTTGATTCTACATAATATTTCAAGAACATAAACATAGGTATATGCAACGTACTTCAGGAAAGGATTATCTACGCAATAGGCCCGAGTTTCAGACAATTCATTGGGTAGAAATGACGTTTAGAGGGTAAAATTGCCTAAGTAAATACGAGATTGCCTAAATACCCATAAGATCGATACTATGCTTGCTTCTGCTTAATATTTCAAGAACATTAATATAGGAAAATAGAACGTACTTCACAAGAGGATTATCTATGCAATAGGCATGAGTTTCAGACAATTCATTGAGTATAAATGACGTTTAGAGGGTAAAATAGCCTAAGTAAATATTAGATTGCCTAAGTACCTATAAGGTCGATACTGTCCTTGATTCTACTTAATATTTCAAGAATATTGACATAGGAAAATGGAAAGTACTTCACCAGAGAATTATCTATGAAATATGTACGAGTTTCAGACAATTCATTAAGTAGAAATGACGTTTAGAGGGTAAAATTGCCTAAGTAAATATGAGATTGCCTATGTACCTATAAGGTTGATACTATGCTTGATTCGGCTTAATATTTCAAGAACCTAAACTTAGCCAAATGGAACGTACTTCAGCAAAGGATTATCTATGCAATAGGCACGAGTTTCAGACAATTCATTGAGTAGAAATGACGTTTAGAGGGTAAAATTATCTTAGTAAATATGAGAGTGCCTAAGTACCCATAAGATCGATACTATGCTTGCTTCTGCTTAATATTTCAAGAACATTAATATAGGAAAATAGAACGTACTTCACAAGAGGAACATCTATGCAATAGGCATGAGTTTCAGACAATTCATTGAGTAGAAATGACGTTTAGAGGGTAAAATAGCGTAAGTAAATATTAGATTGCCTAAGTACCTATAAGGTCGATACTGTGCTTGATTCTACTTAATATTTCAAGAATATTAACATAGCTAAATGGAACGTACTTCAGCGAAGGATTATCTATGCAATAGGCACGAGTTTCAGAGAATTCATTGAGTAGAAATGACGTTTAGAGGGTAAAATTGCCAAAGTAAATATGAGATTCCCTAAGTACCTAGAAGATCGATACAGTGCTTGATTCAACTTAATATTTCAGAAACATAAACATAGGAAAATGGAACGTACTTCAGCAAAGGATTATCTATGCAATAGGCACGAGTTTCAGACAATTCAATGAGTAGAAATGTCGTGTAGAGGGTACAATTACCTAAGTAAATATGCGATTGCCTAAGTACCTATAAGAACGATATTGTGCTTGATTCTACTTAATATTTCAAGAACATTAACAAAGTAAAATGGAACGTACTTCACCACAGAATTATCTCTGAAATATGCACGAGTTTCAGACAATTCATTAAGTAGAAATGACTTTTAGAGGGTAAAATTGCCGAAGTAAATATGAGATTGCCTAAGTACCTATAAGATCGACATTGTTCTTGATTCTACTTATTATTTCAAGAACATTAACATAGGAAAATGGAACGTACTTCACCAGAGAATTATATATGAAATAGGTACGAGTTTCAGAGAATTCATTGAGTAGAAATGACGTTTAAAGGGTAAAATTGCCAAAGTAAATATGAGATTGCCTAAGTACCTATAAGATCGATACTGTGCTTGATTCTACTTAATATTTAAAGAACATTAACATAGGAAAATGGAACGTACTTCAGCAGAGAATTATATATGAAATAGGTACGAGTTTCAGAGAATTCATTGAGTAGAAATGACGTTTAAAGGGTAAAATTGCCAAAGTAAATATGAGATTGCCTAAGTACCTATAAGATCGATACTGTGCTTGATTCTACTTAATATTTCAAGAACATTAACATAGGAAAATGGAACGTACTTCACCAGAGAATTATCTATGAAATAGGCACGAGTTTCAGACAATTCATTAAGTTGAAATGACGTTTAGAAGGTAAAATTGCCTAAGTGAATATGAGATTGCCTAAGTACCTATAATATCGATACTGTGATTGAGTCTACTTCATATTTCATGAACATTAACATAGGAAAATGGAACGTACTGCACCAGAGAATTATCTATGAAATAGGGACGAGTTTCAGACAATTCATTAAGTAAAAATTACGGTTAGAAGGCAAAATTGCCTAAGTAAATATGAGATTGCCTAAGTACCTAGAAGGTAGATACTATGCTTGATTCTGCTTAATATTTCAAGAACATAATCATAGCCAAATGCAACGTACTTTAGCAATGGATTATCTATGCAATAGGCACGAGTTTCAGACAATTCATCAAGTAGAATTGTGGTTGAGTGCGTAAAATAGCCTAAATAAATATGAGATTGCCTAAGTATCTATACGATTGATACTATGCTTGATTCTACTTAATATTTCAAGAACATAAACATAGGTAAATGCAACGTACTTCAGCAAAGGATTGTCTATGAAATTGGCACGAGTTTCAGACAATTCATTGAGTAGAAATGGCATTTAGAGGGTAAAATTGCCTAAGTAAATATGAGATTGCCTATGTACCTTTAAGGTCGATACCATGCATGATTCTGCTTAATATTTCAAGAACATAAACATAGGCAAATGGAACGTACTTCAGCAAAGTATTATCTGTGCAATAGGCACGAGTTTCAGATAATTCATCAAGTAGAATTGAGATTGAGTGCGTAAAATTGCCTAAATAAATATGAGATTGCCTAAGTACCTATACCATCGATACTATGCTTGATTCTACTTAATATTTCAAGTACATAAACATAGGTAAATGCAACGTACTTCACGAGAGAATTATCTACGAAATGGGCACGAGTTTCAGACAATTCATTAAGTAGTAATGACGTTTAGAGGGTAAAATTGACTAAGTAAATATGAGATTGCCTAAGTACCTATAAGATCGATACTGTGCTTAATTCTACTTAATATTTCAAGAACATAAACATAGCTAAATGGAACGTACTTCGGCGAAAGATTATCTATGCAATAGGCACGAGTTTCAGACAATTCATTGAGTAGAAATCACGTTTAGAGGGTAAAATTGCCAAAGTAAATATGAGATTCCCTAAGTACCTAAAAGATCGATACTGTGCTTGATTCTACTTAATATTTCAAGAACATAAACATAGGTAAATGGAACGTACTTCAGCAAAGGATTATCTATGCAATAGGCACGAGTTTCCGACAATTCATCATGTAGAATTGAGGTTAAGTGCGTAGAATTGCCTAAATAAATATGAGATTGCCTAAGTACCTATACAATCGACACTATGCTTGATTCTACTTAATATTTCAAGAACATAAACATAGGTAAATGCAACATACTTCAGCAAAGAATTATCTATGAAATAGGCACGAGTTTCAGACAATTCATTAAGTAGAAATGACTTTTAGAGGGTAAAATTGCAGAAGTAAATATGAGATTGCCTAAGTACCTATAAGATCGATAGTGTTCTTGATTCTACTTATTATTTCAAGAACATTAACATAGGAAAATGGAACGTACTTCACCAGAGAATTATATATGAAATGGGCACGAGTTTCAGAGAATTCATTGAGTAGAAATGACGTTTACAAGGTAAAATTGCCAAAGTAAATATGAGATTCCCTAAGTACCTAGAAGATCGATACAGTGCTTGATTCAACTTAATATTTCAGAAACATAAACATAGGTAAATGGAACGTATTCCGCAAAGGATTATCTATGCAATAGGCACGAGTTTCAGACAATTCATTGAGTAGAAATGACGTTTAGAGGGTAAAATTGCCTAAGTAAATATGATATTGCCTAAGTACCTATAAAGTCGATACTAAGCTTGATTTTGCTTAATATTTCAAGAACATAAACATAGGAAAATGGAACGTACTTCACCA
Organism: Lenwebbia sp. NSW1173648; assembly: GCA_029784005.1. NCBI lineage: Eukaryota > Viridiplantae > Streptophyta > Magnoliopsida > Myrtales > Myrtaceae > Lenwebbia > Lenwebbia sp. NSW1173648. The sequence continues at coordinate 130,832 of JARCGZ010000002.1, forward strand.
GAGAATTATTTATGAAATAGGCAGGAGTTTCAAACAATTCATTAAGTAGAAATGACGTTTAGAGGGTAAAATTGCCAAAGTAAATATGAGATTCCCTAAGTGCCTAGAAGATCGATACAGTGCTTGATTCAACTTAATATTTCAGAAACATAAACATAGGTAAATGGAACGTATTTCAGCAAAGGATTATCTATGCAATAGGCACGAGTTTCAGACAATTCATTGAGTAGAAATGACGTTTAGAGGGTAAAATTGCCTAAGTAAATATGATATTGCCTAAGTACCTATAAAGTCGATACTGCGTTTGATTTTGCTTAATATTTCAAGAATATAAACATAGGAAAATGGAACGTACTTCACCAGAGAATTATTTATGAAATAGGCACGAGTTTCAAACAATTCATTAAGTAGAAATGACGTTTAGAGGGTAAAATTACCTAAGTAAATATGAGATTGCCTAAGTACCTATAAGATCGATATTGTGCTTGATTCTACTTAATATTTCAAGAACATTAACCTAGGAAAATGGAACGTACTTCACCAGAGAATTATCTATGAAATAGATACGAGTTTTAGACAATTCATTGAGTAGAAATAACGTTTAGAGGGTAAAATTGCCTCAGTAAATATGAGATTGCCTAAGTACCTATAAGATCGATACTGTGCTTCATTCTACTTAATATTTTAGGAACATTAACATAGGTAAATGGAACATACTTCACCAGAGAATTATCTATGAAATAGGTACGATTTTCAGAGAATTCATTAAGTAGAAATGACGTTTAGAGGGTAAAATGGCCGAAGTAAATATGAGATTGCCTAAGTACCTATAAGATCGATACTGTGCTTGATTCTACTTAATATTTCAAGAACATTAACATTGGAAAATGGAATGTACTTCACCACAGAATTATCTGTGAAATAGGTACGAGTTTCAGACAATTCATTAAGTAGAAATGACGTTTAGAGGGGAAAATGGCCGAAGTAAATATGAGATTGCCTAAGTACCTATAAGATCGATACTGTGCTTGATTCTACTTAATATTTCAAGAACATTAACATAGGAAAATGGAACGTACTTCACCAGAGAATTATATATCAAATAGGTACGAGTTTCAGAGAATTCATTGAGTAGAAATGACGTTTAGAGGGTAAAATTGCCTAAGTAAATATGAGATTGCCTAAGTACCTATAAGATCGATACTGTGCTTGATTCTACTTAATATTTCAAGAACATTAATATAGGGAAATGGAACGTACTTCACCAGAGAATTATCTATGAAATAGGCACGAGTTTCAGACAATTCATTAAGTAGAAATGACGTTTAGATGGTAAAATTGCCTAAGTAAATATGAGATTGCCTAAGTACCTATAAGATCGATACTGTGATTAAGTCTACTTCATATTTCAAGAACATTTACATAGAAAAATGGAACGTACTTCACCAGAGAATTATCTATTAAATTGGGACGAGTTTCAGACAATTCATTAAGTAAAAATGACGGTTAGAGGGTAAAATTACCTAAGTAAATGTGAGATTGCCTAAGTTCCTATAATGTAGATACAATGCTTGATTCTGCTTAATATTTCAAGAACATAAACATAGCCAATTGGAACGTACGTCAACATAAGATTATCTAAGCAATAGGCACGAGTTTCAGACAATTCATCAAGTAGAATTGAGCTTGAGTGGGTAAAATTGCCTAAATAAATATGAGATTACCTAAGTACCTGAACGATCGATACTATGCTTGATTCTACTTAATATTTCAAGAACATAAACATAGGTAAATGTAACGTACTTCAGCAAAGGATTATCTATGAAATAGGCACGAGTTTTAGACAATTCATTGAGTAGAAATGACGTTTAGAGGGTAAAATTGCCCAAGCAAATATGAGATTGCCCAAGTACCTATAAGATCGATACTGTGCCTGATTCTACTTAATATTTCAAGAACATTAACATTGGAAAATGGAACGTACTTCACCAGAGAATTATCTATGAAATAGGGATAAGTTTCAGACAATTCATTAAGTAGAAATGACGTTTAGATGGTAAAATTACATAAGTAAATATGCGATTGTCAAAGTACCTATAAGGTCGATACTATGCTTGATTTTACGTAATATTTCAAGAACATAAACATAGCCAAATGGAACGTACATCGGCAAAGGATTATCTATGCAATAGGCACGACTTTCCTATAATTCATCAAGTAGAATTGAGGTGGAGTGCGTAGAATTGCCTAAATAAATATGAGATTGCCTAAGTACCTATACAATCGATACTATGCTTGATTCTACTTAATATTTCAAGAACATAAACATAGGTAAATGCAACGTACTTCAGCAAAGGATTATCTATGCAATAGGCACGAGTTTCAGACAATTCATCATGTAGAATTGAGGTTGAGTGCGTAAAATTGCCTAAATAAATATGAGATTACCTAAGTACCTGAACGATCGATACTATGCTCGATTCTACTTAATATTTCAAGAACATAAACATAGGTAAATGTAACGTACTTCAGCAAAGGATTATCTATGAAATAGGCACGAGTTTTAGACAATTCATTGAGTAGAAATGACGTTTAGAGGGTAAAATTGCCTAAGTAAATATGAGATTGCCTATGTACCTATAAGGTGGATACTCTGCGTGATTCTGCTTAATATTTTAAGAAAATAAACATAGGCAAATGGAACGAACTTCAGCATTATCTGTGCAATAGGCATGAGTTTCAGACAATTCATTGAGTAGAAATGACGTTTAGAGGGTAAAATAGCCTAAGTAAATATTAGATTGCCTAAGTACCTAAAATATCGATACTGTCCTTGATTCTACTTAATATTTCAAGAACATCGACATAGGAAAATGGAACGTACTTCACCAGAGAATTATCTATGAAATAGGCACGAGTTTCAGACAATTCATTAAGTAGAAATGACGTTTAGAGGGTAAAATTGCCTAAGTAAATATGATATTGGCGAAGTACCTATAAGATCGATACTGTGCATGATTCTACTTAATATTTCAAGAATATTAACATAGGAAAATGGAAGGTACTTCACCAGAGAATTATCTATGAAATAGGTACGAGTTTCAGAGAATTCAATGAGAAGAAATGACGTTTAGAGGGTAAAATTGCCTAAGTAAATATGAGATTACCTAAGTACCTATAAGGTCTATACTATGGTTGATTCTGCTTAATATTTCAAGAACATAAACATAGCCAAATGGAACGTACTTCAGCAAAGCATTATCTATGCAATAGGCACGAGTTTCAGACAATTCATCAAGTAGAATTGAGGTTGAGTGCGTAAAATTGGCTAAATAAATATGAGATTGCCTAAGTACCTATACAATCGATACTATGCTGGATTCTACTTAATATTTCAAGAACATAAACATAGGTAAATGGAACGTACTTCAGCAAAGGATTATCTATGAAATAGGCACGAGTTTCAGACAATTCATTGAGTAGAAATGACGTTTAGAGGGTAAAATTGCCTAAGTAATTATGAGACTGCCTATGTACCTATAAGGTCGATACTATGGTTGATTCTGCTTAATATATCAAGAACATAATCATAGGCAAATGGAACGTACTTCACCAAAGGATTATCTATGCAATAGGCACGAGTTTCAGACAATTCGTCAAGTAGAAATGAGGATGAGTGCGTAAAATTGCCTAAATAATTATGAGATTGCCTAAGTACCTATACGATCGATACTATGCTTGATTCTACTTAATATTTCAAGAACATAAACATAGGAAAATACAACGTACATCAGCAAAGGATTATCTATGCAATAGGCACGGGTTACAGACAATTCATTGAGTAGAAATGACATTTACATGATAAAATTGGCTAAGTACCGATAAGGTCGATACTATGCTTGATTCTACTTAATATTTCAAGAACATAAACATAGGCAATTGGAACGAACTTCAGCAAAGGATTATCTATGCAATAGGCATGAGTTTCAGACAATTCATCAAGTAGAATTGAGGTGGAGTTCGTAAAATTGCCTAAATAAATATGAGATTGCCTAAGTACCTAAACGATCGATACTATTGTCGATTCTACTTAATATTTCAAGAACATAAACATAGCTAAATGGAACATACTTTAGCAAAGGATTATCTATGCAATAGGCACGAGTTTCAGACAATTCATTGAGTAGAAATGACGTTTAGAGGGTAAAATTGCCTAAGTAATTATGAGATTCCCTAAGTACCTATAAGACCGTTACTGTGCTTGATTCTACTTAATATTTCAAGAACATAAACATAGGTAAATACAACGTACTTCAGTAAATGATTATCTATGCAATAGGTACGAGTTTCAGACAATTCATTAAGTAGAAATGACGTTTAGAGGGTAAAATTGCCTAAGTAAATATGAGATTGCCTAAGTACCTATAAGGTCGATACTATGCTTGATTCTACTTAATATTTCAAGAACATAAACATAGCCAAATGGACCGTACTTCAGCAAAGGATTATCTATGCAATAGGCACGAGTTTCAGACAATTCATCAAGTAGAATTGAGGTTGAGTGCGTAAAATTGCCTAAATAAATATGAAATTGCCTAAGTACCTATACGATTGACACTATGCTTGATTCTACTTAATATTTCAAGAACATAAACATAGGTAAATGCAACGTACTTCAGCAAAGGATTATCTATGAAATAGGCACGAGTTTCAGATAATTCATTGAGTAGAAATGATGTTTAGAGGTTAAAATTGGCTAAGTAAATATGAGATTGCCTATGTACCTATAAGGTCGATACTATGGTTGATTCTCCTTAACATTTGAAGAACATAAACATAGGCAAATGGAACGTATCTCAGCAAAGGATTATCTATGCAATAGGCACGAGTTTCAGACAATTCGTCAATTAGAATTGAGGTTGAGTGCGTAAAATTGCCTAAATAAATATGAGATTGCCTAAGTACCTATACGATCGATACTATGCTTGATTCCACTTAATATTTCAAGACCATAAACATAGGTAAATACAACGTACTTCCGCAAATGATTATCTATGCAACAGGCACGAGTTTCGGACAATCCATTGAGTACAAATGACATTTAGAGGGTAAAATTGCCTAAGTAAATATAAGATTGCCTAAGTACCTATATGGTCGATACTATGCTTGATTCTGCTTTATATTTCAAGAACATAAACATAGGCAAATGGAACGTACTTTAGGAAAGGATTATCTATGCAATATGCATGAGTTTTAGACAATGCATCAAGTAGAATTGAGGTGGAGTGCGTAAAATTGCTTAAATAAATATGAGATTGACTAAGTACCTATACGATCGATACTATGCTCGATTACACTTAATATTTCAAGAACATAAACATAGCTAAATGGAACGTACTTCAGCAAAGGATTATCTATACAATAGGCACGAGTTTCAGACAATTCATTGAGTAGAAATGACGTTTAGAGGGTCAAATTGCCTAAGCAAATATGAGATTGCCTAAGTACCCATAAGATCGATACTATGCTTGCTTCTGCTTAATATTTCAAGAACATTAATATAGGAAAATAGAACGTACTTCACAAGAGGAATATCTATGCAATAGGCATGTGTTTCAGACAATTCATTGAGTAGAAATGACGTTTAGAGGGTAAAATAGCGTAAGTAAATATTAGATTGCCTAAGTACCTATAAGATCGATACTGTGCTTGATTCTACTTAATATTTCAAGAACATTAACATATCTAAATGGAACGTACTTCAGCGAAGGATTATCTAAGCAATAGGCACGAGTTTCAGACAATTCATCGAGTAGAAATGACGTTTAGAGGGTAAAATTGCCAAAGTAAATATGAGATCCCCTAAGTACCTAGAAGATCGATACTGTGCTTGCTTCAACTTAATATTTCAGAAACATAAACATAGGTAAATGGAACGTACTTCAGCAAAGGATTATCTATGCAATAGGCACGAGTTTCAGACAATTCAATGAGTAGAAATGACGTGTAAAGGGTAAAATTACCTAAGTAAATATGCGATTGCCTAAGTACCTATAAGAACGATATTGTGCTTGATTCTACTTAATATTTCAAGAACATTAACATAGGAAAATGGAACGTACTTCACCACAGAATTATCTATGAAATAGGCACGAGTTTCAGACAATTCATTAAGTAGAAATGACTTTTAGAGGGTAAAATTGCCGAAGTAAATATGAGATTGCCTAAGTACCTATAAGATCGATATTGTTCTTGATTCTACTTATTATTTCAAGAACATTAACATAGGAAAATGGCACGTACTTCACCAGAGAATTATATATGAAATAGGTATGAGTTTCAGAGAATTCATTGAGTAGAAATGACGTTTAGAGGGTAAAATTGCCTAAGTAAATATGAGATTCCCTAAGTACCTATAAGATCGATACTGTGCTTGATTCTACTTAATATTTCAAGAACATAAACATAGCTAAATGGAACGTACTTCAGCGAAGGATTATCTATGCAATAGGCACGAGTTTCAGACAATTCATTGAGTAGAAATGACGTGTAGAGGGTAAAATTGCCTAAGTAAATATGAGATTCCCTAAGTACCTAAATGATCGATACTGTGCATGATTCTACTTAATATTTCAAGAACATAAACATAGGTAAATGGAACGTACTTCAGCAAAGGATTATCTATGCAATAGGCACGAGTTTCCGACAATTCATCATGTAGAATTGAGGTTAAGTGCGTAGAATTGCCTAAATAAATATGAGATTGCCTAAGTACCTATACAATCGATACTATGCTTGATTCTACTTAATATTTCAAGAACATAAACATATGTAAATGCAACGTACTTCAGCAAAGGATTATCTATGCAATAGGCACGAGTTTCAGACAATTCATTGAGTAGAAATGACGTTTAGAGGGTAAAATTGCCTAAGTAAATATGAGATTGCCTATGTACCTATAAGGTCGATACTACGCTTGATTTTGCTTAATATTTCAAGAACATAAACATAGGAAAATGAAACGTACTTCACCAGAGAATTATCTATGAAATAGGTACGAGTTTCAGAGAATGCATGGAGCAGAAATGACGTTTAGAGAGTAAAATAGCCTAAGTAAATATTAGATTGCCTAAGTACCAATAAGGTCGATACTGTCTTTGATTCTACTTAATATTTCAAGAATATTAACATAGGAAAGTGGAAAGTACTTCACTAGAGAATTATCTATGAAATTGGCACGAGTTTCAGACAATTCATTAAGTAGAAATGACGTTTAGAGGGTTAAAGTGCCTAAGTAAATATGAGATTGCCTCAGTACCTATAAGATCGACACTGTGCTTGATTCTACTTAATATTTTAAGGACATTAACATAGGAAAATGAAACGTACTTCACGAGAGAATTATCTATGAAATAGGTACGAGTTTCAGAGAATTCATTGAGTAGAAATGACGTTTAGAGGGTAAAATTGCCTAAGTAAATATGAGATTGCCTAAGGACCTATAAGATCGATACTGTGCTTAATGCTACTTAATATTTCAAGAACATTAACATAGGAAAATGGAACGTACTTCACCAGAGAATTATCTATGAAATAGGTATGAGTTTCAGAGAATTCTTTGAGCAGAAATGACGTTTAGAGGGTAAAATTGCCCAAGTCAATATGAGATTGCCTAAATACCTATAAGATCGATAGTGTGCTTCATTCTACTTAATATTTCGAGAACATAAACATAGGTAAATGGAACGTACTTCAGCAAAGGATTATCTATGCAATAGGCACGAGTTTCAGACAATTCATTGAGTAGAAATGACGTTTAGAGGGTAAAATTGCCTAAGTAAATATGAGATTCCCTAAGTACCTATAAGATCGATACTGTGCTTGATTCTACTTAATATTTCCAGAACATAAACATAGCTAAATGGAACGTACTTCAGCGAAGGATTATCTATGCAATAGGCACGAGTTTCAGACAATTCATTGAGTAGAAATGACGTGTAGAGGGTAAAATTGCCTAAGTAAATATGAGATTCCCTAAGTACCTAAATGATCGATACTGTGCTTGATTCTACTTAATATTTCAAGAACATAAACATAGGTAAATGGAACGTACTTCAGCAAAGGATTATCTATGCAATAGGCACGAGTTTCCGACAATTCATCATGTAGAATTGAGGTTAAGTGCGTAGAATTGCCTAAATAAATATGAGATTGCCAAGTACCTATAAGATCGACACTGTGCTTGATTCTACTTAATATTTTAAGGACATTAACATAGGAAAATGAAACGTACTTCACCAGAGAATTATCTATGAAATAGGTACGAGTTTCAGAGAATTCATTGAGTAGAAATGACGTTTAGAGGGTAAAATTGCCTAAGTAAATATGAGATTGCCTAAGGACCTATAAGATCGATACTGTGCTTAATGCTACTTAATATTTCAAGAACATTAACATAGGAAAATGGAACGTACTTCACCAGAGAATTATCTATGAAATAGGTATGAGTTTCAGAGAATTCTTTGAGCAGAAATGACGTTTAGAGGGTAAAATTGCCCAAGTCAATATGAGATTGCCTAAATACCTATAAGATCGATAGTGTGCTTCATTCTACTTAATATTTCGAGAACATAAACATAGGAAAATGGAACGTACTTCAGCAAAGGATTATCTATGCAATAGGCACGAGTTTCAGACAATTCATTGAGTAGAAATGACGTTTAGAGGGTCAAATTGCCTAAGCAAATATGAGAATGCCTAAGTACCTATAAGATCGATAGTGTGCTTGATTCTACTTAATATTTCAAGGACATTAACATAGGAAAATGGTACGTACTTCACCAGAGAATTATTTATGAAATAGGTACGAGTTTCAGACAATTCATCAAGTAGAAATGACGTTTAGAGGGTAAAATTGCCTAAGTAAATATGAGATTGCCTAAGTACCTATAAGGTCGATACTTTGCTTCATTCTGCTTAATATTTCAAGAACATAAACATAGCCAAATGGAACGTATTTCAGCAAAGGATTATCTATGCAATAGGCACGAGTTTCTGACAATTCATCAAGTAGAATTGAGGTTGACAGCGTAAAATTGCCTAAATAAATACGAGATTGCCTAAGTACCTATACGATCGATACTATGCTTGATTCTACTTAATATTTCAAGAACATAAACAAAGGTAAATACAGCGTACTTCAGCAAAGTATTATCTATGCAATAGGCACGAGTTTCATACAATTCATTGAGTAGAAATGACGTTTAGAGGGTAAAATTGACTAAGTAAATATGAGATTGCCTATGTACCTATAAGGTCGATACTATGGTTGATTCTGCTTAATATTTCAAGAACAAAAACAAATGCAAATGGAACGTACTTCAGCAAAGGATTATCTATGCAATAGGCACGAGTTTCAGACAATTCGTCAAGTAGAATTGCGGTTGAGTGCGTAAAACTGCCTAAATAAATATGAGATTGCCTAAGTACCTATACGATCGATACTATGCTTGATTCTACTTAATATTTCAAGAACATAAACATAGGTAAATACAACGTACTTCAGCAAAGGATTATCTATGCAATAGGCACGAGTTTCAAACCATTAATTGAGTAGAAATGACATTTAGAGGGTAAAATTGCCTAAAGTAAATATGAGATTGCCTAAGTACCTATATGGTCGATACTATGCTTGATTCTGCTTAATATTTCAAGAAAATAAACATAGGCAAATGGAACGTACTTCAGCAAAGGATTATCTTTGCAATAGGCATGGGTTTCAGACAATTGATCAAGTTGAATTGAGGTGGAGTTCGTAAAATTGCCTAAATAAATGTGAGATTGCCTAAGTACCTAGACGATCGATACTATGCTCGATTCTACTTAATATTTCAAGAACATAAACATAGCTAAATGGAACGTACTTAAGCATAGGATTATGTATGAAATTGGCACGAGTTTCAGACATTTGATTGAGTAGAAATGACGTTTAGAGGGTAAAATTGCCTAAGTAAATATGAGATTGCCTAAGTACCTATAAGGTCGATATTATGGTTGATTCTGCTTAACATTTGAAGAACATAAACATAGCGAAATGTAACATACTTCAGTAAAGTATTATCTATGCAATAGGCACGTGTTTCAGACAATTCATCCAGTAGAATTGAGGAGGAGTGCGTAAAATTGCCTAAAGAAATATGAGATTGCCTAAGTACCTACACGATCGATACTATGCTTGATTCTGCTTAATATTTCAAGAACATAAACATAGTCATATGGAACCTACTTCAGCAAAGGATTATCGATGCAATAGGCATGAGTTTCAGACAATTCATCAAGTATAATTGAGGAGGAGTGCGTAAAATTGCCTAAATAAATATGAGATTGCCTAAGTACCTATGCGATCGATACTATGCTTGATTCTACTTAATATTTCAAGAACATAAACAAAGCTAAATGGAACGTACTTAAGCATAGGATTATGTATGAAATTGGCACGAGTTTCAAACAATTGATTGAGTAGAAATGACGTTTAGAGGGAAAAATTGCCTAAGGAAATATGAGATTGCCTATGTACCTATAAGGTCGATACTATGCTTGATTCTGATTAATATTTCAAAAACATAAACATAGGCAAATGGAACGTACTTCAGCAAAGGAATATCTATGCAATAGGCACGAGTTTCAGACAATTCATCAAGTAGAATTGAGGTTGAGTGCGTAAAATTGCCAAAATAAATATGAGATTGCCTAAGTACCTATACCATCGATACTATGCTTGATTTTACTTAATATTTCAAGTACATAAACATAGGTAAATGGAACGTACTTCACGAGAGAATTATCTACGAAATGGGCACGAGTTTCAGACAATTCATTAAGTAGAAATTACGTTTGGAGGGTAAAATTGCCTAAGTAAATATGAGATTGCCTAAGTATCTATAAGATCGATACTGTGCTTGATTCTACTTAATATTTCAAGAACATTAACATAGGAAAATGCAACGTACTTCAACAAAGGATTATCTATGCAATAGGCACGAATTTCAGACAATTCATGGAGTAGAAATGACGTGTAGAGGGTAAAATTGCCTAAGTAAATATGCGATTGCCTAAGTAACTATAAGATCGATATTGTGCTGGATTCCACTTAATATTTCCAGAACATTAACATAGGAAAATGGAACGTGCTTCACCACAGAATTATCTATGAAATAGGCACGAGTTTCAGACAATTCATTAAGTAGAAATGACTTTTAGAGGGTAAAATTGCCGAAGTAAATATGAGATTGCCTAAGTACCTATAAGATCGATACTGTGATTGAGTCTACTTCATATTTCAAGAACATTAACATAGGAAAATGGAACGTACTTCAACGGAGAATTATCTATGAAGTAGGGACGAGTTTCAGACAATTCATTTAGTAAAAATGACGGTTATAGGGCAAAATTGCCTAAGTAAATATGAGATTGCCTAAGTACCTAGAAGGTAGATACTATGCTTGATTCTGCTTAATATTTCAAGAACTTAAACATAGCCAAATGGAACGTACTTTAGCAATGGATTATCTATGCAATAGGCACGAGTTTCAGACAATTCATCAAGTAGAATTGAGGTTGAGTGCGTAAAATTGCTTAAATAAATATGAGATTGCCTAAGTACCTATACGATGGATACTATCCTTGATTCTACATAATATTACAAGAACATAAACATATGTAAATGCAACGTACTTCAGCAATGGATTATTTATGAAATTGGCACGAGTTTCAGACAATTCATTGAGTAGAAATGGTATTTAGAGGGTAAAATTGCCTAAGTAAATATGAGATTGCCTATGTACCTATAAGGTCGATACTATGCGTGATTCTAGTTACTATTTCAAGAACATAAACATAGCCAAATGGAACGTACTTCAGCAAAGGATTATCTATTCAATAGGCACGAGTTTCATACAATTCATCAAGTAGAATTGAGGTTGAGTGCGTAAAATTGCTTAAATAAATATGAGATTGCCTAAGTACCTATACGATGGATACTATGCTTGATTCTACATAATATTTCAAGAACATAAACATATGTAAATGCAACGTACTTCAGCAATGGATTATCTATGAAATTGGCACGAGTTTCAGACAATTCATTGAGTAGAAATGGTATTTAGAGGTAAAATTGCCTAAGTAAATATGAGATTGCCTATGTACCTATAAGGTCGATACTATGCGTGATTCTAGTTAATATTTCAAGAACATAAACATAGCCAAATGGAACGTACTTCAGCCAAGGATTATCTATTCAATAGGCACGAGTTTCATACAATTCATCAAGTAGAATTGAGGTTGAGTGCTTAAAATTGCCTAAATAAATATGAGATTGCCTAAGTACCTATACCATCGATACTATGCTTGATTCTACTTAATATTTCTAGTACATAAACATAGGCAAATGCAACGTACTTCAGCAAAGGATTATCTATGCAATAGGCACGAGTTTCAGACAATTCATTGGGTAGAAATGACGTTTAGAGGGTAAAATTGCCAATGTAAATATGAGATTGCTTATGTACCTATAAGGTCGATACAATGCGTGATTCTGGTTAATATTTCAAGAACATAAACAAAGGCAAATGGAACGTACTTCACCAAAGGATTATTTATGCAATAGGCACGAGTTTCAGACAATTCATCAAGTAGAATTGAGGTTGAGTGCGTAAAATTGCCTAACTAAATATGAGATTGCCTAAGTACCTATACCATCGATACTATGCTTGATTCTACTTAATATTTCAAGTACATAAACATAGGTAAATGCAACGTACTTCAGCAAAGGATTATCTATGCAATAGGCACGAGTTTCAGACAATTCATTGGGTAGAAATGACGTTTAGAGGGTAAAAATGCCTAAGTAAATATGAAATTGCCTATGTACCTATAAGGTCGATACTATGCGTGATTCTGGTTAATATTTCAAGAACATAAACATAGGAAAATGGTACGTACTTCACCACAGAATTATCTATGAAATAGGCACGAGTTTCTGACAATTCATTAAGTAGAAATGACGTTTAGAGGGTAAAATTGTCAAAGTAAATATGAGAATGGCTAAGTACCTATAAGGTCGATACTATGCGTGATTCTGGTTAATATTTCAAGAACATAAACGTAGCCAAATGGAACGTACCTCAGCAAAGGATTATCTATGCAATAGGCACGAGTTTCCGACAATTCATCAAGTAGAATTGAGGTTGAGTGCGTTGAATTGCCTAAATAAATATTAGATTGCCTAAGTACCTATACAATCGATACTATGCTTGGTTCTACTTAATATTCCAAGAACATAAACATAGGTAAATGCAACGTACTTCAGCAAAGGATTATCTATGCAATAGGCACGAGTTTCAGACAATTCATTGAGTAGAAATGACGTTTAGAGGGTAAAATTGCCTAAGTAAATATGATATTGCCTAAGTACCTATAAAGTCGATACTATGCTTGATTTTGCTTAATATTTCAAGAACATAAACATAGGAAAATGGAACGTACTTCACCAGAGAATTATTTATGAAATAGGCACGAGTTTCAAACAATTCATTAAGTAGAAATGACGTTTAGAGGGTAAAATTACCTAAGTAAATATGAGATTGCCTAAGTACCTATAAGATCGATACTGTGCTTGATTCTACTTAATATTTCAAGAACATTAACCTAGGAAAATGGAACGTACTTCACCAGAGAATTATCTATGAAATAGGTACGAGTTTCAGAGAATTCATTGAGTAGAAATGACGTTTAGAGGGTAAAATTGCCTAAGTAAATATGAGATTCCCTAAGTACCTATAAGATCGATACTGTGCTTCATTCTACTTAATATTTTAGGAACATTGACATAGGAAAATGGAACGTACTTCACCAGAGAATTATCTATGAAATAGGTACGATTTTCGGAGAATTCATTAAGTAGAAATGACGTTTAGAGGGTAGAATGGCCGAAGTAAATATGAGATTGCCTAAGTCCCTATAAGATCGATACTGTGCTTGATTCTACTTAATATTTCAAGAACATTAACATAGGGAAATGGAATGTACTTCACCAAAGAATTATCTATGAAATAGGTACGAGTTTCCGACAATTCATTAAGTAGAAATGACGTTTAGAGGGTAAAATGGCCGAAGTAAATATGAGATTGCCTAAGTACCTATAAGATCGATACTGTGCTTGATTCTACTTAATATTTCAAGAACATTAACATAGGGAAATGGAACGTACTTCACCAGAGAATTATATATGAAATAGGTACGAGTTTCAGAGAATTCATTGAGTAGAAATGACGTTTAGAGGGTAAAATTGCCTAAGTAAATATGAGATTGCCTAAGTACCTATAAGATTGATACTGTGCTTGATTCTACTTAATATTTCAAGAACATTAACATAGGGAAATGGAACGTACTTCACCAGAGAATTATCTATGAAATAGGCACGAGTTTCAGACAATTCATTAAGTAGAAATGACGTTTAGAGGGTAAAATTGCCTAAGTAAATATGAGATTGCCTAAGTACCTATAAGATCGATACTGTGATTGAGTCTACTTCATATTTCAAGAACATTTACATAGAAAAATGGAACGTACTTCACCAGAGAATTATCTATTAAATTGGGACGAGTTACAGACAATTCATTATGTAAAAATGACGGTTAGAGGGTAAAATTACCTAAGTAAATATGAGATTGCCTAAGTACCTATAATGTAGATACTATGCTTGATTCTGCTTAATATTTCAAGAACATAAACATAGCCAAATGGAACGTACGTCAGCATAAGATTATCTAAGCAATAGGCACGAGTTTCAGACAATTCATCAAGTAGAATTGAGGTTGAGTGCGTAAAATTGCCTAAATAAATATGAGATTACCTAAGTACCTGAACGATCGATACTATGCTTGATTCTACTTAATATTTCAAGAACATAAACATAGGTAAATGTAACGTACTTCAGCAAAGGATTATCTATGAAATAGGCACGAGTTTTAGATAATTCATTGAGAAGAAATGACGTTTAGATGGTAAAATTGCCCAAGCAAATATGAGATTGCCCAAGTACCTATAAGATCGATACTGTGCCTGATTCTACTTAATATTTCAAGAACTTTAACATAGGAAAATGGAACGTACTTCACCAGAGAATTATCTATGAAATAGGGATGAGTTTCAGACAATTCATTATGTAGAAATGACGTTTAGAGGGTAAAATTACCTAAGTAAATATGAGATTTCCAAAGTACCTATAAGGTCGATACTGTGCTTGATTTTGCGTAATATTTCAAGAACATAAACATAGCCAAATGGAACGTACTTCGGCAAAGGATTATCTATGCAATATGCACGACTTTCCTACAATTCATCAAGTAGAATTGAGGTGGAGTGCGTAGAATTGCCTAAATAAATATGAGATTGCCTAAGTACCTATACAATCGATACTATGCTTGATTGTACTTAATATTTCAAGAACATAAACATAGGTAAATGCAACGTACTTCAGCAAAGGATTATCTATACAATACGCACGAGTTTCAGACAATTCATTGAGTAGAAATGACGTTTAGAGGGTAAAATTGCCTAAGCAAATATTCTATTGCCTAAGTACCTATAAGATCGATACTGTGCTTGATTCTACTTAATATTTCAAGAACATTAACATAGGAAAATGGAAGGTACTTCACCACAGAATTATCTATGAAATGGGCACGAGTTTCAAACAATTCATTAAATAGAAATGACGTTTAGACGGTAAAATTGCCGAAGTAAATATGAGATTGCCTAAGTACCTACAAGATCGATATTGTGCTTGATTCGACTTAATATTTCAAGAACATTAACATAGGAAAATGGAATGTACTTCACCAGAGAATTATATATGAAATAGGTACGAGTTTCAGAGAATTCATTGAGTAGAAATGACGTTTAGAGGGTAAAATTGCCTAAGTAAATATGAGATTACCTAAGTACCTATAAGGTTGATACTATGCATGATTCTACTTAATATTTCAAGAACATAAACATAGCCAAATGGAACGTACTTCAGCAAAGGATTATCTATTCAATAGGCACGAGTTTCAGACAATTCATCAAGTAGAATTGAGGTTGAGTGCATAAAATTGCCTAAATAAATATGAGATTGCCTAAGTACCTATGCGATCGATTCTTTGCTTGATTCTACTTAATATTTCAAGAACATAAACATAGGTAAATGCAACGTACTTCTGCAAAGGATTATCTATGAAATAGGCACGAGTTTCAGACAATTCATTGAGTAGAAATGACGTTTAGAGAGTAAAATTACCTAAGTAAATATGAGATTGCCTATGTATCTATAAGGTCGATACTATGCTTGATTCTGCTTAATATTTCAAGAACATAAACATAGGCAAATGGAACGTACTTCAGCGAAGGATTATCCATGCAATAGGCACGAGTTTCAGACAATTCATCAAGTAGAATTGAGGTTGAGTGCGTAAAATTGCCTAAATAAATATGAGATTACCTAAGTACCTGAACGATCGATACTATGCTTGATTTTACTTAATATTTCAAGAACATAAACATAGGTAAATGTAACGTACTTCAGCAAAGGATTATCTATGAAATAGGCACGGGTTTTAGACAATTCATTGAGTAGAAATAATGTTTAGAGGGTAAAATTGCCTAAGCAAATATGAGATTGCCCAAGTACCTATACGATCGATACTGTGCTGGATTCTACTTACTATTTGAAGGACATTAACATAGGAAAATGGAACGTACTTCATCAGAGAATTATCTATGAAATAGGGATGAGTTTCAGACAATTCATTAAGTAGAAATGACGTATAGAGGGTAAAATTACCTAAGTAAATATGAGATTGCCAAAGTACCTATAAGGTCGATACTGTGCTTGATTCTACTTAATATTTCAAGAACATTAACATAGGGAAATGGAACGTACTTCACCAGAGAATTATCTATGAAATAGGCACGAGTTTCAGACAATTCATTAAGTAGAAATGACGTTGAGAGGGTAAAATTGCCTAAGTAAATATGAGATTGCCTAAGTACCTATAAGATCGATACTGTGATTGAGTCTACTTCATATTTCAAGAACATTTACATAGAAAAATGGAACGTACTTTACCAGAGAATTATCTATTAAATTGGCACGAGTTTCAGACAATTCATTAAGTAAAAATGACGGTTAGAGGTTAAAATTACCTAAGTAAATGTGAGATTGCCTAAGTACCTATAATGTACATACTATGCTTGATTCTGCTTAATATTTCAAGAACATAAACATAGCCAAATGGAACGTACGTCAGCATAGGATTATCTAAGCAATAGGCACGACTTTCCGACAATTCATCAAGTAGAATTGAGGTGGAGTGCGTAGAATTGCCTAAATAAATATGAGATTGCCTAAGTACCTATACAATAGATACTATGCTTGATTCTACTTAATATTTCAAGAACATAAACATAGGTAAAAGCAACGTACTTCAGCGAAGGATTATCTATGCAATAGGCACGAGTTTCAGACAATTCATTGAGTAGAAACGACGTTTAGAGGGTAAAATTGCGTAAGTAAATATGCGATTGCCTAAGTACCTATAAGATCGATACTGTGCCTGATTCTACTTAATATTTCAAGAACATTAACATAGGAAAATCGAACGTACTTCACCACAGAATTGTCTATGAAATGGGCACGAGTTTCAAACAATTCATTAAGTAGAAATGACGTTTAGACGGTAAAATTGCCGAAGTAAATATTAGATTGCCTAAGTACCTACAAGATCGATATTATGCTTGATTCGACTTAATATTTCAAGAACATTAACATAGGAAAATGGAACGTACTTCACCATAGAATTATATATGAAATAGGTACGAGTTTCAGAGAATTCATTGAATAGAAATGACGTTTAGAGGGTAAAATTGCCTAAGTAAATATGAGATTGCCTAAGTACCTATAAGGTAGATACTATGCATGATTTTGCTTAATATTTCAAGAACATAAACATAGCCAAATGGAACGTACTTCAGCAAAGGATTATCTATTTAATAGGCACGAGTTTCAGACAATTCATCAAGTTGAATTGAGGTTGAGTGCATAAAATTGCCTAAATAAATATGAGATTGCCTAAGTACCTATGCGATCGATTCTATGCTTGATTCTACTTAATATTTCAAGAACATAAACATAGGTAAATGCAACGTACTTCTGCAAAGGATTATCTATGAAATAGGCACGAGTTTCAGACAATTCAGTGAGTAGAAATGACGTTTAGAGGGTAAAATTGCCTAAGTAAATATGAGATTGCCTATGTACCTATAAGGTCGATACTATGCTTGATTCTGCTTAATATTTCAAGAACATAAACATAGGCAATTGGAACGCACTTCAGCAAAGGATTATCTATGCAATAGGCACGAGTTTCAGAGAATTCATCAAGCAGAATTGAGGTTGAGTTCGTAAAATTGCATAAATAAATATGAGATTCCCTAAGTACCTATACCATCGATACTATGCTTGATTCTACTTAATATTTCAAGAACATAAACATAGGTAAACGCAACGTACTTCAGCAAAGGATTATCTATGCAATAGGCACGAGTTTCAGACAATTCATTGACTAGAAATGACATTTAGAGGGTAAAATTGCCTAAGTTGATATGAGATTGCCTAAGTACCTATAAGGTCGATACTTTGCTTGATTTTGCTTAATATTTGAAGAACATAAACATAGGAAAATGGATCGTACTTCACCAAAGAATTATCTATGAAATAGGCACGAGTTTCGAACAATTCATTTAGTAGAAATGACGTTTAGAGGGTAAAATTGCCTAAGTAAATATGAGATTGCCTAAGTACCTATAAGATCGATACTGTGCTTGATTTTACTTAATATTTCAAGCACATTAACATCGGAAAATGGAACGTACTTCACCACAGAATTATCGATGAAATAGGCACGAGTTTCAGACAATTCATTAAGTAGAAATGACGTTTAGAGGGTAAAATTGCCGAAGTAAATATGAGATTGCCTAAGTATCTATAAGATCGATACTGTGCTTGATTCTACTTAATATGTCAAGAACATTAACAGTGGAAAATGGAACGTACTTCACCCGAGAATTATCTATGAAATAGGGACGAGTTTCAGACAATTCATTATGTAGAAATGACGTTTAGAGGGTAAAATTGCCTAAGTAAATATGAGATTTCCTAAGTACCTATAAGGTAGATACTATGCTTGATTCTGCTTCATATTTAAACAACATAAACATAGGCAAATGGAACGTACTTCAGCAAAGGATTATCTATGCAATAGGCACGAGTTCTAGACAATTCATCAAGTAGAATAGAGGTTGACTGCGTAAAATTACCTAAATAAATATGAGATTGCCTAAGTACCTATACGATTGATACTATGCTTGATTCTACATAATATTTCAAGAACATAAACATAGGTAAATGCAACGTACTTGAGCAAAGGATTATCTATGCAATAGGCACGAGTTTCAGACAATTCATTGAGTAGAAATGACGTTTAGAGGGTAAAATTGCCTAAGTAAATAAGAAATTGCCTAAGTACGCATAGCATCGATACTATGCTTGCTTCTGCTTAATATTTCAAGAACATTAATATAGGAAAATAGAACGTACTTCACAAGAGGATTATCTGTGCAATAGGCATGAGTTTCAGACAATTCATTGAGTAGAAATGACGTTTAGTGGGTAAAATAGCCTAAGTAAATATTAGATTGCCTAAGTACCTATAAGATCGATACTGTCCTTGATTCTACTTAATCTTTCAAGAACATTGACATAGGAAAATGGAACGTACTTCACCAGAGAATTATCTATGAAATAGGCACGAGTTTCAGAGAATTCATTAAGTAGAAATGACGTTTAGAGGGTAAAATTGCCTAAGTAAATAGGAGATTGCCTAAGTACCTATAAGATCGATACTGTGCTTGATTCTACTTAATATTTCAAGAACAATAACATAGGAAAATTGAACGTACTTTACCAGAGAATTATCTATGAAATAGGTACGAGTTTCAGACAATTCATTAAGTAGAAATGACGTTTAGAGGGCAAAATTGCCTAAGTAAATATGAGATTACCTAAGTACCTATAAGGTCGATACTATGCTTGATTCTGCTTAATATTTCAAGAACATAAACAGAGCCAAATGGAACGTACTTCAGCAAAGGATTATCTATGCAATAGGCACGAGTTTCAGACAATTCATCAAGTAGAATTGAGGTTGAGTGCGTAAAATTGGCTAAATAAATATGAGATTGCCTAAGTACCTATACAATCGATACTATGCTGGATTCTACTTAAAATTTCAAGAACATAAACATAGGTAAATGGAACGTACTTCAGCAAAGGATTATCTATGAAATAGGCACGAGTTTCAGACAATTCATTGAGTAGAAATGACGTTTAGAGGGTACAATTGCCTAAGTAAATATGAGATTGCCTATATACCTATAAGGTCGATACTGTGGTTGATTCTGCATAATATATCAAGAACATAAACATAGGCAAATGGAACGTACTTCAGCAAAGGAATATCTATGCAATAGGCACGAGTTTCAGACAATTCGTCAAGTAGAAATGAGGATGAGTGCGTAAAATTGCCTAAATAATTATGAGATTGCCTAAGTACCTATACGATCGATACTATGCTTGATTCTTCTTAATATTTCAAGAACATAAACATAGGTAAATACAACGTATATCAGCAAAAGATTATCTATGCAATAGGCACGGGTTTTAGACAATTCATTGAGTAGAAATGACATTTACAGGGTAAAATTGGCTAAGTACCGTTAAGGTCGATACTATGCTTGATTCTACTTAATATTTCAAGAACATAAACATAGGGAATTGAAACCTACTTCAGCAAAGGATTATCTATGCAATAGACATGAGTTTCAGACAATTCATCAAGTAGAATTGAGGTGGAGTTCGTAAAATTGCCTAAATAAATATGAGATTGCCTAAGTACCTATACGATCGATACTATGCTCGATTCTACTTAATATTTCAAGAACATAAACATAGCTAAATGGAACGTACTTCGGCAAAGGATTATCTATGCAATAGGCACGAGTTTCAGACAATTCATTGAGTAGAAATGACGTTTAGAGGGTAAAATTGCCTAAGTAAATATGAGATTGCCTAAGTACCTATAAGATCGATACTGTGCTTGATTTTACTTAATATTTGAAGAACATAGACATAGGTAAATGGAACGTACTTCAGCAAAGGATTATCTATGAAATAGGCACGAGTTTCATATAAGTCATAGAGTAGAAATGACGTTTAGATGGTAAAATTGCCTAAGTAAATATGAGATTGCCTAAGTACCTATAAGGTCGATACTATGCTTGATTCTGCTTAATATTTCAAGAACATAAACATAGCCAAATGGAACGTACTTCAGCAAACGATTATCTATGCAATAGGCACGAGTTTCTGATAATTCATCTAGTAGAATTGAGGTGGAGGGCGTAGAATTGCATAAATAAATATGAGATTGCCTAATTACCTATACGATCGATACTATGCTCGATTCGACTTAATATTTCAAGAACATAAACATAGCTAAATGGAACGTACTTCAGCAAAGGGTTAACTATGCAATAGACGCGAGTTTCAGACAATTCATGGAGTAGAAATGACGTTTAGAGGGTAAAATTGCCTAAGTAAATATGAGATTGCCTAAGTACCCACAAGATCGATACTGTGCTTGATTCTACTTAATATTTCAAGAACATTAACATAGGAAAATGGAACGTACTTCACCACAGAATTATCTATGAAATAGGCACGAGTTTCAGACAATTCATTAAGTAGAAATGACGTTTAGAGGGTAAAATTGCCGAAGTAAATATGAGATTGCCTAAGTATCTATAAGGTCGATACTATGCTTGATTCTACTTAATATTTCAAGAACATAGACATAGCGAAATGGAACGTACTTCAGCAAAGGATTATCTATGCTATAGACACGAGTTTCAGACAATTCATCAAGTAGAATTGAGGTTTAGTGCGTAAAATTGCCTAAATAAATATGAGATTGCCTAAGTACCTATACGATCGATACTATGCTTGATTCTACTTAATATTTCAAGAACATAAACATAGGTAAATGCAACGTACTTCAGCAAAGGATTATCTATGAAATAGGCACGAGTTTCAGACAATTCATTGAGTAGAAATGACGTTTAGATGGTAAATTTGGCTAAGTAAATATGAGATTGCCTATGTACGTATAAGGTCGATACTATGGTTGATTCTGCTTAATATTTGAAGAATAGAAACATAGGCAAATGGAATGTACTTCAGCAAAGGATTATCTATGCAATAGGCACGAGTTTCAGACAATTCGTCAAGTAGAATTGAGGTTGAGTGCGTAAAATTGCTTAAAAAAATATGAGATTGCCTAAGTACCTATACGATCGATACTATGCTTGATTCTACTTAATATTTCATGAACCTAAACATAGGTAAATACAACGTACTTCCGCAAATGATTATCTATGCAATAGGCACGAGTTTCAGACAATTCATTGAGTACAAATGACATTTAGAGGGTAAAATTGCCTAAGTAAATATGAGATTGCCTAAGTACCTATAAGGTCGATACTATGCTTGATTCTGCTTTATATTTCAAGAACATAAACATAGGCAAATGGAACGTACTTCAGGAACGGATTATCTATGCAATATGCATGAGTTTTAGACAATTCATCAAGTAGAATTGAGGTGGAGTGCGTAAAATTGCTTAAATAAATATGAGATTGCCTAAGTACCTATACGTTCGATACTATGCTAGATTCTACTTAATATTTCAAGAACATAAACATAGCTAAATGGAACGTACTTCAGCAAAGGATTATCTATGCAATAGGCACGAGTTTCAGACAATTCATTGAGTAGAAATGACGTTTAGAGGGTAAAATTGCCTAAGTAAATATGAGATTGCCTAAGTACCCATAAGATCGATACTGTGCTTGATTTTACTTAATATTTGAAGAACATAGACATAGGTAAATGAAACGTACTTCAGCAAAGGATTATCTATGCAATAGGCACGAGTTTCAGACAAGTCATTGAGTAGAAATGACGTTTAGCTGGTAAAATTGCCTAAGTACATATGAGATTGCCTAAGTACCTATAAGGTCGATACTATGCTTGATTCTGCTTAATATATCAAGAACATAAACATAGCCAAATGGAACATACTTCAGCAAAGGATTATCTATGGAATAGGCACGAGTTTCAGATAATTCATCTAGTAGAATTGAGGTGGAGGGCGTAGAATTGCATAAATAAATATGAGATTGCCTAAGTACCTATACGATCGATACTATACTCGATTCGACTTAATATTTCAAGAACATAAACATAGCTAAATGGAACGTACTTCAGCAAAGGATTATCAATGCAATACATGCGAGTTTCAGACAATTCGTGGAGTAAAAATGACGTTTAGTGGGTAAAATTGCCTAAGTAAATATGAGATTACCTAAGTACCCAGAAGATCGATACTGTGCTTGATTCTACTTAATATTTCAAGAACATTAACATAGGAAAATGGAACGTACTTCACCACAGAATTATCTATGAAATATGCACGAGTTTCAGACAATTCATTAAGTAGAAATGACGTTTAGAGGGTAAAATTGCCGAAGTAAATATGAGATTGCCTAAGTACCTATAAGGTCGATACTATGCTTGATTCTGCTTAATATTTCAAGAATATAAACATAGCCAAATGGAACATACTTCAGCAAAGGATTATCTATGTAATAGGCACGAGTTTCAGATAATTCATCTAGTAGAATTGAGGTGGAGGGCGTAGAATTGCATAAATAAATATGAGATTGCCTAAGTACCTATACGATCGATACTATGCTCGATTCGACTTAATATTTCAAGAACATAAACATAGCTAAATGGAACGTACTTCAGCAAAGGATTATCTATGCAATAGACGCGAGTTTCAGACAATTCATGGAGTAGAAATGACGTTTAGAGGGTAAAATTGGCTAAGTAAATATGAGATTCCCTAAGTACCCACAAGATCGATACTGTGGTTGATCCTACTTAATATTTCAAGAACATTAACATAGGAAAATGGAACGTACTTCACCACAGAATTATCTATGAAATAGGCACGAGTTTCAAACAATTCATTAAGTAGAAATGACGTTTAAAGGGTAAAATTGCCGAAGTAAATATGAGATTGCCTAAGTACCTATAAGATCGATACTGTGCTTGATTCTACTTAATATTTCAAGAACATTAACATAGGAAAATGTAACGAACTTCACCAGAGAATTATCTATGAAATAGGGACGAGTTTCAGACAATTCATTAACTAGAAATGACGTTTAGAGGGTAAAATTGCCTAAGTAAATATGAGATTTCCTAACTACCTATAAGGTAGATACTATACTTGATTCTGCTTAATATTTAAACAACATACACATATACAAATGGAACGTACTTCAGCCATGGATTATCTATGCAATAGGCACGAGTTTCGGACAATTCATCAGGTAGAATTGAGGTTGACTGCGTAAAATTGCCTAAATAAATATGAGATTGCATAAGTACCTATACGATCGTTACTATGCTTGATTCTAGTTAATATTTCAAGAACATAAACATAGGTAAATACAACGTACTTCAGCAAATGATTATCTATGCAATAGGTACGAGTTTCAGACAATTCATTAAGTAGAAATGCCGTTTAGAGGGTAAAATTGCCTAAGTAAATATGAGATTGCCTAAGTACCTATAAGGTCGATACTATGCTTGATTCTACTTAATATTTCAAGAACATAAACATAGCCAAATGGGCACGAGGATTATCTATAAGGTCGATACTATGCTTGATTCTACTATGCTTGATACTATGCTTGATTCTACTTCGGCAAAGGATTATCTATGCAATAGGCACGAGTTTCAGACAATTCATCAAGTAGAAATGAGGTTGAGTGCGTAAAATTGCATAAATAAATATGAGATTGCCTAAGTACCTATACGATCGCTACTATGCTTGATTCTACTTAATATTTCAAGAACATAAACATAGGTAAATGCAACGTACTTCAGCAAAGGATTATCTATGAAATAGGCACGAGTTTCAGACAATTCATTGAGTAGAAATGACGTTTAGAGGGTAAAATTGGCTAAGTAAATATGATATTGCCTACGTACCTATAAGGTCGATACTATGCTTGATTCTACTTAATATTTCAAGAACATAAACATAGCCAAATGGAACGTACTTCGGCAAAGGATTATCTATGCAATAGGCACGAGTTTCAGACAATTCATCAAGTAGAAATGAGGTTGAGTGCGTAAAATTGCATAAATAAATATGAGATTGCCTAAGTACCTATACGATCGCTACTATGCTTGATTCTACTTAATATTTCAAGAACATAAACATAGGTAAATGCAACGTACTTCAGCAAAGGATTATCTATGAAATAGGCACGAGTTTCAGACAATTCATTGAGTAGAAATGACGTTTAGAGGGTAAAATTGGCTAAGTAAATATGATATTGCCTACGTACCTATAAGGTCGATACTATGGTTGATTCTGCTTAATATTTGAAGAACATAAACATAGGCAAATGGAACGTACTACAGCAAAGGATTATCTATGCAATAGGCACGAGTTTCAGACAATTCAACAAGTAGAATTGAGGATGAGTGCGTAAAATTACCTAAATAAATATGAGATTGCCTAAGTACCTATACGATCGATACTATGCTCGATTCTACTTAATATTTCAAGAACATAAACATAGCTAAATGGAACGTACTTCAGCAAATATTTATATATGCAATAGGCACGAGTTTCAGACAATTCATTGAGTAGAAATGACGTTTAGAGGGTAAAATTGCCTAAGTAAATATGAGATTGCCTAAGTACCTATAAGTTCGATACTGTGCTTGATTTTACTTCATATTTGAAGAACATAAACATAGGTAAATGTAACGTACTTCAGCAAAGGATTATCTATGCAATAGGCACGAGTTTCAGACAATTGATCAAGTAGAATTGAGGTTGAGTGCGTAAAATTGCGTAAATAAATATGAGATTGCCTAAGTACCTTTACGATCGATACTATGCTTCATTCTAATTAATATTTCAAGAACAACAACATAGGTAAATGGAACGTACTTCAGCAAAGGATTATCTATGAAATAGGCACGAGTTTCAGACAATTCATTGATTAGAAATGACGTTTAGAGGGTAAAATTGGCTAAGTAAATATGAGATTGCCTATGTACCTATAAGGTCGATACTATGGTAGATTCTGCTTAATATTTGAAGAACATAAACATAGGCAAATGGAACGTACTTCAGCAAAGGATTATCTATGCAATAGGCACGAGTTTCAGACAATTCGTCATGTAGAATTGAGGATGAGTGCGTAAAATTACCTAAATAAATATGAGATTGCCTAAGTACCTATACGATCGATACTATGCTTGATTCTACTTAATATTTCAAGAACATAAACATAGGTAAATACAACGTACATCAGCAAAGGATTATCTATGCAATAGGCACGAGTTTCAGACAATTCATTGAGTAGAAATGACATTTAGAGGGTAAAATTGTCTAAGTACCTATAAGGTCGATACAATGGTTAATTCTGCTTAATATTTCAAGAACATAAACATAGGCAAATGGAACGTACTTCAGCAAAGGATTATCTACGCAATAGGCATGAGTTTCAGACAATTCATCAAGTAGAATTGAGGTGCAGTTCGTAAAATTGCCTAAGTAAATATGAGATTCCCTAAATACCTATAAGATCGTTACTGTGCTTGATTCGACTTCGCATTTCAAGAAAATTGACATAGGAAAATGGAACGTACTTCACCAGAGAATTATCTATCAAATAGGTACGAGTTTCAGACAATTCATAAAGTAGAAATGACGTTTAAAGGGTAAAATTACCTAGGTAAATATGAGATTGCCTACGTACCTATAAGGTCGATACGATGGTTGATTCTGCTTAATATTTGAAGAACATAAACATAGGCAAATGGAACGTACTGCAGCAAAGGATTATCTATGCAATAGGCACGAGTTTCAGACAATTCATCAAGTAGAATTGAGGTTGAGTGCGTAAAATTGCCTAAATAAATATGAGATTGCCTAAGTACCTATACGATCGATACTATGCTTGATTCTACTTAATATTTCAAGAACATAAACATAGGTAAATGCAACGTACTTCAGCAAAGGATTATCTATGAAATAGGCACGAGTTTCAGACAATTCATTGAGTAGAAATGACGTTTAGAGGGTAAAATTGGCTAAGTAAATATGAAATTGCCTATGTACCTATAAGGTCGATACTATGGTTGATTCTGCTTAATATTTGAAGAACATAAACATAGGCAAATGGAACGTACATCAGCAAAGGATTATCTATGCAATAGGCACGAGTTTCAGACAATTCGTCATATAGAATTGAGGTTGAGTTCGTAAAATTGCCTAAATAAATATGAGATTGCCTAAGTACCTATACGATCGATACTATGCTTGATTCTACTTAATATTTCATGAACATATACATAGGTAAATACAACGTACTTCCGCAAATGATTATCTATGCAATAGGCACGAGTTTCAGAAAATTCATTGAGGAGAAATGACATTTAGAGGGTAAAATTGCCTAAGTAAATATGAGATTGCCTAAGTACCTATAAGGTCGATACTATGCTTGATTCTGCTTTATATTTCCAGAACATAAACATAGGCAAATGGAACGTACTTCAGGAAAGGATTATCTATGCAATATGCATGAGTTTTAGACATCTCATCAAGTAGAATTGAGGTGGAGTGCGTAAAATTACTTAAATAAATATGAGATTGCCTAAGTACCTATACGATCGATACTATGCTCGATTCTACTTAATATTTCAAGAACATAAACCTAGCTAAATGGAACGTACTTCAGCAAAGATTTATATATTCAGTAGGCACGAGTTTCAGACAATTCATTGAGTAGAAATGACGTTTAGAGGGTAAAATTGCCGAAGTAAATATCAGATTGCCTAAGTACCTATAAGATCGATACTGTGCTTGATTTTACTTAATATTTGAAGAACATAAACATAGTTAAATGTAACGTACTTCAGCAAAGGATTATCTATGCAATAGGCACGAGTTTCAGACAATTGATCAAGTAGAATTGAGGTTGAGTGCGTAAAATTGCCTAAATAAATATGACATTGCCTAAGTACCTTTACGATCGATACTATGCTTCATTCTAATTAATATTTCAAGAACAACAACATAGGTAAATGGAACGTACTTCAGCAAAGGATTATCTATGAAATAGGCACGAGTTTCAGACAATTCATTGATTAGAAATGACGTTTAGAGAGTAAAATTGCCTAAGTAAATATGAGATTGCCTATGTACCTATAAGGTCGATACTATGGTAGATTCTGCTTAATATTTGAAGAACATAAACATAGGCAAATGGAACGTACTTCAGCAAAGGATTATCTATGCAATAGGCACGAGTTTCAGACATTTCGTCAAGTAGAATTGAGGATGAGTGCGAAAAATTACCTAAATAAATATGAGATTGCCTAAGTACCTATACGATCGATACTATGCTTGATTCTACTTAATATTTCAAGAACATAAACATAGGTAAATACAACGTACATCAGCAAAGGATTATCTATGCAATAGGCACGACTTTCAGACAATTCATTGAGTAGAAATGACATTTAGAGGGTAAAATTGTCTAAGTACCTATAAGGTCGATACAATGGTTAATTCTGCTTAATATTTCAAGAACATAATCATAGGCAAGTGGAACGTACTTCAGCAAAGGATTATCTATGCAATAGGCATGAGTTTCAGACAATTCATCAAGTAGAATTGAGGTGGAGTTCGTAAAATTGCCTAAGTAAATATGAAATTCCCTAAGTACCTATAAGATCGTTACTGTGCTTGATTCTACTTCGTATTTCAAGAAAATTGACATAGGAAAATAGAACGTACTTCACCAGAGAATTATCTATAAAATAGGTACGAGTTTCAGACAGTTCATTAAGTAGAAATGACGTTTAGATGGTAAAATTGCCTAAGTAAATATGAGATTGCCTACGTACCTATAAGGTCGATACTATGGTCGATTCTGCTTAATATTTGAAGAACATAAACATAGGCAAATGGAACGTACTACAGCAAAGGATTATCTATGCAATAGGCCCGAGTTTCAGACAATTCATCAAGTATAATTGAGGTTGAGTGCGTAAAATTTCCTAATTAAAAATGAGATTGCCTAAGTACCTATACGATCGATACTATGCTTGATTCTACTTAATATTTCAAGAACATAAACATAGGTAAATGCAACGTACTTCAACAAAGGATTATCTATGAAATAGGCATGAGTTTCGGACAATTCATTGAGTAGAAATGACGTTTAGAGGGTAAAATTCGCTAAGTAAATATGAGATTGCCTATGTACCTATAAGGTCGATAGTATGGTTGATTCTGCTTAATATTTCAAGAACATAAACATAGGCAAATGGAACGTACTTCAGCAAAGGATTATCTATGCAATAGGCACGAGTTTCAGACAATTCGTCACGTAGAATTGAGGTTGAGTTCGTAAAATTACCTAAATAAATATGAGATTGCCTAAGCACCTATACGATCGATACTATGCTTGATTCTACTTAATATTTCTTGAATATATACATAGGTAAATACAACGTACTTCCGCAAATGATTATCTATGCAATAGGCACGAGTTTCGGAAAATCATTGAGTAGAAATGACATTTAGATGGTAAAATTGCCTAAGTAAATATGAGATTGCCTAAGTACCTATAAGATCGATACTGTACTTGATTCAACTTAATATTTCAAGAAAATAAACATAGGTAAATGGAACGTACTTCAGCAAAGATTTATATATGCAATAGGCACGAGTTTCAGACAATTCATTGAGTAGAAATGACGTTTAGAGGGTAAAATTGCCTAAGTAAATATAAGATTGCCTAAGTTCCTATAAGATCGATACTGTACTTGATTTTACTTAATATTTCAAGAACATAAACATAGGTAAATACAACGTACATCAGCAAAGGATTATCTATGCAATAGGCACGACTTTCAGACAATTCATTGAGTAGAAATGACATTTAGAGGGTAAAATTGTCTAAGTACCTATAAGGTCGATACAATGGTTAATTCTGCTTAATATTTCAAGAACATAATCATAGGCAAGTGGAACGTACTTCAGCAAAGGATTATCTATGCAATAGGCATGAGTTTCAGACAATTCATCAAGTAGAATTGAGGTGGAGTTCGTAAAATTGCCTAAGTAAATATGAAATTCCCTAAGTACCTATAAGATCGTTACTGTGCTAGATTCTACTTCGCATTTCAAGAAAATTGACATAGGAAAATGGAACGTACTTCACCAGAGAATTATCTATGAAATAGGTACGAGTTTCAGACAGTTCATTAAGTAGAAATGACGTTTAGATGGTAAAATTGCCTAAGTAAATATGAGATTGCCTACGTACCTATAAGGTCGATACTATGGTCGATTCTGCTTAATATTTGAAGAACATAAACATAGGCAAATGGAACGTACTACAGCAAAGGATTATCTATGCAATAGGCCCGAGTTTCAGACAATTCATCAAGTATAATTGAGGTTGAGTGCATAAAATTTCCTAAATAAATATGAGATTGCCTAAGTACCTATCAGATCAATACTGTGCTTGATTCAACTTAATATTTCAAGAACATAAACATAGGTAAATGGAACGTACTTCAGCAAAGGATTATCTATGCAATAGGCACCAGTTTCAGACAAGTCATTGAGTAGAAATTGACCTTTAGAGGGTAAAATTGCCTAAGTAAATATGAGATTGCCTAAGTACCTATAAGGTCGATACTACGCTTAATTCTGCTTAATATTTCAAGAACATAAACAAAGCCAAATGGAACGTACTTCAGCAAAGGATTATCTGTGCAATAGGAACGAGTTTCAGACAATTCATCAAGTAGAATTGAGGTTGAGTGCGTAAAATTGCCAAACTAAATATGAGATAGCCTAAGTACCTATACGATCGATACTATGCTTGATTCTACTTAATATTTCAAGAACAAAAATATAGGTAAATGCAACGTACTTCAGCAAAGGATTATTTATGAATAGCCACGAGTTTCAGACAATTCATTTAGTAGAAATGTCGTTTAGAGGATAAAATTACCTAAGTAAATATGAGATTGCCTATGTACCTATAAGGTCGATACTATGCTCGATTCTGCTTAATATTTCAAGAACATAAACATAGCCAAATGGAATATACTTCAGCAAAGGATTATCTATGTAATAGGCACGAGTTTCAGATAATTCATCTAGTAGAATTGAGGTGGAGGGCGTAAAATTGCTTAAATAAATATCAGATTGCCTAAGTACCTATACGATCGATTCTATGCTCGATTCGACTTTATATTTCAAGAACATAAACATAGCTAAATGGAACGTACTTCAGCAAAGGATTATCTATGCAATAGACGCGAGTTTCAGACAATTCATGGAGTAGAAATGACGTTTAGAGGGTAAAATTGCCTAAATAAATATGAGATTGCCTAAGTACCCACAAGATCGATACTGTGCTTGATTCTACTTAATATTTCAAGAACATTAACATAGGAAAATGGAACGTACTTCACCAGAGAATTATCTATGAAATAGGCACGAGCTTCAGACAATTCATTAAGTAGAAATAACGTTTAGAGGGTAAAATTGCCTAAGTAAATATGAGATTGCCTAAGTACCTATAAGGTTGATACTATGCTTGATTTTGCTTAATATTTCAGGAACATAAATATAGCCAAATGGAACGTACTTCAGCAAAGGATTATCTATGCAATAGGCACGAGTTTCCGACAATTCATCAAGTAGAATTGAGGTTGAGTGCGTCGAGTTGCCTAAATAAATATGAGATTGCCTAAGTACCTATACAATCGATACTATGCTTGATTCTACTTAATATTTCAAGAACATAAAAAATAGGTAAATGCAACGTACTTCAGCAAAGGATTGTCTATGCAATGGGCACGAGTTTCAGACAATTCATTGAGTAGAAATGACGTTTAGAGGGTAAAATTGCCTAAGTAAATATGAGATTGCCTAAGTACCTATAAGATCGATATTATGCTTGATTCTACTTAATATTACAAGAACATTGACTTAGGAAAATGGAACGTACTTCACTAGAGAATTATATATGAAATAGGCACGAGTTTCAGACAATTCATTAAGTAGAAATGACGTTTAGAGGGTAAAATTGCCCAAGTAAATATGAGATTGCCTAAGTACCTATAAGATCGATATTGTGCTTGATTCTACTTAATATTTCAAGAACATTAACATAGGAAAATGGAACGTACTTCACTAGAGAATTATCTATGAAATAGGTACGAGTTTCAGACAATTCAATAAGTAGAAATGACGTTTAGAGGGTAAAATTGCCTAAGTAAATATGAGATTGCCTAAGTACCTACAAGGTGAATACTATGGTTGATTCTGCTTAATATTTCAAGAACATAAACATAGCCAAATGGAACGTACTTCAGCAAAGGATTATCTTTGCAATAGGCACGTGTTTCAGACAATTCATCAAGTAGAATTGACGTTGAGTGCGTAAAATTGCCTAAATAAATATGAGATTGCCTATGTGCCTATACGATCGATACTATGCTTGATTCTACCTAATATTTCAAGAATAAAAACATAGGTAAATGGAACGTACTTCAGCAAAGGATTATCTATGAAATAGGCACGAGTTTCAGAAAATTCATTGAGTAGAAATGACATTTAGTGGGTAAAATTGCCTAAGTAAATATGAGATTGCCGATGTACCTATCAGGTCGGTACTATGGTTGATTCTGCTTAATATTTCAAGAACATAAACATAGGCAAATGGAACGTACTTCAGCAAAGGATTATCTATGCAATAGGCACGAGTTTCAGACAATTCGTCAAGTAGAATTGAGGTTGAGTGCGTAAAATTGCCAAAATAAATATGAGTTTGCCTAAGTACCTATACTATCGATACTATGCTTGATTCTACTTAATATTTCAAGAACATAAACATAGGTAAATACAACGTACATGAGCAAAGGATTATCTATGCAATAGGCACGAGTTTCAGACAATTCATTGAGTAGAAATGACATTTATAGGGTAAAATTGCCTAAGTAAATACGAGGTTGCCTAAGTACCTATAAGGTCGATACTATGCTTGATTCTGCTTTATATTTCAAGAACATAAACATAGGCAAATGGAACGTACTTCAGGAAAGGATTATCTATGCAACAGGCATGAGTTTTAGACAATTCATCAAGTACAATTGAGGTGGAGTGCGTAAAATTGCTTAAATAAATATGGGATTGCCTAAGTACCTCTACGATTGATACTATGCTCGATTCTACTTAATATTTCAAGAACATAAACATAGCTAAATGGAACGTACTTTAGCAAAGGATTATCTATGCAATAGCCACGAGTTTCAGACAATTCATTGAGTCGAAATGACGTTTAGAGGGTAAAATTGCCTAAGTAAATATGAGATTGCCTAAGTACCTATAAGATCGATACTGTGCTTGATTCAACTTAATATTTCATGAACATAAACATAGGTAAATGGAACGTACTTCAGCAAAGGATTATCTATGCAATAGGCACGAGTTTCAGACAAGTCATTGAGTAGAAATGACGTTTAGACGGTAAAATTTCCTAAGTAAATATGAGATAGCCTAAGTGCCTATAAGGTCGATATTATGCTTGATTCTGCGTAATATTTCAAGAACATAAACATAGCCAAATGGAACGTACTTCAGCAAAGGATTATCTATGCAATAGGCACGAGTTTCAGACAATTCATCAAGTAGAATTGAGGTTGAGTGCGTAAAATTGCCAAACTAAATATGAGATTGCCTAAGTACCTATATGATCGATACTATGCTTGATTCTACTTAATATTTCAAGAACAAAAACATAGGTAAATGCAACGTACTTCAGCAAAGGATTATTTATGAAATAGGCACGAGTTTCAGAAAATTCATTTAGTAGAAATGTCGTTTAGAGGGTAAAATTGCCTAAGTAAATATGAGATTGCCTATGTACCTATAAGGTCGATACTATGCTCGATTCTGCTTAATATTTCAAGAACTTAAACATAGCCAAATGGAACATACTTCAGCAAAGGATTATCTATGTAATAGGCACGAGTTTCAGACAATTCGTCAAGTACAATTGAGGATGAGTGCGTAAAATTGCCTAAATAAATATGAGATTGCCTAAGTACCTATACGATCGATACTATGCTTGATTCTACTTAATATTTCAATAACATAAACATAGGTAAATACACGTACATCAGCAAAGGATTATCTATGCAATAGGCACGACTTTCAGACAATTCATTGAGTAGAAATGACTTTTAGAGGGTAAAATTATCTAAGTACCTATAAGGTCGATACTATGCTTGATTCTGCTTAATATTTCAAGAACATAAACATAGGCAAATGGAACGTACTTCAGCAAAGGATTATCTTTGCAATAGGCATGAGTTTCAGACAATTCATCAAGTAGAATTGAGGTGGAGTTCGTAAAATTGCCTAAATAAATATGAGATTGCCTAAGTACCTATACGATCGATACTATGCTCGATTCTACTTAATATTTCAAGAACATAAACATAGCTAAATGGAACGTACTTCAGCAAAGGATTATCTATGCAATAGGCACGAGTTTCAGACAATTCATTGAGTAGAAATGACGTTTAGAGGGTAAAATTGCCTAAGTAACTATGAGATTCCCTAAGTACCTATAAGATCGTTACTATACTTGATTCTACTTCGTATTTCAAGAACAATGACATAGGAAAATGGAACGTACTTCACCAGAGAAATATCTATAAAATAGGTACGAGTTTCAGACAATTCATTAAGTATAAATAACGTTTAGAGGGTAAAATTGCCAAAGTAAATATGAGATTGCCTAAGTACCTATAAAGTCGATACTATGCTTGATTCTGCTTAATATTTTAAGAACATAAACGTAGCCAAATGGAACGTACTTCATCAAAGGATTATCTATGCAATAGGCACGAGTTTCAGACAATTCATCAAGTAGAATTGAGGTTGAGTGCGTAAAATTGCCTAAGTAAATATGAGATTGCCTATGTACCTATAAGGTCGATACAATGGTTGATTCTACTTAATATTTCAAGAATATAAACATAGGCAAATGGAACGTACATCAGCAAAGGATTATCTATGCAATAGGCACGAGTTTCAGACAATTCAATGAGTAGAAATGACGTGTAGAGGGTAAAATTACCTAAGTGAATATGCGATTGCCTAAGTACCTATAAGATCGATATTGTGCTTGATTCTACTTAATATTTCAAGAACATAAACATAGGTAAATACAACGTACATCAGCAAAGGATTATCTATGCAATAGGCACGAGTTTCAGACAATTCATTGAGTAGAAATGACATTTAGAGGGTAAAATTGCCTAAGTAAATATGAGGTTGCCTAAGTACCTATAAGGTCGATACTATGCTTGATTCTGCTTTCTATTTCAAGAACATAAACATAGGAAAATGGAACGTACTTCAGGAAAGGATTATCTATGCAACAGGCATGAGTTTTAGACAATTCATCAAGTAGAATTGAGGTGGAGTGCGTAAAATTGCTTAAATAAATATGGGATTGCCTAAGTACCTATACGATCGATACTATGCTCGATTCTACTTAATATTTCAAGAACATAAACATAGCTAAATGGAACGTACTTCAGCAAAGGACTATCTATGCAATAGGCACGAGTTTCAGACAATTCATTGAGTCGAAATGACGTTTAGAGGGTAAAATTGCCTAAGTAAATATGAGATTGCCTAAGTACCTATAAGATCGATACTGTGCTTGATTCAACTTAATATTTCAAGAACATAAACATAGGTAAATGGAACGTACTTCAGCAAAGGATTATCTATGCAATAGGCACGAGTTTCAGACAAGTCATTAAGTAGAAATGACGTTTAGAGGGTAAAATTGCCTAAGTAAATATGAGATTGCCTAAGTACCTATAAGGTCGATACTATGTTTGATTCTCCTTAATATTTCAAGAACATAAACATAGCCTAATAGAACGTACTTCAGCAAAGGATTATCTATGCAATAGGCACGAGTTTCAGACAATTCATCAAGTAGAATTGAGGTTGAGTGCGTAAAATTGCCAAACTAAATATGAGGTTGCCTAAGTACCTATACGATCGATACTATGCTTGATTCTACTTAATATTTCAAGAACAAAAACATAGGTAAATGCAACGTACTTCAGCAAAGGATTATTTATGAAATAGGCACGAGTTTCAGACAATTCATTTAGTAGAAATGTCGTTTAGAGGGTAAAATTGCCTAAGTAAATATGAGATGGCCTATGTACCTATAAGGTCGATACTATGCTCGATTCTGCTTAATATTTCAAGAACATAAACATAGCCAAATGGAACATACTTCAGCAAAGGATTATCTACGTAATATGCACGAGTTTCAGATAATTCATCTAGTAGAATTGAGGTGGAGGGCGTAAAATTGCTTAAATAAATATCAGATTGCCTAAGTACCTATACGATCGATACTATGCTTGATTCTACTTAATATTTCAAGAACATAAACATAGGTAAATACAACGTACATCAGCAAAGGATTATCTATGCAATAGGCACGAGTTTCAGACAATTCATTGAGTAGAAATGACTTTTAGAGGGTAAAATTGTCTAAGTACCTATAAGGTCGATACTATGCTCGATTCTGCTTAATATTTCAAGAACATAAACATAGCCAAATGGAACATACTTCAGCAAAGGATTATCTATGTAATAGGCACGAGTTTCAGATAATTCATCTAGTAGAATTGAGGTGGAGGGCGTAAAATTGCTTAAATAAATATCAGATTGCCTAAGTACCTATACGATCGATACTATGCTTGATTCTACTTAATATTTCAAGAACATAAACATAGGTAAATACAACGTACATCAGCAAAGGATTATCTATGCAATAGGCACGACTTTCAGACAATTCATTGAGTAGAAATGACTTTTAGAGGGTAAAATTGTCTAAGTACCTATAAGGTCGATACTATGCTTGATTCTGCTTAATATTTCAAAAACATAAACATAGGCAAATGGAACGTACTTCAGCAAAGGATTATCTTTGCAATAGGCATGAGTTTCAGACAATTCATCAGGTAGAATTGAGGTGGAGTTCGTAAAATTGCCTAAATAAATATGAGATTGCCTAAGTACCTATACGATCGATACTATGCTCGATTCTACTTAATATTTCAAGAACATAAACATAGCTAAATGGAACGTTCTTCAGCAAAGGATTATCTATGCAATAGGCACGAGTTTCAGACAATTCATTGAGTCGAAATGACGTTTAGAGGGTAAAATTGCCTAAGTAACTATGAGATTCCCTAAGTACCCATAAGATCGTTACTGTACTTGATTCTACTTCGTATTTCAAGAACAATGACATAGGAAAATGGAACGTACTTCACCAGAGAAATATCTATAAAATAGGTACGAATTTCAGACAATTCATTAAGTATAAATAACGTTTAGAGGGTAAAATTGCCAAAGTAAATATGAGATTGCCTAAGTACCTATAAAGTCGATACTATGCTTGATTCTGCTTAATATTTCAAGAACATAAACATAGCCAAATGGAACGTACTTCAGCAAAGGATTATCTATGCAATAGACACGAGTTTCAGACAATTCATCTTGTAGAATTGAGGTTGAGTGCGTAAAATTGCCTAAGTAAATATGAGATTGCCTATGTACCTGTAAGGTCGATACAATGGTTGATTCTACTTAATATTTTAAGAATATAAACATAGGCAAATGGAACGTACTTCAGCAAATGATTATCTATGCAATAGGCACGAGTTTCAGACAATTCATTGAGTAGAAATGACGTTTAGAGGGTAAAATTGCCTAAGTAACTATGAGATTCCCTAAGTACCTATAAGATCGTTACTATACTTGATTCTACTTCGTATTTCAAGAACAATGACATAGGAAAATGGAACGTACTTCACCAGAGAAATATCTATAAAATAGGTACGAGTTTCAGACAATTCATTAAGTATAAATAACGTTTAGAGGGTAAAATTGCCAAAGTAAATATGAGATTGCCTAAGTACCTATAAAGTCGATACTATGCTTGATTCTGCTTAATATTTCAAGAACATAAACATAGCCAAATGGAACGTACTTCAGCAAAGGATTATCTATGCAATAGGCACGAGTTTCAGACAATTCATCAAGTAGAATTGAGGTTGAGTGCGTAAAATTGCCTAAGTAAATATGAGATTGCCTATGTACCTATAAGGTCGATACAATGGTTGATTCTACTTAATATTTCAAGAATATAAACATAGGCAAATGGAACGTACATCAGCAAAGGATTATCTATGCAATAGGCACGAGTTTCAGACAATTCGTCAAGTAGAATTGAGGTTGAGTGCGTAAAATTGCCTAAATTAATAGGAGATTGCCTAAGTACCTATACTACCGATACTATGCTTGATTCTACTTAATATTTCAAGAACATAAACATAGGTAAATACAACGTACATCAGCAAAGGATTATCTATGCAATTGGCACGAGTTTCAGACAATTCATTGAGTAGAAATGACATTTAGAGGGTAAAATTGCGTAAGTAAATATGAGGTTGCCTAAGTACCTATAAGGTCGATACTATGCTTGATTCTGCTTTATATTTCAAGAACATAAACATAGGAAAATGGAACGTACTTCAGGAAAGGATTATCTATGCAACAGGCATGAGTTTTAGACAATTCATCAAGTAGAATTGAGGTGGAGTGCGTAAAATTGCTTAAATAAATATGGGATTGCCTAAGTACCTATACGATCGATACTATGCTCGATTCTACTTAATATTTCAAGAACATAAACATAGCTAAATGGAACGTACTTCAGCATATGACTATCTACGAAATAGGCACGAGTTTCAGACAATTCATTGAGTCGAAATGACGTTTAGAGGGTAAAATTGCCTAAGTAAATATGAGATTGCCTAAGTACCTATAAGATCGATACTGTGCTTGATTCAACTTAATATTTCAAGAACATAAACATAGGTAAATGGAACGTACTTCAGCAAAGGATTATCTATGCAATAGGCACGAGTTTCAGACAAGTCATTGAGTAGAAATGACGTTTAGAGGGTAAAATTGCCTAAGTAAATATGAGATTGCCTAAGTACCTATAAGGTCGATACTATGTTTGATTCTCGTTAATTTTTCAAGAACATAAACATTGCCTAATAGAACGTACTTCAGCAAAGGATTATCTATGCAATAGGCACGAGTTTCAGACAATTCATCAAGTAGAATTGAGGTTGAGTGCGTAAAATTGCCAAACTAAATATGAGGTTGCCTAAGTACCTATACGATCGATACTATGCTTGATTCTACTTAATATTTCAAGAACAAAAACATAGGTAAATGCAACGTACTTCAGCAAAGGATTATTTATGAAATAGGCACGAGTTTCAGACAATTCATTTAGTAGAAATGTCGTTTAGAGGGTAAAATTGCCTAAGTAAATATGAGATTGCCTATGTACCTATAAGGTCGATACTATGCTCGATTCTGCTTAATATTTCAAGAACATAAACATAGCCAAATGGAATATACTTCAGCAAAGGATTATCTATGTAATAGGCACGAGTTTCAGATAATTCATCTAGTAGAATTGAGGTGGAGGGCGTAAAATTGCTTAAATAAATATCAGATTGCCTAAGTACCTATACGATCGATACTATGCTTGATTCTACTTAATATTTCAAGAACATAAACATAGGTAAATACAACGTACATCAGCAAAGGATTATCTATGCAATAGGCACGAGTTTCAGACAATTCATTGAGTAGAAATGACTTTTAGAGGGTAAAATTGTCTAAGTACCTATAAGGTCGATACTATGCTTGATTCTGCTTAATATTTCAAGAACATAAACATAGGCAAATGGAACGTACTTCAGCAAAGGATTATCTTTGCAATAGGCATGAGTTTCAGACAATTCATCAAGTAGAATTGAGGTGGAGTTCGTAAAATTGCCTAAATAAATATGAGATTGCCTAAGTACCTATACGATCGATACTATGCTCGATTTTACTTAATATTTCAAGAACATAAACATAGCTAAATGGAACGTACTTCAGCAAAGGATTATCTATGCAATAGGCACGAGTTTCAGACAATTCATTGAGTCGAAATGACGTTTAGAGGGTAAAATTGCCTAAGTAACTATGAGATTCCCTAAGTACCTATAAGATCGTTACTGTACTTGATTCTACTTCGTATTTCAAGAACAATGACATAGGAAAATGGAACGTACTTCACCAGAGAAATATCTATAAAATAGGTACGAGTTTCAGACAATTCATTAAGTATAAATAACGTTTAGAGGGTAAAATTGCCAAAGTAAATATGAGATTGCCTAAGTACCTATAAAGTCGATACTATGTTTGATTCTGCTTAATATTTCAAGAACATAAACATAGCCAAATGGAACGTACTTCAGCAAAGGATTATCTATGCAATAGGCACGAGTTTCAGACAATTCATCTTGTAGAATTGAGGTTGAGTGCGTAAAATTGCCTAAGTAAATATGAGATTGCCTATGTACCTGTAAGGTCGATACAATGGTTGATTCTACTTAATATTTTAAGAATATAAATATAGGCAAATGGAACGTACTTCAGCAAAAGAGTATCTATGCAATAGGCACGAGTTTCAGACAATTCGTCAAGTACAATTGAGGATGAGTGCGTAAAATTACCTAAATAAATATTAGATTGCCTAAGTACCTATACGATCGATACTATGCTTGATTCTACTTAATATTTCAAGAACATAAACATAGGTAAATACAACATATATCAGCAAAGGATTATCTATGCAATAGGCACGAGTTTCAGACAATTCATTCAGTAGAAATGACATTTAGAGGGTAAACTTGCCTAAGTACCTATAAGGTCGATACTATGCTTGATTCTGCTTTATATTTCAAGAACATAAACATAGGCAAATGGAACGTACTTCAGGAAAGGATTATCTATGCAACAGGCATGAGTTTTAGACAATTCATCAAGTAGAATTGAGGTGGAGTGCGTAAAATTGCTTAAATAAATATGGGATTGCCTAAGTACCTATACGATCGATACTATGCTCGATTCTACTTAATATTTCAAGAACATAAACATAGCTAAATGGAACGTACTTCAGCAAAGGATTATCTATGCAATAGCCACGAGTTTCAGACAATTCATTGAGTCGAAATGACGTTTAGAGGGTAAAATTACCTAAGTAAATATGAGATTGCCTCAGTACCTATAAGATCGATACTGTGCTTGATTCAACTTAATATTTCATGAACATAAACATAGGTAAATGGAACGTACTTTAGCAAAGGATTATCTATGCAATAGGCACGAGTTTCAAACAAGTTATTGAGTAGAAATGACGTTTAGACGGTAAAATTGCCTAAGTACCTATAAGGTCGATACTATGCTTGATTCGGCTTAATATTTCAAGAACATAAACATAGCCAAATGGAACGTACTTCAGCAAAGGATTATCTATGCAATAGGCACGAGTTTCAGACAATTCATCAAGTAGAATTGAGGTTGAGTGCGTAAAATTGCCAAACTAAATATGAGATTGCCTAAGTACCTATATGATCGATACTATGCTTGATTCTACTTAATATTTCAAGAACAAAAACATAGGTAAATGCAACGTACTTCAGCAAAGGATTATTTATGAAATAGGCACGAGTTTCAGAAAATTCATTTAGTAGAAATGTCGTTTAGAGGGTAAAATTGCCTAAGTAAATATGAGATTGCCTATGTACCTATAAGGTCGATACTATGCTCGATTCTGCTTAATATTTCAAGAACTTAAACATAGCCAAATGGAACATACTTCAGCAAAGGATTATCTATACAATAGGCACGAGTTTCAGACAATTCGTCAAGTACAATTGAGGATGAGTGCGTAAAATTGCCTAAATAAATATGTGATTGCCTAAGTACCTATACGATCGATACTATGCTTGATTCTACTTAATATTTCAAGAACATAAACATAGGTAAACACAACGTACATCAGCAAAGGATTATCTATGTAATAGGCACGACTTTCAGACAATTCATTGAGTAGAAATGACTTTTAGAGGGTAAAATTGTCTAAGTACCTATAAGGTCGATACTATGCTTGATTCTGCTTAATATTTCAAGAACATAAACATAGGCAAATGGAACGTACTTCAGCAAAGGATTATCTTTGCAATAGGCATGAGTTTCAGACAATTCATCAAGTAGAATTGAGGTGGAGTTCGTAAAATTGCCTAAATAAATATGAGATTGCCTAAGTACCTATACGATCGATACTATGCTCGATTCTACTTAATATTTCAAGAACATAAACATAGCTAAATGGAACGTACTTCAGCAAAGGATTATCTATGCAATAGGCACGAGTTTCAGACAATTCATTGAGTAGAAATGACGTTTAGAGGGTAAAATTGCCTAAGTAACTATGAGAT
Organism: Lenwebbia sp. NSW1173648; assembly: GCA_029784005.1. Lineage (NCBI taxonomy): Eukaryota > Viridiplantae > Streptophyta > Magnoliopsida > Myrtales > Myrtaceae > Lenwebbia > Lenwebbia sp. NSW1173648. The sequence goes on from JARCGZ010000002.1 coordinate 173,637, forward strand.
TCCCTAAGTAACTATAAAATCGTTACTGTACTTGATTCTACTTCGTATTTCAAGAACAATGACATAGGAAAATGGAACGTACTTCACCAGAGAAATATCTATAAAATAGGTACGAGTTTCAAACAATTCATTAAGTATAAATAACGTTTAGAGGGTAAAATTGCCAAAGTAAATATGAGATTGCCTAAGTACCTATAAAGTCGATACTATGCTTGATTCTGCTTAATATTTCAAGAACATAAACATAGCCAAACGGAACGTACTTCAGCAAAGGATTATCTATGCAATAGGCACGAGTTTCAGACAATTCATCAAGTAGAATTGAGGTTGAGTGCGTAAAATTGCCTAAGTAAATATGAGATTGCCTATGTACCTATAAGGTCGATACAATAGTTGATTCTACTTAATATTTCAAGAATATAAACATTGGCAAATGGAACGTACTTCAGCAAAGGATTATCTATGCAATAGGCACGAGTTTCAGACAATTCGTCAAGTAGAATTGAGCTTGAGTGCGTAAAATTGCCTAAATTAATATGAGATTGCCTAAGTACCTATACTACCGATACTATGCTTGATTATACTTAATATTTCAAGAACATAAACATAGGTAAATACAATGTACTTCAGCAAATGATTATCTATGCAATAGGCATGAGTTTCAGACAATTCATTGAGTAGAAATGACATTTAGAGGGTAAAATTGGCTAAGTAAATATGAGGTTGCCTAAGTACCTATAAGGTCGATACTATGCTTGATTCTGCTTAATATTTCAAGAACATAAACATAGGCAAATGGAACGTACATCAGGAAAGGATTATCTATGCGACATGCATGAGTTTTAGACAATTTATCAAGTAGAATTGAGGTGGAATGCGTAAAATTGCTTAAATAATTATGAGATTGCCTAAGTACCTACACGATCGATACTATGCTCGATTCTACATAATATTTCAAGAACATAAACATAGCTAAATGGAACGTACTTCAGCAAAGGACTATCTATGCAGTAGGCACGAGTTTCAGACAATTCATTGAGTAGAAATGACGTTTAGAGGGTAAAATTGCCTAAGTAAATATGAGATTGCCTAAGTACCTATAAGATCGATACTGTGCTTGATTCAACTTAATATTGCAAGAACATAAACATAGGTAAATGGAACGTACTTCAGCAAAGGATTATCTATGCAATAGGCACGAGTTTCAGACAAGTCATTGAGTAGAAATGACGTTTAGACGGTAAAATTGCCTAAGTAAATATGAGATTGCCTAAGTACCTATAAGGTCGATACTATGCTTGATTCTGCTTAATATTTCAAGAACATAAACATAGCCTAATAGAACGTACTTCAGCAAAGGATTATCTATGCAATAGGCACGAGTTTCAGACAATTCATCAAGTAGAATTGAGGTTGGGTGCGTAAAATTGCCAAACTAAATATGAGGTTGCCTAAGTACCTATACGATCGATACTATGCTTGATTCTACTTAATATTTCAAGAACAAAAACATAGGTAAATGCAACGTACTTCAGCAAAGGATTATTTATGAAATAGGCTCGAGTTTCAGACAATTCATTTAGTAGAAATGTCGTTTAGAGGGTAAAATTGCATAAGTAAGTATGAGATGGCCTATGTACCTATAAGGTTGATACTATGCTCGATTCTGCTTAATATTTCAAGAACATAAACATAGCCAAATGGAACATACTTCAGCAAAGGATTATCTATGTAATAGGCACGAGTTTCAGATAATTCATCTAGTAGAATTGAGGTGGAGGGCGTAAAATTGCTTAAATAAATATCAGATTGCCTAAGTTCCTATACGATCGATACTATGCTTGATTCTACTTAATATTTCAAGAACATAAACATAGGTAAATACAACGTACATCAGCAAAGGATTATCTATGCAATAGGCACGACTTTCAGATAATTCATTGAGTAGAAATGACTTTTAGTGGGTAAAATTGTCTAAGTACCTATAAGGTCGATACTATGCTTGATTCTGCTTAATATTCCAAGAACATAAACATAGGCAAATGAAACGTACTTGAGCAAAGGATTATCTATGCAATAGGCACGAGTTTCAGACAATTCATCAAGTAGAATTGAGGTTGAGTGCGTAAAATTGCCTAAATAAATATGAGATTGCCTAAGTACCTATACGATCGATACTATGCTTGATTCTACTTAATATTTCAAGAACATAAAAATAGGTAAATGCAACGTACTTCAGCAAAGGATTATCTATGAAATAGGCACGAGTTTTAGACAATTCATTTAGTAGAAATGACGTTTAGAGGGCAAAATTGCCTAAGTGAATATGAGATTGCCTATGTACCTATAAGGTCGATACTATCCTTGATTCTGCTTAATATTTCAAGAACATAAACATAGGCAAATGGAACGTACTTCAGCAAAGGATTATCTATGCAATAGGCACGAGTTTCAGACAATTCATTAAGAAGAAATGACGTTTAGAGGGTAAAATTGCCTAAGTAAATATGAGATTGCCTAAGTACCTATAAGATCGATACAGTGCTTGATTCTACTTCGTATTTCAAGAACATAAACATAGGAAAATGGAACGTACTTCACCATAAAATTATCTATGAAATAGGGACGAGTTTCAAACAATTCATTAAATAGAAATGACGTTTAGAGGGTAAAATTGCCTAAGTAAATATGAGATTGCCTAAGTACCTATAAAATCGATACTGTGCTTGAGTCTACTTAATATTTCAAGAACATAGACATAGCCAAATGGAACGTACTTCAGCAAAGGATTATCTATGCAATAGGCACGAGTTTCAGACAATTCATCAAGTAGAATTTAGGTTGAGTGCGTACAATTGCCTAAATAAATATGAGATTGCCTAAGTACCTATACCACCGATACTATGCTTGATTCTACTTAATATTTCAAGAACATAAACATAGGTAAATGCACCGTACTTCAGCAAAGGATTATCTATGAAATAGACACGAGTTTCAGACAATTCATTGAGTAGAAATGACGTTTAGAGGGTAAAATTGCCTAAGTAAATATGAGATTGCCTAAGTACCCATAAGATCGATAATATGCTTGCTTCTGCTTAATATTTCAATACCATTAATATAGGAAGATAGAACGTACTTCACAAGAGAATTATCTATGCAATAGGCATGAGTTTCGGACAAATCATTGAGTAGAAATGACGTTTAGAGGGTAAAATAGCCTAAGTAAATATTAGATTGCCTAAGTACCTATGAGATTGATACTGTGTTTGATGCTACTTAATATTTCAAGAACATTAACATAGGAAAATGGAAAGTACTTCTCCAGAGAATTATCTACGAAATAGGCACGAGTTTCAGACAATTCATTAAGTGGAAATGACGTTTAGAGGGTAAAATTGCCTAAGTAAATATGAGATTGCCTAAGTACCTATAAGATCGATACTGTGCTTGATTCTACTTAATATTTCAAGAACATTAACATAGGAAAATGGAACGTACTTCATCAGAGAATTATCTATGAAATAGGTACGAGTTTCAGAGAATTCATTGAGTAGAAATGACGTTTAGAGGGTAAAATTGCGTAAGTAAATATGAGATTGCCTAAGTACCTATAAGATCGATACTGTGCTTGATTCTACTTAATATTTCAAGAACATTAAAATAGGAAAATGGAACGTACTTCACCAGAGAATTGTCTATAAAATAGGCACGAGTTTCAGACAATTCATTAAGAAGAAATGACGTTTAGAGGGTAAAATTGCCTAAGTAAATATGAGATTGCCTAAGTACCTATAAGATCGATACTGTGCTTGATTCTACTTCGTATTTCAAGAACATAAACATAGGAAAATGGAACGTACTTCACCAGAGAATATTTATGAAATAGGGACGAGTTTCAGACAATTCATTAAGTAGAAATGACGTTTAGATGGTAAAATTGCCTAAGTAAATATGAGATTGCCTAAGTACCTATAAGGGAGATACTATGCTTGATTCTGCTTAATATTTCAAGAACATAGACATAGCCAAATGGAACGTACTTCAGCAAAGGATTATCATGCAATAGGCACGAGTTTCAGACAATTCATCAAGTAGAATTGAGGTTATTGCGCAAAATTGCCTAAATAAATATGAGATTGCCTAAGTACCTATTGTCACGCCCCGCGTCCTATGAGCGCGCGACAACCCTTCACCGGTCGATAAGAGTTGCGACAAGCGAAGACTAGTCACCGACCCAGATCAAGTCTTAAGACCTTAAAGCGTGCGCTAGTGGAAACGAACTCAACACCCAGACAATAAAATTCAAGATGAGGATAGAGAAGAGAGAAACGGGAAACAAACCATTATATAAACATGCCAAGGTTCAAGTTACAACCACGGACAACATCAGGAGCAGCCATCAACTACAAAAGGGTACCATGGCCCACTAACCTATATCCACTACTAGGATATACCAAAAAGGCGAGAAGCACTATCCTAGTCTTCAACCCTCGTCATCACCAGACAGTGGTTCCTCTTCAGGATCGGACTCCATAGGTTCCTCGGCACGCTCCGGCTCCTCAGTCTTATGGGTCTGAAATATTTTAACTTACAACTATGAGAATAAATCCCAATAAGCTCACCCCTAAGTCTCGGTTAGGACAACAAGTACCACCAGACCAACCTAGCATGCAGTCTAAACCACCCGGACTACAATTTCACAACACGAGGCAAACAAGCCAGGCATAACTAGTACGATTAATCTCACCAGCTCAGGCCACAATTGCAACACATAGCACTCAACAGTGCTTCACATATACGTATATACCTTTATACATAGCTCAAGTCTGAAAAGATCGTGACCCGCGTTTAACGCCTCAGGTACACGTCACAACCCGCGTTTAACGCCTCAGGTTTGGGTCCAAAGCCCAGTCAGACATCAAATCCCGCGTTTAACGCCTCAGGATTGCACAACACCCCGCGTTTAACGCTTCAGGGTCCAAATCACATATACACATCACAAAGCATATATTTTCAGAGCGAGCCTCGCGTAACACGCATCAAGGCATAAATCAAATATATCACTCGCACGACCACATGTGCACATCAAAGTTCACCAATCAATTCACACAATCCAGAGCACAATTAAGCTAACCCGAAATTCACATTCGCGCAAAATGCTCTAAACCGAGCCACATACCACGCACTTGAACACAATCAAATTCCACCACACCAAACATACTATTCAATGCTTCAAATGTCAATCCCACGTATCCACACATCAACATGAAATTCCCAAATTCGGGTCCCCCTAAGGCAACCCCCAAAACAGCCCCTAAATGCACATAAATCACTCCTCTCAAGTGCAAATCAACCACAAACCCATCTAGGATTAACATACTACACCAATCAAGTTTCTAACCACTTAAAACATCACCCAAGAGCTCTAATATTCATCCCAAACACTTTTAAAATTTCTGATCTTCGATGAATAGTGTCCATCTTCGATGAATAGTGCTCGACCTTCAATGAACAGTGCACATGGCAGCCACTAAAATCCACTTAAAACTACATCTACGCTAGTCTAATGATGACCTACCACCCTAATCAAGAGTTAGGAGGTTGCTTACCCAAATCCAAGCTTGAAATCCACACAAACCCCTCAAGATCAGCCCCTAAAACCCCCGGCAACAGCGGCGAACGGCGGTGGCTTGGCGAGCTGGGCGGCGGTGGTGCAAGGCTGAACGGCGGCGGCGTCTTGGCGGGACCGGCGGTGGCGTGAGGTTGCTGGTTGGTGCCGGTGTGGAGGAGGAGAGGATGAGGGAAAGCTTCAGCCAAGAGGGGGGGAAAGGAGAGAGTGAAAGTGAGAGGAGAGTGAGAGTGAGAGTGAAAAGATGGAGAGAGGATGGCAAGACACATCCCTTGATCTTAGGCTTTTTGGGCATGAGTGGGAGTGGTTGAGTGAGTTGGTAGTGGGGTTCCAAGATGTGACTAAAGTGGGGTGGTTGATGGGGTTTTCAAATCACACTCCCATCAAGGCTTTTTGGCTCTTGCAAAAGAATACCGCGAAGCACAAACTGACAATCTGCAACTTTAGGACAGGCCGGGAATTTTAGTTCCGACAATCGGTACGGCTGGCCAATGAACACTGAACCCCAATGAGGCGACGTCCAATTATTAGCGATGATGTCCTTGAAAATTCGGCACCCGAACCCGGAATTCAATTCGCGGTCTACACCAGTTGATTGCGACTTTAAAATATCTCAAACTGACGGGCGGCTTTTAGGAGTTACGCGTATCGACCCGCGATAGGTCCACGTACTTAAATTCCTAGCTAGCCTTTCCCTCACGGTCAGTCATCTCGAGAGTGATCAATTCCGAGTGAGATAAATCTAGAGTGCAATAACAAGATATCCATTCATTTATAAATCCCGAAAATGGGTCGAATTTCAGAATGTCACAACTCTTCCCCCCTTACAAAAATTTCGTCCTCGAAATTTAGAAGAAAACAAACTATCCAAATAAATGGGGGTGCTGACGCCTCATTTCTTCTTCGCTTTCCTAGGTGGCTCCTTCGGTCCCATGATGTTCCCAGATTACTTTCACTAGCTGGACTATCTTGTTCCTCAGAACCTGCTCTCTTTTGTCCTCTATCCGAACCGGCCTCTCTACATATGAAACTCTGTCGTCCATTTCGATGACTTCATGATCTAGTATATGAGTCGGGTCAGGCTCGTACTTCCTCAGCATCGACACGTGAAACACGTTGTGAACCTGCGACAAGTTCAGCGGCAAGGCGAGACGGTAGGCTAAGGTCCCGATTCGTTCCAAAATCTCGAATGGACCTACGTACCTTGGGCTTAATTTCCCTTTCTTTCCAAATCGACATAAACCTCGCATCGGTGAAACCTTAAGGAAGACGTGATCTCCCTCTTGAAATTCCAAAGGTCTACGCCGCTTGTCTGCATAACTCTTTTGGCGACTCTGCGCAGTCCTCAGTCTGTCTCTGATAACCTTTACTGACTCCACTGACTGCTGAACCAACTCTGGACCCGTTATGCTCCGTTCACCAACCTCATCCCAACACACTGGAGTTCTGCAAGCTCTGCCATACAATGCCTCAAACGGTGCCATTCTGATACTCTGCTGATAGCTATTGTTGTATGCAAACTCGACCAAATGCAGCTGTTCTTCCCAACCCCCTTTGAAATCTATTACACATGCCCTCAACATGTCCTCGAGTGTTTGTATTGTCCTCTCTGACTGTCCATCTGTCTGCGGGTGATAAGCTGTACTAAACTGCAGTTTCGTTCCCAAGGCCTACTGTAAACTCTTCCAAAAGTTTGATGTGAACCTAGGGTCACGGTCCGAAATGACAGTCACTGGTACTCCGTGCAGTCGCACGATCTGACGCACATACAACTTTGCCAACTTATCCAAATCAAGATCCTTTCGCACGGCGATGAAGTGTGCAGACTTAGTCAATATGTCTACCACGACCCAAATGGAATCATTGCCCCTCTGACTCCTTGGCAAACTTGTCACGAAGTCCATCGTGATATGTTCCCATTTCCACTCTGGAATTTCTAACGGTTGACGAATCCACCAGGTTTACAGTGTTGTGCTTTTACTTGTTGGCACGTCAAACACTTAGCCACATGCTTGGCCACGTCCACTTTCATTCCATTCCACCAGTAATGCTGACGCAGATTCTGATACATCTTCGTACTGCCTGGATGGATACTGTAGTTGCTTCGATGGGCTTCTGACAAAATCTCCTCCTTTAGTTCCTCGTCATTGGGCACACACAGACGTCCACGGAACTTTAAGATCCCATCCTCGGATACTTGAAAGTCGGGTTTCCTCTTAGTTACGTCTATACTCAGGATCTTCTGAATATCAGGGTCCGTAGATTGTAAAGCCTTAATCCTTGCCTGAATCTCCGGTTTTATCCTCAAAGTAGCTAACAAACTCGTGAGGTGACCTACCTCGAACTTAAACTCCGAATCTCTTATTCCTTCGAGTAAAGTCCACTCCTTAACCATCATATACGCTACACTCGATTTCCGACTTAGTGCATCCGCGACTTTATTAGCCTTCCCAAGGTGGTATAAGATGTCGCAGTCGTAGTCCTTCAGTAATTCCATCCAACGGCGTTGTCTCATGTTCAGCTCTTGTTGGAAAAATAGGTACTTTAAACTCTGGTGGTCCGTGTAGATTTGAAACCTTTCTCCAATCAAATAGTGTCTCCAAATCTTCAATGCAAAGACAATCGCTGCAAGCTCTAAGTCATGCGTCGGGTAGTTCTGTTCATGAGGCCTCAATTGTTGCGATGCGTATGCAACAACTCTACCATGCTGCATTAGAACGCATCCTAATCCCTTTAGCGATGCATCACTATAGATCTCAAACCCTCCAGGACCAGATGGTATCGTTAATACTGGTGCAGTCGTTAGCTTATGCTTAAGCTCTTGACAAATCCCTTCGCACCTATCTGTCCATTCAAACCTCGTTTCCTTCCTCAATAACCGCGTCATCGGAGTAGCTATCGACGAGAATCCTTCCACAAACCGTCTGTAATACCCCGCCAGACCTAGAAAACTGCGTACCTCTGTAACTGACGTCGGTCTCGGCCAATTCGCTACCGCTTCGATCTTCGTCGGATCCACCGAGATTCCATCTCCTGATATTATATGACCTAGAAATGCTACCCGATTGAGCCAGAACTTGCACTTACTGAACTTGGTGTACAGTGCGTGTTCTCTTAAGGTCCGTAGAACCATACTTAGATGTTCCTCATGTTCCTCCGGGCTCTTCGAGTATACCAAGATGTCGTCGATGAACAGTATGACGAATTGATCCAAAAACTCCTTGAATATCCGATTCATCATATCCATAAAGGCAGCTGGGGCATTGGTCAGTCCAAAAGGCATGACGGTAAACTCGTAATGTCCATACCTCGTACGGAATGCCGTCTTCGGTATGTCCTCCCTCTTGATCCTCAACTGATGATAGCCCGTCCTCAGGTCTATCTTAGAGAACACTGCCGCCCCTTGCAGTTGATCGAACAAGTCGTCGATCCTTGGCAGTGGATACTTATTCTTGACGGTCACCTGATTCAGTTGTCGATAGTCAATGCACAAACGCAATGACCCGTCCTTTTTCTTCACAAACAGCACTGGCGCTCCCCACGGTGACGCACTAGGGCAGATGAATCCCTTATCCAGCAGCTCTTGCATTTGAACCTTCAGCTCTTTCAACTCTGACAAGGCCATCCTGTATGGCGCTCTAGAGATTGGCTCCGTCCCAGGGGCCAACTCGATTACAAACTCCACTCCTCTTTCTAGCGGCAATCCCAGCAATTCTTGAGGAAAGACATCGGGAAAATTGCGCACCACGACTATGTCTTCTAGCCTTGATTCCATGATCGTCGAATCCACAACAGACGCTAGAAATCCTTGACACCCTTCATCAAGCAGCTTAGTCACCTCAAGTGACGAAATCCAAGGGATCGAGGTTCCTCCTCGGCTTCCCACAAATTCATATCTAGGATGACCAATCGGATTAAATTGGATCACCCTGCTACCACAGTCCATCACAGCCCTTTGTTTCCCTAACCAATCCATTCCTACTATCACATCAAAATCATGCATAGTCAAAACTGCCAAGTCTATCCATTCATCTTTACCGCCAATGTTTAACTTACAGTTCGAGCATCCTAACGAAATCAACACTTTATCCTTTAGGGGTGTGGTAACATGCAACATTACTCCTAACGGTTTCGATTCAATACCAGCCAAATTCACAAACTGAGCAGACACAAAGGAGTGCGACGCTCCCGGATCAAACAAGGCATAAGCGGCATGATCACATAAAGAGACGGTACCTATGATCACGCCTAGAGCATCTTTCGCCTCCTGACGTACCATTGCAAAAACTCTTCCTTGTGCCGGCGGCCTATTCTGGTTGTTCTGCGGCACGGCTCCAGTCTGAGGTCCAATCCGAGGTTGCTGAGGTTGGAATCTTGGTCCTGCAGCCTGATTCGGACAATTCCTTATCTGATGATCATGCCCGCCACACTTGAAGCAAGCTCCCATCCTACCGGGGCAAGGGCCATTCCCGTGCCTGCTTCCGCAAGATCGACACACCATGCCAGATTGGTATGCCGGCTTCCCAAAATTCTTTCTGACTGGAGGGACAAAACGTATATTTCCCTCTGCCGGTCTCTTCCCAAAGTGCCGGTTGTCCCTATTAGGCGCATACCTCGATCCAATTGCGATAGCCCTCTCGTTCATATCTCGCTCTACCATCTGAGCTCTCTCATAAAGTTCATTGTAATCCCTCAGATTTAGGAGTATCAGCTGACTGCGCAGTTCCGGCTTCAGTCCATCTCGAAACCTCCTCTCTCTGTCTAGCGGGTTCTCAACCATCCTAGGTGAGAACTTAGACAGCCTAGCAAACTCTGCTTCATACTGGTCGACTGACATCTGATTCTGACGGAGTCGCAGGAATTCTGTCATCTTCCTCTCTTGTGCAGTCTCAGAGAAGTACTTTCCATTGAATGTCTCCACAAAGGCGGTCCAGGTTGGAACCGTACCCACGAGGAAAATCCTTCCTTTGGTGGCCTCCCACCAGTCATCGGCGTTGCCTTGAAGCTGGTACACTGCCAACGTAACCTTTTCCTCCTCAGTGCACCCTAGCAGTGCAAACGCCTTCCCCAATTCCTCAATCCAACTAGAGGCAGCCTCAGGATCACCCTTCCCGTCAAACTTAGACGGCCTCAGCTTCAGAAATTGTTCCACCAATTGATGCATTTGACGATTCCCCTGAGCATCTCCTTGGTTACCATTGAGTCCATTTGCAGCGGCGACAGCAGCTTCAGCAGCTTGGGCAACCGTGGCAGCTCGTTCTTGAGCCTCCCTCCCCATCAGATTCCCTATCTCTTCCAACGCTCTGATGACCCCTTCCATTCTAGGGTCTTCCACCTCAGGTCTTGCTCGAGAGCTAGACGCTCCACCAGATCCTCTACCCTGTCTGCTCATCCTCACAGGGTTCTCACACGCCTAACCTGCTATAATTCCGCCAAGGAATTAGAGACCTAAACCATCTACTCAAGCCTAGCAGCTCTAAGCAACAGCTCACAACATCCACGACAACAACAACAATAACAACCACAATGCAAGCAGCCACAAGAGCACAAACAACACAGATCTTGCTCTTACCTCAAGTCCTGCCGCACCTGCAACTTAGCATAATCACTACGCACTACTCAACCAACCAAGCAGAAGCTAACACAGTAACATAGAATACTCAGGCTACACCAAAGCAAGTCTACCAATCACAAGCACAGACTCACACCACATGCGTAACGCGCTAAACTCTAGCGAACCACTAAGGTCTCTCTACCTACTATCCTCAAAACCGTCACTCCTTATCACTCCAAGGCTCAACCAACATGGATCGAGCTGACCTTGCTCTGATACCAATTCAACGGGGACGTCACGCCCCGCGTCCTACGAGTGCGCGACACCCCTTCAGCGATCGATAAGAGTTGCGACAAGCCAGGACTAGTCGCCGACCCAGATCAAGTCTTAAGACCTTAAAGCGTGCGCTAGTGGAAACGAACTCAACACCCAGACAATAAAATTCAAGATGAGGATAGAGAAGAGAGAAACGGGAAACAAACCATTATATAAACATGCCAAGGTTCAAGTTACAACCACGGACAACATCAGGAGCAGCCATCACCTACAAAAGGGTACCATGGCCCACTAACCTATATCCATTACTAGGATATACCAAAAAGGTGAGAAACACTATCCTAGTCTTCAACCCTCGTCATCACCAGACAGTGGTTCCTCTTCAGGATCGAACTCCATAGGTTCCTCGGCACGCTCCGGCTCCTCAGGTTTAGGGGTCTGAAATATTTTAACTTACAACTATGAGAATAAATCCCAATAAGCTCACCCCTAAGTCTCGGTTAGGACAACAAGTACCACCAGACCAACCTAGCATGCAGTCTAAACCACCCGGACTACAATTTCACAACACGAGGCAAACAAGCCAGGCATAACTAGTACGATTAATCTCACCAGCTCAGGCCACAATTGCAACACATAGCACTCAACAGTGCTTCACATATACGTATATACCTTTATACATAGCTCAAGTCTGAAAAGATCGTGACCCGCGTTTAACGCCTCAGGTACACGTCACAACCCGCGTTTAACGCCTCAGGTTTGGGTCCAAAGCCCAGTCAGACATCAAATCCCGCGTTTAACGCCTCAGGATTGCACAACACCCCGCGTTTAACGCTTCAGGGTCCAAATCACATATACACATCACAAAGCATATATTTTCAGAGCGAGCCTCGCGTAACACGCATCAAGGCATAAATCAAATATATCACTCGCACGACCACACGTGCACATGAAAGTTCACCAATCAATTCCCACAATCCAGAGCACAATTAAGCTAACCCGAAATTCACATTCGCGCAAAATGCTCTAAACCGAGCCACATACCACGCACTTGAACACAATCAAATTCCACCACACCAAACATACTATTCAATGCTTCAAATGTCAATCCCACGTATCCACACATCAACATGAAATTCCCAAATTCGGGTCCCCCTAAGGCAACCCCCAAAACAGCCCCTAAATGCACATAAATCACTCCTCTCAAGTGCAAATCAACCACAAACCCATCTAGGATTAACATACTACACCAATCAAGTTTCTAACCACTTAAAACATCACCCAAGAGCTCTAATATTCATCCCAAACACTTTTAAAATTTCTGATCTTCGATGAATAGTGTCCATCTTCGATGAATAGTGCTCGACCTTCAATGAACAGTGCAAATGGCAGCCACTAAAATCCACTTAAAACTACATCTAAGCTAGTCTAATGATGACCTACCACCCTAATCAAGAGTTAGGAGGTTGCTTACCCAAATCCAAGCTTGAAATCCACACAAACCCCTCAAGATCAGCCCCTAAAACCCCCAGCAACAGCGGCGAACGGCGGTGGCTTGGCGAGCTGGGCGGCGGTGGTGCAAGGCTGAACGGCGGCGGCGTCTTGGCGGGACCGGCGGTGGCGTGAGGTTGCTGGTTGGTGCCGGTGTGGAGGAGGAGAGGATGAGGGAAAGCTTCAGCCAAGAGGGGGGGAAAGGAGAGAGTGAAAGTGAGAGGAGAGTGAGAGTGAGAGTGAAAAGATGGAGAGAGGATGGCAAGACACATCCCTTGATCTTAGGCTTTTTGGGCATGAGTGGGAGTGGTTGAGTGAGTTGGTAGTGGGGTTCCAAGATGTGACTAAAGTGGGGTGGTTGATGGGATTTTCAAATCACACTCCCATCAAGGCTTTTTGGCTCTTGCAAAAGAATACCGCGAAGCACAAACTGACAATCTGCAACTTTAGGACAGGCCGGGAATTTTAGTTCCGACAATCGGTACGGCTGGCCAATGAACACTGAACCCCAATGAGGCGACGTCCAATTATTAGCGATGATGTCCTTGAAAATTCGGCACCCGAACCCGGAATCCAATTCGCGGTCTACACCAGTCGATTGCGACTTTAAAATATCCCAAACTAATGGGCGGCTTTTAGGAGTTACGCGTATCGACCCGCGATAGGTCCACGTACTTAAATTACTAGCTAGCCTTTCCCTCACGGTCTGTCATCTCGAGAGTGATCAATTCCGAGTGAGATAAATCTAGAGTGCAATAACAAGATATCCATTCATTTATAAATCCCGAAAATGGGTCGAATTTCAGAAAGTCACACCTATACGATCGATACTATGCTTGATTCTACTTAATATTTCAAGAACATAAACATAGGTAAATGCAACGTACTTCAGCAAAGGATTATCTATGAAATAGGCACGAGTTTCAGACAATTCATTGAGTAGAAATGACGTTTAGAGGGTAAAATTGCCTAAGTAAATTTGAGATTGCCTATGTACCTATAAGGTCGATACTATGCTTGATTCTGCTTAATATTTCAAGAACATAGACATAGCCAAATGGAACGTACTTCAGCAAAGGATTATCTATGCAATAGGCACGAGTTTCAGACAATTCATCAAGTAGAATTGAGGTTGAGTGCGTAAAATTGCCTAAATAAATATGAGATTCCCTAAGTACCTATACGATCGATACTATGCTTGATTCTACTTAATTCTTCAAGAACATAAACATAGGTAAATACAACGTACTTCAGCAAAGGATTATCTATGCAATAGTTAGGAGTTTCAGACAATTCATTGAGTAGAAATGACATTTAGAGGGTAAAATTGCCTAAGTAAATATGAGATTGCCTAAGTACCTATAAGGTCGATACTATGCTTGATTCTGCTTAATATTTCAAGAACATAAACATAGGTAAATGGAACGTACTTCAGCAAAGGATTATCTATGCAATAGGCATGAGTTTCAGACAATTCATCAAGTAGAATTGAGGTGGAGGGCGTAAAATTGCCTAAATAAATATGAGATCGCCTAAGTACCTATACCATCGATACTATGCTCGATTCTACTTAATATTTCAAGAACATAAACATAGGTAAATGCAACGTACTGCAGCAAAGGATTATCTATGCAATAGGCACGAGTTTCAGACAATTCATTGAGTAGAAATGACGTTTAGAGGGTAAAATTGCCTAAGTAAATATGAGATTGCCTAAGTACCTATAAGATCGATATTGTGCTTGATTCTACTTAATATTTCAAAGACATCAACATAGGAAAATGGAACGTACTTCACCGGAGAATTATCTATGAAATAGGCACGAGTTTCGGACAATTGATTAAGTAGAAATGACGTTTAGATGGTAAAATTGCCTAAGTAAATATGAGATTGCCTAAGTACCTATAAGATCGATACTATGCTTGATTCTACTTAATATTTCAAGAACATTAACATAGGAAAATGGAACGTACTTCGCCAGAGAATTATCGATGAAATAGGTACGAGTTTAAGAGAATTCATTGAGTAGAAATGATGTTTAGATGATAAAATTGCCTAAATAAATATGAGATTGCCTAAGTACCTATAAGATCGATACTGTGCTTGATTCTACTTAATATTTCAAGAACATTAACATAGGAAAATGGAACGTACTTCACCAGAGAATTATCTATGAAATAGGCACGAGTTTGAGACAATTCATTAAGAAGAAATGACATTTAGAGGGTAAAATTAACTAAGTAAATATGAGATTGCCTAAGTACCTATAAGATCGATACTGTGCTTGATTCTACTTCGTATTTCAAGAACATAAACATAGGAAAATGGAACGTACTTCACCAGAGAATTATCTATGAAATAGGGACGAGTTTCAGAGAATTCATTAAGTAGAAATGACGTTTAGAGGGTAAAATTGCCTAAGTAAATATGCGATTGCCTAAGTACCTATAAGGTCGATACTATGCTTGATTCTTCTTAATATTTCAAGAACATAGACATAGCCAAATGGAAAGTACATCAGCAAAGGATTATCTATGCAATAGGCACGAGTTGCAGACAATTCATCATGTAGAATTGAGGTTGAGCGCGTAAAATTGCCTAAATAAAGATGAGATTGCCTAAGTACCTATACCATTGATACTATGCTTGATTCTACTTAATATTTCAAGAACATAAACATAGGTAAATGCAAAGTACTTCAGCAAAGGATTATCTATGAAATAGGCACGAGTTTCAGACAATTGATTGAGTAGAAATGACGTTTAGAGGGTAAAATTGCCTAAGTAAATATGAGATTGCCTAAGTACCCATAAGATCGATACTATGCTTGGTTCTACTTAATATTTCAAGAAAATTAATATAGGAAAATAGAACATACTTCACAAGAGGATTATCTATGCAATAGGCATGAGTTTCAGACAATTCATTGAGTAGAAATGACGTTTAGAGGGTAAAATAGCCTAAGTAAATATTAGATTGCCTAAGTACCTATAAGATCCATACTGTGTTTGATTCTACTTAATATTTCAAGAACGGTAATATAGGAAAATGGATTGTACTTCACCAGCGAATTATCTATGAAATAGGCACGAGTTTCAGACAATTTATTAAGTAGAAAAGACGTTTAGAGGGTAAAATTGCCTAACTAAATATGAGATTGCCTAAGTACCTATAAGATCGATACTATGCTCTATTCTACTTAATATTTCAAGAATATTAACATAGGAAAATGGAACGTACTTCACCAGAGAATTATCTATGAAATAGGTACGAGTTTCAGAGAATTCATCGAGTAGAAAAGACGTTTAGAGGGTAAAATTGCCTAAGTAAATATGAGATTGCCTAAGTACCTATAAGATCGATACTGTGCTTGATTCTACTTATTATTGCAAGAACATTAACATAGGAAAATGGAACGTACTTCACCAGAGAATTATCTATGGAATAGGTACGAGTTTCAGACAATTCATTAAGGAGAAATGACGTTTAGAGGGTAAAATTGCCTAAGTAAATATGAGATTGCCTAAATACCTATAAGGTCGATACTACGCTTGATTCTGCTTAATGTTTCAAGAACATAAACATAGCCAAATGGAACGTACTTCAGCAAAGGATTATCTAGGTAATAGGGACGAGTTTCAGACAATTCATCAAGTAGAATTGAGGTTGAGTGCGTAAAAATGCCTAAATAAATATGAGATTGCCTAAGTACCTATACGATCAATACTATGCTCGATTCTACTTGATATTTCAGGAACATAAACATAGGTAAATGCAACGTGCTTCAGCAAAGGATTATCTATGAAATAGGCACGAGTTTCAGACAATTTATTGAGTAGAAATGACGTTTAGAGGGTAAAATTGCCTAAGTAAATATGAGATTGCCTATGTACCTATAAGGTCGATACTATCCTTGATTCTGCTTAATATTTCAAGAACATAAAAAAAGACAAATGGAACGTACTTCAGCAAAGGATTATCTATGCAATAGGCACGAGTTTCGGAGAATTCATTAAGAAGAAATGACGTTTAGTGGGTAAAATTGCCTAAGTAAATAAGAGATTGCCTAAGTACCTATAAGATCGATACTGTGCTTGATTCTACTTAATATTTCAAGAACATTGACATAGGAAAATGGAACGTACTTCACCAGAGAATTATCTATGAAATAGGCACGAGTTTCAGACAATTCATTAAGAAGAAATGACGTTTAGAGGGTAAAATTGCCAAAGTAAATATGAGATTGCCTAAGTACCTATAAGATCGATACTGTGCTTGATTATACGTCGTATTTCAAGAACATAAACTTAGGAAAATGGAACGTACTTCACCAGAGAATTATCTATGAAATAGGTACGAGTTTCAGAGAATTCGTTGTGTAAAAATGACGTTTAGATGGTAAAATTGCCTAAGTAAATATGAGATTGCCTAAGTACCTATAAGATCGATACTGTGCTACTTTCTACTTAATATTTCAAGAACATTAAAATAGGAAAATGGAACGTACTTCACTCGAGAATTATCTATGAAATAGGCACGGGTTTCAGACAATTTATTAAGAAGAAATGACGTTTAGAGGGTAAAATTGCCTAAGTAAATATGAGATTGCCTAAGTACCTATAAGATCGACACTGTGCTTGATTCTACTTTTTATTTCAAGAATATACACATAGGAAAATGGAACGTACTTCACCAGAGAATATCTATGAAATAGGGACGAGTTTCAGACAATTTATTAAGTAGAAATGACGTTTAGAGGATTAAAATGCCTAAGTAAATATGCGATTGCCTAAGTACCTACAAGGTCGATACTATGCTTGATTCTGCTTAATATTTCAAGAACATAGACATAGCCAAATGGAACGTACTTCAGCAAAGGATTATCTATGTAATAGGCACGAGTTTCAGACAATTCATCAAGTAGAATTGAGGTTGAGTGCGTAAAATTGCCTAAATAAATATGAGATTGCCTAAGTACCTATACGATCGATACTATGCTTGATTCTACTTAATTCTTCAAGAACATAAACATAGGTAAATACAACGTACTTCAGCAAAGGATTATCTATGCAATAGTTAGGAGTTTCAGACAATTCATTGAGTAGAAATGACATTTAGAGGGTAAAATTGCCTAAGTAAATATGAGATTGCCTAAGTACCTATAAGGTCGATACTATGCTTGATTCTGCTTAATATTTCAAGAACGTAAACATAGGTAAATGCAACGTACTTCGGCAAAGGATTATCTATGAAATTGGCACGAGTTTCAGACAATTCCTTGAGTAGAAATGACGTTTAGAGGGTAAACTTACCTAAGTAAATATGAGATTGCCTATGTACCTATAAGGTCGATACTATCCTTGATTCTGCTGAATATTTCAAGAACATAAACATAGGCAAATGGAACGTACTTCAGCAAAGGATTGTCTATGCAATAGGCACGACTTTCGGACAATTCATTAAGAAGAAATGACGTTTAGAGGGTAAAATAGCCTAAGTAAATATGAGATTGCCTAAGTGTCTATAAGATCGATACTGTGCTTGATTCTACTTCGTATTTCAAGAACATAAACATAGGAAAATGGAACGTACTTCACCAGAGAATTATCTACGAAATAGGACGAGTTTCAAACAATTCATTAAGTAGAAATGACGTTCAGAGGGTAAAATTGCCTAAGTAAATGTGAGATTGCCTAAGTACCTATAAGGTAGATATTATGCTTGATTCTGCCTGATATTTCAAGAACATAGACATAGCCAAATGGAACGTACTTCAGCAAAGGATTATCTATGCAATAGGCACGAGTTTCAAACAATTCATCAAGTAGAATTGAGGTTGAGTGCGTAAAATTGCCTAAATAAATAGGAGATTGCCTAAGTACCTATACCATCGATACTATGGTGGATTCTACTTAATATTTCAAGAACATAAACATAGGTAAATGTAACGTACTTCAGCAAAGGATTATCTATGAAATAGGCACTAGTTTCAGACAATTCATTGAGTAGAAATGACGTTTAGAGGGTAAAATTGCCTAAGTAAATATGAGATTGCCTAAGTACCCATAAGATCGATACTATGATTGCTTCTGCTTAATATTTCAAGAACATTAATATAGAAAAATAGAACAAACTTCACAAGAGGATTATCTATGCAATAGGATGAGTTTCAGACAATTCATTGAGTAGAAATGACGTTTAGAGGGTAAAATAGCCTAAGTAAATATTAGATTGCCTAAGTACCTATAAGATCGATACTGTGTTTGATTCTACTTAATATTTCAAGAACATTAACATAGGAAAATGGAACGTACTTCACCAGAGAATTATCTATGAAATAGGTACGAGTTTCAGAGAATTCATTGTGTAGAAATGACGATTAGAGGGTAAAATTGCCTAAGTAAATATGAGATTGCCTAAGTACCTATAAGATCGATACTGTGCTTGATTCTACTTAATATTTCAAGAACATTAACATAGGAAAATGGAACGTACTTCATCAGAGAATATCTATGAAATAGGGACGAGTTTCAGACAAATCATTAAGTAGAAATAACGTTTAGAGGGTAAAATTGCCTAAGTAAATATGAGATTGCCTAAGTACCTATAAGATCGATGCTGTGCTTGATTCTACTTAATATTTAAAGAACATTAACATAGGAAAATGGAACGTACTTCACCAGAGAATATCTATGAAATAGGGACGAGTTTCAGACAATTCATTAAGTAGAAATGACGTTTAGAGGGTAAAATTGCCTAAGTAAATATGAGATTGCCTAAGTACCTATAAGGTAGATACTATGCTTGATTCTGCTTAATATTTCCAGAACATAGACATAGCCAAATGGAACGTAGTTCAGCAAAGGATTATCTATGCAATAGGCACGAGTTTCGGACAATTCATTAAGAAGAAATGACGTTTAGAGGGTAAAATTGCCTAAGTACCTATAAGATCGATACTGTGCTTGATTCTACTTCGTATTTCAAGAACATAAACATAGGAAAATGGAACGTACTTCACTAGAGAATATCTATGAAATAGGGACGAGTTTCAGACAATTCATTAAGTAGAAATGACGTTTAGAGGGTAAACATGCCTAAGTAAATATGAGATTGCCTAAGTACCTATAAGGTAGATACTAGGCTTGATTCTGCTTAATATTTCAAGAACATAGACATAGCCAAATGGAACGTACTTCAGCAAAGGATTATCTATGCAATAGGCACGAGTTTCGGACAATTCATTAAGAAGAAATGACGTTTAGAGGGTAAAATTGCCTAAGTAAATATGAGATTGCCTAAGTACCTATAAGATCGATACTGTGCTTGATTCTACTTCGTATTTCAAGAACATAAACATAGGAAAATGGAACGTACTTCACTAGAGAATATCTATGAAATAGGGATGAGTTTCAGACAATTCATTAAGTAGAAATGACGTTTTGAGGGTAAAATTGCCTATGTAAATACGAGATTGCCTAAGTACCTATAAGGTAGATACTATGCTTGATTCTGCTTAATATTTCATGAACATAGACATAGGCAAATGGAACGTACTTCAGCAAAGGATTATCTATGCAATAGACAAGAGTTTCAGACAATTCATCAAGTAGAATTGAGTTTGAGTGCGTAAAATTGCCTAAATAAATATGAGATTGCCTAAGTTCCTATACCATCGATACTATTCTTGATTCTACTTAATATTTCAAGAACATAATCAAAGGGAAATGCATCGTACTTCAGCAAAGGATTATCCATGAAATAGGCACGAGTTTCAGACAATCCATTGAGTAGAAATGACGTTTAAAGGGCAAAACTGCCTAAGTAAATATGAAATTGCCTAAGTACCCATAAGATCGATACTATGCTTGCTTCTCCTTAATATTTCAAGAACCTTAATATAGGAAAATAGAACATACTTCACAAGAGGATTATCTATGCAATAGGCATGAGTTTCAGAAAATTCATTGAGTAGAAATGACGTTTGGAGGGTAAAATAGCCTAAGTAAATATTAGATTGCCTAAGTACCTATAAGATCGATACTGTGTTTGATTCTACATAATATTTCAAGAACATTAACATAGGAAAATGGAACGTACTTCACCAGAGAATTATCTATGAAATAGGTACGAGTTTCATAGAATTCATTGAGTAGAAATGACGTTTAGATGGTAAAATTGCCTAAGTAAATATGAGATTGCTTAAGTACCTATAAGATCGATACTGTGCTAGATTCTACTTAATATTTCAAGAACATTAACATAGGAAAATGGAACGTACATCACAAGAGAATTATCTATGAAATTGGCACGAGTTTCAGACAATTCATTAAGTAGAAATGACGTTTAGATGGTAAAATTGCCTAAGTAAATATGAGATTGCCTAAGTACCTATAAGATCGATACTGTGCTTGATTCTACTTCGTATTTGAAGAACATAAACATAGGAAAATGGAACGTACTTCACCAAAGAAATATCTATGAAATAGGGACGAGTTTCAGACAATTCATTAAGTAGAAATGACGTTTAGAGGGTAAACTTGCCTAAGTAAATATGAGATTGCCTAAGTACCTATAGGATCGATACTGTGCTTGATTCTACTTCGTATTTCAAGAACATAAACATAGGAAAATCGAACGTACTTCACCAGAGAATATCTATGAAATAGGGACGAGTTTCAGACAATTCATTAAGTAGAAATGACGTTTTGAGGGTAAAATTGCCTATGTAAATATGAGATTGCCTAAGTACCTATAAGGTAGATACTATGCTTGATTCTGCTTAATATTTCAAGAACATAGACATAGGCAAATGGAACGTACTTCAGCAAAGGATTATCTATGCAATAGGCACGAGTTTCAGACAATTCATCAAGTAGAATTGAGTTTGAGTGCGTAAAATTGCCTAAATAAATATGAGATTGCCTAAGTACATATACCATCGATACTATGCTTGATTCTACTTAATATTTCAAGAACATAAACATAGGGAAATGCAACGTACTTCAGCAAAGGATTATCCATGAAATAGGCACGAGTTTCAGACAATCCATTGAGTAGAAATGACGTTTAAAGGGCAAAACTGCCTAAGTAAATATGAAATTGCCTAAGTACCCATAAGATCGATACTATGCTTGCTTCTGCTTAATATTTCAAGAACCTTAATATAGGAAAATAGAACATACTTCACAAGAGGATTATCTATGCAATAGGCATGAGTTTCAGACAATTCATTGAGTAGAAATGACGTTTGGAGGGTAAAATAGCCTAAGTAAATATTAGATTGCCTAAGTACCTATAAGATCGATACTGTGTTTCATTCTACTTAATATTTCAAGAACATTAACAAAGGAAAATGGAACGTACTTCACCAGAGAATTATCTATGAAATGGGTACGAGTTTCATAGAATTCATTGAGTAGAAATGACGTTTAGATGGTAAAATTGCCTAAGTAAATATGAGATTGCTTAAGTACCTATAAGATCGATACTGTGCTAGATTCTACTTAATATTTCAAGAACATTAACATAGGAAAATGGAACGTACATCACAAGAGAATTACCTATGAAATTGGCACGAGTTTCAGACAATTCATTAAGTAGAAATGACGTTTAGAGGGTAAAATTGCCTAAGTAAATATGAGATTGCCTAAGTACCTATAAGATCAATACTGTGCTTGATTCTACTTCGTATTTCAAGAACATAAACATAGGAAAATGGAACGTACTTCACCAAATAAATATCTATGAAATAGGGACGAGTTTCAGACAATTCATTAAGTAGAAATGACGTTTAGAGGGTAAAATTGCCTAAGTAAATATGAGATTGCCTAAATACCTATAAGGTAGATACTATGCTTGATTCTGCTTAATATTTCAAGAACATAAACATGGCCAAATGGAACGTACTTCAGCAAAGGATTATCTATGCAATGGGCACGAGTTTCAGACAATTCATCAAGTAGAATTGAGGTTGAGTGCGTAAAATTACCTAAATAAATATGGAATTGCCTAAGTACCTATACTATCGATACTATGCTTGATTGTACTTAATATTTCAAGAACATAAACATAGGTAAATGCAACGTACTACAGCAAAGGATTATCTATGAAATAGGCACAAGTTTCAGACAATTTATTGAGTAGAAATGCCGTTTAGAGGGTAAAATTGCCTGAGTAAATAGGAGATTGCCTATGTACCTATAAGGTCGATACTTTGCTTGATTACTCTTAATATTTCAAGAACATAAACATAGGCAAATGGAACGTACTTCAGCAAAGGATTATCTATGCAATAGGCACGAGTTTCAGACAATTCATCAAGTAGAATTGAGGTTGAGTGCGTAAAATTGCCTAAATAAATATGAGATTGCCTAAGTACCTATACCATCGATACTATGCTTGATTCTACTTAATATTTCAAGAACGTAAACATAGGTAAATGCGACGAACTTCGGCAAAGGATTATCTAAGAAATAGGCACGAGTTTCAGACAATTCATTGAGTAGAAATGACGTTTAGAGGGTAAAATTGCCTAAGTAAATATGAGATTGCCTATGTACCTATAAGGTCGATACTATGCTTGATTCTGCTTAACATTTCAAGAACATAAACATAGGCAAATCGAACGTACTTCAGCAAAGGATTATCTATGCAATAGGCACGAGTTTCAGACAATTCATCAAATAGAATTGAGGTTGAGTGCATAAAATTGCCTAAATAAATATGAGATTGCCTAAGTACCTATAGCATCGATACTATGCTTGATTATACTTAATATTTCAAGAACATAAACATAGGTAAATGCAACGTACTTCAGCAAAGAATTATCTATGCAATAGGCATGAGTTTTAGACAATTCATTGAGTAGAAATGACGTTTAGAGGGTAAAATTGCCTAAGTAAATATGAGATTACCTAAGTACCTATAAGGTTGATACTATGCTTGATTCTGCTTAATATTTCAAGAACATAAACATAGCCAAATGGAACGTACTTCAGCAAAGGATTATCTATGCAATAGGCACGAGTTTCAGACAATTGATTGAGTAGAAATGACCTTTAGAGGGTAAAATTGCCAAAGTAAATATGAGATTGCGTAAGTACCTATAAGGTCGATACTATGCTTGATTCTGGTTAATATTTCAAGAACATAAACATAGGTAAATGCAACGTACTTCAGCAAAGGATTATCTATGCAATAGGCACGAGTTTCAGACAATTCATTGAGTAGAAATGATGTTTAGAGGGTAAAATTGCCTAAGTAAATATGAGAGTGCCAAAGTACCTATAAGATCGATACTGTGCTTGATTCTACTTAATAATTCATGAACATTAACATAGGAAAATGGAACGTAGTTCACCAGAGAATTATCTATGAAATAGGTACGAGTTTTGGAGAATTCATCCAGTAGAAATGACGTTTAGAGGGCAAAATTGCCTAAGTAAATATGAGATTGCGTAAGTACCTATAAGGTCGATACTATGCTTGATTCTGCTTAATATTTCAAGAACATAAACATAGGCAAATGGAACGTACTTCAGCAAAGGATTATCTATGCAATAGGCACGAGTTTCAGACAATTCATCAAATAGAATTGAGGTTGAGTGCATAAAATTGCCTAAATAAATAAGAGATTGCCTAAGTACCTATACCATCGATACTATGCTTGATTATTCTTAATATTTCAAGAACAAAAACATAGGTAAATGCAACGTACTTCAGCAAAGAATTATCTATGCAATAGGCATGAGTTTCAGACAATTCATTGAGTAGAAATGACGTTTAGAGGGTAAAATTGCCTAAGTAAATATGAGATTACCTAAGTACCTATAAGGTCGATACTATGCTTGATTCTGCTTAATATTTCAAGAACATAAATATAGCCAAATGGAACGTATTTCAGCAAAGCATTATCTATGCAATAGGCACGAGTTTCAGACAATTGATTGAGTAGAAATGACCTTTAGAGGGTAAAATTTCCAAAGTAAATATGAGATTGCGTAAGTACCTATAAGGTCGATACTTTGCTTGATTCTGGTTAATATTTCAAGAACATAAACATAGCCAAATGGAACGTAC
Source organism: Lenwebbia sp. NSW1173648 (assembly GCA_029784005.1). Classification (NCBI taxonomy): domain Eukaryota; kingdom Viridiplantae; phylum Streptophyta; class Magnoliopsida; order Myrtales; family Myrtaceae; genus Lenwebbia; species Lenwebbia sp. NSW1173648. Next base: position 198,671 of record JARCGZ010000002.1, read on the forward strand.
TTCAGCAAAGGATTATCTATGCAATAGACACGAGTTTGAGACAATTCATCAAGTAGAATTGAGGTTGAGTGCGTAAAACTGCCTAAATAAATATGAGATTGCCTAAGTACCTATACGATCGATACTATGCTTCATTCTACTTAATATTTCAAGAACATAAACATAGGTAAATGCAACGTACTTCAGCAAAGGAATATCTATGAAATAGGCACGAGTTTCAGACAATTCATTGAGTAGAAATGAAGTTTTGAGGGTAAAATTGCCTAAGTAAATATGAGATTGCCACAGTACCCATAAGATCGATACTATGCTTGCTTCTGCTTAATATTTCAAGAACATTAATATAGGAAAATAGAACGTACTTCACAAGAGGATTATCTATGCAATAGGCATGAGTTTCAGACAATTCATTGAGTAGAAATATCGTTTAGAGGGTAAAATAGCCTAAGTAAATATTAGATTGCCTAAGTACCTATAAGATCGATACTGTGCTTGATTCTACTTCATATTTCAAGAATATTAACATAGGAAAATGGAACGTACTTCACTAGAAAACTTTCTATGAAATAGGTTCGAGTTTCAGAGAATTCATTGTGTAGAAATGGCGTTTAGAGGGTAAAATTGCCTAAGTAAATATGAGATTGCCTAAGTACCTATAAGATCGATACTGTGGTCGATTCTACTTAATATTTCAAGAATATTAACATAGGAAAATGGAACTTACTTCACCCGAAAATTTTCTATGAAATAGGTACGAGTTTTAGAGAATTCATTGAGTAGAAATGACGTTTAGAGGGTAAAATTGCCTAAGTAAATATGAGATTGCCTAAGTACCTATAAGATCGATACAGTGCCTGATTCTACTTAATATTTTAAGAACATTAACATAGCCAAATGAAACGTACTTCAGCAAAGGATTATCTATGCAATAGGCATGAGTTTCCGACAATTCATCAAATAAAATTGAGGTTGAGTGCGTAAAATTGCCTAAATAAATATGAGATTGCCTAAGTACATATACGATCGATACTATGCTCGATTCTACTTAATATTTCAAGAACATAAACATAGCTAAATGAAACGTACTTTTGCAAAGGATTAACTATGCAATAGGCACGAGTTTTAGACAATTCATCGAGTAGAAATGACGTTTAGAGGGTAAAATTGCCTAAGTAAATATGAGATTGCCTAAGTTCCTGTACGATCGGTACCATGCTCGATTCAACGTAATATTTCAAGAACATAAACATAGCTAAATAGAACGTACTTTTGCAAAGGATTTTCTATGCAATAGGCACGAGTTTCAGATAATTCATTGAGTAGAAATGACGTTTAGAGGGTAAAATTGCCTAAGTAAATATGAGATTGCCTAAGTGCCTATAAGATCAATACTGTGCTTGATTCTACATAATATTTCAAGAACATAAACATAGGTAAATGTGACGTACTTCAGCAAAGGATTATCTATGCAATAGGCACGAGTTTCAGACAATTCATTGAGTAGAAATGACGTTTAGAGGGTAAAATTGCTTAAGTAAATATGAGATTGCCTAAGTACCTATAAGGTCGATACTACGATTGATTTTACTTAATATTTCAAGAACATACACATAGCCAAATGGAACGTACTTCAGCAAAGGATTATCTATGCAATAGGCACGAGTTTCCGACAATTCATCAAGTAGAATTGAGGTTGAGTGCGTAGAATTGGCTAAATAAATATGAGATTGCCTAAGTACCTATACAATCGATACTATGCTTGAATCTACTTAATATTTCAAGAACATAAACATAGGTAAATGCAACGAATTTCAGCAAAGGATTATCTTTGCAATAGGCACGAGTTTCAGACAATTCATTGAGTAGAAATGACGTTTAGAGGGTAAAATTGCCTAAGTAAATATGAGATTGCCTAAGTACCAATTAGATCGATATTGTGCTTGATTCTACTTAATATTTCAAGAACATTAACATAGGAAAATGGAACGTACTTCACCAGGGAATTATCAATGAAATAGGCACGAGTTTCAGACAATTCATTATGTAGAAATGACGTTTAGAGGGTGAAATTGCCTAAGTAAATATGAGATTACCTAAGTACCTATAAGATCGATACTATGCTTGCTTCTCCTTAATATTTCATGAACATTAATATAGGAAATGGAACGTACTGCCCCAACGAATTATCTATGAAATAGGTACGAGTTTCAGAGAATTCATTGTGTAGAAATGACGTTTAGAGGGTAAAATTGCCTAAGTAAATATGAGATTGCCTAAGTACCTATAAGATCGATACTGTGCTTGATTCTACTTAATATTTCAAGAACATTAACATACAAAAATGGAACGTACTTCACTAGAGAATTATCTAGGAAATAGGAACGAGTTTCAGACAATTTATTAAGAAGAAATGACGTTTAGAGGGTAAAATTGCCTAAGTAAAGATGAGATTGCCTAAGTACCTATTAGATCGATACTGTGCTTGATTCTACTTCTTATTTCAAGAACATAAACATAGGAAAATGGAACGTACTTCACTAGAGAATTATCTATGAAATAGGCACTAGTTTCAGATAATTCATTAAGAAGAAATGACGTTTAGAGGGTAAAATTGCCTAAGTAAATATGAGATTGCCTAAGTAACTATAAGATCGATACTATGCTTGATTCTACTTAATATTTCAAGAACATTAACATAGGAAAATGGAACCTACTTCACTAGAGAATTATCTATGAAATAGGCACGAGTTTCAGACAATTTATTAAGAAGAAATGACGTTTAGAGGGTAAAATTGCCTAAGTAAATATGAGATTGCCCAAGTACCTATAAGATCGATACTGTGCTTGATTCTACTTAATATTTCAAGAACATTAACATAGGAAAATGGAACGTACTTCACCAGAGAATTATCTATGAAATAGGCACGACTTTCAGACAATTCATTCAGAAGAAATGACGTTTAGAGGGTAAAATCGCCTAAGTAAATATGAGATCGCCTAAGTACCTATAAGATCGATACTATGCTTGCTTCTGCTTAATATTTCAAGAACATTAACATAGGAAAATGGAACGTACTTCACCAGAGAATTATCTACGAAATAGGCACGAGTTTCGAACAATTCATTAAGAAGAAATGACGTTTAGAGGGTAAAATTGCCTAAGTAAATATGAGATTGCCTAAGTACCTATAAGATCGATACTGTGCTTGATTCTACATAATATTTCAAGAACATAAACATAGGAAAATGGAACGTACTTCACCAGAGAATTATCTATGAAATAGGCACGAGTTTCAGACCATTCATTAAGTAGAAATGACGTTTAGAGGGTAAAATTGCCTAAGTAAATATGAGATTGCCTAAGTTCCTATAACATCGATACTGTGCTTGATTCTACTTAATATTTTAAGAACATTAACATAGCCAAATGAAACGAACTTCAACAAAGGATTATCTATGCAATACGGATGAGTTTCCGACAATTCATCAAGTAGAATTGAGGTTGAGTGCGTAAAATTGCCTAAATAAATATGACATTGCCTTAGTACCTATACGATCGATACTATGCTCGATTCTACTTAATATTTCAAGAACATAAACATAGGTAATGCAACTTACTTCAGCAAAGGTTTATCTATGATATAGGCATGAGTTTCAGACAATTCGTCAAGTAGAATTGAAGTGTAGTGCGTAAAATTACCTAAATAAATATGAGATTGCCTAAGTTCCTATACGATCGATACAATGCTCGATTCTGCTTAATATTTCAAGAACATAAACATAGGTAAATGGAACGTACATCAGCAAAGGATTATCTAAGCAATAGGCACGAGTTTCAGATAATTCATTGAGTAGAAATGACGTTTAGAGGGTAAAATTTTCTAAGTAAATATGAGATTGCGTAAGTACCTATAAGGTCGATACTATGCTTGATTCTGTTTAATATTTCAAGACCATAAACATAGCCAAATGGAACGTACTTCAGCAAAGGATTATCTATGCAATAGGCACGAGTTTCAGACAATTCGTCAAGTAGAATTGAGGTTGAGTGCATAAAATTGCCTAAATAAATATGAGATTACCTAAGTACCTATACCATCGATACTATGGTTGATTCTACTTAATATTTCAAGAACATAAACATTGGTAAATGCAACGTACTTCAGCAAAGGATTATCTATGAAATAGGCACGAGTTTCAGACAATTCATTGAGTAGAAATGACCTTTAGAGGGTAAAATTGCCTAAGTAAATATGAGATTGCCTATGTACCTATAAGGTCGATATTATGCTTGATTCTCCTTAATATTTCAAGAACAGAAACATAGGAAAATGGAACGTACTTCACCAGAGAATTATCTATGAAATAGGCACGAGTTTCAGACCATTCATTAAGTAGAAATGACGTTTAGAGGGTAAAATTGCCTAAGTAAATATGAGATTGCGTATGTACCTATAAGGTCGATATTATGCTTGATTCTGCTTCATATTTCAAGAACATAGACATTGGCAAATGGAACGGACTTCAGCAAAGGATTATCTATGCAATAGGCACGAGTTTCAGACAATTCATCAAGTAGAATTGAGGTTGAGTGCGTAAAATTGCCTAAATAAATATGAGATTGCCTAAGTACCTATACGATCGATACTATGCTTGATTCTACATACTATTTCAAGAACATAAACTTAGGTAAATCGAACGTACTTCAGTAAAGGATCATCTATCCAATAGGCACGAGTTTCAGACAATTCATTGAGTAGAAATGATGTTTTGAGGGTAAAATTGCCTAAGTAAATATGAGATTGCCTAAGTACCTATAAGGTCGATACTATGCTTGATTCTGCTTAATATTTCAAGAGCATAAACATTTTCAAATGGAACGTACTTCAGCAAAGGATTATCTATGCAATAGGCATGAGTTTTAGATAATTTATCAAGTAGAATTGAGGTTGAGTGCGTAAAATTGCCTAAATAAATATGAGATTGCCTAAGTACCTATACGATCGATACTATGCTTGATTCTACATACTATTTCAAGAACATAAACATAGGTAAATACAACATAATTCAGCAAAGGATGATCTATGCAATAGGCACGAGTTTCAGACAATCCATTGAGTAAAAATGACGTGTAGAGGGTAAGATTGCCTAAGTAAATATGAGATTGCCTATGTACCTATTAGGTCGATACTATGCTTGATTCTACTTAATATTTCCAGAACATAAACATAGGAAAATGGAACGTACTTCAGCAAAGGATTACCTATGCAATAGGCACGAGTTTGAGACAATTCGTCAAGTAGAATTGTGGTTGAGTGCGTAAAATTGCCTAAATAAATATGAGATTGCCTAAGTACCTATAGGATCGATACTATGCTTGATTATACTTAATATTTCAAGAACATAAACATAGGTAAATACCACATACTTCAGCAAAGTATTATCTATGCAATAGGCTCGAGTTTCAGACAATTCATTGAGTAGAAATGACATTTAGAGGGAAAAATTGCCTAAGTAAATATGAGAATGCCTAAGTACCAATAAGATCGATACTGTGCTTGATTCTACTTAATATTTCAAGAACATAAACATAGGTAAATGGAACGTACTTCAGCAAAGGATTATCTATGCAATAGGCACGAGTTTCAGACAATTCACTGAGTAGAAATGACGTTTAGAGGGTAAAATTTCCTAACTAATATGAGATTGCCTAAGTACCTATAAGGCCGATACAATGCTTGATTCTACTTAATATTTCAAGAACATTAACATAGGAAAATGGAACGTACTTCACTAGAGAATTATCTATGTATTTGGTACGAGTTTCAGACAATTGATTAAGTAGAAATGACGTTTAGAGGGTAAAATTGCCTAAGAAAATATGAGATTGCCTAAGTTCCTATAAGGTCGATACTATCTTGATTCTGCTTAATGCTTCAAGAACAGAAACATAGCCAAATGGAACGTACTTCAGGAAAGGATTATCTATGCAATAGGCACGAGTTTCAGACAATTCATTAAGTAGAAATGACCTTTAGAGGGTAAAATTGCCTAAGTAAATATGCGATTGCCTAAGTACCTCTAAGATTGATACTGTCCTTGATTCTACTTAATATTTGAATAACATTAACATAGGAAAATTGAATGTAATTCACTAGGGATTTATCTATGAAATAGGCACGAGTTTCGGACAATTCATTAAGTAGAAATGACGTTTAGAGGGTAAAATTGCCTAAGTAAATATGAGATTGCGTATGTACCTATAAGGTCGATATTATGCTTGATTCTGCTTCATTTTTCAAGAACATAGACATTGGCAAATGGAACGGACTTCAGCAAAGGATTATCTATGCAATAGGCACGAGTTTCAGACAATTCATCAAGAAGAATTGAGGTTGAGTGCGTAAAATTGCCTAAGTAAATATGAGATTGCCTAAGTACCTATAAGATCGATACTGTGCTTGATTCTACTTAATATTTCAAGAACATAAACATAGGTAAATGGAACCTACTTCAGTAAAGGATTATCTATGCAATAGGCACGAGGTTCAGACAACTCATTGAGTAGAAATGACGTTTAGAGGGAAAAATTGCCTAAGTAAATATGAGATTGCCTAAGTACTTATAAGGTCGATACTATGCTTGATTCTGCCTAATATTTCAATAGCATAAACATAGCTAAATGGAACGTACTTCAGCAAAGGATTATCTATGCAAAAGGCACGAGTTTCAGACAATTCGTCACGTAAAATTGAGGTTGAGTGCGTAAAATTGCCTAAATAAATATGAGATTGCCTAAATACCAATACGATCGATACTATGCTCGATTCTACTTAATATTTCAAGAACATAAACTTAGGTAAATCGAACGTACTTCAGTAAAGGATCATCTATCCAATAGGCACGAGTTTCAGACAATTCATTGAGTAGAAATGATGTTTTGAGGGTAAAATTGCCTAAGTAAATATGAGATTGCCTAAGTACCTATAAGGTCGATACTATGCTTGATTCTGCTTAATATTTCAAGAGCATAAACATTTTCAAATGGAACGTACTTCAGCAAAGGATTATCTATGCAATAGGCATGAGTTTTAGATAATTTATCAAGTAGAATTGAGGTTGAGTGCGTAAAATTGCCTAAATAAATATGAGATTGCCTAAGTACCTATACGATCGATACTATGCTTGATTCTACATACTATTTCAAGAACATAAACATAGGTAAATACAACATAATTCAGCAAAGGATGATCTATGCAATAGGCACGAGTTTCAGACAATCCATTGAGTAGAAATGACGTGTAGAGGGTAAGATTGCCTAAGTAAATATGAGATTGCCTATGTACCTATTAGGTCGATACTATGCTTGATTCTACTTAATATTTCCAGAACATAAACATAGGAAAATGGAACGTACTTCAGCAAAGGATTACCTATGCAATAGGCACGAGTTTGAGACAATTCGTCAAGTAGAATTGTGGTTGAGTGCGTAAAATTGCCTAAATAAATATGAGATTGCCTAAGTACCTATAGGATCGATACTATGCTTGATTATACTTAATATTTCAAGGACATAAACATAGGTAAATACCACATACTTCAGCAAAGTATTATCTATGCAATAGGCTCGAGTTTCAGACAATTCATTGAGTAGAAATGACATTTAGAGGGAAAAATTGCCTAAGTAAATATGAGAATGCCTAAGTACCAATAAGATCGATACTGTGCTTGATTCTACTTAATATTTCAAGAACATAAACATAGGTAAATGGAACGTACTTCAGCAAAGGATTATCTATGCAATAGGCACGAGTTTCAGACAATTCACTGAGTAGAAATGACGTTTAGAGGGTAAAATTTCCTAACTAATATGAGATTGCCTAAGTACCTATAAGGCCGATACAATGCTTGATTCTACTTAATATTTCAAGAACATTAACATAGGAAAATGGAACGTACTTCACTAGAGAATTATCTATGTATTTGGTACGAGTTTCAGACAATTGATTAAGTAGAAATGACGTTTAGAGGGTAAAATTGCCTAAGAAAATATGAGATTGCCTAAGTTCCTATAAGGTCGATACTATCTTGATTCTGCTTAATGCTTCAAGAACAGAAACATAGCCAAATGGAACGTACTTCAGGAAAGGATTATCTATGCAATAGGCACGAGTTTCAGACAATTCATTAAGTAGAAATGACCTTTAGAGGGTAAAATTGCCTAAGTAAATATGCGATTGCCTAAGTACCTCTAAGATTGATACTGTCCTTGATTCTACTTAATATTTGAATAACATTAACATAGGAAAATTGAATGTAATTCACTAGGGATTTATCTATGAAATAGGCACGAGTTTCGGACAATTCATTAAGTAGAAATGACGTTTAGAGGGTAAAATTGCCTAAGTAAATATGAGATTGCGTATGTACCTATAAGGTCGATATTATGCTTGATTCTGCTTCATTTTTCAAGAACATAGACATTGGCAAATGGAACGGACTTCAGCAAAGGATTATCTATGCAATAGGCACGAGTTTCAGACAATTCATCAAGAAGAATTGAGGTTGAGTGCGTAAAATTGCCTAAGTAAATATGAGATTGCCTAAGTACCTATAAGATCGATACTGTGCTTGATTCTACTTAATATTTCAAGAACATAAACATAGGTAAATGGAACCTACTTCAGTAAAGGATTATCTATGCAATAAGCACGAGGTTCAGACAACTCATTGAGTAGAAATGACGTTTAGAGGGAAAAATTGCCTAAGTAAATATGAGATTGCCTAAGTACTTATAAGGTCGATACTATGCTTGATTCTGCCTAATATTTCAATAGCATAAACATAGCTAAATGGAACGTACTTCAGCAAAGGATTATCTATGCAATAGGCACGAGTTTCAGACAATTCGTCACGTAAAATTGAGGTTGAGTGCGTAAAATTGCCTAAATAAATATGAGATTGCCTAAATACCAATACGATCGATACTATGCTCGATTCTACTTAATATTTCAAGAACATAAACTTAGGTAAATCGAACGTACTTCAGTAAAGGATCATCTATCCAATAGGCACGAGTTTCAGACAATTCATTGAGTAGAAATGATGTTTTGAGGGTAAAATTGCCTAAGTAAATATGAGATTGCCTAAGTACCTATAAGGTCGATACTATGCTTGATTCTGCTTAATATTTCAAGAGCATAAACATTTTCAAATGGAACGTACTTCAGCAAAGGATTATCTATGCAATAGGCATGAGTTTTAGATAATTTATCAAGTAGAATTGAGGTTGAGTGCGTAAAATTGCCTAAATAAATATGAGATTGCCTAAGTACCTATACGATCGATACTATGCTTGATTCTACTTACTATTTCAAGAACATAAACATAGGTAAATACAACATAATTCAGCAAAGGATGATCTATGCAATAGGCACGAGTTTCAGACAATCCATTGAGTAGAAATGACGTGTAGAGGGTAAGATTGCCTAAGTAAATATGAGATTGCCTATGTACCTATTAGGTCGATACTATGCTTGATTCTACTTAATATTTCCAGAACATAAACATAGGAAAATGGAACGTACTTCAGCAAAGGATTACCTATGCAATAGGCACGAGTTTGAGACAATTCGTCAAGTGGAATTGTGGTTGAGTGCGTAAAATTGCCTAAATAAATATGAGATTGCCTAAGTACCTATAGGATCGATACTATGCTTGATTATACTTAATATTTCAAGGACATAAACATAGGTAAATACCACATACTTCAGCAAAGTATTATCTATGCAATAGGCTCGAGTTTCAGACAATTCATTGAGTAGAAATGACATTTAGAGGGAAAAATTGCCTAAGTAAATATGAGAATGCCTAAGTACCAATAAGATCGATACTGTGCTTGATTCTACTTAATATTTCAAGAACATAAACATAGGTAAATGGAACGTACTTCAGCAAAGGATTATCTATGCAATAGGCACGAGTTTCAGACAATTCACTGAGTAGAAATGACGTTTAGAGGGTAAAATTTCCTAACTAATATGAGATTGCCTAAGTACCTATAAGGCCGATACAATGCTTGATTCTACTTAATATTTCAAGAACATTAACATAGGAAAATGGAACGTACTTCACTAGAGAATTATCTATGTATTTGGTACGAGTTTCAGACAATTGATTAAGTAGAAATGACGTTTAGAGGGTAAAATTGCCTAAGAAAATATGAGATTGCCTAAGTTCCTATAAGGTCGATACTATCTTGATTCTGCTTAATGCTTCAAGAACAGAAACATAGCCAAATGGAACGTACTTCAGGAAAGGATTATCTATGCAATAGGCACGAGTTTCAGACAATTCATTAAGTAGAAATGACCTTTAGAGGGTAAAATTGCCTAAGTAAATATGCGATTGCCTAAGTACCTCTAAGATTGATACTGTCCTTGATTCTACTTAATATTTGAATAACATTAACATAGGAAAATTGAATGTAATTCACTAGGGATTTATCTATGAAATAGGCACGAGTTTCGGACAATTCATTAAGTAGAAATGACGTTTAGAGGGTAAAATTGCCTAAGTAAATATGAGATTGCGTATGTACCTATAAGGTCGATATTATGCTTGATTCTGCTTCATTTTTCAAGAACATAGACATTGGCAAATGGAACGGACTTCAGCAAAGGATTATCTATGCAATAGGCACGAGTTTCAGACAATTCATCAAGAAGAATTGAGGTTGAGTGCGTAAAATTGCCTAAGTAAATATGAGATTGCCTAAGTACCTATAAGATCGATACTGTGCTTGATTCTACTTAATATTTCAAGAACATAAACATAGGTAAATGGAACCTACTTCAGTAAAGGATTATCTATGCAATAGGCACGAGGTTCAGACAACTCATTGAGTAGAAATGACGTTTAGAGGGAAAAATTGCCTAAGTAAATATGAGATTGCCTAAGTACTTATAAGGTCGATACTATGCTTGATTCTGCCTAATATTTCAATAGCATAAACATAGCTAAATGGAACGTACTTCAGCAAAGGATTATCTATGCAATAGGCACGAGTTTCAGACAATTCGTCACGTAAAATTGAGGTTGAGTGCGTAAAATTGCCTAAATAAATATGAGATTGCCTAAATACCAATACGATCGATACTATGCTCGATTCTACTTAATATTTCAAGAACATAAACTTAGGTAAATCGAACGTACTTCAGTAAAGGATCATCTATCCAATAGGCACGAGTTTCAGACAATTCATTGAGTAGAAATGATGTTTTGAGGGTAAAATTGCCTAAGTAAATATGAGATTGCCTAAGTACCTATAAGGTCGATACTATGCTTGATTCTGCTTAATATTTCAAGAGCATAAACATTTTCAAATGGAACGTACTTCAGCAAAGGATTATCTATGCAATAGGCATGAGTTTTAGATAATTTATCAAGTAGAATTGAGGTTGAGTGCGTAAAATTGCCTAAATAAATATGAGATTGCCTAAGTACCTATACGATCGATACTATGCTTGATTCTACTTACTATTTCAAGAACATAAACATAGGTAAATACAACATAATTCAGCAAAGGATGATCTATGCAATAGGCACGAGTTTCAGACAATCCATTGAGTAGAAATGACGTGTAGAGGGTAAGATTGCCTAAGTAAATATGAGATTGCCTATGTACCTATTAGGTCGATACTATGCTTGATTCTACTTAATATTTCCAGAACATAAACATAGGAAAATGGAACGTACTTCAGCAAAGGATTACCTATGCAATAGGCACGAGTTTGAGACAATTCGTCAAGTGGAATTGTGGTTGAGTGCGTAAAATTGCCTAAATAAATATGAGATTGCCTAAGTACCTATAGGATCGATACTATGCTTGATTATACTTAATATTTCAAGGACATAAACATAGGTAAATACCACATACTTCAGCAAAGTATTATCTATGCAATAGGCTCGAGTTTCAGACAATTCATTGAGTAGAAATGACATTTAGAGGGAAAAATTGCCTAAGTAAATATGAGAATGCCTAAGTACCAATAAGATCGATACTGTGCTTGATTCTACTTAATATTTCAAGAACATAAACATAGGTAAATGGAACGTACTTCAGCAAAGGATTATCTATGCAATAGGCACGAGTTTCAGACAATTCACTGAGTAGAAATGACGTTTAGAGGGTAAAATTTCCTAACTAATATGAGATTGCCTAAGTACCTATAAGGCCGATACAATGCTTGATTCTACTTAATATTTCAAGAACATTAACATAGGAAAATGGAACGTACTTCACTAGAGAATTATCTATGTATTTGGTACGAGTTTCAGACAATTGATTAAGTAGAAATGACGTTTAGAGGGTAAAATTGCCTAAGAAAATATGAGATTGCCTAAGTTCCTATAAGGTCGATACTATCTTGATTCTGCTTAATGCTTCAAGAACAGAAACATAGCCAAATGGAACGTACTTCAGGAAAGGATTATCTATGCAATAGGCACGAGTTTCAGACAATTCATTAAGTAGAAATGACCTTTAGAGGGTAAAATTGCCTAAGTAAATATGCGATTGCCTAAGTACCTCTAAGATTGATACTGTCCTTGATTCTACTTAATATTTGAATAACATTAACATAGGAAAATTGAATGTAATTCACTAGGGATTTATCTATGAAATAGGCACGAGTTTCGGACAATTCATTAAGTAGAAATGACGTTTAGAGGGTAAAATTGCCTAAGTAAATATGAGATTGCGTATGTACCTATAAGGTCGATATTATGCTTGATTCTGCTTCATTTTTCAAGAACATAGACATTGGCAAATGGAACGGACTTCAGCAAAGGATTATCTATGCAATAGGCACGAGTTTCAGACAATTCATCAAGAAGAATTGAGGTTGAGTGCGTAAAATTGCCTAAGTAAATATGAGATTGCCTAAGTACCTATAAGATCGATACTGTGCTTGATTCTACTTAATATTTCAAGAACATAAACATAGGTAAATGGAACCTACTTCAGTAAAGGATTATCTATGCAATAGGCACGAGGTTCAGACAACTCCTTGAGTAGAAATGACGTTTAGAGGGAAAAATTGCCTAAGTAAATATGAGATTGCCTAAGTACTTATAAGGTCGATACTATGCTTGATTCTGCCTAATATTTCAATAGCATAAACATAGCTAAATGGAACGTACTTCAGCAAAGGATTATCCATGCAAAAGGCACGAGTTTCAGACAATTCGTCACGTAAAATTGAGGTTGAGTGCGTAAAATTGCCTAAATAAATATGAGATTGCCTAAATACCAATACGATCGATACTATGCTCGATTCTACTTAATATTTCAAGAACATAAACTTAGGTAAATCGAACGTACTTCAGTAAAGGATCATCTATCCAATAGGCACGAGTTTCAGACAATTCATTGAGTAGAAATGATGTTTTGAGGGTAAAATTGCCTAAGTAAATATGAGATTGCCTAAGTACCTATAAGGTCGATACTATGCTTGATTCTGCTTAATATTTCAAGAGCATAAACATTTTCAAATGGAACGTACTTCAGCAAAGGATTATCTATGCAATAGGCATGAGTTTTAGATAATTTATCAAGTAGAATTGAGGTTGAGTGCGTAAAATTGCCTAAATAAATATGAGATTGCCTAAGTACCTATACGATCGATACTATGCTTGATTCTACATACTATTTCAAGAACATAAACATAGGTAAATACAACATAATTCAGCAAAGGATGATCTATGCAATAGGCACGAGTTTCAGACAATCCATTGAGTAGAAATGACGTGTAGAGGGTAAGATTGCCTAAGTAAATATGAGATTGCCTATGTACCTATTAGGTCGATACTATGCTTGATTCTACTTAATATTTCCAGAACATAAACATAGGAAAATGGAACGTACTTCAGCAAAGGATTACCTATGCAATAGGCACGAGTTTGAGACAATTCGTCAAGTAGAATTGTGGTTGAGTGCGTAAAATTGCCTAAATAAATATGAGATTGCCTAAGTACCTATAGGATCGATACTATGCTTGATTATACTTAATATTTCAAGAACATAAACATATGTAAATACCACATACTTCAGCAAAGTATTATCTATGCAATAGGCTCGAGTTTCAGACAATTCATTGAGTAGAAATGACATTTAGAGGGAAAAATTGCCTAAGTAAATATGAGAATGCCTAAGTACCAATAAGATCGATACTGTGCTTGATTCTACTTAATATTTCAAGAACATAAACATAGGTAAATGGAACGTACTTCAGCAAAGGATTATCTATGCAATAGGCACGAGTTTCAGACAATTCACTGAGTAGAAATGACGTTTAGAGGGTAAAATTTCCTAACTAATATGAGATTGCCTAAGTACCTATAAGGCCGATACAATGCTTGATTCTACTTAATATTTCAAGAACATTAACATAGGAAAATGGAACGTACTTCACTAGAGAATTATCTATGTATTTGGTACGAGTTTCAGACAATTGATTAAGTAGAAATGACGTTTAGAGGGTAAAATTGCCTAAGAAAATATGAGATTGCCTAAGTTCCTATAAGGTCGATACTATCTTGATTCTGCTTAATGCTTCAAGAACAGAAACATAGCCAAATGGAACGTACTTCAGGAAAGGATTATCTATGCAATAGGCACGAGTTTCAGACAATTCATTAAGTAGAAATGACCTTTAGAGGGTAAAATTGCCTAAGAAAATATGCGATTGCCTAAGTACCTCTAAGATTGATACTGTCCTTGATTCTACTTAATATTTGAATAACATTAACATAGGAAAATTGAATGTAATTCACTAGGGATTTATCTATGAAATAGGCACGAGTTTCGGACAATTCATTAAGTAGAAATGACGTTTAGAGGGTAAAATTGCCTAAGTAAATATGAGATTGCGTATGTACCTATAAGGTCGATATTATGCTTGATTCTGCTTCATTTTTCAAGAACATAGACATTGGCAAATGGAACGGACTTCAGCAAAGGATTATCTATGCAATAGGCACGAGTTTCAGACAATTCATCAAGAAGAATTGAGGTTGAGTGCGTAAAATTGCCTAAGTAAATATGAGATTGCCTAAGTACCTATAAGATCGATACTGTGCTTGATTCTACTTAATATTTCAAGAACATAAACATAGGTAAATGGAACCTACTTCAGTAAAGGATTATCTATGCAATAGGCACGAGGTTCAGACAACTCATTGAGTAGAAATGACGTTTAGAGGGAAAAATTGCCTAAGTAAATATGAGATTGCCTAAGTACTTATAAGGTCGATACTATGCTTGATTCTGCCTAATATTTCAATAGCATAAACATAGCTAAATGGAACGTACTTCAGCAAAGGATTATCTATGCAAAAGGCACGAGTTTCAGACAATTCGTCACGTAAAATTGAGGTTGAGTGCGTAAAATTGCCTAAATAAATATGAGATTGCCTAAATACCAATACGATCGATACTATGCTCGATTCTACTTAATATTTCAAGAACATAAACTTAGGTAAATCGAACGTACTTCAG
This sequence comes from Lenwebbia sp. NSW1173648, assembly GCA_029784005.1. Taxonomy (NCBI): domain Eukaryota; kingdom Viridiplantae; phylum Streptophyta; class Magnoliopsida; order Myrtales; family Myrtaceae; genus Lenwebbia; species Lenwebbia sp. NSW1173648. The sequence continues at coordinate 214,230 of JARCGZ010000002.1, forward strand.
TAAAGGATCATCTATCCAATAGGCACGAGTTTCAGACAATTCATTGAGTAGAAATGATGTTTTGAGGGTAAAATTGCCTAAGTAAATATGAGATTGCCTAAGTACCTATAAGGTCGATACTATGCTTGATTCTGCTTAATATTTCAAGAGCATAAACATTTTCAAATGGAACGTACTTCAGCAAAGGATTATCTATGCAATAGGCATGAGTTTTAGATAATTTATCAAGTAGAATTGAGGTTGAGTGCGTAAAATTGCCTAAATAAATATGAGATTGCCTAAGTACCTATACGATCGATACTATGCTTGATTCTACATACTATTTCAAGAACATAAACATAGGTAAATACAACATAATTCAGCAAAGGATGATCTATGCAATAGGCACGAGTTTCAGACAATCCATTGAGTAGAAATGACGTTTAGAGGGTAAAATTGCCTAAGTAAATATGCGATTGCCTAAGTACCTCTAAGATTGATACTGTCCTTGATTCTACTTAATATTTGAATAACATTAACATAGGAAAATTGAATGTAATTCACTAGGGATTTATCTATGAAATAGGCACGAGTTTCGGACAATTCATTAAGTAGAAATGACGTTTAGAGGGTAAAATTGCCTAAGTAAATATGAGATTGCGTATGTACCTATAAGGTCGATATTATGCTTGATTCTGCTTCATTTTTCAAGAACATAAACATTGGCAAATGGAACGGACTTCAGCAAAGGATTATCTATGCAATAGGCACGAGTTTCAGACAATTCATCAAGAAGAATTGAGGTTGAGTGCGTAAAATTGCCTAAGTAAATATGAGATTGCCTAAGTACCTATAAGATCGATACTGTGCTTGATTCTACATAATATTTCAAGAACTTAAACATAGGTAAATGGAACGTACTTCAGCAAAGGATTATCTATGCAATAGGCACGAGTTTCAGACAATTCATTGAGTAGAAATGACGTTTAGAGGGTAAAATTGCCTAAGTAAATATGAGATTGCCTAAGTACCTATAAGGTCGATAATATGCTTGATTCTGCTTAATATTTCAAGATCATAAACATAGGTAAATGGAACGTACTTCAGCAAAGGATTATCAATGCAATAGGCATGAGTTTCAGACAATTCATCGAGTAGAATTGAGGTGGAGTGCGTAAAATTACCTAAATAAATATGAGATTGCCTAATTCCCTATACGATCGATACTATGCTCGATTCTACTTAATATTTCAGGAACATAAACATAGGTAAATGGAACGTACATCAGCAAAGGATTATCTATGCAATAGGCACGAGTTTCAGACAATTCATTGAGTAGAAATGACGTTTAGAGGGTAAAATTGCCTAAGTAAATATGAGATTGCCTAAGTACCTATAAGATCCATACTGTGCTTGATTCTACTTAATATTTCAAGAACATAAACATAGGTAAATGGAACCTACTTCAGTAAAGGATTATCTATGCAATAGGCACGAGTTTCAGACAACTCATTGAGTAGAAATGACGTTTAGAGGGTAAAATTGCCTAAGTAAATATGAGATTGCCTAAGTACTTATAAGGTCGATACTATGCTTGATTCTGCCTAATATTTCAATAGCATAAACATAGCTAAATGGAACGTACTTCAGCAAAGGATTATCTATGCAATAGGCACGAGTTTCAGACAATTCGTCACATAAAATTGAGGTTGAGTGCGTAAAATTGCCTAAATAAATATTAGATTGCCAAAATACCAATACGATCGATACTATGCTCGATTCTACGTAATATTTCAAGAACATAAACTTAGGTAAATCGAACGTACTTCAGTAAAGGATCATCTATCCAATAGGCACGAGTTTCAGACAATTCATTGAGTAGAAATGACATTTTGAGGGTAAAATTGCCTAAGTAAATATGAGATTGCCTAAGTACTTATAAGGTCGATACTATGCTTGATTCTGCCTAATATTTCAATAGCATAAACATAGCTAAATGGAACGTACTTCAGCAAAGGATTATCTATGCAATAGGCACGAGTTTCAGACAATTCGTCACGTAAAATTGAGGTTGAGTGCGTAAAATTGCCTAAATAAATATGAGATTGCCTAAATACCAATACGATCGATACTATGCTCAATTCTACTTAATATTTCAAGAACATAAACTTAGGTAAATCGAATGTACTTCAGTAAAGGATCATCTATCCAATAGGCACGAGTTTCAGACAATTCATTGAGTAGAAATGATGTTTTGAGGGTAAAATTGCCTAAGTAAATATGAGATTGCCTAAGTACCTATAAGGTCGATACTATGCTTGATTCTGCTTAATATTTCAAGAGCATAAACATTTTCAAATGGAACGTACTTCAGCAAAGGATTATCTATGCAATAGGCATGAGTTTTAGATAATTTATCAAGTAGAATTGAGGTTGAGTGCGTAAAATTGCCTAAATAAATATGAGATTGCCTAAGTACCTATACGATCGATACTATGCTTGATTCTACTTACTATTTCAAGAACATAAACATAGGTAAATACAACATAATTCAGCAAAGGATGATCTATGCAATAGGCACGAGTTTCAGACAATCCATTGAGTAGAAATGACGTGTAGAGGGTAAGATTGCCTAAGTAAATATGAGATTGCCTATGTACCTATTAGGTCGATACTATGCTTGATTCTACTTAATATTTCCAGAACATAAACATAGGAAAATGGAACGTACTTCAGCAAAGGATTACCTATGCAATAGGCACGAGTTTGAGACAATTCGTCAAGTGGAATTGTGGTTGAGTGCGTAAAATTGCCTAAATAAATATGAGATTGCCTAAGTACCTATAGGATCGATACTATGCTTGATTATACTTAATATTTCAAGGACATAAACATAGGTAAATACCACATACTTCAGCAAAGTATTATCTATGCAATAGGCTCGAGTTTCAGACAATTCATTGAGTAGAAATGACATTTAGAGGGAAAAATTGCCTAAGTAAATATGAGAATGCCTAAGTACCAATAAGATCGATACTGTGCTTGATTCTACTTAATATTTCAAGAACATAAACATAGGTAAATGGAACGTACTTCAGCAAAGGATTATCTATGCAATAGGCACGAGTTTCAGACAATTCACTGAGTAGAAATGACGTTTAGAGGGTAAAATTTCCTAACTAATATGAGATTGCCTAAGTACCTATAAGGCCGATACAATGCTTGATTCTACTTAATATTTCAAGAACATTAACATAGGAAAATGGAACGTACTTCACTAGAGAATTATCTATGTATTTGGTACGAGTTTCAGACAATTGATTAAGTAGAAATGACGTTTAGAGGGTAAAATTGCCTAAGAAAATATGAGATTGCCTAAGTTCCTATAAGGTCGATACTATCTTGATTCTGCTTAATGCTTCAAGAACAGAAACATAGCCAAATGGAACGTACTTCAGGAAAGGATTATCTATGCAATAGGCACGAGTTTCAGACAATTCATTAAGTAGAAATGACCTTTAGAGGGTAAAATTGCCTAAGTAAATATGCGATTGCCTAAGTACCTCTAAGATTGATACTGTCCTTGATTCTACTTAATATTTGAATAACATTAACATAGGAAAATTGAATGTAATTCACTAGGGATTTATCTATGAAATAGGCACGAGTTTCGGACAATTCATTAAGTAGAAATGACGTTTAGAGGGTAAAATTGCCTAAGTAAATATGAGATTGCGTATGTACCTATAAGGTCGATATTATGCTTGATTCTGCTTCATTTTTCAAGAACATAGACATTGGCAAATGGAACGGACTTCAGCAAAGGATTATCTATGCAATAGGCACGAGTTTCAGACAATTCATCAAGAAGAATTGAGGTTGAGTGCGTAAAATTGCCTAAGTAAATATGAGATTGCCTAAGTACCTATAAGATCGATACTGTGCTTGATTCTACTTAATATTTCAAGAACATAAACATAGGTAAATGGAACCTACTTCAGTAAAGGATTATCTATGCAATAGGCACGAGGTTCAGACAACTCATTGAGTAGAAATGACGTTTAGAGGGAAAAATTGCCTAAGTAAATATGAGATTGCCTAAGTACTTATAAGGTCGATACTATGCTTGATTCTGCCTAATATTTCAATAGCATAAACATAGCTAAATGGAACGTACTTCAGCAAAGGATTATCTATGCAATAGGCACGAGTTTCAGACAATTCGTCACGTAAAATTGAGGTTGAGTGCGTAAAATTGCCTAAATAAATATGAGATTGCCTAAATACCAATACGATCGATACTATGCTCGATTCTACTTAATATTTCAAGAACATAAACTTAGGTAAATCGAACGTACTTCAGTAAAGGATCATCTATCCAATAGGCACGAGTTTCAGACAATTCATTGAGTAGAAATGATGTTTTGAGGGTAAAATTGCCTAAGTAAATATGAGATTGCCTAAGTACCTATAAGGTCGATACTATGCTTGATTCTGCTTAATATTTCAAGAGCATAAACATTTTCAAATGGAACGTACTTCAGCAAAGGATTATCTATGCAATAGGCATGAGTTTTAGATAATTTATCAAGTAGAATTGAGGTTGAGTGCGTAAAATTGCCTAAATAAATATGAGATTGCCTAAGTACCTATACGATCGATACTATGCTTGATTCTACTTACTATTTCAAGAACATAAACATAGGTAAATACAACATAATTCAGCAAAGGATGATCTATGCAATAGGCACGAGTTTCAGACAATCCATTGAGTAGAAATGACGTGTAGAGGGTAAGATTGCCTAAGTAAATATGAGATTGCCTATGTACCTATTAGGTCGATACTATGCTTGATTCTACTTAATATTTCCAGAACATAAACATAGGAAAATGGAACGTACTTCAGCAAAGGATTACCTATGCAATAGGCACGAGTTTGAGACAATTCGTCAAGTAGAATTGTGGTTGAGTGCGTAAAATTGCCTAAATAAATATGAGATTGCCTAAGTACCTATAGGATCGATACTATGCTTGATTATACTTAATATTTCAAGGACATAAACATAGGTAAATACCACATACTTCAGCAAAGTATTATCTATGCAATAGGCTCGAGTTTCAGACAATTCATTGAGTAGAAATGACATTTAGAGGGAAAAATTGCCTAAGTAAATATGAGAATGCCTAAGTACCAATAAGATCGATACTGTGCTTGATTCTACTTAATATTTCAAGAACATAAACATAGGTAAATGGAACGTACTTCAGCAAAGGATTATCTATGCAATAGGCACGAGTTTCAGACAATTCACTGAGTAGAAATGACGTTTAGAGGGTAAAATTTCCTAACTAATATGAGATTGCCTAAGTACCTATAAGGCCGATACAATGCTTGATTCTACTTAATATTTCAAGAACATTAACATAGGAAAATGGAACGTACTTCACTAGAGAATTATCTATGTATTTGGTACGAGTTTCAGACAATTGATTAAGTAGAAATGACGTTTAGAGGGTAAAATTGCCTAAGAAAATATGAGATTGCCTAAGTTCCTATAAGGTCGATACTATCTTGATTCTGCTTAATGCTTCAAGAACAGAAACATAGCCAAATGGAACGTACTTCAGGAAAGGATTATCTATGCAATAGGCACGAGTTTCAGACAATTCATTAAGTAGAAATGACCTTTAGAGGGTAAAATTGCCTAAGTAAATATGCGATTGCCTAAGTACCTCTAAGATTGATACTGTCCTTGATTCTACTTAATATTTGAATAACATTAACATAGGAAAATTGAATGTAATTCACTAGGGATTTATCTATGAAATAGGCACGAGTTTCGGACAATTCATTAAGTAGAAATGACGTTTAGAGGGTAAAATTGCCTAAGTAAATATGAGATTGCGTATGTACCTATAAGGTCGATATTATGCTTGATTCTGCTTCATTTTTCAAGAACATAGACATTGGCAAATGGAACGGACTTCAGCAAAGGATTATCTATGCAATAGGCACGAGTTTCAGACAATTCATCAAGAAGAATTGAGGTTGAGTGCGTAAAATTGCCTAAGTAAATATGAGATTGCCTAAGTACCTATAAGATCGATACTGTGCTTGATTCTACTTAATATTTCAAGAACATAAACATAGGTAAATGGAACCTACTTCAGTAAAGGATTATCTATGCAATAGGCACGAGGTTCAGACAACTCCTTGAGTAGAAATGACGTTTAGAGGGAAAAATTGCCTAAGTAAATATGAGATTGCCTAAGTACTTATAAGGTCGATACTATGCTTGATTCTGCCTAATATTTCAATAGCATAAACATAGCTAAATGGAACGTACTTCAGCAAAGGATTATCCATGCAAAAGGCACGAGTTTCAGACAATTCGTCACGTAAAATTGAGGTTGAGTGCGTAAAATTGCCTAAATAAATATGAGATTGCCTAAATACCAATACGATCGATACTATGCTCGATTCTACTTAATATTTCAAGAACATAAACTTAGGTAAATCGAACGTACTTCAGTAAAGGATCATCTATCCAATAGGCACGAGTTTCAGACAATTCATTGAGTAGAAATGATGTTTTGAGGGTAAAATTGCCTAAGTAAATATGAGATTGCCTAAGTACCTATAAGGTCGATACTATGCTTGATTCTGCTTAATATTTCAAGAGCATAAACATTTTCAAATGGAACGTACTTCAGCAAAGGATTATCTATGCAATAGGCATGAGTTTTAGATAATTTATCAAGTAGAATTGAGGTTGAGTGCGTAAAATTGCCTAAATAAATATGAGATTGCCTAAGTACCTATACGATCGATACTATGCTTGATTCTACATACTATTTCAAGAACATAAACATAGGTAAATACAACATAATTCAGCAAAGGATGATCTATGCAATAGGCACGAGTTTCAGACAATCCATTGAGTAGAAATGACGTGTAGAGGGTAAGATTGCCTAAGTAAATATGAGATTGCCTATGTACCTATTAGGTCGATACTATGCTTGATTCTACTTAATATTTCCAGAACATAAACATAGGAAAATGGAACGTACTTCAGCAAAGGATTACCTATGCAATAGGCACGAGTTTGAGACAATTCGTCAAGTAGAATTGTGGTTGAGTGCGTAAAATTGCCTAAATAAATATGAGATTGCCTAAGTACCTATAGGATCGATACTATGCTTGATTATACTTAATATTTCAAGAACATAAACATATGTAAATACCACATACTTCAGCAAAGTATTATCTATGCAATAGGCTCGAGTTTCAGACAATTCATTGAGTAGAAATGACATTTAGAGGGAAAAATTGCCTAAGTAAATATGAGAATGCCTAAGTACCAATAAGATCGATACTGTGCTTGATTCTACTTAATATTTCAAGAACATAAACATAGGTAAATGGAACGTACTTCAGCAAAGGATTATCTATGCAATAGGCACGAGTTTCAGACAATTCACTGAGTAGAAATGACGTTTAGAGGGTAAAATTTCCTAACTAATATGAGATTGCCTAAGTACCTATAAGGCCGATACAATGCTTGATTCTACTTAATATTTCAAGAACATTAACATAGGAAAATGGAACGTACTTCACTAGAGAATTATCTATGTATTTGGTACGAGTTTCAGACAATTGATTAAGTAGAAATGACGTTTAGAGGGTAAAATTGCCTAAGAAAATATGAGATTGCCTAAGTTCCTATAAGGTCGATACTATCTTGATTCTGCTTAATGCTTCAAGAACAGAAACATAGCCAAATGGAACGTACTTCAGGAAAGGATTATCTATGCAATAGGCACGAGTTTCAGACAATTCATTAAGTAGAAATGACCTTTAGAGGGTAAAATTGCCTAAGAAAATATGCGATTGCCTAAGTACCTCTAAGATTGATACTGTCCTTGATTCTACTTAATATTTGAATAACATTAACATAGGAAAATTGAATGTAATTCACTAGGGATTTATCTATGAAATAGGCACGAGTTTCGGACAATTCATTAAGTAGAAATGACGTTTAGAGGGTAAAATTGCCTAAGTAAATATGAGATTGCGTATGTACCTATAAGGTCAATATTATGCTTGATTCTGCTTCATTTTTCAAGAACATAGACATTGGCAAATGGAACGGACTTCAGCAAAGGATTATCTATGCAATAGGCACGAGTTTCAGACAATTCATCAAGAAGAATTGAGGTTGAGTGCGTAAAATTGCCTAAGTAAATATGAGATTGCCTAAGTACCTATAAGATCGATACTGTGCTTGATTCTACTTAATATTTCAAGAACATAAACATAGGTAAATGGAACCTACTTCAGTAAAGGATTATCTATGCAATAGGCACGAGGTTCAGACAACTCATTGAGTAGAAATGACGTTTAGAGGGAAAAATTGCCTAAGTAAATATGAGATTGCCTAAGTACTTATAAGGTCGATACTATGCTTGATTCTGCCTAATATTTCAATAGCATAAACATAGCTAAATGGAACGTACTTCAGCAAAGGATTATCTATGCAAAAGGCACGAGTTTCAGACAATTCGTCACGTAAAATTGAGGTTGAGTGCGTAAAATTGCCTAAATAAATATGAGATTGCCTAAATACCAATACGATCGATACTATGCTCGATTCTACTTAATATTTCAAGAACATAAACTTAGGTAAATCGAACGTACTTCAGTAAAGGATCATCTATCCAATAGGCACGAGTTTCAGACAATTCATTGAGTAGAAATGATGTTTTGAGGGTAAAATTGCCTAAGTAAATATGAGATTGCCTAAGTACCTATAAGGTCGATACTATGCTTGATTCTGCTTAATATTTCAAGAGCATAAACATTTTCAAATGGAACGTACTTCAGCAAAGGATTATCTATGCAATAGGCATGAGTTTTAGATAATTTATCAAGTAGAATTGAGGTTGAGTGCGTAAAATTGCCTAAATAAATATGAGATTGCCTAAGTACCTATACGATCGATACTATGCTTGATTCTACATACTATTTCAAGAACATAAACATAGGTAAATACAACATAATTCAGCAAAGGATGATCTATGCAATAGGCACGAGTTTCAGACAATCCATTGAGTAGAAATGACGTTTAGAGGGTAAAATTGCCTAAGTAAATATGCGATTGCCTAAGTACCTCTAAGATTGATACTGTCCTTGATTCTACTTAATATTTGAATAACATTAACATAGGAAAATTGAATGTAATTCACTAGGGATTTATCTATGAAATAGGCACGAGTTTCGGACAATTCATTAAGTAGAAATGACGTTTAGAGGGTAAAATTGCCTAAGTAAATATGAGATTGCGTATGTACCTATAAGGTCGATATTATGCTTGATTCTGCTTCATTTTTCAAGAACATAAACATTGGCAAATGGAACGGACTTCAGCAAAGGATTATCTATGCAATAGGCACGAGTTTCAGACAATTCATCAAGAAGAATTGAGGTTGAGTGCGTAAAATTGCCTAAGTAAATATGAGATTGCCTAAGTACCTATAAGATCGATACTGTGCTTGATTCTACATAATATTTCAAGAACTTAAACATAGGTAAATGGAACGTACTTCAGCAAAGGATTATCTATGCAATAGGCACGAGTTTCAGACAATTCATTGAGTAGAAATGACGTTTAGAGGGTAAAATTGCCTAAGTAAATATGAGATTGCCTAAGTACCTATAAGGTCGATAATATGCTTGATTCTGCTTAATATTTCAAGATCATAAACATAGGTAAATGGAACGTACTTCAGCAAAGGATTATCAATGCAATAGGCATGAGTTTCAGACAATTCATCGAGTAGAATTGAGGTGGAGTGCGTAAAATTACCTAAATAAATATGAGATTGCCTAATTCCCTATACGATCGATACTATGCTCGATTCTACTTAATATTTCAGGAACATAAACATAGGTAAATGGAACGTACATCAGCAAAGGATTATCTATGCAATAGGCACGAGTTTCAGACAATTCATTGAGTAGAAATGACGTTTAGAGGGTAAAATTGCCTAAGTAAATATGAGATTGCCTAAGTACCTATAAGATCCATATTGTGCTTGATTCTACTTAATATTTCAAGAACATAAACATAGGTAAATGGAACCTACTTCAGTAAAGGATTATCTATGCAATAGGCACGAGTTTCAGACAACTCATTGAGTAGAAATGACGTTTAGAGGGTAAAATTGCCTAAGTAAATATGAGATTGCCTAAGTACTTATAAGGTCGATACTATGCTTGATTCTGCCTAATATTTCAATAGCATAAACATAGCTAAATGGAACGTACTTCAGCAAAGGATTATCTATGCAATAGGCACGAGTTTCAGACAATTCGTCACATAAAATTGAGGTTGAGTGCGTAAAATTGCCTAAATAAATATTAGATTGCCAAAATACCAATACGATCGATACTATGCTCGATTCTACGTAATATTTCAAGAACATAAACTTAGGTAAATCGAACGTACTTCAGTAAAGGATCATCTATCCAATAGGCACGAGTTTCAGACAATTCATTGAGTAGAAATGACATTTTGAGGGTAAAATTGCCTAAGTAAATATGAGATTGCCTAAGTACCTATAAGGTCGATATTATGCTTGATTCTTCTTAATATCTCAAGAGCATAAACATTTTCAAAAGGAACGTACTTCAGCAAAGGATTATCTATGCAATAGGCGCGAGTTTTAGACAATTCATCAAGTAGAATTGAGGTTGAGTGCGTAAAATTGCCTAAATAAATATGAGATTGCCTAAGTACCTATAGGATCGATACTATGCTTGATTCTACTTAATATTTCAAGAACATAAACATAGGTAAATACAACATACTTCAGCAAAGTATTATCTATGCAATAGGCCCGAGTTTCAGACAATTCATTGAGTAGAAATGACATTTAGAGGGAAAAATTGCCTAAGTAAATATGAGATTGCCTAAGTACCAATAAGATCGAAACTGTGCTTGATTCTACTTAATATTTCAAGAACATAAACATAGGTAAATGGAACGTACTTCAGCAAAGGATTATCTATGCAATAGGCACGAGTTTCAGACAATTCACTGAGTAGAAATGACGTTTAGAGGGTAAAATTTCTAAAGTAATATGAGATTGCCTAAGTACCTATAAGGTCGATACAATGCTTGATTCTACTTAATATTTCAAGAACATTAACATAGGAAAATGGAACGTACTTCACTAGAGAATTATCTATGTATTTGGTACGAGTTTCAGACAATTGATTAAGTAGAAATGACGTTTAGAGGGTAAAATTGCCTAAGAAAATAAGAGATTGCCTAAGTAGCTATAAGGTCGATACTATGCTTGATTCTGCTTAATGTTTCAAGAACAGAAACATAGCCAAATGGAACGTACTTCAGGAAAGGATTATCTATGCAATAGGCACGAGTTTCAGACAATTCATTAAGTAGAAATGACCTTTAGAGGGTAAAATTGGCTAAGTAAATATGCGACTGCCTAAGTACCTCTAAGATTGATACTGTCCTTGATTCTACTTAATATTTGAATAACATTAACATAGGAAAATTGAATGTAATTCACTAGAGATTTATCTATGAAATAGGAACGAGTTTCAGACAATTCATTAAGTAGAAATGACCTTTGGAGGGTAAAATTGCCTAAGTAAATATGCGATTGCCTAAGTACCTCTTAGATTGATACTGTCCTTGATTCTACTTAATATTTGAAGAACATTAACATAGGAAAAATTGAATGTAATTCACTAAAGATTTATCTATGAAATAGGCACGAGTTTCAGACAATTAATTAAGTAGAAATGACGTTGAGAGGGTAAAATTGCCTAAGTACCTATAAGGTCGATACTATGCTTGATTCTGCTTAATATTTCAAGAACATAAACATAGGTAAATGGAACGTACTTCAGCAAGGGATTATCTACGCAATAGGCATGAGTGTCAGACAATTCATCAAGTAGAATTGAGGTGGAGTGGGTAAAATTGCCTAAATAAATATGAGATTGCCTAAGTGCCTATACGATCAATACTTTGCTCGATTCTACTTAACATTTCAAGAACATAAACATAGGTAACTGGAACGTACTTCACCAAAGGATTATCTATGCAATAGGCACGAGGTTCAGACAATTCATTGCGTAGAAATGACGTTTAGAGGGTAAAATTGCCTGTGTAAATTTCAGATTGCCTAAGTACCCATAAGATCGATACAATGCTTCATTCTGCTTAATATTTCAAGAACATTAATATAGGAAAATATAACGTACTTCACAAGAGGATTATCTATGCAATAGGCACGAGTTTCAGACAATTCATTGAGTAGAAATGACGTTTAGAAGGTAAAATTGCCTAAGCAAATATAAGATTGCCTAAGTACCTATAAGATCGATACTGCTCTTGATTCTACTTAATATTTCAAGAACATTAACATAGGAAAATGGAACATACTTCTCTAGAGAATTATCTATGAAATAGGCACGAGTTTCAGACAATTCATTAAGTAGAAATGACGTTTAGAGGGTTAAATTGCCTAAGTAAATTTGAGATTGCCTAAGTACCTATACGATCGATACTGTTTTTGATTCTACTTAATATTTCAAGAACATTAACTTAGGAAAATGGAACGTACTTCACCAGAGAATTATCTATGAAATAGGTACGAGTTTCAGACAATTCATGAAGTAGAAATGACGTTTAGAGGGTAAAATTGCCTAAGTAAATATGAGATTGCCTAAGTACCGATAAGGTCGATACTATGCTTGATTCTGCTTAATATTTCAAGAACATAAACATAGCCAAATGGAGCGTACTTCAGCAAAGGATTATGTATGCAACAGGCACGAGTTTCAGACAATTTATCAAGTAGAATTGAGGTTGAGTGCGTAAAATTGCCTAAGTACCAATACGATCGATACGATGCTTGATTCTACTTAATATTTCAAGAACATAAACATAGGTAAATGCAACGTACATCAGCAAAGGATTATCTATGAAATAGGCACGAGTTTCAGACAATTCATTGAGTAGAAATGACGTTTAGAGGGTAAAATTGCCTATGTAAATATGAGATTGCCTATGTACCTATAAGGTCGATACTATGCTTGATTCTGCTTAATATTTCAAGAACATAAACATAGGAAAATGGAACGTACTTCAGCAAAGGATTATCTATGCAATAGGCACGAGTTTCAGACAATTCATTGAGTAGAAATGACGATTAGAGGGTAAAATTGCCAATGTAAATGTGAGATTGCCTATGTACCTATAAGGTCGATACTATGCTTGATTCTGCTTAATATTTCAAGAACATAAATATAGGAAAATGGAACGTACTTTAGCAAAGGATTATGTATGCAATAGGCACGAGTTTCAGACAATTCATCAAGTAGAATTGAGGTTGAGTCCCTAAAATTGCCTAAGTACCAATACGATCGATACGATGCTTGATTCTACTTAATATTTCAAGAACATAAACATAGGTAAATGCAATGTACATCAGCAAAGGATTATCTATGAAATAGGCACGAGTTTCAGACAATTCATTGAGTAGAAATGACGCTTAGAGGGTAAAGTTGCCTATGTAAATATGAGATTGCCTATGTACCTATAAGGTCGATACTATGCTTGATTCTGCTTAATATTTCAAGAACATAAACATAGGAAAATGGAACGTACTTCAGCAAAGGATTATCTATGCAATAGGCACGAGTTTCAGACAATTCATTGAGTAGAAATGACGATTAGAGGGTAAAATTGCCAATGTAAATGTGAGATTGCCTATGTACCTATAAGGTCGATACTATGCTTGATTCTGCTTAATATTTCAAGAACATAAATATAGGAAAATGGAACGTACTTCAGGAAAGGATTATCTATGCAATAGGCACGTGTTTCAGACAATTCGTCAAGTAGAATTGAGGTTGAGTGCGTAAAATTTACAAAAAAAATATGAGATTGCCAAAGTACCAATACGATCGATACTATGCTTGATTCTACTTAATATTTCAAGAACATAAACATAGGTAAATACAACGTACTTCAGCAAAGGATGATCTATGCAATAGGCACGAGTTTCAGACAATTCATTGAGTAGAAATGACATTTAGTGGGTAAAATTGCCTAAGTAAATATGGGATTGCCTAAGTACCTGTAAGGTCGATACTATGTTTGATTCTGCTTAATATTTCAAGAACATAGACATAGGCAAATGGAATGTACTTCAGCAAAGGATTATCTATGTAATAGGCACGAGATTCAGACAATTCATCAAGTTGAATTGAGGTGGAGTGGGTAAAATTGCCTAAATAAATATGAGATTGCCTAAGTACCTATACGATCGATACTATGCTCGATTCTAGTTAATATTTCAAGAACATAAACATAGGTACATGGAACGTACTTCAGCAAAGGATTATCTATGCAATAGGCTCGAGTTGCAGATAATTCATTGAGTAGAAATGACATTTAGACGGTAAAATTGCCTAAGTAAATATGAGATCTCCTAAGTACCTATAAGATCGATACTGTGGTTGATTCTACTCAATATTTCAAGAACATAAACATAGGTAAATGGAACGTACTTCAGCAAAGGATTATCTATGCAATAGGCACGAGTTTCAGACAATTCATTGAGTAGAAATGACGTTTAGAGGGTGAAATTTCCTAAGGAAATATGAGATTGCCTAAGTACCTATAAGGTCGATACTATGCTTGATTATGCTTAATATTTCAAGAACATAAACATAGCCAAATGGAACGTACTTTAGCAAAGGATTATCTATGCAATAGGCACGAGTTTTAGACATTTCATCAAGTAGAATTGAGGTTGAGTGCGTAAAATTGCCTAAGTAAATATGAGATTGCCTAAGTACCTATAAGATCGATACTGTGCTTGATTCTACTTAATATTTCAAGAACATAAACATAGGTAAATGGAACCTACTTCAGTAAAGGATTATCTATGCAATAGGCACGAGGTTCAGACAACTCATTGAGTAGAAATGACGTTTAGAGGGAAAAATTGCCTAAGTAAATATGAGATTGCCTAAGTACTTATAAGGTCGATACTATGCTTGATTCTGCCTAATAGTTCAATAGCATAAACATAGCTAAATGGAACGTACTTCAGCAAAGGATTATCTATGCAATAGGCACGAGTTTCAGACAATTCGTCACGTAAAATTGAGGTTGAGTGCGTAAAATTGCCTAAATAAATATGAGATTGCCTAAATACCAATACGATCGATACTATGCTCGATTCTACTTAATATTTCAAGAACATAAACTTAGGTAAATCGAACGTACTTCAGTAAAGGATCATCTATCCAATAGGCACGAGTTTCAGACAATTCATTGAGTAGAAATGATGTTTTGAGGGTAAAATTGCCTAAGTAAATATGAGATTGCCTAAGTACCTATAAGGTCGATACTATGCTTGCTTCTGCTTAATATTTCAAGAGCATAAACATTTTCAAATGGAACGTACTTCAGCAAAGGATTATCTATGCAATAGGCATGAGTTTTAGATAATTTATCAAGTAGAATTGAGGTTGAGTGCGTAAAATTGCCTAAATAAATATGAGATTGCCTAAGTACCTATAAGATCGATACTATGCTTGATTCTACTTACTATTTCAAGAACATAAACATAGGTAAATACAACATAATTCAGCAAAGGATGATCTATGCAATAGGCACGAGTTTCAGACAATCCATTGAGTAGAAATGACGTGTAGAGGGTAAGATTGCCTAAGTAAATATGAGATTGCCTATGTACCTATTAGGTCGATACTATGCTTGATTCTACTTAATATTTCCAGAACATAAACATAGGAAAATGGAACGTACTTCAGCAAAGGATTACCTATGCAATAGGCACGAGTTTGAGACAATTCGTCAAGTAGAATTGTGGTTGAGTGCGTAAAATTGCCTAAATAAATATGAGATTGCCTAAGTACCTATAGGATCGATACTATGCTTGATTATACTTAATATTTCAAGAACATAAACATAGGTAAATACCACATACTTCAGCAAAGTATTATCTATGCAATAGGCTCGAGTTTCAGACAATTCATTGAGTAGAAATGACATTTAGAGGGAAAAATTGCCTAAGTAAATATGAGAATGCCTAAGTACCAATAAGATCGATACTGTGCTTGATTCTACTTAATATTTCAAGAACATAAACATAGGTAAATGGAACGTACTTCAGCAAAGGATTATCTATGCAATAGGCACGAGTTTCAGACAATTCACTGAGTAGAAATGACGTTTAGAGGGTAAAATTTCCTAACTAATATGAGATTGCCTAAGTACCTATAAGGCCGATACAATGCTTGATTCTACTTAATATTTCAAGAACATTAACATAGGAAAATGGAACGTACTTCACTAGAGAATTATCTATGTATTTGGTACGAGTTTCAGACAATTGATTAAGTGGAAATGACGTTTAGAGGGTAAAATTGCCTAAGAAAATATGAGATTGCCTAAGTTCCTATAAGGTCGATACTATCTTGATTCTGCTTAATGCTTCAAGAACAGAAACATAGCCAAATGGAACGTACTTCAAGAAAGGATTATCTATGCAATAGGCACGAGTTTCAGACAATTCATTAAGTAGAAATGACCTTTAGAGGGTAAAATTGCCTAAGTAAATATGCGATTGCCTAAGTACCTCTAAGATTGATACTGTCCTTGATTCTACTTAATATTTGAATAACATTAACATAGGAAAATTGAATGTAATTCACTAGGGATTTATCTATGAAATAGGCACGAGTTTCGGACAATTCATTAAGTAGAAATGACGTTTAGAGGGTAAAATTGCCTAAGTAAATATGAGATTGCGTATGTACCTATAAGGTCGATATTATGCTTGATTCTGCTTCATTTTTCAAGAACATAGACATTGGCAAATGGAACGGACTTCAGCAAAGGATTATCTATGCAATAGGCACGAGTTTCAGACAATTCATCAAGAAGAATTGAGGTTGAGTGCGTAAAATTGCCTAAGTAAATATGAGATTGCCTAAGTACCTATAAGATCGATACTGTGCTTGATTCTACTTAATATTTCAAGAACATAAACATAGGTAAATGGAACCTACTTCAGTAAAGGATTATCTATGCAATAGGCACGAGGTTCAGACAACTCATTGAGTAGAAATGACGTTTAGAGGGAAAAATTGCCTAAGTAAATATGAGATTGCCTAAGTACTTATAAGGTCGATACTATGCTTGATTCTGCCTAATATTTCAATAGCATAAACATAGCTAAATGGAACGTACTTCAGCAAAGGATTATCTATGCAATAGGCACGAGTTTCAGACAATTCGTCACGTAAAATTGAGGTTGAGTGCGTAAAATTGCCTAAATAAATATGAGATTGCCTAAATACCAATACGATCGATACTATGCTCGATTCTACTTAATATTTCAAGAACATAAACTTAGGTAATCGAACGTACTTCAGTAAAGGATCATCTATCCAATAGGCACGAGTTTCAGACAATTCATTGAGTAGAAATGATGTTTTGAGGGTAAAATTGCCTAAGTAAATATGAGATTGCCTAAGTACCTATAAGGTCGATACTATGCTTGATTCTGCTTAATATTTCAAGAGCATAAACATTTTCAAATGGAACGTACTTCAGCAAAGGATTATCTATGCAATAGGCATGAGTTTTAGATAATTTATCAAGTAGAATTGAGGTTGAGTGCGTAAAATTGCCTAAATAAATATGAGATTGCCTAAGTACCTATACGATCGATACTATGCTTGATTCTACTTACTATTTCAAGAACATAAACATAGGTAAATACAACATAATTCAGCAAAGGATGATCTATGCAATAGGCACGAGTTTCAGACAATCCATTGAGTAGAAATGACGTGTAGAGGGTAAGATTGCCTAAGTAAATATGAGATTGCCTATGTACCTATTAGGTCGATACTATGCTTGATTCTACTTAATATTTCCAGAACATAAACATAGGAAAATGGAACGTACTTCAGCAAAGGATTACCTATGCAATAGGCACGAGTTTGAGACAATTCGTCAAGTAGAATTGTGGTTGAGTGCGTAAAATTGCCTAAATAAATATGAGATTGCCTAAGTACCTATAGGATCGATACTATGCTTGATTATACTTAATATTTCAAGAACATAAACATAGGTAAATACCACATACTTCAGCAAAGTATTATCTATGCAATAGGCTCGAGTTTCAGACAATTCATTGAGTAGAAATGACATTTAGAGGGAAAAATTGCCTAAGTAAATATGAGAATGCCTAAGTACCAATAAGATCGATACTGTGCTTGATTCTACTTAATATTTCAAGAACATAAACATAGGTAAATGGAACGTACTTCAGCAAAGGATTATCTATGCAATAGGCACGAGTTTCAGACAATTCACTGAGTAGAAATGACGTTTAGAGGGTAAAATTTCCTAACTAATATGAGATTGCCTAAGTACCTATAAGGCCGATACAATGCTTGATTCTACTTAATATTTCAAGAACATTAACATAGGAAAATGGAACGTACTTCACTAGAGAATTATCTATGTATTTGGTACGAGTTTCAGACAATTGATTAAGTAGAAATGACGTTTAGAGGGTAAAATTGCCTAAGAAAATATGAGATTGCCTAAGTTCCTATAAGGTCGATACTATCTTGATTCTGCTTAATGCTTCAAGAACAGAAACATAGCCAAATGGAACGTACTTCAAGAAAGGATTATCTATGCAATAGGCACGAGTTTCAGACAATTCATTAAGTAGAAATGACCTTTAGAGGGTAAAATTGCCTAAGTAAATATGCGATTGCCTAAGTACCTCTAAGATTGATACTGTCCTTGATTCTACTTAATATTTGAATAACATTAACATAGGAAAATTGAATGTAATTCACTAGGGATTTATCTATGAAATAGGCACGAGTTTCGGACAATTCATTAAGTAGAAATGACGTTTAGAGGGTAAAATTGCCTAAGTAAATATGAGATTGCGTATGTACCTATAAGGTCGATATTATGCTTGATTCTGCTTCATTTTTCAAGAACATAGACATTGGCAAATGGAACGGACTTCAGCAAAGGATTATCTATGCAATAGGCACGAGTTTCAGACAATTCATCAAGAAGAATTGAGGTTGAGTGCGTAAAATTGCCTAAGTAAATATGAGATTGCCTAAGTACCTATAAGATCGATACTGTGCTTGATTCTACTTAATATTTCAAGAACATAAACATAGGTAAATGGAACCTACTTCAGTAAAGGATTATCTATGCAATAGGCACGAGGTTCAGACAACTCATTGAGTAGAAATGACGTTTAGAGGGAAAAATTGCCTAAGTAAATATGAGATTGCCTAAGTACTTATAAGGTCGATACTATGCTTGATTCTGCCTAATATTTCAATAGCATAAACATAGCTAAATGGAACGTACTTCAGCAAAGGATTATCTATGCAATAGGCACGAGTTTCAGACAATTCGTCACGTAAAATTGAGGTTGAGTGCGTAAAATTGCCTAAATAAATATGAGATTGCCTAAATACCAATACGATCGATACTATGCTCGATTCTACTTAATATTTCAAGAACATAAACTTAGGTAAATCGAACGTACTTCAGTAAAGGATCATCTATCCAATAGGCACGAGTTTCAGACAATTCATTGAGTAGAAATGATGTTTTGAGGGTAAAATTGCCTAAGTAAATATGAGATTGCCTAAGTACCTATAAGGTCGATACTATGCTTGATTCTGCTTAATATTTCAAGAGCATAAACATTTTCAAATGGAACGT
Organism: Lenwebbia sp. NSW1173648; assembly: GCA_029784005.1. Classification (NCBI taxonomy): domain Eukaryota; kingdom Viridiplantae; phylum Streptophyta; class Magnoliopsida; order Myrtales; family Myrtaceae; genus Lenwebbia; species Lenwebbia sp. NSW1173648. The sequence goes on from JARCGZ010000002.1 coordinate 234,062, forward strand.
ACTTCAGCAAAGGATTATCTATGCAATAGGCATGAGTTTTAGATAATTTATCAAGTAGAATTGAGGTTGAGTGCGTAAAATTGCCTAAATAAATATGAGATTGCCTAAGTACCTATACGATCGATACTATGCTTGATTCTACTTACTATTTCAAGAACATAAACATAGGTAAATACAACATAATTCAGCAAAGGATGATCTATGCAATAGGCACGAGTTTCAGACAATCCATTGAGTAGAAATGACGTGTAGAGGGTAAGATTGCCTAAGTAAATATGAGATTGCCTATGTACCTATTAGGTCGATACTATGCTTGATTCTACTTAATATTTCCAGAACATAAACATAGGAAAATGGAACGTACTTCAGCAAAGGATTACCTATGCAATAGGCACGAGTTTGAGACAATTCGTCAAGTAGAATTGTGGTTGAGTGCGTAAAATTGCCTAAATAAATATGAGATTGCCTAAGTACCTATAGGATCGATACTATGCTTGATTATACTTAATATTTCAAGGACATAAACATAGGTAAATACCACATACTTCAGCAAAGTATTATCTATGCAATAGGCTCGAGTTTCAGACAATTCATTGAGTAGAAATGACATTTAGAGGGAAAAATTGCCTAAGTAAATATGAGAATGCCTAAGTACCAATAAGATCGATACTGTGCTTGATTCTACTTAATATTTCAAGAACATAAACATAGGTAAATGGAACGTACTTCAGCAAAGGATTATCTATGCAATAGGCACGAGTTTCAGACAATTCACTGAGTAGAAATGACGTTTAGAGGGTAAAATTTCCTAACTAATATGAGATTGCCTAAGTACCTATAAGGCCGATACAATGCTTGATTCTACTTAATATTTCAAGAACATTAACATAGGAAAATGGAACGTACTTCACTAGAGAATTATCTATGTATTTGGTACGAGTTTCAGACAATTGATTAAGTAGAAATGACGTTTAGAGGGTAAAATTGCCTAAGAAAATATGAGATTGCCTAAGTTCCTATAAGGTCGATACTATCTTGATTCTGCTTAATGCTTCAAGAACAGAAACATAGCCAAATGGAACGTACTTCAGGAAAGGATTATCTATGCAATAGGCACGAGTTTCAGACAATTCATTAAGTAGAAATGACCTTTAGAGGGTAAAATTGCCTAAGTAAATATGCGATTGCCTAAGTACCTCTAAGATTGATACTGTCCTTGATTCTACTTAATATTTGAATAACATTAACATAGGAAAATTGAATGTAATTCACTAGGGATTTATCTATGAAATAGGCACGAGTTTCGGACAATTCATTAAGTAGAAATGACGTTTAGAGGGTAAAATTGCCTAAGTAAATATGAGATTGCGTATGTACCTATAAGGTCGATATTATGCTTGATTCTGCTTCATTTTTCAAGAACATAAACATTGGCAAATGGAACGGACTTCAGCAAAGGATTATCTATGCAATAGGCACGAGTTTCAGACAATTCATCAAGAAGAATTGAGGTTGAGTGCGTAAAATTGCCTAAGTAAATATGAGATTGCCTAAGTACCTATAAGATCGATACTGTGCTTGATTCTACATAATATTTCAAGAACTTAAACATAGGTAAATGGAACGTACTTCAGCAAAGGATTATCTATGCAATAGGCACGAGTTTCAGACAACTCATTGAGTAGAAATGACGTTTAGAGGGTAAAATTGCCTAAGTAAATATGAGATTGCCTAAGTACCTATAAGGTCGATAATATGCTTGATTCTGCTTAATATTTCAAGATCATAAACATAGGTAAATGGAACGTACTTCAGCAAAGGATTATCAATGCAATAGGCACGAGTTTCAGACAATTCATCGAGTAGAATTGAGGTGGAGTGCGTAAAATTACCTAAATAAATATGAGATTGCCTAATTCCCTATACGATCGATACTATGCTCGATTCTACTTAATATTTCAGGAACATAAACATAGGTAAATGGAACGTACATCAGCAAAGGATTATCTATGCAATAGGCACGAGTTTCAGACAATTCATTGAGTAGAAATGACGTTTAGAGGGTAAAATTGCCTAAGTAAATATGAGATTGCCTAAGTACCTATAAGATCCATACTGTGCTTGATTCTACTTAATATTTCAAGAACATAAACATTTTCAAATGGAACCTACTTCAGTAAAGGATTATCTATGCAATAGGCATGAGTTTTAGATAATTTATCAAGTAGAATTGAGGTTGAGTGCGTAAAATTGCCTAAATAAATATGAGATTGCCTAAGTACCTATACGATCGATACTATGCTTGATTCTACTTACTATTTCAAGAACATAAACATAGGTAAATACAACATAATTCAACAAAGGATGATCTATGCAATAGGCACGAGTTTCAGACAATCCATTGAGTAGAAATGACGTGTAGAGGGTAAGATTGCCTAAGTAAATATGAGATTGCCTATGTACCTATTAGGTCGATACTATGCTTGATTCTACTTAATATTTCAAGAACATAAACATAGGTAAATGGAACGTACTTCAGCAAAGGATTATCTATGCAATAGGCACGAGTTTCAGACAATTCACCGAGTAGAAATGACGTTTAGAGGGTAAAATTTCCTAACTAATATGAGATTGCCTAAGTACCTATAAGGCCGATACAATGCTTGATTCTACTTAATATTTCAAGAACATTAACATAGGAAAATGGAACGTACTTCACTAGAGAATTATCTATGTATTTGGTACGAGTTTCAGACAATTGATTAAGTAGAAATGACGTTTAGAGGGTAAAATTGCCTAAGAAAATATGAGATTGCCTAAGTTCCTATAAGGTCGATACTATCTTGATTCTGCTTAATGCTTCAAGAACAGAAACATAGCCAAATGGAACGTACTTCAGGAAAGGATTATCTATGCAATAGGCACGAGTTTCAGACAATTCATTAAGTAGAAATGACCTTTAGAGGGTAAAATTGCCTAAGTAAATATCCGATTGCCTAAGTACCTCTAAGATTGATACTGTCCTTGATTCTACTTAATATTTGAATAACATTAACATAGGAAAATTGAATGTAATTCACTAGGGATTTATCTATGAAATAGGCACGAGTTTCGGACAATTCATTAAGTAGAAATGACGTTTAGAGGGTAAAATTGCCTAAGTAAATATGAGATTGCGTATGTACCTATAAGGTCGATATTATGCTTGATTATGCTTCATTTTTCAAGAACATAAACATTGGCAAATGGAACGGACTTCAGCAAAGGATTATCTATGCAATAGGCACGAGTTTCAGACAATTCATCAAGAAGAATTGAGGTTGAGTGCGTAAAATTGCCTAAGTAAATATGAGATTGCCTAAGTACCTATAAGATCGATACTGTGCTTGATTCTACATAATATTTCAAGAACTTAAACATAGGTAAATGGAACGTACTTCAGCAAAGGATTATCTATGCAATAGGCACGAGTTTCAGACAATTCATTGAGTAGAAATGACGTTTAGAGGGTAAAATTGCCTAAGTAAATATGAGATTGCCTAAGTACCTATAAGGTCGATAATATGCTTGATTCTGCTTAATATTTCAAGATCATAAACATAGGTAAATGGAACGTACTTCAGCAAAGGATTATCAATGCAATAGGCATGAGTTTCAGACAATTCATTGAGTAGAATTGAGGTGGAGTGCGTAAAATTACCTAAATAAATATGAGATTGCCTAATTCCCTATACGATCGATACTATGCTCGATTCTACTTAATATTTCAGGAACATAAACATAGGTAAATGGAACGTACATCAGCAAAGGATTATCTATGCAATAGGCACGAGTTTCAGACAATTCATTGAGTAGAAATGACGTTTAGAGGGTAAAATTGCCTAAGTAAATATGAGATTGCCTAAGTACCTATAAGATCCATACTGTGCTTGATTCTACTTAATATTTCAAGAACATAAACATAGGTAAATGGAACCTACTTCAGTAAAGGATTATCTATGCAATAGGCACGAGTTTCAGACAACTCATTGAGTAGAAATGACGTTTAGAGGGTAAAATTGCCTAAGTAAATATGAGATTGCCTAAGTACTTATAAGGTCGATACTATGCTTGATTCTGCCTAATATTTCAATAGCATAAACATAGCTAAATGGAACGTACTTCAGCAAAGGATTATCTATGCAATAGGCACGAGTTTCAGACAATTCGTCACATAAAATTGAGGTTGAGTGCGTAAAATTGCCTAAATAAATATTAGATTGCCTAAATACCAATACGATCGATACTATGCTCGATTCTACGTAATATTTCAAGAACATAAACTTAGGTAAATCGAACGTACTTCTGTAAAGGATCATCTATCCAATAGGCACGAGTTTCAGACAATTCATTGAGTAGAAATGACATTTTGAGGGTAAAATTGCCTAAGTAAATATGAGATTGCCTAAGTACCTATAAGGTCGATATTATGCTTGATTCTTCTTAATATCTCAAGAGCATAAACATTTTCAAAAGGAACGTACTTCAGCAAAGGATTATCTATGCAATAGGCGCGAGTTTTAGACAATTCATCAAGTAGAATTGAGGTTGAGTGCGTAAAATTGCATAAATAAATATGAGATTGCCTAAGTACCTATAGGATCGATACTATGCTTGATTCTACTTAATATTTCAAGAACATAAACATAGGTAAATACAACATACTTCAGCAAAGTATTATCTATGCAATAGGCCCGAGTTTCAGACAATTCATTGAGTAGAAATGACATTTAGAGGGAAAAATTGCCTAAGTAAATATGAGATTGCCTAAGTACCAATAAGATCGAAACTGTGCTTGATTCTACTTAATATTTCAAGAACATAAACATAGGTAAATGGAACGTACTTCAGCAAAGGATTATCTATGCAATAGGCACGAGTTTCAGACAATTCACTGAGTAGAAATGACGTTTAGAGGGTAAAATTTCTAAAGTAATATGAGATTGCCTAAGTACCTATAAGGTCGATACAATGCTTGATTCTACTTAATATTTCAAGAACATTAACATAGGAAAATGGAACGTACTTCACTAGAGAATTATCTATGTATTTGGTACGAGTTTCAGACAATTGATTAAGTAGAAATGACGTTTAGAGGGTAAAATTGCCTAAGAAAATAAGAGATTGCCTAAGTACCTATAAGGTCGATACTATGCTTGATTCTGCTTAATGTTTCAAGAACAGAAACATAGCCAAATGGAACGTACTTCAGGAAAGGATTATCTATGCAATAGGCACGAGTTTCAGACAATTCATTAAGTAGAAATGACCTTTAGAGGGTAAAATTGGCTAAGTAAATATGCGACTGCCTAAGTACCTCTAAGATTGATACTGTCCTTGATTCTACTTAATATTTGAATAACATTAACATAGGAAAATTGAATGTAATTCACTAGAGATTTATCTATGAAATAGGCACGAGTTTCAGACAATTCATTAAGTAGAAATGACCTTTGGAGGGTAAAATTGCCTAAGTAAATATGCGATTGCCTAAGTACCTCTAAGATTGATACTGTCCTTGATTCTACTTAATATTTGAAGAACATTAACATAGGAAAAATTGAATGTAATTCACTAAAGATTTATCTATGAAATAGGCACGAGTTTAAGACAATTCATTAAGTAGAAATGACGTTGAGAGGGTAAAATTGCCTAAGTACCTATAAGGTCGATACTATGCTTGATTCTGCTTAATATTTCAAGAACATAAACATAGGTAAATGGAACGTACTTCAGCAAGGGATTATCTACGCAATAGGCATGAGTGTCAGACAATTCATCAAGTAGAATTGAGGTGGAGTGGGTAAAATTGCCTAAATAAATATGAGATTGCCTAAGTGCCTATACGATCAATACTTTGCTCGATTCTACTTAACATTTCAAGAACATAAACATAGGTAACTGGAACGTACTTCACCAAAGGATTATCTATGCAATAGGCACGAGGTTCAGACAATTCATTGCGTAGAAATGACGTTTAGAGGGTAAAATTGCCTGTGTAAATTTCAGATTGCCTAAGTACCCATAAGATCGATACAATGCTTCATTCTGCTTAATATTTCAAGAACATTAATATAGGAAAATATAACGTACTTCACAAGAGGATTATCTATGCAATAGGCACGAGTTTCAGACAATTCATTGAGTAGAAATGACGTTTAGAAGGTAAAATTGCCTAAGCAAATATAAGATTGCCTAAGTACCTATAAGATCGATACTGCGCTTGATTCTACTTAATATTTCAAGAACATTAACATAGGAAAATGGAACATACTTCTCTAGAGAATTATCTATGAAATAGGCACGAGTTTCAGACAATTCATTAAGTAGAAATGACGTTTAGAGGGTAAAATTGCCTAAGTAAATTTGAGATTGCCTAAGTACCTATACGATCGATACTGTTTTTGATTCTACTTAATATTTCAAGAACATTAACTTAGGAAAATGGAACGTACTTCACCAGAGAATTATCTATGAAATAGGTACGAGTTTCAGACAATTCATGAAGTAGAAATGACGTTTAGAGGGTAAAATTGCCTAAGTAAATATGAGATTGCCTAAGTACCGATAAGGTCGATACTATGCTTGATTCTGCTTAATATTTCAAGAACATAAACATAGCCAAATGGAGCGTACTTCAGCAAAGGATTATGTATGCAACAGGCACGAGTTTCAGACAATTTATCAAGTAGAATTGAGGTTGAGTGCGTAAAATTGCCTAAGTACCAATACGATCGATACGATGCTTGATTCTACTTAATATTTCAAGAACATAAACATAGGTAAATGCAACGTACATCAGCAAAGGATTATCTATGAAATAGGCACGAGTTTCAGACAATTCATTGAGAAGAAATGACGTTTAGAGGGTAAAATTGCCTATGTAAATATGAGATTGCCTATGTACCTATAAGGTCGATACTATGCTTGATTCTGCTTAATATTTCAAGAACATAAACATAGGAAAATGGAACGTACTTCAGCAAAGGATTATCTATGCAATAGGCACGAGTTTCAGACAATTCATTGAGTAGAAATGACGATTAGAGGGTAAAATTGCCAATGTAAATGTGAGATTGCCTATGTACCTATAAGGTCGATACTATGCTTGATTCTGCTTAATATTTCAAGAACATAAATATAGGAAAATGGAACGTACTTTAGCAAAGGATTATGTATGCAATAGGCACGAGTTTCAGACAATTCATCAAGTAGAATTGAGGTTGAGTGCCTAAAATTGCCTAAGTACCAATACGATCGATAAGATGCTTGATTCTACTTAATATTTCAAGAACATAAACATAGGTAAATGCAATGTACATCAGCAAAGGATTATCTATGAAATAGGCACGAGTTTCAGACAATTCATTGAGTAGAAATGACGCTTAGAGGGTAAAGTTGCCTATGTAAATATGAGATTGCCTATGTACCTATAAGGTCGATACTATGCTTGATTCTGCTTAATATTTCAAGAACATAAACATAGGAAAATGGAACGTACTTCAGCAAAGGATTATCTATGCAATAGGCACGAGTTTCAGACAATTCATTGAGTAGAAATGACGATTAGAGGGTAAAATTGCCAATGTAAATGTGAGATTGCCTATGTACCTATAAGGTCGATACTATGCTTGATTCTGCTTAATATTTCAAGAACATAAATATAGGAAAATGGAACGTACTTCAGGAAAGGATTATCTATGCAATAGGCACGTGTTTCAGACAATTCGTCAAGTAGAATTGAGGTTGAGTGCGTAAAATTTACAAAAAAAATATGAGATTGCCAAAGTACCAATACGATCGATACTATGCTTGATTCTACTTAATATTTCAAGAACATAAACATAGGTAAATACAACGTACTTCAGCAAAGGATGATCTATGCAATAGGCACGAGTTTCAGACAATTCATTGAGTAGAAATGACATTTAGTGGGTAAAATTGCCTAAGTAAATATGGGATTGCCTAAGTACCTGTAAGGTCGATACTATGTTTGATTCTGCTTAATATTTCAAGAACATAAACATAGGCAAATGGAATGTACTTCAGCAAAGGATTATCTATGTAATAGGCACGAGATTCAGACAATTCATCAAGTTGAATTGAGGTGGAGTGGGTAAAATTGCCTAAATAAATATGAGATTGCCTAAGTACCTATACGATCGATACTATGCTCGATTCTAGTTAATATTTCAAGAACATAAACATAGGTACATGGAACGTACTTCAGCAAAGGATTATCTATGCAATAGGCTCGAGTTGCAGATAATTCATTGAGTAGAAATGACATTTAGACGGTAAAATTGCCTAAGTAAATATGAGATCTCCTAAGTACCTATAAGATCGATACTGTGGTTGATTCTACTCAATATTTCAAGAACATAAACATAGGTAAATGGAACGTACTTCAGCAAAGGATTATCTATGCAATAGGCACGAGTTTCAGACAATTCATTGAGTAGAAATGACGTTTAGAGGGTGAAATTTCCTAAGGAAATATGAGATTGCCTAAGTACCTATAAGGTCGATACTATGCTTGATTATGCTTAATATTTCAAGAACATAAACATAGCCAAATGGAACGTACTTTAGCAAAGGATTATCTATGCAATAGGCACGAGTTTTAGACATTTCATCAAGTAGAATTGAGGTTGAGTGCGTAAAATTGCCTAAATAAATATGAGATTGCCTAAGTACCTATTCAATCGATAATATGCTTGATTCTACTTAATATTTCAAGAATATAAACATAGGCAAATGCAACGTACTCCAGCAAAGGATTATCTATGCAATAGGCACGAGTTTCAGACAATTCATTGAGTAGAAATGACGTTTAGAGGGTAAAATTGCCTAAGTAAATATGAGATTGCCTAAGTACCTATAAGATCGACACTGTGCTTGATTCTACTTAATATTTCAAGAACATTAACATAGGGAAATGGAACGTACTTCACCGGAGAATTATCTATGAAATAGGTACGAGTTTCAGACAATTCATTAAGTAGAAATGACGTTTAGAGGGCAAAATTACCTAAGTAAATATGAGATTGCCTAAGTAACTATAAGGTCGATACTATGCTTGATTCTGCTTAATATTTCAAGAACAGAAACATAGCCAAATGGAACGTACTTCAGCAAAGGATTATCTATGCAATAGGAACGAGTTTCAGACAATTCATTAAATAGAAATGACCTTTAGAGGGTAAAATTGCCTAAGTAAATATGAGATTGCCTAAGTACCTCTATGATCGATACTATCCCTGATTCTACTTAATATTTCAAGAACATTAACATAGGAAAATGGAATGTAATTTACTAGAGAATTATCTATGAAATAGGCACGAGTTTCAGACAATTCATTAATTAGAAATGACGTTTAGAGGGTAAAATTGCCTATGTAAATATGAGATTGCCTATGTACCTATAAGGTCGATACTATGCTTGATTCTGCTTAATATTTCATGACCATAAACATAGGAAAATGAAATGTACTTCAGCAAAGGATTATCTATGCAATAGGCACGAGTTTCAGAAAATTCGTCAAGTAGAATTGTGGTTGAGTGCGTAAAATTGCCAAAATAAATATGAGATTGCCTAAGTACCTATAACATCGATATTGTGCTTGATTCTACTTAATATTTCAAGAAAATTAACATAGCAAAATAGAACGTACTTCACCAGAGAATTATCTATGAAATAGGCACGAGTTTCAGACAATTCATTAACTAGAAATGACGTTTAGAGGGTAAAATTGCCTAAGTAAATATGAGATTGCCTAAGTACCTATAAAATCGATACTGTGCTTGATTCTACTTAATATTTCAAGAACATTAACATAGGAAAATGGAACGTACCTCACCAGAGAATTATCAATGAAATAGGTACGAGTTTCAGACAATTCATTAAGTAGAAATGACGTTTAGAGGGCAAAATTACCTAAGTAAATATGAGATTGCCTAAGTAACTATAAGGTCGATACTATGCTTGACTCTGCTTAATATTTCAAGAACAGAAACATAGCCAAATGGAACGTACTTCAGCAAAGGATTATCTATGCAATAGGAACGAGTTTCAGACAATTCATTAAATAGAAATGAAATTTAAAGGGTAAAATTGCCTAAGTAAATATGAGATTGCCTAAGTACCTCTAAGATCGATACTGTCCTTGATTCTACTTAATATTTCAAGAACATTAACATAGGAAAATGGAATGTAATTCACTAGAGAATTATCTATGAAATAGACACGAGTTTCAGACAATTCATGAAGTAGAAATGACGTTTAGAGGGTAAAATTGCCTAAGTAAATATGAGATTGCCTAAGTACCTATAAGGTCGATACTATGCTTGATTCTGCTTAATATTTCAAGAACATAAACTTAGGTAAATGGAACGTACTTCAGCAGAGGATTATCTACGCAATAGGCATGAGTGTCAGACAATTCATCAAGTTGAATTGAGGGGGAGTTGGTAAAATTGCCTAAATAAATATGAGATTGCCTAAGTACCTATACGATCAATACTTTGCTCGATTCTACTTAACATTTCAAGAACATAAACATAGGTAAATGGAACGTACTTCAGCAAAGGATTATCTATGCAATAGGCACGAGCTTCAGACAATTCATTGAGTAGAAATGACGTTTAGAGGGTAAAATTGCCTATGTAAATATCAGATTGCCCAAGTACCGAGAAGATCGATATAATGCTTGATTCTGCTTAATATTTCAAGAACATTAATATAGGAAAATAAAACGTACTTCACAAGAGGATTATCTATGCAATAGGCACGAGTTTCAGACAATTCATGGAGTAGAAATGACGTTTAAAAGGTAAAATTGCCTAAGTAAATATAAGATTGCCTAAGTACCTATAAGATCGATACAATGCTTGATTCTACTTAATATTTAAAGAACATTAACATAGGAAAATGGAACATACTTCACCAGAGAATTATCTATGAAGTAGGCACGAGTTTCAGACAATTCATGAAGTAGAAATGACGTTTAGAGGGTAAAATTGCCTAAGTAAATATCAGATTGCCTAAGTACCTATAAGATCGATACTGTGTTTGATTCTACTTAATATTTCGAGAACATTAACGTAGGAAAATGGAACGTACTTCACCAGAGAATTATCTATGAAATAGGTACGAGTTTCAGACAATTCATGAAGTAGAAATGACGTTTGGAGGGTAAAATTGCCTATGTAAATATGAGATTGCCTATGTACCTATAAGGTCGATACTATGCTTGATTCTGCTTAATATTTCAAGACCATAAACATAGGAAAATGAAACGTACTTCAGCAAAGGATTATCTATGCAATAGGCACGAGTTTCAGACAATTCGTCAAGTAGAATTGTGGTTGAGTGCGTAAAATTGCCAAAATAAATATGAGATTGCCTAAGTACCTATAAGATCGATATTGTGCTTGATTCTACTTAATATTTCAAGAACATTAACATAGGAAAATCGAACGTACCTCACCAGAGAATTATCTATGAAATAGGTACGAGTTTCAGACAATTCATGAAGTAGAAATGACGTTTAGAGGGTAAAATTTCCTAAGTAAATATGGGATTGCCTAAGTACCTATAAGGTCGATACTACGATTGATTCTGCTTAATATTTCAAGAACAGAAACATAGCCAAATGGAACGTACTTCAGTAAAGGATTATCTATGCAATAGGCACGAGTTTCAGACAATTAATTGAGTAGAAATGACGTTTAGACGGTAAAATTGCCTAAGTAAATATGAGATCGCCTAAGTACCTATAAGATCGATATTGTGCTTGATTCTACTTAATATTTCAAGAACATTAACATAGGAAAATGGAACGTACTTCACCAGAGAATTACCTATGAAATAGGCACGAGTTTCAGACAATTTTATTAAGTAGAAATGACGGTTAGAGGGTAAAATTGCCTAAGTAAATATGCGATTGCCTAAGTGCCTATAAAATCGATACTGTGCTTCATTCTACATAATATTTCATGAACATTAACATAGGAAAATGGAATGTACTTCACCAGAGAATTATCTATGAAATATGTACGAGTTCTGGACAATTCATTAGGTAGAAATGACGTTTAGAGGGTAAAATTGCCTAAGTAAATATGAGATTGCCTAAGTGCCTCTAAGATCGATACTTTCCTTGATTCTACTTATTATTTCAAGAGCATTAACGTAGGAAAATGGAACGTAATTCACCAGAGAATTATCTAAGAAATAGGCACGAGTTTCAGACAATTCATTAAGTAGAAATGACGTTTAGAGGGTAAAATTGCATAAGTAAATTTGAGATTGCCTAAGTACCTATACGATCAATACTATGCTCGATTCTACTTAATATTTCAAGAACATAAACATTGGTAAATGGAATGTACTTCCGCAAAGTATTATCTATGCAAAAGGCACGACTTTCAGACAATTCATTGAGTAGAAATGACGTTTAGAGGGTAAAATTGCCTAAGTAAATATGAGATTGCCTAAGTACCTATAAGGTCGATACTATCCTTGATTCTGCTTAATATTTCAAGAACATAAACATAGGTACATGGAATGTACTTCCGCAAAGGATTATCTATGCAATAGGCCCGAGTTTCAGACAATTCACTGAGTAGAAATGACGTTTAGAGGGTAAAATGAGATTGCCTAAGTAAAATGAGATTGCCTAAGTGCCTATAAGGTCGATACTATGCTTGATTCTGCTTAATATTTCAAGAACATTAACATAGGTAAATGGAACGTACGTCAGCAAAGGATTATCTACGCAATTGGGATGAGTTTCAGACAATTCATCAAGTAGAATTGAGGTGTTGTGGGAAAAATTGCCAAAATAAATATGAGATTGCCTAAGTACCTATACGATCAATACTATGCTCGATTCTACTTAATATTTCAAGAACATTAACATAGGTAAATGGAACGTACTTCAGCAAAGGATTATAAATGCAATAAGCACGAGTTTCACACAATTCATTGAGTAGAAGTGACGTTCAGAGGGTAAAATGTCCTAAGTAAATTTGAGATTGCCCAAGTACCCGTAAGATTGATACTATGCTTCATTATGCTAAATATTTCAAGAACATTAATATTGGAAAATAGAACATACTTTACAAGAGGATTATCTATGCATTAGACAGGAGTTTTAGACTATACATTGAGTAGAAATGACGTTTAGAGGGTAAGATTGCCTAAGTAAATATGAGATTGCCTAAGTACCTATAAGATCGACACTGTGCTTGATTCTACTTAATATTTCAAAAACATTGACATAGGAAATTGGAACGTACTTCACCAGAGAATTATCTATCAAATAGGCACGAGTTTCGGATAATTCATTAAGTAGAAATGAAGTTTAGAGGGTAAAATTGCCAAAGTAAATAGGAGATTGCCTAAGTACCTATTAGATCGATACTGTGCTTGATTCTACTTAATATTTCAAGAACATTAACATAGGAAAATGGAATGTACTTCAATAGAGAATTATCTATGAAACAGACACGAGTTTCAGAAAATTCATTAATTAGAAATGACGTTTAGATGGTAAAATTGCCTAAGTAAATATCAGATTGCCTAACTACCTATAAGGTCGATACTATTCTTGATTCTGCTTAATATTTCAAGAACATAAACATTGGTAAATGGAATGTACTTCTGCAAGGGATTATCTATGCAAAAGGCACGAGTTTCAGACAATTCATTGAGTAGAAATGACGTTTAGAGGGTAAAATTGCCTAAGTAAATATCAGATTGCCTAAGTACCTATAAGGTCGATAATGTCCTTGATTCTACTTAATATTTCAAGAACATTAACATAGGAAAGTGGAATGTACTTCACCAGAGAATTATCTATGAAATAGGCACGAGTTTCAGTAAATTCATTTAGTAGAAATGACGTTTAGAGGGTAAAATTGCCTAAGTAAATATCAGATTGCCTAACTACCTATAAGGTCGATACATGCTTGATTTTTCTTAATATTTCAAGAACATAAACATAGGTAAATGGAATGTACTTCAGCAAAGGATTATCTATGCAATAGGCACGACTTTCAGACAATTCATTGAGTAGAAATGACGTTTAGAGGGTAAAATTGCCTAAGTAAATATCAGATTGCCTAAGTACCTATAAGGTCGATACTATGCTTGATTCTGCTTAATATTTCAAGAACATAAACATATGTACATGGAATGTACTTCCGCAAAGGATTATCTATGCAATAGGCCCGAGTTTCAGACAATTCATTGAGTAGAAATGACGTTTAGAGGGTAAAATTGCCTAAGTAAATATGGGATTGCCTAAGTACCTATAAGATCGATACTGTGCTTGATTCTACTTAATAATTCTAGAACATTAACATAGGAAAATGGAACGTAGTTCACCAGAAAATTGTCTATGAAATAGGGACGAGTTTCAGACAATTCATTAAGTAGAAATGACATTTAGCAGGTAAAATTGCCCAAGTAAATATGAGATTGCGTAAGTACCTACAAGGTCGATACTATGCTTGGTTCTGCTTAATATTTCAAGAACATTAACATAGGTAAATGGAACGTACTTCAGCAAAGGATTATCTAAGCAATAGGCTTGAGTTTCAGACAATTCATCAAGTAGAACTGAGGTGGAGTGGGTAAAATTGCCTAAATAAATATGAGATTGCCTAAGTACCTATACGATCAATACTATGCTCGATTCTACTTAATTTTTCAAGAACATAAACATAGGTAAATGGAACGTACTTCAGCAAAGGATTATATATGCAATTGGCACGAGTTTCAGACAATTCATTGAGTAGAAAAGAAGTTTAGAGGGTAAAATTGCCTAAGTAAATATGAGATTGCCTAAGTGCCTATAAGAACGATACTGTGCTTGATTCTACTTAATATTTCAAGAACATTAACATAGGAAAATGGAACGTACTTCACCAGAGAATTCTCTATGAAGTAGGTACGAGTTTCAGACAATTCATTAAGTAGAAATGACGTTTAGAGGGTATAATTGCCTAAGTAAATATGAGATTGCCTAAGTACCTATAAGGTCGATACTATGCTTGATTCTGCTTAATATTTCAAGAACATAAACATAGCAAAATGGAACGTACCTCAGTAAAGGATTATCTATGCAATAGGCACGAGTTTCAGACAATTCATTAAGTAGAAATGACGTTTAGATGGCAAAATTGCCTAAGTAAATATGAGATTGCCTAAGTACATCTAAGATCGATATTGTCCATGATTATACTTAATATTTCAAGAGCATTAACATTGGAAAATGGAATGTAATTCACCAGAGAATTATCTATCAAATAGGCATGAGTTTCAAACAATTCATTAAGTAAAAATAACGTTTAGAGGGTAAAATTGCCTAAGTAAATATGAGATTGCCTAAGTACCTATAACGTCGATACTATGCTTCATTCTACTTAATATTTCAAGAACATAAACATAGGTAAATGGAACGTACTTCTACAAAGGATTATCTACGCATTAGGCATGTGTGTCAGACAATTCATCAAGTAGAATTGAGGTGGAGTGGTTAAAATTGCCTATGTAAATATGAGATTGCCTAAGTACCTGTACGATCAATACTATGCTCGATTCTGCTTAATATTTCTAGAACATAGAAATAGGAAAATGGAACGTACTTCAGCAAAGGATTATCTATGCAATAGGCACGAGTTTCAGACAATTCATTGAGTAGAAATGACGTTTAGAGGGTAAAATTGCCTAAGTAAATATCAGATTGCGTCAGTACCCATAAGATCGATACTATGCTTGATTCTAATTAATATTTCAAGAACATTAATATAGGAAAATGGAACGACCTTCACAAGAGGATTATCTATGCAATAGGCACGAGTTTCAGACAATTCATTGAGTAGAAATGACGTTTAGAGGGTAAAATTGCCTAAGTAAATATAAGATTGCCTAAGTACCTATAAGATCGATATTGTGCTTGATCCTACTTAATTTTTCAAGAACATTAACAAAGGAAAATGGAACATACTTCACCAGAGAATTATCTATGAAATAGGCACGAGTTTCCGACAGTTCATTAAGTTGAAATGACGTTTAGAGGGTAAAATTACCTAAGTAAATATAAGATTGCCTAAGTACCTAAAAGATCGATACTGTCCTTGATTCTACTTAATATTTGAAGAACATTAACATAGGAAAATGGAATGTATTTCACCAGAGAATTGTCTATGAAATAGGCACGAGTTTCAGATAATTCATTAAGTAGAAATGACGTTTAGCGGGTAAAATTGCCCAAGTAAATATGAGATTGCCTAAGTGCCTATAAGGCCGATACTATGCTTGATTCTGCTTAATATTTCAATATATTAACATTGGAAAATGGAACGTACTTCAGCAAAGGATTATCTACGCAACAGGCACGAGTTTCAGACAATTAATTAAGTAGAAATGACGTTTAGAGGGTAAAATTGCCTAAGTAAATAGGAGATTGTCTAAGTACCTGTAAGGTCGATACTATGCTTGATTCTGCTTAATATTTCAAGAACATAAACATAGCCAAATGGAACGTAGTTCAGCAAAGGATTATTTATGCAATAGGCACGAGTTTCAGACAATTTATTAAGTAGAAATGATGTTTAGAGGGTAAAATTGCCTAAGTAAATATGAGATTGCCTAAATACCTGTAAGATCGATACTGTCCTTCATTCTACTTAAAATTTCAAGAATATTAACATAGGAAAATGGAATGTAATTCACCAGAGAATTATCTATGAAATAGGCACGAGTTTCAGAGAATTCATTAAGTAGAAATGACGTTTAGAGGGTAAAATTGCCTAAGTAAATATGAGATTGCCTAAGTGCGTGTAAGATCGATACTGTTCTTGATTCTACTTAATATTTCAAGAACATTAAAATAGAAAAATGGAACGTACTTCCCCAGAGAATTCTCGATGAAATAGGTACGAGTTTCAGACAATTCATTAAGTAGAAATGACGTTTAGAGGGTAAAATTGCCTAAGTTAATATGAGACAGCCTAAGTACCTATAAGGTCGATATTATGCTTGATTCTGCTTAATATTTCAAGAAAATAAATATAGCCAAATGGAATGTACTTCAGTAAAGGAATATCTATGCAATAGGCACGAGTTTCAGACAATTCATTATGTAAAAATGACGTTTAGTAGGTAAAATTGCCTAAGTAAATTTGAGATTGGCTAAGTACCTCTAAGATTGATACTGTCCTTGATTCTACTCAATATTACAAGAACATTAACATAGGAAAATGGAATGTAATTCACCAGAGAATTATCTACGAAATCGGCACGAGTTTCAGTCAAATAATGAAGTAGAAATAACGTTTAGAGGGTAAAATTGCCTAAGTAAATAAGAGATTGCCTGAGTACCAATAATGTCGATACTATGCTTGATTCTGCTTAATATTTCAAGAACATAAACATAGGTAAATGCAACGTACTTCAGCAAAGGATTATCTACGCAATAGGCATGAGTTTCAGACAATTCATGAAGAAGAATTGAGGTGGAGTGGGTAAGATTGCCTAAATAAATATGAGATTACCTAAGTACCTATACGATCAGTACTATGCTCGATTCTACTTAATATTTCAAGAACATAAACATAGGTAAATGGTACGTACTTCAGCAAAGGATTATCTATGGAATAGGCACGAGTTTCAGACAATTAATTAGGTAGAAATGACGTTTAGAGGGTAAAATTGCCTAAGTAAATAGGAGATTGCCTAAGTACCTGTAAGGTCGATGCTATGCTTGATTCTGCTAAATATTTCAAGAACATAAACATAGCCAAATGGAACGTACTTCAGTAAAGGATTATTTATGCAATAGGCACGAGTTTCAGATAATTCATTAAGTAGAAATGATGTTTAGAGGGTAAAATTGCCTAAGTAAATAGGAGATTGCCTAAGTACCTCTAAGATCGATACAGTCCTTCATTCTACTTAATATTTCAAGAACATTAACATAGGAAAATGGAATGTAATTCACCAGAGAATTGTCTATGAAATAGGCATGAGTTTCAGAGAATTCATTAAGTAGAAATGACGTTTAGAGGGTAAAATTACCGAATTAAATATGAGATTGCCTAAGTACCTATAAGGTCGATACTATGCTTGATTCTGCTTAATTTTACGAGAACATAAACATAGGCAAATGGAACGTACTTCAGCAAAGGATTATCTACGCAATAGGCTTGAGTGTCAGACAATTCATCAAGTAGAATTGAGGTGGAGTTTGTAAAATTGCCAAAATAAATACGAGATTGCCTAAGTACCTGTACGATCGATACTATGATGTATTCTACTTAATATTTCAAGAACATAAACATAGGTAAATACAACGTACTTCTGCAAAGGATTATCTATGCAATAGACACGAGTTTCAGACAATTCATTGAGTAGAAATGCCGTTTAGAGGTTAAAATTGCCTAAGTAAATATGAGATTGCCCAAGTACCTATAAGATCGATCTTGTGCTTGATTCTACTTAATATTTCAAGAACATTAACATAGGAAAATGGAACGTACTTCACCAGAAAATTATCTATCAAATAGGCACGAGTTTCAGACAATTCATTCAGTAGAAATGACGTTTAGAGGGTAAAATTGCCTAAGTAAATATGAGATTGCCTAAGTGCGTATAAGATCGATACTGTGCTGGATTCTACTTAATATTTCAAGAACATTAAAATAGGAAAATGGAACGTACTTCCCTAGAGAATTCTCTATGAAATAGGTACGAGTTTCAGACAATTCATTAAGTAGAAATGACGTTTAGAGGGTAAAATTGCCTCTGTAAATATGAGATTGCCTAAATACCTATAAGGTTGATATTATGCTTGATTCTGCTTAATATTTCAAGAACATAAACATAGCCAAATGGAACGTACTTCAGTAAAGGAATATCTCTGCAATAGGCACGAGTTTCAGACAATTCATTATGTAGAAATGACGTTTAGAGGGTAAAATTGCCTAAGTAAATATGAGATTGCCTAAGTACCTCTAAGATCGATACTGTCCTTGATTCTACTCAATATTTCAAGAACATTAACATAGGAAAATGGAATGTAATTCACCAGAGAATTATTTATGAAATAGGCACGAGTTTCAGACAATTCATTCAGTAGAAATGACGTTTAGAGGGTAAAATTGCCTAAGTAAATATGAGATTGCCCAAGTACCAATAAGGTCGATACTATGCTTGATTCTGCTTAATATTTCAAGAACATAAACATAGGTAAATGCAACGTACTTCAGGAAAGGATTATCTACGCAATAGGCATGAGTTTCAGACAATTCATGAAGTAGAATTGAGGTGGAGTGGGTAACATTGCCTAAATAAATATGAGATTACCTAAGTACCTATACGACCAATACTATGCTCGATTCTACTTAATATTTCAAGAACATAAACATAGGTAAATGGAACGTACTTCAGCAAAGGATTATCTATGGAATAGGCACGAGTTTCAAACAATTAATTAAGTAGAAATGACGTTTAGAGGGTAAAATTGCCTAAGTAAATAGGAGATTGCCTAAGTACATGTAAGGTCGATACTATGCTTGATTCTGCTAAATATTTCAAGAACATAAACATAGCCAAATGGAACATACTTGAGTAAAGGATTATTTATGCAATAGGCACGAGTTTCAAACAATTCATTAAGTAGAAATGATGTTTAGAGGGTAAAATTGCCTAAGTAAATATGAGATTGCCTAAGCACCTCTAAGATCGATACTGTCCTTCATTCTACTTAATATTTAAAGATCATTAACATAGGAAAATGGAATGTAATTCACCAGAGAATTATCTATGAAATAGGCATGAGATTCAGAGAATTCATTAAGTAGAAATGACGTTTAGAGGGTAAAATTGCCTAAATAAATATGAGATTGCCTAAGTACCTGTATGATCGATACTATGATGGATTCTACTTAATATTTCAAGAACATAAACATAGGTAAATACAACGTACTTCAGCAAAGGATTATCTATGCAATAGACACGTGTTTCAGACAATTCATTGAGTAGAAATGACGTTTAGAGGTTAAAATTGCCTAAGTAAATATGAGATTGCCCAAGTACCTATAAGATCGATCTTGTGCTTGATTCTACTTAATATTTCAAGAACATTAACATTGGAAAATGGAACGTACTTCACCAGAAAATTATCTATGAAATAGGTACGAGTTTTAGACAATTCATTAAGTAGAAATGACGTTTAGAGGGTAAAATTGCCTAAGTAAATATGAGATTGCCTAAGTACCTATAAGGTCGATACTATGCTTGATTCTGCTTAATTCTTCAAGAACATAAACATAGGTAAATGGCACGTACTTTAGCAAAGGATTATCTACGCAATAGGCATGAGTGTCAGACAATTAATCAAGTAGAATTGAGGTGGAGTCTGTAAAATTGCCTAAATAAATATAATATTGCCTAAGTACCTGTACGATCGATACTATACTGGATTGTACTTAATATTTCAAGAACATAATCATAGGTAAATACAACGTACTTCAGCAAAGGATTATCTATGCAATAGACACGAGTTTCAGACAAATCATTGAGTAGAAATGATGTTTAGGGGGTAAAATTGCCTAAGTAAATATGAGATTGCCCAAGTTCCTATAAGATCGATACTATGCTTGATTTGACTTAATAATTGAAGAACATTATCATAGGAAAATGGAACGTACTTCACCAGAAAATTATCTATGAACTAGGCACGAGTTTCAGATAATCATTAGGTAGAAATGACGATTTGAGGGTAAAATTGCCTCAGTAAATATGAGATTGCCTAAGTACCTACAAGATCGATACTATGCTTGATTCTGCTTAATATTTCAAGAACATAAACATAGGTTAAATGGAACGTACTTCAGCAAAGGATTATCTATGCAATAGGCACGAGTTTCAGACAATTCATCAAGTAGAATTGAGTTTGAGTGCGTAAAATTGCCTAAATAAATATGAGATTGCCTATGTACCTATACGATCGACACTATGCTCGATTCTACTTAATATTTCAAGAACATAAACATAGGTAAATGGAATATACTTCAGTAAAGAATTATCTATGCAATAGGCACGAGTTTCAGACAATTCATTGAGTAGAAATGACGTTTAGATGGTAAAATTGCCTAAGCAAATATGAGATTGCCTAAGTACCTATAAGGTCGATACTGTGCTTGATTCTGCTTAATATTTCAAGAACATAAACATAGGTAAATGGAACGTACTTCGGCAAAGGATTATCTATGCAATAGGCACGAGTTTCAGACAATTCATGAAGTAGAATTGAGGTTGAGTGCGGAAAATTGCCTAAATAAATATGTGATTGCCTAAGTACCTATATGATCGATATTGTGCTTGAGTCTACTTAATATTTCAAGAACATAAACATAGGTAAATCGAACGTACTTCAGCAAAGGATTATCTATGCAATAGGCACGAGTTTCAAACAATTCATTGAGTAGAAATGACGTTTAGAGGGTAAAATTGCCTAAGCAAATATGAGTTTGCCTAAGTACCTATAAGGTCGATACTATGCTTGATTCTGCTTAATATTATAAGAGCATAAACATAGCCAAAAGGAACGTACTTCAGCAAAGGATTATCCACGCAATAGGCACGAGTTTCAGACAATTCATCAAGTAGAATTGAGGTTGAGTCCGTAAAATTGCCTAAAGAAATATGAGATAGCCTAAGTACCTATACGATCGATACTATGCTTGATTCTACTTAATATTTCAAGAACATAAACATAGGTAAATGCAACGTACTTCAGCAAAGGATTATCTATGCAATAGGCACGAGTTTCAGATAATTCATTGAGAAGAAATGACGTTTATAGTGTAAAATTACCTGAGTAAATATGAGATTGCCTAAGTACCTATAAGATCAATATTGTGCTTGATTCTACTTAATATTTCAAGAATATTAACATAAGAAAATGGAACGTACTTCACCAGAGAATTATTTATGAAATAGGTACGAGTTTCAAACAATTCATTAAGTAGAAATTACGTTTAGAGGGTAAAATTGCCTAACTAAATATGAGATTGCCTAAGTACCTATAAGGTCGATACTATGCTTGATTCTGCTTAATATTTCAAGAACATAAACATAGCCAAGTGGAACGTACTTCAGAAAGGATTATCTATGCAATACGCACGAGTTTCAGACAATTCATCAAGTAGAATTGAGGTTGAGTCCGTAAAATTGCCTAAGGAAATATGAGATAGCCTAAGTACCTATACAATCGATACTATGCTTGATTCTACTTAATATTTCAAGAACATAAACATAGGTAAATGCAACGTACTTCAGCAAAGGATTATCTATGCAATAGGTACGAGTTTCAGACAATTCATTGAGTAGAAATGACGTTTATAGTGTAAAATTACCTAAGTAAATATGAGATTGCCTAAGTACCTATAAGATCGATATTGCGCTTGATTCTACTTAATATTTCAAGAACATAAACATAGGTAAATGCAACGTACTTCAGCAAAGGATTATCTATGCAATAGGTACGAGTTTTAGACAGTTCATTGAGTAGAAATGACGTTTAGAGGGTAGAATTGCCTAAGTAAATATAAGATTGCCTAAGTACCTATAAGGTCGATACTATGCTTGATTCTGCTTAATATTTTAAGAACATAAACATAGGTAAATGGAACGTACTTCAGCAAAGGATTATCTATGCAATAGGCACGAGTTTCAGATAATTCATTGAGTAGAAATGACGTTTAGAGGGTAAAATTGCCTAAGCAAATATGAGATTGCCTAGGTACCTATAAGGTCGATACTATGCTTGATTCTGCTTAATATTTTAAGAACATAAACATAGCCAAATGGAACGTACTTCTGCAAAGGATTATCTATGCAATAGGCACGAGTTTCAGACAATTCATCAAGTAGAATTGAGGTTGAGTCCGTAAAATTGCCTAAGGAAATATGAGATAGCCTAAGTACCTATACAATCGATACTATGCTTGATTCTACTTAATATTTCAAGAACATAAACATAGGTAAATGCAACGTACTTCAGCAAAGGATTATCTATGCAATAGGTACGAGTTTCAGACAATTCATTGAGTAGAAATGACGTTTATAGTATAAAATTACCTAAGTAAATATGAGATTGCCTAAGTACCTATAAGATCGATATTGCGCTTGATTCTACCTAATATTTCAAGAATATTAACATAGGAAAATGGAACGTACTTCACCAGAGAATTATCTATCAAATAGGCACGAGTTTCAAATAATTTATTAAGTAGAAATGACGTTTAGAGGGTAAAATTGCCTAAGTAAATATGAGATTGCCTAAGTGCCTATAAGATCGATACAGTGCTTGATTCTACTTAATATTTCAAGAACATTAACATAGGAAAATGGAACGTAATTCACCAGAGAATTATCTATGAAATAGGCACGAGTTTCAGACAATTCATTAAGTAGAAATGACGTTTAGAGGGTAAAATTGCCTAAGTAAATATGTGATTGCCTAAGTACATCTAAGGTGGATACTATGCTTGATTCTGCCTAATATTTCAAGAACATAAACATAGGGAAATGGAACGTACTTCAGCAAAGGATTATCTATGCAATAGGCATGAGTGTCGGACAATTCATCAAGTAGAATTGAGGTAGAGTGCGTAAAATTGCCTAAATAAATATGAGATTGCCTAAGTGCCTATAGGATCAATACAATGTTCGATTCTACTTTATATTTCTACAACATAAATATAGGTAAATGGAATGTACTTCAGCAAAGGATTATCTATGCAATGGGCACGAGTTTCAGACAATTCATTGAGTAGAAATGACGTTTAGAGGGTAAAATTACCTAAGTAAATATCAGATTGCCTAATTACCCATAAGATCGATACTATGCTTGATTCTGCTTAATATTTCAAGAACATTAATATAGGAAAATAGAACGTACTTCACAAGAGGATTATCTATGCAATAGGCACGAGTTTCAGACAGTTCATTGAGTAGAAATGACGTTTAGAGGGTAGAATTGCCTAAGTAAATATAAGATTGCCTAAGTACCTATAAGGTGGATACTATGCTTGATTCTGCTTAATATTTTAAGAACATAAACATAGGTAAATGGAACGTACTTCAGCAAAGGATTATCTATGCAATAGGCACGAGTTTCAGATAATTCATTGAGTAGAAATGACGTTTAGAGGGTAAAATTGCCTAAGCAAATATGAGATTGCCTAGGTACCTATAAGGTCGATACTATGCTTGATTCTGCTTAATATTTTAAGAACATAAACATAGCCAAATGGAACGTACTTCTGCAAAGGATTATCTATGCAATAGGCACGAGTTTCAGACAATTCATCAAGTAGAATTGAGGTTGAGTCCGTAAAATTGCCTAAGGAAATATGAGATAGCCTAAGTACCTATACAATCGATATTATGCTTGATTTTACTTAATATTTCAAGAACATAAACATAGGTAAATGCAACGTACTTCAGCAAAGGATTATCTATGCAATAGGTACGAGTTTCAGACAATTTATTGAGTAGAAATGACGTTTATAGTGTAAAATTACCTAAGTAAATATGAGATTGCCTAAGTACCTATAAGATCGATATTGCGCTTGATTCTACTTAATATTTCAAGAATATTAACATAGGAAAATGGAACGTACTTCACCAGAGAATTATCTATCAAATAGGCACGAGTTTCAAATAATTTATTAAGTAGAAATGACGTTTAGAGTGTAAAATTGCCTAAGTAAATATGAGATTGCCTAAGTGCCTATAAGATCGTTACAGTGCTTGATTCTACTTAATATTTCAAGAACATTAACATAGGAAAATGGAACGTAATTCACCAGAGAATTATCTATGAAATAGGCACGAGTTTCAGACAATTCATTAAGTAGAATTGACGTTTAGAGGGTAAAATTGCCTAAGTAAATATGTGATTGCCTAAGTACATATAAGGTGGATACTATGCTTGATTCTGCCTAAATAAATATGAGATTGCCTAAGTGCCTATAGGATCAATACAATGTTCGATTCTACATTATATTTCTACAACATAAATATAGGTAAATGGAATGTAGTTCAGGAAAGGATTATCTATGCAATGGGCACGAGTTTCAGACAATTCATTGAGTAGAAATGACGTTTAGAGGGTAAAATTACCTAAGTAAATATCAGATTGCCTAAGTACCCATAAGATCGATACTATGCTTGATTCTGCTTAATATTTCAAGAACATTAATATAGGTAAATGGAATGTAGTTCAGGAAAGGATTATCTATGCAATGGGCACGACTTTCAGACAATTCATTGAGTAGAAATGACGTTTAGAGGGTAAAATTACCTAAGTAAATATCAGATTGCCTAAGTACCCATAAGATCGATACTATGCTTGATTCTGCTTAATATTTCAAGAACATTAATATAGGAAAATAGAACGTACTTCACAAGAGGATTATCTATGCAATAGGCACGACTTTCAGACAATTCATTGAGTAGAAATGACGTTTAGAGGGTAAAATTGCATAAGTAAATATAATATTACCTAAGTACCTATAAAATCGATACTGTGCTCGATTCTAGCTAATATTGCAAGAATATTAACATAGGAAAATGAAAAGTACTTCACAAGAGAATTATCTATCAAATAGGCATGAGTTTCAGACAATTCATTAAGTAGAAATGACGTTTAGAGGGTAAAATTGCCTAAACAAATATGAGATTGCCTAAGTACCTATAATATCGATACTGTGCTTGATTCTACTTAATATTTCAAGAACATTAACATAGGAAAATGGAACGTACTTCACTAGAGAATTATCTATGAAATTAGTACGAGTTTCAGACAAATAATTAAGTAGAAATGACGTTTAGAGGGTAAAATTGCCTAAGTAAATATGAGATTGCCTAAGTACCTATATGGTCGATACTATGCTTTATTCTGCTTAATATTTCAAGAACATTAACATAGGTAAATGGAACGTACTTCGGCAAAGGATTATCTATGTAATAGGCATGAGTGTCGGACAATTCATCAAGTAGAATTGAGGGGGAGTGCGTAAAATTGCCTAAATAAATATGAGATTGCCTAAGTACCTATAGGATCAATACAATGTTCGATTCTACTTTATATTTCTACAACAAAAATATAGGTAAATGGAACGTAGTTCAGCAAAGGATTTTCTATACAATGGGTATGATTTTCAGACAATTAATTGAGTAGAAATGACGTTTAGAGGGTAAAATTACCTAAGTAAATATCAGATTGCCTAAGTACCCATAAGATCGATACTATGCTTGATTCTGCTTAATATTTCAAGAACATTAATATAGGAAAATAGAACGTACTTCACAAGAGGATTATCTATGCAATTGGCAAGACTTTCAGACAATTCATTGAGTAGAAATGACGTTTAGAGGGTAAAATTGCCTAAGTAAATATAATATTGCCTAAGTACCAATAAAATCGATACTGTGCTTGATTCTACTTAATATTGCAAGAATATTAACATAGGAAAATGGAACGTACTTCACAAGAGAATTATCTATCAAATAGGCACGAGTTTCAGACAATTCATTAAGTAGATATGACGTTTAGAGGGTAAAATTGCCTAACAAAATATGAGATTGCCTAAGTACCTATAAGATCGATACTGTGCTTGATTCTACTTAATATTTCAAGAACATTAACATAGGAAAACGGAACGTACTTCACCAGAGAATTATCTATGAAATAGGTACGAGTTTCAGACAAATAATTATGTAGAAATGACGTTTAGAGGGTAAAATTGCCTAAGTAAATATGAGATTGCCTAAGTACCTATAAGGACGATACTATTCTTGATTCAGCTTAATATTTCAAGAACATTTACATAGAAAAATGGAATGTACTTCACCAGAAAATTGTTTATGAAATAGGCACGAGTTTCAGACAATTCCTTAAGTAGAAATGACGTTTAGATGGTAAAATTGACCAAGTAAATGTGAGATTGCCTAAGTACCTACAAGGTTGATACTATGCTTGATTCTTCTTAATTTTCAAGAACATAGACATAGGTAAATGGAACGTACCTCAGCAAAGGATTATCTACGAAATAGGCATGAGTTTCAGACAATTCATCAAGTAGAATTGAGGTGGAGTGGGTAAAATTGCCTAAATAAATATCAGATTGCCTAAGTACCTATACGATCAATATTATGCTCGATTCTACTTAATATTACAAGAACATAAACATAGGTAAATGGAACGTACTTCAGCAAAGGATTGTCTATGCAATAGGCAGGAGTTTCAGACAATTCATTGAGTAGAAATGACGTTTAGAGGGTAAAATTGTATACGTAAATATGAGATTGCCTAAGTACCTATAAGATCGATACTGTGCTTGATTCTACTTAATATTTCAAAAAAATTAACATAGGAAAATGCAACGTAGTTCACCAGAGAATTATCTATGAAATAGGCACGAGTTTCGGACAATTCATTAAGTAGAAATGAAGTTTAGAGGGTAAAATTACCTAAGTAAATTGGAGATTTCCTAAGTAGCTATTAGATCGATACTGTGCTTGATTCTACTTAATATTTCAAGAACATTAACATAGGAAAATGGAATGTACTTCAGCAAAGGATTATCTATGAAATAGGCACGAGTTTTAGAAATTTCATTAAGTATAAATGACGGTTAGAGGGTAAAATTGCCTAAGTAAATATCAGATTGCCTAAATACCTATAAGGTCGATACTAAGCTTGATTCTGCTTAATATTTCAAGAACATAAACATAGGTAAATGGAATGTACTTCAGCAAAGGATTACCTATGCAATAGGCACGAGTTTCAGAAAATTCATTGAGTAGAAATGACGTTTAGTGGGTAAAATTGCCTAAGTAAAACGAGATTGCCTAAGTACCTATAAGGTCGATACAATGATTGATTCTCCTTAATATTTCAAGAACATAAACATAGGCAAATGGAACGTACTTCAGCAAAGGATTATCTATGCAATAGGCACGAGTTTCAGATTATTTGTCAAGTAGAATTGATGTTGAGAGCGTAAAATTGCCTAAAAAAATATGGGATTGCCTAAGTACCTATAAGATCGATACTATGCTGGATTCTACTTAATATTTCAAGAACATAAACATAGGTAAATACAACGTACTTCAGCAAAGGATTATCTATGCTATAGACACGAGTTTCAGACAATTCATTGAGTAGAAATGACATTTAGAGGGTAAAATTGCCTAAGTAAATATGAGATTGCCTACGTACCTATAAGATCGATACTGTGCTTGATTCTACTTCATAATTGAAGAACATTAACATGGGAAAATGGCACGTACTTCACCAGAGAATGATCTATGAAATAGGCACGAGTTTCAGATAATCATTAAGTAGAAATGATGATTAGAGGGTAAAAGTGCCTAAGTAAATATGAGATTGCCTAAGTACCTACAAGATCGATACTATGCTTGATTCTGCTTAATATTTCAAGAACATAAACATAGCCAAATGGAACGTACTTCAGCAAAGGATTATCTATGCAATAGGCACGAGTTTCTGACATTTCATCAAGTAGAATTGAGGTTGAGTGCGTAAAATTACCTAAAAAAATATGAGATTGCCTATGTACCTATACGATCGATACTATGCTCGATTCTACTTAATATTTCAAGAACATAAACATAGGTAAATGGAACGTAATTCAGCAAAGGATTATCCATGCAATAGGCACGAGTTTCAGACAATTCATTGAGTAGAAATGACGTTTGGAGGGTAAAATTGCTTAATTAAATATGAGGTTGCCTAAGTACCTATAAGATCGATACTGTGCTTGATTCTACTTAATATGTCAAGAACATAAACATAGGTAAATGGAACGTACTTCAGCAAATGATTATCTAAGCAATAGGCACGAGTTTCAGACAATTCATCAAGTAGAATTGAAATTGAGTGCGTAAAATTGCCTAAATAAATATGAGATTACCTACGTACATATACAATCGATACTATGCTTGATTCTACTCAATATTTCAAGAACATAAACATAGGTAAATGCAACGTACTTCAGCAAAGGATTATCTATGCAATAGGCACGAGTTTTAGACAATTCATTGAGGAGAAATGACGTTTAGAGGGTAAAATTGCCTAAGTTAATATGAGATTGCCTAAGTACCTATAAGATCGATATTGTGCTTGATTCTACTTTATATTTCAAGATCATTAACATAGGAAAATGGAACGTACTTCACCAGAGAATTATCTATCAAATAGGCAAGAGTTTCAGACAATTCATTAAGTAGAAATGACGTTTAGAGGGTAAAATTGCCTAAGTAAATATGAGATTGCCAAAGTACCTATAAGATCGATACTGTCCCTGATTCTACTTAATATTTCAAGAACATTAACATAGGAAAATGGAATGTATTTCACCAAAGAATTGTCTATGAAATAGGCACGAGTTTCAGACAATTCATTAAGTAGAAATGACGTTTAGCGGGTAAAATTGCCCAAGTAAATATAAGATAGCCTAAGTACCTATAAGGTCGATACTATGCTTGATTCTGCTTAATATTTCAAAACGTAAACATAGGTAAATGGAACGTACTTCAGCAAAGGATTATCTACGCAATAGGCATGAGTTTCAAAGAATTCATCAAGAAGAATGGAGGTGCAGTAGGTAAAATTGCCTAAATAAATATGAGATCACCTAAGTACCAATACGATCAATACTATTCTTGATTCTACTTAATATTTCAAGAACATAAAACATAGGTAAATCGAACGTACTACAACAAAGGATTATCTTTGCAATAGGCACGAGTTTTAGACAATTCATTAAGTAGAAATGACGTTTAGAGGGTAAAATTGCCTAAGTAAATATGAGATTGCCTAAGTACCTGTAAGTTCGATACTATGCTTGATTCTGCTTAATATTTCAAGAACATAAACATAGTAAAATGGAACGTACTTCAGTAAAAGATTATCTATGCAATAGGCACGAGTTTCAGACTATTCATTAAGTAGAAATGATGTTTAGAGGGTAAGATTGCCTAAGTAAATATGAGATTGCCTAAGTACCTCTAAGATCGATACTGTCCTTGATTCTACTTAAAATTTCAAGAACATTAACATAGGAAAATGGAATGTATTTCACCAGAGAATTATCTATGGAATAGGCATGAGTTTTAGAAAATTCATTAAGTAGAAATGACGTTTAGAGGGTAAAATTGCCTAAGTAAATATTGGATTGCCTAAGTACCTATAAGGTTGATACTATGCTTGATTCTGCTTAATTTTTCAAGAACTTAAACATAGGTAAATAGAACGTACTTTAGCAAAGGATTATCTACGCAATAGGCATGAGTGTCAGACAATTCATCAAGTAGAATTGAGGTGGAGTCTGTAAAATTGCCTAAATAAATATGAGATGGCCTAAGTACCTGTACGATCAATACTATGCTCGATTCTACTTAATATTTCAAGAACATAAACATAGCTAAATGGAACGTACTTCAGCAAAGGATTATCTATGCAATAGGCATGAGTTTCAGACAATTCATTGAATAAAAATGACGTTTAAAGGGTAAAATCCCATAAGTAAATATGAGATTGCATAAGTACCTATAAGATCGATATTGTGCTTGATTCTACTTAATATTTCAAAAACATTGACATAGGAAAATGGAACGTACTTCACCAGAGAATTATCTATCAAATAGGCACGAGTTTCAGACAATTCATTAAGTATTAATGACGTTTAGCGAGTAAAATTGCCCAAGTAAATATGATATTGCCTAAGTACCTATAACGTCGATACTATGCTTGATCTTGCTTAATATTTCAAAAACATTAACATAGGAATATGGAACGTACTTCAGCAAAGAATTATCTATGCAATAGGCACGAGTTTCAGACAATTCATTGAGTAGAAATGACGTTTAGAGGGTAAAATTGCCTAAGTAAATATAAGATTGCCTAAGTACCTATAAGATCGATACTGTGCTTGATTCTGCTTAATATTTCAAGAACATTAATATATGAAAATAGAACGTACTTCACAAGAGGATTATCTATGCAATAGGCAGGAGTTTCAGACAATTCATTGAGTAGAAATGACGTTGAGAGGGTAAAATTGCCTAAGTAAATATAAGATTGCCTAAGTACCTATAAGATCGATACTGTGCTTGATTCTGCTTAATATTTCAAAAACATTAACATTGGAAAATGGAACGTACTTCACCAGTCAATTATCTATGAAATAGGCACGAGTTTCAGACAATTCATTAAGTAGAAATGACGTTTAGAGGGTAAAATTGCCTCAGTAAATATCAGATTGCCTAAGTACCTTAAGGTCGATACTATGCTTGATTCTTCTTAATATTTCAAGAACATAAACATAGGTTAATGGAATGTACTTCAGCAAAGGATTATCTATGCAATAGGCACGACTTTCAGACAATTCATTGAGTAGAAATGACGTTTAGAGAGTAAAATTGCCTAATTAAATTTGAGATTCGCTAAGTACCTATAAGATCGATACTATGCTTGATTCTGCTTAATATTTCAAAAACGTAAACATAGCCAAATGGAACGTACTTCAGCAAAGGATTAAATGTACTTCAGCAAAGGATTATCTATGCAATAGGCATGAGTTTCAGACAATTCATCAAGTAGAATAGAGGTTGAGTGCGTAAAATTGCCTAAATTAATATGAGATTGCCTATGTACCTATACGATCGATACTATGCTCGATTCTACTTAATATTTCAAGAACATAAACATAGCTAATTGGAACGTACTTCAGCAAACGATTATCTATGCAATAGGCACGAGTTTCAGACAATTCATTGAGTAGAAATGACGTTTAGAGGGTAAAATTTCCTAAACAAATATGAGATTGCCTTAGTACCTATAAGGTCGAAACTATGCTTGATTCTGCTTAATATTTCAAGAACATAAACATAGCCAAATGGAACGTACTTCAGCAAAGAATTATCTATGCAATAGGCACGAGTTTCAGATAATTCATTGAGTAGAAATGACGTTTAGAGGGTAAAATTTCCTAAGTAAATATAAGATTGCCTAAGTACCTATAAGATCGATACTTTTCTTGATTCTGCTTAATATTTCAAAAACATTAACATAGGAATATGGAACGTACTTCAGCAAAGAATTATCTATGCAATAGGCACGAGTTTCAGACAATTCATTGAGTAGAAATGACGTTTAGAGGGTAAAATCGCCTAAGTAAATATAAGATTGCCTAAGTACCTATAAGATCGATACTGTGCTTGATTCTGCTTAATATTTCAAAAACATTAACATAGGAAAATGGAACGTACTTCACCAGACAATTATCTATGAAATAGGCACGAGTTTCAGACAATTCATTAGGTAGAAATGACGTTTAGAGGGTAAAATTGCCAAAGTAAATATGAGATTGCCTAAGTACCTATTAGATCGATACTGTGCTTGATTCTACTTAATATTTGAAGAACATTAACATAGGAAACTGGAATGTACTTCACCAGAGAATTATCTATGAAATAGGCACGAG
Source organism: Lenwebbia sp. NSW1173648 (assembly GCA_029784005.1). Classification (NCBI taxonomy): domain Eukaryota; kingdom Viridiplantae; phylum Streptophyta; class Magnoliopsida; order Myrtales; family Myrtaceae; genus Lenwebbia; species Lenwebbia sp. NSW1173648. The sequence goes on from JARCGZ010000002.1 coordinate 266,692, forward strand.
TTTCAGATAATCAGTAAGTAGAAATGACGTTTAGAGGGTAAAATTGCCTAAGTAAATATGTGATTGCCTAAGTACCTTCAAGATCGATACTGTGCTTGATTCTACTTAATATTTCAAGAACATTAACATAGGAAAATGGAACGTACTTCACCAGACAATTATCTATGAAATAGGCACGAGTTTCGGACAATTCATTAAATAGAAATGACGTTTAGAGGGTAAAATTGCCTAAGTAAATATCAGATTGCCTAAGTACCTATAAGGTCGATACTATGCTTGATTCTTCTTAATATTTCAAGAACATAAACATAGGTAAATGGAATGTACTTTAGCAAAGGATTATCTATGCAATAGGCACGAGTTTTAGACAATTCATTGAGTAGAAATGACGTTTAGAGGGTAAAATAGCCTAAGTAAAATGAGATTGCCTAAGTAACTATAAGGTCGATACTATGCTTGATTCTGCTTAATATTTCAAGAACATAAACATAGGCAAATGGAACGTACTTCTCCAAAGGATTATCTATGCAATCGGCACGAGTTTCAGACAATTCATTGAGTAGAAATGACGTTTAGAGGGTGTTGACACCTAAATTTTGATTAAACTTTTAGTCATTCATTTGCATAAAAATGAGAACTAATTTTAGTTCTTGCCAAAAATAATCGTGTAATTTTTCATATTTATTCATGCATCGCATTCAGACTGACGGCGGAAGATTCGTGTTTTAAAATGATATGCGATCGGACTAGGCATGAATTTCGGCAAATGATTTATCTTTTGAAGGTTCGGACTTAATCAGAAATATTTCCTCAGGGACTGAATTGCAAATACGTAAAACCTCAAGGACTAAAGTGCAAATATTCAAAACTTGAGGGACTACTTTGCAAATAACCAAAAGATGGAGTTAGTGGAGAAATTAGAATGGGAGATGGAGAAAGGAAGATGGAGAATGGGAGATTGAGAAAGGAAGATGAAGAAGGGGAGATTGAGAAAGGAAGATGGAGAATGAAGATTGAGAAAGGAAGATGGAGAAGGGGAGATTGAGAGAGGAAGATGGAGAAGGGGAGATTGAGAGAGGAAGATGGAGAAAGAGGGATGGAGAAAAGAAGATGGAGTTAGTGGAAAAATTAGAAAGGTAGATAGAATGAGGGAGTTATAAAAGGAGAAGAGGGGGAGAGAACTTTGGGAGAGAAATTTGGAGAGAAAAGAATCTTTGAGAGAGTTTTTTTGAGAGCTTTGGGAGAAGAATCTTTGGAGAAGAAGTTCTTGAGAGCTTGAAGAGAGAGATAAAAAAAATCATCAAAGTGAGGTGAGAAAACACTTGTGTGTGAAAGAAGAAAGAGTTCGGTTGAGAGATTTCCCGACCGAGTCCCCCTTGCCAATCCCTTCATCAACACGAAGCCGCAAGTCCATCCCCGTCGTTCGAGCCGTGGTCCAAGGTCCCGATCCACAAGACAATTCAAGGTTCGAACTCGGTAGTCGAATCCGCCAAATTAGGTAACGATTCTAATCCTTTTTTTAGAATATTCAAAAACTTTGTTACCTAATTGATTGGAATCCCGATTAAATCTTCTCGGACATACTATTCCACCATGCTTAAAAATTGCATATTCCAAAATTAGCATCATGTAGATAATTGCACGTGCAATCCATCTTGTAAATATTTCGATTAGATTACATTTTTATTAAACTTTCACGGCATACATTGCATGTACTTTAATTCTTACATTTTCATAAAAAAGAAAACCCAAAAAATTGCACCTTTGGACTTCAAGTGAGAATGCATCAAAATTGCCAAATTGAACTTTTTTTCGTGAAGTTGGTACCGAAAGGGCATTAATTAAAAATTAATGTAATCAAGTTCCCGGACCCTTAATCTCTGGTTCGTAGAAGTAATTTAGTTCTCCCGCTAATTTACTTAGGTTTCTAATCGGCCTACCAAGAAACGATTAGTGGCGACTCCAAGATAAATCTTTGCATGAAATTGAACCTAAGTTGCGATTTGGTAGAGCTTGGGAGGGTTCGAGCTATGTTAATTAATCTAATTAATTAATTTGGCAATCCATTAACCTAAAGTTGGGAAAGCCGATTCTTAGGTCGCGACAGCTTGGCGACTCCACTGGGGACGTTTTTTTTTTTAAGGAGGACTTAGGCTAGAAAATTTTCGCGATAAGTGTCCCTTTGCTTGGCAAATTTTGATCGAATTCTCATCCTTAGGTGTTAAATGGTCTTGCAGAATGGAAGTTATAAGGGGAGGAGTGTTTGGCTAACCCCTTTGTTTTGTAAATTGTGGTGTTTGGAAATTCCTTATTTAATTTGTGCACCTTTTGAAGCCGTGTTTGGATTTAACTGTTATGCGTGATTAATTGCTTTAGCACTACATCACACACTACCCGTGGCCGAACCCGGGCCACTAGTTTTAAGATGGTATCGAGATTGGATCCTAACGTTCTCCGTGTGATCACGGTTGAAAGTTAGTCCGAATTCGATCTCGACCCTCTTTTCAAAAATGAGTTTCAAAAGTTAGAACTCGTGCTCGGTAGGATTACCGAAGCGGGGGTTATAATTTTTAACTCGAGAAACCGAAGTTGAAAGACTCGGCTAATCCTGGTTATGTCAAGGGATCACGACTAACTTTGATTATGTGCGCGAGATTGTCGCCTTGCCGCAAGTCTTTCACTTCAATTTGCAAGCCTTTAGGATAGTTAGAATAAGGATGACTCACGAATCATGTGCATGTCTATGTGATTGTTTACTTTCTTATCCTACGGTAAAGTATGACCCCAAACTTCATCTTGTCTTATATCAATTTCTTTTTTCCTTTTTTTGGGTCGGTCCATGATAATTAGGTTTGTGGCACGCGATCTATAGACAATGGGACACAATGATATTCGTTTCGTGTATATTCCGAAGGCCGAGTTGAAGCAGATGTGGTACTGTCTAAGCGTCGATGCACAGAGCTATGTCTTTAGCCGTATGGATCACATATTGCCGCTCCTGGACATTCGATTACAGACTGGGGTTATGCAAGCACTCGCACATTTCTGGTGCCCGGATACCGCTACCTTCATTCTAGGTAAGCACGAGCTCACCCCGACTCTGGAAGAATACAGTGTTGCCATCGGAAAAACTTTGGACTTTGATTTAATTCACCCTTGTGGGGGAATCGATCCGGTTGCCATTTTTGCTGATTTTCTGGAAGTTAATAAAAAAGAAATGAAGAAAATTTTGAGGGAAAACAGCCACATGTGTCCTTTCTCATTTCTCATTGAACGTTTCCATGAGAGCAATTCTTACCTGCAAGGCAGGATTTTCATCCTGGCTTTCTTCGGGCTTGTGATTTTTCCACTTCAAAAGAATTTTATCAATCCATCTATGGCCTGGATAGCTAGGCAGGTTTGTAGTAGAGCGAATTTCATTAATGCCATTCTTGCCGAAACTTTCATATCTTTGACTCGCTTTAAACAAAATAAAGATAAGACATTCCACGCTCCAATTGAACTTTTGCAACTGTGGTTTTTCTCTCATTATGCTAAATTTGGTACTAAGATGACAATCCCACGCATAAGTCAAGATGAAAACCCAATTGCAAAATTTCAAAAGTTGCAAAAAGATATTGATGGATTGTCTTATTCCGAGTGGATTGATTTATTTAAAGATCCGAGTCCCGAGATTTTTCTATGGCAAGCTATATGGTTCCGAGTCTCTGAGGCCCGTTTGTACCATAGTGAGTGGGAACCCATATCACTTTTGGGTATTACCGGCGTAACAAGGTATCACCCTCTTCGCGTAGTGCGGCAATACGGAGTTTTGCAAGACCTTCCTCCACCTCTGGGGGCGAACACTTCGCAAGGTGAACTCATTGCGGTCGAGAATTATAGAACCGAACTCAAGCGTCTGGATCAAACTTGGTACAAATCCAAGACCCGCCCACTATCACTACCCAAGACGGAGCCCGAAGGGAAGCAAAAACTTTATCATGCGAAGGCCCGGTACATCCACCACCACTTTATACCGGCTCATATGCTTCCGAAATTTCCGTTGGTGATCGTGAAGCCCACTCGTTTAGCCGAGATAGAAGCCTACGAGAAGAAGGCTCAAGAGGCAACAAAGCAAATGAAGACTCTGGCCAAAGATAATGCACGACTTCGAAAAGAGTTGGAGTCCCATTCATCTATAGATCGTGTTGCCTCTAAGAAGAGGAAAATGTCTTGATATGAGTCGTGTTTAGCTTCATTTCAGTTGCATGTCTATTTCGTGACTTTATGGATTTTTTTTGTAATAGAGGCTACTGTTCAGACTGACATTTGGGTCTTCCGTATTTTCTTCTGAATTTTATGATTTGATTTGGCTCACATGGTCTTCTTGAAAAAAATTCGTAAGATCCCGGTCTATTACCTCGAAAATTTTTGGATCATTCCAGAGTGTTTTCCTTTTAATGTCAAACTTAAGATGAATGATAAACTGTCTGGATTTTCGGAATTTTCCAGACTTCAGTTTAATCTCACCGTGTACCACTAATAAATGAACTTTTTTGCAAGAAGTTAAAACACGAAAGTGGTAGAATGGGATTTGAACTAGTGATCTACAAATTTTCGAGCATCAATTCTCATTTTTGGTGGCCCATTTATCCTCAAAGAAAAAAACGGACAAGCTAGTTTGCAGAGAAATGTTTTTGGAAAGAAGCATTTAAACTGTATTGATCCGTTTCAGATCTCCCTAAGCTTAAAACATGAAAGTTGTTCATTCATGTCTTGTCCTTTTGTTCACAAATTTTTATAGTGTTTCGACCACTTTTCGAATTAATACGAATTTTCTCGTAGAAGCCGACGAAACTGGAAATTGCCCGTTTCGTTCCTTTGATCTTGCTTATTTCGGCTTCCGGGTCTAGGATGGTGTCATGGACCGACTCACTTTTCTATCCATTGTGCTCATTTCCATCTCTACTTTTGTAGGTAATTTATCACGGAGTCCCCGCACCCTTATAACACCCATTTGAAAGCAAGAAGGATGGCCGACAGAGCCGAGATCAATGCAGCAGTCCAGGAGGCTCTCAGGGAGCATATGGATGCAATGAACGAGCGTTTTGAAGGAATCATGTCCCAGGCAATGGAAAGAATGGCAACTAGTTTTGCAGCCAAGCTATTCCCGTCTAGCTCGGCTCCTCGGCCCGTAGCACCCCTCCACCTCTTCCAGCAGATAATCCTGATAGAATCTCGGACCCTGTCCCTACTCATGCTTTACCACTGGAAGACGTTATTTTCGCTGGTGCTGGCTCTAGCACATCACCTGTGATCCCAACACCCCAGGCCGCCCCTATGGTAGGGGGAATAAGCGAGGAGGCCTTGAAGATCATAGCCCAGATGGAGCAAAGGTTAAGAGAAGTCGAGGGGACACATAGTATCGTTCCAGTAGACCTGTCTATTTATTCAAAGGTCCAGGTGCCTGACAAATTCAAGATGCCCGATTTTGAGAAGTATGATGGCACCTCCAATCCGGTTCAGCATGTTCAGATGTATCAGGCCAGGATGAATAAGTACGTGGCTAACGGCCCCTTGATGGTCCAAACCTTCCAAGCAAGCCTGAAAGATGCGGCCATGAGATGGTATACGGATTATGAGATTTTCTGCATAAGAGAATGGGAGAAGGTAGCCAATCTGTTCGTAAAGCACTTCAGCTTTAACTTGGATGTCGTCACCTCTAGAGAGGACTTGGAACAATCGGAAATGAAGAAAGGCGAGACGATCAAGCAATATGGCACCAGGTGGAGGAACATCGCAGCTCAGCTGAAGCCAGTGCCACCCGAGCGTGAACTCATGAGGTTATTCGTCTCTACCCTCCCCCAAGCTATACGATCGCACATCCTCAGAACTGCGGCTACATCGTTCAGTCACCTTATTGCGATGGGTGAGGAGGTGGAGATCGGTTTAAAGAAGGGGTGGTACGGAGATGCCAGCTCTAGTGCTAAGCGATTCGTGGCTAGGAAAGACAAAGAGCCGGCTCCCCAAGTCAACATGACCTATGCCCAGAAGCTTCCGGTCCAAGCACCTAAGGTGCAAATCCCTAATCAGCAGCCTGCTAACTTCGGATCGCAGGGCCAAAGAGGGAACCGACGCAATCTTCGGCAGTTCACCCCACTTCCTGGGACTCCCTCTCAGGTCTTGGCTGTTTTACGCAAGAAGGAGCTATTGACGACGGAACCATTACGACCGAATTATGCATCTTTTGCAAGGTACGACCCGTCAAAGAAGTGCGATTATCATCGTGGTGAACCTGGGCACGACACGAATGACTGTTATGTACTTAAGAACCGCATTCAGGATCTGCTCGAATCTGGAGCATTTTCATTTCAAAACAACAGTCGGCCGAATGTTCAGAATAATCCGTTGCCTTATCATTCGGGCAAAGTCAACGCCGTTTTTGACTCGGAAATAAGTCAGACGGATGGTTTCAAAATTCGGGTTGTCGACATCTTCGATGCTATAGTTCGAGCAGGATATTACCAGACTGGAGAAGAAGTGCCGTTGGACCAGCTGAAGAAGAAAGTTTTGGATTTGATGAACGACGGAATGATAGTATATGCAAGTCAGGCTGGGGTGGTGGCCACCGTATCTCAGATCGTCATCGACTGGGATCAAGAATTTGCTGCCTTGGCCACGTCTCAAGTCGAGTCAGAACTGAAAATCGATCCAGTTGAAGTTGATGTGGCTAGCCTAGTTAAGTCTGACCCTGAGTTGGCCGATATGCCTCCTCTAGAAGATGCCTCTGATAACGAGTTGGGGATTATCATACCCGACAGTTTTGTGATCACCTCACCTCAACCGTTTCCCTATGAGAATGATAAAGCAGTGCCATGGTCTTATGATCTGGAGCTGAATCTGGTGACGAGGTCTGGGCGTACCTATAATGACGACCAACTGGCCAAGCAGACTACAGATAAGGAAGCTAAGGAGTTTTTGGCAATGATTAAGGCAAGTAAGTATAGCGTGGTTGATCAGTTGAGAAAGTTGCCGGCTCAGGTTTCGATATTAGAACTTCTCCAGACATCAGAAAAACATCGGGAAGCTCTGATGAAAGTTTTGAGCAAGATTCATGTGCCCGAGACTATTGAAGAAGACAAGCTGGAAGACTTTGTCGGAGCAATCCTCCTCAAAGATCAGGTAGCATTTTCCGACGAGGAAATCCCGGTTGAGGGACGCGGCCACAACAAAGCGCTCCATATATCAGTAAAGTATAAGGAGACTCACTTGGCTAGGGTGCTTGTTGACAACGGGTCGGCTCTGAATATATGCCCGCTGGCCACCTTGAAACGTCTCGGGATTGATCCGTCTAATATGCAACCGGCCAAGACTTCCGTCCAAGCGTTCGACGGAATGAAAAAGGATGTTATGGGCCAAATTAACCTGGAGCTGCAGATTGGACCATCTGTGTTCAATATTCTTTTTCAAGTGCTAGATATCCTTTCGGCGTTTAATTTCTTGTTGGGTCGTCCATGGATTCATAACGCTGGTGCAGTGCCCTCTAGCCTTCATCAAAAGATAAAGTTCGTAGTTGAAACGAAGCTGGTCACCGTTCATGGAGAAGAGGACCACCCGATTTATAATGCGACGGCTATCCCATATGTCGAGCCTGATCATGTTGAAGAGGCTAGCTATCATTCACTTGAGATAGTGCATACTATCGAGGCTTCCCCTAATACGCCTTTACCTATTCCAGATGTTTCTAGCACGGCACTTATGGTTGCGAAGGTGATGGTTGGCAATGGTTTCGAACCAGGCAAGGGTCTTGGGAAGGAAGACCAAGGCATTCGCACCCCGATTGAGATAAAGACACAATCCCACACAGCTGGTTTGGGATACCATAGGTCGGGGAGCCGTGGAAAAGGCCGTGGTCATCGTGAAGGAAGAGCAGGTCGCGGTCCTTTGCCACCTCCCATTGATCGTACCTTTCGATCAGCTGGAATAATAGGGGGGTATAAGCGTTTAGAACCAAGTCCGACTGAAGATGATCTTGGGCTCATTTTTCCTGAATGGCCCCAAGCCATGACTGGTCCACCTAAGAAGAAGGGTAAAGCGATTCTGGTCAGTTTGTCTGATGATTCCAAAGATGACCAGCCACCATGCGTTTTTGAGAAGCCCGAACCGAACGTCACGGGAGTAGATTTCGATGGTGGTATATCCTATCTTACCGATTCGTTTGCTGGAACTTCCATCGGTGCAATCACCGAAGAACCACTGGAAGGGATGGGCGCTGGCCCTCAAGAGTAATTATTTCCAGTTTTTCGTACCTCCCTTGCATGGGAATACCTATCGCTCTTCATGTTGTACTTTGACTCAATCCAGATGTAATCCACCAGTTTGCCATCAATAAAATAACAGAGGTTTTTATCATTTTGAATCTTGCCGAAGTACCCCAAACCAACCCAATGACGATAACCAGCGATCGAAATACATATATATGTATATATATGTGTGTCATCTATGGTAAGAACTGATGGTTGGGCTTCCCAAGAATTCTCGTCCCGAGGTCTTCAAAAATAAAAATGAACTTCAAAAACAAAGGTTTTCGAAAACTTGCATATGGTTTAACCCTGTCTTGTCTTTTTGATTCCTTTACTTTATGTTTCAGGAATGACCTTGAGGAATGCGAAGGGACGGAAACAGTTACAGTGGATCCAAATGTATGTGATGCAGACCAATCGGATGATTCGGACGACTATGATTCGAATAATGAGGAGATACGTCGGAACCTGGAAACTCATGAGAAGTCTAAACCTCTGACTATTGAAGAAACCGCGCTAATCAATCTTGGTGACGCGGAGAATCCTAGAGAGGTGAAGATTGGGGCAAATCTTCCCGAAGATGTGGCTAAACGTTTGACCAAATTGTTGAGAGATTATCAGGACATCTTCGCCTGGTCTTATGCTGACATGCCAGGTCTTGATCGATCGATCGTCGAACATTGCTTACCAACTGATCCTTCGATGATACCTAAAAAATAGAAGCAGCGAAAATACAAGCCAGAGCTAGCAAAGAAAATTGAGGAAGAAGTTATGAAACTCCTCGATGTCGGGTTCATTGAGGTTACCCAATATGCTGACTGGGTGGCTAATATAGTCCCAGTATTGAAGAAAGACGGCCGAGTGCGAGTTTGTGTAGACTATCGGGATTTGAACAAGGCTAGCCCGAAGGATGATTTTCCACTCCCTCACATTGACATGCTCGTAGATAGTACGGCAGGATTCGAGTTGTTCTCATTCATGGATGGTTTCTCTGGTTACAACCAGATTCTAATGAATGAGAATGACAAGATCAAGATGGCATTCACAACCCCGTGGGGCACATTCCATTACAGAGTGATGCCTTTCGGTCTAAAAAATGCCGGGGCAACATACCAACGAGCAATGGTTACCCTATTCCATGACATGATGCACAAAGAGATCGAGGTTTATGTTGACGACATGATCGCGAAGACCCGGCGTGGCCAAGATCATGTGGAAACCTTGACAAAGCTGTTTGATAGGCTCCGAAAATTCAAATTGCGCCTCAATCCGACAAAATGTGTCTTCGGGGCAGCATCTGGCAAACTACTTGGTTTCATTGTCAGTAATAAAGGAATTGAGATTGACCCGTCAAAAGTGAAGGCCATTTGTGAAATAAAATCTCCCACTTCGATGAAGGAAGTTCGAAGCCTGATGGGCAGGCTAAACTATATAGCTCGATTTATTTTCCAGCTATCTGAGACAGCTAAGCCTTTCTTTAAACTTCTCAAGAAAAACGCGTTGATCAAATGGGATGAAGAGTGCGAACGGGCGTTCGACGAGCTTAAACACTACTTGATCAATCCGCCCATACTTGTTCCACCGGCGCCAGGGCAACCTCTGACCCTCTATCTGACCATCCACAGCGAGTCTCTGGGCGCCATGCTTGCTCAAAAAAGTGAAGAGGATGGAAAGGAGCGGGCAATTTATTATTTGAGTAAGAAGTTCACCACTTCTGAGATGAACTATTCTGAAGCAGAAAGAACGTGTGCAGCGCTTGTCTGGGTGCTTCACAGGCTGAGGCAATACACGTTACATTACCAGATACTACTTGTAACGGAATGTGATCCCATCAAGTACTTGCTTAACCAGCCCGCCTTGATTGGAAAGCTTGCGAAATGGCAAATCCTTATATCTGAGTTTGATATTCAATTCTTGCCACAGAAGTCCGTCAGAGGACGTGTAATTGCTGACGTCCTAGCCGAAAATCCTGGGGGGAGTGAAGATTTGGACCCGCCAGAGGATCGAATTATGCCCGTCAATGAGTATGTGTGGGCTATGTATTTTGATGGAGCTGTGAACTTGTCGGGATCGGGTATTGGGGCAGTTTTAATATCCCCGGGCAGACAGCATTATCTTGTGGCCGCAAAATTGATATTTCCTTGCACCAACAACATAGCCGAGTATGAAGCATGCATTCTCGGGTTGCAAGCTGCAATCGAGATGGGGGTAACTCGACTTAAAGTGTTTGGAGATTCGGCGTTGATCATCCTTCAGACAGTAGGGAAATGGCAAACCAGAGATGCCAAGCTACAGCCCTATCACGTTTATTTGGAGGAATTGGCAGAAAGGTTCGATGACATTTCATTTGAATATTTATCTAGAACTCAGAATCGGTTCGCTGATGCTCTGGCCACGCTGTCAGCAATGCTACAAGCCACAAGTGGACTAGAAGTTGAGCCTTTAAAATAGAAGTATTGCAAAAACCAGTTTATTGTATGACCATGACAAAAGAGCCTGATGGCAAACCTTGGTATCATGACATCAAAGCATACCTTCAGACACAGGAGTTTCCGGAGAAGAGTACCGTATCAGACCGGAAGTATATCAAGAAAATGGCATTGAGGTTTTTCTTGAATGGAGGAAGCCTGTACAAGCGGTCATTCGATTCAGTTTTATTGAGGTGTGTTGACTCAACTGAAGCCGTCCACCTGATGCTTGAAGTGCATGAAGGGATATGCGGTCCCCACATGAATGGTCGTATGCTAGCAAGGAAAATAATGAGATTGGGCTACTATTGGCTCACGTTAGAAAGTGACTGCATCCAGCATGTCCGGAACTGTCACAAGTGCCAAATTCATGGTGATAAGATCAACGTTCCTCCGAACGAATTACATCAGATGACTGAGCCATGGCCATTTTGTATGTGGGACATCGATGTGATTGGCCCTATTAACCCGAAAGCATCTAACGGGCATCGGTTCATCTTGGTCGCCATTGATTATTTTTCCAAATGGATCGAAGCTGCGTCATATGTTGCAGTCACGGCGAAGAACGTGGTGAAGTTCATTCATCAGAATATTATTGCTCGATATGGTTCGCCGGAGGCCATAATCACCGATAATGGATCGAACCTGAATAACAAGTTGGTTGATAAGTTGTTCAATGAATTCAAAATCAAGCATCTGAATTCTTCCCCATACCGTCCTCAGATGAATGGAGCAGTAGAAGCGGCCAATAAGAACATCAAGAAGATCTTGGCTAAGACGGCTGAGAACCACCGAGATTGGCACGAGCGGTTGCCTTTTGCACTCATGGCATATCGGACATCGATCCGAACATCGACGGAGGCAACCCCATACTCTCTTGTTTACGGCATGGAAGCAGTATTACCTATTGAAGTAGAAATTCCTTCTTTGCGTATTCTATCTCAAGTCAAGTTGATTGAAGCTGATTGGATCCAACAGAGGATGGATCAATTGAACCTAATTGATGAAAAGCGACTCAGGGCTCTATGCCATGGCCAGTGTTATCAGCAAAGAGTTGCCAAGTCCTTCAACGAAAAAGTTAAGCCTCGACATTTTAAAGTGAATGACCTCGTCCTACGAAGGTTGTTGCCAATAGTCTCCCCTCCGGAAGGAAAATTTGCTCCGAACTATGGCGGCCCATACGTTGTGAAGAAGGTCCTTCCAGGAGGTGCTTTGATCCTAGCTGAGATGGATGGTCGCATTTTCTCTAGCCCTGTCAATTCTGATTCTGTAAAGAAGTACTATACTTAATTTGTACTCATACTATTATTTTCAGTTAGTCTGAATCTATCAATGGGAAATGCCTTAAGCCGTATATGGGATGAAACAAAACACAAATATACGAGAACCATCTTTTCATTCCATGCACCAAGCCTTACAAAGAGTCATCGAGGGGGAAAAGTAAAACCAAACTGAGCCCTAATAAGCGTCACAAAGGAGCTCAACTGACTCTCTATACAGTTAATGCTCTGCACGCGCTGAGCACTCCGGGAATCGAGGTCCGCAAGCTTGAGAAAGAGGCGATCGCATTTCTCCTTGAGCCTGGTTGCGCTGGCTCCGTGATATTCAGAGGCGGACTCCAGATTCGGGATCAGGGCTCTCTCGAGGGCTATATCCACAGTCAGGCATACAAGCCTCTCTTCTAGCCATTCGCATTGGAACTTCATCACGATGTCACTCGAGTCGTGCTCGTAGTAGGTCTGGGTCAGGGCTAAACGCTCCACCAGTCTCTCTCTCTCACGAACCAACAATGAGACTCGTTCGTTGACGAGTTCGGCAGCCTTCTCGTGCTTGTCAACCAGGTAACGGGCCAACGCCAGAAACTCAGACTGATCCTGGTAACGAGCTCTCACAACACGAGCCAAGATAACCTCCTGATCAACGCGCCGATAAGCTTCTAGAAAGTTGATGAAAAGGGTCCGGAATGTCCTATACTCCCTCTCTAAATTGGTGTTTTCAATGGAAGCTGTGTCCATGCCACTAAATAGATTGAAGATCTCAGCTTCAGTATCTGGATGACGGGCAATGTAAACATAGCCTCGGCCAAGAAGATGATAAAGTCTCTCCCATTTGGCTAAAGCTTCGGTTGAGAGGACGTGATTAGAGGCCATTGTTATTGAAGAAGGAAGAGAAAAGATTGAAGGCAGAGGAATGATTAGACGATTGAAACTGAGGATGCAAAGATGTTAATCTGCTCTGCGTCAAGTTCTGATTCTTATAGCAAGAGGAAAGTGAGGAAAGGTTACAGTGACGATCCTCGTAAAATCAGGACTGGGTAAAAATACAGGCGTTTCGAAAAGAAGAAGCCATCATTTGCTCCCGCACCGAATAATGTCAATATCTGCCACTCCGTAAAAGAAGCATTCAAGGCCAACCCAGCAAGCTTACGGGTTCTACGAATTAGCTGCTTGTGTTACACCGTCCGAATTGTACGACAAAAGCCTATTCGTCCTTTTCGTCGGTGCTATCCTCTGTTCGTCCTTTTCGTCAGTGCCTTTTCCCTATTTCATCCGTTGGTCCAATTTCCCTTTTCATCCATTGGTCCAAGTTCCCTATTTCGCCCGTCAATCATGGACCCACCGCTGGTCTGCAATCTAGAGCCCAACGAATCCGAAAACTTCGCGAAAAGATTTGGAGGTCCCACCACATTAAAGAGAAGAAGTAGAAGACAAACTGAGCAAGAAACACGGCAGATTTTTAGAAAGAGTGTGCTTTTCATGCAGAAGACGTGAAATCTTGAGAGAGACGTCCTCTTGGTGGTTTTCATCCGTGTTCAAAAGAAAGCTTCCGAACATATAAGGCCACTCAGAAAAATACAGGAGAGAGTAGAGAGCCTTGAAGGAACAAAAATCGGTCAAAGATGTTTCAACCCAACATGTTTGAGAACCACCATCACTTGCTGGACATGACCAACGAGTCGAATTTCATGAGCATGTTTGAGAGCCACCATCACTTGCCGGACATGACTAGCGAGTGTGGCTCCATGAGCGAAGTGTCAAAGACGAGAGGTTTTGAAGATTTCGGGACCAAATCTGGCACCGAAACCATGGAACACGATCCTTCCGGCCACGGCATTCAAGATCCCGACAACGACGACAACAACATCAATGGTCGACCTCGGAAAAAGAGGCGCTTCGCTCAACGTCAAGTTCAAGAGATGGAAGCTGTCTTCAAGGAGTGCCCTTACCCATATGACACACAAAGACAGGAACTAAGCCAAAAGCTTGGGTTGGAGCCTTTGAAAATCAAATTTTGGTTTCAAAATAAGTGAACCCTATCGAAGGTTCGACATGAACGCCGCGATAATGTGATTCTGAAGGCTGAAATTGAAAAGCTCCAAGCAGAACATGCGAGGTATGGAGAAGCTCTCAATATTGCCACCTGCCCTAAATGCGGTGACCCCACAGCCCTCGGTGAAATGTCCTCTGATGAGCAGCGTCTGAGGATTGAAAATGCTCGTTTGAAAGAGGAGATAAAAAGGATATCCGCCATTGCCTCGAAGTACGTTTGGAAGCTGTTGATTTCTAACTACCCTCATCTCCCTCTTCATCGGTTGTCCTGTTCCCCAGATCAATCCCCAACACAATCAAGTTTCATTGGAGAAAAGCATGGGAGAATCAATCTTACAAGGTCAGTATCAATGCCTTCCGAGGGAAGGAACATGCATCTCCACGGGTCGAGTTGCCTTGGCGATGAGCTTGCTGTCATGGTCAACCAGTTCAGCGTTGATGAACCCCCAAAGCTGTAACTTGTGATCCAAAGCCGGTGATTTTAGGTCCTCAAATACCACCCATCTGTACCTGGCTAGCCGATCGCCGGAGGACCTTCAGAAGAAGCGGGTGTATGCCCAAATTAGTGAGATTTCGTTTCATGCAATCCCCTGCGTGGGATATTTTCCTGCTTTCTAGGAGTCTAGAATTAGGGGGAAGGGGGGGCAGTGTTGTCTTTTCTATGTTTAAATGCATGGTTTCTTTGTTAAATCAGATTTGGTGCAAATCAATTTACGGACGATGCCTCTAAATGCCGTAAAGAAAAAAATGTTGAATAACCTTAAGAAGGGAAATTGCGAGTGAAAAGCGCGATCAAGCCCTAAAAAGGGTAACCCCGTATCGTTTCCGATTTACCCTTAATCATTTTGATTCTAACGCGAGTTCATACCATTCTCGACAGGAGGTTGTCAACCGCCACGAGATTAATGCAAAGCGGAGCCATCTGATATGACATGGAAGGACATGCTTGTTTTCAGGCCAATACTTAAAAATGTGGTACCCCATGAACGCCAACTATGCCGCGGTTTGGTGGCATGAAGGAGTGACAGTGGTCCGAAACAACCCGGGTTCGATCCCCGAGGTTAGTGAATGATGTAAATATTGTAAATCAATAATAAAAAGCTTCTTGCACATTCTTTTTTGCAGAAGAGGATGGGAATACACGACCGAACGAGACCAAAGACCTTGGGCGATTCCAAAACCTTGATGGCTACAAATTCATTCACTCATTTGCCACCAAGCGGTGAAGCCGGTAAGGGAAATTGCAAAGCACGCATGTAGTGAGCTCAAAATGAAGAGAGGTGTTTCCACAAAAATGAATTTGAACATGCTTAGCATGCTTGAAAGGAGTTCACATTTTGGCAAAATTTTGTACATGATGTTAAGAAAGAATTTTTGATCAGGCCATCTGTTGAATGAGAAACGTCAGAACGACGAAAGGCGAGCCATTTCCATACACATCCTGAATACTAATCCTTAGTGTGAGCTAAGTTGGAAATTCCGTGCTAACAAGGTAAAGGATTTTCTCGCAAAAAGTATGATGACCAAAATGATGGGAGGCATTCATTTCCTCTATCTAAACACTACAGGTTATCCCTTGCTTAACCCCTTTGAGCGGAGCTTCATTTCAAACCCCTGTCGGGAACAACCCCACATTGGGGCAATTTCTCAAAAAAGATATAAAAAAATGGTTAGAATTCTCTCTGCTTCACTTGCATCAATCTTCAAGTACATTTATTGCATGAGAATTCTTGTGTTAGCTCAAGTGCCTTAGACATGACGAAGAGTGTTTCTTTCTACATCCCCACATACTATACCATTTGCTTACCCAATTTGGGCGGTGGATTAATTTCAACCCGATTGGTGATTATTCCCGTGGTGAATTAAGGAGACCGTCTCAAAGTATTCTGATGTAGCTTGGGACAAACAGCTTTTGAAAGATCCATGAGGACCTACCGAATGGGATTCTCTTTCTCAATCTCTAAAAAGAGAAGAGAAAAACTCTCTCTCTCTCTCTCTCTCTCTCTCTCTCAAAAAAAAAAAAGAAGAGAAAAAGAGGGAGGAAGATGGAAATCTCAGCACAAATGATTTGCAGAATTGTTTCCTCAAAAGAAATCCCTCAAAAGGCTCATCAGAAGAAAATAAATTCAGAGAATAACAATGAAGATGATTAGAGCAAGAATCTGTGGTGGAAATGCAAAGTTTGGATGATCACCAGTTCCCAATTTCCTCTGATGATACCTCTTTGATTAAATAGGCCATTCATTTCCAGCCTACCCACACCTTCGTTACAACCCTTACCGAAGACTCTTCAGATTTGGGGCACTTGAGTTAACGTAGGATTTCAAATGTTTATAAATGTTGCTCGAAGAAGTGCGAGCGAGTTTATTCTTATCATTTTTCAGAATTCCTGATTTGTAAACCCGATGCAGCTAATGATATCTTTTCAAAGCCAAATAACTCATACGGGTTCCTTTTGCTAAAGCCTTTGACCAAGTCCAAATTACAGTCCCTACAAAGACCTCTCAGATTGGCCTGGTTATACTGATTGCGAGAATACCCAGACCCTTGTCAAGCATAACAGTGGTAGTTCTGAGTGATTCTCATACCCACATCAATGGTCGGGTTTCAAAAGCCTTTTCATGAGAGTGAGTGAAAGTCCTTTCTGACTGAAGGTTCCTCATTCAATGTTGATTGGTTTTATCAAAAGGATCAAACAGATTTCCTTATTGATGAAATTCCCTAGTGAAACCTTGTAATTCAAGCAAGTAAACAGGTTTTACTGGCATATGATGTTGCATTTACTCTGATTTTATGCACATGATCATTTCAATCTCTACTTCAAGTGAAAAGACAGGTATGACACAGTCAGCTCGTCCATTCCTTGACCGTTTGCCCAGAAAATCCAGTTCAGGATCGACCTGCTCTTGTGATCTGGATATTTACCCAACTCATGATTGATATCATGAGGAATTTATCGACCCATGACCGACCTGCTCTCGTGGTCTCGATATATTTTATCAAAGTCATGATCGACCTGCTCTTGTGACTTCGACATATTCCTGTTCATGATCGACCCGCTCTTGTGATCTGGATATTTACCCAACTCATGATTGATATCATGAGGAATTTATCGACCCATGACCGACCTGCTCTCGTGGTCTCGATATATGTTGTCAAAGTCATGATCGACCTGCTCTTGTGACTTCGACATCTTCCGGTTCATGATTGACCTGCTCTTGTAATCTCGGAAGAACACTCTCAACATATCTTGCGCTGTCTTGCGTCAGAAAGAAATCTCTGATAACAGATAAGGCCCCAGTACCTTAAGATCCTTATATCCCCAAGAAGGAGCTTGGAAATTAAGGGAATCATCAGCATCACGAAGTGTCTGGTAAAACAGGTATTTCATATGCAATCCATGCGCAGGTTTCCCCATTCTATTCCATGGAAGAGAGAAGCCTAGGCATGTTTTTAATTACAGTCTTGCATCTCATGCATCATCTTTATCTGCATAAAAAATGGGATTAAAACCCCACCCAAAAAAATAATCATTCATCAATTGCATTGTCAAAATTTAGGTTCAATCTTGTCTTTGAGCGAAACCTCTACGAGCCTCCACTCAAAGAGGGGCAGCTGTTGACACCTAAATTTTGATTAAACTTTTAGTCATTCATTTGCATAAAAATTAGAACTAATTTTAGTTCTTGCCAAAAATAATCGTGTAATTTTTCATATTTATTCATGCATCGCATTCAGACTAACGGCGGAAGATTCGAGTTTTAAAATGATATGCGATCGGACTAGGCACGAATTTCGGCAAATGATTTATCTTTTGAAGGTTCGGACTTAATCAGAAATATTTCCTCAGGGACTGAATTGCAAATACGTAAAACCTCAAGGACTAAAGTGCAAATATTCAAAACTTGAGGGACTACTTTGCAAATAACCAAAAGATGGAGTTAGTGGAGAAATTAGAATGGGAGATGGAGAAAGGAAGATGGAGAATGGGAGATTGAGAAAGGAAGATGAAGAAGGGGAGATTGAGAAAGGAAGATGGAGAAGGGGAGATTGAGAAAGGAAGATGGAGAAGGGGAGATAGAGAGAGGAAGATGGAGAAAGAGGGATGGAGAAAAGAAGATGGAGTTAGTGGAAAAATTAGAAAGGTAGATAGAATGAGGGAGTTATAAAAGGAGAAGAGGGGGAGAGAACTTTGGGAGAGAAATTTGGAGAGAAAAGAATCTTTGAGAGAGTTTTTTTGAGAGCTTTGGGAGAAGAATCTTTGGAGAAGAAGTTCTTGAGAGCTTGAAGAGAGAGATAAAAAAAAATCATCAAAGTGAGGTGAGAAAACACTTGTGTGTGAAAGAAGAAAGAGTTCGGTTGAGAGATTTCCCGACCGAGTCCCCCTTGCCAATCCCTTCATCAACACGAAGCCGCAAGTCCATCCCCGTCGTTCGAGCCGTGGTCCAAGGTCCCGATCCACAAGACAATTCAAGGTTCGAACTCGGTAGTCGAATCTGCCAAATTAGGTAACGATTCTAATCCTTTTTTTAGAATATTCAAAAACTTTGTTACCTAATTGATTGGAATCCCGATTAAATCTTCTCGGACATATCATTCCACCATGCTTAAAAATTGCATATTCCAAAATTAGCATCATGTAGATAATTGCACGTGCAATCCATCTTGTAAATATTTCGATTAGATTGCATTTTTATTAAACTTTCACGGCATACATTGCATGTACTTTAATTCTTACATTTTCATAAAAAAGAAAACCCAAAAAATTGCACCTTTGGACTTCAAGTGAGAATGCATCAAAATTGCCAAATTGAACTTTTTTTCGTGAAGTTGGTACCGAAAGGGCATTAATTAAAAATTAATGTAATCAAGTTCCCGGACCCTTAATCTCTGGTTCGTAGAAGTAATTTAGTTCTCCCGCTAATTTACTTAGGTTTCTAATCGGCCTACCAAGAAATGATTAGTGGCGACTCCAAGATAAATCTTTGCAAGAAATTGAACCTAAGTTGCGATTTGGTAGAGCTTGGGAGGGTTCGAGCTATGTTAATTAATCTAATTAATTAATTTGGCAATCCATTAACCTAAAATTGGGAAAGCCGATTCTTAGGTCGCGACAGAGGGTAAAATTGCCTAAACAAATATGAGATTGCCTAAGTAACTATACGATCGATACTATGCTGGATTCTACTTAATATTTCAAGAACATAAACAAAGGTAAATAGAACGTACTTCAGCAAAGGATTATGTAAGCAATAGGCACGAGTGTCAGACAATTCATTGAGTAGAAATGACGTTTAGAGGGTAAAATTGCCTAAGTAAGTATGAGATTGCCTATGTAGCTATAAGGTCGATACTGTGCTTGATTTTGCTTAATATTTCAAGAATATTAATATATGAAAATAGAACGTACTTCACAAGAGGATTATCCATGCAATAGGCACGAGTTTCAGATAATTTATTAAGTAGAAATGAAGTTTAGAGGGTAAAATTGCCTAAGTAAATATGAGATTACCTAAGTACCTATTAGATCGATACTGTGCTTGATTGTACTTAATAATTCAAGAACATTAACATTGGAAAATGGAATGTAATTCACCAGAGAATTATCTATGAAATAGGCACGAGTTTCAGACAATTCATTAAGTAGAAATGACGTTTAGAGGGTAAAATTGCCTAGGTAAATATGAGAATGCCTAAGTACCGCTAAGATCGATACTGTCCTTGATTCTACTTAATATTTCAAGAACATTAACATAGGAAAATGGAATGTAATTCACCAGAGAATTATCTATGAAATAGGCACGAGTTTCAGACAATTCATTAAGTAGAAATGACGTTTAGAGGGTAAAATTGCCTAAGTAAATATGAGATTGCCTAAGTACCTATAAGGTCGATACTATGCTTGATTCTGCTTAATATTTCAAGAATATAAACATAGGTAAATGGAACGTTCTTCAGCAAAGGATTATCTACGCAATAGGCATGAGTGTCGGACAATTCATCAAGTAGAATTGAGGTGGAGTGGGTAAAATAGCATAAATAAATATGAGATTGCCTAAGTGCCTATACGATCAATACTATGCTCGATTCTACTTAATATTACTAGAATATAAACATAGGTAAATGGAACGTACTTCAGCAAAAGATTATCTATGGAATAGGCACGAGTTTCAGACAATTCATTGAGTAGAAATGACATTTAGAGGGTAAAATTGCCTAAGTAAATATCAGATTGCCTAAGTACCCATAAGATCGATACTATGCTTGATTCTGCTTAATATTCAAGAACATTAATATAGGAAAATAGAACGTACTTCACAAGAGGATTATCCATGCAATAGGCACGAGTTTCAGACAATTCATTGTGTATAAATGACGTTTAGAGGGTAAAATTGCCCAAGTACCTATAAGATCGATACTATGCTTGATTCTACTTAATATTTCAAAAAATTAACATAGGAAAATGAAACGTAGTTCACCAGAGAATTATCTATGAAATAGGCACGAGTTTCGGACAATTCATTAAGTAGAAATGAAGTTTAGAAGGTAAAATTGGCTAAGTAAATTGGAGATTGCCTAAGTACCTATTAGATCGATACTGTGCTTGATTCTACCTAATATTTCAAGAACATTGACATAGGAAAATGGAATGTACTTCAGCAAAGGATTATCTATGAAATAGCCACGAGTTTCAGAAAATTCATTAAGTAGAAATGACGTTTAGAGGGTAAAATTGGCTAAGTAAATATCAGATTACCTAAGTACCTATAAGGTCGATACTAAGCTTGATTCTGCTTAATATTTCAAGAACATAAACATAGGTAAATGGAATGTATTTCAGCAAAGGATTATCTATGCAATAGGCACGAGTTTCAGACAATTCAGTGAGTAGAAATGACGTTTAGAGGGTAAAATTGCCTAAGTAAAATAAGATTGCCTAAGTACCTATAAGGTCGATACTAGGATTGATTCTGCTTAATATTTCAAGAACATAAACATAGGCAAATGGAACGTACTTCAGCAAAAGATTATCTACGCAATAGGCACGAGTTTCAGATAATTCGTCAAGTAGAATTGAGGTTGAGTGCGTAAAATTGCCTAAATAAATATGAGATTGCCTAAGTACTTAAACGATCGATACTATGCCGGATTCTACCTAATATTTCAAGAACATAAACATAGGTAAATACAACGTACTTCAGCAAAGGATTATCTATGCAATAGACACGAGTTTCAGACAATTGATTGAGTAGAAATGACGTTTAGAGGTTAAAATTGCCTAAGTAAATATGAGATTGCCTAAGTACCTATAAGATCGATACTGTGCTTGATTCTACTTAATATTTCAAGAACATAAACATGGGTAAATGGAACGTACTTCAGCAAAGGATTATCTATGCAATAGGCACGAGTTTTAGACAATTCATTGAGTAGAAATGACGTTTAGAGGGTAAAATTGCCTAAGTAAATATGAAATTGCCTAAGTACCTATAAGATCAATACTATGCTTGATTCTACTTAATAATTGAAGATCATTAACATAGGAAAATGGAACGTACTTCACTAGAGAATTATCTATCAAATAGGCACGAGTTTCAGATAATCATTAAGTAGAAATGACGATTAGAGGGTAAAATTGCCTAAGTAAATATGAGATTGCCTAAGTACCTACAAGATCGATACTATGCTTGATTCTGCTTAATATTTCAAGAACATAAACATAGCTAAATGGAACGTACTTCAGCAAAGGATTATCTATGCAATAGGCACGAGTTTCAGACAATTCATTGATGAGAAATGACATTTAGAGGGTAAAATTGCCTAAGTAAATATCAGATTGCCTAAGTACCTATAAGGTCGATACTGTGCTTGATTCTACTTAATAATTGAGGAACATTAACATAGGAAAATGGAACGTACTTCACCAGAGAATCATCTATGAAATAGGCACGAGTTTCAGATAATCATTAAGTAGAAATGACGATTAGACGGTAAAATTGCCTAAGTAAATATGTGATTGCCTATGTACCTATACGATCGATACTATACTCGATTCTCATTAATATTTCAAGAATATAAACATAGCTAAATGGAACGTACTTCAGCAAAGGATTATCTATGCAATAGGCACGAGTTTCAGACAATTCATTGAGTAGAAATGACGTTTAGAGGGTAAAATTGCCTAAGTAAATATGAGATTGCCTAAGTACCTATAAGATCGATACTGTGCTTGATTCTACTTAATATTTCAAGAACAAAAACATAGGTAAATGGAACGTACTTCAGCAAAGGATTATCTATGCAATAGGCACGATTTTCAGACAATTCATTGAGTAGAAATGACGTTTAGAGGGTAAAATTGCCTAAGCAAATATGAGATTGCCTTAGTACCTATAAGGTCGATACTATGCTTGATTCTGCTTAATGTTTCAAGAACATAAACATAGCCAAATGGAACGTACTTCAGCAACGGATTATCTATGCAATAGGCACGAGTTTCAGACAATTCATCAAGTAGAATTGGGGTTGAGTGCGTAAAATTGCCTAAATAAATATGAGATTGCCTATGTACCTATACGATCAATACTATCCTCGATTGTACTTAATATTTCACGAACATAAACATAGGTAAATGGAACATACTTCAGCAAAGGATTATCTATGCAATAGGCACGAGTTTCAGACAATTCATTGAGTAGAAATGACGTTTAGAGGGTAAAATTGCCTAAGCAAATATGAGATTCGCTAAGTACCTACAAGATCGATACTATGCTTGATTCTGCTTAATGTTTCAAGAACATAATCATAGCCAAATGGAACGTACTTCAGCAAAGGATTATCTATGCAATAGGCACGAGTTTCAGACAATTCATCACGTAGAATTGAGGTTGAGTGCGTAAAATTGCCTAAATAAATATGAGATTGCCTATGTACCTATACGATCGATACTATGCTCGATTCTACTTAATATTTCAAGAACATAAACATAGCTAAGAGGAACGTACTTCAGCAAAGGATTATCTATGCAATAGGCACGAGTTTCAGACAATTCATTGAGTGGAAATGACGTTTAGAGGGTACAATTGCCTATGTAAATATGCGATTGCCTAAGTACCTATAAGATCGATACTATGCTCGATTCTACTTAATAATTCAAGAACATAAACATAGGTAAATGGAACGTACTTCAGCAAAGGATTATCTATGCAATAGGCACGAGTTTCAGACAATTCATTGAGTAGAAATGACGTTTAGAGGGTAAAATTGCCTAAGCAAATATGAGATTGCCTTAGTACCTATAAGGTCGATACTATGCTTGATTCTGCTTAATGTTTCAAGAACATAAACATAGCCAAATGGAACGTACTTCAGCAAAGGATTATCTATGCAATAGGCACGAGTTTCAGACAATTCATCAAGTAGAATTGGGGTTGAGTGCGTAAAATTGCCTAAATAAATATGAGATTGCCTATGTACCTATACGATCAATACTATCCTCGATTGTACTTAATATTTCACGAACATAAACATAGGTAAATGGAACATACTTCAGCAAAGGATTATCTATGCAATAGGCACGAGTTTCAGACAATTCATTGAGTAGAAATGACGTTTAGAGGGTAAAATTGCCTAAGCAAATATGAGATTCGCTAAGTACCTACAAGATCGATACTATGCTTGATTCTGCTTAATGTTTCAAGAACATAAACATATGTAAATGGAACGTACTTCAGCAAAGGATTATCTATGCAATAGGCACGAGTTTCAGACAATTCATTGAGTAGAAATGACGTTTAGAGGGTAAAATTGCCTAAGCAAATATGAGATTGCCTTAGTACCTATAAGGTCGATACTATGCTTGATTCTGCTTAATGTTTCAAGAACATAAACATAGCCAAATGGAACGTACTTCAGCAACGGATTATCTATCCAATAGGCACGAGTTTCAGACAATTCATCAAGTAGAATTGGGGTTGAGTGCGTAAAATTGCCTAAATAAATATGAGATTGCCTATGTACCTATACGATCAATACTATCCTCGATTGTACTTAATATTTCACGAACATAAACATAGGTAAATGGAACATACTTCAGCAAAGGATTATCTATGCAATAGGCACGAGTTTCAGACAATTCATTGAGTAGAAATGACGTTTAGAGGGTAAAATTGCCTAAGCAAATATGAGATTCGCTAAGTACCTACAAGATCGATACTATGCTTGATTCTGCTTAATGTTTCAAGAACATAATCATAGCCAAATGGAACGTACTTCAGCAAAGGATTATCTATGCAATAGGCACGAGTTTCAGACAATTCATCAAGTAGAATTGAGGTTGAGTGCGTAAAATTGCCTAAATAAATATGAGATTGCCTATGTACCTATACGATCGATACTATGCTCGATTCTACTTAATATTTCAA
The DNA here is from genome assembly GCA_029784005.1 of Lenwebbia sp. NSW1173648. Taxonomy (NCBI): domain Eukaryota; kingdom Viridiplantae; phylum Streptophyta; class Magnoliopsida; order Myrtales; family Myrtaceae; genus Lenwebbia; species Lenwebbia sp. NSW1173648. The sequence continues at coordinate 291,195 of JARCGZ010000002.1, forward strand.
GAACATAAACATAGCTAAGAGGAACGTACTTCAGCAAAGGATTATCTATGCAATAGGCACGAGTTTCAGACAATTCATTGAGTGGAAATGACGTTTAGAGGGTACAATTGCCTATGTAAATATGCGATTGCCTAAGTACCTATAAGATCGATACTATGCTCGATTCTACTTAATAATTCAAGAACATAAACATAGGTAAATGGAACGTACTTCAGCAAAGGATTATCTATGCAATAGGCACGAGTTTCAGACAATTCATTGAGTAGAAATGACGTTTAGAGGGTAAAATTGCCTAAGCAAATATGAGATTGCCTTAGTACCTATAAGGTCGATACTATGCTTGATTCTGCTTAATGTTTCAAGAACATAAACATAGCCAAATGGAACGTACTTCAGCAAAGGATTATCTATGCAATAGGCACGAGTTTCAGACAATTCATCAAGTAGAATTGGGGTTGAGTGCGTAAAATTGCCTAAATAAATATGAGATTGCCTATGTACCTATACGATCAATACTATCCTCGATTGTACTTAATATTTCACGAACATAAACATAGGTAAATGGAACATACTTCAGCAAAGGATTATCTATGCAATAGGCACGAGTTTCAGACAATTCATTGAGTAGAAATGACGTTTAGAGGGTAAAATTGCCTAAGCAAATATGAGATTCGCTAAGTACCTACAAGATCGATACTATGCTTGATTCTGCTTAATGTTTCAAGAACATAAACATATGTAAATGGAACGTACTTCAGCAAAGGATTATCTATGCAATAGCCACGAGTTTCAGACAATTCATTGAGTAGAAATGACGTTTAGAGGGTAAAATTGCCTAATTAAATTTGAGATTCGCTAAGTACCTATAAGATCGATACTATGCTTCATTCTGCTTAATATTTCAAGAACATAAACATAGCGAAATGGAACTTACTTCAGCAAAGGATTATCTATGCAATAGGCACGAGGTTCAGACAATTCATTCAGTAGAATTGAGGTTGAGTGCGTAAAATTACCTAAAAAAACATGAGATTGCCTATGTACCTATACGATCGATACTATGCTCGATTCTACTTAATATTTCAAGAACATAAACATAGCTAAATGGAACGTACTACAGCAAAGGATTATCTATGCGACAAGCACGAGTTTCAGACAATTCATTGAGGAGAAATGACGTTTACAGGGTATAATTGCCTAAACAAATATGAGATTGCCTAAGTACCTATAAGATCGATAATGTGCTTGATTCTACTTAATATTTCAAGAACATTAACATAGGTAAATGGAACGTACTTCAGCAAAGGATTATCTATGCAATAGGCACGAGTTTCAGACAATTCATTGAGTAGAAATGACGTTTAGAGGGTAAAATTGCCTATGCAAATATGAGATTGCCTAAGTACCTATAAGATCGAGACTATGCTTGATTCTGCCTAATATTTCAAGAACATAAACATAGGTAAATGGAACGTACTTCAGCAAAGGATTATCTATGCAATAGGCACGAGTTTCAGATAATTCATTGAGTAGAAATGACGTTTAGATGGTAAAATTGCCTAAATAAATATGAGATTGCCTAAGTACATATACAATCGATACTATGCTTGATTCTACTTAATATTTCAAGAACATAAACATAGGTAAATGCAATGAACTTCAGCAAAGGATTATCTATGAAATAGGTACGAGTTTCAGACAATTCATTAAGTAGAAATGACGTTTAGAGGGTAAAATTGCCTAAGTAAATATGAGATTGCCTAAGTACCTGTAAGGTCGATACTATGCTTGATTCTGCTAAATATTTGAAGAACATAAACATAGCCAAATGGGACGTACTTCAGTAAAGGATTATCTATGCAATAGGCACGAGTTTCAGACAATTCATTAAGCAGAAATGATGTTTAGAGGGTAAACTTGCCTAAGTAAATATGAGATTGCCTAAGTACCTCTAAGATCGATACTGTCCTTCATTCTACTTAATATTTCAAGAACATTAACATAGGAAAATGGAATGTAATTCACCAGTGATTTATCTATGAAATAGGCACGAGTTTCAGACAATTCATTAAGTAGAAATGACGTTTAGAGGGTACAATTGCCTAAGTAAATATGAGATTGCCTAAGTACCTATAAGGTCGGTACTATGCTTGATTCTGCTTCATTTTTCAAGAACATAAACATAGGTAAATGGAATGTACTTCAGCAAAGGATTATCTACGTAATAGGCATGAGTGTCAGACAATTCATCAAGTAGAATTGAGGTGGAGTCTGTAAAATTGCCTAAATAAATATGAGATTGCCTAAGTACCTATACGATCAATACTATGCTCGATTCTACATAATATTTCAAGAACATAAACATAGCTAAATGGAACGTACTTAAGCAAAGGATTATCTATGCTATAGGCACGAGTTTCAAACAATTCATCGAGTAGAAATGACGTTTAGAGGGTAAAATTCCATAAGTAAATATGAGATTGCCTAAGTACCTATATGATCGATACTGTCCTTGATTCTACTTAATATTTCAAGAACATTAACATAGGAAAATGGAATGTACTTCACCAGAGAATTATCTATGAAATAGGCACGAGTTTCAGACAATTCATCAAGTAGAATTGAGGTTGAGTGCGTAAAATTGCCTAAATAAGTATGAGATTGCCTAAGTACCTATACGATCGATACTATGCTTGATTCTACTTAATATTTCAAGAACATAAACATAGGTAAATGGAACGTACTTCGGCAAAGGATTATCTATGCAATTGGCACGAGTTCCAGACAATTCATTGAGTAGAAATGACGTTTAGAGGGTAAAATTGCCTAAGTAAATATGAGATTTCCTAAGTACCTATAAGATCGATATTGTGCTTGATTCTAGTTTATATTTCAAGAACATTAACATAGGAAAATGGAACGTACTTCACCAGAGAATTATCTATCAAATAGGCACGAGTTTCAGACAATTCATTAAGTAGAAATGACGTTTGGAGGGTAAAATTGCCTAAGTAAGTATGAGATTGCCTAAGTACCTATAAGGTCGATACTATGCTTGATTCTGCTTAATAATTTAAGAACATAAACATAGGTAAATGGAACGTTCTTCAGCAAATGATTATCTACGCAATAGGCAAGAGTGTCGGACAATTCATCAAGTAGAATTCAGGTGGAGTGGGTATATTTGCCGAAATAAATATGAGATTGCCTAAGTACCTATACGATCGATACTATGCTTGATTCTACTTAATATTTCAAGAACATAAACATAGGTAAATGCAACGTACTTCGGCAAAGGATTATCTATGCAATAGGCACGAGTTCCAGACAATTCATTGAGTAGAAATGACGTTTAGAGGGTAAAATTGTCTAAGTAAATATGAGATTACCTAAGTACCTATATGATCGATATTGTGCTTGATTCTACTTAATATTTCAAGAACATTAACATAGGAAAATGGAACGTACTTCACCAGAGAATTATCTATCAAATAGGCACGAGTTTCAGACAATTCATTAAGTAGAAATGACGTTTGGAGGATAAAATTGCCTAAGTAAATATGAGATTGCCTAAGTACCTATAAGGTCGATACTATGCTTGATTCTGCTTAATAATTTAAGAACATAAACATAGGTAAAAGGAACGTTCTTCAGCAAATGATTATCTACTCAATAGGCAAGAGTGTCGGACAATTCATCAAGTAGAATTCAGGTGGAGTGGGTAAAATTGCCGAAATAAATATGAGATTGCCTAAGTACCTATACGATCGATACTATGCTTGATTCTACATAATTTTTTAAGAACATAAATATAGGTAAGTGCAACGTACTTCGGCAAAGGATTATCTATGCAATAGGCACGAGTTCCAGACAATTCATTGAGTAGAAATGACGTTTAGAGGGTAAAATTGTCTAAGTAAATATGAGATTACCTAAGTACCTATATGATCGATATTGTGCTTGATTCTACTTAATATTTCAAGAACATTAACATAGGAAAATGGAACCTACTTCACCAGAGAATTATCTATCAAATTGGCACGAGTTTCAGACAATTCATTAAGTAGAAATGACATTTAGAGGCTGAAATTGCCTAAGTAAATATGAGATTGCCTAAGTACCTAAAAGATCGATATTGTGCTTTATTCTAGTTAATATTTCAAGAACATTAACATAGGAAAATGGAACGTACTTCATCAGAGAATTATCTATCAAATAGGCACGAGTTTCAGACAATTCATCAAGTAGAATTGAGGTTGAGTGCGTAAAATTGCCTAAATAAATATGAGACTGCCTAAGTACCTATACAATCGATACTATGCTTGATTCTACTTAATATTTCAAGAACATAAACATAGGTAAATGCAACGTACTTCGGCAAAGGATTATCTATGCAATAGGCACGAGTTTCAGACCATTCATTAAGTAGAAATGACGTTTAGAGGGTAAAATTGCCTAAGTAAGTATGAGATTGCCTAAGTACCTCTAAGATCGATACTGTCCTTGATTCTATTTAATATTTCAAGAACATTGACATAGGAAAATGGAATGTAATTCACCAGAGAATTATCTATCAAATAGGCACGAGTTTCAGACAATTCATTAAGTAGAAATGACGTTTAGAGGGTAAAATTGCCTAAGTAAATATGATATTGCCTAAGTACCTATAAGGTCGATACTATGCTTGATTCGGCTTAATATTTCAAGAACATAAACATAGGTAAATGGAACGTATTTCAGCATAGGATTATCTACGCAATAGGCATGAGTGTCGGACAATTCATCAAGTAGAATTGAGGTGGAGTGGGTAAAATTGCCTAAGTAAATATAAGATTGCCTAAGTACCTTTAAGATCGATATTATGTTTGATTCTACTCAATATTTCAAGAACATTAACATAGGAAAATGGAACGGACTTCACTAGAGAATTATCCATGAAATAGGCACGAGTTTCGGACAATTCATTAAGTAGAAAAGAAGTTTAGAAGGTAAAATTGCCTAAGTAAATATGAGATTGCCTAAGTACCTATTAGATCGATACTGTGCTTGATTCTACTTAATATTTCAAGGACATTAACATAGGAAAATGGAACGTACTTCACCAAAGAATTATCTATGAAATAGACACGAGTTTCAGACAATTCATTGAGTAGAAATGACGTTTTGAAGGCAAAATTGCCTAAGTCAATATGAGATTGCCTTAGTACCTCTAAGATCGATACTGTCCTTGATTCTACTTAATATTTCAAGAACTTTAACATCGGAAAATGGAATGTAATTCACCATGGAATTATCTATGAAATAGGCATGAGTTTCAGACAATTCATGAAGTAGAAATGACGTTTAGAGGGTAAAATTACCTATGTAAATATGAGAATGCCAAAGAACCTATAAGGTGGATACTATGCTTAATTCTGCTTAAACTTTCAAGAACATAAACATAGGTAAGTGGAACGTACTTCAGCAAAGGATTATCGACGCAATAGGCCTGAGTGTCGGACAATTCATCAAGTAGAATTGAGGTGGAGTGGGTAAAATTGCCTAAATAAATATGAGATTGCCTAAGTACCTATACGATCAATACTATGCTCGATTCTACTTAATATTTCTAGAACATACACATAGGTAAATGGAACGTACTCCAGCAAAGGATTATCGACGCAATAGGCCTGAGTGTCGGACAATTCATCAACTAGAATTGAGGTGGAGTGGGTAAAATTGCCTAAATAAATATGAGATTGCCTAAGTACCTATACGATCAATACTATGCTCGATTCTACTTAATATTTCTAGAACATACACATAGGTAAATGGAACGTACTCCAGCAAAGGATTATCTACGCAATAGGCATGAGTGTCGGCCAATTCATCAAGTAGAATTGAGGTGGAGTGGGTAAAATTGCCTAAATAAATATGAGATTGCCTAAGAACCTATACGATCAATACTATGCTCGATTCTACTTAATATTTCTAGAACATAAACATAGGTAAGTGGAACGTACTTCAGCAAAGGATTATCGATGCAATAGGCCCGAGTGTCGGACAATTCATCAAGTAGAATTGAGGTGGAGTGGGTAAAATTGCCTAAATAAATATGAGATTACCTAAGTACCTATACGATCAATACTATGCTCGATTCTACTTAATATTTTTAGAACATACACATAGGTAAATGGAACGTACTCCAGCAAAGGATTATCTATGCAATAGGCACGAGTTTCAGACAATTCATTGAGTAGAAATAACGTTTAGAGGGTAAAATTGCCTAAGTAAATATCAGATTGCCTAAGTACCCATAAGATCGATACTATGCTTGATTCTGCTTAATATTTCAAGAACATTAATATAGGACAATAGAACGTACTCCACAAGAGGATTATCTATGCAATAGGTACGAGTTTCAGACAATTCATTGAGTAGATATGACGTTTAGAGGGTAAAATTGCCTAAGTAAAAATGAGATTGCCTAAGTACCTATAAGATCGATATTGTGCTTGATTCTACTAAATATTTCAAGAACATTAACATAGGAAAATGGAACGTACTTCACCAGAGAATTATCTATCAAATAGGCACGAGTTTCAGACAATTCATTAAGTAGAAATGACGTTTAGACGGTAAAATTGCCTAAGTAAATATGAGATTGCCTTAGTGCCTATAAGATCGATACAGTGGTTGATTCTGCTTAATATTTCAAGAACATTAACATAGGAAAATGGAACGTACTTCACCAGAGAATTACCTATGAAATAGGCACGAGTTTCAGACAATTCATTAAGTAGAAATGACGTTTTGAGGGTAAAATTGCCTAAGTAAATATGAGATTGCCTTAGTACCTCTAAGATCGATACTGTGCTTGATTCTACTTAATATTTCAAGAACATTAACATAGGAAAATGGAATGTAATTCACCATAGAATTATCTATGCAATAGGCACGACTTTAGACAATTCATGAAGTAGATATGACGTTTAGAGGGTAAAATTGCCTAAGTAAATATAAGAATGCCAAAGTACCTATAAGGTGGATACTATGCTTGATTCTGCTTAATTTTTCAAGAACATAAACATAGGTAAGTGGAACGTACTTTAGCAAAGGATTATCTACGCAATAGGCATGAGTGTCGGCCAATTCATCAAGTAGAATTGAGGTGGAGTGGGTAAAATTGCCTAAATAAATATGAGATTGCCTAAGAACCTATACGATCAATACTATGCTCGATTCTACTTAATATTTCTAGAACATAAACATAGGTAAATGGAACGTACTTCAGCAAAGGATTATCTATGCAATAGGCACGAGTTTCAGACAATTCATTGAGTAGAAATAACGTTTAGAGGGAAAAATTTCCTAAGTAAATATCAGCTTGCCTAAGTACCCATAAGATCGATACTATGCTTGATTTTGCTTAATATTTCAAGAACATTAATATAGGAAAATAGATCGTACTTCACAAGAGGATTATCTATGCAATAGGCACGAGTTTCAGACAATTCACTGAGTAGAAATGACGTTTAGAGGGTAAAATTGCCTAAGTAAATATGAGATTGCCTAAGTACCTATAAGATCGATATTGTGCTTGATTCTACTTAATATTTCAAGAACATTAACATAGGAAAATGGAACGTACTTCACCAAAGAATTATCTATCAAATAGGTACGAGTTTCAGACAATTCATCAAGTAGAAATGACGTTTAGAAGGTAAAATTGCCTAAGTACCTATAAGGTTGATACTATGCTTTATTCTGCTTAATATTTCAAGAACATAAACACAGCCAAATGAAACGTACTTCAGCAAAGGATTATCTTTGCAATAGGCAGGAGTTTCAAACAATTCATTGAGTAGAAATGACGTTTAGAGGGTAAAATTGCCTAAGTTCCTATAAGATCGATACTGTGCTTGATTCTACTTAATATTTCAAAAACATTAACATAGGAAAATGGACTGTACTTGACCAGAGAATGATCTATGAAATTGGCACGAGTTTCAGACAATTCATTTTGTAGAAATGACGTTTAGAGGGAAATATTGCCCAATGAAATATGAAATTGGCTAAGTACCTATTAGATCGATACTGTGCTTGATTTTACTTAATATGTAAAGAACATTGACATAGGAAAATGGAACGTACTTCACCAGAGAATTATCTATGAAATAGGCACGAGTATCAGATAATCATTAAGTAGAAATGACGTTTAGAGGGTAAAATTGCCTAGGTAAATATGAGATTGCCTAAGTACCTACAAGATCGATACTGTGCTTGATTCTACTTAATATTTCAAGAACATTAACATAGGAAAATGGAACGTACTTCACCAGAGAATTATCTATCAATTAGGCACGAGTTTCGGACAATTCATTAAGTAAAAATAACGTTTAGAGGGTAAAATTACCTAAGTAAATATCTGATTGCCGAAGTATCTATAAGGTCGATACTATGCTAGATTTTGCTTAATATTTCAAGAACATAAACAAAGGTAAATGGAATGTACTTCAGCAAAGGATTATATATGCATTAGGCACGAGTTTCAGACAATTCATTGAGTAGAAATGACGTTTAGAGGGTAAAATAGCATAAGTAAAATGAGATTGCCTAAGTACCTATAAGGTCGATACTATGCTTGATTCTGCTTAATATTTCAAGAACATAAACATGGGCAAATGGAGCGTACTTCAGCAAAGAATTATCTATGCAATAGGCACGAGTTTCAGATAATTCGTCAAGTAGAATTGAGGTTGAGTGCGTAAAATTGCCTAAATAAAGATGAGATTGCCTAAGTACCTATACGATCGATACTATGCTGGGTTTTACTTAATAGTTCAAGAACATAAACATAGGTAAATACAACGTACTTCAGCAAAGGATTATCTATGCAATAGGCACGAGTGTCAGACAATTCATTGAGTAGAAATGACGTTTAGAGGGTAAAATTGCCTAAGTAAATATGAGATTGCCTAAGTACCTATATGGTCGATACTACGCTTGATTCAGCTTAAAATTTCAAGAACATTAATATAGAAAAATAGAACGTACTTCACAACAGGATTATCTATGCAATAGGCACGTGTTTCAAACAATTTATTAAGTAGAAATGAAGTTTACAGGGTAAAATTGCCTAAGTAAATATGAGATTGCCTAAGTACCTATTAGATCGATACTGTGCTTGATTCTACTTAATATTTCAAGAACATTAACATAGGTAAATGGAATGTACTTCACTAGAGAATTATCTATGAAATAGGCACGAGTTGTAGACAATTCATTAAGTAGAAATGACGTTTAGAGGGTAAAATTGCCTAAGTAAATATGAGATTGCCTAAGTACCTATAAGATCGATACTGTGCTTAATTCTACTTAATATTTCAAGAACATTAACATAGGTAAATGGAACGTACTTCAGCAAAGGATTATCTATGCAATAGGCACGAGTTTCGGACAATTCATTGAGTAGAAATGACGTTTAGAGAGTAAAATTGCCTAAGTAAATATCAGATTGCCTAAGTACCCATAAGATCGATACTATGCTTGATTCTGCTTAATATTTCAAGAACATAAACATAGCCAAATGGAACGTACTTCAGTAAATGATTATCTAGGCAATAGGCACGGGTTTCGGACAATTCATTAAGTAGAAATGACGTTTAGAGGGTAAAATTGCCTAAGTAAATATGAGTTTGCCTAAGTACCTCTAAGATCGATACTGTCCTTGATTCTACTTAATATTTCAAGAACATTAACATAGGAAAATGGAATGTAATTCACCAGAGAATTATCTATGAAATAGGCACGAGTTTCAAACAATTCATTAAGTAGAAATGACGTTTAACGGGTAAAATGGCCCAAGCAAATATGAGATTGCCTTAGTACCTGTAAGGTCGATGCTATGCTTGATTCTGCAAAATATTTCAAAACATAAACATAGGTAAATGGAACGTACTTCAGCAAAGGATTATCTGCGCAATAGGCATGAGTGTCGGACAATTCATCAAGTAGAATTGAGGTGGAATAGGTAAAATTGCCTAAATATATATGAGATTTCCTAAGTACCTATACGATCAATACTATGCTAGATTCTACTTAATATTTTAAGAACATAAACATAGCTAAATGGAACGTACTTCAGCAAAGGATTATCTATGCAATAGGCACGAGTTTCAGACAATTCATTTAGTAGAAATGACGTTTAGTGGGTAAAATTGCCTAAGTAAATATGAGTTTGCCTAAGTTCCTATAAGGTCGATACTATGCTTGATTCCGCTTAATATTTCAAGAACATAAACATAGCCAAATGGAACGTACTTCAGTAAACGATTATCTATGCAATAGGCACGAGTTTCAGACAATTCGTTAAGTAGAAATGATGTTTAGAGGGTAAAATTGCCAAAGTAAATATGAGATTGCCTAAGTACCTCTAAGATCGATACTGCCCTTCATTCTACTTAGTATTTCAAGAACATTAACATAGGAAAATGGAATGTAATTCACCAGAGAATTATCTATGAAATAGGCACGAGTTTCTGGCAATTTATTAAGTAGAAATGACGTTTAGAGGGTAAAATTGCCTAAGTAAATATCAGATTGCCTAAGTACCTATAAGGTCGATACTATGCTTGATTCTGCTTAATATTTCAAGAACATAAACATAGGTAAATGGAACGTACTTCAGCAAAGAATTATCTACGCAATTGGGTTGAGTGTCGGACAATTCATCAAGTAGAATTGAGGTGGAGCGGGTAAAATTGCCTAAATAAATATGAGATTGCCTAAGTACCTATACGATCAATACTATGCTCGATTCTATTTAATATTTCAAGAACATAAACGTAGCTAAATGGAACTTACTTCAGCAAAGGATTATCTATGCAATAGGCACGAGTTTCAGACAATTCATTGAGTAGAAATGACGTTTAGAGGGTAAAAATGCCTAAGTAAATATGAGATTGCCTAAGTACCCATAAGATCGATACTATGCTTGATTCTGATTAATATTTCAATAGCATTAATATAGGAAAATAGAACGTACTTCACAAGAGGATTATTTAAGCAATAGGCACGAGTTTCAGACAATTCATTGAGTAGAAATGACGTTTAGAGGGTAAAATTGCCTAAGTAAATATAAGATTGCCTAAGTACCTATTAGATCGATTTTGTGCTTGATTCTACTTAATATTTCAAGAACACTAACATAGGAAAATGGAACGTACTTCACCAGAGAATTATCTATGAAATTGGCACGAGTTTCAGACAATTCATTTAGTAGAAATGCGTTTGGAGGGTAAAATTACCTAAGTAAATATGAGATTGCCTAAGTACCTATAAGATCGATACTGTCCTTGATTGTACTTCATATTTCAAGAACATTAATATAGGAAAATGGAAGGTACTTCACCAGATAATTGTCTATGAAATAGGCACGAGTTTCAGACAATTCATTAAGTAGAAATGACGTTTAGCGGGTAAAATGGCTCAAGTAAATATGAGATTGCCTAAGTACCTATAAAGTCGATGCTATGCTTGATTCTGCAAAATATTTCAAAACATAAACATAGGTAAATGGAACGCACTTCAGCAAAGGATTATCTATGCAATAGGCACGAGTTTCAGACAATTCATTAAGTAGAAATGACGTTTAGAGGGTAAAATTGCCTAAGTAAATATGAGATTGCCTAAGTTCCTGTAAGGGCGATACTATGCTTTATTCTACTTAATATTTCAAGAACATAAACATAGCCAAATGGAACGTACTTCAGTAAAGGATTATCTATGCAATAGGCACGAGTTTCAAACAATTCATTAAGTAGAAATGATGTTTACAGGGTAAAATTACGTAAGTAAATATGAGATTGCCTAAGTACCTCTAAGATCGATACTGTCCTTCATTCTACTTAGTATTTCAAGAACATTAACATAGGAAAAAGGAAATGTAATTCACCAGAGAATTATCTATGAAATAGGCACGAGTTTCAGACAATTCATTAAGTAGAAATGACGTTTAGAGGGATAAATTGCCTAAGTAAATATGAGATTGCCAAAGTACTTATAAGGTCGATACTATGCTTGATTCTGCTTAATATTTCAAGAACATAAACATAGGTATATGGAACGTACTTCAGCAAAGGACTATCTACGCAATAGGCATGAGTGTCAGACAATTCATCAGGTAGAATTGAGGTGGAGTCGCTAAAATTGCCTAAGTAAATATGAGATTGCCTAAGTTCCTGTAAGGGCGATACTATGCTTTATTCTACTTAATATTTCAAAAACATAAACATAGCTAAATGGAACTTACTTCAGCAAAGGATCATCTATGCAATAGGCACGTGTTTCAGACAGTACATTGAGTAGAAATGACGTTTAGAGGGTAAAATTGCCTAAGTAAATATGAGATTGCCTAAGTACCTATAAGATCGATACTGTGCTTGATTCTACTTAATATTTCAAAAATATTAACAAAGGAAAATGGAATGTACTTCACCAGAGAATTAACTATGAAATAGGCACGAGTTTCAGATAATTCGTCAAGTAGAATTGAGGTTGAGTGCGTAAAATTCCCTAAATAAATATGAGATTGCCTAAGTACCTATACGATCCATACTATGCTGGATTCTACTTAATATTTGAAGAATATAAACATAGGTAAATACAACGTACTTCAGCAAAGGATTATCTATGCAATAGGCACGAGTGTCAGACAATTCATTGAGTAGAATTGACGTTTAGAGGGTAACATTGCCCAAGCAAATATAAGATTGCCTAAGTACCTATAAGGTCGACACTGTGCTTGATTCTGCTTAATATTTCAAGAACATTAATATAGGAAAATAGAACGTACTTCACAAGAGGATTATCTATGCAATAGGCACGAGTTTCAGACAATTTATTAAGTAGAAATGAAGTTTAAAGGGTAAAATTGCCTAAGTAAATATGAGATTGCCTAAGTACCTATTAGATCGATACTGTGCTTGATTCTACTTAATAATTCAAGAACATTAACATAGGAAAATGGAATGTACTTCACCAGTGAATTATCTAAGAAATAGGCACGAGTTGCAGATAATCATTAAGTGGAAATGACGTTTAGAGGGTAAAATTGCATAAGTAAATATGAGATTGCCTAAGTACCTACAAGATCGATACTGTGCTTCATTCTACTTAATATTTCAAGAACATTGACATAGAAAAATGGAATGTACTTCACCATAGAATTATCTATGAAATAGGCACGAGTTTCAGACAATTCATTAAGTAGAAATGTCGTTTAGAAGGTAAAATTGCCTTAGTAAATGTGAGATTGCCTAAGTACCTATAAGGTCGATACTATTCCTGATTCTGCTTAATATTTCAAGAACATAAACATAGGTAAATGGAACGTACTTCAGCAAAGGATGATCTATGCAATAGGCACGAGTTTCAGACAATTCATCAAGTAGAAATGAGGCGGAGTGGGTAAAATTGCCTAAGTAAATATGAGATTGCCTAAGTACCTATAAGGTCGACTCTGTGCTTGATTCTGCTTAATATTTCAAGAACATTAATATAGGAAAATAGAACGTACTTCACAAGAGGATTATCTATGCAATAGGCACGAGTTTCAGACAATTTATTAAGTAGAAATGAAGTTTAGAGGGTAAAATTGCCTAAGTAAATTTGAGATTGCCTAAGTACCTATTAGATCGATACTGTGCTTGATTCTACTTAATAATTCAAGAACATTAACATAGGAAAATGGAATGTACTTCACCAGTGAATTATCTAAGAAATAGGCACGAGTTCCAGATAATCATTAAGTGGAAATGACGTTTAGAAGGTAAAATTGCCTAAGTAAATATGAGATTGCCTAAGTACCTACAAGATCGATACCGTGCTTCATTCTACCTAATATTTCAAGAACATTGACATAGAAAAATGGAATGTACTTCACCAGAGAATTATCTATGAAAAAGGCACGAGTTTCAGACAATTCATTAAGTAGAAATGTCGTTTAGAAGGTAAAATTGCCTTAGTAAATGTGAGATTGCCTAAGTACCTCTAAGGTCGATACTATTCTTGATTCTGCTTAATATTTCAAGAACATAAACATAGGTTAAATGGAACGTACTTCAGCAAAGGATTATCTATGCAATAGGCATGAGTTTCAGACAATTCATCAAGTAGAAATGTGGCGGAGTGGGTAAAATTACCTAAATAAATATGAGATTGCTTAAGTACCTATAAGATCAATACGTTGCTTGATTCTGCTGAATATTTGAAGAACATTGACATAGGAAAATGGAACATACTTCACCAGAGAATTATCTATGAATTAGGCACGTGTTTCAGACAATTCATTAAGTAGAAATGACGTTTAGAGGGTAAAATTGCATAAGTAAATATGAGGTTGCCTAAGTACCTATAAGATCGATACTGTGCTTAATTCTACTTAATATTTCAAGACCATTAACTTAGGATAATGCAACGTACTTTACTAGAGAATTATGTACGAAATTGGTACAAGTTTCAGACAATTCATTTACTAGAAATGATGTTTAGAGGGTAAAATTGCCTAAGTAAATATGAGATTGCCTAAGTACATATAAGTTCAATACTATGTTTGATTCTACTTAATATTTCAAGAATATTGACATAGGAAAATGGAACGTACTTCACCAGAGAATTACCTATAAAATAGGCAGGAGTTTCAGACAATTCATTAAGTAGAAATGACGTTTAGAGGGTGATATTGCCAAAGTAAATATGGGATTACCTAAGTACCTATAAGATCGATACTGTGCTTGATTCTACTTAACATTTCAAGAACATTGACATAGGAAATTGGAACGTACTTCACGAGAGAATTATCTTTGAAATAGGCACGAGTTTCAGACAATTTATTAAGTAGAAATGACGTTTAGAGGGTAAAATTGCCTAGGTAAATATGAGATTGCCTAAGTACCTATAAGATCGATACTGTGCTTGATTCTGCTAAATATTTCAAGAACATAAACATAGGTAAATGGAACGTACTTCAGCTAAGGATTATCTATGCAATAGGCACGAGTTTCAGACAATTCATTGAGTAGAAATGACGTTTAGAGGGTAAAATTGCCTAAGTAAATATGAGATTGCCAAAGAACCTATAAGGTCGATACTATGCTTGATTCTGCTTAATATTTCAAGAACATAAACATAGCCAAATGGAACGTACTTCTGCAAAGGATTATCTATGCAATAGGCCCGAGTTTCAGACAATTCATCAAGTAGAATTGAGGTCGAGTGGGTAAAATTGCCTAAATAAATATGCGATTGCCTAAGTACCTATACAAACGACACTATGCTCGATTCTACTTAACATTTCAAGAATATTAACATAGGAAAATGGAACGTACTTCAAAAAAGGATTATCTATGCAATTGGCACGAGTTTCAGACAATTCATTGAGTAGAAATGACGTTTAGAGGGTAAAATTGCCTAAGTAAATATGTGATTGCCTAAGTACCAATAAGGTCGATACTATGCTTGATTCTGCTTAATATTTCAAGAACATAAACATAGGCAAATAGAACGTACTTCAGCAACGGATTATCTATGCAATAGGCACAAGTTTCAGACAATTCATCAAGTAGAATTGAGGTGAAGTGGGTAAAATTGCCTAAATAAATATGAGAATGCCCAAGTACCTATTCGATCGATACTATGCTCGATTCTACTTAATATATCAAGAACATAAACATAGCTAAATGGAACGTACTTCAGCAATGGATTATCTATGCAATAGTCCCCAGTTTCAGACAATTCATTAAGTACAAATGACGTTTAGAGGGTAGAATTCCCTAAGTAAATATAAGATTGCCTGATTACCCATAAGATCGATACTATGCTTAATTCAATTTAATATTTTAACAACATTAATATCGAAAAATAGAACGTACTTCACAAGATGATTATCTATGCAATAGGCACGAGTTTCAAACAATTCATTGAGTAGAAATGACGTTTAGAGGGTAAAATTGCCTAAGTAAATATGAGATTGCCTAAGTACCTACAAGATCGATACTGTGCTCGATTCTTCTTAATATTTCAAGAACATTGACATAGGAAAATGGAACGTACTTCACCAGAGAATTCTCTATGAAATAGGCACGAGTGTCAGAAAATTCCTTAAGTAGAAATGACGTTTAGAGGGTAAAATTGCCTAAGTAAATAGGAGATTACCTAAGTACCTATAAGGAAGATACTATGCCTGATTCTGCTTAATATTTCAAGAACATAAACATAGGTAAATGGAACATACTTCAGCAAAGGATTATCCAGGCAATAGGCACGAGTTTCAGACAATTCATCAAGTACAAATGAGGCGAAGTGGGTAAAATTCCCTAAATAAATATGAGATTGCCTAAGTACATATACGATCGATAGTATGCCTAATTCTACATAATATTTCAAGAACATAAACATAAGTAAATGGAACGTACTTCAGCAAAGGATTATCTATGCTATAGGCACGAGTTCCAGACAATTCATTGGTTAGGAATGACCTTTAAGTGGTAAAATTGCCTAAGTAAATATGAGATTGCCTAAGTACCCATAAGATCGATACTATGCTTGATTTTGCTTATTATTTCAAGAACATTAATTTTGGAAAATAGAACGTACTTCAAAAGAGGATTATGTATGCAATAGGCACAAGTTTCAGACAATTCATTGAGTAGAAACGACGTTTAGAGGGTAAAATTGCCTATGTAATCATGAGATTGCCTAAGTACCTATAAGATCGATACTGTGCTTGATTCTACATCATATTTCAAGAACATTAACATAGGAAAATGGAACGTTCTTCACCAGAGAATTATCTATGAAATAGGCACGAGTTTCAGACAATTCACTAAGTAGAAATGACGTTTAGGGGGTAAAATTGCCTAAGTAAATATTAGATTACCTAACTACCTATCAGATCGATACCATGCTCGATTGTACTTAATATTTCAAGATTATTAACATAGGAAAATGTAACGTACTTCACCAGAGAATTATTTATGAAATAGGAACGAGTTTCAGACAATTCATTAAGTACAAATGACGTTTATAGGGTAAAATTGCCTAAATAAATATGAGATTGCCTAAGTAACTATAAGACTGATACCGTCCTTGATTTTACTAAATATTTCAAGAACATTAATATAGGAAAATGCAATGTACTTCACCAGAGAATTATCTATGAAATAGGCCCGAGTTTGAGACAATTCATTAAGTGGAAATGATGTTTATAGGGTAAAATTGCCTAAGTAAATATGAGATTGCCTAACTACAATATGAGATTGCCTAAGTACCTATAAGGTCGATACTATGCTTGATTCTGCTTAATATTTCAAGTACATAAACATAGGTAAATGGAACGTGCTTCAACAAAGGATTATCTATGCAATAGGCACGAGTTTCAGACAATTCATCAAGTAGAATTGAGGTGGAGTGGGTAAAATTACCTAAATAAATATGAGATTGCCTAACTACCTATACGATCGATACGATGCTCGATTCTACTTAATATTTCAAGAAAAAAAACATAGCTAAATGGAATGTACTTTAGCAAAGGATTATCTATGCAATATGCACGAGTTTCAAACAATTCATTGAGTAGATATGACGTTTAGAGGGTAAAATTGCCTAACTAAATATGAGATTGCCTAAGTACCCATAAGATCGATACTATGCTTCATTCTGCTTAATATTTTAAGAACATTAATATAGGAAAATAGAACGTACTTCCCAAGAGGATTATCTATGCAATAGGCACGAGTTTTAGACAATTCATTGAGTAGAAATAACGTTTAGAGGGTAAAATTGCCTAAGTAAATATGAGATTGCCTAAGTGCCTATAACATCGATACTGTGCTTGATTCTACTTAATATTTGAAGAACATTGACATAGGAAATTGGAACGAACTTCACCAGAGAATTATCTCTGAAATAGGCACGAGTTTTAGACAATTCCTTAAGTAGAAATGACGTCTAGAGGGTAAAATTCCTAAGTAAATAGGAGATTGCCTAAGAACCTATAAGATAGATACTATGCCTAATTCTGCTTAATATTTCAAGAACATAAACATAGTTAAGTGGAACGTACTTTAGCAAAGGATTATCCAGGCAATAGGCACGAGTTTCAGACAATTCATCAAGTACAAATGAGGCGGAGTGGGTAAAATTCCCTAAATAAATATGAGATTGCCTAAGTACCTAAACGATCGATATTATGCTTGATTCTACTTAATATTTCAAGAACATAAACATAAGTAAATGGAACGTACTTCAGCAAAGGTTTATCTACGCTATAGGCACGAGTTCCAGACAATTCATTGAGTAGAAATAACTTTTAATGGGTAAAATTGCCTAAGTAAATATGAAATTACCTAAGTACCCATAAGAACGATACTATGCTTGATTTTGCTTAATATTTCAAGAACATTAATTGTGAAAAATAGAACGTACTTCAAAAGAGGATTATGTATGCAATAGGCACAAGTTTTAGACAATTCATTGAGTAGAAAGGACGTTTAGTGGGTAAAATTGCCTAAGTAATTATTAGATTGCCTAAGTACCTATAAGATCGATACTGTGCTTGACTCTACTTAATATTTCAAGAACATTAACATATGAAAATGGAACGTTCTTCACCAGAGAATTATCTAAGAAATAGGCACGAGTTTCAGACAATTCATTATGTAGAAATGACGTTTAGAGGGTAAAATTGCCTAAGTAAATATCAGATTACCTAAGTACCTATAACATCGATACTGTGCTTGATACTACTTAATATTTCAAGAATATTAACATAGGAAAATGGAACGTACTTCACCAGAGAATTATCTATGAAATAGGCACGAGTTTCAGACAATTCATTAAGTAGAAGTGACATTTAGAGGGTAAAATTGCCTAAATAAATATGAGATTGCCTAAGTCCCTATAAGATCGATACTGTCCTTGATTTTACTCAATATTTCAAGAAAATTATCATAGGAAAATGGATTGTACTTCACCAGAGAATTATCTATGAAATAGCTACGAGTTTCAGACAAATTCATTGAGTAGAAATGACGTTTAGAGGGTAACATTGCCTAAGTAAATATGAGATTGCCTAAGTACCTATAAGGTCGATACTATGCTTGATTCTGCTTAATATTTCAAGAACATAAACATAGGTAAATGGAACGTGCTTCAGCAAAGGATTATCTATGCAATAGGCACGAGTTTCAGACAATTCATTAAGTAGAAATCATGTTTAGAGGGTAAAATTGCCTAAGTAAATATGAGATTGCCTAAGTACCTCTAAGATCGATACTGCCCTTCATTCTACTTAGTATTTCAAGAACATTAACATAGGAAAATGGAATGTAATTCACCAGAGAATTATCTATGAAATAGGCACGAGTTTCAGGCAATTCATTAAGTAGAAATGACGTTTAGAGGGTAAAATTGCCTAAGTAAATATCAGATTGCCTAAGTACTTATAAGGTCGATACTATGCTTGATTACGCTTAATATTTCAAGAACATAAACAAAGGCAAATGGAACGTACTTCAGCAAAGGATTATCTACGCAATTGGCTTCAGTGTCGGACAATTCATCAAGTAGAATTGAGGTGGAGTGGGTAAAATTACCTAAATAAATATGAGATTGCCTAAGTACCTATGCGATCGATACTATGCTCGATTCTACATAATATTTGAAGAACAAAAACATAGCTAAATGGAATGTACTTTAGCAAAGGATTATCTATGCAATAGGCACGAGTTTCAGACAATTCATTGAGTAGAAATGACGTTTGGAGGGTAAAATTACCTAAGTAAATATGAGGTTGCCTAAGTACCTATAAGATCGATACTGTGCTTGATTCTACTTAATATTTCAAGAACATGAACATAGGAAAATGGAACGTACTTCACCGGCGAATTATCTATGAAATAGGGACGAGTTTCAGACAATTCATTAAGTAGAAATGACGTTTGGAGGGTAAAATTGCCTAAGTAAATATGAGATTGGCTAAGTACCTATAAGATCGATACTGTGCTTGATTCTACTTAATATTTCAAGAACCATAATATGGGAAAATAGAACGTACTTCACAAGAGGATTATCTATGCAATAGGCACGAGTTTCAGACAATTCAACAAGTAGAAATGACGTTTGGAGGGTAACATTGCCTAAGTAAATATGAGGTTGCCTAAGTACCTATAAGGTCGATACTATGCTTGATTCTGCTTAATATTTCAAGAACATAAACAAAGGTAAATGGAACGTACTTCAGCAAAGGATTATCTACGCAATTGGCTTGAGTGTCGGACAATTCATCAAGTAGAATTGAGGTGGAGTGGGTAAAATTACCTAAATAAATATGAGATTGCCTAAGTACCTATGCGATCGATACTATGCTCGATTCTACTTAATATTTCAAGAACAAAAACATAGCTAAATGGAATGTACTTTAGCAAAGGATTATCTATGCAATAGGCACGAGTTTCAGACAATTCATTGAGTAGAAATGACGTTTCGAGGGTAAAATTACCTAAGTAAATATGAGGTTGCCTAAGTACCTATAAGATCGATACTGTGCTTGATTCTACTTAATATTTCAAGAACATGAACATAGGAAAATGGAACGTACTTCACCGGCGAATTATCTATGAAATAGGGACGAGTTTCAGACAATTCATTAAGTAGAAATGACGTTTGGAGGGTAAAATTGCCTAAGTAAATATGAGATTGGCTAGGTACCTATAAGATCGATACTGTGCTTGATTCTACTTAATATTTCAAGAACCATAATATGGGAAAATAGAACGTACTTCACAAGAGGATTATCTATGCAATAGGCACGAGTTTCAGACAATTCAACAAGTAGAAATGACGTTTGGAGGGTAAAATTGCCTAAGTAAATATGAGGTTGCCTAAGTACCTATAAGATCGATACTGTGCTTGATTCTACTTAATATTTCAAGAATAATGATATAGGAAAATAGAACGTACTTCACAAGAGGATTATCTATCCAATAGGCATGAGTGTCAAACAATTCATTAAGTAGAAATGACGTTTGGAGGGTAAAATTGCCTAAGTAAATATGAGGTTGCCTAAGTACCTATAAGATCGATACTGTGCTAGCTTCTACTTAATATTTCAAGAACAATAATATAGGAAAATAGAACGTACTTCACAAGAGGATTATCTATGCAATAGGGACGAGTTTCAGACAATTCATTAAGTAGAAATAACGTTTGGAGGGTAAAATTGCCTAAGTAAATATGAGGTTGGCTAAGTACCTATAAGATCGATACTGTGCTTGATTCTACTTAATATTTCAAGTACATTAACATAGGAAAATGGAATGTACTTCACCGGCGAATTATCTATGAAATAGGGACGAGTTTTAGACAATTCATTAAGTAGAAATGACGTTTGGAGGGTAAAATTGCCTAAGTAAATATGAGGTTACCTAAGTACCTATAAGATCGATATTGTGCTTGATTCTACTTAATATGTCAAGAACAATAATATAGGAAAATAGAATGTACTTCACAAGAGGATTATCTATGCAATAGGCACGAGTTTCAGACAATTCATTAAGTAGAAATGATGTTTGGAGGGTAAAATTGACTAAGTAAATATGAGGTTGCCTAAGTACCTATAAGATCGATACCGTGCTTGATTCTACTTAATATTTCAAGAACATGAACATAGGAAAATGGAACGTACTTCACCGGCGAATTATCTATGAAATAGGGACGAGTTTCAGACAATGCATTAAGTAGAAATGACGTTTGGAGGGTAAAATTGCCTAAGTAAATATGAGGTTGGCTAAGTACCTATAAGATCGATACTGTGCTTGATTCTACTTAATATTTCAAGAACAATAATATGGGAAAATAGAACGTACTTCACAAGAGGATTATCTATGCAATCGGCACGAGTTTCAGACAATTCAACAAGTAGAAATGACGTTTGGAGGGTAAAATGCCTAAGTAAATATGGGGTTGCCTAAGTACCTATAAGATCGATACTGTGCTTGATTCTACGTAATATTTCATGAACAAAGACATAGGAAAATAGAACGTACTTCACAAGAGGATTATCTATCCAATAGGCACGAGTTTCAAACAATTCATTAAGTAGAAATGACGTTTGCAGGGTAAAATTGCCTAAGTAAATATGAGGTTGCCTAAGTACCTATAAGATCGATACTGTGCTAGATTCTACTTAATATTTCAAGAACAATAATATAGGAAAATGGAACGTACTTCACAAGAGGATTATCTATGCAATAGGGACGAGTTTCAAACAATTCATTAAGTAGAAATAACGTTTGGAGGGTAAAATTGCCTAAGTAAATATGAGGTTGCCTAAGTACCTATAAGATCGATACTGTGCTTGATTCTACTTAATATTTCAAGTACATCAACATAGGAAAGTGGAATGTACTTCACCGGCGAATTATCTATGAAATAGGGACGAGTTTTAGGCAATTCATTAAGTAGAAATGACGTTTGGAGGGTAAAATTGCCTAAGTAAATATGAGGTTGCCTAAGTACCTATCAGATCGATCCTGCGCTTGATTCTACTTAATATGTCAAGAACAATAATATAGGAAAATAGAATGTACTTCACAAGAGGATTATCTATGCAATAGGCACGAGTTTCAGACAATTCATTAAGTAGAAATGACGTTTGGAGGGTAAAATTGCCTAAGTAAATAAGCGGTTGCCTAAGTACCTATAAGATCGATACTGTGCTTGATTCTACTTAATATTTCAAGGACAATAATATAGGAAAATAGAACGTACTTCACAAGAGGATTATCTTGCAATAGGCACGAGTTTCAGACAATTCATTAAGTAGAAATGACGTTTGGAGGGTAAGATTGCCTAAGTAAATATGAGATTGCCTAAGTACCTATAAGATCGATACTGTGCTAGATTCAACTTAATATTTCAAGAACATTAGCATAGGAAAAAGGAACGTACTTCACCAGAGAATTATCTATGAATTAGGCACGAGTTTCAGACAATTCATTAAGTAGAAATGACGATTAGAGGGTAAAATTGCCTAAGTAAATATGATGTTGCCTAAGTACCTATAAGATCGACACTGTGCTTGATTCTACTTAATATGTCAAGAACAATAATATAGGAAAATAGAATGTACTTCACAAGAGGATTATCTATGCAATAGGCACGAGTTTCAGACAATTCAATAAGTAGAAATGACGTTTGAAGGGTAAAATTGTCTCAGTAAATATGAGTTTGCCTAAGTACCTATAAGATCGATACCGTGCTTGATTCTACTTAATATTTCCAGAACATTAATATAGGAAAATGGAACGTACTTCACCGGCGAATTATCTACGAAATAGGGATGAGTTTCAGACAATTCATTAAGTAGAAATGACGTTTGGAGGGTAAAATTGCCTAAGTAAATATGAGGTTGCCTAAGTACCTATACGATCGATACTGTGCTTGATTCTACTTAATATTTCAAGAACATAAACAGAGGTAAATGGCACGTACTTCAGCAATGTATTATCTATGCAATAGGCACGAGTTTCAGACAATTCATCAAGTAGAAATGAGGCAGAGTGGGTGAAATTGCCTAAAGAAATATGAGATTGCTTAAGTACGTATAAGATCGATACTGTCCGTGATTCAACTTAATATTT
Organism: Lenwebbia sp. NSW1173648; assembly: GCA_029784005.1. Classification (NCBI taxonomy): domain Eukaryota; kingdom Viridiplantae; phylum Streptophyta; class Magnoliopsida; order Myrtales; family Myrtaceae; genus Lenwebbia; species Lenwebbia sp. NSW1173648. The sequence goes on from JARCGZ010000002.1 coordinate 314,876, forward strand.
CAAGAACATTAACATAGGAAAATGGAACGTACTTCACCAGCGAATTATCTATGAATTAGGCACGAGTTTCAGACAATTCATTAAGTAGAAATGACGTTTGGAGGGTAAAATTGCCTAAGTAAATATGAGGTTCCCTAAGTACCTATAAGATCGATACTGTGCTTGATTCTACTTAATATTTCAAGAACAATACTGTAGGAAAATAGAACGTACTTCACAAGAGGATTATCTATGCAATAGGCACGAGTTTCAGACAATTCATTAACTAGAAATGACGTTTGGAGGGTAAAATTGCCTAAGTAAATATGAGGTTGCCTATGTACCTATAAGATCGATACTGTGCTTGATTCTACTTAATATTTCAAGAACATTAACATAGGAAAATGGAACGTACTTCACCGGCGAATTATCTATGAAATAGGGACGAGTTTCAGACAATTCATTAAGTAGAAACGACGTTTGGAGGGTAAAATTGCCTAAGTAAATATGAGGTTGCCTAAGTACCTATAAGATCGATACTATGCTTGATTCTGCTTATTATTTCAAGAACAATAATATAGGAAAATAGAACGTACTTCACAGGAGGATTATCTATGCTATAGGCACGAGTTTCAGACAATTCATTAAGTAGAAATGACGATTGGATGGTAAAATTGCCTAAGTATATATGAGGTTGCCTAAGTACCTATAAGATCGATACTGTGCTTGATTCTACTCAATATTTCAAGAACAATAATATAGGAAAATAGAGCGTTCTTCACAAGAGGATTATCTATGCAATAGGCACGAGTTTCAGACAATTCATTATGTAGAAATGACGTTTGGAGGGTAAAATTACCTAAGTAAATATGAGGTTCCCTAAGTACCTATAAGATCGATACTGTGCTTGATTCTACTTAATATTTCAAGAACAATAATATAGGAAAATAGAACGTACTTCACAAGAGGATTATCTATGCAATAGGCATGAGTTTCAGACAATTCATTAAGTAGACATGACGTTTGGAGGGTAAAATTGCCTAAGTAAATATGAGGTTGCCTAAGTACCTATAAGATCGATACTGTGCTTGATTCTACTTAATATTTCAAGAACATTAACATAGGAAAATGGAACGTACTTCACCGGCGAATTATCTATGAAATAGGGACGAGTTTCAGACAATTCATTAAGTAGAAATGACGTTTAGATGATGAAATTGCCTAAGTAAATATGAGATTGCCTAAGTGCCTATATGATCGATACTGTTCTTGATTCTACTTAATATTTCAAGAACAATAATGTAGTAAAATGGAACGTACTTCCCCAGAGAATTGTCTATGAAATAGGCACGAGTTTCAGACAATTCATTAAGTAGAAATGACGTTTCGAGGGTAAAATTACCTAAGTAAATATGAGACTGCCTACGTACCTATAAGGTCGATACTTTGCTTGATTCTGCTTAATATTTCAAGAACATAAACATAGGTAAATGGAACGTAGTCGATCAAAGGATTATCTATGCAATAGGCATGAGTTTCAGACAATTAATGAAGTAGAATTGAGGTGGAGTGGGTAAAATTGCCAAAATAAATATGAGAGTGCCTAATTACCTATACGATCGATACTATGCTTTATTCAACTTACTATTTCAAGAACATAAACATAGCTAAATGGAACGCACTTCAGCAAAGGATTATCAATGCAATAGGCACGAGTATCAGACAATTCATTGATTGGAAATGACGTTTAGAGGGTAGAATTGCCTAAGTAAATATGAGATTGCCTAAGTACCCATAAGGTCGATACTATGCTTGATACTGCTTAATATTTCAAGAACATTAATATAGGAAAATAGAACGTACTTCACAGGAGAATTATCTATGCAATAGGCACGAGTTTCAGACAATTCATTGAGTAGAAATAACGTTTAGTGGGTAAAATTGCCTAAGTGAATATGAGATTGCGTAAGTACCTGTAAGATCGATACTATGCTTGATTCTACTTAATATTTCAAGAACTTTAGCATAAAAAAATGGAACGTACTTCACCAGAGAATTATGTATGAAATAGGCACGAGTTTCAGACAATTCATTAAGTAGAAATGACGTTTAGAGGGTAAAATTGTCAAAGTAAATATGAGATTGCCTAAGTACCCATAAGATCGATACTATGCTTGATACTGCTTAATATTTCAAGAACAATAATATAGTAAAATGGAACGTACTTCACAAGAGGATTATCTATGCAATAGGCACGAGTTTCAGACAATTCATTAAGTAGAAAAGACGTTTAGAGGGTAAAATTGCCTAAGTAAATATGAGATTGCCTAAGTACCTATAAGGTCAACACTATGCTTGATTCTGTTTAATATTTCAAGAACATAAACATAGGTAAATGGAACGTACTTCAGCAAAGTATTATCTATGCAATAGGCACGAGTTTCAGATAATTCATCAAGTAGAAATGAGGCGGAGTGGGTAAAATTGCCTAAATAAAAATGAGATTGCTTAAGTACCTATAAGATCGATACTGTACTTGATTCAACTTAATATTTCAAGAACATTAACATAGGAAAATGGAACGTACTTCACCAGAGAATTATCTGTCAATTAGGCACGAGTTTTAGACAATTCATTAAGTAGAAATGACGTTTGGAGGGTAAAATTGCCTAAGTAAATATGAGTTTGCCTAAGTACCTATAAGATCGATACTGTGCTTGATTCTACTTAATATTTCAAGAACATAAACATAGGTAAATGGAACGTACTTCAGCAAAGGATTATCTATGCAATAGGCACGAGTTTCAGACAATTCAACAAGTAGAAATGAGGCAGAGTGGCTAAAATTGCCTAAATAAATATGAGATTGCCTAAGTACCTATAAGATCGATACTGTGCTTGATTCAACTTAACATTTCAAGAACATTAACATAGGAAAATGGAACGTACTTCACTAGAGAATTATCTATGAATTAGGCACGAGTTTCAGACAATTCATTAAGTAGAAATGACGTTTAGAGGCTACAATTGCCTAAGTAAATATGAGGTTACCTAAGTACCTATAAGGTCGATACTGTGCTTCATTCTACTTAATATTTCAAGAACATTAACATAGGAAAATGGAACGTACTTCACCATGGGATTTATCTATGAAATAGGCATGAGTTTCAGATAATTTATTAAGTAGAAATGACGTTTCGAGGGTAAAATTGCCTAAGCAAATATGAGATTACCTATGTCCCTATAAGATCGATACTGTGCTTCATTCCACTTAATATTTCAAGAACATAAATATAGGTAAATGGAACGTACTTCAGCAAAGTATTATCTATGAAATAGGCACGAGTTTCAGACAATTCATCAAATAGAAATGCGGCAAAGTGGGTAAAATTGCCTAAATAAATATGAGATTGCTTAAGTACCTATAAGATCGATACTGTGCTTGATTCAACTTAATATTTCAAGAACATTAACATAGGAAAATCGAACGTACTTCCCCAGAGAATTATCAATGAAATAGGCACGAGTTTCAGACAATTCATTAAGTAGAAATGACGTTTCTAGGGTGAATTTGCCTAAGTAAATATGAGATTGCATAAGTACCTATAAGGTCGATACTATGCTTGATTCTGCTTAATATTTCAAGAACATAAACATGGGTAAATGGAACGTACTTTATCAAAGGATTATCTATGCAGTAGGCATGAGTTTCAGACAATTCATGAAGTAGAATTGAGGTGGAGTGGGTAAAATTGCCTAAATAAATATGAGATTGCCTAAGTACCTATACGATCGATACTATGCTTGATTCAACTTAATATTTCAAGACCATAAACATAGCTAAATGGAACGCACTTTAGCAAAGGATTATCTATGCAATAGGCACGAGTTTCAGACAATTCAATGAGTGGAAATGACGTTTAGAGGGTCCAATTGCATAAGTAAATATGAGATTGCCTAAGTCCCCATAAGATCGATACTATGCTTGATACTGCTTAATATTTCAAGAACATTAACATAGGAAAATAGAACGTACTTCACGAGAGGATTATCTACGCAATAGGCACGAGTTTCAGACAATTCATTGAGTAGAAATAACGTTTAGTAGGTAAAATTGCCTAAGTAAATATGAGATTGCCGAAGTACCTATAAGATCGATACTATGCTTGATTCTACTTAATATTTCAAGAACATTAGCAAAGAAAAATGGAACGTACTTCACCAGAGAATTATGTGTGAAATAGGCACGAGTTTCAGACTACTCATTAAGTAAAAATGACATTTAGAGCGTATAATTGCCTAAGTAAATATGAGATTGCCTAAGTACCCATAAGATCGATACTATGCTTGATACTGCTTAATATTTCAAGAACATTAATATAGGAAAATAGAACGTATGTCACAAGAGGATTAGCTATGCAATAGGCACGAGTTTCAGATAATTCATTGTGTAGAAATAACGTTTAGTGGGTAAAATTGCCTAAGTAAATATGAGATTGCCAAAGTACCTATGAGATCGGTACTATGCTTGATTCTACTTAATATTTCAAGAACATTACCATAGAAAAATGGAACGTACTTCACCAGAGAATTATGTATGAAATAGGCACGACTTTCAGACAATTCATTAAGTAGAAATGACGTTTAGAGGGTAAAATTACCTAAGTAAATATGAGATTGCCTAAGTACCTATAAGATCGATACTGTGCTTGATTCTACTTAATATTTCAAGAACATTAACATAGGAAAATGGAATGTACTTCACCAGTGAATTATCTATGAAATAGGCACGAGTTTCAGATAATTCATTAAGTAGAAATGACGTTTAGAGGGTAAATTTGGCTAAGTAAATATGAGATTGCCTAAGTACCGATAAGGTCGATACTATGCTTGATTCTGCTTAATATTTCAAAAACATAAACATAGGTAAATGGAACGTACTTCACCAAAGGATTGTCTATGCAATAGGCACGAGTTTCTGACAATTCATCAAGTAGAAATGAGTCAGAGTGGGTAAAATTGCCTAAATAAAAATGAGATTGCTTAAGTACCTATTAGATCGATACTGTGTTTGATTCAACTTAATATTTCAAGAACATTAACATAGGAAAATGGAACGTACTTCACCAGAGAATTATCTATGAATTAGGCACGAGTTTCAGACAATTCATTAAGTAGAAATGACGTTTGAAGGGTAAAATTGTCTCAGTAAATATGAGTTTGCCTAAGTACCTATAAGATCGATACCGTGCTTGATTCTACTTAATATTTCCAGAACATTAATATAGGGAAATGGAACGTACTTCACCGGCGAATTATCTACGAAATAGGGATGAGTTTCAGACAATTCATTAAGTAGAAATGACGTTTGGAGGGTAAAATTGCCTAAGTAAATATGAGGTTGCCTAAGTACCGATAAGATCGATACTGTGCTTGATTCTACTTAATATTTCAAGAACATAAACATAGGTAAATGGAACGTACTTCAGCAAATGATTATCTATGCAATAGGCACGAGTTTCAGACAATTCATCAAGTAGAAATGAGGCAGAGTGGCCAAATTTGCCGAAATAAATATGAGATTGCTTAAGTACCTATAAGATCGATACTGTGCTTGATTCAACTTAACATTTCAAGAACATTAACATAGGAAAATGGAACGTACTTCACTGGAGAATTATCTATGAATTAGGCACGAGTTTCAGACAATTCATTAAGTAGAAATGACGTTTAGAGGCTACAAATGCCTAAGTAAATATGAGGTTGCCTAAGTACCTATAAGGTCGATACTGTGCTTGATTCTACTTAATATTTCAAGAACATTAAAATCGGAAAATGGAACGTACTTCACCAAGGGATTTATCTATGAAATAGGCACGAGTTTCAGACAATTTATTAAGTAGAAATGACGTTTAGATGGTGAAATTGCCTAAGTAAATATGAGATTACCTATGTACCTATAAGATCGAGACTGTGCTTGATTTAACTTAATATTTCAAGAACATAAACATAGGTAAATGGAACATACTTCAGCAAAGTATTATCTATGAAATAGGCACGAGTTTCAGACAATTCATCAAGTAGAAATGAGGCAGAGTGGCTAAAATTGCCTAAATAAATATGAGATTGCTTAAGTACCTATAAGATCGATACTGTGCTTGATTCAACTTAATATTTCAAGAACATTAACATAGGAAAATCGAACGTACTTCCCTAGAGAATTATCTCTCAAATAGGCACGAGTTTCAGACAATTTATTAATTAGAAATGACGTTTCGAGGGTAAATTTGCCTAAGTAAATATGAGATTGCATAAGTACCTATAAGGTCGATACTATGCTTGATTCTGCTTAAAATTTCAAGAACATAAAAATGGGTAAATGGAACGTACTTCATCAAAGTATTATCTATGCAATAGGCATGAGTTTCAGACAATTCATGAAGTAGAATTGAGGTGGAGTGGGTATAATTGCCGAAATAAATATGAGATTGCCTAAGTACCTATACGATCGATACTATGCTTGATTCAACTTAATATTTCAAGAACATAAACATAGCTAAATGGAACGCACTTTAGCAAAGGATTATCTATGCAATAGGCACGAGTTTCAGACAATTCATTGAGTGGAAATGACGTTTAGAGGGTCAAATTGCCTAAGTAAATATGAGATTGCCTAAGTACCCATAAGATCGATACTATGCTTGATGCTGCTTAATATTTCAAGAACATTAACATAGGAAAATAGAACGTACTTCACGAGAGGATTATCTATGCAATAGGCACGAGTTTCAGACAATTCATTGAGTAGAAATGACATTTAGTGGGTAAAATTGCCAAAGTAAATATGAGATTGCCTAAGTACCTATAAGATCGATACTATGCTTGATTCTACTTAATATTTCAAGAACATTAGCAAAGAAAAATGGAACGTACGTCACCAGAGAATTATCTATGAATTAGGCACGAGTTTCAGACAATTCATCAAGTAGAAATGAGGAGGAGTGGGTAAAATTGCCTAAATAAATATTATATTGCTTAAGTACCTATAAGATCGACAATGTGCTTGATTCAACTTAATATTTCAGGAACATTAACATAGGAAAATGGAACGTACTTCACCAGAGAATTATCTATGAATTAGGCACGAGTTTCAGACAATGCATTAAGTAGAAATGACGTTTAGAGGGTAAAATTGCCTGAGTAAATATGAGATTACCTAAGTACCTACAAAATCGACACTGTGCTTGATTCTACTTAATATTTCATGATCATTAACATAGGAAAATGGAACGTACTTCACCAGAGTATTATCTATGAAATAGGCACGAGTTTCAGACAATTAATTAAGTAGAAATGACGTTTAGAGGGTAAAATTGCCTAAGTAAATAAGAGATTCCCTAAGTACCTATAAGATCGATACTGTTCTTGATTCTACTTAATATTTCAAGAACATTAACATAGGAAAATGGAACGTACTTCACCGGAGAATTATCTATGAATTAGGCACGAGTTTCAAACAATTCATCAAGTAGAAATGAGGCGGAGCGGGTAAAATTGCCTAAATAAATATGAGATTGCTTAAGTTCCTATAAGATCGATAATGTGCTTGATTCAACTTAATATTTCAAGAACATTAATATAGGAAAATGGAACGTACTTCACCAGAGAATTATCTATGAATTAGGCACGAATTTCAGACAATGCATGAAGTAGAAATGACGTTTAGAGGGTAAAATTGCCTGAGTAAATATGAGGTTGCCTAAGTACCTATAAGATCGATACTGTGCTTGATTCTGCTTATTATTTCAAGAATATAAACATAGGAAAATGGAACGTACTTCACTAGAGAATTGTCTATGAAAGAGGCAGAGTTTCAGACATTTCGTTTAGCAGAAATGACGTTTAGAGGGTAAAATTGCCTAAGTAAATATGAGATTGCCTAAGTAACAATAAGGTCGATACTATGCTTGATTCTGCTTAATATTTCAACAACAGAAACATAGGTAAATGGAACGTACTTCAGCAAAGGATTATCTATGCAATAGGCATGAGTTTCAGACAATTCATTGAGTAGAAATGAGGCGGAGTGGGTAAAATTACCTAAATAAAAATGAGATTGCTTAAGTACCTATAAGATCGACACTGTGCTTGATTCAACTTAATATTTCAGGAACATTGACATAGGAAAATGGAACGTACTTCACCAGAGAATTATCTCTGAATTAGGCACGAGTTTCAGATAATGCATTAAGTAGAAATGACGTTTAGAGGGTAAAATTGCCTAAGTAAATATGAGATTACCTAAGTACCTACAAAATCGATACTGTGCTTGATTCTACTTAATATTTCATGATCATTAACATCGGAAAATGGAACGTACTTCATCAGAGAATTATCTATGAAATAGGCACGAGTTTCAGACAATTAATTAAGTGGAAATGACGTTTAGTGGGTGAAATTGCCTAAGTAAAAATGAGATTGCCTAAGTACCAATAAGATCGATACTGTGCTTGATTTTACTTAATATTTCAAGAACATTAACATAGGAAAATGGAACGTACTTCACCGGAGAATTATCGATGAATTAGGCACGAGTTTCAGACAATTCATCAACTAGAAATGAGGTGGAGTGGGTAAAATTGCCTAAATAAATATGAGATTGCTTAAGTACCTATAAGATCGATAATGTGCTTGATTCAACTTAATATTTCAAGAACATTAACATAGGAAAATGGAACGTACTTCACCAGAGAATTATCTATGAATTAGGGACGAGCTTCAGACAATTCATTAAGTAGAAATGGCATTTAGAGGGTAAAATTGCCTAAGTAAATATGAGGTTGCCTAAGTACCTATAAGATCGATACTGTGCTTGATTCTACTTAATATTTCAAGAACATTAACATAGGAAAATGGAACGGACTTCACCAGAGAATTATCTATGAAATAGGTACGAGTTTCAGATAATTCATTAAGTAGAAATGACATTTAGTGGGTAAAATTGCCTATGTAAATATGAGATTGCCTAAGTACCTATATGGTTGATACTATGCTTGATTATACTTAATATTTCAAGAACATTAGCATAGGAAAATGGAATGTACTTCACCGAAGAATTATCTATAAAATAGGCACGAGTTTCAGAAAATTCCTAAAGTAGAAATGACGTTTAGAGGGTGAAATTGCCTAAGTAAATATGAGATTGCCTAAGTACCTATAAGATCGATACTGTGCTTGATTCTGCTTAATATTTCAAGAATATAAACATAGGAAAATGGAACGTACTTCACCAGAGAATTATCTATGAAATAGGTACGAGTTTCGGATAATTCATGAAGTAGAAATGACGTTTAGAGGGTAAAATTGCCTGAGTAAATATGAGGTTGCCTAAGTACCTATAAGATCGATACTGTGCTTGATTCTGCTTATTATTTCAAGAATATAAACATAGGAAAATGGAACGTACTTCACTAGAGAATTGTCTATGAATGAGGCAGAGTTTCAGACATTTCGTTGAGCAGAAATGACGTTTAGAGGGTAAAATTGCCTAAGTAAATATGAGATTGCCTACGTACCAATAAGGTCGATACTATGCTTGATTCTGCTTAATATTTCAAGAACAGAAACATAGGTAAATGGAACGTACTTCAGCGAAGGATTATCTATGCAATAGGCATGAGTTTCAGACAATTCATTGAGTAGAAATGAGGCGGAGTGGGTAAAATTGCCTAAATAAATATGAGATTGCTTAAGTACCTATAAGATCGATACTGTGCTTGATTCTACTTAATATTTCAAGAACATTAACATAGGAAAATGGAACGTACTTCACCAGAGAATTATCTATGAAATAGGCACGAGTTTCAGATAATCATGAAGTAGAAATGACGTTTAGAGGGTAAAATTGCCTAAGTAAATATGAGTTTGTCTAATTACCTATAAGATCGATACTGTGCTTGATTCTTCTTAATATTTCAAGAACATTAACATAGGAAAATGAAACGTACTTCACCAGAGAATTATCTATGAAATAGGCATGAGTTTCAGACATTGCATTAAGTAGAAATGACGTTTAGAGGGTAAAATTGCCTAAGTAAATATGAGGTTGCCTAATTACCTATAAGTTCGATACTGTGCTTGATTCTACTTAATATTTCAAGAACATTAACATAGGAAAGTGAAACGTACTTCACCAGAGAATTATCTATGAAATAGGTACGAGTTTCAGATAATTCATTAAGTAGAAATGACGTTTAGTGGGTAAAATTGCCTAAGTAAATATGAGATTGCCTAAGTACCTATAAGGTCGATACTATGCTTCGTTATACTTAAGATTTCAAGAACATTAGCATAGGAAAATGGAACGTACTTCACCAAACAATTATCTATGAAATAGGCACGAGTTTCAGACAATTCATCAAGTAGAAATGAGGCGGAGTAGGTAAAATTGCCTAAATAAATATGAGATTGCTTAAGTACCTATAAGATCGATACTGTGCTTGATCCAACTTAATATTTCAAGAACATTAACAAAGAAAAATGGAACGTACTTCACCAGAGAATTATCAATGAATTAGTCACGAGTTTCAGACAATGCATTAAGTAGAAAAGACGTTTAGAGGGTAAAATTGCCTAAGTAAATATGAGGTTGCCTAAGTACCTATAAGATCGATACTGTGCTTGATTCTACTTAATATTGCTAGAACATTAATATAGGAAAATGGAACGTACTTCACCAGAGAATTATCTATGAAATAGGTACGAGTTTCAGATAATTCATTAAGTAGAAATGACGTTTAGTGGATAAAATTGCCTAAGTAAATATGAGATTGCCTAAGTACCTATAAGGTCGATACTATGCTTGATTATACTTAATATTTCAAGAACATTAACATAGGAAAATGGAACGTACTTCACCAGAGAATTATCTATGAAATAGGCACGAGTTTTAGAAAATTCGTAAAGTAGAAATGACGTTTAGAGGGTGAAATTGCCTACGTAAATCTGAGATTGCCTAAGTACCAATAAGGCCGATACTGTGCTTGATTCTGCTTAATATTTCAAGAATATTAACATAGGAAAATGGAACGTACTTCACCAGAGAATTGTCTATGAAATAGGCACGAGTTTCAGACAATTCGTTGAGCAGAAATGACGTTTAGATGGTAAAATTGCCTAAGTAAATATGAGATTGCCTAAGTACCAATAAGGTCGATACTATGCTTGATTGTGCTTAATATTTCAAGAACAGAAACATTGGTAAATGGAACGTACTTCAGCAAAGGATTATCTATGCAATAGGCATGAGTTTCAGACAATTCATTGAGTACAAATGAGGCGGAGTAGGTAAAATTGCCTAAATAAATAAGAGATTGCTTAAGTAACTATAAGATCGATACTGTGCTTGATTCTACTTAATATTTCAAGAACATTAACATAGGAAAATGGAACGTACTTCACCAGAGTATTCTCTCTGAAATAGGCACGAGTTTCAGATGATCATTAAGTAGAAATGACGTTTAGAGGGTAAAATTGCCTAAGTAAATATGAGATTGCCTAAGTACCTACAAAATCGATACTGTGCTTGATTCTACTTACTATTTCATGAACATTAACATAGGAAAATGGAATGTACTTCACCAGAGAATTATCTATGAAATAGGCACGAGTTTCAGACAATTCATTACGTAGAAATGACGTTTAGAGGGTAAAATTACCTAAGTAAATATGAGATTGCCTAAGTACCTATAAGGTCGATACTATGCTTGATTCTATTTAACATTTCAAGAACATTAACATAGGAAAATGGAACGTACTTCACCAGAGAATTATCTATGAAATAGGCACGAGTTTCAGACAATTAATTAAGTAGAAATTACGTTTAGAGGGTGAAATTGCCTAAGTAAATATGAGATTGCCTAAGTACCTAAAAGATCGATACTGTGCTTGATTCTACTTAATATTTCAAGAACATTAACATAGGAAAATCGAACGTACTTCACCAGAGAATTATCTATGAATTAGGCACGAGTTTCAGACAATTCATTAAGTAGAAATGAGGCGGAGTGGGTAAAATTGCCTAAATAAATATGAGATTGCTTAAGTACCTACAAGATCGATACTGTGCTTGATTCAACTTAATATTTCAAGAACATTAACATAGGAAAATGGAACGTACTTCACCAGAGAATTATCAATGAATTAGGCACGAGTTTCAGACAATGCATTAAGTAGAAATGACGTTTAGAGGGCAAATTTGCCTAAGTACAAATGAGGTTGCCTAAGTACTTATAAGATCGATACTGTCCTCGATTCTACTTAATATTTCAAGAACATTAACATAGGAAAATGGAACGTACTTCACCAGAGAATTATCTATGAAATAGGTACGAGTTTCAGATAATTCATTAAGTAGAAATGACGTTTAGTGGGTTAAATTACCTAAGTAAATATGAGATTGCCTTAGTACCTATAAGGTCGATACTATGCTTGATTATACTTAGTATTTCAAGAACATTAACATTGGAAAATGGAACGTACTTCACCGGCGAATTATCTATGAAATAGGCACGAGTTTCAGAAAATTCCTAAAGTAGAAATGACGTTTAGAGGGTGAAATTGCCTAAGTAAATATGAGATTGCCTAAGTACCTATAAGACCGATACTGTGCTTGATTCTGCTTAATATTTCAAGAATATTGACATAGGAAAATGGAACGTACTTCACCAGAGAATTGTCTATGAAATAGGCACGAGTTTCAGACAATTCATTAAGTAGAAATGACGTTTCGAGTGTAAAATTGCCAAAGTAAATATGAGAATGCCTAAGTACCTATAAGGTCGATACTATGCTTGATTCTGCTTAATATTTCAAGAACATAAACATAGGTAAATGGAACGTACTTCATCAAAGGATTATCTATGCAATAGGCACGAGTTTCAGACAATTCATCAAGTAGAATTGAGGTGGAGTGGGTAAAATTGCCTAAATAAATATCAGATTGCCTAAGTGCCTATACGATCGACACTATGCTTAATTCAATTTAATATTTCAACAACATAAACATAGGTAAATGGAACGCACTTCAGCAAAGGATTATCTATGCAATAGGCACGAGTTTCAGACAATTCATTTAGTACAAATGACGTTTAGAGGGTGAAATTGCCTAAGTAAATATGAGATTGCCTAAGTACCCATAAGATCGATACAATGCTTGATACTGCTTAATATTTCAAGAACATTAACATAGGAAAATAGAACGTACTTCACAAGAGGATTATCTGTCCAATAGGCACGAGTTTCAGACAATTCATTGAGTAGAAATAACGTTTAGAGGGTAAAATTGCCTAAGTAAATATGAGATTGCCTAAGTACCTATAAGATCGATACTATGCTTGATTCTACTTAATATTTCAAGAAGATTAACATAGAAAAATGGAACGTACTTCACCAGAGAATTATGTATGAAATAGGCATTAGTTTCAGACAATTCATTAAGTAGAAATGACGTTTAGAGTGTAAAATTGCCTAAGTAAATATGGGATTGCCTAAGTACCTATAAGATCGATACTGTGCTTGATTCTACTTAATATTTCCAGAACATTTACATAGGAAAATGGAGCGTACTTCACCAGAGAATTATCAATGAATTAGGCACGAGTTTCAGACAATGCATTAAGTAGAAATGACGTTTAGAGGGCAAAATTGCCTAAGTACATATGAGGTTTCCTAAGTACCTATAAGATCGATACTGTCCTTGATTCTACTTAATATTTCAAGAACATTAACATAGGAAAATGGAACGTACTTCACCAGAGAATTATCTATGAAATAGGTACGAGTTTCAGATAATTCATTAAGTAGAAATGACGTTTAGTGGGTTAAATTACCTAAGTAAATATGAGATTGCCTTAGTACCTATAAGGTCGATACTATGCTTGATTATACTTAGTATTTCAAGAACATTAACATAGGAAAATGGAACGTACTTCACCGGAGAATTATCTATGAAATAGGCACGAGTTTCAGAAAATTCCTAAAGTAGAAATGGCTTTTAGAGGGTGAAATTGCCTAAGTAAATATGAGATTGCTTAAGTATCTATAAGATCGATACTGTGCTTGATTCTACTTAATATTTCCAGAACATTAACATAGGAAAATGGAACGTACTTCACCAGAGAATTATCAATGAATTAGGCACGAGTTTCAGACAATGCATTCAGTAGAAATGACGTTTATAGGGCAAAATTGCCTAAGTACATATGAGGTTTCCTAAGTACCTATAAGATCGATACTGTCCTTGATTCTACTTAATATTTCAAGAATATTAACATAGGAAAATGGAACGTACTTCACCAGAGAATTGTCTATGAAATAGGCACGAGTTTCAGACAATTCATTAAGTAGAAATGACGTTTCGAGTGTAAAATTGCCAAAGTAAATATGAGAATGCCTAAGTACCTATAAGGTCGATACTATGCTTGATTCTACTTAATATTTCAAGAACATAAACATAGGTAAATGGAACGTACTTCATCAAAGGATTATCTAAGCAATAGGCACGAGTTTCAGACAATTCATCAAGTAGAATTGAGGTGGAGTGGGTAAAATTGCCTAAATAAATATGAGATTGCCTAAGTGCCTATACGATCGACACTATGCTTAATTCCACTTAATATTTCAAGAACATAAACATAGGTAAATGGAACTCACTTCAGCAAAGGATGGTCTATGCAATCGGCACGAGTTTCAGACAATTGATTGAGTACAAATGACGTTTAGAGGGTAAAATTGCCTAAGTAAATATGAGATTGCCTAAGTACCCATAAGATCGACACTATGCTTGATACTGCTTAATATTTCAAGAAAATTAACATAGGAAAATAGAACGTACTTCACAAGAGCATTATCTATCAAATAGGCACGAGTTTCAGACAATTCATTGAGTAGAAATAACATTTGGTGGGTAAAATTGCCTAAGTAAATATGAGATTTCCTAAGCACCTATAAGTTCGATACTATGCTTGATTCTACTTAATATTTCAAGAAGATTAACATAGAAAAATGGAACGTACTTCACCAGAGAATTATGTATGAAATAGGCATTAGTTTCAGACAATTCATTAAGTAGAAATGACGTTTATAGGGTAAAATTGCCTAAGTAAATATGGGATTGCCTAAGTACCTATAAGATCGATACTGTGCTTGATTCTACTTAATATTTCCAGAACATTAACATAAGAAAATGGAACGTACTTCACCAGAGAATTATCTATGAAATAGGTACGATTTTCAAACAATCCATTAAGTAGAAATGACGTTTAGAGGGTAAAATTGCCTAAGTAAATATGAGATTGCCTAAGTACCTATAAGATCTATACAGTGCTCGATTCAAATTAATATTTCAAGAACATTAACATAGGAAAATGGAACGTACGACACTAGAGAATTATCTATGAATTAGGCACGAGTTTCAGACAATTCGTTAAGTATAAATGACGTTTAGAGGGTAAAATTGCCTAAGTAAATATGAGGGTGCCTAAGTACCTATAAGATCGATACTGTGCTTGATTCTACTTAATATTTCAAGAACACTAACATAGGAAAATGGAACGTACTTCACCAGAGAATTATCTATGAAATAGGTACGAGTTTCAGACAATTCATTAAGTAGAAATGACGTTTAGAGGGTAAAATTGCCTAAGTAAATATGAGATTGCCTAAGTACCTATAAGGTCGATACTATGCTTGATTCTACTTAATATTTCAAGAACATTGACATAGGAAAATGGAACGTACTTCACCAGAGAATTATCTAGGAAATAAGCATGAGTTTCAGACAATTCCTTTAGTAGAAATGACGTTTAGAGGGTGAAATTGCCTAAGTAAGTATGAGATTGCCTAAGTACCTATAAGATCGATACTGTGCTTGATTCTGCTTAATATTTCAAGAACATTGACATAGGAAAATGGAACGTACTTCACCAGAGAATTATCAATGAAATAGGCACGAGTTTCAGACAATTTATTAAGTAGAAATGACGTTTCGAGGGTAAAACTGCCTAAGTAAATATGAAATTGCCAAAGTACCTATAAGGTCGATACTATGCTTGATTCTGCTTAATATTTCAACAACATAAACATAGGTAAATGGAACATACTTCATCAAAGGATTATCTATGCAATAGGCACGAGTTTCAGACAATTCATCATGTAGAATTGAGGTGGAGTGGGTAAAATTGCCTAAATAAATATGAGATTGCCTAAGTACCTATACGATCGATACTATGCTTGATTCAACTTAATATTTCAAGAACATAAACATAGGTAAATGGAACTCACTTCAGCAAAGGATTATCTATGCAATCGGCACGAGTTTCAGATAATTGATTGAGTACAAATGACGTTTAGAGGGTAAAATTGCCTAAGTAAATATGAGATTGCCTAAGTACCCATAAGATCGACACTATGCTTGATACTGCTTAATATTTCAAGAAAATTAACATAGGAAAATAGAACGTACTTCACTAGAGCATTATTTATCAAATAGGCACGAGTTTCAGACAATTCATTGAGTAGAAATAACATTTGGTGGGTAAAATTGCCTAAGTAAATATGAGATTTCCTAAGCACCTATAAGTTCGATACTATGCTTGATTCTACTTAATATTTCAAGAAGATTAACATAGAAAAATGGAACGTACTTCACCAGAGAATTATGTATGAAATAGGCATTAGTTTCAGACAATTCATTAAGCAGAAATGACGTTTAGAGGGTAAAATTGCCTAAGTAAATATGGGATTGCCTAAGTACCTATAAGATCGATACTGTGCTTGATTCTACTTAATATTTCCAGAACATTAACAAAGGAAAATGGAACGTACTTCACCAGAGAATTATCTATGAAATAGGTACGATTTTCAAACAATCCATTAAGTAGAAATGACGTTTAGAGGGTAAAATTGCCTAAGTAAATATGAGATTGCCTAAGTACCTATAAGATCTATACAGTGCTCGATTCAAATTAATATTTCAAGAACATTAACATAGGAAAATGGAACGTACGACACTAGAGAATTATCTATGAATTAGGCACGAGTTTCAGACAATTCATTAAGTATAAATGGCGTTTAGAGGGTAAAATTGCCTAAGTAAATATGAGGTTGCCTAAGTACCTATAAGATCGATACTGTGCTTGATTCTACTTAATATTTCAAGAACACTAACATAGGAAAATGGAACGTACTTCACCAGAGAATTATCTATGAAATAGGTACGAGTTTCAGACAATTCATTAAGTAGAAATGACGTTTAGAGAGTAAAATTGCCTAAGTAAATATGAGATTGCCTAAGTACCTATAAGGTCGATACTATGCTTGATTCTACTTAATATTTCAAGAACATTGACATAGGAAAATGGAACGTACTTCACCAGAGAATTATCTAGGAAATTAGCATGAGTTTCAGACAATTCCTTTAGTAGAAATGACTTTTAGAGGGTGAAATTGCCTAAGTAAGTATGAGATTGCCTAAGTACCTATAAGATCGATACTGTGCTTGATTCTGCTTAATATTTCAAGAATATTGACATAGGAAAATGGAACGTACTTCACCAGAGAATTATCAATGAAATAGGCACGAGTTTCAGACAATTTATTAAGTAGAAATGACGTTTCGAGGGTAAAACTGCTTAAGTAAATATGAAATTGCCAAAGTACCTATAAGGTCGATACTATGCTTGATTCTGCTTAATATTTCAACAACATAAACATAGGTAAATGGAACATACTTCATCAAAGGATTATCTATGCAATAGGCACGAGTTTCAGACAATTCATCATGTAGAATTGAGGTGGAGTGGGTAAAATTGCCTAAATAAATATCAGATTGCCTAAGTACCTATACGATCGATACTATGCTTGATTCAACTTAATATTTCAAGAACATAAACATAGGTAAATGGAACTCACTTCAGCAAAGGATTATCTATGCAATCGGCACGATTTTCAGACAATTGATTGAGTACAAATGACGTTTAGAGGGTAAAATTGCCTAAGTAAATATGAGATTGCCTAAGTACCCATAAGATCGACACTATGCTTGATACGGCTTAATATTTCAAGAAAATTAACATAGGAAAATAGAACGTACTTCACAAGAGCATTATCTATCAAATAGGCACGAGTTTCAGACAATTCATTGAGTAGAAATAACATTTGGTGGGTAAAATTGCCTAAGTAAATATGAGATTTCCTAAGCACCTATAAGTTCGATATTATGCGTGATTCTACTTAATATTTCAAGAAGATTAACATAGAAAATTGGAACGTACTTCACTAGAGAATTATGTATGAAATAGGCACGAGTTTCAGACAATTCATTAAGTAGAAATGACGTTGAGAGGGTAAAATTGCATAAGTAATTATGAGATTGCCTAAGTACCTATAAGGTCAATACTATGCTTAATTCTGGTTAATATTTCAAGAACATAAGCAAAGGCAAATGGAACGTACATCAGCAAAGGAATATCTATGCAATAGGCACAAGTTCCAGACAATTCATCAAGTAGAATTGAGGTGCAGTGGGTAAAATTGCCGAAATAAATACGAGATTGGCTAAGTACCTATACAATCGATACTATGCTCGATTCTACTTAATATTTCAAGAATATAAACATAGCTAAATGGTACATACATCAGCAAAGGATTATCTATGCAATAGGCACGAGTTTCAGACAATTCATTTAGTAGAAATGACGTTTAGAGGGTAAAATTGCCTAAGTAAATATGAGATTGCCTAAGTACCCATAAGATCGATTCTATGCTTGATTCTGCTTAATATTTTAAGAACATTACTATAGGAAAATAGAACGTGCTTCACAAGTGGATTATCTACGCAATAGGCACGAGTTACAGACAATTCATTGAGTAGAAATGACGTTTAGTGGGTAAAATTGCCTAAGTAAATATGAGATTGCCTAAGTACATACAAGATCGATACTGTGCTTGATTTTACTTAATATTTCAAGAACATTAGCCTAGGAAAATGGAATGTACTTCACAAGTGAATTATCTATGAAATAGGCACGAGTTTCAGACAATTCATTAGGTAGAAATGACGTTTAGAGGGTAAAATTGCCTTAGTAAATATGAGATTGCCTAAGTACCTATAAGGTCGACACTATGCTTGATTCTGCTTAATATTTCAAGAACAAAAACATAGGTAAATGGAACGTACTTCAGTAAAGGATTATCTACGCAATAGGCACGACTTTCAGACAATTCATCAAGTAGAAATGAGGCGGAGTGGGTAAAATTGCCTAACTAAAAATGAGATTGCCTAGGTACCTATAAGGTCGATACAATGCTTGATTCTACTTAATATTTCAAGAACATAAACATAAGTAAATGGAACGTACTTCAGCAAAGGATTATCTATGCTATAGGCACGAGTTTCAGATAATTCATTGAGTAGAAATGACGTTTAGAGGGTAAACTTACCTAAGTAAATATGAGATTGCCTAAGTACCCATAAGATCGCTACTCTTTTTGATTCTTCTTAATATTTCAAGAACATTAATATAGGAAAATAGAACGTAAGTCACAAGAGGATTAGCTCTGCACTAGGGACGAGTTTCAGATAATTCATTGAGTAGAAATGACGTTTTGAGGGTAAAATTACATAAGTAAATATGTGATTGCCTAAGTACATAACAGATCGATACTGTGCTTGATTCTACTTAATATTTAGAGAACATTAACATAGGAAAATGGAACGTACTTCACCAGAGAATTATCTATGAAATAGGCACGAGTTTCAGACAATTGATTAAGTAGAAATGACGTTTAGAGGGTAAAATTGCCTACGTAAATATGAGGTTGCCTAAGTACCTGTAAGATCGATACTGTGCTTGATTTTACTTAATATTTCAAGAATATTAACATAGGAAAATGGAACGTACTTCACTAGAGAATTATCTATGAAATAGGTACGAGTTTCAGAGAATTCATTGAGTAGAAATGACGTTTAGAGGGTAAAATTGCCTAAGTAAATATGAGATTGCCTAAGTACCTATAAGATCGATACTGTGCTTGATTCTACTTAATATTTCAACAACATTAACAGCGGAAAATGGAACGTACCTCACTAGGGAAATATCTATGAAATAGGCACGAGTTTCAGATTATTCATTAAGTAGAAATGACGTTTAGAGGGTAAAATTCCCTAATTAAATATGAGATTACCTAAGTACCGATAAGATCGATACTGTGTTTGATTCTACTTAATATTTCAAGAATATTAACATAGGAAAATGGAACTTACTTCACCAGAGAATTTTCTATGAAATAGGCACGAGTTTTGAACAATTCATTGAGTAGAAATGACGTTTAGAGGGTAAAATTATCTAAGTAAATATGAGATTGCCTAAGTACCTATATGATCGATACTATGCATGATTCTACTTAATATTTCAAGAACATTAACATAGAAAAATGGAACGTAATTCACTAGAGAATTATGTATGAAATAGGCACGAGTTTCAGACAATTCATTAAGTAGAACTGACGTTTAGAGGGTAAAATTGCCTAAGTAAATATGAGATTGCCTAAGTTCCTATAAGATCGATACTGTGCTTGATTCTACTATATATTTCAAGATCATTAACATAGGAAAATGTAACGTACTTCAACAGAGAATTATCTATCAAATAGTCACGAGTTTCAGACAATTCATTAAGTAGAAATGACGTTTATAGGTTAAAATTGCCTAAGTAAATATGAGATTTCCTAAGTACCCATAGGGTCGATACTATGCTTGATTCTACTTAATATTTCAAGAACATTGACTTAGGAAAATGGAACGTACGTCACCATAGAATTATCTATGAAATAGGCACGAGTTTCAGACAATTCATTAAGTAGAAATGACGTTTAGAGGGTGAAATTGCCTAAGTAAGTATGAGATTGCCTAAGTACCTATATGATCGATACTGTGCTTGATTCTACTTAATATTTCAAGAACATTAACATAGGAAAATCGAACGTACTTCCCCAGAGAATTATCTATGAGATAGGCACGAGTTTCAGATAATTCATTAAGTAGAAATGACGTTTAGAGGGTAAAATTTCCTAAGTAAATATGAAATTGCCTAAGTACCTATAAGGTCGATACTACGCTTGATTCTGCTTAATATTTCATGAACATAAATATAGGTAAATGGAACGTACTTCAGCTAAGTATTATCTATGCAATAGGCACGAGTTTCAGACAATTCATCAAGTAGAAATGAGGCGGAGTGGGTAAAATTACCTAAATAAATATGTGATTGCCTAAGTACCTATAAGATCGATACTTTGCCTGATTCTACTTAATATTTGAAGAACATTAACATAGGAAAATGGAACTTACTTCACCAGAGAATTATCTATGAATTAGGCACGAGTTTCAGACAATTCATTAAGTGGAAATGACGTTTAGAGTGTAAAATTGCCAAAGTAAATATGAGATTACCTAAGTACCTATAAGGTTGATACTATGCTTGATTCTGCTTAATATTTCAAGAACATAAACATAGGTAAATGGAACGTACTTCACCAAAGTATTATCTATGCAATAGGCACGAGTTTCAGACAATTCATCAAGTAGAAATGAGGCGGAGTGGGTAAAATTGCCTAAAAAAATAATAGATTGCTTAAGTACCTATAAGATCGATACTGTGCTTGATTCAACTTAATATTTCAAGAACATTAACATAGGAAAATGGAACTTATTTCACCAGAGAATTATCTATGAATTAGGCACAAGTTTCAGACAATTCATTAAGTGGAAATGACGTTTAGAGTGTAAAATTACCTAAGTAAATATGACTTTGCCTAAGTACCTATAAGATCGATACTGTGCTTGATTCTACTTAATATTTCAAGAACATAAACATAGGTAAATGGAACGTACCTCAGCAAAGTATTATCTATGCAATAGGCACGAGTTTCAGACAATTCATCAAGTAGGAATGAGGCGGAGTGGGTAAGATTGCCTAAATAAATATGAGATTGCTTAAGTACCTATAAGATCGATACTGTCCGTGATTCTACTTAATATTTCAAGAACATTAACATAGAAAAATGGAATATACTTCATCGGAGAATTATCTATGAAATAGGGATGAGTTTCAGACAATTCATTAAGTAGAAATGACGTTTAGAGGGTGAAATTGCCTAAGTAACTATGAGATTGCCTAAGTAACTATAAGATCGATGTTGTGCTTGATCATACTTAATATTTCAAGAACATTAACATAGGAAAATGGAACGTACTTCACCAGAGAATTATCTATGAAATAGGCACGAGTTTCAGACAATTCATTTTGTAGAAATGACGTTTAGAGGGTAAAATTGCCTAAGTAAATATCAGATTGCCTAAGTATCTATAAGGTTGATACTATGTTTCATTCTGCTTAATATTTCAAGAACAGAAACATAGGTAAATGGAACGTACTTCAGCAAAGGAGTACTTTTGGAATAGGCATGAGTTTCAGACAATTGATTGAGTAGAAATGACGTTTAGATGGTAAAATTGCCTAAGTAAACATGAGGTTGCCTAAGTACCTATAAGATCGATACTGTGCTTGATTCTACTTAATATTTCAAGAACATTAACAGAGGAAAATGGAACGTACTTCACCGGAGAATTATGTATGAAATAGGAAAGAGTTTCAGACAATTCATTAAGTAGAAATGACGCTTAGAGGGTAAAATTGCCTAAGTAAATATGAGATTGCCTAAGTACCTGTAAGGTCGATACTATGCTTGATTCTACTTAATATTTCAGGAACATTAGCATAGGAAAATCGAACGTACTTCCCCAGAGAATTATCTATGAAATAGGCACGAGTTTCAGACAATTGATTAAGTAGAAATGACGTTTAGAGGGTAAAATTGCCTAAGTAAATATGAGATTGCCTAAGTACCTATAAGGTCGATAATATGCTTGATTCTACTTAATATTTCAAGGACATTAACATAGGAAAATGGAAAGTACTTCACCAGAGAATTATCTATGAAATAGGTACGAGTTTCAGACAATTCATTCATTAGAAAGGACATTTAGAGGGTAAAATTGCTTAAGTAAATATGAGGTTGCCTAAGTACCTATAAGATCGATACTGTGCTTGATTCTACTTAATATTTCAAGAACATTAACATAGGAAAATGGAACGTACATCACCAGAGAATTATCTATGAATTAGGCATGAGTTTCAGACAATTCACTAAGTAGAAATGACGTTTAGAGGGTGAAATTGCCTAAGTAAATATGAGGTTGCCTAAGTACCTATAAGATCGATATTGTGCTTGATTCTACTTAATATTTCAAGAACATAAACATATGTAAATGGAATGTACTTCAGCAAAGTATTATCTATGCAATAGGCACGAGTTTCAGACAATTTCTCAAGTAGCAATGAGGCAGAGTGAGTAAAATTGCCTAAATAAATATGAGATTGCTTAAGTACCTATAAGATCGATATTGTGCTTGATTCAACTTAATATTTCAAGAACATTAACATAGGAAAATGGAACGTACTTCACCTGAGAATTATATATGAATTAGGCACGAGTTTCAGACAATTCATTAAGTAGAAATGACATTTAGAGCGTAAAATTGCCTAAGTAAATATCAGGTTGCCTAAGTACATATAAGATCGACACTGTGCTTGATTCTACTTAATATTTCAAGAACATTAACATAGGAAAATGGAACGTACATCACCGGAGAATTATCTATGAAATAGGGATGAGTTTCAGACAATTCATTAAGTAGAAATGACGCTTAGAGGGTAAAATTGCCTAAGTAAATATGGGATTGCCTAAGTACCTATAAGGTCGATACTATGCTTGATTCTGCTTAATATTTCAAGAACATAAACATAGGTAAATGGAACGTACTTCATCAAAGGATTATCTATGCAATAGGCACGAGTTTCAGACAATTCATCAAGTAGAATTGAGGTGGAGTGGGTAAAATTGCCTAAATAAATATCAGATTGCCTAAGTGCCTATACGATCGACACTATGCTTAATTCAATTTAATATTTCAACAACATAAACATAGGTAAATGGAACGCACTTCAGCAAAGGATTATCTATGCAATAGGCACGAGTTTCAGACAATTCATTTAGTACAAATGACGTTTAGAGGGTGAAATTGCCTAAGTAAATATGAGATTGCCTAAGTACCCATAAGATCGATACAATGCTTGATACTGCTTAATATTTCAAGAACATTAACATAGGAAAATAGAACGTACTTCACAAGAGGATTATCTGTCCAATAGGCACGAGTTTCAGACAATTCATTGAGTAGAAATAACGTTTAGAGGGTAAAATTGCCTAAGTAAATATGAGATTGCCTAAGTACCTATAAGATCGATACTATGCTTGATTCTACTTAATATTTCAAGAAGATTAACATAGAAAAATGGAACGTACTTCACCAGAGAATTATGTATGAAATAGGCATTAGTTTCAGACAATTCATTAAGTAGAAATGACGTTTAGAGTGTAAAATTGCCTAAGTAAATATGGGATTGCCTAAGTACCTATAAGATCGATACTGTGCTTGATTCTACTTAATATTTCCAGAACATTTACATAGGAAAATGGAGCGTACTTCACCAGAGAATTATCAATGAATTAGGCACGAGTTTCAGACAATGCATTAAGTAGAAATGACGTTTAGAGGGCAAAATTGCCTAAGTACATATGAGGTTTCCTAAGTACCTATAAGATCGATACTGTCCTTGATTCTACTTAATATTTCAAGAACATTAACATAGGAAAATGGAACGTACTTCACCAGAGAATTATCTATGAAATAGGTACGAGTTTCAGATAATTCATTAAGTAGAAATGACGTTTAGTGGGTTAAATTACCTAAGTAAATATGAGATTGCCTTAGTACCTATAAGGTCGATACTATGCTTGATTATACTTAGTATTTCAAGAACATTAACATAGGAAAATGGAACGTACTTCACCGGAGAATTATCTATGAAATAGGCACGAGTTTCAGAAAATTCCTAAAGTAGAAATGGCTTTTAGAGGGTGAAATTGCCTAAGTAAATATGAGATTGCTTAAGTATCTATAAGATCGATACTGTGCTTGATTCTACTTAATATTTCCAGAACATTAACATAGGAAAATGGAACGTACTTCACCAGAGAATTATCAATGAATTAGGCACGAGTTTCAGACAATGCATTCAGTAGAAATGACGTTTATAGGGCAAAATTGCCTAAGTACATATGAGGTTTCCTAAGTACCTATAAGATCGATACTGTCCTTGATTCTACTTAATATTTCAAGAATATTAACATAGGAAAATGGAACGTACTTCACCAGAGAATTGTCTATGAAATAGGCACGAGTTTCAGACAATTCATTAAGTAGAAATGACGTTTCGAGTGTAAAATTGCCAAAGTAAATATGAGAATGCCTAAGTACCTATAAGGTCGATACTATGCTTGATTCTACTTAATATTTCAAGAACATAAACATAGGTAAATGGAACGTACTTCATCAAAGGATTATCTAAGCAATAGGCACGAGTTTCAGACAATTCATCAAGTAGAATTGAGGTGGAGTGGGTAAAATTGCCTAAATAAATATGAGATTGCCTAAGTGCCTATACGATCGACACTATGCTTAATTCCACTTAATATTTCAAGAACATAAACATAGGTAAATGGAACTCACTTCAGCAAAGGATGGTCTATGCAATCGGCACGAGTTTCAGACAATTGATTGAGTACAAATGACGTTTAGAGGGTAAAATTGCCTAAGTAAATATGAGATTGCCTAAGTACCCATAAGATCGACACTATGCTTGATACTGCTTAATATTTCAAGAAAATTAACATAGGAAAATAGAACGTACTTCACAAGAGCATTATCTATCAAATAGGCACGAGTTTCAGACAATTCATTGAGTAGAAATAACATTTGGTGGGTAAAATTGCCTAAGTAAATATGAGATTTCCTAAGCACCTATAAGTTCGATACTATGCTTGATTCTACTTAATATTTCAAGAAGATTAACATAGAAAAATGGAACGTACTTCACCAGAGAATTATGTATGAAATAGGCATTAGTTTCAGACAATTCATTAAGTAGAAATGACGTTTATAGGGTAAAATTGCCTAAGTAAATATGGGATTGCCTAAGTACCTATAAGATCGATACTGTGCTTGATTCTACTTAATATTTCCAGAACATTAACATAAGAAAATGGAACGTACTTCACCAGAGAATTATCTATGAAATAGGTACGATTTTCAAACAATCCATTAAGTAGAAATGACGTTTAGAGGGTAAAATTGCCTAAGTAAATATGAGATTGCCTAAGTACCTATAAGATCTATACAGTGCTCGATTCAAATTAATATTTCAAGAACATTAACATAGGAAAATGGAACGTACGACACTAGAGAATTATCTATGAATTAGGCACGAGTTTCAGACAATTCGTTAAGTATAAATGACGTTTAGAGGGTAAAATTGCCTAAGTAAATATGAGGGTGCCTAAGTACCTATAAGATCGATACTGTGCTTGATTCTACTTAATATTTCAAGAACACTAACATAGGAAAATGGAACGTACTTCACCAGAGAATTATCTATGAAATAGGTACGAGTTTCAGACAATTCATTAAGTAGAAATGACGTTTAGAGGGTAAAATTGCCTAAGTAAATATGAGATTGCCTAAGTACCTATAAGGTCGATACTATGCTTGATTCTACTTAATATTTCAAGAACATTGACATAGGAAAATGGAACGTACTTCACCAGAGAATTATCTAGGAAATAAGCATGAGTTTCAGACAATTCCTTTAGTAGAAATGACGTTTAGAGGGTGAAATTGCCTAAGTAAGTATGAGATTGCCTAAGTACCTATAAGATCGATACTGTGCTTGATTCTGCTTAATATTTCAAGAACATTGACATAGGAAAATGGAACGTACTTCACCAGAGAATTATCAATGAAATAGGCACGAGTTTCAGACAATTTATTAAGTAGAAATGACGTTTCGAGGGTAAAACTGCCTAAGTAAATATGAAATTGCCAAAGTACCTATAAGGTCGATACTATGCTTGATTCTGCTTAATATTTCAACAACATAAACATAGGTAAATGGAACATACTTCATCAAAGGATTATCTATGCAATAGGCACGAGTTTCAGACAATTCATCATGTAGAATTGAGGTGGAGTGGGTAAAATTGCCTAAATAAATATGAGATTGCCTAAGTACCTATACGATCGATACTATGCTTGATTCAACTTAATATTTCAAGAACATAAACATAGGTAAATGGAACTCACTTCAGCAAAGGATTATCTATGCAATCGGCACGAGTTTCAGATAATTGATTGAGTACAAATGACGTTTAGAGGGTAAAATTGCCTAAGTAAATATGAGATTGCCTAAGTACCCATAAGATCGACACTATGCTTGATACTGCTTAATATTTCAAGAAAATTAACATAGGAAAATAGAACGTACTTCACTAGAGCATTATTTATCAAATAGGCACGAGTTTCAGACAATTCATTGAGTAGAAATAACATTTGGTGGGTAAAATTGCCTAAGTAAATATGAGATTTCCTAAGCACCTATAAGTTCGATACTATGCTTGATTCTACTTAATATTTCAAGAAGATTAACATAGAAAAATGGAACGTACTTCACCAGAGAATTATGTATGAAATAGGCATTAGTTTCAGACAATTCATTAAGCAGAAATGACGTTTAGAGGGTAAAATTGCCTAAGTAAATATGGGATTGCCTAAGTACCTATAAGATCGATACTGTGCTTGATTCTACTTAATATTTCCAGAACATTAACAAAGGAAAATGGAACGTACTTCACCAGAGAATTATCTATGAAATAGGTACGATTTTCAAACAATCCATTAAGTAGAAATGACGTTTAGAGGGTAAAATTGCCTAAGTAAATATGAGATTGCCTAAGTACCTATAAGATCTATACAGTGCTCGATTCAAATTAATATTTCAAGAACATTAACATAGGAAAATGGAACGTACGACACTAGAGAATTATCTATGAATTAGGCACGAGTTTCAGACAATTCATTAAGTATAAATGGCGTTTAGAGGGTAAAATTGCCTAAGTAAATATGAGGTTGCCTAAGTACCTATAAGATCGATACTGTGCTTGATTCTACTTAATATTTCAAGAACACTAACATAGGAAAATGGAACGTACTTCACCAGAGAATTATCTATGAAATAGGTACGAGTTTCAGACAATTCATTAAGTAGAAATGACGTTTAGAGAGTAAAATTGCCTAAGTAAATATGAGATTGCCTAAGTACCTATAAGGTCGATACTATGCTTGATTCTACTTAATATTTCAAGAACATTGACATAGGAAAATGGAACGTACTTCACCAGAGAATTATCTAGGAAATTAGCATGAGTTTCAGACAATTCCTTTAGTAGAAATGACTTTTAGAGGGTGAAATTGCCTAAGTAAGTATGAGATTGCCTAAGTACCTATAAGATCGATACTGTGCTTGATTCTGCTTAATATTTCAAGAATATTGACATAGGAAAATGGAACGTACTTCACCAGAGAATTATCAATGAAATAGGCACGAGTTTCAGACAATTTATTAAGTAGAAATGACGTTTCGAGGGTAAAACTGCTTAAGTAAATATGAAATTGCCAAAGTACCTATAAGGTCGATACTATGCTTGATTCTGCTTAATATTTCAACAACATAAACATAGGTAAATGGAACATACTTCATCAAAGGATTATCTATGCAATAGGCACGAGTTTCAGACAATTCATCATGTAGAATTGAGGTGGAGTGGGTAAAATTGCCTAAATAAATATGAGATTGCCTAAGTACCTATACGATCGATACTATGCTTGATTCAACTTAATATTTCAAGAACATAAACATAGGTAAATGGAACTCACTTCAGCAAAGGATTATCTATGCAATCGGCACGATTTTCAGACAATTGATTGAGTACAAATGACGTTTAGAGGGTAAAATTGCCTAAGTAAATATGAGATTGCCTAAGTACCCATAAGATCGACACTATGCTTGATACGGCTTAATATTTCAAGAAAATTAACATAGGAAAATAGAACGTACTTCACAAGAGCATTATCTATCAAATAGGCACGAGTTTCAGACAATTCATTGAGTAGAAATAACATTTGGTGGGTAAAATTGCCTAAGTAAATATGAGATTTCCTAAGCACCTATAAGTTCGATATTATGCGTGATTCTACTTAATATTTCAAGAAGATTAACATAGAAAATTGGAACGTACTTCACTAGAGAATTATGTATGAAATAGGCACGAGTTTCAGACAATTCATTAAGTAGAAATGACGTTGAGAGGGTAAAATTGCATAAGTAATTATGAGATTGCCTAAGTACCTATAAGGTCAATACTATGCTTAATTCTGGTTAATATTTCAAGAACATAAGCAAAGGCAAATGGAACGTACATCAGCAAAGGAATATCTATGCAATAGGCACAAGTTCCAGACAATTCATCAAGTAGAATTGAGGTGCAGTGGGTAAAATTGCCGAAATAAATACGAGATTGGCTAAGTACCTATACAATCGATACTATGCTCGATTCTACTTAATATTTCAAGAATATAAACATAGCTAAATGGTACATACATCAGCAAAGGATTATCTATGCAATAGGCACGAGTTTCAGACAATTCATTTAGTAGAAATGACGTTTAGAGGGTAAAATTGCCTAAGTAAATATGAGATTGCCTAAGTACCCATAAGATCGATTCTATGCTTGATTCTGCTTAATATTTTAAGAACATTACTATAGGAAAATAGAACGTGCTTCACAAGTGGATTATCTACGCAATAGGCACGAGTTACAGACAATTCATTGAGTAGAAATGACGTTTAGTGGGTAAAATTGCCTAAGTAAATATGAGATTGCCTAAGTACATACAAGATCGATACTGTGCTTGATTTTACTTAATATTTCAAGAACATTAGCCTAGGAAAATGGAATGTACTTCACAAGTGAATTATCTATGAAATAGGCACGAGTTTCAGACAATTCATTAGGTAGAAATGACGTTTAGAGGGTAAAATTGCCTTAGTAAATATGAGATTGCCTAAGTACCTATAAGGTCGACACTATGCTTGATTCTGCTTAATATTTCAAGAACAAAAACATAGGTAAATGGAACGTACTTCAGTAAAGGATTATCTACGCAATAGGCACGACTTTCAGACAATTCATCAAGTAGAAATGAGGCGGAGTGGGTAAAATTGCCTAACTAAAAATGAGATTGCCTAGGTACCTATAAGGTCGATACAATGCTTGATTCTACTTAATATTTCAAGAACATAAACATAAGTAAATGGAACGTACTTCAGCAAAGGATTATCTATGCTATAGGCACGAGTTTCAGATAATTCATTGAGTAGAAATGACGTTTAGAGGGTAAACTTACCTAAGTAAATATGAGATTGCCTAAGTACCCATAAGATCGCTACTCTTTTTGATTCTTCTTAATATTTCAAGAACATTAATATAGGAAAATAGAACGTAAGTCACAAGAGGATTAGCTCTGCACTAGGGACGAGTTTCAGATAATTCATTGAGTAGAAATGACGTTTTGAGGGTAAAATTACATAAGTAAATATGTGATTGCCTAAGTACATAACAGATCGATACTGTGCTTGATTCTACTTAATATTTAGAGAACATTAACATAGGAAAATGGAACGTACTTCACCAGAGAATTATCTATGAAATAGGCACGAGTTTCAGACAATTGATTAAGTAGAAATGACGTTTAGAGGGTAAAATTGCCTACGTAAATATGAGGTTGCCTAAGTACCTGTAAGATCGATACTGTGCTTGATTTTACTTAATATTTCAAGAATATTAACATAGGAAAATGGAACGTACTTCACTAGAGAATTATCTATGAAATAGGTACGAGTTTCAGAGAATTCATTGAGTAGAAATGACGTTTAGAGGGTAAAATTGCCTAAGTAAATATGAGATTGCCTAAGTACCTATAAGATCGATACTGTGCTTGATTCTACTTAATATTTCAACAACATTAACAGCGGAAAATGGAACGTACCTCACTAGGGAAATATCTATGAAATAGGCACGAGTTTCAGATTATTCATTAAGTAGAAATGACGTTTAGAGGGTAAAATTCCCTAATTAAATATGAGATTACCTAAGTACCGATAAGATCGATACTGTGTTTGATTCTACTTAATATTTCAAGAATATTAACATAGGAAAATGGAACTTACTTCACCAGAGAATTTTCTATGAAATAGGCACGAGTTTTGAACAATTCATTGAGTAGAAATGACGTTTAGAGGGTAAAATTATCTAAGTAAATATGAGATTGCCTAAGTACCTATATGATCGATACTATGCATGATTCTACTTAATATTTCAAGAACATTAACATAGAAAAATGGAACGTAATTCACTAGAGAATTATGTATGAAATAGGCACGAGTTTCAGACAATTCATTAAGTAGAACTGACGTTTAGAGGGTAAAATTGCCTAAGTAAATATGAGATTGCCTAAGTTCCTATAAGATCGATACTGTGCTTGATTCTACTATATATTTCAAGATCATTAACATAGGAAAATGTAACGTACTTCAACAGAGAATTATCTATCAAATAGTCACGAGTTTCAGACAATTCATTAAGTAGAAATGACGTTTATAGGTTAAAATTGCCTAAGTAAATATGAGATTTCCTAAGTACCCATAGGGTCGATACTATGCTTGATTCTACTTAATATTTCAAGAACATTGACTTAGGAAAATGGAACGTACGTCACCATAGAATTATCTATGAAATAGGCACGAGTTTCAGACAATTCATTAAGTAGAAATGACGTTTAGAGGGTGAAATTGCCTAAGTAAGTATGAGATTGCCTAAGTACCTATATGATCGATACTGTGCTTGATTCTACTTAATATTTCAAGAACATTAACATAGGAAAATCGAACGTACTTCCCCAGAGAATTATCTATGAGATAGGCACGAGTTTCAGACAATTCATTAAGTAGAAATGACGTTTAGAGGGTAAAATTTCCTAAGTAAATATGAAATTGCCTAAGTACCTATAAGGTCGATACTACGCTTGATTCTGCTTAATATTTCATGAACATAAATATAGGTAAATGGAACGTACTTCAGCTAAGTATTATCTATGCAATAGGCACGAGTTTCAGACAATTCATCAAGTAGAAATGAGGCGGAGTGGGTAAAATTACCTAAATAAATATGTGATTGCCTAAGTACCTATAAGATCGATACTTTGCCTGATTCTACTTAATATTTGAAGAACATTAACATAGGAAAATGGAACTTACTTCACCAGAGATTTATCTATGAATTAGGCACGAGTTTCAGACAATTCATTAAGTGGAAATGACGTTTAGAGTGTAAAATTGCCAAAGTAAATATGAGATTACCTAAGTACCTATAAGGTTGATACTATGCTTGATTCTGCTTAATATTTCAAGAACATAAACATAGGTAAATGGAACGTACTTCACCAAAGTATTATCTATGCAATAGGCACGAGTTTCAGACAATTCATCAAGTAGAAATGAGGCGGAGTGGGTAAAATTGCCTAAAAAAATAATAGATTGCTTAAGTACCTATAAGATCGATACTGTGCTTGATTCAACTTAATATTTCAAGAACATTAACATAGGAAAATGGAACTTATTTCACCAGAGAATTATCTATGAATTAGGCACAAGTTTCAGACAATTCATTAAGTGGAAATGACGTTTAGAGTGTAAAATTACCTAAGTAAATATGACTTTGCCTAAGTACCTATAAGATCGATACTGTGCTTGATTCTACTTAATATTTCAAGAACATAAACATAGGTAAATGGAACGTACCTCAGCAAAGTATTATCTATGCAATAGGCACGAGTTTCAGACAATTCATCAAGTAGGAATGAGGCGGAGTGGGTAAGATTGCCTAAATAAATATGAGATTGCTTAAGTACCTATAAGATCGATACTGTCCGTGATTCTACTTAATATTTCAAGAACATTAACATAGAAAAATGGAATATACTTCATCGGAGAATTATCTATGAAATAGGGATGAGTTTCAGACAATTCATTAAGTAGAAATGACGTTTAGAGGGTGAAATTGCCTAAGTAACTATGAGATTGCCTAAGTAACTATAAGATCGATGTTGTGCTTGATCATACTTAATATTTCAAGAACATTAACATAGGAAAATGGAACGTACTTCACCAGAGAATTATCTATGAAATAGGCACGAGTTTCAGACAATTCATTTTGTAGAAATGACGTTTAGAGGGTAAAATTGCCTAAGTAAATATCAGATTGCCTAAGTATCTATAAGGTTGATACTATGTTTCATTCTGCTTAATATTTCAAGAACAGAAACATAGGTAAATGGAACGTACTTCAGCAAAGGAGTACTTATGGAATAGGCATGAGTTTCAGACAATTGATTGAGTAGAAATGACGTTTAGATGGTAAAATTGCCTAAGTAAACATGAGGTTGCCTAAGTACCTATAAGATCGATACTGTGCTTGATTCTACTTAATATTTCAAGAACATTAACAGAGGAAAATGGAACGTACTTCACCGGAGAATTATGTATGAAATAGGAAAGAGTTTCAGACAATTCATTAAGTAGAAATGACGCTTAGAGGGTAAAATTGCCTAAGTAAATATGAGATTGCCTAAGTACCTGTAAGGTCGATACTATGCTTGATTCTACTTAATATTTCAGGAACATTAGCATAGGAAAATCGAACGTACTTCCCCAGAGAATTATCTATGAAATAGGCACGAGTTTCAGACAATTGATTAAGTAGAAATGACGTTTAGAGGGTAAAATTGCCTAAGTAAATATGAGATTGCCTAAGTACCTATAAGGTCGATAATATGCTTGATTCTACTTAATATTTCAAGGACATTAACATAGGAAAATGGAAAGTACTTCACCAGAGAATTATCTATGAAATAGGTACGAGTTTCAGACAATTCATTCATTAGAAAGGACATTTAGAGGGTAAAATTGCTTAAGTAAATATGAGGTTGCCTAAGTACCTATAAGATCGATACTGTGCTTGATTCTACTTAATATTTCAAGAACATTAACATAGGAAAATGGAACGTACATCACCAGAGAATTATCTATGAATTAGGCATGAGTTTCAGACAATTCACTAAGTAG
Organism: Lenwebbia sp. NSW1173648; assembly: GCA_029784005.1. Lineage (NCBI taxonomy): Eukaryota > Viridiplantae > Streptophyta > Magnoliopsida > Myrtales > Myrtaceae > Lenwebbia > Lenwebbia sp. NSW1173648. The sequence continues at coordinate 349,171 of JARCGZ010000002.1, forward strand.
AAATGACGTTTAGAGGGTGAAATTGCCTAAGTAAATATGAGGTTGCCTAAGTACCTATAAGATCGATATTGTGCTTGATTCTACTTAATATTTCAAGAACATAAACATATGTAAATGGAATGTACTTCAGCAAAGTATTATCTATGCAATAGGCACGAGTTTCAGACAATTTCTCAAGTAGCAATGAGGCAGAGTGAGTAAAATTGCCTAAATAAATATGAGATTGCTTAAGTACCTATAAGATCGATATTGTGCTTGATTCAACTTAATATTTCAAGAACATTAACATAGGAAAATGGAACGTACTTCACCTGAGAATTATATAAGAATTAGGCACGAGTTTCAGACAATTCATTAAGTAGAAATGACATTTAGAGCGTAAAATTGCCTAAGTAAATATCAGGTTGCCTAAGTACATATAAGATCGACACTGTGCTTGATTCTACTTAATATTTCAAGAACATTAACATAGGAAAATGGAACGTACATCACCGGAGAATTATCTATGAAATAGGGATGAGTTTCAGACAATTCATTAAGTAGAAATGACGCTTAGAGGGTAAAATTGCCTAAGTAAATATGGGATTGCCTAAGTACCTATAAGGTCGATACTATGCTTGATTCTACTTATTATTTCAAGAACATTAACATAGGAAAATGGAACGTACTTCACCATGGGATTTATCTATGAAATAGGCACGAGTTTCAGACAATTTATTAAGTAGAAGTGACGTTTAGAGGGTGAAATTGCCTAAGTAAATATGAGATTGCCTAAGTACCTATTTGATCGATACTGTGCTTGATTCTACTTAATATTTCAAGAACATTAACATTGGAAAATCGAACGTACTTCCCCAGAGAATTATCTATCAAATAGGCACGAGTTTCAGATAATTCATTAAGTAGAAATGACGTTTCGAGGGTAAAATTGCCTAAGTAAATATGAGATTGCCTAAGTACCTATAAGGTCGATACTATGCTTGATTCTGCTTAATATTTCAAGAACATAAACATAGGTAAATGGAACGTACTTCATCAAAGTATTATCTATGCAATAGGCATGAGTTTCAGACAATTCATGAAGTAGAATTGAGGTGGAGTGGGTAAAATTGCCTAAATAAATGTGAGATTGCCTAAGTACCTATACGATCGATACCATGCTTGATTCAACTTAATATTTCGAGAACATAAACAAAGCTAAATGTAACGCACTTCAGCAAAGGATTATCTATGCAATAGGCATGAGTTTGAAACAATTCATTGAGTGGAAATAACGTTTAGATGGTAAAATTGCCTAAGTAAATATGAGATTGCCTAAGTACCCATAAGATCGATACTATGCTTGATACTGCTTAATATTTCAAGAACATTAATGTAGGAAAATAGAACGTACTTCACAAGAGTATTATCCATGCAATAGGAACGAGTTTCAGACAATTCATTGAGTAGAAATAATGTTTAGTGGGTAAAATTACCTAAGTAAATATGAGATTGCCTAAGTACCTATAAGATCGATACTATGCTTGATTCTACTTAATATTTCAAGAACATTAGCAAAGAAAAATGGAACGTACTTCACCAGAGAATTATGTTTGAAATAGGCAGGAGTTGCAGACACTTCATTAAGTAGAAATGACCTTTAGAGGGTAAAATTGCCTAAGTAAATATGAGATTGCCTAAGTACTCATAGGATCGATACTATGCTTGATGCTGCTTAATATTTCAAGAACATTAATATAAGAAAATAGAACGTACTTCACAAGAGGATTATCTATGCAATAGGCACGAGTTTCAGACAATTCATTCAGTAGAAATAACGTTCAGTGGGTAAAATTGCTTAAGTAAATATGAGATTGCCTAAGTACCTATAAGATCGATACTGTGCTTGATTCAACTTAATATTTCAAGAACATTAACAAAGGAAAATGGAACGTAATTCACAGAGAATTATCTATCAATTAGGCCCGAGTTTCAGACAATTCATTAAGTAGAAATGACGTTTAGAGGGTAAAATTGCCTAAGTAAATATCAGGATGCCTAAGTACCTATAAGATCAATACTGTGCTTGATTCTACTTAATATTTCAAGAACATAAACATTGGTAAATGGAACGTACTTTAGCAAAGTATTATCTATGCAATAGGCACGAGTTTCAGAAAATTCATCAAGTAGAAATGAGGCAGAGTGGGTAAAATTGCCTAAATAAATATGAGATTGCTTAAGTACCTATAAGATCGATACTGTGCTTGATTCAACTTAATATTGCAAGAACATTAACATAGAAAAATGGAACGTACTTCACAAGAGAATTATCTATGAATTAGGCACGAGTTTCAGACAATTCATTAAGTAGTAATAACGTTTAGAGGGTAAAATTGCCTACGTAAATATGAGGTTGCCTAAGTACCTATAAGATCGATACTGTGCTTGATTCTACTTAATATTTCAAGAAATTTAACATAGGAAAATGGAACGTACTTCACTGGAGAATTATCTATGAAATAGGGATGAGTTTCAAACAATTCATCGAGTAGAAATGAGGCAGAGTGGGTAAAATTGCCTAAGTAAATATGAGATTGCCTAAGTACCTATAAGGTCGATACTATGCTTGATTCTACTTAATATTTCAAGAACATTAACATAGGGAAATGGAACGTACTTCACCATAGAATTATCTATGAAATAGGGACGAGTTTCAGACAATTCATTAAGTAGAAATGACGTTTAGAGGGTGAAATTGCATAAGTAAATATGAGATTGCCTAAGTACCTATATGATCGATACTGTGCTTGATTCTACTTAATATTTCAAGAACATTAACATTGAAAAATCGAACGTACTTCCCCATAAAATTATCTATGAAATAGGCATGAGTTTCAGACAATGCATTAAGTAGAAATGACGTTTCGAGGGTAAAATTGCCGAAGTAAATATGAGATTGCCTAAGTACCTATAAGTTCGATACTATGCTTGATTCAGCATAATATTTCAAGAATATAAACATAGGTAAATGGAACGTACTTCATCAAAGGATTATCTATGCAATAGGCAAGAGTTTCAGACAATTCATGAAATAGAATTGAGGTGGAGTGGGTAAAATTGCCTAAATAAATATGATATTGGCTAAGTACCTATAGGATCGATACTATGATTGATTCCACTTAATATTTCAAGAACATAAACTTAGCTAAATGGAACGCACTTCAGCAAAGGATTATCTATGCAATAGGCACGAGTTTCAGAAAAATCATTGAGTGGAAATGACGTTTAGAAGGTAAAATTGCCTAAGTAAATATGAGATTGCCTACGTACCCATAAGATCGATACTATGCTTGATACTGCTTAATATTTCAAGAACATTAATATAGGAAAATAGAACGTACTTCACAAGAGGATTATCTATGCAATAGGCACGAGTTTCAGACAATTCATTGAGTAAAAATAACGTTTAGTAGGTAAAATTGCCTAAGTAAATATGAGATTGCCTAAGTACCTATAAGATCGATATTATGCTTGATTCTACTTAATATTTCAAGAACATTAGCATAGAAAAATGGAACGTACTTCACCAGAGAATTATGTATGAAAAAGGCACGAGTTTCAGACAATTCAGTAAGTAGAAATGATGTTTAGAGAGTGAAATTGCCTAAGTAAATATGAGATTGCCTAAGTACTCATAAGATCGATACTATGCTTGATACTGCTTAATATTTCAAGAACATTAATATAGGAAAATCGAACGTACTTCACAAGAGGATTATCTATGCAATTGGCACGAGTTTCAGACAATTCATTGAGTAGAAATGATGTTTAGTGGGTAAAATTGCCTAAGTAAATATGAGATTGCCTAAGTACCTATAAGATCGATACTATGCTTAACTCTACTTAATATTTCAAGAACATTAGCATAGAAAAATGGAACGTACTTCACCAGAGAATTAAGTATGAAATAGGCACGAGTTTCAGACAATTCATTCAGTAGAAATGACAGTTAGAGGGTAAAATTGCCTAAGTAAATATGAGGTTGCCTAAGTACCTATAAGATCGATACTGTGCTTGATTCCACTTAATATTTCAAGAACATTAACATAGGAAAATGGAACGTACTTCACCGGAGAATTGTCTATGAAATAGCGATGAGTTTCAGACAATTCATTAAGTAGAAATGACGCTTAGAGGGTAAAATTGCCTAAGTAAATATGAGATTGCCTAAGTACCTGTAAGGTCGATACTATGCTTGATTCTACTTAATATTTCAAGAAAATTAGCATAGGAAAATGGAACGTACTTCACCATAGAATTATCTATGAAATAGGCACGAGTTTCATACAATTCATTAAGTTGAAATGACAGTTAGAGGGTAAAATTGCCTAAGTAAATATGAGGTTGCCTAAGTACCTATAAGATCGATACTGTGCTTGATTCCACTTAATATTTCAAGAACATTAATATAGGAAAATAGAACGTACTTCACAAGAGGATTATCTATGCAATTGGCACGAGTTTCAGACAATTCATTGAGTAGAAATGATGTTTAGTCGGTAAAATTGCCTAAGTAAATATGAGATTGCCTAAGTACCTATAAGATCGATACTATGCTTGACTCTACTTAATATTTCAAGAACATTAGCATAGAAAAATGGATCGTACTTCACCAGAGAATTAAGTATGAAATAGGCACGAGTTTCAGACAATTCATTAAGTAGAAATGACAGTTAGAGGGTAAAATTGCCTAAGTAAATATGAGGTTGCCTAAGTACCTATAAGATCGATACTGTGCTTGATTCCACTTAATATTTCAAGAACATTAACATAGGTAAATGGAACGTAGTTCAGCAAAGTATTATCTATGCAATAGGCACGAGTTGCAGACAATTCATCAAGTAGAAATGAGGCGGAGTGGGTAAAATTGCCTCAATAAATATGAGATTTCTTAAGTACCTATAAGATCGATACTATGCTTGATTCAACTTAATATTTCAAGAACATTAACATAGGAAAATGGAACGTACTTGACCAGAGAATTGTCTATGAATTAGGCACGAGTTTCAGACAATTCATTAAGTAGAAATGACAGTTAGAGGGTAAAATTGCCTAAGTAAATATGAGGTTGCCTAAGTACCTATAAGATCGATACTGTGCTTGATTCCACTTAATATTTCAAGAACATTAACATAGGAAAATGGAATGTACTTCACCGGAGAATTATCTATGAAATAGCGATGAGTTTCAGACAATTCATTAAGTAGAAATGATGCTTAGAGGGTAAAATTGCCTAAGTAAATATGGGATTGCCTAAGTACCTGTAAGGTCGATACTATGCTTGATTCTACTTAATATTTCAAGAACATTAGCATTGGAAAATGGAACGTACTTCACCATAGAATTATCTATGAAATAGGCACGAGTTGCATACAATTCATTAAGTTGAAATGACGTTTAGAGGGTGAAATTGCCTAAGTAACTATGAGATTGCCTAAGTAACTATAAGATCGATATTGTGCTTGATCATACTTAATATTTCAAGAACATTAACATAGGAAAATGGAACGTACTTCACCAGAGAATTATCTATGAAATAGGCACGAGTTTCAGACAATTCATTATGTAGAAATGACGTTTAGAGGGTAAAATTCCCTAAGTAAATATCAGATTGCCTAAGTATCTATAAGGTTGATACTATGTTTCATTCTGCTTAATATTTCAAGAACAGAAACATAGGTAAATGGAACGTACTTCAGCAAAGGAGTACCTATGCAATAGGCATGAGTTTCAGACAATTGATTGAGTAGAAATGTCGTTTAGATGGTAAAATTGCCTAAGTAAATATGAGGTTGCCTGAGTACCTATAAAATCGATACTATGCTTGATTGTACTTAATATTTCAAGAACATTAACAGAGGAAAATGGAACGTACTTCACCGGAGAATTATGTATGAAATAGGGAAGAGTTTCAGACAATTCATTAAGTCGAAATGATGCTTAGAGGGTAAAATTGCCTAAGTAAATATGAGATTGCCTAAGTACCTGTAAGGTCGATACTATGCTTGATTCTACTTAATATTTCAGGAACATTAGCATAGGAAAATCGAACGTACTTCCCCAGAGAATTATCTATGAAATAGGCACGAGTTTCAGACAATTGATTAAGTAGAAATGACGTTTAGAGGGTAAAATTGCCTAAGTAAATATGAGATTGCCTAAGTACCTATAAGGTCGATAATATGCTTGATTCTACTTAATATTTCAAGGACATTAACATAGGAAAATGGAAAGTACTTCACCAGAGAATTATCTATGAAATAGGTACGAGTTTCAGACAATTCATTCATTAGAAAGGACATTTAGAGGGTAAAATTGCTTAAGTAAATATGAGGTTGCCTAAGTACCTATAAGATCGATACTGTGCTTGATTCTACTTAATATTTCAAGAACATTAACATAGGAAAATGGAACGTACATCACCAGAGAATTATCTATGAATTAGGCATGAGTTTCAGACAATTCACTAAGTAGAAATGACGTTTAGAGGGTGAAATTGCCTAAGTAAATATGAGGTTGCCTAAGTACCTATAAGATCGATATTGTGCTTGATTCTACTTAATATTTCAAGAACATAAACATATGTAAATGGAATGTACTTCAGCAAAGTATTATCTATGCAATAGGCACGAGTTTCAGACAATTTCTCAAGTAGCAATGAGGCAGAGTGAGTAAAATTGCCTAAATAAATATGAGATTGCTTAAGTACCTATAAGATCGATATTGTGCTTGATTCAACTTAATATTTCAAGAACATTAACATAGGAAAATGGAACGTACTTCACCTGAGAATTATATAAGAATTAGGCACGAGTTTCAGACAATTCATTAAGTAGAAATGACATTTAGAGCGTAAAATTGCCTAAGTAAATATCAGGTTGCCTAAGTACATATAAGATCGACACTGTGCTTGATTCTACTTAATATTTCAAGAACATTAACATAGGAAAATGGAACGTACATCACCGGAGAATTATCTATGAAATAGGGATGAGTTTCAGACAATTCATTAAGTAGAAATGACGCTTAGAGGGTAAAATTGCCTAAGTAAATATGGGATTGCCTAAGTACCTATAAGGTCGATACTATGCTTGATTCTACTTATTATTTCAAGAACATTAACATAGGAAAATGGAACGTACTTCACCATGGGATTTATCTATGAAATAGGCACGAGTTTCAGACAATTTATTAAGTAGAAGTGACGTTTAGAGGGTGAAATTGCCTAAGTAAATATGAGATTGCCTAAGTACCTATTTGATCGATACTGTGCTTGATTCTACTTAATATTTCAAGAACATTAACATTGGAAAATCGAACGTACTTCCCCAGAGAATTATCTATCAAATAGGCACGAGTTTCAGATAATTCATTAAGTAGAAATGACGTTTCGAGGGTAAAATTGCCTAAGTAAATATGAGATTGCCTAAGTACCTATAAGGTCGATACTATGCTTGATTCTGCTTAATATTTCAAGAACATAAACATAGGTAAATGGAACGTACTTCATCAAAGTATTATCTATGCAATAGGCATGAGTTTCAGACAATTCATGAAGTAGAATTGAGGTGGAGTGGGTAAAATTGCCTAAATAAATGTGAGATTGCCTAAGTACCTATACGATCGATACCATGCTTGATTCAACTTAATATTTCGAGAACATAAACAAAGCTAAATGTAACGCACTTCAGCAAAGGATTATCTATGCAATAGGCATGAGTTTGAAACAATTCATTGAGTGGAAATAACGTTTAGATGGTAAAATTGCCTAAGTAAATATGAGATTGCCTAAGTACCCATAAGATCGATACTATGCTTGATACTGCTTAATATTTCAAGAACATTAATGTAGGAAAATAGAACGTACTTCACAAGAGTATTATCCATGCAATAGGAACGAGTTTCAGACAATTCATTGAGTAGAAATAATGTTTAGTGGGTAAAATTACCTAAGTAAATATGAGATTGCCTAAGTACCTATAAGATCGATACTATGCTTGATTCTACTTAATATTTCAAGAACATTAGCAAAGAAAAATGGAACGTACTTCACCAGAGAATTATGTTTGAAATAGGCAGGAGTTGCAGACACTTCATTAAGTAGAAATGACCTTTAGAGGGTAAAATTGCCTAAGTAAATATGAGATTGCCTAAGTACTCATAGGATCGATACTATGCTTGATGCTGCTTAATATTTCAAGAACATTAATATAAGAAAATAGAACGTACTTCACAAGAGGATTATCTATGCAATAGGCACGAGTTTCAGACAATTCATTCAGTAGAAATAACGTTCAGTGGGTAAAATTGCTTAAGTAAATATGAGATTGCCTAAGTACCTATAAGATCGATACTGTGCTTGATTCAACTTAATATTTCAAGAACATTAACAAAGGAAAATGGAACGTAATTCACAGAGAATTATCTATCAATTAGGCCCGAGTTTCAGACAATTCATTAAGTAGAAATGACGTTTAGAGGGTAAAATTGCCTAAGTAAATATCAGGATGCCTAAGTACCTATAAGATCAATACTGTGCTTGATTCTACTTAATATTTCAAGAACATAAACATTGGTAAATGGAACGTACTTTAGCAAAGTATTATCTATGCAATAGGCACGAGTTTCAGAAAATTCATCAAGTAGAAATGAGGCAGAGTGGGTAAAATTGCCTAAATAAATATGAGATTGCTTAAGTACCTATAAGATCGATACTGTGCTTGATTCAACTTAATATTGCAAGAACATTAACATAGAAAAATGGAACGTACTTCACAAGAGAATTATCTATGAATTAGGCACGAGTTTCAGACAATTCATTAAGTAGTAATAACGTTTAGAGGGTAAAATTGCCTACGTAAATATGAGGTTGCCTAAGTACCTATAAGATCGATACTGTGCTTGATTCTACTTAATATTTCAAGAAATTTAACATAGGAAAATGGAACGTACTTCACTGGAGAATTATCTATGAAATAGGGATGAGTTTCAAACAATTCATCGAGTAGAAATGAGGCAGAGTGGGTAAAATTGCCTAAGTAAATATGAGATTGCCTAAGTACCTATAAGGTCGATACTATGCTTGATTCTACTTAATATTTCAAGAACATTAACATAGGGAAATGGAACGTACTTCACCATAGAATTATCTATGAAATAGGGACGAGTTTCAGACAATTCATTAAGTAGAAATGACGTTTAGAGGGTGAAATTGCATAAGTAAATATGAGATTGCCTAAGTACCTATATGATCGATACTGTGCTTGATTCTACTTAATATTTCAAGAACATTAACATTGAAAAATCGAACGTACTTCCCCATAAAATTATCTATGAAATAGGCATGAGTTTCAGACAATGCATTAAGTAGAAATGACGTTTCGAGGGTAAAATTGCCGAAGTAAATATGAGATTGCCTAAGTACCTATAAGTTCGATACTATGCTTGATTCAGCATAATATTTCAAGAATATAAACATAGGTAAATGGAACGTACTTCATCAAAGGATTATCTATGCAATAGGCAAGAGTTTCAGACAATTCATGAAATAGAATTGAGGTGGAGTGGGTAAAATTGCCTAAATAAATATGATATTGGCTAAGTACCTATAGGATCGATACTATGATTGATTCCACTTAATATTTCAAGAACATAAACTTAGCTAAATGGAACGCACTTCAGCAAAGGATTATCTATGCAATAGGCACGAGTTTCAGAAAAATCATTGAGTGGAAATGACGTTTAGAAGGTAAAATTGCCTAAGTAAATATGAGATTGCCTACGTACCCATAAGATCGATACTATGCTTGATACTGCTTAATATTTCAAGAACATTAATATAGGAAAATAGAACGTACTTCACAAGAGGATTATCTATGCAATAGGCACGAGTTTCAGACAATTCATTGAGTAAAAATAACGTTTAGTAGGTAAAATTGCCTAAGTAAATATGAGATTGCCTAAGTACCTATAAGATCGATATTATGCTTGATTCTACTTAATATTTCAAGAACATTAGCATAGAAAAATGGAACGTACTTCACCAGAGAATTATGTATGAAAAAGGCACGAGTTTCAGACAATTCAGTAAGTAGAAATGATGTTTAGAGAGTGAAATTGCCTAAGTAAATATGAGATTGCCTAAGTACTCATAAGATCGATACTATGCTTGATACTGCTTAATATTTCAAGAACATTAATATAGGAAAATCGAACGTACTTCACAAGAGGATTATCTATGCAATTGGCACGAGTTTCAGACAATTCATTGAGTAGAAATGATGTTTAGTGGGTAAAATTGCCTAAGTAAATATGAGATTGCCTAAGTACCTATAAGATCGATACTATGCTTAACTCTACTTAATATTTCAAGAACATTAGCATAGAAAAATGGAACGTACTTCACCAGAGAATTAAGTATGAAATAGGCACGAGTTTCAGACAATTCATTCAGTAGAAATGACAGTTAGAGGGTAAAATTGCCTAAGTAAATATGAGGTTGCCTAAGTACCTATAAGATCGATACTGTGCTTGATTCCACTTAATATTTCAAGAACATTAACATAGGAAAATGGAACGTACTTCACCGGAGAATTGTCTATGAAATAGCGATGAGTTTCAGACAATTCATTAAGTAGAAATGACGCTTAGAGGGTAAAATTGCCTAAGTAAATATGAGATTGCCTAAGTACCTGTAAGGTCGATACTATGCTTGATTCTACTTAATATTTCAAGAAAATTAGCATAGGAAAATGGAACGTACTTCACCATAGAATTATCTATGAAATAGGCACGAGTTTCATACAATTCATTAAGTTGAAATGACAGTTAGAGGGTAAAATTGCCTAAGTAAATATGAGGTTGCCTAAGTACCTATAAGATCGATACTGTGCTTGATTCCACTTAATATTTCAAGAACATTAATATAGGAAAATAGAACGTACTTCACAAGAGGATTATCTATGCAATTGGCACGAGTTTCAGACAATTCATTGAGTAGAAATGATGTTTAGTCGGTAAAATTGCCTAAGTAAATATGAGATTGCCTAAGTACCTATAAGATCGATACTATGCTTGACTCTACTTAATATTTCAAGAACATTAGCATAGAAAAATGGATCGTACTTCACCAGAGAATTAAGTATGAAATAGGCACGAGTTTCAGACAATTCATTAAGTAGAAATGACAGTTAGAGGGTAAAATTGCCTAAGTAAATATGAGGTTGCCTAAGTACCTATAAGATCGATACTGTGCTTGATTCCACTTAATATTTCAAGAACATTAACATAGGTAAATGGAACGTAGTTCAGCAAAGTATTATCTATGCAATAGGCACGAGTTGCAGACAATTCATCAAGTAGAAATGAGGCGGAGTGGGTAAAATTGCCTCAATAAATATGAGATTTCTTAAGTACCTATAAGATCGATACTATGCTTGATTCAACTTAATATTTCAAGAACATTAACATAGGAAAATGGAACGTACTTGACCAGAGAATTGTCTATGAATTAGGCACGAGTTTCAGACAATTCATTAAGTAGAAATGACAGTTAGAGGGTAAAATTGCCTAAGTAAATATGAGGTTGCCTAAGTACCTATAAGATCGATACTGTGCTTGATTCCACTTAATATTTCAAGAACATTAACATAGGAAAATGGAATGTACTTCACCGGAGAATTATCTATGAAATAGCGATGAGTTTCAGACAATTCATTAAGTAGAAATGATGCTTAGAGGGTAAAATTGCCTAAGTAAATATGGGATTGCCTAAGTACCTGTAAGGTCGATACTATGCTTGATTCTACTTAATATTTCAAGAACATTAGCATTGGAAAATGGAACGTACTTCACCATAGAATTATCTATGAAATAGGCACGAGTTGCATACAATTCATTAAGTTGAAATGACGTTTAGAGGGTGAAATTGCCTAAGTTACTATGAGATTGCCTAAGTAACTATAAGATCGATATTGTGCTTGATCATACTTAATATTTCAAGAACATTAACATAGGAAAATGGAACGTACTTCACCAGAGAATTATCTATGAAATAGGCACGAGTTTCAGACAATTCATTATGTAGAAATGACGTTTAGAGGGTAAAATTCCCTAAGTAAATATCAGATTGCCTAAGTATCTATAAGGTTGATACTATGTTTCATTCTGCTTAATATTTCAAGAACAGAAACATAGGTAAATGGAACGTACTTCAGCAAAGGAGTACCTATGCAATAGGCATGAGTTTCAGACAATTGATTGAGTAGAAATGTCGTTTAGATGGTAAAATTGCCTAAGTAAATATGAGGTTGCCTGAGTACCTATAAAATCGATACTATGCTTGATTGTACTTAATATTTCAAGAACATTAACAGAGGAAAATGGAACGTACTTCACCGGAGAATTATGTATGAAATAGGGAAGAGTTTCAGACAATTCATTAAGTCGAAATGATGCTTAGAGGGTAAAATTGCCTAAGTAAATATGAGATTGCCTAAGTACCTGTAAGGTCGATACTATGCTTGATTCTACTTAATATTTCAGGAACATTAGCATAGGAAAATCGAACGTACTTCACCATAGAATTATCTATGAAATAGGCACGAGTTTCATACAATTGATTAAGTTGAAATGACGTTTAGAGGGTGAAATTGCCTAAGTAAATATGAAATTGGTTAAGTAACTATAAGATCGATATTGTGCTTGATCATACTTAATATTTCAAGAACATTAACATAGGAAAATGGAACGTACTTCACCAGAGAATTATCTATGAAATATGCACGAGTTTCGGACAATTCATTATGTAGAAATGACGTTTAGAGGGTAAAATTGCCTAAGTAAATACCAGATTGCCTAAGTACCTATAAGGTTGATACTATGTTTGATTCTGCTTAATATTTCAAGAACGGAAACATAGGTAAATGGAACGTACTTCAGCAAAGGAGTATCTATGCAATAGGCATGAGTTTCAGACAATTCATTTAGTAGAAATGACGTTTAGATGGTAAAATTGCCTAGGTAAATATGAGATTGCCTAAGTACCTACACGATCGATACTGTGGTTGATTCTACTTAATATTTCAAGAACATTAACATAGGAAAATGGAATGTACATCACCAGAGAATTATCTTTGAAATAGGCACGAGTTTCAGACAATTCATTAAGTAGAAATGACGTTTAGAGGGTAAAATTGCCTAAGTAAATATGAGATTGCCTAAGTACCTATAAGGTCGATAGTATGCTTGATTCTGCTTAATATTTCAAAAACATAAACACAAGTAAATGGAACGTACTTCAGCAAAGGATTATCTATGCAATAGGCATGAGTTTCAGACAATTCATCAAGTAGAAATGAGGCGGAATGGGTAAAATTGCCTAAATAAATATGAGATTGCCTAAGTACCTATAAGATCGATACTGTGCTTGATTCTACTTAATATTTCAAGAACATTAACATAGGAAAATGGAACGTACATCACCAGAGAATTGTCTATGAAATAGGTACGAGTTTCAGAAAATTCATTAAGTAGAAATGACGTTTAGAGGGTAAAATTGCCTAAGTAAATATGAGATTGCCTAAGTACCTATAAGGTCGATACTATGCTTGATTCTACTTAATATTTCAAGAACATTAACATAGGAAAATGGAACGTACTTCACCAGAGAATTATCAATGAAATGGGGATGATTTTCAGAAAATTCATCAACTAGAAATGAGGCAGAGTGGGTAAAATTACCTAAGTAAATATGAGATTGCCTAAGTACCATAAGGTCAATACTATGCTTGATTCTACTTAATATTTCAAGAACATTTACATAGGGAAATGGAACGTACTCCACCATAGAATTATCTATGAAATAGGCACGAGTTTCAGACAATTCATTACGTAGAAATGACGTTTAGAGGGTGAAATTGCCTAAGTAAATATGAGATTGCCTAAATACCTATATGATCGATACTGTGCTTGATTCTACTTAATATTTCAAGAATATTAACATAGGAAAATCGAACGTACTTCCCCAGAGAATTAGCTATGAAATAGGCACGAGTTTCAGACAATTTATTAAGTAGAAATTACGTTTAGATGGTAAAATTGCCAAGGTAAATATGAGATTGCCTAAGTACCTACAAGATCGATACTTTGCTTGATTGTACTTAATTTTTCAAGAGTATTAACATAGGAAAATGGAACGTACTTCACCAGAGAATTATCTATGAAATAGGCACGAGTTTCAGATAATCATTAAGTGGAAATGACGTGTAGAGGGTAAAATTGCCAATGTAAATATGAGATTGCCTAAGTACCTACACGATCGATACTATGCTTGATTCAACTTAATATTTCAAGAACATTAACATAGGAAAATGGAATGTACATCACTAGAGAATTATCTTTGAAATAGGCACGAGTTTCAGACAATTCATTAAGTAGAAATGACGTTTAGAGGGTAAAATTGCTAAGTAAATATGAGATTGCCTAAGTGCCTATAAGGTCGATACTATGCTTGATTATGCCGAATATTTCAAAAACATAAACATAAGTAAATGGAACGTACTTCAGCAAAGGATTATCTATGCAATAGGCAGGAGTTTCAGACAATTCATCAAGTAGAAATGAGGTGGAGTGGGTAAAATTGCCTAAATAAATATGAGATTACTTAAGTATCTATAAGATCGATACTGTGCTTGCTTCTACTCAATATTTCAAGAACATTAACATAGGAAAATGGAACATACTTCACCAGAGAATTATCTATGAAATACGTACGAGTTTCAGACAATTCATTAAGTAGAAATGACGTTTAGAGGGTAAAATTGCCTAAGTAAATATGAAATTGCCTAAGTACCTATAAGGTCGATACTATGCCTGATTCGGCTTAATATTTCAAGAACAGTAATATAGGAAAATGGAACGTACTTCACAGGAGAATTATCTACGAAATAGGAATGAGTTTCAGACAATTCATCAAGTAGAAATGAGGCAGAGTGGGTAAAATTGCCTAAGTAAGTATGAGATTGCCTAAGTACCATAAGGTCGATTCTATGCTTGATTCTACTTAATATTTCAAGAACATTAACATAGGGAAATGGAACGTACTTCACCAGAGAATTAAGTATGAAATAGGCACGAGTTTCAGACAATTCATTAAGTAGAAATGACGTTTCGAGGGTAAAATTACCTAAGTAAATATGAGATTGCCTAAGTACCTATAAGGTCGATACTATGCTTGATTCTGCTTAATATTTCAAGAACATAAACATAGGTAAATGGAACGTACTTCAGCAAAGTATTACCTATGCAATAGGCACGAGTTTCAAACAATTCATCAAGTAGAAATGAGGCGGAGTGGGTAAAATTGCCTAAGTAAATACGAGATTGCTTAAGTACCTATAAGAATGATACAGTGCTTCATTTAACATAATATTTCAAGAACAGTAAGTTAGGAAAATGGAACGTACTTCACCAGAGAAATATCTATGAATTAGGCACGAGTTTCAGACAATTCATTATGTAGAAATGACGTTTAGAGGGTAAAATTGCCTAAGTAAATATGAGGTTGCCTAAGTACCTATAAGATCGATACTATGCTTGATTCTACTTAATATTTCAAGAACATAAACATAGGTAAACGGAACGTACTTCAGCAAAGTATTATCTATGCAATAGGCACGAGTTTCCGACAATTCATCAGGTAGAAATGAGGCAGAGTGGGTCAAATTGCCTAAATAAATATGAGATTGCTTAAGTACCTATAAGATCGATACTGTGCTTGATTCAACTTAATATTTCAAGAACATTAACATAGGAAAATGGAACGTACTTCACTAGAGAATTATCTATGAATTAGGCACGAGTTTCAGACAATTCATTAAGTAGAAATGACAGTTAGAGGGTAAAATTGCCTAAGTAAATATGAGGTTGCCTAAGTACCTATAATATCGATACTGTGCTTGATTCCACTTAATATTTCAAGAACATTAACATAGGAAAATGGAACGTACTTCACCGGAGAATTATCTATGAAATAGCGATGAGTTTCAGACAATTCATTAAGTAGAAATGACGCTTAGAGGGTAAAATTGCCTAAGTAAATATGGGATTGCCTAAGTACCTGTAAGGTCGATACTATGCTTGATTCTACTTAATATTTCAAGAACATTAGCATTGGAAAATGGAACGTACTTCACCATAGAATTATCTATGAAATAGGCACGAGTTGCATACAATTCATTAAGTTGAAATGACGTTTAGAGGGTGAAATTGCCTAAGTAACTATGAGATTGCCTAAGTAACTATAAGATCGATATTGTGCTTGATCATACTTAATATTTCAAGAACATTAACATAGGAAAATGGAACGTACTTCACCAGAGAATTATCTATGAAATAGGCACGAGTTTCAGACAATTCATTATGTAGAAATGACGTTTAGAGGGTAAAATTCCCTAAGTAAATATCAGATTGCCTAAGTATCTATAAGGTTGATACTATGTTTCATTCTGCTTAATATTTCAAGAACAGAAACATAGGTAAATGGAACGTACTTCAGCAAAGGAGTACCTATGCAATAGGCATGAGTTTCAGACAATTGATTGAGTAGAAATGTCGTTTAGATGGTAAAATTGCCTAAGTAAATATGAGGTTGCCTGAGTACCTATAAGATCGATACTATGCTTGATTGTACTTAATATTTCAAGAACATTAACAGAGGAAAATGGAACGTACTTCACCGGAGAATTATGTATGAAATAGGGAAGAGTTTCAGACAATTCATTAAGTAGAAATGATGCTTAGAGGGTAAAATTGCCTAAGTAAATATGAGATTGCCTAAGTACCTGTAAGGTCGATACTATGCTTGATTCTACTTAATATTTCAGGAACATTAGCATAGGAAAATCGAACGTACTTCACCATAGAATTATCTATGAAATAGGCACGAGTTTCATACAATTGATTAAGTTGAAATGACGTTTAGAGGGTGAAATTGCCTAAGTAAATATGAAATTGGTTAAGTAACTATAAGATCGATATTGTGCTTGATCATACTTAATATTTCAAGAACATTAACATAGGAAAATGGAACGTACTTCACCAGAGAATTATCTATGAAATATGCACGAGTTTCGGACAATTCATTATGTAGAAATGACGTTTAGAGGGTAAAATTGCCTAAGTAAATACCAGATTGCCTAAGTACCGATAAGGTTGATACTATGTTTGATTCTGCATAATATTTCAAGAACGGAAACATAGGTAAATGGAACGTACTTCAGCAAAGGAGTATCTATGCAATAGGCATGAGTTTCAGACAATTCATTTAGTAGAAATGACGTTTAGATGGTAAAATTGCCTAGGTAAATATGAGATTGCCTAAGTACCTACACGATCGATACTGTGGTTGATTCTACTTAATATTTCAAGAACATTAACATAGGAAAATGGAATGTACATCACCAGAGAATTATCTTTGAAATAGGCACGAGTTTCAGACAATTCATTAAGTAGAAATGACGTTTAGAGGGTAAAATTGCCTAAGTAAATATGAGATTGCCTAAGTACCTATAAGGTCGATAGTATGCTTGATTCTGCTTAATATTTCAAAAACATAAACACAAGTAAATGGAACGTACTTCAGCAAAGGATTATCTATGCAATAGGCACGAGTTTCAGACAATTCATCAAGTAGAAATGAGGCGGAATGGGTAAAATTGCCTAAATAAATATGAGATTGCCTAAGTACCTATAAGATCGATACTGTGCTTGATTCTACTTAATATTTCAAGAACATTAACATAGGAAAATGGAACGTACATCACCAGAGAATTGCCTATGAAATAGGTACGAGTTTCAGACAATTCATTAAGTAGAAATGACGTTTAGAGGGTAAAATTGCCTAAGTAAATATGAGATTGCCTAAGTACCTATAAGGTCGATACTATGCTTGATTCTACTTAATATTTCAAGAACATTAACATAGGAAAATGGAACGTACTTCACCAGAGAATTATCTATGAAATGGGGATGATTTTCAGAAAATTCATCAAGTAGAAATGAGGCAGAGTGGGTAAAATTACCTAAGTAAATATGAGATTGCCTAAGTACCATAAGGTCAATACTATGCTTGATTCTACTTAATATTTCAAGAACATTTACATAGGGAAATGGAACGTACTCCACCATAGAATTATCTATGAAATAGGCACGAGTTTCAGACAATTCAATACGTAGAAATGACGTTTAGAGGGTGAAATTGCCTAAGTAAATATGAGATTGCCTAAATACCTATATGATCGATACTGTGCTTGATTCTACTTAATATTTCAAGAATATTAACATAGGAAAATCGAACGTACTTCCCCAGAGAATTATCTATGAAATAGGCACGAGTTTCAGACAATTTATTAAGTAGAAATTACGTTTAGATGGTAAAATTGCCAAGGTAAATATGAGATTGCCTAAGTACCTACAAGATCGATACTTTGCTTGATTGTACTTAATTTTTCAAGAGTATTAACATAGGAAAATGGAACGTACTTCACCAGAGAATTATCTATGAAATAGGCACGAGTTTCAGATAATCATTAAGTGGAAATGACGTGTAGAGGGTAAAATTGCCAATGTAAATATGAGATTGCCTAAGTACCTACACGATCGATACTATGCTTGATTCAACTTAATATTTCAAGAACATTAACATAGGAAAATGGAATGTACATCACTAGAGAATTATCTTTGAAATAGGCACGAGTTTCAGACAATTCATTAAGTAGAAATGACGTTTAGAGGTTAAAATTGCTAAGTAAATATGACATTGCCTAAGTGCCTATAAGGTCGATACTATGCTTGATTCTGCCGAATATTTCAAAAACATAAACATAAGTAAATGGAACGTACTTCAGCAAAGGATTATCTATGCAATAGGCAGGAGTTTCAGACAATTCATCAAGTAGAAATGAGGTGGAGTGGGTAAAATTACCTAAATAAATATGAGATTACTTAAGTATCTATAAGATCGATACTGTGCTTGCTTCTACTCAATATTTCAAGAACATTAACATAGGAAAATGGAACATACTTCACCAGATAATTATCTATGAAATACGTACGAGTTTCAGACAATTCATTAAGTAGAAATGACGTTTAGAGGGTAAAATTGCCTAAGTAAATATGAAATTGCCTAAGTACCTATAAGGTCGATACTATGCCTGATTCGGCTTAATATTTCGAGAACAGTAATATAGGAAAATGGAACGTACTTCACTGGAGAATTATCTATGAATTAGACACGAGTTTCAGACAATTCATTATGTAGAAATGACGTTTAGAGGGTAAAATTGCCTAAGTAATTATGAGGTTGCCTAAGTACCTATAAGATCGATACTATGCTTGATTCTACTTAATATTTCAAGAACATAAACATAGGTAAACGGAACGTACTTCAGCAAAGTATTATCTATGCAATAGGCACGAGTTTCCGACAATTCATCAGGTAGAAATGAGGCAGAGTGGGTCAAATTGCCTAAATAAATATGAGATTGCTTAAGTACCTATAAGATCGATACTGTGCTTGATTCAACTTAATATTTCAAAAACATTAACATAGGAAAATGGAACGTACTTCACCAGAGAATTATCTATGAATTAGGCACGAGTTTCAGGCAATTCATTAAGTAGAAATGATGTTTAGAGGGTAAAATTGGCCAAGTAAATATGAGGTTGCCTAAGTACCTATAAGATCGATACTGTGCTTGATTCTACTTAATATTTCAAGAACATTAACATAGGAAAATGGAACGTACTTCCCAAGAGAATTATCTATGAAATAGGTACGAGTTTCAGACAATTCATTAAGTAGAAATGACGTTTGGAGGGTAAACTTGCGTAAGTAAATATGATATTGCCTAAGTACCTATAAGGTCGATACTATGCTTGATTCTACTTAATATTTCAAGAACATTAACATAGAAAAATGGAACGTACTTCACCAGAGAATTATCTTTGAAATAGGCTCGAGTTTCAGACAATTCCTTAAGTAGAAATGACGTTTAGAGGGTAAAATTGCCTAAGTAAATATGAGATTGCCTAAGTACCTATAAGGTCGATACTATGCTTGATTCTGCTTAATATTTCAAGAACATAAACATAGGTAAATGGAACGTACTTCGGTAAAGGATTATCTATGCAATAGGCACGACTTTCAGACAATTCATGAAGTAGAAATGAGGTGGAGAGGGTAAAATTTCCTAAATAAAAATGAGATTGCCTAAGTACCTATAAGGTCGATACAATGCTTGATTCTACTTAATATTTCAAGAACATAAACATAAGTAAATGGAACGTACTTCAGCAAAGGATTATCTATGCTATCGGCACGAGTTTCAGACAATTCATTGAGTAGAAATGACGTTTAGTAGGTGAAATTGCCTAAGTAAATATGAGATTGCCTAAGTACCCATAAGATCGATACTATTCTTGATTCTGCTTGATATTTTAAGAACATTAATATAGGAAAATAGAACGTACTTCACAAGAGGATTATCTATGCAATAGGCACGAGTTTCACACAATTCGTTGAGTAGAAAGGACGTTATAAGGGTAAAATGACCTAAGTAAATATGAGATTGCCTAAGTACCTATAAGTTCGATACTATGCTTGATTCTTCTTAATATTTCAAGAACATTAACATAGGTAAATGGAACGTACTTCGGTAAAGGATTATCTATGCAATGGGCACGACTTTCAGACAATTCATCAAGTAGAAATGAGGCGGTGTGGGTAAAATTGCCTAAATAAATATGAGATTGCCTAAGTACCATTACGATCGATACTATGCTTGATTCTACTTAATATTTCAAGAACATAAACTTAGGTAAATGGAACGTACTTCAGCAAAGGATTATCTATGCAATAAGCACGAGTTTCAGACAATTCATTGAGTAGAAATGACGTTTAGAGGGTAAAATTGCCTTAGTAAATATGAGATTGCCTAAGTACTTATAAGGTCGATACTATGCTTAATTCTGCTAAATATTTCAAGAACGTAAAGAAAGGCAAATGGAACGTACTTCAGCAAAGGATTATCAATGCAATAGGCACGAGTTTCAGACAATTCATCAAGTAGAATTGAGGTGGAGTGGGTAAAATTGCCGAAATAAATACGAGATTGGCTAAGTACCTATACAATCGATACTATGCTCGATTCTATTTAACACTTCAAGAACATAAACATAGCTAAATGGTACGTACTTCAGCAAACGTTTATCTATGCAATAGGCACGAGTTTCAGACAATTCATTGAGTAGAAATGACGTTCAGATGGTAAAATTGCCTAAGTAAATATGAGATTGCCTAAGTACCCATAAGATCGATACTATGCTTGATTCTGCTTAATATTTTAAGAACATTACTATAGGAAAATAGAACGTACTTCACAAGAGGATTATCTACGCAATAGGCACGAGTTTCAGACAATTCATTGAGTAGAAATGACGTTTAGAGGGTAAAATTGCCTAAGTAAATATGAGATTGCCTAAGTACCTAGAACATCGATACTGTGCTTGATTCTACTTAATATTTCAAGAACATTAACATAGGAAAATGCAATGTACTTCACCAGTGAATTATCTATGAAATAGGCACAAGTTTCAGACAATTCATTAAGTAGAAATGACGTTTAGTGGGTAAAATTGCCTAAGTAAATATGAGATTGCCTAAGTACCTATAAGGTCGCCACAATGCTTGATTCTGCTTAATATTTCAAGAACATAAACATAGGTAAATGGAACGTACTTCAGTAAATGATTATCTATGCTATACGCACGAGTTTCAGATAATTCATTGAGTAGAAATGACGTTTAGAGGGTAAAATTGCCTAAGTAAATATGAGATTACCTCAGTACCTATAAGATCGATACTGTGCTTGATTCTACTTAATATTTCAAGAATATTAACATAGGAAAATGGAACGTACTTGACCAGAAAATTATCTATGAAATAGGCACGAGTTTCAGACAATTCATTAAGTAGAAATGACGTTTAGAGGGTAAAATTCCCTAAGTAAATATGAGATTGCCTAAGTACCGATAAGATCGATACTATGTTTGATTCTACTCAATATTTCAAGAATATTAACATAGGAAAATGGAACTTACTTCACCAGAGAATTATCTATGAAATAGGCACGAGTTTCAGACAATTCATTGAGTAGAAATGACGTTTAGAGGGTAAAATTGCCTATGTAAATATGAGATTGCCTAAGTACCTATTAGATCGATACTGTTCTTGATTCTACTTAATATATCAAGAACATTAACATAGGAAAATGGAACGTACTTCACTAGAGAATTATCTATGAAGTCGGCACGAGTTTCAGATAATCATTAGGAAGAAATGACGTTTAGAGGGTAAAATTGCCTAAGTAAATATGAGATTGCCTAAGTACCTATAAGATCGATACTGTGTCTGATTGTACTTAATATTTCAAGAACATAAACATAGGTAAATGGAACGTACTTCAGCAAAATACTATCTATACAATCGGCACGAGTTTCAGACAATTCATTGAGCAGAATTAACGTTTAGAGGGTAAAATTGCCTAAGTAAATATGAGATGGCCTAAGTACCTATAAGATCGATACTGTGCTTGATTCTACTTAATAATTCAAGAACCTTAACATAGGAAAATGGAACGTACTTCACCAGAGAATTATCTATGAAGTAGGTACGAGTTTCAGACAATTCATTAAGTAGAAATGACGTTTAGAGGGCAAAATTGCCTAAGTAAATTTGACATTGCCTAAGTACCTATAAGGTCGACACTATGCTTGATTCTGCTTAATATTTCAAGAACATAAACATAGGTAAATGGAACGTACTTTATTAAAGGATTATCTATGCTATAGGCACGAGTTTCAGACAATTCATTGAGTCGAAATGACGTTTATAGGGTAAAATTGCCTAAGTAAATATGAAATTGCCTAAGTACCCATAAGATCGATACTCTGCTTGATTTTGCTTAATATTTCAAGAACATTAATATAGGAAAATAGAACGTAATTCACAAGAGAATTACCTCTCTACTAGGGATGAGTTTCAAACAATTCATTGAGTAGAAAGGACGTTTAGAGGGTAAAATTACCTAAGTAAATAGTGATTGCCTAAGTACCTATAAAATCGATACTGTGCTTGATTCTACTTAATATTTCAAGAACATTAACATAGGAAAATGGAACGTACTTCACTAGAGAATTATCTAAGAAATATGCACGAGTTTCAGACAATTCATTAAGTAGAAATGATGTTTAGAGACTAAAATTGCCTAAGTAAATATGAGATTGCCTAAATACCCATAAGATCGATACTATGCTTGATACTACTTAATATTTCAAGAACATTAATATAGGAAAATAGAACGTACTTCACAAGAGGATTATCTATGCAATAGGCACGAGTTTTAGACAATTCATTGAGTCGAAATAACGTTTAGTGGGTAAAATTGCCTAAGTAAATATGAGATTGCCTAAGTACCTATAAGATCGATACTATGCTTGACTCTACTTAATATTTCAAGAACATTAGCATAGAGAAATGGAACGTACTTCACCAGAGAATTAAGTATGAAATAGGCACGAGTTTCAGACAATTCATTAAGTAGAAATGACGTTTAGAGGGTAAAATTACCTAAGTAAATATGAGATTGCCTAAGTACCTATAAGGTCGATACTATGCTTGATTCTGCTTAATATTTCAAGAACATAAACATAGATAAATGGAACGTACTTCAGCAAAGTATTATCTATGCAATAGGCACGAGTTGCAGACAATTCATCAAGTAGAAATGAGGCGGAGTGGGTAAAATTGCCTAAATAAATATGTGATTGCTTAAGTACCTATAAGATCGATACTGCGCTTGATTCAACTTAATATTTCAAGAACATTAACTTAGGAAAATGGAACGTACTTCACCAGAGAATTATCTACGAATTAGGCGCGAGTTTCAGACAATTCATTAAGTGGAAATGACGTTTAGAGGGTAAAATTGCCTAAGTAAATATGAGGTTGCCTAAGTTCCTATAAGATCGATACTGTGCTTGATTCTACTTAATATTTCAAGAACATAAACATAGGTCAATGGAACATACTTCTGGAAAGGATTATCTATGCAATAGGCACGAGTTTCAGACAATTCATCAAGTAGAAATGAGGCAGAGTGGGTAAAATTGCCTAAATAAATATCAGATTGCTTAATTACCTATAAGATCGATACTGTGCTTGATTCAACTTAATATTTCAAGAACATTAACATAGGAAAATGGTACGTACTTCACCAGAGAATTATCTATGAATTAAGCACGAGCTTCAGACAATTCATTAAGTAGAAATGACATTTATAGGGTAAAATTGCCTAAGTAAATATGAGGTTGCCTAAGTACCTATAAGATCGATACTGTGCTTGATTCTACTTAATATTTTAAGAACATTAACATATGAAACAGAAGATTCAGACGATTCAGAAGATTCATCGTCTAGAAGCTTCATAAGAAGATTCATTAGAAGATTCAAATGATTCATCAGAAGATTTAGACGATTCAGAAGATTCATCGGAAGATTCGGTTGTAACAAACGCGGAAAAACAAACACAGAACACAAGGATTTACCTGGTTCGATCAAGGTGATCTGTGTCCACGGACGAGGCAAAACAAGATTCCACTATGTTTAAAGAGTGTACTGATTACAACCTTGGGAACAAAATAAAAAGAGCCCCCAAAAAAAGATTCATCAGAAGAACAACATTCAGAAGATTCAGACGATTTAGACAATTCAGAAGAAGATTCAGAAGATTCATCGTCTAGAAGATTCAGAAGATTCATCAGATGATTCGAACGATTCAGAAGAAGATTCAGAGCATTCAGAAGAAGATTCAGAAGATTCATCGTCTAGAAGATTCAAACGATTCAGAAAGATTCAAATGATTCATCAGAAGATTTAGACGATTCAGAAGATTCTTAAGAAGATTCAGACGATTCAGAAGAAGATTCAAAAGATTCATCGTCTAAAAGATTCATCAGAAGATTCTGTTGTAACAAACGCAGAAAAATAAACACATTAGGATTTACCTGGTTCGATCAAGGTGATCTACGTCCACGGGCGAGGCAAATCAAGATTTCACTATGTTTAAAGAGTTTACTGATTACAACCCTAGCAATAGTATAAAAACAGCCCACAAAAAATGATTCATCCGAAGAATCAGAAGAAGATTCATCAGAAGATTCAGACTATTCAGAAGATTCATCAGAAGATTAAGACGATTTAGAAGAAAATTCATCAGATTCATCAGAAGATTAAGAAGAAGATTCAGACGATTCAGAAAAAGATTCATTAGAAGATTCAGATGATTCAGAGGAAGATTCAGAAGATTCATCGGGAAATTCTGTTGTAACAAACGCGGAAAAACAAACACAGAAGACACGGATTTACCTAATTCGATCAAGGTGATCTACGTCCACGGGTGAGGCAAAACAAGATTTCACTATGTTTAAAGAGTGTACTGATTACAACCCTAGCAACAGTATAGAAAGAGCCCCCAAAAAAAGATTCATTAGAAGAATCTGAAGAAGAAGATTCAAAAGATTCATCAGAAGATGTAGAAAAAGATTCAGAAGATTCAGACGATTCAGAAGAAGATTCAAACGATTCATCAGAAGATTCAGACGATTCAGAAGATTCTGAAGAAGATGCAGAAGATTCATCATCAAGAACATGATTCAGAAGAAGATTCAGACGATTCATCGTCTAGAAGATTAATCAGAAGATTCTGCTGTAACAAACGTGGAAAAATAAACACAGAACACAAGGATTTAACCGGTTCGATCAAGGTGACCTACGTCCACGGACGAGGCAAAATAAGATTTCACTATGTTTAAAGAGTATACTGATTACAACCCTAGGAATAGTATAAAAAGAGCCCCCAAAAAATATTCCTCAAAAGAAGAAGATTCAGAAGATTCAGACGATTTAGAAGATTCAAACGATTCAGAAGAAGATTCAGAAGATTCAGGAGAAGATTCACCAGAAGATTCAGACGATTTACAAGAAGATTCAAAAGATTCATCGTCTAGAAGATACATAAGAAGATTCAGAAGAAAATTCAGAAGATTCATCAGAATATTTTGACGATTCAGAATAAGATTTAGAAGATTTAGAAGAAGATTCGTAAGATTCATCAGAAGATTCAGAATATTCATCAGAAGATTCAGAAGATTCAGCGTCTAGAAGATTCATCAGAAGATTCAGACGATTCAGAAGTAGATTCAGATGATTCATCAAAAGATTCAGACGATTCAGAATATTCATTAGACGATTTAGAATATTCAGGCGATTCAGAAGAAGATTCAGATGATTTATCAGAAGATTCGTCAGAAGATTTAGATGATTCATAAGAAGATTCAGAAGATTCAGACGATTCATAAGAAGATTCAAACGATTCAGAAGAAGATTACGTTGATTCATCAGAAGAGTCAGACGATTCAGAAGAAGGTTCATAAGATATATCAGAAGATTCAGACGATTCAATAGAAGATTCAGAAGATTCAGACGATTCAGAAGATTCGTTATCTACAAGATTCATCAAAAGATTCTGTTGTAACAAATGCGGAAAAATAAACACAAAACACAAGCATTTACCTGGTTCGATCAAGGTGATCTACCTCCACGGGCGACGCAAAATACGATTCTACTATGTTTAATGAGTGTACTGATTACAACCTTAGCAACAATATAAAATTAGCCACAAAAAAAGATTTATCGGAAGAATCAGAAGAAGAAGATTTAGAAGATTCATCAGAAGATTCAGACGATTCAAAAGAAGATTCAGCAGACGATTTAGGCGATTCAGAAGAAGATTCAGAAGAAGATTCAGAAGATTCATCGTATAGAAGATTCATCAGAAGATTTTGACGATTCAGAAGAAGATTCAGATGATTCATCGGAAGATTCTGTTGTAACAAACGCGAAAAAACAAACACAGAGCACAAGGATTTACCTAGTTCGATCAAGGTGATCTACGTCGATGGGTGAGGCCAAATAACATTTCACTATGTTTAAAGAGTGTACTGATTACAACCCTAGCAACAGTATAAAAAGAGCTCCCAAAAAAAGATTCATCAGAAGAATCTGAAGAAGAAGATTCAGAAGATTCAGAAGATTCATCAGAAGATTTAGACGATTCAGAAGAAGATTCAAAAGATTCATCAGAAGATTCAGACGATTCAGAAGAAGATTCAGATGATTCAGAAGATTCATCGTCTAGAAGAAGATTCAGAAGATTCAGACGATTCAGAAGACGATTCAGAAGATTCATCGTCTAGAAGATTCATCGAAAGATTCTGTTGTAACAAACGCGGAAAAACAAACACAAAACACAAGGATTTACCTGGTTCGATCAAGGTGATCTACATCCACGGACGAGGCAAAACAAGATTCCACTATGTTTAAAGAGTGTACTGATTACAATCCTAGGAATAGTATAAAAAGAGCCCCCAAAAAAAAGATTCATCAGAAGAAGAAGATTCAGAAGATTCAGACGATTCAAAAGTAGATTCAGAAGATTCATCAGAAGATTGAGACGATTCAAAAGAAGATTCAGAAGATTCAGACAATTCAGAAGAAGATTCAAAAGATTCATCGTCTAGAAGATACATCAGAAGATTCGACGATTCAGAAGAAGATCCAGAAGATTTAGAAGAAGATTCAAAAGAAGATTTAGACTATTCAGAAGAAGATTCAGAAGATTCATCGTCTAGAAGATTCATCAGAAGATTCAGACGATTCAAAAGACGATTCAGATGATTCATTAGAAGATTTAGATGATCAGAAGATTCATCAGAAGATTCAGACGATTCAGAAGAAGATTCAGATGATTTATCAGAAGATTCGTCAGAAGATTCAGACGATTCAGAAGAAGATTCAGACGATTCAGACGATTCAGAAGAAGATTACGTCGATTCATCAGAAGATTCAGAAGAGTCAGACGATTCAAAAGAAGATTCATATGATTCATCAGAAGATTCAGAAAATTCAGAAGAAGATTCAGACGATTCAAAAGAAGA
The DNA here is from genome assembly GCA_029784005.1 of Lenwebbia sp. NSW1173648. Classification (NCBI taxonomy): domain Eukaryota; kingdom Viridiplantae; phylum Streptophyta; class Magnoliopsida; order Myrtales; family Myrtaceae; genus Lenwebbia; species Lenwebbia sp. NSW1173648. The sequence continues at coordinate 377,326 of JARCGZ010000002.1, forward strand.
TTTAGAAGATTCATCATCTAGAAAATTCATCAGAAGATTCAGAAGATTCGTCTGAAGATTCTATTGTAACAAATGCGAAAAATATAAACACAGAACACAAAGATTTACCTGGTTCGATCAAGGTGATCTATGTCCACGGGCGAGGCAGAAGAAGATTTCACTATGTTTAAAGAGTGTACTGATTACAACCCTAGCAACAGTTTAAAAATAGCCCACAAAAAAAGGTTCATCCAAAGAATCAGAAGAAGAAGATTCGGAAGATTCATCAGAAGATTCGGACGATTCAGAAGAAGATTCAGAAGATTCAGAAGAACATTCAGAAGATTCATCGTCTAGAAGATTCAGAGGAAGTTTCAGAAGATTCATTAGAAGATTCAGATGATTCGTCAGAAGATTTAGACGATTCAGAAGAAGATTCAGAAGATTCATCGGAAAATTCTGTTGTAACAAATGCGGAAAAACATACACAGAACACAAGAATTTACCTAGTTCGTTCAATTTGATCTACATCCACGGGTGAGGCCAAACAAGATTTCATTATGTTTAAAGAGTGTACTGATTACAACCCTAGCAACAGTATAAAAAGAGCCCCCAAAAAAAGATTCATCAGAAGAATCTGAAGAAGAAGATTCAAAAGATTGATCAGAAGATTTAGAAGAAGGTTCATAAGATTCATAAGAAGATTCAGACGATTCAGAAGAAGATTCAAAAGATTCATTAGAAGATTCAGACGATTCAGAAGAAGATTCAGAAGGTTCAGAATAAGATTCAGAAGATTCATCGTCTAGAAGAAGATTCAGAAGATTCTTACGATTCAGAAGAAGATTCAGACGATTCAAAAGACGATTTAGAAGATTCATCGTCTAGAAGATTCATCAGAAGATTCTATTGTAACAAACGCGGAAAAACAAACTCAAAACACAATGATTTACCTGGTTCGATCAAGGTGATCTACGTCCACGGACGAGGCAAAACAAGATTCCACTATGTTTAAAGAGTTTACTGATTACAACCCTAGGACAGTATAAAAAGAGCCCCCAAAAAAAGATTCATCAGAAGAAGAAGATTCAGACGATTCAGAAGAAGATTTAAAAGATTCATCGTCTAGAAGATACATCAGAAGATTCAGAAGAAGATTTAGAAGATTCAGACGATTCAAAAGAAGATTCAGAAGATTCAGACGATTTATAAGAAGATTCAGACGATTCAGAAGAAGATTACGTTGATTCATCAGACGATTCAGAAGAAGATTCATATGATTCATCGAAAGATTCAGACGATTCAGAAGAAGATTCAAAAGATTCAAAAGATTCAGAAGAAGATTCAGACGATTCAGAAGAAGATTCATCGTATAGAAGATTCATCAGAAGATTCAGAAGATTCATCAGAAGATTCTGTTGTAACAAACGCGTAAAAATAAACACAGAACACAAAGATTTACCTGGTTTGATCAAGGTGATCTCCGTCCACGGACGAGGCAAAACAAGATTTCACTATGTTTAAAGAGTGTACTGATTACAACCCTAGCTACTGTATAAACACAGCCCACAAAAAAAGATTCATCCGAAGAATCAGAAGAAGAAGATTCAGACGATTCAAAAGAAGATTCATCAGAATTCGAATCCAAGATTAATTCTGTCCAAAATAGGGCAGATCGCCAATTAAGTTCCGTCGCGCCGTTTGGTCACAAGTTTAGCTCTAATCGCCAAGCCACTTCACATACTCTTCATTAACACACTAATATACATCGTAGCATGTATAAACGAAAAATTCAAGCCAAGGCGACACCCCATTCAACCTTGAACAGAACCGGACAGCACCTCCCCAGAACAAGGCCAATTTGGTTCTGCTCTAGTCCACACTAATCAGTCCATAATTCATTCTAAGCTTCAATTTAATGCGAAGCCAACTTGTCAAAACCTTGTTCTGTATGAATAATATGTTCACCAAAAATTTGAAGCCAAATGGACACCCTAAAGACCTCCAATTAAACCAATCCTTTCAAGTGTGTAAAACAGTCAAATTCTGCTCTTTAAAACACGTCTCAAAACAGCTTTGAACACCCATCAATTCTCAACTAAAATTATCATTCTAACTCATCCAAGTCACATACTATATGTCTAGAACATCTCACAAAAATTTTGAAGCAAAATGAGCTCTTGAAACCGTTGTAAGAGAGCTCTCTCTCAAACCTGTCAGATTCAATCCCGACTGGACCTTTGTCCATTCAATCAGACATACTGGAAAAAATACCTTGCCAAATTGAGTTCATAATATGTTCCTGGAAATCCAAGACAACAAGCTTTCTGATGGAAGTGGTCTTACCTTAAACCGATATCAGACGAAGAAGTTACGGCCGGAACAGTGAAGGGCGTCGGGGCTTGTCGGGCTGCGCGATTTTCTGTGGGTTCTGCAAATGAAGAGGAAAATGGGGCTGGCGTGGAGAGCAAGTGTGGGATTTTACTCAGACGAAGCCAAAAGGGAGAGAGAGAGAGAGTCTTAAGCTTCAATTATTGGCTTAGTCACACATGGAATAGTGAAACACATGGTCAATTAAGACCAAAACTCCAAAATTTGACACTTGTCCTCATATTAATAATATCACAAGAGCATTGACCAACCTTGACTTCTTCTTCTTCTTCAAATTTCGGTAGCCTAAGGGGAAACAAAAGACCAAAATACCCTTAGATCACTTAAGGCAAAGTTAATGCTTGAGGGGTAAAATGGTCATTTTATACTTGTCGTCCAAAAATTCTGATTTTTCCCAATCAAACTACTATCGATGAGGCGACGTCCGATTCAAGACCAAAATTGGAATTCTTCATTTCCATTTTCCCTACTTCGAGAATCCATTTCCTAATTCATTTTCCTTCAAACGTAACTTCAGTTCATCTCAAACTGACGGGCGGCTTCTGTAGTGACATTACGCGTATCGACTCCGTGATTTTCATCACTCCTAGGCTTACTCAAGTTAGGGTCATTTTGGTTGTCATGTAATTGCGAAGATTTATTACTAGTCCATTATGTCTCGATCGTAAGAATCCGATTTACGAAAATTTCGCAAATTATACATTGGTTAAGCGGAATCACCCGCGCTCCAATCGTATAACACTAGCAAAGGATTCCATAGTCGTTCTTAGATCGACCTTTATTGGCTCTAAATATTCCCTCGGCAATCCTTATGGTCAAAATGCTAATTCTCATTCGAGTTTCCTAGGTCCACGTACATTGTCATGTTTTAACCTTTCCCTTTTGGTTAGTATACTTGAGATTGATCAGATCCAAGCGAAATAAAACTGAATTACATCAATAGATAATCTTCATTCAATAGTCTCGAAACGGTTTGACATTTAGAATGTCACAATATTTGTTATCATTATTGATGCCTATGAGTTTGTATGACATTTATGCATATTAATGCTTAGTGCATTATATTAAGAAAGTATGTCGGACAGATAAGAGATTAGCCCACTCACACGGGTAATCGTCTCTATTTACTGTGTGATAAATAGAGATCAGACGATTTCAAGCTTATTATCTAAGTGATAATTGAGAGCTCAAGCTTGAAATTTTTTATGTCGCCTTAACAGGAGTGTTAAGATGAGGTCATAATAAGTTATGCCCGAAAGTGTAGTAACTATGTATTTCACTTTATTTGTCTTTGATGCCAGATGTGAGTTCTAACGGATTCTTTAAAGAGAGAAGATTTGTGAACTCAAGTTAGACATTGGGAATGTCTGAACTATCATCTGTACGGTATTAAATGTTGAGACATACGCTCTATGGGAAAAGAGAGAATACCATAATACGTACTTCATATTACATATGCACAAGACGACCAAGAAGAGTTGGCAAGAGTATTGATCTCAACTCTATAGTCGTGTGAGACTCTTGAGGATATGAGTTCCTTAGCTTAGTGTTCTCACGACTCTAACCTATTCTTGAAATTTTGATTCAGTGTTTGCTATCCTAGAGTGTTGCCAATGATCATGGATGATTCGATCTAGCAGGACATTTCTAGAAAATCGAATTGAGTTGAAATAGAGAGATTTTAAGGAAGGAGGAAGATCAATTCATTGTTGATGTCACATTATAATTTTGTGTTCACAGATCGACCCATTATGATTATATGAGTGTAATCGTAATGGTGAATACAATACATATCAAACTCTTGAAGAGATCATGAGAGATATAAATGTGATTGATTGATCTAGGGTACCGCATACTGGATCTACTCTAAATTATAATGCCCAATGTGAGCTGTTATATATTCCTAACAGATGTATAGCAACGAGCTCTCAGAGTATGTTGGTCGCACGGATTATTTGCCCATATGAACTTCACAGTGAGAAGAGAAATAGATATGTTTGGCCCTTTATGGGCGAATGGGAGATGTTTGGAAAGATTGCGCCCATTAAGGGCAAAATCAACCCATGCCTTTATTGCGATAATTGATTGTAATTAAGAGGATTTTATTTCCTTTTCAATAAAAGAGAGACTGGAGATAGTGTCTCTTGGTTCTTTCAATCCAACAAAAAACTCTCTCGGTAAAAACTCTCTCGAAAAACGATCGATCGACGGATCCGGATCATTTTTTCACCTACGATTGGGGCTCTTAATCTGTGGAAATCGAGGTATGTTCATTAATCATGATATGCCTCTACGATCAGTGATACAAGTTGATTCTAGGGCATATTGATCTATGAGTAATCTGCTGCATATATGTACGTATATGATGATTGTGGTTGTCGTTTCGTTATAATCCGCAAGTTACGCCATGGGTATGTAAATCTATATTTTTCCACTTCGTTTATAGATCTGGATTAGCGATTGCATGTTTTATTCATCAATCTTAAAATCAGAACATTCTCGTGGATAAAAATCTAAATTTTTTAGTTATAGTCCTCACTTAGCCGAATTTGACTTGTGGGTGATTCTTGATGGTTTAGATAATTATCTCTTGCACGTTGGCTATTGATTTTACCTTATCCTATGACTATCTAATAATCTTTTTATACTATGGATAAGATTGTGCTGAATTGGACCTTATCTCATTTGATCTCATGCTTATCAAGTTGGTTGGAATGCTTATCTTGTGGTTTTATGGATAAAATTTGATTTTGTGGATGAGATTTGTCGGCTTGGATAATTATCCAAATTTTTGAAAATTATCTAAAAATAATTTCCAAATTTTAAAGATAATTTTTTTCAAGAATGAATTTTGGTGAGGAAAGGTGGCCCACCTCACAATTTCGGCCATCCCTCTTACTTTTCGAAAATAAAAGGAAATAAAAAAAGTCAAGTTAAGCTTGATTGTCTTTATTTGGTCATGTTTGTTTGGTTTTTATTTTATGGTATGGTTTGCACATTTATAAACAAACATCCCATAATATATGCTCCCTTATGCGCCTTGTCCCTTCGGTAAAAAATGAATTACTTGCCTTAGCCACAATCTTGTGAAATGGGATGGTAATTCGTATGGAATTTCATGGTCCGCCCTTTGAAAATAAGGGATGATGTCATTCTATACACTAATCCGCATACTGACTTGAAGTTAAGAGTACGTAGCGGATAAATTCCCTTCGACCCTAAACTTTGGGTACGAGCGAGTTAATCGAAATATTCGGAATTAAAGGTATATTATGGGCATTTTTGTTCAATCCTTTGTTTGTTTAAGTTTTCAAAAAAGGAAGGAAAAACAAAACAAAAAATCATTTTTCGAGTATCATGTGGTCCGTTCCATTTTCTAAATCATTCGATTCACAAACATTCGATAAAAATGATTTTTCATGAAATCTGATACCGAAAGGGCATTAAATTCTTCAAATTAATGTAACCAAGTCTCCGGACTCACTTTCTCTGATTCGTAGAAATAAATTAGTTCTCCCGCTAATTTATTTAGGTTTTCTAATCGACCTACCAAGAAAAAATTAGTGGCAGCTCCAATTAAATAATTTTTTCATGAATAAATCTAAGTTGCGATTTGGTATGGGCTTCGGAGGGTCTGAGTTAGGTTAGTTAAATAATTAACCTGATAATCCATTAACCTAAGGTTTTTTCCTAAAAATTTTAGGTTGCGACAGCTTGGCGACTTCGCTGGAGAATAGATTGTTTTATTTTTTTGAAAAAATAAAGGGTTACCGAATTTTTAAATCAATTTTTCGGAAATTAACTTGATTTTTTCAACAACAAAAAAAGAAAAACCATAAATTTTTCGAAAAAACAAAAATTACGGACTTAGGCCATTTGATTGTCATGAGTCATCCTTGAATTGATTGTGGGTGCTTCTTGATTTCTGGATTAATTTTCATGGACTATACTTTAATGGTGGTGAATTACTTTAATTGACCATGGTTTGTCCTTGAATTTCTGATCATTTCCTAAAGGTCTACTTGATATTTTATATTGAATTTAATTGCTTTATTTTATTGCAACATGCCATGATTGAGTGAATTATACCTGTTGTACATGATTCATGCATTGCATCAAACTTTAAAATGTTAGATGAGCCTAGGATAGCGTCTGGGCAAAACTCTCCCTGGCCTCAGGATGGAAGAGTGGATGACCTTGCCTTCGACCCCGACTATGTCAAGGGTTCCCCGCACTGGCCTAAATATAATGGCACGAGCGGAATTCTTGACATCCCCAAGCTTAAATGTGTTAATTAAGGACCCCAATCTATGGGTACGATTTGCCCTATAAAGCTCTAAAAACTTGACTAATGATGCATGCATGAACATCATTCCATTTGTCTCTGAATTCATGATGGTTGTTTTGTTATGCATATCCTCGTCCTGTACTTAATTTGAGTAGATCCATGGCTATTAGGTTGTCGTTGTGTTGGTCTATCACTTCATGGGGCACGACAACATCCGCACTGTTATTATGTTCAAGGCCGACCTGGCTGATTGGTTGGCACTGCTCGATCAGATAGCACGCGAGTATGTGGAGTGCAGACTAGGGAAATTGATTTTGTTGCTTGACATCAAGGTTCGTGCTGGGATTATTCATGCATTGGCGCACTGTTGGGTCCCTAAGATGGCCACATTCCTACTTGGTAAGCATGAGTTCACACCTACCTTAGAGGAGTATAGCGTGCTCATTGGTAAGTCCTTGGACTATGAACTCATTCGTCCATACTTGGGAGATGATTCCTCCATGGTTTTAGCCGAGTTCCTAAAAGTTGAGATTTCCGCCTTCCGGATGGTTTTGAAAGCAAATTATAGGAATTGCCCATTCTCTTTTTTGATTGATTGCTTCAATAAAGCCGATTCTTTGCAAAAAGGAAAGGTTTTCACGCTTGCCTTCTTCGGATTGATGGTGTTCCTCCACCATAAGAACTCTGTCAATCCGAGCATGGCTCATTTTGCTCAACAAGTTTGCGAAGAAAAGAATTTTGTTGTGGCCGTGCTTCCCGAGGCATTCATCTCTTTGAACAAGTATAGACGAGGCAAGGCCAAGGTTTTGCGAGTACCGGCCGAACATTTTCAAGTCTGGTTTCTTTCTCATATTAAAGAATGTCAAAAGCTTGTGTCGATTGACGAGCTTAGGAACTTTTCCCTCTAATGGTCATTTTCAGAAATAAACAAGAAGAGTGTCCTGATTATCATTTTTCTGAATGGCTAAACCTCATGAGGAATTTGACTGCCAAGTCTCTCTAATGGCACGCTAGCTGATTTCAAGGTAAGGTGGCTCGTCTTACTTCGGGGCAAGTTGGACCAGTTCCTTTGTTGGGTTTCACCGGAACAGCAGAATATTATCCTCCTCCCGTCATACTGCAGTTTGGATGCGTGCAGAATATGCCTCCACCTCTTCCATCCGAGCAAGTCCACTTGAACTTCGAGAATCTCATACCGGAGCACGAGGAGATAGTCATTACTACTTGCTACTTATGGGCAGCTTGTCACCCCACGAAGCTGAGTTTCCCAAGGAAGCCGTTAGAGCCCACTGATGAGGTGTATCGATCCACGATGGAGTACCACTTGAAGCACTCCATTACCGAAGCCTGGCACCCAAAGCTTCCCGATATCACCCCGACACAGTACATGAACAACAAGCTTAGACGATTGCTGGCCGAAGCATATGAAGAGATTATGATGGTTAGGAAGGCACTCAAGCGAGCGAATGGCGAAGCCGGACCATCGAAGCGTCCCCGGAAGTGATAGATTTAGTCCAGTCTAATCGAGTCGTGTCTTTTCAATTATGTTATTTCAATTCTAGTTAGTTTATTTAGGGCGTCTAAGTCATGAGTCCTTGAGAAGTAGTACTTTTTATTTCAATTTCAGTTTAATGAAGCATCCTGATTCTAGTCGACCTTGTTCCGTTGTGCGATTTTTCTGATTTTCTCCATCTAGATCTGGCACTAATTTTCTTCATAGGAAATCTCCGAAGGGCCTTAACTACCACTTCAAAAAATTTCGGACAGATCTGATATGTTTTCCACTTATTGAGGAATTAATGGCCAAGATGGAATGGGCTAGAATTTCACCCACTTTCTGACTATGGGCTCGTTTCATCATTTTTCACTATCGAAAGAATTTTTTCATCAAATCACAAAACATGAAAGTTTAAGATTGGGCTTTTAACTAAAGGCCTACAAATTTTTGGACTCTAATTCCCATATTTGATGACCCATTCGTTCTTTAAACAGAAGCCGGATGAAACAGTTTTCTGCGCGAAGTTTTTCCAAAGAAGTATTAAACTGTATTGATTCATATATTTTCAGCCTTGATATAAAACATGAATCGACTCGTCTTATCCACTCCTCATACTGATCATATTTACACACTTTTGCAGGTAATCTAACATGGATACCCTACGTACATATATCACCCGGTCAGTGGCAAGGAAAATGGCTGACAAGGTCGAGATCAATGCAATAGTCCAAGAGGCTCTCAAGGAGCAGATGGATGCAATGAACGAATGATTCGAAGGGATGCTATCGCAAGCAATGGAAACATTGGCGACTAATTTCGCGATCAAATTGCAACCGTCCAGCTCAGCTCCTTCACCCGTGGCACCTCCTCCAGTGAACAATCCTGACAAAGGTATCAACATTGGTCCGACATATACACTACCACTTAAGGATGTTATTTTTGCTGGTGCCAGCTCGGGAACGTCACTTGTAGTCTGTGACATCCTCAAATTCGACCCTATTCTGGATGTAATGAAATATTGATTTTAATCGATGCGCTGTTAGTAATTCTCGCTCTGAATTGATCACTCACGAGAGGCTAACCGAAGGGGAAAGGCTATTAAGGAATTAAGTACGCACGACCTGAGAACTCAACCACGGATTGATAATTCGACCATAAGGATTGACGAGGGACGATTGTGAGCCAGTATGGACCGATCAAGGAACAATTATAGAATGTTTTGTCAATAGTATGCAATCGGATCGCGGGTGATTCCGCTTGACCATTGTATGGATTGCGAATGATTCTAAATTAATTTCTAATGATCGCGTACATTGGAACTAGTGATTGATCCCTCGCAATTACATGACAACCGAGGTCGTCCATGGTTCGAGAAAGCTTAGACGTGGATTGATGTCGAATCAACCACGGGTCAAATACGCGTAACTCCTAAAAGCCGCCTGTTAGTTTGAGATATTCTAAAGTTGCAATCGATTGATCTTGATCATGAATTAGAATCCGAATTTGGGCATCGAATCTTTGAGGATCTTAAGACTAAAATATTGGACATCGCCTTATCGAACGACCTATTTATCGATTTGCTCGAGACTCTCGGAAAAGGATTATCGGACCGAGATTCGAAGCCCGCGAGGACGTCGGGCCGGGCGAAGGCCCATTAGGTCTCAAGCCCATTAGTGTTTGGCCAAGTGAGCCCAAGACCAATCCAAATGGGCCCAAGTAAGCCCATCTTAAACCTTTAAGCCCATTAAGCTTTACTAAAGCCCATTTCTATTCATCAAGCCCAAGTTAGATGTATATGGACCCGTACAAATACTAGCTCATATACGCGTATAATACTTTATACTATACTTTGAGAAATTACCAAAATGCCCTTGGTGAGAAATTACCATTTTACCCTTCTTGCATTTATGGATGTGAGACAAAAGCCATCATGGAAGAAGACTTTAGAGGCTTTGTAATCATGAAGAAGATGAGATAAGATGTGCTCTTGCTTTTAGTAAAATATCAAGAAGCAAATATCTCATTTGGATCTCTCTCTTTCTCTCTTCTCTCTCTCTTTCTCACGTGAACTCTCTCCCTCCCTCTCTCACGTTTTTCCTCTTGGCCAGCCCTCAACCATCACCATTTTAGCTCTTTAGAGGTTGTTTTATGGGTTAGAATCGTCACCAAGCGCCACCGTGACCTCCCGTGACCGTACGTCGCTCATTTGAGCCGGTTTCGCCGCCGAACCGAGCCCAACGGCGCCAAAACAGCCCCTGCCGGTTCTGTGCAGCTGCTGTCCAGCCGTTCATCATCGTCTCGTGTTGTTTTTAAGGCAAGCCACGCGTAGCCCTCGCCGCCGCCGATGCGCCCGTGTCTTCGGTTTCGCTAACGGGTGAGTTTTCGCCCTAATCCCTCAATTAGTAGGCTAAACTTGATTAGGATGTGTTTAGATTAGATTAATTGTGTTTAGTGCTAATTAAGTAAGGATTAGTTGATAAGCTATCATGTTTAGTTGATAAGCTATCATGATTTTGCGATAAGCTATCTTGTGTATACGATAGGCTATCATGGCTTTTGCGATAAGCTATCGTGGTTTGGGCGATAAGCTATCGAGGTTTGAACGATAGGCTATCGAGGTTTGGACGATAAGCTATCGTGGTTTGAACGATAAGCTATCAAGGTTTGAACGATAAGCTATCGAGGTTTGGACGATAAGCTATCGTGGTTTGAAGTGATAAGCTATCACTATATAGGTGATAAGTTATCACTAATAGATGATAAGCTATTGCTATATAGGCGATAAGCTATCGGTTTATTATATATTTAATATTTTCTTATTAAATAATTAGATTTTTAGAAATTAAATATTAATGCTTTATTAATATTTTCGGGTAGTCCTAATATTAATTCGTGTTAGTTTATGCTCGAATTTATTATGCAGACATTGAGAATTGCTGTATTAATTGAATTGCATAGCTAATTAAATTGAATGGCTATTTTCGATAAATGAATGGTGCATGTGATTCAATTATTGCATATTGAGCATGAGAGTTGCATTAGTATGAGAGTTGCCCGGATAAGCCGGAAGACCCCCGTAGAGAGACGGGCGTGCCCTCGATCGGCCGTAATTGATCGAAAGGATAACTGCCCGGATAAGCCGGAAGACCCCCGTAGAAAGACGGGCGTGCCCTCGATCGGCCGTAATTGATCGAATAAGTAATACCTGGTTAAGCCAGAAGACCCCCGTACAGGAACGGGCGTGCCCTCGATCGGCCGTAATTGATCGAATGAATAATGCCCGGTTGAGCCGGAAGACCCCCGTGTGAGTACGGGCGTGCCCTCGATCGGCCGTAATTGATCGAATGAATGCCTGAGAGGCCGTAATGATTGAAAGACGTCTGAGTGTACTGACTGGTGAGAAGCTGACGGGTGTTCAGTTTGTGTTGAGTACATTTTGCATATCATGGTTTAAGACGTATCGGCTGTGTGCCGAGGCAAGGTTCAGTTGCCTATAATTGTATGATGACATGCTTGTGAGTATCGTATGATGTTGCATGCTTTAGATGCGTCCGAGTTGAGTTGACCTCCTAATCGAGGCTTAGGTCGTAGACTCGCTGAGATTTTATCTCATTTGTTGTTGTTAACCATTTTTCAGGACCTTAACGACGGTGAGTACTATGAGGTGGTACTCTGAGGTGGACGTACAAGTCAACCTCCTTTTGAGTTGCTTGGAGTAGTGTTAACCCCACCCCTTTGTTGTATGCGTGGTCTGCTAGGAAGCAGCCTTGTGATAGGCTTGTATGTTGTAATCTTCCTAGGGTTAGCAGTAATTAAATAAAATGAGCTTGGATGTTGATATTGGCTGTTTCTCTTTCTGACTATCCCTGTTGTTATGTTTGTCTGGGGAAGCATATTGTTTCCGCATGCGCTTAATTAAAAGATAAAAATAATGGGTCGGTGACGAGTCCTGGGGCGTCGCAACTTAACGACCGAGAAGGGATGTGGCGTGCCCGATGGGTACGGGGCGTGACATCCCCGTTTAAGTGGTATCAGAGCAAGGTCAGCTCGATCCAAGTTTGGTCGAGATTTGGAGTGATAAGGAGCGATGAGTTTTGGGATAGTTCTTTAGGAAAAACAAATCATGCTTGTGATTGAATTACATCTTATTTTATTTAAGGTGTTCGTCTGTGGTTCGCTGCTTAAGATCGTTAGCTTGAGTTGGCGATATAGGTCTCTAATTCCTTGATGGAATTATGTAACAGGTTTAGTGAGAATCCTTTGAGATGAGTTACCGTGGAAGAGGAACTCGAGGCAGGCCTAATGCTCAGGCAAGAGCAGCGGAGGAAACCGACATGGCAAGAGTCTTGCGGGCCCTAGAGAATATTGGGAATATGATCGGGCAGCAGGCTCAGAATCAATCAGCCGCTGCTGCTGTGGCCGCTACAACTGCTGCTGCTGCGGCTACTGCTGCCGCTGCCGCTGCTGCCGCACCTGTTGAAGTCCCGTTGGCTGGGAACGGGAATGGGGATCGACCAATGCATAAGCTAGTTGAGCAGTTTCTAAAGCTGCATCCGCCACAGTTCTCTGGCGCAGGCGATCCGGAGGCAGCAACCCTTTGGGTTAGGGAACTAGAGAAGGGTTTTAACTTATTGAGGTGTTCTGAGGAAGAGAAGGTAACGTTAGCGGTGTACCAGCTGCAGGGTAACGCTAGCACCTGGTGGGAAGCCACTCGAAGGAGAATCTTTCCCGAAGGTACGGTTCCGGTGTGGAATGCCTTCGTGGAAGCTTTTAATGGAAAGTACTTCTCTGACTGCGCAAGGGAACAGAAAATGGCTGAGTTTCAACGGCTTCGTCAGAACCATTTGTCGGTTGATCAATATGAGGCAAAGTTCGCTGAATTGTCTCAGTATGCGCCAAGATGGGTTGAGGACCCGATCGAAAGGGCAAGGAGATTCCGGGATGGACTAAAGCCGGAAATCAAGAACCAGCTGGTGCCCTTGAATCTGAGAGATTTTGATGAGCTTTATGAGAGGGCTCAGCTGATTGAGAGGAATATTGCCGAGTGTGCAGCCGCATCTGGATCGCGGTTTGTACCAAACCGAGATAATCGTCGGTTCGGGAAGAGACCGATGACTGGAGGAAAGTACCCTATCCCTCCCAATAGGAAGAGTGGCGTTGGAAAGCCGACATACAACTCTAATGCCGCGTGCCAATTCTGTGGAAGAAAGCATGGGAATGGCCCTTGCCCAGGCAAGACTGGAGCCTGTTTTCATTGTGGACAGCAAGGCCACTTTTCGAGGAATTGTCCCCGTCGTGGAATGCCACCCCAACAGCCCCAAGTGGGACAACAAGCTGGGAACGCCCCGCAGAACAATATGAACCGGCCGCAGGCGCAAGGAAGGGTGTATGCTGTGGCAAGGAAGGAAGCGGAGGATGCGCCGGGCGTGGTCACAGGTACGGTCTCTTTATGTGATCATGCTGCTTACGCATTATTTGATCCAGGAGCTTCGCATTCCTTTATATCTGAACAGTTTGTTAAGTTAGCGGGGCTTAAACCGAAATCTTTGGAAGTGATTCTTTGTGTTACCACTCCCTTAAAGGATGAAGTAATGGTTACGGTAGGGTGTCCAGACTGTAAAATAGTTATTGGTGGTAGAGAGGAAATTATAGACTTAGCGATGTTGGCGATGTATGACTTTAATGTCATCATTGGAATGGATTGGCTTACCAAGCAACGAGCTATAATGGATTGTTACCGTAAGGTAATCCAGTTGAATCCATTGAATCGTGCTAGTTATGAGTTTGTGGGAAGCAAAGGAGGAACCTCGATCCCTTTGATTTCGTCACTTGAAGTAACTAGGCTATTGGATGAAGGATGCCAAGGTTATTTAGCGACCGTGGTTAATTCGTTGGCTGAGGAGCCAAGGCTAGAGGACATAGCTGTGGTACGTAACTTTCCAGATGTTTTTCCAAAGGAATTGTCGGGATTACCGCCTGAAAGAGAAATTGAGTTTGTGATAGAGTTGGCCCCTGGGACGGAGCCAATCTCTAGAGCGCCTTACAGAATGGCATTGTCAGAATTAAAGGAACTGAAGGTGCAGATGCAAGAGTTGCTGGATAAAGGATTCATTCGCCCTAGTGCATCGCCATGGGGAGCACCTGTGTTATTCGTGCGGAAGAAAGATGGTTCGTTGCGTTTATGCATCGACTATCGGCAGTTGAATCAAGTGACCATCAAGAACAAGTATCCGTTGCCAAGGATAGATGACTTGTTCGATCAACTGCAAGGGGCTTCAATATTTTCTAAGATAGACCTGAGGACGGGCTACCATCAGTTGAGGATTAGAAAGGAGGATATACCAAAAACGGCATTCCGTACACGATACGGCCACTACGAGTTTACAGTGATGCCGTTTGGTTTGACAAATGCTCCAGCTGCTTTCATGGATTTAATGAACCGAGTGTTCAAAGCGTACTTGGATCATTTCGTCATAGTGTTCATCGACGACATTCTGGTGTACTCGAAAAGCCCTGAGGAGCACGAGCAACATTTGAGTATGGTTTTGCTAACCTTAAGAGAACACGCACTTTACGCCAAGTTTAGTAAGTGTGAGTTCTGGCTCGGTCGAGTAGCTTTTCTTGGTCATGTGATCTCTGGAGAAGGAATCTCAGTGGACCCAGCTAAGATTGAGGCGGTCATGAACTGGACAAGACCATTGACAGTGACTGAGGTTCGGAGCTTTCTAGGTCTGGCAGGCTATTATAGGAGATTCGTGGAAAGGTTCTCTGCGATCGCTACTCCTTTGACGCGTCTACTGAAGAAAGAAGTGAAGTTTGAATGGATGGATAAGTGCGAGAGGAGTTTTCAGGAACTCAAGCACAAGTTAACCACCGCTCCAGTGTTAACGATACCGTCTGGTCCTGGAGGGTATGAGATATATAGCGATGCGTCGTTTAAAGGGTTAGGATGCGTCCTTATGCAACATAAAAGAGTGGTTGCTTACGCGTCCCGACAGCTAAGGCCTCATGAGTCAAACTACCCAACTCATGACTTGGAATTAGCGGCGATCGTCTTTGCCCTGAAGATTTGGAGGCATTACTTGTGTGGAGAAAAGTTTCAGATTTTTACGGACCACCAAAGTCTGAAGTACTTGTTTTCTCAGAAAGAATTGAACATGAGACAGCGTCGATGGATGGAACTTCTCAAGGACTACGACTGCGACATCTTGTATCATCCTGGAAAGGCAAACAAGGTAGCGGATGCGCTCAGTCGAAAGTCTGCTATCGCGCACATGATGATTAAGGAATGGACTCTACTCGAGGGAGTACGAGATTCAGAGTTCAAGTTTGAGGTAGGTCACCTCTCGAGCCTATTGGCTGCCCTAAGAATTGAACCAGAAGTGCAGGCTAAGATTAAGACGTTGCAATTGACGGATCCTACGATTCAAAATATTCTACAAGGAGATGCAGATAAAAGAAAGCCGGAATTTCAAGTGGCTGAAGATGGAACGTTGAGGTTTCGTGGGCGACTGTGCGTACCAGACAATATTGAACTCAAGGATGAGATCCTGTCAGAAGCACATCGCAGCAGTTATAGCATTCACCCTGGTAGTACAAAGATGTATCACAATCTACGTCAGCATTACTGGTGGAGTGGAATGAAAGTTGATGTAGCCAAGCATGTAGCCAAGTGCTTGACGTGCCAACAAGTGAAAGCACAGCATTGCAAGCCAGGTGGATTGCTACGACCACTCGAGATCCCAGAATGGAAATGGGAACATATCACAATGGATTTCGTGATGGGTCTACCAAGGAGTCAGAGAGGTAACGACTCTATTTGGGTCGTAGTTGATAGGCTGACCAAGTCTGCACATTTCATCGCCGTGCGAAAAGATTTCGCCATGGATAGATATGCCGAGTTGTACGTACGTCAAATAGTTCGCCTTCACGGAGTACCGGTGACGATAACTTCGGATCGAGATCCCAAGTTCACCGCTACATTTTGGAAAAGCCTTCAAGGTGCCATGGGAACGAAGCTACAGTATAGCACAGCTTATCATCCGCAAACAGATGGACAATCTGAGAGGACGATTCAAACTCTCGAGGATATGCTGCGAGCTTGCGTTTTGGATTTCAAGGGAAGTTGGGAGGAACAACTACATCTCGTTGAGTTCGCTTATAACAATAGCTATCAACAGAGCATTAGAATGGCACCATTTGAAGCTTTGTATGGTAGAGTTTGCAGAACCCCAATATGTTGGGACGAGGTTGGAGAAAGGAGGATTACTGGTCCAGAGTTGGTGCAACAATCAGTTGAGGCAGTTAAAGTTATCAGAGAAAGGCTTAAGACAGCCCAGAGCCGTCAGAAAAGCTATGCGGATAAACGACGAAGGCCCTTGGAGTTCCAAGTAGGTGATCACGTCTTCCTCAAAGTGTCACCTATGCGAGGAACGTCGCGGTTTGGCAAGAAAGGGAAGTTAAGCCCGAGATATGTTGGACCGTTTGAAATTTTGGAGAGAATTGGAGTTTTGGCATATCGTCTAGCCTTGCCACCAAAGCTGTCTCAAGTACACGACGTCTTCCACGTGTCCATGCTAAGAAAGTACGAGACTGATCCAACCCACGTGCTGAATTATGAAGAAATAGACGTGGACGACAGGGTGTCGTACGTGGAAAGACCAGTACGAATCGAAGACAGGAAGGACCAAGTGTTGCGGAACAAGACGATCCCTTTGGTTAAGGTGATCTGGCAACATCATGGAATGGAAGGAGCTACTTGGGAAAGCGAAGAAGTAATGAGACGACTGCATCCCCATCTTTTTGAATAGTTTAGTTGTTGTAAATTTCGAGGACGAAATTTCTTTAAGAGGGGAAGAGTTGTGACATCCTCAAATTCGACCCTATTCTGGATGTAATGAAATATTGATTTTAATCGATGCGCTGTTAGTAATTCTCGCTCTGAATTGATCACTCACGAGAGGCTAACCGAAGGGGAAAGGCTATTAAGGAATTAAGTACGCACGACCTGAGAACTCAACCACGGATTGATAATTCGACCATAAGGATTGACGAGGGACGATTGTGAGCCAGTATGGACCGATCAAGGAACAATTATAGAATGTTTTGTCAATAGTATGCAATCGGATCGCGGGTGATTCCGCTTGACCATTGTATGGATTGCGAATGATTCTAAATTAATTTCTAATGATCGCGTACATTGGAACTAGTGATTGATCCCTCGCAATTACATGACAACCGAGGTCGTCCATGGTTCGAGAAAGCTTAGACGTGGATTGATGTCGAATCAACCACGGGTCAAATACGCGTAACTCCTAAAAGCCGCCTGTTAGTTTGAGATATTCTAAAGTTGCAATCGATTGATCTTGATCATGAATTAGAATCCGAATTTGGGCATCGAATCTTTGAGGATCTTAAGACTAAAATATTGGACATCGCCTTATCGAACGACCTATTTATCGATTTGCTCGAGACTCTCGGAAAAGGATTATCGGACCGAGATTCGAAGCCCGCGAGGACGTCGGGCCGGGCGAAGGCCCATTAGGTCTCAAGCCCATTAGTGTTTGGCCAAGTGAGCCCAAGACCAATCCAAATGGGCCCAAGTAAGCCCATCTTAAACCTTTAAGCCCATTAAGCTTTACTAAAGCCCATTTCTATTCATCAAGCCCAAGTTAGATGTATATGGACCCGTACAAATACTAGCTCATATACGCGTATAATACTTTATACTATACTTTGAGAAATTACCAAAATGCCCTTGGTGAGAAATTACCATTTTACCCTTCTTGCATTTATGGATGTGAGACAAAAGCCATCATGGAAGAAGACTTTAGAGGCTTTGTAATCATGAAGAAGATGAGATAAGATGTGCTCTTGCTTTTAGTAAAATATCAAGAAGCAAATATCTCATTTGGATCTCTCTCTTTCTCTCTTCTCTCTCTCTTTCTCACGTGAACTCTCTCCCTCCCTCTCTCACGTTTTTCCTCTTGGCCAGCCCTCAACCATCACCATTTTAGCTCTTTAGAGGTTGTTTTATGGGTTAGAATCGTCACCAAGCGCCACCGTGACCTCCCGTGACCGTACGTCGCTCATTTGAGCCGGTTTCGCCGCCGAACCGAGCCCAACGGCGCCAAAACAGCCCCTGCCGGTTCTGTGCAGCTGCTGTCCAGCCGTTCATCATCGTCTCGTGTTGTTTTTAAGGCAAGCCACGCGTAGCCCTCGCCGCCGCCGATGCGCCCGTGTCTTCGGTTTCGCTAACGGGTGAGTTTTCGCCCTAATCCCTCAATTAGTAGGCTAAACTTGATTAGGATGTGTTTAGATTAGATTAATTGTGTTTAGTGCTAATTAAGTAAGGATTAGTTGATAAGCTATCATGTTTAGTTGATAAGCTATCATGATTTTGCGATAAGCTATCTTGTGTATACGATAGGCTATCATGGCTTTTGCGATAAGCTATCGTGGTTTGGGCGATAAGCTATCGAGGTTTGAACGATAGGCTATCGAGGTTTGGACGATAAGCTATCGTGGTTTGAACGATAAGCTATCAAGGTTTGAACGATAAGCTATCGAGGTTTGGACGATAAGCTATCGTGGTTTGAAGTGATAAGCTATCACTATATAGGTGATAAGTTATCACTAATAGATGATAAGCTATTGCTATATAGGCGATAAGCTATCGGTTTATTATATATTTAATATTTTCTTATTAAATAATTAGATTTTTAGAAATTAAATATTAATGCTTTATTAATATTTTCGGGTAGTCCTAATATTAATTCGTGTTAGTTTATGCTCGAATTTATTATGCAGACATTGAGAATTGCTGTATTAATTGAATTGCATAGCTAATTAAATTGAATAGCTATTTTCGATAAATGAATGGTGCATGTGATTCAATTATTGCATATTGAGCATGAGAGTTGCATTAGTATGAGAGTTTCCCGGATAAGCCGGAAGACCCCCGTAGAGAGACGGGCGTGCCCTCGATCGGCCGTAATTGATCGAAAGGATAACTGCCCGGATAAGCCGGAAGACCCCCGTAGAAAGACGGGCGTGCCCTCGATCGGCCGTAATTGATCGAATAAGTAATACCTGGTTAAGCCAGAAGACCCCCGTACAGGAACGGGCGTGCCCTCGATCGGCCGTAATTGATCGAATGAATAATGCCCGGTTGAGCCGGAAGACCCCCGTGTGAGTACGGGCGTGCCCTCGATCGGCCGTAATTGATCGAATGAATGCCTGAGAGGCCGTAATGATTGAAAGACGTCTGAGTGTACTGACTGGTGAGAAGCTGACGGGTGTTCAGTTTGTGTTGAGTACATTTTGCATATCATGGTTTAAGACGTATCGGCTGTGTGCCGAGGCAAGGTTCAGTTGCCTATAATTGTATGATGACATGCTTGTGAGTATCGTATGATGTTGCATGCTTTAGATGCGTCCGAGTTGAGTTGACCTCCTAATCGAGGCTTAGGTCGTAGACTCGCTGAGATTTTATCTCATTTGTTGTTGTTAACCATTTTTCAGGACCTTAACGACGGTGAGTACTATGAGGTGGTACTCTGAGGTGGACGTACAAGTCAACCTCCTTTTGAGTTGCTTGGAGTAGTGTTAACCCCACCCCTTTGTTGTATGCGTGGTCTGCTAGGAAGCAGCCTTGTGATAGGCTTGTATGTTGTAATCTTCCTAGGGTTAGCAGTAATTAAATAAAATGAGCTTGGATGTTGATATTGGCTGTTTCTCTTTCTGACTATCCCTGTTGTTATGTTTGTCTGGGGAAGCATATTGTTTCCGCATGCGCTTAATTAAAAGATAAAAATAATGGGTCGGTGACGAGTCCTGGGGCGTCGCAACTTAACGACCGAGAAGGGATGTGGCGTGCCCGATGGGTACGGGGCGTGACATAGTCCCAATACCCCAGGCCAACCCTGTGGCCAGGGGAATGAGTGAGGAAGCGATGAAAGTCAGAGCCCAGATGGTATAGAGGCTACGGGAAGTCGAGGGGTCACACAGTATTGTTCCTGTTGACGTGTCCATTTACTCGAAGGTCTAGTGCCTGATAAGTTCAAGATCCTCGATTTCGAGAAATACGACGGCGCCTCCAACCCGATTCAGCACGTTCAGATGTACCAGGCCAGAATGAACAAGTACGTGGCTAATGGCCCTTTGATGGTTCAGACTTTTTCGGCCAGTCTGAAAGATGCAACCATGAAATGGTTAACAGACTAAAAAGTTTATCGCATGGAAAACTAGGAGAAGGCAGCCAATGCTTTTATCAAATATTTTAGTTTTAACTTGGACGTTGTCACCACTAGAGAAGACTTAGAACAGTCAGAGATAAAGAAGGGCGAGTCGATTAAGCAACACGCCACTCGATGGAGAAACATCGCATCTCAGTTGCAGCCGGTGCCGCCTGAACGGGAACTCGTGAGATTGTTCGTCTCTACTTTAACTCAGATAATGCAGCCGCGCATCCTCGAGACGACAGCCACTTCATTCAGTCACCTCATCGCGATAGGTGAAGAGGTTGAGATCAGCTTGAAGAAAGGATGGTATGGTGAGGCCGGTTCTAGCACTAAGCAATTTCAAGCAAAGAAAGATAAAGAACCAGCCCCGCAGGTGAACATGACTTATGCGCAGAAGCCTCAGGCTCAGATACCCAAGGTGCAAGTCCCTAATCAGCAACAAGCCAACTTCGGTCTACAGAACTAGAGGCGAATCGGCGTGTCAACCGACAGTACACTCCACTTTCGGGTACTCATTCTTAGGTTTTAGCTATCTGACCCAAGAAGGAGTTATTGACAATTGAGCCGATGCGGGCGAACTACGCATCCTTTTCCAAGTACGACCTGACTAAGAAGTGTGATTACCACTTAGGCGAGCCCGATCATAGTACAGATGAATGTAATGGACTTAGGAATCGTATCCAGGATTGTTCGACTCTAGAGCATTCTCATTTTAGAACAATGGTCAATCGAACGTTCAAAACAACCCTTTACCTAAACATGAGGGTAAGGTCAATGCTATCTTTGCTGAGACAAGCCTAGTCGGAGATGTTAGAGTTCAGCTGGCCGATGTATTCGGCACTTTGGTTCGCGCAGGTTACTTCCGGAGTGGGGAGATCGTGTCATTGGCCAGGTGAAACAGAAAGTGCTGAGTTTGATCGAGCATGGAATGATCGTATACACATGCCAAACCGGAGTGGTGGCTACTGTTTCCCAAATAATCATCGACTAGCATGAGGAACTGGCTGCACTGACCACCCAGGTCAAACCGAAGATAGAGATTGGGATGACCGAAGATGAGATGGCCAACGAGATCAAGGCAGACCCTGAATTGGCTGACATGCCTGCCCTGGAGGATGCTTCTGACAATGAGCAGGGCATTGTCGTACCTGATACTTTTATAATCACGTCGGCTCAACCATTTACATACCAGGATGATAAAGCGGTGCCATGGTCTTACGACTTGGAACTAGCATTGGTGACAAGGCAATCTACGTTCACGGGCGAGACAAAACAAGATTCCACTATGTTTAAAGATTCTACTGATTACAACCCTAGCAACAGTATAAAAAGAGCCCCCAAATAAAAGATTCATCAGAAGAATCAAAAGAAGAAGATTCAGACGTTTCATCAGAAGATTCAGAAGATTCAGACGATTCAGAAGAAGATTCAGAAGAAGATTCATCGTCTAGATGAAGATTCAGAAGAAGATTCAGACGATTCAGAAGAATATTCAGAAGATTCAGACGATTCATCGTCTAGAAGATTCATCAGAAGGTTCAGAAGATTCTATTGTAACAAACGCGAAAAAACAAACACATAACACAAGGATTTACCTGGTTCGATCAAGGTGATCTACGTTTACGGACGAGACAAAGCAAGATTCCACTATGTTCAAAGAGTGTACTGATTACAACCCTAGGAATAGTATAAAAAGAGCCCTAAAAAATGATTAATCAGAAGAAGAAGATTCAGAAGATTCAGACGATTCAGAAAAAGATTCACAAGAAGATTCAGACGATTCAGAAGAAGATTCATAAGATTTAGAAGAAGATTCAGAAGAAGATTCAAAAGATTCATTGTCGAGAACATTCATCGGAAGATTCAGACAATTCAGAAGAAGATTCAGAAGATTCAGAAGAAGATTCAGAAGATTCAGACGACTTAGAAGAAGATTCAAAAGATTCATCGTCTAGAAGATTGATCAGAAGATTCAGAAGATTCATCAGAAGAATCTATTGTAACAAACAAGAAAAAATAAACACAAAACACAAGAATTTACCTAGTTCGATCAAGGTAATCTACATCCACGAGCGATGCAAAACAAGATTCCACTATATTTCAAGAGTATACTGATTACAACCCTAGCAACAGTACAAAAACAGCCCACAAAAAAGGATACTTCCGGAGAAGAAGATTCAGAAGATTCAAACGATTCAGAAAAAGATTCATCAGAAGATTCAAACGATTCAGACGAAGATTCAAACGATTCAGAAGAACATTCAGAAGAATCATCCTCTAGAAGATTCAGATGATTCATCAGAAGATTTAGACGATTCAGAAGAAGATTCAGAAAAAGATTCAGACGATTTAAAAGATTCATCAGAAGATTCAGAAGAAGATTTAGAAAAAGATTCAAAAGAACATTCAGAAAAAGATTCAGAATAAGATTCATCAGAGGATTCATCATGTAAAAGATTCATCAAAAGATTCAGAAGAAGTTTCCGAAAATTCAGAAGAAGATTCAGACGATGCAGAAGAAGATTCATCAGAAGATTCTATTGTAACAAACGTGGAAAAATAAACACAGAACACAATGATTTACCTGGTTCGATCAAGGTGATCTACGTCCACGGACGAGGCAAAACAAGATTCCACTATGTTTAAAGAGTATACTGATTACAATCCTTGCAACAGTATAAAAAGACCCCAAAAAAGATTCATCAGAAGAATCAGAAGAAGAAGATTCAGACGATTCAAAAGAAGTTTCATACGATTCAGAAGATGATTCAGAAGATTCATCATCTAGAAGAATCAGAAGAAGATTTAGAAGATTCATCAGCAGATTCAGAAGATTCAGAAGATGATTCAGAAAAAGATTCGAAAGATTCAGAAGAAGATTAAGACAATTCAGAAGAAGATTCAGACGATTCATCATCTAGAAGATTCAGAAAAAAAATTCGAAAATTCTGAAGAAGATTCAGACGATTCATCATCTAGAAGATTCAGAAAAAAAAATTCAAAAATTCAGAAGAAGATTCAGATGATTCATAAAAAGAATCATTAGAAGATTCTATTGTAACATACGCTGAAAAATAAAAACAGAAGATAGGGATTTTCCTGGTTCGATCAAGGTGATCTACGTCCAAGGACGAGGTAAAGCAAGATTCCACTATGTTTAAAGAGTGTACTGATTACAACCCTAGCTATAGTATAAAAAGAGCCCCCAAAAAAAGATTCATCAGAAGAAGAAGATTCAGAAGATTCAGACAATTCAGAAAAAGATTCACAAGAAGATTCAGACGATTCAGAAGAAGATTCAGAAGATTCATCGTTTAGAAGATTCATCAGAAGATTCAGAAGATTCATCAGATGATTCTGTTGTAACAAATGCGGAAAAATAAACACAGAACACAACGATTTACCTGGTTCGATCAAGGTGATCTACGTCCACGGGCGAGGCAAAACAAGATTTCACTATGTTTAAAGAGTGTACTGATTACAACCCTAGCAACAGTATAAAAACATCCCACAAAAAAGATTCATCCGAAGAATCAGAAGAAGAAGATTCAGAAGATTCATTAGAAGATTCATCAGAAGATTCAGAAGATTCATCAGATTTATCAAAAGATTCAAACGATTCAGAAGATTCATTAGAAGATTTAGATGATTCATCAGAAGATTTAGACGATTCAGAAGTAGATTTAGATGATTCATCGAAAGATTCTGTTGTAACAAACGCAGAAAAACAAACACAACACAAGGATTTACCTGTTTCGTTCAAGGTGATCTACGTCGACGGGTGAGGCCAAACAAGATTTCACAATGTTTAAAGAGTGTACTGATTATAACCCCAGCAACAGTATAAAAAGAGCCCCCAAAAAAAGATTCAATAGAAGAATCTGAATAAGAAGATTCAGAAGATTCATCCAAAGATTTAGAAGAAGATTCAGACGATTCATCAGAAGATTCAAAAGATTCATCAGAAGATTCAGACGATTCAGAAGAAGATTTAGAAGATTTAGAAGAAGATTCAGACGATTCAGTAGAATATTCAGATGATTCAGAAGATTCATCGTCTAGAAGATTCATCAGAAGGTTCAGAAGATTCTATTGTAACAAACGCGGAAAAACAAACACAGAACACAAGGATTTACCTGGTTCGATCAAAGTGATCTACGTCCATGGACGAGGCAAAGCAAGATTCCGCTATGTTCAAAGAGTGTACTCATAACAACCCTAGGAATAGTATAAAAAGTGCCCCCAAAAAAAGATTCATCAAAAGAAGAAGATTCAGAAGATTCAGAAAAAGATTCACAAGAAAGTTCAGACGATTCAGAAGAAGATTCAAACGAAGATTCAGACGATTCAGAAGATTTATCGTCTAGAAGATTCATCAGAATATTCAGAAGAAGATTCATCAGAATATTCAGAAGAAGATTCAGAAGATTCATCAGAATATTCGGACGATTCAGAAGAAGATTCATAAGATTTAGAAGATTCATCAGAAGATTCAGATGATTCATCGGAAGATTCAGACGATTCAAAAGAAGATTCAAAAGAAGATTCAGACGATTCATCGTCTAGAAGATTGATTAGAAGATTCAGAAGATTTAGAATAATCATTAGATGATTCTGTTGTAACAAACAAGAAAAAATAAACACAAAACACTATGATTTACCTAGTTCGATCAAGGTAATCTACATCCACGAGGGATGCAAAACAAGATTCCAGAATATTCGGACGATTCAGAAGAAGATTCATAAGATTTAGAAGATTCAGAAGATTCATTGTCTAGAAGATTCATCAGAAGATTCAGATAATTCAGAAGAAGATTCAGATGATTCATCGGAAGATTCAGACGATTCAAAAGAAGATTCAGACGATTCAGAAGATTCATCGTCTAGAAGATTGATCAGAAGATTCAGAAGATTCAGAATATTCATTAGATGATTCTGTTGTAACAAACAAGAAAAAATAAACACAAAACACTATGATTTACCTAGTTCGATCAAGGTAATCTACATCCACGGGGGATGCAAAACAAGATTCCACTATATTTCAAGAGTGTACTGATTACAACCCGCGCAACAGTATAAAAACAGCCCACAAAAAAGGATTCATCCGAAGAAAAAGATTCAGAAGATTCAGACGATTCAGAAAAGATTCATCAGAAGATTCAAACGATTCAGAAGAAGATTCATCGTCTAGAAGATTCATCGGAAGATTCAAAAGAAGATTCATTAGAAGATTCAGATGATTCATCAGAAGATTTAGACGACTGAAAAGAAGATTCAGAAGAAGACTCAGAAAAAGATTGAGAAGATTCAGACGATTCAGAAGATTCAGAAGAAGATTCAGAAAAAGATTCAAAAGAAGATTCAGACTATTCAGAAGATTCATCAAAAGATTCAGAAGAAGTTTTCGAAAATTCAGGAGAAGATTCATCAGAAGATTCTATTGTAACAAACGCGAAAAAATAAACACAGGACACAATGATTTACCAGGTTCGATCAAGGTGATCTACATCCACGGACGAGGAAAAACACGATTCCACTATGTTTAAAGAGTATACTGATTACAACCCTAGCAACAGTATAAAAAGAGCCCCAAAAAAGATTCATCAGAAGAATCTGAAGAAGAAGATTCAGACGATTCAGAAGAAGTTTCATACGATTCAGAAGATGATTCAGAAGATTCATCATCTAGAAGATTCAGAAGAAGATTTAGAAGATTCATCAGTAGATTCAGAAGAAGATTCAGAAAAAGTTTCGAAAGATTCAGAAGAAGATTAAGACAATTCAGAAGAAAATTCAGACGATTCATCATCTAGAAGATTCAGAAGAAAATTTCGAAAATTCAGAAGAAGATTCAGATGATTCAGAAGAAGATTCATCAGAAGATTCTATTGTAACATATGCAGAAAAATAAAAACAGAACACAAGGATTTACCTGGTTCGATCAAGGTGAACTACGTCCACGGACGAGGTAAAGCAAGATTCCATTATGTTCAAAGAGTGTACTAATTACAACCCTAGGAATAGTATAAAAAGAGCCCCCAAAAAAAGAATCTTTAGAAGAAGAAGATTCAGAAGATTCAGAAAAAGATTCATAAGAAGATTCAGACGAAGATTTAGAAGATTCAGAAGATTTATCGTCTAGAAGATTCATCAGAATATTCAAAAGAAGATTTAGAAGATTCATCAGAAGATTCGAACGATTCATAAGAAGAATTATAAGATTTAGAAGAACATTCAGAAGATTCAGAAGATTCATTGTCTAGAAGATTCAGACAATTCAGAAGAAGATTCAGATGATTCATCAGACGATTCAGAAGATTCAGAAGAAGATTCAGACGATTCAAAAGAAGATTCAGAAGATTAATCGTCTAGAAGATTGATCAGAAGATTCAGAAGATTCATCGTTTAGGAGATTCATCAGAAGATTCAGAATATTCAGCAGAAGATTCTATTGTAACAAACGCGAAAAAATAAACACAGAACACAAGGATTTACCTAGTTTGATCAAGGTAATCTACATCCCCGAGCGATGCAAAACAAGATTCCACAATATTTCAAGAGTGTACTGATTACAACCCTAGCAACAGTATAAAAACAGCCCACAAAAAAGGATTCATCCGTAAAATCAGAAGATTCATCAGAAGATTCAGACAATTCAGAAAAAGATTCATCAGAAGATTCTCACGATTCTGAACAAGATTCATCAGAAGATTCAAACGATTTAGAAGAAGATTCAGAAGAATCATCGTCTAGAAGATTCATCAGAAGATTCATTAGAAGATTTAGATGATTCATCAGAAGATTTAGACGATTTAGAAGAAGATTTAGAAGAAGATTTAGAAAAAGATTGAGAAGATTCAGACGATTCAGAAGATTCATCAGAAGATTCAGAAGAAGATTTAGAAAAAGATTCAGAAGAAGATTCAGAAAAAGATTTAGAAGAGGGTTCAGAGGATTCATCATGTAAAAGATTCATCAGAAGATTCAGAAGACGTTTCCGAAAATTCAGAAGAAGATTCAGACGATTCAGAAGAAGATTCATCAGAAGATTCTATTGTAACAAATGCGGAAAAACAAACACAGAACACAATGATTTACCTAGTTCGATCAAGGTGATCTACGTCCACGGACGAGGCAAAACAAGGTTCCACTATGTTCAAAGAATATACTGATTACAACCCTAGCAATAGTATAAAAAGAGCCCCAAAAAAGATTCATCAGAAGAATCAGAAGAGGAAGATTCAGACGAT
Source organism: Lenwebbia sp. NSW1173648 (assembly GCA_029784005.1). NCBI lineage: Eukaryota > Viridiplantae > Streptophyta > Magnoliopsida > Myrtales > Myrtaceae > Lenwebbia > Lenwebbia sp. NSW1173648. The sequence goes on from JARCGZ010000002.1 coordinate 404,974, forward strand.
TCAGAAGAAGTTTCATACGATTCAGAAGAAGATTCAGAAGATTCATCATCTAGAAGATTTAGAAGAAGATTTAGAAGATCCTTCAGTAGATTCAGAAGAAGATTTAGAAGATTCATCGGTAGATTCAGAAGAAGATTCAGAAGATTCAGAAAAAGATTCGAAAGATTCAAAAGAAGATTAAGATAATTCAGAAGAAGATTCAAACGATTCATTATCTAGAAGATTCAGAAGAAAATTTCGAAAATTTAGAAGAAGATTCAGATGATTCAGAAAAAGATTCATCAGAAGATTCTATTGTAACATATGCGGAAAAATAAAAATAGAACACAAGGATTTACCTGGTTCAATCAAGGTGATCTACGTCCACGAACGAGGCAAAACAAGATTCCACTATGTTTAAAAAGTGTACTGATTACAACCCTAGGAACAGTATAAAAAGAGCCCCCAAAGAAATATTCATCAGAAGAAGAAGATTCAGAAGATTCCGACGATTCAAAAGACGATTCAGAAGATTCAGAAGAAGATTCAGACGATTCAGAAGAAGATTCAGAAGATTCATCGTCTAGAAGATTCATTAGAAGATTTGGACCATTTAGAAGAAGATTCAGAAGATTTAGAAGAAGATTCAGAAGATTCGTCGTCTAGAAGATTTATCAGACGATTCAATAGATTCATCAGAAGATTCAGATGATTCATCAGAAAATTCAGACGATTCATCCGAAGATTCTGTTGTAACAAACGCGGAAAAATAAATACTGAACACAATGATTTACCTGATTCGATCAAGCTGATCTACGTCCACGAGCGAGGCAATACAAGATTCCACTATGTTTAATAGTATACTAATTACAACCCTAGCAACAAAAGAAAAATAGCCCACAAAAAAAGATTCATCCGAAGAAGAAAATTCAGAAGATTCTTCAGAAGATTCAGACGATTCAGAAGAAGATTCAGAAGATTCAGAAGATTCGTCGCCTAGAAGATTCATCAGAAGATTCAGAAGATTCATTAGAAGATTCAGATGAATCATCAGAAAATTTAGACGATTTAGAACAAAATTCAGAATGTTCATCGGAAGATTCTGTTGTAACAAACGCGAAAAAATATGCACAGAACACAAGGATTTACCTAGTTCGATCAAGGGGATCTACGTCGACGGGTGAAGCCAAACAAGATTTCACTATGTTTAAAGAGTATAGTGATTACAACCCTAGCAACAGTATAAAAAGAGCCCCCAAAAAAAGATTCATCAGAAGAATCTGAAGAAGAAGATTCAAAAGATTCATCAGAAGATTCAGACGATTCAGAAGAAGATTCAAAAGATTCATCAGAAGATTCAGACGATTCAGAAGAAGATTCAGAACATTCAGAAGATTCATCGTCTAGAAGAAGATTCAAAAGTAGATTCAAAAGATTCATTAGAAGATTCAGATGATTCAACAGAAGATTCAGAAGATTCATCAGAAGACTCTGTTGTAACAAACGCGGAAAAACAAACACAGAACACAAACATTTACCTAGTTCGATCAAGGTGATCTACGTCTATGGACGAGGCAAAAGAAGATTCCACTATGTTTAAAGAGAGTACTGATTACAATCGTAGGAACAGTATGAAAAGAGCCCCCAAAAAAAGATTCATCAGAAGAAGAAGATTCAGAAGATTCATCAAAATATTCAGAAGAAGATTCAGAAGATTCGGATGATTCAGAACAAGATTGAGAAGATTTGGAAGAAGATTCAGAAGATTCATCGTCTAGAAGATTCATCAGAAGAGTCAAAAGATTCAGACGATTGAGAAGAAGATTCAGAAGATTCAGACGATTCAGAAGAAGATTTAGAAGATTGATCGGCTAGAAGATTGATCAGAAGATTTAGAAGATTCATCAGAAGAGTCTGTTGTAACAAAAGCGGAAAATTAAATACAGAACACAAGGATTTACCTAGTTCGATCAAGGTGATCTACATCCACGAGTAATGCAAAAAAAGATTCCACCATGTTTAAAGAGTGTATTGATTACAACCCTAGCAACAGTATAAAAACAGCCCACAAAAAATGATTCATCCGAACAATCAGAAGAAGAAGATTTGGAAGATTCAGAGGATTCAGAAGATTCATCAGAAGATTCTGACGATTCAGAAGAAGATTCATCAGAAGATTCAGACGATTCAGAAGAAGATTCAGAAGATTCATCGTCTAAAAGATTCATTAGAAGATTCAGATGATTAATCAGAAGATTTAGACGATTCAGAAGGTTCATCGGAAAATTCTGTAGTAACAAACACGGAAAAACAAACACAGAACACAATGATTTACCTAGTTCGACCAAGGTAATCTACATCCACGGGTGAGGCAAAACAAGATTTCACTATATTTAAAGAGTGTACTGTTTACAACCCTAGCAACAATATAAAAAGAGCCCCCAAAAAAAGATTCATCAGAAGAATATGAAGAAGAAGATTCAGATGATTCATCAGAAGATTTAGAAGAAGATTTAGAAGATTCAGACGATACAAAAGAAAATTCAAAAGATTCATCAGAAGATTCAGACGATTCAGAAGAAGATTCAGAAGATTCATCGTCTAGAAGATTAATCAGAAGCTTTAGAAGAAGATTCAGAAGATTCATTAGAAGATTCAGATAATTCATCAGAAGATTCAGAAGATTCATCAGAAGATTCTGTTGTAACAAATGCGGAAAAATAAACACAGAACACAAGGATTTACCTGGTTCGTTCATGGTGGTCAACGTCCACGGGCAAGGCAAAACAAGATGCCACTATGAGTAAAGAGTGTACTGATTACAACCCTAGCAATAGTATAAAAACAGCACACACACAAAAAGATTCATCCGAAGAATCAGAAGATGAAGATTCAGAAGATTCATCAGATTCAGAAGAAGTTTCATCGGAAGATTCAGACGATTCAGAAGATTTATCAGAAGATTCAGACGATTCAGAAGATTCAAAAGAAGATTCAAAAGATTCATCGTGTAGAAGATTCATTAGAAGATTCAGAAGAAGATTCAGAAGATTCATCAGAAGATTCTATTCTAACAAACGCGGAAAAACAAACATAGAACACAAGGATTTACCTGGTTTGATCAAGGTGATCTACGTCCACGGGTGAGGCAAAACAAGATTTCACTATGTTTAAACAGTGTACTGATTACAACACTCGCAACAGTATAAAAAGAGCACACAAAAAAAGGATCTTCAGAAGAATATGAAGAAGAAGATCCAGAAGAGTCAGACGATTCAGAAGAAGATTCAGAAGATTTAGACAATTCAGAAGAAGATTCAGAATATTCATTAGAAGATTCAGACGATTCAGAAGATTCAGAAGAAGATTCATCAAAAGATTCAAAAGATTCATCAGAAGATTCAGACGATTAAGAAGATTCATAAGAAGATTCTGTTGTAACAAACGCGGAAAAATAAACACAGAACACAAGGATTTACCTGGTTCGATCAAGGTGATCTACGTCCTCGGCTCTGATAAAACAACATTTCGCTATGTATAAAGAGTGTACTGTTTACAACCCTAGCAACAGTATAAAAAGAGCCCCCAAAAAAAGATTCATAAGAAGAAGAAGATTCAAATGATTTAGAAGAAGATTCAGAAGATTCAGACGATTCAGAAGATTCATCGTCTAGAAGATTCAGAAGAATATTCAGAAGATTCATCAGAAGAGTCGGACGATTCAGAAGAAGATTTAGAAGATTCATCGTCTAGAAGATTCATCAGATTTAGACGATTCAGATTATTCATCAGAAGATTCAGACGATTCAGAAGCAGATTCAGAAGATTCAGAAGATTCAGAAGAAGATTCAGACGATTCAGAAGAAGATTCAGAAGATTCATCGTCTAGAAAATTCATCCGTAGATTTAGAAGATTCCATTATAACAAACGCGGAAAAATAAACACAGAACATAAGGATTTACCTGGTTCGATCAAGGTGATCTACGTCCACGAGCGATGCAAAATAAGATGCCACTATGTTTAATGAGTGTACAGATTACTACCCTAGCAACAGTATAAAAACAACCAGAAAAGAAGATTCATCCGAAGAATCAGAAGAAGAAGATTCGGAAGATTCATCAGAAGATTCAGACGATTCAGAAGAAGATTCAGAAAAAGATTCAGAAGATTCATTAGAAGAAGATTCAGACGATTCAGGAGAAGATTCATTAGAAGATTTAGAAGAAGATTCAGACGATTCAGAAGAAGATTCAGAAGATTCAGAAGATTCATCGTCTAGAAGATTCATCAGAAGATTCCAAAGAAGATTCAGAAGATTCATTACAAGATTCAGATGATTCATCTGAAGATTTAGACGATTCAGAAGACGATTCATCAGTAGATTCAGACGATTCAAAAGATTCAGAAGAAGATTCAGAAAAAGATTTAGAAGAAGATTCAGACGATTCAGAAGAAGATTCAAAAGATTCATCATCTAGAAGATTCAGAAGAAGTTTCCAAAAATTCAGAAGAAGATTCAGACGATTTAGAAAAAGATTCATCAGAAGATTCTATTGTAACAAACGCGAAAAAACAAATAAAGAACACAATGATTTACCTGGTTCGATCAAGGTGATCTACATCCACGGACGAGGCAAAACAAGATTCCACTATGTTTAAAGAGTGTACTGATTACAACCCTAGCAACAGTATAAAACGAGCCCGCAAAAAAAGATTCATCAGAAGAATCAGAAGAAGAAGATTCAGAAGATTCAGACGATTTAGAAGAAGATTCAGAAGATTCAGAAGAAGATACATAACATTCAGAAGAAGTTTCATACGATTTAGAAGAAGATTCAGAAGATTGATCATCTAGAAGATTCAGAAGAAGATTCAAAAGATGATTTAGAAGATTCATCAGTAGATTCAGAAGAAGATTTAGAAGATTCATCAGTAGATTCAGAAGATTCAAAAGAAGATTCAAAAGATTCAGAAGAAGATTAAGACGATTCAGAAGAAGATTCAGAAGATTCATCATCTAGAAGATTCAGAAGAAGAGTTAGATGATTCAGGAGAAGATTCATCAGAAGATTCTATTGTAATATTGTCGCGACCTAAAAAATCAAATTTAGGCTAACGGATTATCAAGTTAATTAACTAACCTAATTCAGACCCTCCCGATTCCTACCGAATCGCAACTTTGGTATGATTTCATGCAAAATTAATTCAATTGGAGCCGCCACTTATCATTTAGGGTAGGTTGATTAGAAACCTATATAAAATAGCGGGTGAACTATTTTATCCCTACGAACTAGAGAAATTGAGTCCGGAGACTTGATTACATTAATTTGGAAAAATTAATGCCCTTTCGGTACCAGATTTCATGAAAAATCCTTTTAATTGAATGACTGTGGATTTAATGACTTAGGAAAATGGATGGACTATGTGATACTCGAAAATGATTTTCCTTTTTAGGTTTTTTATTTTTGAAAAATTGAACAAAACAAAGCAAACAAAAAGGATGAACAAAAATAAACAAAAATGCCCATAATGTATCTTTAATTTCTGAATTTTTCCGATTAATTCGCTCGTACCCAAAGTTTAGGGTCGGAGTAGAATTTTATTCGCAACGTACTCTTAGATTCGAGTCAGTAAGCGAATTAGGGGGTATGGAATAACATCACCTCTTTTGACAAAGGGCAGACCACGAAATTCCATACAAATTACCATCCAATTCCACAAGATCGTGGCTAAGGCAAGTGATTTATTTTACCGAAGGCACAAGACACGAGGGAGCATACATTATGGGCATGTTTGTTTATAAATGTGCAAACTTTATAACAATCAAACAAACATGACAAATGAAAAGCAATTATGGACCATGTTATTTAAATTTTTGAAAATTTAAATAACATGGTCCAAATATTCAAGTGGGGCCACCTTTCCTTTTGAGATTCAATGTTCAATTTGAGAAAAGACTATCCTTAAGATTTGCAAAATAATTTAGATAATCCTCGAAAAAAGTCAGACAATTATCCAATCGAATTCAAAGCTTATTCGTAAATCAAATATCCACCAGAAGATTCACAAGATAAGGTAATCCAACCAATTGATGTGCCAGAGATAGTTATTCAGAGCAAAAATTATCCATAAGACAATAAGATATGCTCAGAACTCTTCCGAAGATCACAAGATAATCCGAATATTTCAAAAATAGGCAACAAATATTCAGAATATTTCCCGGATAGGGTCGTTACCTAATTTGCAGACTTGATTGCCAAATTCGAACCTCGTATCGCCTTGTGGATTACTCTTGCAGATTATGGATCGGCGGGACTCCTCAGTGCCTTCGGCATAATGGCTTCACAGAGGTTTATGATGGGACTTTTGGTGGAATACGTGTAACTGCAAAGAGAGAAAAGAAACTAATTTTTCCTTTGAAGGCTCCTCCCTGCAGCTTCACTGAATCACTTTAATGAGTATGCTGGACTTGAGTTAATCAACCAGAGAATTAGGTGCTAATCTCAATTGATTAAGACAAAGAAAAAGACAAAATCCAACAATTGACTTCACTCGTTCGGATCGTGTACTTCTTTTTTCTGATATTTCTGCATGAAGGACCTTCTTGCGCGCATCTCCTCCTAGACGTGTGTCCTTGTGACCTGCGATCCTCGGGCGGCTCATGGGTTGATCAACAGATGATATTTTGGTTAGCTCCCAATCACACTTTTGACCGAGCCTATCCCCACCACTTGGACTTTAGCTTCTCACCCAAGATCTTCTCCTTCGCAACCAAGGGATCATTCGCAAGATGAGGAACACCAAAGAACCTACAGAGACAATGTCAAAAGTGTATCGGCTTTGACTGAGAGCTCGCTGGATCCATTGTTGCGCTGCCCATGTGTTGATCGAGAACTGCAATTTAGACCCCACCGCTTAGGTCCCTTTCCTTCAATCTCACATGGATTTGTCTCGACTGGGTTGGAGCAAATCAGCAAAAGGATCGCCGTTGAAGCTCACAACTGACTGCTTGATCGTCTAAGGGAATTGTAGCGTCGGGGAGAGGTCTGGTGGTCGCTGAGCTGATCCGGGCACGAACAAATTACACACGCAAACCCTCCGGGAAGAAGACAAAATCGCCACTTTAATTCTCCTCTTTTTTTTTACCCAATCTCACACCATTCCCTCTTGAGATGATGATCGTGTATTCTCTGTATGCCGTCTTTATCAATTGTGTGGCTTCAAGCAAAGATTGTGGACGCTTCTCCAAGTCTCAGAACGCATGCATCTCCAGTGTGAAGAACTTGTCTTCCTTTGCCTACAATAATTGGTGGATAAAAGGCAAAGACAAAAGCAATCAATTTTCTAACCTGAATCATCCTTTTTGACTTTCTCTTTTGGCTTTTCTTGCATGTGCAAATCTTGAAGACCCCAAATACCACCGCTCGGGCCTGCCTCCCAGTTCTGGCCGTGGGTCACCTGCAAGGAAAAAGAGAAAAATTCCTCCAAGGCCTTCTCGGGATCAAGGCGTCCTCGTGAGCGATGGACCTTCCCAGTGCTTCCCTCTCCTCACCTTTTTTCTGCCATGCAGAATTGTAGTCGAGCTCCCTTGTACAAAGACCGTGTTCTCTCTCTAATGGCCGTGTATTGAATTTTGATTAGCCTCCTTTCACCTCCACGTTTTTTCCTTCGCTCTGAATGTCCACTGTCGACGAAGACCAGAGGGAGAGAGATGCGTAACTTCAACTTCGTGGCCCTCCAATATGCCGTGTATTCAATAGTGAATGGCCTCTTGATCGTGACGACTTAAAGCATATTTATAGAGCAAAACTAGGTCTAACTTGACTAATAATGCCAACTTTCAGTTGTATTGGCTTCCTGGGCTTAGAGTCTCTTTAATTAAAGCCCAAATTAACCTCATGAGCTTAATTAATTAAATTCCAGACCTATCATATGAATTCAATCTGGCTCATTAATACCAAAAAGTCGCTTGTGCTTTAGCCGAATTTATCTGATGAATTGTGGTCCACCGCGCGTCAATTTCAATCCATTTTCCACCGCTGGTCCGATTAAATGATGCTAAAAAAATAAATATGAAAAATGATCTGATTAATTTTTGTAGGAATTAAAAATTAATTCCTAAATTTTATGCAAAATGAATGACTAAAGAAAAATCAAAATTTAGCTGTCAACAAACAAAAGCGGAAAAACAAACACAGAACACAAGGATTTACCTGGTTCGATCAAGGTGATCTACGTCCACGGACGAGGTAAAACAAGATTCCACTATGTTTAAAAAGTGTGCTGATTACAACCCTAGCAACAGTATAAAAAGAGCCCCCAAAAAAAGATTCATCAGAAGAAGAAGATTCAGAAGATTCAGAAGATTCATTGTCTAGAAGATTCATCAGAAGATTCAGAAGATTCGGACAATTCATCAGAAGATTTGGACGATTCAGAAGAAGATTCAGAATATTCATCGTCTAGAAGATTCATCAGAAGATTCAGACGTTTCAGAAGAAGATTCAGATGCTTCATAAGAACATTCAGACGATTTAAAAGAAGATTCAGAAGATTCAAAAGAAGATTCAGACGATTCAGAAGAAGATTCAAAAGATTCATCGTCTAGAAGATTCATCAGAATATTCAGAAGATTCATCAGAAGGTTCTGTTGTAACAAAAGCGGACAAATAAACACAGAACAAAAGGATTTACCTGGTTCGATCAAGGTGATCTACGTCCACGAGCGAGGCAAAACAAGATTCCACTATGTTTAAGAGTATATTAATTACAACCTGAGCAACAGTATAAAAACATCCCACAAAAAAAGATTCATCCGAAGAAGAAGATTCAGAAGATTCAGACGATTCAGAAGATTCATCGTCTAGAAGATTCATTAGAAGATTCAAATGATTCATCAGAAGATTTAGACGATTCAGAAGATTCATCGGAAGATTCGGTTGTAACAAACGCGAAAAAACAAACACAAAACACAAGGATTTACCTGGTTCGATCAAGGTGATCTACGTCCACGGGTGAGGCAAAACAAGATTTCACTATGTTTAAAGAGTGTACTGATTACAACCCTAGCAACAGTATAAAACGAGCCCCCAAAAAAAGATTCATCAGAAGAATCTGAGGAAGAAGAATAAGAAGATTTAGAAGAAGATTCAGAAGATTCAGACGATTCAGAAGAAGATTCAGACGATTCAGAAGAAGATTCAGAAGAAGACTCATAAGATTCATCGTCTAGAAGAAGATTCAGAAGATTCATTAGAAGATTGAGAAGATTCATCAGAGGTTTTAGACGATTCATCAGAAGATTCTATTGTAACAAACGCGAAAAAATAAACATAGAACACAAGGATTTACCTGGTTCGATCAAGGTGATCTGTGTCCACGGACGAGGCAAAATAAGATTCCACTATGTTTAAAGAGTGTACTGATTACAACCCTGGGAACAGAATAAAAAGAGCCCCCAAAAAAAGATTCATCAGAAGAAGAACATTCAGAAGATTCAGACGATTCAGAAGAAGATTCAGACAATTCAGAAGAAGATTCAGAAGATTCATCGTCTAGAAGATTCAGAAGATGCATCAGATGATTCGAACGATTCAGAAGAAGATTCAGAGGATTCAGAAGAAGATTCAGAGGATTCAGAAGAAGATTCAGAAGATTCATCGTCTAGAAGATTCAAACGATTCAGAAAGATTCAAATGATTCATCAGAAGATTCAGACGATTCAGAAGATTCTTAAGACGATTCAGACGATTCAGAAGAAGATTCAGAAGATTCATCGTCTAAAAGATTCATCAGAAGATTCTGTTGTAACAAACGCAGAAAAATAAACACAGAACATAAGGATTTACCTGGTTCGATCAAGGTGATCTACGTCCACGGGCGAGGCAAAACAAGATTTCACTATGTTTAAAGAGTTTACTGATTACAACCCTAGCAATAGTATAAAAACAGCCCACAAAAAAAGATTCATCCGAAGAATCAGAAGAAGATTCATCAGAAGATTCAGACTATTCAGAAGATTCATCGGAAGATTCAGACGATTTAGAAGAAAATTCATCAGATTCATCAGAAGATTGAGAAGAAGATTCAGACGATTCAGAAAAAGATTCAGAGGATTCATCGGCTAGAAGATTTAGAAGAAGTTTCAGAAGATTCATTAGAAGATTCAGATGATTCAGAGGAAGATTCAGAAGATTCATCGGGAAATTCTGTTGTAACAAACGCGGAAAAACAAACACAGAAGACACGGATTTACCTGGTTCGATCAAGGTGATCTACGTCCACGGGTTAGGCAAAACAAGATTTCACTATGTTTAAAGAGTGTACTGATTACAACCCTAGCAACAGTATAGAAAGAGCCACAAAAAAAGATTCATCAGAAGAATCTGAAGAAGAAGATTCAGAAGATTCATCAGAAGATGTAGAAAAAGATTCAGAAGATTCATCAGAAGATTCAGACGATTCAGAAGAAGATTCAAAAGATTCATCAGAAGATTCAGACGATTCAGAAGATTCAGAAGAAGATTCAGACGATTCAGAAGAAGATTCAGACGATTCAGAAGATTCATCGTCTAGAAGATTAATTTGAAGATTCTGTTGTAACAAACGTGGAAAAATAAACACAGAACACAAGGATTTAACTGGTTCGATCAAGGTGACCTACGTCCACGGACGAGGCAAAATAAGATTTCACTATGTTTAAAGAGTATACTGATTACAACCCTAGGAATAGTATAAAAAGAGCCCCCAAAAAATATTCCTCAAAAGAAGAAGATTCAGAAGATTCAGACGATTTAGAAGATTCAAACGATTCAGAAGAAGATTCAGAAGATTCAGGAGAAGATTCACCAGAAGATTCAGACGATTTACAAGAAGATTCAAAAGATTCATCGTCTAGAAGATTCATCAGAATATTTTGACGATTCAGAAGAAGATTTAGAAGATTTAGAAGAAGATTCGGAAGATTCATCAGAAGATTCAGAATATTCATCAGAAGATTCAGAAGATTCATCGTCTAGAAGATTCATCAGAAGATTCAGACGATTCAGAAGTAGATTCAGATGATTCATCAAAAGATTCAGACGATTCAGAAGATTCATCAGACGATTTAGAATATTCAGGCGATTCAGAAGAAGATTCAGATGATTTATCAGAAGATTCGTCAGAAGATTTAGATGATTCATAAGAAGATTCAGAAGATTCAGACGATTCATAAGAAGATTCAAACGATTCAGAAGAAGATTACGTTGATTCATCAGAAGAGTCAGACGATTCAGAAGAAGGTTCATAAGACATATCAGAAGATTCAGACGATTCAATAGAAGATGCAGAAGATTCAGACGATTCAGAAGATTCGTTATCTAGAAGATTCATCAGAAGATTCTGTTGTAACAAACGCGGAAAAATAAACACAGAACACAAGCATTTACCTGGTTCGATCAAGGTGATCTACCTCCACGGGCGAGGCAAAATACGATTCTACTATGTTTAAAGAGTGTACTGATTACAACCCTAGCAACAATATAAAATTAGCCACAAAAAAAGATTCATCGGAAGAATCAGAAGAAGAAGATTTAGAAGATTCATCAGAAGATTCAGACGATTCAAAAGAAGATTCAGCAGACGATTTAGGCGATTCAGAAGAAGATTCAGATGAATATTCAGAAGATACATAAGAAGATTTTGACGATTCAGAAGAAGATTCAGATGATTCATCGGAAGATTCTGTTGTAACAAACGCGAAAAAACAAACACAGAGCACAAGGATTTACCTAGTTCGATCAAGGTGATCTACGTCGATGGGTGAGGCCAAATAACATTTCACTATGTTAAAAAAGTGTATTGATTACAACCCTAGCAACAGTATAAAAAGAGCTCCCAAAAAAAGATTCATCAGAAGAATCTGAAGAAGAAGATTCAGAAGATTCATCAGAAGATTTAGACGATTCAGAAGAAGATTCAAAAGATTCATCAGAAGATTCAGACGATTCAGAAGAAGATTCAGAAGATTCAGAAGATTCATCGTCTAGAAGAAGATTCAGACGATTCAGAAGACGATTCAGAAGATTCATCGTCTAGAAGATTCATCGAAAGATTCTGTTGTAACAAACGCGGAAAAACAAACACAGAACACAAGGATTTACCTGGTTCGATCAAGGTGATCTACGTCCACGGACGAGGCAAAATAAGATTCCACTATGTTTAAAGAGTGTACTGATTACAATCCTAGGAATAGTATAAAAAGAACCCAAAAAAAAAAAGATTCATCAGAAGAAGAAGATTCAGAAGATTCAGACGATTCAAAAGTAGATTCAGAAGATTCATCAGAAGATTGAGACGATTCAGAAGAAGATTCAGAAGATTCAGATGATTCAGAAGAAGATTCAAAAGATTCATCATCTAGAAGATACATCAGAAGATTCGACGATTCAGAAGAAGATCCAGAAGATTTAGAAGAAGATTCAAAAGAAGATTTAGACTATTCAGAAGAAGATTCAGAAGATTCATTGTCTAGAAGATTCATCAGAAGATTCAGACGATTCAGATGATTCATTAGAAGATTTAGATGATCAGAAGGTTCATCAGAAGATTCAGACGATTCAGAAGAAGATTCAGATGATTTATCAGAAGATTCAGACGATTCAGAAGAAGATTCAGACGATTCAGAAGAAGATTACGTCGATTCATCAGAAGATTCAGAAGAGTCAGACGATTCAAAAGAAGATTCTTATGATTCATCAGAAGATTCAGACGATTCAAAAGAAGATTTAGAAGATTCATCAGAAGATTCAGAAGATTCGTCTGAAGATTCTATTGTAACAAATGCGAAAAAAATAAACACAGAACACAAAGATTTACCTGGTTCGATCAAGGTGATCTACGTCCACGGGCGAGGCAGAAGAAGATTTCACTATGTTTAAAGAGTGTACTGATTACAACCCTAGCAACAGTATAAAAATAGCCCATAAAAAAAGGTTCATCCAAAGAATCAGAAGAAGAAGATTCATAAGATTCATAAGAAGATTCGGACAATTCAGAAGAAGATTCAGAAGATTCATCGTCTATAAGATTCAGAGGAAGTTTCAGAAGATTCATTAGAAGATTCAGATGATTCGTCAGAAGATTTAGACGATTCAGAAGAAGATTCAGAAGATTCATTGGAAGATTCTGTTGTAACAAATGTGGAAAAACATACACAGAACACAAGAATTTACCTAGTTCGTTCAATTTGATCTACATCCACGGGTGAGGCCAAACAAGATTTCACTATGTTTAAAGAGTGTACTGATTACAACCCTAGCAACAGTATAAAAAGAGCCCCCAAAAAAAGATTCATCAGAAGAATCTGAAGAAGAAGATTCAGAAGATTTAGAAGAAGGTTCATAAGATTCATAAGAAGATTCAGACGATTCAGAAGAAGATTCATTAGAAGATTCAGACGATTCAAAAGAAGATTCAGAAGGTTCAGAATAAGATTCAGAAGATTCATCGTCTAGAAGAAGATTCAGAAGATTCTTACGATTCAGAAGAAGATTCAGACGATTCAAAAGACGATTTAGAAGATTCATCGTCTAGAAGATTCATCAGAAGATTCTGTTGTAACAAACGCGGAAAAACAAACACAAAACACAATGATTTACCTGGTTCGATCAAGGTGATCTACGTCCACGGACGAGGCAAAACAAGATTCCACTATGTTTAAAGAGTTTACTGATTACAACCCTAGGACAGTATAAAAAGAGCCCCCAAAAAAAGATTCATCAGAAGAAGAAGATTCAGAAGATTCAGACGATTCAGAAGTAGATTTAGAACATTCATCAGAAGATTCAGACAATTCAGAAGAAGATTCAGAAGAAGATTCAGACGATTCAGAAGAAGATTTAAAAGATTCATCGTCTAGAAGATACATCAGAAGATTCAGAAGAAGATTTAGAAGATTCAGACGATTCAAAAGAAGATTCAGAAGATTCAGACGATTTATAAGAAGATTCAGACGATTCAGAAGAAGATTACGTTGATTCATCAGAAGATTCAGACGATTCAGAAGAAGATTCATATGATTCATCGAAAGATTCAGACGATTTAGAAGAAGATTCATCGTATAGAAGATTCATCAGAAGATTCAGAAGATTCATCAGAAGATTCAGAAGATTCTGTTGTAACAAATGCGGGAAAATAAACACAGAACAGAAAGATTTACCTGGTTTGATCAAGGTGATCTCCGTCCACGGGCGAGGCAAAACAAGATTCCACTATGTTTAAAGAGTGTACTGATTACAACCCTAGCAACTGTATAAACACAGCCCACAAAAAAAGATTCATCCGAAGAATCAGAAGAAGAAGATTCAGACGATTCAAAAGAAGATTCATCAGAATTCGAATCCTAGATTAATTCTGTCCAAAATAGGGCAAATCGCCAATTAAGTTCCGTCGAGCCGTTTAGTCACAATTTTAGCTCTAATCGCCAAGCCACTTCACATACTCTTTATTAACACACTAATATACATTGTAGCATGTATAAACGACAAATTCAAGCCAAGGCGACACCCCATTCAACCTTGAACAGAACCGGACAGCACGTCCCCAGAACAAGGCCAATTTGGTTCTGCTCTTGTCCACACTAATCAGTCCATAATTCATTCTAAGCTTCAATTTAATGCGAAGTCAACTTGTCAAAACCTTGTTCTGTATGAATAATATGTTCACCAAAAATTTGAAGCCAAATGGACACCCTGAAGACCTCCAATTAAACCAATCCTTTCAAGTGTGTAAAATAGTCAAATTCTGCTCTTTAAAACACATCTCAAAACAGCTTTGAACACCCATCAATTCTCAACTACAATTATCATTCTAACTCATCCAAGTCACATACTATATGTCTAGAACATCTCACAAAAATTTTGAAGCAATATGAGCTCTTGAAACCGTTGTAAGAGAGCTCTCTCTCAAACCGGTCAGATTCAATCCCGACTGGACCTTTGTCCATTCAATCAGACATACTGGAAAAAATACCTTGCCAAATTGAGTTCATAATATGTTCCTGGAAATCCAATACAACAAGCTTTCTGATGGAAGTGGTCTTACCTTAAACAGATATCAGACGAAGAAGTTACGGCCGGAACAGTGAAGGGCGTCGGGGCTTGTCGGGCTGCGCGATTTTCTGTGGGTTCTGCAAATGAAGAGGAAAATGGGGCTGGCGTGGAGAGCAAGTGTGGGATTTTACTCAGCAGAAGCCAAAAGGGGGAGAGAGAGAGTCTTAAGCTTCAATTATTGGCTTAGTCACACATGGAATAGTGAAACACATGGTCAATTAAGACCAAAACTCCAAAATTTGACACTTATCCTCATATTAATAATATCACAAGAGCATTGACCAACCTTGACTTCTTCTTCATCTTCAAATTTCGGTAGCCTAAGGGGAAACAAAAGACCAAAATACCCTTAGATCACTTAAGGCAAAGTTAATGCTTGAGGGGTAAAATGGTCATTTTATACTTGTCGTCCAAAAATTCTGATTTTTCCCAATCAAACTACTATCGATGAGGCGACGTCCGATTCAAGACCAAAATTGGAATTCTTCATTTCCATTTTCCCTACTTCGAGAATCCATTTCCTAATTCATTTTCCTTCAAACGTAACTTCAGTTCATCTCAAACTGATGGGCGGCTTCTGTAGTGACATTACGCGTATCGACTCCGTGATTTTCATCACTCCTAGGCTTACTCAAGTCAGGGTCATTTTGGTTGTCATGTAATTGCGAAGATTTATTACTAGTCCATTATGTCTCGATCGTAAGAACCCGATTTACGAAAATTTCGCAAATTATACATTGGTTAAGCGTAATCACCCGCGCTCCAATCGTATAACACTAGCAAAGGATTCCATAGTCGTTCTTAGATCGACCTTTATTGGCTCTAAATATTCCCTCGGCAATCCTTATGGTCAAAATGCTAATTCTCATTCGAGTTTCCTAGGTCCACGTACATTGTCGTGTTTTAACCTTTCCCTTTTGGTTAGTATACTTGAGATTGATCAGATCCAAGCGAAATAAAACTGAATTACATCAATAGATAATCTTCATTCAATAGTCTCGAAATGGTTTGACATTTAGAATGTCACAATATTTGTTATCATTATTGATGCCTATGAGTTTGTATGACATTTATGCATATTAATGCTTAGTGTATTATATTAAGAAAGTATGTCGGACAGATAAGAGATTAGCCCACTCACACGGGTAATCGTCTCTATTTACTGTGTGATAAATAGAGATCAGACGATTTCAAGCTTATTATCTAAGTGATAATTGAGAGCTCAAGCTTGAAATTTTTTATGTCGCCTTAACAGGAGTGTTAAGATGAGGTCATAATAAGTTATGCCCGAAAGTGTAATAACTATGTATTTCACTTTATTTGTCTTTGATGCCAGATGTGAGTTCTAACGGATTCTTTAAAGAGAGAAGATTTGTGAACTCAAGTTAGACATTGGGAATGTCTGAACTATCATCTGTACGGTATTAAATGTTGAGACATACGCTCCAAGGGAAAAGAGAGAATACCATAATACGTACTTCATATTACATATTCACAAGACGACCAAGAAGAGTTGGCAAGAGTATTGATCTCAACTCTATAGTCGTGTGAGACTCTTGAGGATATGAGTTCCTTAGATTAGTGTCCTCACGACTCTAACCTATTCTTGAAATTTTGATTCAGTGTTTGCTATCCTAGAATGTTGCCAATGATCATGGATGATTCGATCTAGCAGGACATTTCTGGAAAATCGAATTGAGTTGAAATAGAGAGATTTTAAGGAAGGAGGAAGATCAATTCATTGTTGATGTCACATTATGATTTTGTGTTCACAGATCGACCCATTATGATTATATGAGTGTAATCGTAATGGTGAATACAATACATATCAAACTCTTGAAGAGATCATGAGAGATATAAATGTGATTGATTGATCTAGGGTACCGCATACTGGATCTACTCTAAATTATAATGCCCAATGTGAGCTGCTATATATTCCTAACAGATGTATAGCAACGAGCTCTCAGAGTATGCTGGTCGCACGGATTATTTGCCCATATGAACTTCGCAGTGAGAAGAGAAATGGATATGTTTGGCCCTTTAAGGGCGAATGGGAGATGTTTGGAAAGATTGCGCCCATTAAGGGCAAAATCAACCCATGCCTTTATTGCGATAATTGATTGTAATTAAGAGGATTTTATTTCCTTTTC
The DNA here is from genome assembly GCA_029784005.1 of Lenwebbia sp. NSW1173648. Classification (NCBI taxonomy): domain Eukaryota; kingdom Viridiplantae; phylum Streptophyta; class Magnoliopsida; order Myrtales; family Myrtaceae; genus Lenwebbia; species Lenwebbia sp. NSW1173648. The sequence goes on from JARCGZ010000002.1 coordinate 422,196, forward strand.
AATAAAAGAGAGACTGGAGATAGTGTCTCTTGGTTCTTTCAATCCAACAAAAAACTCTCTCGGTAAAAACTCTCTCGAAAAACGATCGATCGACGGATCCGAATCATTTTTTCACCTACGATTGGGGCTCTTAATCTGTGGAAATCGAGGTATGTTCATTAATCGTGATATGCCTCTACGATCAGTGATACAAGTTGATTCTAGGGCATATTGATCTATGAGTAATCTGCTGCATATATGTACGTATATGATTATTGTGGTTGTCGTTTCGCTATAATCCGCAAGTTACGCCATGGGTATGTAAATCTATATTTTTCCACTTCGTTTATAGATCTGGATTAGCGATTGCATGTTTTATCCATCAATCTTAAAATCAGAACATTCTCGTGGATAAAAATCTAAATTTTTCAGTTATAGTCCTCACTTAGCCGAATTTGACTTGTGGGTAATTCTTGATGGTTTAGATAATTATCTCTTGCACGTTGGCTATTGATTTTACCTTATCCTGTGACTATCTAATAATCTTTTTATACTATGGATAAGATTGTGCTGAATTGGACCTTATCTCATTTGATCTCATGCTTATCAAGTTGGTTGGAATGCTTATCTTGTGGTTTTATGGATAAAATTTGATTTTGTGGATGAGATTTGTCGGCTTGGATAATTATCCAAATTTTTGAAAATTATCTAAAAATAATTTCCAAATTTTAAAGATAATTTTTTTCAAGATTGAATTTTGGTGAGGAAAGGTGGCCCACCTCACAATTTTGGCCATCCCTCTTACTTTTCGAAAATAAAAGGAAATAAAAAAAGTCAAGTTAAGCTTGATTGTCTTTATTTGGTCATGTTTTTTTGGTTTTTATTTTATGGTATGGTTTGCACATTTATAAACAAACATCCCATAATATACGCTCCCTTATGCGCCTTGTCCCTTCGGTAAAAAATGAATTACTTGCCTTAGCCACAATCTTGTGAAATGGGATGGTAATTCGTATGGAATTTCATGGTCCGCCCTTTGAAAATAAGGGATGATGTCATTCTATACACTAATCCGCATACTGACTTGAAGTTAAGAGTACGTAGCGGATAAATTCCCTTCGACCCTAAACTTTGGGTACGAGCGAGTTAATCGAAAAATTCAGAATTAAAGGTATATTATGGGCATTTTTGTTCAATCCTTTGTTTGTTTAAGTTTTCAAAAAAGGAAGGAAAAACAAAACAAAAAAATCATTTTTCGAGTATCATGTGGTCCGTTCCATTTTCTAAATCATTCAATTCACAAACATTTGATAAAAATGATTTTTCATGAAATCTGGTACCGAAAGGGCATTAAATTCTTCAAATTAATGTAACCAAGTCTCCGGACTCTCTTTCTCTGATTCGTAGAAATAAATTAGTTCTCCCGCTAATTTATTTAGATTTTCTAATCGACCTACCAAGAAAAAATTAGTGGCAGCTCCAATTAAATAATTTTTTCATGAATAAATCTAAGTTGCGATTTGGTATGGGCTTCGGAGGGTCTGAGTTAGGTTAGTTAAATAATTAACCTGATTAATCCATTAACCTAAGGTTTTTTCCTAAAACTTTTAGGTTGCGACAGCTTGGCGACTTCGCTGGAGAATAGATTGTTTTATTTTTTTGAAAAAATAAAGGGTTACCGAATTTTTAAATCAATTTTTCGGAAATTAACTTGATTTTTTCAACAACAAAAAAAGAAAAACCATAAATTTTTCGAAAAAACAAAAATTACGGACTTAGGCCATTTGATTGTCATGAGTCATCCTTGAATTGATTGTGGGTGCTTCTTGATTTCTGGATTAATTTTCATGGACTATACTTTAATGGTGGTGAATTACTTTAATTGACCATGGTTTGTCCTTGAATTTCTGATCATTTCCTGAAGGTCTACTTGATTTTTTACATTGAATTTAATTGCTTTATTTTATTGCAACATGCCATGATTGAGTGAATTATACCTGTTGTACATGATTCATGCATTGCATCAAACTTTAAAATGTTAGATGAGCCTAGGATAGCGTCTGGGCAAAACTCTCCCTGGCCTCAGGATGGAAGAGTGGATGACCTTGCCTTCGACCCCGACTATGTCAAGGGTTCCCCGCACTGGCCTGAATATAATGGCACGAGCGGAATTCTTGACATCCCCAAGCTTAAATGTGTTAATTAAGGACCCCAATCTATGGGTACGATTTGCCCTATAAAGCTCTAAAAACTTGACTAATGATGCATGCATGAACATCATTCCATTTGTCTCTGAATTCATGATGGTTGTTTTGTTATGCATATCCTCGTCCTGTACTTAATTTGAGTAGATCCATGGCTATTAGGTTGTCGTTGTGTTGGTCTATCACTTCATGGGGCACGACAACATCCGCACCGTTATTATGTTCAAGGCCGACCTGGCTGATTGGTTGGCACTGCTCGATCAGACAGCACGCGAGTATGTGGAGTGCAGACTAGGGAAATTGATTTTGTTGCTTGACATCAAGGTTCGTGCTGGGATTATTCATGCATTGGCGCACTGTTGGGTCCCTAAGATGGCCACATTCCTACTTGGTAAGCATGAGTTCTCACCTACCTCAGAGGAGTATAGCGTGCTCATTGGTAAGTCCTTGGACTATGAACTCATTCGTCCGTACTTGGGAGACGATTCCTCCATGGTTTTAGCCGAGTTCCTAAAAGTTGAGATGATTCATCGAAAGATTCTGTTGTAACAAACGCAGAAAAACAAACACAGGACACAAGGATTTACCTGTGTCGTTCAAGGTGATCTACGTTGACGGGTGAGGCCAAACAAGATTTCACAATGTTTAAAGAGTGTACTGATTACAACCCTAGCAACAGTATAAAAAGAGCCCCCAAAAAAAGATTCATCAGAAGAATCTGAATAAGAAAATTCAGAAGATTCATCCGAAAATTTAGAAGAAGATTCAGACGATTCATCAAAAGATTCATCAGAAGATTCAGACGATTCAGAAGAAGATTCAGATGATTCAGAAGAAGATTCATCGTCTAGATGAAGATTCAGACGATTCAGAAGAAGATTCAACGTCTAGAAGATTCATAAGAAGGTTCAGAAGATTCTATTGTAACAAACGCGGAAAAACAAACACAGAACATAAGGATTTACCTGGTTCGATCAAGGTGATCTACGTCCACGGACGAGGCAAAGCAAGATTGCACTATGTTCAAAGAGTGTACTGATAACAACCCTAGGAATAGTATAAAAAGTGCCCCCAAAAAAAGATTCATCAGAAGAAGAAGATTCAGAAGATTCAGAAAAAGATTCACAAGAAAGTTCAGACGATTCAGAAGAAGATTCAAACAAGATTCAGACGATTCAGAAGATTTATCGTCTAGAAGATTCATCAGAATATTCAGAAGAAGATTCAGAAGATTCATCAGAATATTCGGACGATTCAGAAGAAGATTCATAAGATTTAGAAGATTCATCAGAAGATTCAAATAATTCAGAAGAAGATTCAGATGATTCATCGGAAGATTCAGACGATTCAAAAGAAGATTCAGAAGAAGATTCAGACGATTCATCGTCTAGAAGATTGATTAGAAGATTCAGAAGATTCAGAATAATAATTAGATGATTCTGTTGTAACAAACAAGAAAAAATAAACACAAAACACTATGGTTTACCTAGTTCGATCAAGGTAATCTACATCCACGAGGGATGCAAAACAAGATTCCAGAATATTCGGACGATTCAGAAGAAGATTCATAAGATTTAGAAGATTCAGAAGATTCATTGTCTAGAAGATTCATCAGAAGATTCAAATAATTCAGAAGAAGATTCAGATGATTCATCGGAAGATTCAGACGATTCAAAAGAAGATTCAGACGATTCAGAAGATTCATCGTCTAGAAGATTGATCAGAAGATTCAGAAGATTCAGAATATTCATTAGATGATTCTGTTGTAACAAACAAGAAAAAATAAACACAAAACACTATGATTTACCTAGTTCGATCAAGGTAATCTACATCCACGAGGGATGCAAAACAAGATTCCACTATATTTCAAGAGTGTACTGATTACAACCCGCGCAACAGTATAAAAACAGCCCACAAAAAAGGATTCATCCGAAGAAAAAGATTCGGAAGATTCAGACGATTCAGAAAAGATTCATCAGAAGATTCAAACGATTCAGAAGAAGATTCATCGTCTAAAAGATTCATCGGAAGATTCAAAAGAAGATTCAGATGATTCATCAGAAGATTTAGACGATTGAGAAGAAGATTCAGAAGAAGACTCAGAAAAAGATTGAGAAGATTCAGACGATTCAGAAGATTCAGAAGAAGATTCAGAAAAAGATTCAAAAGAAGATTCAGACTATTCAGAAGATTCATCAAAAGATTCAGAAGAAGTTTTCGAAAATTCAGGAGAAGATTCAGAAGAAGATTCATCAGAAGATTCTATTGTAACAAACGCGGAAAAACAAACACAGGACACAATGATTTACCAGGTTCGATCAAGGTGATCTACATCCACAAACGAGGCAAAACACGATTCCACTATGTTTAAAGAGTATACTGATTACAACCCTAGCAACAGTATAAAAAGAGCCCCAAAAAAGATTCATCAGAAGAATCTGAAGAAGAAGATTCAGACGATTCAGAAGAAGTTTCATACGATTTAGAAGATGATTCAGAAGATTCATCATCTAGAAGATTCAGAAGAAGATTTAGAAGATTCATCAGTAGATTCAGAAGAAGATTCAGAAAAAGTTTCGAAAGATTCAGAAGAAGATTAAGACAATTCAGAAGAAAATTCAGACGATTCATCATCTAGAAAATTCAGAAGAAAATTTCGAAAATTCAGAAGAAGATTCAGATGGTTCAGAAGAAGATTCATCAGAAGATTCTATTGTAACATATGCAGAAAAATAAAAACAGAACACAAGGATTTACCTAGTTCGATCAAGGTGATTTACATCCACGGACGAGGTAAAGCAAGATTCCATTATGTTCAAAGAGTGTACTAATTACAACCCTAGAAATAGTATAAAAAGAGCCCCCAAAAAAAGATTCTTCAGAAGAAGAAGATTCAGAAGATTCAGAAAAAGATTCATAAGAAGATTCAGAAGAAGATTTAGAAGATTCAGAAGATTTATCGTCTAGAAGATTCATCAGAAGATTCGAACGATTCATAAGAAGAATTATAAGATTTAGAAGAACATTCAGAACATTCAGAAGATTCATTGTCTAGAAGATTCAGACAATTCAGAAGAAGATTCAGATGATTCATCAGACGATTCAGAAGATTCAGAAGAAGATTCAGACGATTCAGAAGAAGATTCAGAAGATTAATCGTCTAGAAGATTGATCAGAAGATTCAGAAGATTCATCGTTTAGGAGATACATCAGAAGATTCAGAATATTCAGCAGAAGATTCTGTTGTAACAAACGTGAAAAAATAAACACAGAACACAAGGATTTACCTAGTTCGATCAAGGTAATCTACATCCACGAGCGATGCAAATCAAGATTCCATAATATTTCAAGAGTGTACTGATTACAACCCTAGCAACAGTATAAAAACAGCCCACAAAAAAGGATTCATCCGTAAAAGAAGATTCAGAAGATTCAGACAATTCAGAAAAAGATTCATCAGAAGATTCACACGATTCTGAAGAAGATTCATCAGAAGATTCAAACGATTCAGAAGAATCATCGTCTAGAAGATTCATAAGAAGATTCATTAGAAGATTTAGATGATTCATCAGAAGATTTAGAAGAAGATTCAGAAAAAGATTGAGAAGATTCAGACGATTCAGAAGATTCATCAGAAGATTCAGAAGAAGATTTAGAAAAAGATTCAAAAGAAGATTCAGAAAAAGATTTAGAAGAGGGTTCAGAAGATTCATCATGTAAAAGATTCATCAGAAGATTCAGAAGAAGTTTCCAAAAATTCAGAAGAAGATTCAGACGATTCAGAAGAAGATTCATCAGAAGATTCAATTGTAACAAATGCGGAAAAACAAACACAGAACACAATGATTTACCTAGTTTGATCAAGGTGATCTACGCCCACGGACGAGGCAAAATAAGGTTCCACTATGTTCAAAGAGTATACTGATTACAACCCTAGCAATAGTATAAAAAGAGCCCCAAAAAAGATTCATCAGAAGAATCAGAAGAGGAAGATTCAGACGATTCAGAAGAAGTTTCATACGATTCAGAAGAAGATTCAGAAGATTCATCATCTAGAAGATTTAGAAGAAGATTTAGAAGATCCTTCAGTAGATTCAGAAGAAGATTTAGAAGATTCATTGGTAGATTCAGAAGAAGATTCAGAAGATTCAGAAAAAGATTCAAAAGATTCAGAAGAAGATTAAGATAATTCAGAAGAAGATTCAAACGATTCATTATCTAGAAGATTCAGAAGAAAATTTCGAAAATTTAGAAGAAGATTCAGATGATTCAGAAAAAGATTCATCAGAAGATTCTATTGTAACATACGCGGAAAAATAAAAATAGAACACAAGGATTTACCTGGTTCAATCAAGGTGATCTACGTCCACGAACGAGGCAAAACAAGATTCCACTATGTTTAAAAAGTGTACTGATTACAACCCTAGGAACAGTATAAAAAGAGCCCCCAAAGAAAGATTCATCAGAAGAAGAAGATTCAGAAGATTCCGACGATTCAGAAGAAGATTCAGAAGATTCATCGTCTAGAAGATTCATTAGAAGATTCGGACCATTTAGAAGAAGATTTAGAAGATTTAGAAGAAGATTCAGAAGATTCGTCGTCTAGAAGATTTATCAGAAGATTCAATAGATTCATCAGAAGATTCAGACGATTCAGAAGAAGATTCAGATGATTCAGAAGAAAATTCAGACGATTCATCCGAAGATTCTGTTGTAACAAACGCGGAAAAATAAATACTGAACACAATGATTTACCTGATTCGATCAAGCTGATCTACGTCCACGAGCGAGGCAATACAAGATTCCACTATGTTTAATAGTATACTAATTACAACCCTAGCAACAGAAGAAAAATAGCCCACAAAAAAAGATTCATCCGAAGAAGAAAATTCAGAAGATTCTTCAGAAGATTCAGACGATTCAGAAGATTCGTCGCCTAGAAGATTCATCAGAAGATTCAGAAGATTCATTAGAAGATTCAGATGAATCATCAGAAAATTTAGACGATTTAGAACAAAATTCAGAATGTTCATCGGAAGATTCTGTTGTAACAAACGCGAAAAAATATGCACAGAACACAAGGATTTACCTAGTTCGATCAAGGTGATCTACGTCGACGGGTGAAGCCAAACAAGATTTCACTATGTTTAAAGAGTATAATGATTACAACCCTAGCAACAGTATAAAAAGAGCCCCCAAAAAAAGATTCATCAGAAGAATCTGAAGAAGAAGATTCAAAAGATTCATCAGAAGATTCAGACGATTCAGAAGAAGATTCAGAACATTCAGAAGATTCATCGTCTAGAAGAAGATTCAAAAGTAGATTCAAAAGATTCATTAGAAGATTCAGATGATTCAACAGAAGATTCAGAAGATTCATCAGAAGATTCTGTTGTAACAAACGCGGAAAAACAAACACAGAACACAAACATTTACCTGGTTCGATCAAGGTGATCTACATCTATGGACGAGGCAAAAGAAGATTCCACTATGTTTAAAGAGAGTACTGATTACAATCCTAGGAACAGTATGAAAAGAGCCCCCAAAAAAAGATTCATCAGAAGAAGAAGATTCAGAAGATTCATCAGAAGATTCATCAAAATATTCAGAAGAAGATTCAGAAGATTCGGATGATTCAGAACAAGATTGAGAAGATTTGGAAGAAGATTCAGAAGATTCATCGTCTAGAAGATTCATCAGAAGATTCAAAAGATTCAGACGATTGAGAAGAAGATTCAGATGATTCATCAGACGATTCAGAAGAAGATTCAGAAGAAGATTTAGAAGATTGATCAGAAGATTTAGAAGATTCATCAGAAGAGTCTGTTGTAACAAAAGCGGAAAATTAAATACAGAACACAAGGATTTACCTAGTTCGATCAAGGTGAACACATTGATTTACCTAGTTCGATCAAGGTGATCTACGTCCACGGACAAGGCAAAACAAGGTTCCACTATGTTCAAAGAGTATACTGATTACAACCCTAGCAATAGTATAAAAAGAGCCCCAAAAAAGATTCATCAGAAGAATCAGAAGAGGAAGATTCAGACGATTCAGAAGAAGTTTCATACGATTCAGAAGAAGATTCAGAAGATTCATCATCTAGAAGATTTAGAAGAAGATTTAGAAGATCCTTCAGTAGATTCAGAAGAAGATTTAGAAGATTCATCGATAGATTCAGAAGAAGATTCAGAAGATTCAGAAAAAGATTCAAAAGAAGATTAAGATAATTCTGAAGAAGATTCAAACGATTCATTATCTAGAAGATTCAGAAGAAAATTTCGAAAATTTAGAAGAAGATTCAGATGATTCAGAAAAAGATTCATCAGAAGATTCTATTGTAACATACGCGGAAAAATAAAAATAGAACACAAGGATTTACCTGGTTCAATCAAGGTGATCTACGTCCACGAACGAGGCAAAACAAGATTCCACTATGTTTAAAAAGTGTACTGATTACAACCCTAGGAATAGTATAAAAAGAGCCCCCAAAGAAAGATTCATCAGAAGAAGAAGATTCAGAAGATTCCGACGATTCAAAAGAAGATTCAGAAGATTCAGACGATTCAGAAGAAGATTCAGAAGATTCATCGTCTAGAAGATTCATTAGAAGATTCGGACCATTTAGAAGAAGATTCAGAAGATTTAGAAGAAGATTCAGAAGATTCGTCGTCTAGAAGATTTATCAGAAGATTCAATAGATTCATCAGAAGATTCAGACGATTCAGAAGAAGATTCAGATGATTCATCAGAAAATTCAGACGATTCATCCGAAGATTCTGTTGTAACAAACGCGGAAAAATAAATACTCAACACAATGATTTACCTGATTCGATCAAGCTGATCTACGTCCACGAGCGAGGCAATACAAGATTCCACTATGTTTAATAGTATACTAATTACAACCTAGCAACAGAAGAAAAATAGCCCACAAAAAAAGATTCATCCGAAGAAGAAAATTCAGAAGATTCTTCAGAAGATTCAGACGATTCAGAAGAAGATTCAGACGATTCAGAAGATTCGTCGCCTAGAAGATTCATCAGAAGATTCAGAAGATTCAGATGAATCATCAGAAAATTTAGACGATTTAGAACAAAATTCAGAATGTTCATCGGAAGATTCTGTTGTAACAAATGCGAAAAAATATGCACAGAACACAAGGACTTACCTAGTTCGATCAAGGTGATCTACGTCGACGGGTGAAGCCAAACAAGATTTCACTATGTTTAATGAGTATAGTGATTACAACCCTAGCAACAGTATAAAAAGAGCCCCCAAAAAAAGATTCATCAGAAGAATCTGAAGAAGAAGATTCAAAAGATTCATCAGAAGATTCAGACGATTCAGAAGAAGATTCAAAAGATTCATCAGAAGATTCAGACGATTCAGAAGAAGATTCAGAACATTCAGAAGATTCATCGTCTAGAAGAAGATTCAAAAGTAGATTCAAAAGATTCATTAGAAGATTCAGATGATTCAACAGAAGATTCAGAAGATTCATCAGAAGACTCTGTTGTAACAAACGCGGAAAAATAAACACAAAACACAAACATTTACCTGGTTCGATCAAGGTGATCTACGTCTATGGACGAGGCAAAAGAAGATTCCACTATGTTTAAAGAGAGTACTGATTACAATCGTAGGAACAGTATGAAAAGAGCCCCCGAAAAAAGATTCATCAGAAGAAGAAGATTCAGAAGATTCATCAAAATATTCAGAAGAAGATTCAGAAGATTCGGATGATTCAGAACAAGATTGAGAAGATTTGGAAGAAGATTCAGAAGATTCATCGTCTAGAAGATTCATCAGAAGATTCAAAAGATTCAGATGATTCATCAGACGATTCAGAAGAAGATTCAGAAGATTCAGACGATTCAGAAGAAGATTTAGAAGATTCATCGGCTAGAAGATTGATCAGAAGATTCAGAAGATTCATCAAAAGATTCTGTTGTAACAAAAGCGGAAAATTAAATACAGAACACAAGGATTTACCTAGTTCGATCAAGGTGATCTACATCCACGAGTAATGCAAAACAAGATTCCACCATGTTTAAAGAGTGTACTGATTACAACCCTAGCAATAGTATAAAAACAGCCCACAAAAAATGATTCATCCGCACAATCAGAAGAAGAAGATTTGGAAGATTTAGAGGATTCAGAAGAAGATTCAGAAGATTCATCAGAAGATTCTGACGATTCAGAAGAAGATTCATCAGAAGATTCAGACGATTCAGAAGAAGATTCAGAAGATTCATTGTCTAGAAGATTCAGATGATTAATCAGAAGATTTAGACGATTCAGAAGGTTCATCGGAAGATTCTGTAGTAACAAACACGGAAAAACAAACACAGAACACAATGATTTACCTAGTTCGACCAAGGAGATCTACATCCACGGGTGAGGCAAAACAAGATTTCACTATATTTAAAGAGTGTACTGTTTACAACCCTAGCAACAATATAAAAAGAGCCGATCAGAAGAATATGAAGAAGAAGATTCAGATGATTCATCAGAAGATTTAGAAGAAGATTCAGAAGATTCATCAGAAGATTCAGACGATACAAAAGAAAATTCAAAAGATTCATCAGAAGATTCAGACGATTCAGAAGAAGATTCAGAAGATTCATCGTCTAGAAGATTAATCAGAAGCTTTAGAAGAAGATTCAGAAGATTCATTAGAAGATTCAGATAATTCATCAGAAGATTCAGAAGATTCATCAGAAGATTCTATTGTAACAAATGCGGAAAAATAAACACAGAACACAAGGATTTACCTGGTTCGTTCAAGGTGATCAACGTCCACGGGCGAGGCAAAACAAGATGCCACTATGATTAAAGAGTGTACTGATTACAACCCTAGCAATAGTATAAAAACAGCACACACACAAAAAGATTCATCCGAAGAATCAGAAGATGAAGATTCAGAAGATTCAGAAGAAGATTCATCGGAAGATTTAGACGATTCAGAAGATTCATCGTGTAGAAGATTCATTAGAAGATTCAGAAGAAGATTCAGAAGATTCATCAGAAGATTCTATTCTAACAAACGCGGAAAAACAAACATAGAACGCAAGGATTTACCTGGTTCGATCAAGGTGATCTACGTCCACGGGTGAGGCAAAACAAGATTTCACTATGTTTAAACAGTGTACTGATTACAACACTCGCAACAGTATAAAAAGAGCACCAAAAAAAAAGGATCTTCAGAAGAATATGAAGAAGAAGATCCAGAAGAGTCAGACGATTCAGAAGAAGATTCAGAAGATTCAGACAATTCAGAAGAAGATTCAGAATATTCATTAGAAGATTCAGACGATTCAGAAGATTCAGAAGAAGATTCATCAGAAGATTCAGACGATTAAGAAGATTCATAAGAAGATTCTGTTGTAACAAACGCGAAAAAACAAACACAGAACACAAGGATTTACCTGGTTCGATCAAGGTGATCTACGTCCTCGGCTCTGGTAAAACAATATTTCGCTATGTTTAAAGAGTGTACTGTTTACAACCCTAGCAACAGTATAAAAAGAGCCCCCAAAAAAAGATTCATAAGAAGAAGAAGATTCAGATGATTTAGAAGAAGATTCAGAAGATTCATCAGAAAATTCAGACGATTCAGAAGATTCATCGTCTAGAAGATTCAGAAGAATATTCAGAAGAGTCGGACGATTCAGAAGAAGATTTAGAAGATTCATCGTCTAGAAGATTCATCAGAAGATTCAGAAGATTTAGACGATTCAGATTATTCATCAGAAGATTCAGACGATTCAAAAGCAGATTCAGAAGGTTCAGAAGAAGATTCAGAAGATTCATCGTCTAGAAAATTCATCCGTAGATTTAGAAGATTCCATTATAGCAAACGCGGAAAAATAAACACAGAACATAAGGATTTACCTGGTTCGATCAAGGTGATCTACGTCCACGAGCGATGTAAAATAAGATGCCACTATGTTTAATGAGTGTACTGATTACAACCCTAGCAACAGTATAAAAACAGCCAGAAAAAAAGATTCATCCGAAGAATCAAAAGAAGAAGATTCGGAAGATTCATCAGAAGATTCAGACGATTCAGAAGAAGATTCATCAAAAGATTCAAACGATTCAGGAGAAGATTCATCAGAAGATTTAGAAGAAGATTCAGACGATTCAGAAGAAGATTCAGAAGATTCATCGTCTAGAAGATTCATCAGAAGATTCAAAAGAAGATTCAGAAGATTCATTACAAGATTCAGATGATTCATCTGAAGATTTAGACGATTCAGAAGACGATTCATCAGTAGATTCAGAAGAAGATTCAGAAGATTCAGACGATTCAGAAGATTCAGAAAAAGATTTAGAAGAAGATTCAGACGATTCAGAAGAAGATTCAAAAGATTCATCATCTAGAAGATTCAGAAGAAGTTTCCGAAAATTCAGAAGAAGATTCAGACGATTTAGAAAAAGATTCATCAGAAGATTCTATTGTAACAAACGCGAAAAAACAAACAAAGAACACAATGATTTACCTGGTTCGATCAAGGTGATCTACATCCACGGACGAGGCAAAACAATATTCCACTATGTTTAAAGAGTGTACTGATTACAACCCTAGCAACAGTATAAAACGAGCCCGCAAAAAAAGATTCATCAGAAGAATCAGAAGAAGAAGATTCAGAAGATTCAGACGATTTAGAAGAAGATTCAGAAGATTCAGAAGAAGATTCATAACATTCAGAAGAAGTTTCATACGATTTAGAAGAAGATTCAGAAGATTCATCATCTAGAAGATTCAGAAGAAGATTCAAAAGATGATTTAGAAGAAGATTTAGAAGATTCATCAGTAGATTCAGAAGAAGATTCAGAAGATTCAGAAGAAGATTCAAAAAAAGATTCAAAAGATTCAGAACAAGATTAAGACGATTCAGAAGAAGATTCAGAAGATTCATCATCTAGAAGATTCAGAAGAAGATTCCGAAAATTCAGAAGAAGAGTTAGATGATTCAGGAGAAGATTCATCAGAAGATTCTATTGTAATATTGTCGCGACCTAAAAAATCAAATTTAGGCTAACGGATTATCAGGTTAATTAACTAACCTAATTCAGACCCTCCCAATTCCTATCGAATCGCAACTTTGGTATGATTTCATGCAAAATTAATTCAATTGGAGCCGCCACTTATCATTTAGGGTAGGTTGATTAGAAACCTATATAAAATAGCGGGTGAACTATTTTATCCCTACGAACTAGAGAAATTGAGTCCGGAGACTTGATTACATTAATTTGAAAAAATTAATGCCCTTTCGGTACCATATTTCATGAAAAATCCTTTTAATTGAATGACTGTGGATTTAATGACTTACGAAAATGGATGGACTATGTGATACTCGAAAATGATTTTCCTTTTTAGGTTTTTTATTTTTGAAAAATTGAACAAAACAAAGCAAACAAAAAGGATGAACAAAAATAAACAAAAATGCCCATAATGTATCTTTAATTTCAGAATTTTTCCGATTAATTCGCTCGTACCCAAAGTTTAGGGTCGGAGTAGAATTTTATTCGCAACGTACTCTTAGATTCGAGTCAGTAAGCGAATTAGGGGGTATGGAATAACATCACCTCTTTTGACAAAGGGCAGACCACGAAATTCCATACAAATTACTATCCAATTCCACAAGATGGTGGCTAAGGCAAGTGATTTATTTTACCAAAGGCACAAGACACGGGGGAGCATACATTATGGGCATGTTTATTTATAAATGTGCAAACTTTATAACAATCAAACAAACATGACAAATGAAAAGCAATTATGGACCATGTTATTTAAATTTTTGAAAATTTAAATAACATGGTCCAAATATTCAAGTGGGGCCACCTTTCCTCTTGAGATTCAATGTTCAATTTGAGAAAAGACTATCCTTAAGATTTGCAAAATAATTTAGATAATCCTCGAAAAAAGTCAAACAATTATCCAATCGAATTCAAAGCTTATTCGTAAATCAAATATCCACCAGAAGATTCACAAGATAAGGTAATCCAACCAATTGATGTGCCAGAGATAGTTATTCAGAGCAAAAATTATCCATAAGACAATAAGATATGCTCAGAACTCTTCCGAAGATCACAAGATAATCCGAATATTTCAAAAATAGGCAACAAATATTCAGAATATTTCCCGGATAGGGTCGTTACCTAATTTGCAGACTTGATTGCCAAATTCGAACCTCGTATCGCCTTGTGGATTACTCTTGCAGATTATGGATCGGCGGGACTCCTCAGTGCCTTCGGCATAATGGCTTCACAGAGGTTTATGATGGGACTTTTGGTGGAATACGTGTAACTGCAAAGAGAGAAAAGAAACTAATTTTTCCTTTGAAGGCTCCTCCCTGCAGCTTCACTGAATCACTTTAATGAGTATGCTGGACTTGAGTTAATCAACCAGAGAATTAGGTGCTAATCTCAGTTGACTAAGACAAAGAAAAAGACAAAATCCAACAATTGACTTCACTCGTTCGGATCGTGTACTTCTTTTTTCTGATATTTCTGCATGAAGGACCTTCTTGCGCGCATCTCCTCCTAGACGTGTGTCCTTGTGACCTGCAATCCTCGGGCGGTTCATGGGTTGATCAACATATGATATTTTGGTTAGCTCCCAATCACACTTTTGACCGAGCCTATCCCCACCACTTGGACTTTAGCTTCTCACCCAAGATCTTCTCCTTCGCAACCAAGGGATCATTCGCAAGATGAGGAACACCAAAGAACCTGCAGAGACAATGTCAAAAGTGTATCGGCTTTGACTGAGAGCTCGCTGGATCCATTGTTGCGCTGCCCATGTGTTGATCGAGAACTGCAATTTAGACCCCACCGCTTAGGTCCCTTTCCTTCAATCTCACGTGGATTTGTCTCGACTGGGTTGGAGCAAATCAGCAAAAGGATCGCCGTTGAAGCTCACAACTGACTGCTTGATCGTCTAAGGGAATTGTAGCGTCGGGGAGAGGTCTGGTGGTCGCTGAGCTGATCCGGGCACGAACAAACTACACACGCAAACCCTCCGGGAAGAAGACAAAATCGCCACTTTAATTCTCCTCTCTTTTTTTACCCAATCTCACACCATTCCCTCTTGAGATGATGATCGTGTATTCTCTGTATGCCGTCTTTATCAATTGTGTGGCTTCAAGCAAAGATTGTGGACGCTTCTCCAAGTCTCAGAACGCATGCATCTCCAGTGTGAAGAACTTGTCTTCCTTTGCCTACAATAATTGGTGGATAAAAGGCAAAGACAAAAGCAATCAATTTTCTAACCTGAATCATCCTTTTTGACTTTCTCTTTTGGCTTTTCTTGCATGTGCAAATCTTGAAGACCCCAAATACCACCGCTCGGGCCTGCCTCCCAATTCTGGCCGTGGGTCACCTGCAAGGAAAAAGAGAAAAATTCCTCCAAGGCCTTCTCGGGATCAAGGCGTCCTCATGAGCGATGGACCTTCCCAGTGCTTCCCTCTCCTCACCTTTTTTCTACCATGCAGAATTGTAGTCGAGCTCCCTTGTACAAAGACCGTGTTCTCTCTCTAATGGCCGTGTATTGAATTTTGATTAGCCTCCTTTCACCTCCACGTTTTTTCCTTCGCTCTGAATGTCCACTGTCGACGAAGACCAGAGGGAGAGAGATGCGTAACTTCAACTTCGTGGCCCTCCAATATGCCGTGTATTCAATAGTGAATGGCCTCTTGATCGTGACGACTTAAAGCATTTATAGAGCAAAACTAGGTCTAACTTGACTAATAATGCCAACTTTCAGTTGTATTGGCTTCCTGGGCTTAGAGTCTCTTTAATTAAAGCCCAAATTAACCTCACGAGCTTAATTAATTAAATTCCAGACCTATCATATGAATTCAATCTGGCTCATTAATACCAAAAAGTCGCTTGTGCTTTAGCCGAATTTATCTGATGAATTGTGGTCCACCGCGCGTCAATTTCAATCCATTTTCCAATGCTGGTCCGATTAAATGATGCTAAACAAATAAATATGAAAAATGATCTGATTAATTTTTGTAGGAATTAAAAATTAATTCCTAATTTTTATGCAAAATGAATGACTAAAGAAAAATCAAAATTTAGCTGTCAACAAACAAAAGCGGAAAAACAAACACAGAACACAAGGATTTACCTGGTTCGATCAAGGTGATCTACGTCCACGGACGAGGTAAAACAAGATTCCACTATGTTTAAAAAGTGTGCTGATTACAACCTTAGCAACAGTATAAAAAGAGCCCCCAAAAAAAGATTCATCAGAAGAAGAAGATTCAGAAGATTCAGAAGATTCATTGTCTAGAAGATTCATCAGAAGATTCAGAAGATTCGGACAATTCATCAGAAGATTTGGACGATTCAGAAGAAGATTCAGAATATTCATCGTCTAGAAGATTCATCAGAAGATTCAGACGTTTCAGAAGAAGATTCAGATGATTCATCAGAACATTCAGACGATTCAGAAGAAGATTCATCAGAAGATTCAGAAGATTCAAAAGAAGATTCAGACGATTCAGAAGAAGATTCAGAAGATTCATCGTCTAGAAGATTCATCAGAAGATTCAGAAGATTCATCAGAAGGTTCTGTTGTAACAAAAGCGGACAAATAAACACAGAACAAAAAGATTTACCTAGTTCGATCAAGGTGATCTACGTCCACGAGCGAGGCAAAACAAGATTCCACTATGTTTAAGAGTATACTAATTACAACCCGAGCAACAGTATAAAAACATCCCACAAAAAAAGATTCATCCGAAGAAGAAGATTCAGAAGATTCAGACGATTCAGAAGATTCATCGTCTAGAAGATTCATAAGAAGATTCATTAGAAGATTCAAATGATTCATCAGAAGATTTAGACGATTCAGAAGATTCATCGGAAGATTCGGTTGTAACAAACGCGGAAAAACAAACACAGAACACAAGGATTTGCCTGGTTCGATCAAGGTGATCTACGTCCACGGGTGAGGCAAAACAAGATTTCACTATGTTTAAAGAGTGTACTGATTACAACCCTAGCAACAGTATAAAACGAGCCCCCAAAAAAAGATTCATCAAAAGAATCTGAGGAAGAAGAATAAGAAGATTTAGAAGAAGATTCAGAAGATTCAGACGATTCAGAAGAAGATTCAAAAGATTCATCAGAAGATTCAGACGATTCAGAAGAAGATTCAGAAGATTCAGAAGAAGACTCATAAGATTCATCGTCTAGAAGAAGATTCAGAAGATTCATTAGAAGATTGAGAACATTCATCAGAGGTTTTAGACGATTCATCAGAAGATTCTATTGTAACAAACGCAAAAAAATAAACACAGAACACAAGGATTTACCTGGTTCGATCAAGGTGATCTGTGTCCACGGACGAGGCAAAACAAGATTCCACTATGTTTAAAGAGTGTACTGATTACAACCCTGGGAACAGAATAAAAAGAGCCCCCAAAAAAAGATTCATCAGAAGAAGAACATTCAGAAGATTCAGACGATTCAGAAGAAGATTCAGACAATTCAGAAGAAGATTCAGAAGATTCATCGTCTAGAAGATTCAGAAGATTCATCAGATGATTCGAACGATTCAGAAGAAGATTCAGAGGATTCAGAAGAAGATTCAGAAGATTCATCGTCTAGAAGATTCAAACGATTTAGAAAGATTCAAATGATTCATCAGAAGATTCAGACGATTCAGAAGAAGATTCAGAAGATTCTTAAGAAGATTCAGACGATTTAGAAGAAGATTCAGAAGATTCATCGTCTAAAAGATTCATCAGAAGATTCTGTTATAATAAACGCAGAAAAATAAACACAGAACATAAGGATTTACCTGGTTCGATCAAGGTGATCTACGTCCACGGGCGAGGCAAAACAAGATTTCACTATGTTTAAAGAGTTTACTGATTACAACCCTAGCAATAGTATAAAAACAGCCCACAAAAAAAGATTCATCCGAAGAATCAGAAGAAGATTCATCAGAAGATTCAGACTATTCAGAAGATTCATCAGAAGATTCAGACGATTTAGAAGAAAATTCATCAGATTCATCAGAAGATTAAGAAGAAGATTCAGACGATTCAGAATAAGATTCAGAGGATTCATCGTCTAGAAGATTTAGAAGAAGTTTTAGAAGATTCATTAGAAGATTCAGATGATTCAGAGGAAGATTCAGAAGATTCATCGGGAAATTCTGTTGTAACAAACGCGGAAAAACAAACACAGAAGACACGGATTTACCTGGTTCGATCAAGGTGATCTACGTCCACGGGTGAGGCAAAACAAGATTTCACTATGTTTAAAGAGTGTACTGATTACAACCCTAGCAACAGTATAGAAAGAGCCCCCAAAAAAGATTCATCAGAAGAATCTGAAGAAGAAGATTCAGAAGATTCATCAGAAGATGTAGAAAAAGATTCAGAAGATTCATCAGAAGATTCAGACGATTCAGAAGAAGATTCAAACATTCATCAGAAGATTCAGACGATTCAGAAGATTCAGAAGAAGATGCAGAAGATTCATCATCAAGAAGATGATTCAGAAGAAGATTCAGACGATTCAGAAGATTCATCGTCTAGAAGATTAATCAGAAGATTCTGTTGTAACAAACGTGGAAAAATAAACACAGAACACAAGGATTTAACTGGTTCGATCAAGGTGACCTACGTCCACGGACGAGGCAAAATAAGATTTCACTATGTTTAAAGAGTATACTGATTACAACCCTAGGAATAGTATAAAAAGAGCCCCCAAAAAATATTCCTCAAAAGAAGAAGATTCAGAAGATTCAGACGATTTAGAAGATTCAAACGATTCAGAAGAAGATTCAGAAGATTCAGGAGATGATTCACCAGAAGATTCAGACGATTTACAAGAATATTCAAAAGATTCATCGTCTAGAAGATACATAAGAAGATTCAGAAGAAAATTCAGAAGATTCATCAGAATATTTTGACGATTCAGAAGAAGATTTAGAAGATTTAGAAGAAGATTCGGAAGATTCATTAGAAGATTCAGAATATTCATCAGAAGATTCAGAAGATTCATCGTCTAGAAGATTCATCAGAAGATTCAGACGATTCAGAAGTAGATTCAGATGATTCATCAAAAGATTCAGACGATTCAGAAGATTCATCAGACGATTTAGAATATTCAGGCGATTCAGAAGAAGATTCAGATGATTTATCAGAAGATTCGTCAGAAGATTTAGATGATTCATAAGAAGATTCATAAGATTCAGATGATTCATAAGAAGATTCAAACGATTCAGAAGAAGATTACGTTGATTCATCAGAAGAGTCAGACGATTCAGAAGAAGGTTCATAAGATATATCAGAAGATTCAGACGATTCAATAGAAGATTCAGAAGATTCAGACGATTTAGAAGATTCGTTATCTAGAAGATTCATCAGAAGATTAAGAAGATTCATCAGAAGATTCTGTTGTAACAAACGCGGAAAAATAAACACAGAACACAAGCATTTACCTGGTTCGATCAAGGTGATCTACCTCCACGGGCGAGGCAAAATACGATTCTACTATGTTTAAAGAGTGTACTGATTACAACCCTAGCAACAATATAAAATTAGCCACAAAAAAAGATTCATCGGAAGAATCAGAAGAAGAAGATTTAGAAGATTCATCAGAAGATTCAGACGATTCAAAAGAAGATTCAGCAGACGATTTAGGCGATTCAGAAGAAGATTCAGATGAATATTCAGAAGATTCATCGTATAGATTCATCAGAAGATTTTGACGATTCAGAAGAAGATTCAGATGATTCATCGGAAGATTCTGTTGTAACAAACGCGAAAAAACAAACATAGAGCACAAGAATTTACCTAGTTCGATCAAGGTGATCTACGTCGATGGGTGAGGCCAAATAACATTTCACTATGTTTAAAGAGTGTACTGATTACAACCCTAGCAACAGTATAAAAAGAGCTCCCAAAAAAAGATTCATCAGAAGAATCTGAAGAAGAAGATTCAGAAGATTCATCAGAAGATTCAGAAGATTCATCAGAAGATTTAGACGATTCAGAAGAAGATTCAAAAGATTCATCAGAAGATTCAGACGATTCAGAAGTAGATTCAGATGATTCATCAAAAGATTCAGACGATTCAGAAGATTCATCAGACGATTTAGAATATTCAGGCGATTCAGAAGAAGATTCATATGATTTATCAGAAGATTCGTCAGAAGATTTAGATGATTCATAAGAAGATTCAGAAGATTCAGACGATTCATAAGAAGATTCAAACGATTCAGAAGAAGATTACGTTGATTCATCAGAAGAGTCAGACGATTCAGAAGAAGGTTCATAAGATATATCAGAAGATTCAGACGAATCAATAGAAGATTCAGAAGATTCAGACGATTTAGAAGATTCGTTATCTAGAAGATTCATCAGAAGATTCTGTTGTAACAAACGCGGAAAAATAAACACAGAACACAAGCATTTACCTGGTTCGATCAAGGTGATCTACCTCCACGGGCGAGGCAAAATACGATTCTACTATGTTTAAAGAGTGTACTGATTACAACCCTAGCAACAATATAAAATTAGCCACAAAAAAAGATTCATCGGAAGAATCAGAAGAAGAAGATTTAGAAGATTCATCAGAAGATTCAGACGATTCAAAAGATGATTCAGCAGACGATTTAGGCGATTCAGAAGAAGATTCATATGAATATTCAGAAGATTCATCAGAAGATTTTGACGATTCAGATGATTCATCGAAAGATTCTGTTGTAACAAACGCGAAAAAACAAACACAGAGCACAAGGATTTACCTAGTTCGATCAAGGTGATCTACGTCGATGGGTGAGACCAAATAACATTTCACTATGTTTAAAGAGTGTACTGATTACAACCCTAGCAACAGTATAAAAAGAGCTCCCAAAAAAATATTCATCAGAAGAATCTAAAGAAGAAGATTCAGAAGATTCATCAGAAGATTTAGACGATTCAGAAGAAGATTCAAAAGATTCATCAGAAGATTCAGACGATTCAGAAGAAGATTCAGAAGATTCAGAAGATTCATCGTCTAGAAGAAGATTCAGAAGATTCAGACGATTCAGAAGACGATTCAGAAGATTCATCGTCTAGAAGATTCATCGAAAGATTCTGTTGTAACAAACGCGGAAAAACAAACACAGAACACAAGGATTTACCTGGTTCGATCAAGGTGATCTACGTCCACGGACGAGGCAAAACAAGATTCCACTATGTTTAAAGAGTGTACTGATTACAATCCTAGGAATAGTATAAAAAGAGCCCAAAAAAAAAGATTCATCAGAAGATTCTGACGATTCAAAAGTAGATTCAGAAGATTCATCAGAAGATTGAGACGATTCAGAAGAAGATTCAGAAGATTCAGACGATTCAGAAGAAGATTCAAAAGATTCATCGTCTAGAAGATACATCAGAAGATTCGACGATTCAGAAGAAGATCCAGAAGATTCAAAAGAAGATTTAGACTATTCAGAAGAAGATTCAGAAGATTCATCGTCTAGAAGATTCATCAGAAGATTCAAACGATTCAGATGATTCATCAGAAGATTCAGAAGATTCATCAGAAGATTCAGACGATTCAGAAGAAGATTCAGATGATTTATCAGAAGATTCGTCAGAAGATTCAGACGATTCAGATGATTCAGAAGAAGATTACGTTGATTCATCAGAAGATTCAGAAGAGTCAGACGATTCAAAAGAAGATTCATATGATTCATCAGAAGATTCAGAAGATTCGTCTGAAGATTCTATTGTAACAAATGCGAAAAAAATAAACACAGAACACAAAGATTTACCTGGTTCGATCAAGGTGATCTACGTCCACGGGCAAGGCAGAAGAAGATTTCACTATGTTTAAAGAGTGTACTGATTACAACCCTAGCAACAGTATAAAAATAGCCCACAAAAAAAGGTTCATCCAAAGAATCAGAAGAAGAAGATTCAGAAGATTCGGACGATTCAGAAGAAGATTCAGAAGATTCAGAACAAGATTCAGACAATTCAGAAGAAGATTCAGAAGATTCATCATCTAGAAGATTCAGAAGAAGATTCAGAGGAAGTTTCAGAAGATTCATTAGAAGATTCAGATGATTCGTCAGAAGATTTAGACGATTCAGAAGAAGATTCAGAAGATTCATCGGAAGATTCTATTGTAACAAATGCGGAAAACATACACAGAACACAAGAATTTACCTAGTTCGTTCAATTTGATCTACATCCACGGGTGAGGCCAAACAAGATTTCACTATGTTTAAAGAGTGTACTGATTACAACCCTAGCAACAGTATAAAAATAGCCCACAAAAAAAGGTTCATCCAAAGAATCAGAACAAGAAGATTCAGAAGATTCATCAGAAGATTCGGACGATTCAGAAGAAGATTCAGAAGATTCAGAAGAAGATTCAGACAATTCAGAAGAAGATTCAGAAGATTCATCATCTAGAAGATTCAGAGGAAGATTCAGAGGAAGTTTCAGAAGATTCATTAGAAGATTCAGATGATTCGTCAGAAGATTTAGACGATTCAGAAGAAGATTCAGAAGATTCATCGAAAGATTCTGTTGTAACAAATGCGGAAAAATATACACAGAACACAAGAATTTACCTAGTTCGTTCAATTTGATCTACATCCACGGGTGAGGCCAAACAAGATTTCACTATGTTTAAAGAGTGTACTGATTACAACCCTAGCAACAGTATAAAAAGAGCCCCCAAAAAAAGATTCATCAGAAGAATCTGAAGAAGAAGATTCAGAAGATTCATCAGAAGATTTAGAAGAAGGTTCATAAGATTCATAAGAAGATTCAGACGATTCAGAAGAAGATTCAAAAGATTCATTAGAAGATTCAGACGATTCAGAAGAAGATTCAGAAGGTTCAGAATAAGATTCAGAAGATTCATCGTCTAGAAGAAGATTCAGAAGATTCTTACGATTCAGAAGAAGATTCAGACGATTCAAAAGACGATTTAGAAGATTCATCGTCTAGAAGATTCATCAGAAGATTCTATTGTAACAAACGCGGAAAAACAAACACAAAACACAATGATTTACCTGGTTCGATCAAGGTGATCTACGTCCACGGACGAGGCAAAACAAGATTCCACTATGTTTAAAGAGTTTACTGATTACAACCCTAGGACAGTATAAAAAGAGCCCCCAAAAAAAGATTCATCAGAAGAAGAAGATTCAGACAATTCAGAAGTAGATTTAGAACATTCATCAGAAGATTCAGACGATTCAGAAGAAGATTTAAAAGAGTCATCGTCTAGAAGATACATCAGAAGATTCAGAAGAAGATTCAGAAGATTCAGACGATTCAAAAGAAGATTCAGAAGATTCAGACGATTTATAAGAAGATTCAGACGATTCAGAAGAAGATTACGTTGATTCATCAGAAGATTCAGACGATTCAGAAGAAGATTCATATGATTCATCGAAAGATTCAGACGATTCAGAAGAAGATTCAAAAGATTCAAAAGATTCAGAAGAAGATTCAGACGATTCAGAAGAAGATTCATCGTATAGAAGATTCATCAGAAGATTCTGTTGTAACAAACGCGGAAAAATAAACACAGAACACAAAGATTTACCTGGTTTGATCAAGGTGATCTCTGTCCACGGGCGAGGCAAAACAAGATTCCACTATGTTTAAAGAGTGTACTGATTACAACCCTAGCAACTGTATAAACACAGCCCACAAAAAAAGATTCATCCGAAGAATCAGAAGAAGAAGATTCAGACGATTCAAAAGAAGATTCATCAGAATTCGAATCCAAGATTAATTCTGTCCAAAATAGGGCAGATCGCCAATTAAGTTCCGTCGCGCCGTTTAGTCACAAGTTTAGCTCTAATCGCCAAGCCACTTCACATACTCTTCATTAACACACTAATATACATCGTAGCATGTATAAACGACAAATTCAAGCCAAGGCGACACCCCATTCAACCTTGAACAGAACCGGACAGCACCTCCCCAGAACAAGGCCAATTTGGTTCTGCTCTAGTCCACACTAATCAGTCCATAATTCATTCTAAGCTTCAATTTAATGCGAAGCCAACTTGTCAAAACCTTGTTCTGTATGAATAATATGTTCACCAAAAATTTGAAGCCAAATGGACACCCTGAAGACCTCCAATTAAACCAATCCTTTCAAGTGTGTAAAACAGTCAAATTCTGCTCTTTAAAACACATCTCAAAACAGCTTTGAACACCCATCAATTCTCAACTACAATTATCATTCTAACTCATCCAAGTCACATACTATATGTCTAGAACATCTCACAAAAATTTTGAAGCAAAATGAGCTCTTGAAACCGTTGTAAGAGAGCTCTCTCTCAAACCGGTCAGATTCAATCCCGACTGGACCTTTGTCCATTCAATCAGACATACTGGAAAAAATACCTTGCCAAATTGAGTTCATAATATGTTCCTGGAAATCCAAGACAACAAGCTTTCTGATGGAAGTGGTCTTACCTTAAACCGATATCAGACGAAGAAGTTACGGCCGGAACAGTGAAGGGCGTCGGGGCTTGTCGGGCTGCGCGATTTTCTGTGGGTTCTGCAAATGAAGAGGAAAATGGGGCTGGCGTGGAGAGCAAGTGTGGGATTTTACTCAGCAGAAGCCAAAAGGGAGAGAGAGAGAGTCTTAAGCTTCAATTATTGGCTTAGTCACACATGGAATAGTGAAACACATGGTCAATTAAGACCAAAACTCCAAAATTTGACACTTGTCCTCATATTAATAATATCACAAGAGCATTGACCAACCTTGACTTCTTCTTCTTCTTCAAATTTCGGTAGCCTAAGGGGAAACAAAAGACCAAAATACCCTTAGATCACTTAAGGCAAAGTTAATGCTTGAGGGGTAAAATGGTCATTTTATACTTGTCGTCCAAAAATTCTGATTTTTCCCAATCAAACTACTATCGATGAGGCGACGTCCGATTCAAGACCAAAATTGGAATTCTTCATTTCCATTTTCCCTACTTCGAGAATCCATTTCCTAATTCATTTTCCTTCAAACGTAACTTCAGTTCATCTCAAACTGACGGGCGGCTTCTATAGTGACATTACGCGTATCGACTCCGTGATTTTCATCACTCCTAGGCTTACTCAAGTCAGGGTTATTTTGGTTGTCATGTAATTGCGAAGATTTATTACTAGTCCATTATGTCTCGATCGTAAGAATCCGATTTATGAAAATTTCGCAAATTATACATTGGTTAAGCGGAATCACCCGCGCTCCAATCGTATAACACTAGCAAAGGATTCCATAGTCGTTCTTAGATCGACCTTTATTGGCTCTAAATATTCCCTCGGCAATCCTTATGGTCAAAATGCTAATTCTCATTCAAGTTTCCTAGGTCCATGTACATTGTCGTGTTTTAACCTTTCCCTTTTGGTTAGTATACTTGAGATTGATCAGATCCAAGCGAAATAAAACTGAATTACATCAATAGATAATCTTCATTCAATAGACTCGAAACGGTTTGACATTTAGAATGTCACAATATTTGTTATCATTATTGATGCCTATGAGTTTGTATGACATTTATGCATATTAATGCTTAGTGCATTATATTAAGAAAGTATGTCGGACAGATAAGAGATTAGCCCACT
The DNA here is from genome assembly GCA_029784005.1 of Lenwebbia sp. NSW1173648. Taxonomy (NCBI): domain Eukaryota; kingdom Viridiplantae; phylum Streptophyta; class Magnoliopsida; order Myrtales; family Myrtaceae; genus Lenwebbia; species Lenwebbia sp. NSW1173648. The sequence goes on from JARCGZ010000002.1 coordinate 448,004, forward strand.
CACACGGGTAATCGTCTCTATTTACTGTGTGATAAATAGAGATCAGACGATTTCAAGCTTATTATCTAAGTGATAATTGAGAGCTCAAGCTTGAAATTTTTTATGTCGCCTTAACAGGAGTGTTAAGATGAGGTCATAATAAGTTATGCCCGAAAGTGTAGTAACTATGTATTTCACTTTATTTGTCTTTGATGCCAGATGTGAGTTCTAACGGATTCTTTAAAGAGAGAAGATTTGTGAACTCAAGTTAGACATTGGGAATGTCTGAACTATCATCTGTACGGTATTAAATGTTGAGACATACGCTCCATGGGAAAAGAGAGAATACCATAATACGTACTTCATATTACATATGCACAAGACGACCAAGAAGAGTTGGCAAGAGTATTGATCTCAACTCTATAGTCGTGTGAGACTCTTGAGGATATGAGTTCCTTAGCTTAGTGTCCTCACGACTCTAACCTATTCTTGAAATTTTGATTCAGTGTTTGCTATCCTAGAGTGTTGCCAATGATCATGGATGATTCGATCTAGCAGGACATTTCTGGAAAATCGAATTGAGTTGAAATAGAGAGATTTTAAGGAAGGAGGAAGATCAATTCATTGTTGATGTCACATTATAATTTTGTGTTCACAGATCGACCCATTATGATTATATGAGTGTAATCGTAATGGTGAATACAATACATATCAAACTCTTGAAGAGATCATGAGAGATATAAATGTGATTGATTGATCTAGGGTACCGCATACTGGATCTACTCTAAATTATAATGCCCAATGTGAGCTGCTATATATTCCTAACAGATGTATAGCAACGAGCTCTCAGAGTATGCTGGTCGCACGGATTATTTGCCCATATGAACTTCGCAGTGAGAAGAGAAATGGATATGTTTGGCCCTTTATGGGCGAATGGGAGATGTTTGGAAAGATTGCGCCCATTAAGGGCAAAATCAACCCATGCCTTTATTGCGATAATTGATTGTAATTAAGAGGATTTTATTTCCTTTTCAATAAAAGAGAGACTGGAGATAGTGTCTCTTGGTTCTTTCAATCCAACAAAAAACTCTCTCGAAAAACGATCGATCGACGGATCCGGATCATTTTTTCACCTACGATTGGGGCTCTTAATCTGTGGAAATCGAGGTATGTTCATTAATCGTGATATGCCTCTACGATCAGTGATACAAGTTGATTCTAGGGCATATTGATCTATGAGTAATCTGCTGCATATATGTACGTATATGATGATTGTGGTTGTCGTTTCGCTATAATCCGCAAGTTACGCCATGGGTATGTAAATCTATATTTTTCCACTTCGTTTATAGATCTGGATTAGCGATTGCATGTTTTATCCATCAATCTTAAAATCAGAACATTCTCGTGGATAAAAATCTAAATTTTTCAGTTATAGTCCTCACTTAGCCGAATTTGACTTGTGGGTGATTCTTGATGGTTAGATAATTATCTCTTGCACGTTGGCTATTGATTTTACCTTATCCTGTGACTATCTAATAATCTTTTTATACTATGGATAAGATTGTGCTGAATTGGACCTTATCTCATTTGATCTCATGCTTATCAAGTTGGTTGGAATGCTTATCTTGTGGTTTTATGGATAAAATTTGATTTTGTGGATGAGATTTGTCGGCTTGGATAATTATCCAAATTTTTGAAAATTATCTAAAAATAATTTCCAAATTTTAAAGATAATTTTTTTCAAGATTGAATTTTGGTGAGGAAAGGTGGCCCACCTCACAATTTCGGCCATCCCTCTTACTTTTCGAAAATAAAAGGAAATAAAAAAAGTCAAGTTAAGCTTGATTGTCTTTATTTGGTCATGTTTGTTTGGTTTTTATTTTATGGTATGGTTTGCACATTTATAAACAAACATCCCATAATATATGCTCCCTTATGCGCCTTGTCCCTTCGGTAAAAAATGAATTACTTGCCTTAGCCACAATCTTGTGAAATGGGATGGTAATTTGTATGGAATTTCATGGTCCGCCCTTTGAAAATAAGGGATGATGTCATTCTATACACTAATCCGCATACTGACTTGAAGTTAATAGTACGTAGCGGATAAATTCCCTTCGACCCTAAACTTTGGGTACGAGCGAGTTAATCGAAAAATTCGGAATTAAAGGTATATTATGGGCATTTTTGTTCAATCCTTTGTTTGTTTAAGTTTTCAAAAAAGGAAGGAAAAACAAAAAAAAAATCATTTTTCGAGTATCATGTGGTCCGTTCCATTTTCTAAATCATTCAATTCACAAACATTCGATAAAAATGATTTTTCATGAAATCTGGTACCGAAAGGGCATTATATTCTTCAAATTAATGTAACCAAGTCTTCGGACTCACTTTCTCTGATTCGTAGAAATAAATTAGTTCTCCCGCTAATTTATTTAGGTTTTCTAATCGACCTACCAAGAAAAAATTAGTGGCAGCTCCAATTAAATAATTTTTTCATGAATAAATCTAAGTTGCGATTTGGTATGGGCTTCGGAGGGTCTGAGTTAGGTTAGTTAAATAATTAACCTGATAATCCATTAACCTAAGGTTTTTTCCTAAAAATTTTAGGTTGCGACAGCTTGGCGACTTCGCTGGAGAATAGATTGTTTTATTTTTTTGAAAAAATAAAGGGTTACCGAATTTTTAAATCAATTTTTCGGAAATTAACTTGATTTTTTCAACAACAAAAAAAGAAAAACCATAAATTTTTCGAAAAAACAAAAATTACGGACTTAGGCCATTTGATTGTCATGAGTCATCCTTGAATTGATTGTGGGTGCTTCTTGATTTCTGGATTAATTTTCATGGACTATACTTTAATGGTGGTGAATTACTTTAATTGACCATGGTTTGTCCTTGAATTTCTGATCATTTCTTGAAGGTCTACTTGATTTTTTACATTGAATTTAATTGCTTTATTTTATTGCAACATGCCATGATTGAGTGAATTATACCTGTTGTACATGATTCATGCATTGCATCAAACTTTAAAATGTTAGATGAGCCTAGGATAGCGTCTGGGCAAAACTCTCCCTGGCCTCAGGATGGAAGAGTGGATGACCTTGCCTTCGACCCCGACTATGTCAAGGGTTCCCCGCACTGGCCTGAATATAATGGCACGAGCGGAATTCTTGACATCCCCAAGCTTAAATGTGTTAATTAAGGACCCCAATCTATGGGTACGATTTGCCCTATAAAGCTCTAAAAACTTGACTAATGATGCATGCATGAACATCATTCCATTTGTCTCTGAATTCATGATGGTTGTTTTGTTATGCATATCCTCGTCCTGTACTTAATTTGAGTAGATCCATGGCTATTAGGTTGTCGTTGTGTTGGTCTATCACTTCATGGGGCACGACAACATCCGCACCGTTATTATGTTCAAGGCCGACCTGGCTGATTGGTTGGCACTGCTCGATCAGACAGCACACGAGTATGTGGAGTGCAGACTAGGGAAATTGATTTTGTTGCTTGACATCAAGGTTCGTGCTGGGATTATTCATGCATTGGCGCACTGTTGGGTCCCTAAGATGGCCACATTCCTACTTGGTAAGCATGAGTTCACACCTACCTCAGAGGAGTATAGCGTGCTCATTGGTAAGTCCTTGGACTATGAACTCATTCGTCCGTACTTGGGAGACGATTCCTCCATGGTTTTAGCCGAGTTCCTAAAAGTTGAGATTTCCGCCTTCCGGACGGTTTTGAAAGCAAATTATAGGAATTGCCCATTCTCTTTTTTGATTGATTGCTTCAATAAAGCCGATTCTTTGCAAAAAGGAAAGGTTTTCACGCTTGCCTTCTTCGGATTGATGGTGTTCCTCCACCATAAGAACTCTGTCAATCCGAGCGTGGCTCATTTTGCTCAACAAGTTTGCGAAGAAAAGAATTTTGTTGTGGCCGTGCTTCCCGAGACATTCATCTCTTTGAACAAGTATAGACGAGGCAAGGCCAAGGTTTTGCGAGTACCGGCTGAACATTTTCAAGTCTGGTTTCTTTCTCATATTAAAGAATGTCAAAAGCTTGTGTCGATTGACGAGCTTAGGAACTTTTCCCTCTAATGGTCATTTTCAGAAATAAACAAGAAGAGTGTCCTGATTATCATTTTTCTGAATGGCTAAACCTCATGAGGAATCTGACTGCCAAGTCTCTCTAATGGCACGCTAGCTGATTTCAAGGTAAGGTGGCTCGTCTTACTTCGGGGCAAGTTGGACCAGTTCCTTTGCTGGGTTTCACCGGAACAGTAGAATACTATCCTCCTCCCGTCATACTGCAGTTTGGATGCGTGCAGAAGATGCCTCCACCTCTTCCATCTGAGCAAGTCCACTTGAACTTCGAGAATCTCATACCGGAGCATGAGGAGATAGTCATTACTACTTGCTACTTATGGGCAGCTTGTCACCCCACGAAGCTGAGTTTCCCAAGGAAGCCGTTAGAGCTCACTGATGAGGTGTATCGATCCACGATGGAGTACCACTTGAAGCACTCCATTACCGAAGCCTGGCACCCAAAGCTTCCCGATATCACCCCGACACAGTACATGAACAACAAGCTTAGACGATTGCTGGCCGAAGCATATGAAGAGATTATGATGGTTAGGAAGGCACTCAAGCGAGTGAATGGCGAAGCCGGACCATCGAAGCCTCCCCCGGAAGTGATAGATTTAGTCCAGTCTAATCGAGTCGTGTCTTTTCAATTATGTTATTTCAATTCTAGTTAGTTTATTTAGGGCGTCTAAGTCATGAGTCCTTGAGAAGTAGTACTTTTTATTTCAATTTTAGTTTAATGAAGCATCCTGATTCTAGTCGACCTTGTTCCGTTGTGCGATTTTTCTGATTTTCTCCATCTAGATCTGGCACTAATTTTCTTCATAGGAAATCTCCGAAGGGCCTTAACTACCACTTCAAAAAATTTCGGACAGATCTGATATGTTTTCCACTTATTGAGGAATTAATGGCCAAGATGGAATGGGCTAGAATTTCACCCACTTTCTGACTATGGGCTCGTTTCATCATTTTTCACTATTGAAAGAATTTTTTCATCAAATCACAAAACATGAAAGTTTAAGATTTGGCTTTTAACTAAAGGCCTACAAATTTTTGGACTCTAATTCCCATATTTGATGACCCATTCGTTCTTTAAACAGAAGCCGGATGAAACAGTTTTCTGGGCGAAGTTTTTCCAAAGAAGTATTAAACTGTATTGATTCATATATTTTCAGCCTTGATATAAAACATGAATCGACTCGTCTTATCCACTCCTCATACTGATCATATTTACACACTTTTGCAGGTAATCTAACATGGATACCCTACGTACATATATCACCCGGTCAGTGGCAAGGAAAATGGCTGACAAGGTCGAGATCAATGCAATAGTCCAAGAGGCTCCCAAGGAGCAGATGGATGCAATGAACGAATGATTCGAAGGGATGCTATCGCAAGCAATGGAAACATTGGCGACTAATTTCGCGATCAAATTGCAACCGTCCAGCTCGGCTCCTTCGCCCGTGGCACCTCCTCCAGCGAACAATCCTGACAAAGGTATCAACATTGGTCCGACATATACACTACCACTTAAGGATGTTATTTTTGCTGGTGCCAGCTCGGGAACGTCACTTGTAGTCCCAATACCCCAAGCCAACCCTGTGGCCAGGGGAATGAGTGAGGAAGCGATGAAAGTCAGAGCCCAGATGGTGTAGAGGCTGCGCGAAGTCGAGGGGTCACACAGTATTGTTCCTGTTGACGTGTCCATTTACTCGAAGGTCTAGTGCCTGATAAGTTCAAGATCCTCGATTTCGAGAAATACGACGGCACCTCCAACCCGATTCAGCACGTTCAGATGTACCAGGCCAGAATGAACAAGTACGTGGCTAATGGCCCTTTGATGGTTCAGACTTTTTCGGCCAGTCTGAAAGATGCAACCATGAAATGGTTAACAGACTACAAAGTTTATCGCATGGAAAACTAGGAGAAGGCGGCCAATGCTTTTATCAAATATTTTAGTTTTAACTTGGACGTTGTCACCACTAGAGAAGACTTAGAACAGTCAGAGATAAAGAAGGGCGAGTCGATTAAGCAACACGCCACTCGATGGAGAAACACCGCATCTCAGTTGCAGCCGGTGCCGCCTGAACGGGAACTCGTGAGATTGTTCGTCTCTACTTTAACTCAGATAATGCAGCCGCGCATCCTCGAGACGACAGCCACTTCATTCAGTCACCTCATCGCGATAGGTGAAGAGGTTGAGATCAGCTTGAAGAAAGGATGGTATGGTGAGGCCGGTTCTAGCACTAAGCAATTTCAAGCAAAGAAAGATAAAGAACCAGCCCCGCAGGTGAACATGACTTATGCGCAGAAGCCTCAGGCTCAGATACCCAAGGTGCAAGTCCCTAATCAGCAACAAGCCAACTTCGGTCTACAGAACTAGAGGCGAATCGGCGTGTCAACCGACAGTACACTCCACTTTCGGGTACTCATTCTCAGGTTTTAGCTATATGACCCAAGAAGGAGTTATTGACAATTGAGCCGATGCGGGCGAACTACGCATCCTTTTCCAAGTACGACCTGACTAAGAAGTGTGATTACCACTTAGGCGAGCCCGATCATAGTACAGATGAATGTAATGGACTTAGGAATCGTATCCAGGATTGTTCGACTCTAGAGCATTCTCATTTTAGAACAATGGTCAATCGAACGTTCAGAACAACCCTTTACCTAAACATGAGGGTAAGGTCAATGCTGTCTTTGCTGAGACAAGCCTAGTCGGAGATGTTAGAGTTCAGCTGGCCGATGTATTCGGCGCTTTGGTTCGTGCAGGTTACTTCCGGAGTGGGGAGATCGTGTCATTGGCCAGGTGAAACAGAAAGTGCTGAGTTTGATCGAGCATGGAATGATCGTATACACATGCCAAACCGGAGTGGTGGCTACTGTTTCCCAAATAATCATCGACTAGCATGAGGAACTGGCTGCACTGACCACCCAGGTCAAACCGAAGATAGAGATTGGGATGACCGAAGATGAGATGGCCAGCGAGATCAAGGCAGACCCTGAATTGGCTGACATGCCTGCCCTGGAGGATGCTTCTGACAATGAGCAGGGCATTGTCGTACCTGATACTTTTATAATCACGTCGGCTCAACCATTTACATACTAGGATGATAAAGCGGTGCCATGGTCTTACGACTTGGAACTGGCATTGGTGACAAGGTCAGGGCGCGCCTATAACAATGATCCGCCAGCCAAACAAGCTACGGACAAGGAAGCAAAGGAATTCCTGGCGGTTATCAAGACAAGCGAGTATTTTGTGGTCAATCAACTACGTAAGTTGCCAACCCAGGCTTCTTTGCTCGAGCTCCTCCAATCCTCTAAGAAGCACCGAAACTCTTTGTTAAAGGTACTAGGGCAGGTCCATGTACCAGAAGATATTGATGGAGACAAGCTGGAGAACATCGTTGGAACTATCCTTCTGAAAGATCAGGTAGTATTTTTCGATGATGAAATCCCTGTCGAATGGATGGGACATAATAAGGCTTTGCACATTTCGATCAAATATAAGCAAACCCACGTGGCCCGAGTGCTAGTTGATAATGGGTCGACTCTGAATTTGTGTCCTTTGGCTACATTGAATCCCTTAGGCGTTTATCTGACTAAGATGCAAGCAGCTAAGATGTCGATCAGGGCATTCGACGGAGTAAGGAAGAACGTCATAGGGCAGATTAATCTAGAGATATAGGTCGGTCATTCTATGTTTGATGTTTTATTTTAGGTGCTAGATATCCCGTCTGCTTTCAACCTTTTGCTAGGCCGTCCGTGGATCCATAATGCTAGGGCTGTTCCGTCTAGTCTGCATCAAAAGGTCAAGTTTGTAGTTGAGCAGAAGCTGGTTATAGTCCACGGAGAGGAGGATTTTTCTATTTTCAATGAGACGGCTATTCCCTATATCTAGCCAGAGCATACTGAAGAAGACTCTTGTCACTCCTTTGAGTTAGTGCATACGATTCATGCGTCACCAGACAGTCCCTTGCCAATCCCGGAGCTATCTAATACCTCTGTCATGGTTGCTAAGGTGATGGTGAGCAACGGATTTGAGCTTGGTGTTGGATTAGGCCGGTACGGACAGGGGATCCGAACCCCAATTGAGGTTAACGGGCAATCCCACACAGCTGGTCTGGGAGACCATGGAATTGGATACCATGGGCGAGGTAAATACAGTTATGGACGTGGGCGTGATCGAACTGGTCGAGGAGGCCGAAGCCTAATAGGCTGTGGAAAACCTCAGTGCAATCCGTTACCACCACCTCTTTATGAGACCTTCCGCTCAGCTAGAGTGGTAGACAGCTATGACGATCGAAGCCAATTTGAAGACGACCTGGGGATAGTGTTCCTCGATTCGCCAAGGGACCAGAAGCTTGAACCGATTATTCTTGATAATGATGATATTGATGATAGCGTGCCCTACTTGGCTACCTGGTTTGATGATTTGACCATTGCAGCTATCTTTCAAGACCCTATGCAGATTGATGGAGCCCCTAAGGAAGAACCTTACATGGTGCCCAAGCCTCCGAAGCCGCCCGTCATTGCCATATTTGATGATCCGCTGGAGGGATTAGATTTAGAGTAACATCTTTATGTTTTCATATTCCCCTGCGCGAGAAATTTATTGCTTTCTTAGGATTTTCTTTCCAATTCAATGTCGCACTTTAGGGTTTCCCTTTTCAATAGGATGTAATTCGATTGATTAATATCAATGAAATTACATAGTTTTTTATTATATTTTAGAATCTTGTTGAGGCATACCAAACCAACCCGATGACGATAGCCAACGATTGAAAATTTGTCATCCTTGGTAAGCACTGAGGGCTGGGCTTCCTCAAGATTTCTCGTCCCGAGGTCCTCAAAAATAAAATATTCTTCAAAAAAATGGAGACTCAAAACCTACTCATTGGCGTGAGATGCATGTGTTAAGCCTTGTTTGTCCTTTTGATTTCGCTACTTTATGTTTCAGGGGAAAACATGAGGTGGGAGAAATAGTGGATTCAATGATAGGTAATGCCTATGATTCAGACGACTCAGACACAAGCGATGAAGAAATACGACAAAACCTTGAGCGTCATGAAAAATCTAAATCTTTGACTGTTTAAGAAACTGTATCAATCAACCTTGGCAATGTAGAAAACCCAAGAGAGTTAAAGATTGGGGCAAAACTCTCTAGAGATATGGCTGAGCATCTAGAGGAACTCCTAAAGAAGTATCAAGACATCTTCGCCTGGTCATATGCAGACATGCCAGGTCTTGATCGATCGATCGTCGAGCATTATTTACCGACCGATTCGACAATTAAGCCGAAAAAGCAGAAGCAGCGCAAGGAAAAGCCAGAGTTGGAGAAGAAGATCGAAGAAGAGGTTATGAAACTTATCGACATCGGATTCATAGAGGTTACACAGTACCCTACGTGGGTGGCCAATATAGTCCCGGTGCTGAAGAAGGATGGCCGCGTTCAGGTTTGTGTGGAATATCGTGACTTGAACAAGGCTAGTCCAAAGGATGACTTCCCCCTTCCTCATATTGATGTGCTCGTCGATAGTACGGCAGGGTTTGAATTTTTTTCACTCATTGACGGTTTCTCGGGTTATAATCAGATCTTGATGAAAGAGGAAGATAAAGAAAAGACAGCATTCACAACCCCTTGGGAAGTGTTCCACTACAAAGTTATGCCCTTCGGTCTTAAGAATGCTGGGGCTACGTACCAATGAGCCATGGTTACTTTATTCCATGACATGATGCACAGAGAGATTGAGGTCTATATTGATGATATGATCGCAAAGACCCGGCGCGGAGAAGATCATGTAGAAACTTTGTCAAAGCTATTTGGTAGGCTCCGCAAGTTCAAATTGAGTCTTAACCCGGCCAAGTGCGTGTTCGGCGCCAATTCAAGCAAGTTGCTCGAATTCATTGTTAGTAGTAAAGGCATTGAGATCGACCCGTCCAAAGTGAAAGCTATTTGTGAGCTTAAGCCGCCCATAACTGTCAAGGAAGTTCGAGGTCTCATGGGCAAGCTAATTACATCACCCGATTCATTTCTCAGTTAATTGAAACCGCTAAGCCGTTTCTCAAGCTGTTAAGGAAGAACGCACTAATCGAATGGGATAGTGAATGTGAAGAGGCATTTGAGAAGCTAAAATATCACCTTATGAATTCGCCCGTGCTTGTTCTACCCACACCGGGGCAACCTTTGATACTGTATCTCACCATCCATAGTGAGTCTCTAGGCGCGATGCTTGCTCAGGAAAGTCAAGAGGATGGTAAGGAACGAGCTATCTACTATTTGAGTAAGAAGTTCACGGCCTTTAAGTTGAATTATTCTGAGGAAGAAAAGACATGTACAGCACTAGTCTGGGTGCTACACAAGCTACGGCGGTATACTTTGCATTATCAGATCCTCTTGGTGACGAAATGTGATCCTATCAAGTACTTGCTGAATCAACCAGCTTTAGTCGGAAAGCTCGCGAAGTGGTTGATTCTTATCTCTGAATTTGATGTCCAATACTTGCCATAGAAGTCGGTCAAAGAACGGGTTATAGCTGATGTCCTAACCGAAAATCCGAGAGCAAAACAAGAATATCGATCATCTTGAGGATCGAATCATGTCGGTAGAAGATTATACTTGGACCATGTATTTTGATGGAGTTGTGAATTTATCCGGGTCAGGTACTGGTGCAATTCTAATATCCCCAGGCGGGCAACATTACCCAGTAGCAGCGAAGTTGGTATTTCCTTGTACTAACAATATTGCAGAATACGAAGCGTGCATTCTTGGGCTGCAAGCAGCAATCGAGATGAGGATCACTTGACTCAAGGTGTTCGAGGATTCTGCTTTGATTATTCTTCAGACCGTGGGTCAGTGGAAGACGCGGGATGCTAAGTTGCTACCCTACCATGAGTATCTGGATGAATTGATGGGAGAATTTGAGGACATTTCGTTCGAGTATCTATCCAGAACTCACAATCAATTCGCTAATGCATTAGCAACCTTGTCATCAATATTGCAAGTTACCGATGGTCTGGAGGTTGAGCCTTTGAAGATCGAAGTGTTAAGGAAATCGGCCTACTGCATTGCTATAACTGAAGCGCCTGACGACAAACCATGGTATCATGATATTAAGACTTATATTCAAAGGCAGGAGTTTCCTGAGAAGAGTACCGTGGCTGATCAGAGGTACATAAAGAAGATGGCCTCGAAATTGTTCTTAAGTGAAGAGAGCCTGTACAAGCGGTCTTATGATTCAGTCCTTCTAAGGTGCATCGATTCTACTGAAGCGATCCGTCTGATGATGAAAGTACATGAAGGAATTTATGGCCCACATATGAACGGCCACATGCTAGCTAAGAAGATCATGAGGTTGGGTTACTATTGGCTCACCCTAGAAAGTGACTGTATCTGGCATGTTTGGAGTTGTCACAAGTGTCACATTCACGGAGACAAAATCAATATTCCTCCGAACGAGTTACACCAGTTATCAAAGCCATGGCCATTCTCTATGTGGGACATCGATGTGATTGGCCCTATTAATCCAAAGGCATCTAACGAGCATCGTTTCATCTTGGTCGCCATTGATTATTTTTCTAAATGGATCAAAGCTGCGTCATATATCGCGGTCACAATGAAGAATGTGGTAAAGTTCATTTGTCAAGACATTATTGCTCGATATGGTTCACCTGACGCCATAATCACTGATAATGGGTCGAACTTAAATAACAAGTTGGTTGATAAGTTGTTCAAGGAATTCAAGATTAAGCATCTGAACTCTTTCCCGTACCGTCCCCAGATGAATGGAGCGGTGGAAGTAGCCAATAAGAATATCAAGAAGATCTTGGCTAAAAAGGCCGATAATTACCGTAGTGGCTTGAGCGGTTTCCTTTTGCTCTAATGGCGTATCGGACCTCAATCCAAACCTCAATTGGGGTTAACCCATACTCTCTTGTCTACGGCATGGAAGCAGTATTGCCCATTGAAGTGGAAATTCCTTCCTTGCGTATTCTTTCCCAAGTCAAGTTGACTGAAGCTGACTAGATCCAATAGAGGATGGATAAACTGAATCTGATTGATGAGAAGCGGCTCAAGGCCCTATGCCATAGCCAATGCTAGCAGCAAAAGGGGGTCGCCAAATCCTTTAACAAAAAATTCCGGCCTCGACATTTCCAAGTGGGTGATCTTGTTATGCGGAAACTGTTACAGATAGTTCCACTTCCGAAAGGGACATTCGCTCCAAACTATGATGGACCGTACATCGTGAAGAAGGTACTCCTAGGTGGCGCTCTGATCCTAGCTGAGATGGACTGTCGTGTGTTTACTAGCCCTGTCAATTTTGATACTGTAAAGAAATATTACACTTGATCTGTTCTGACATTTCTAAATTAATCAAGTTGTGATGATTATTTTGAGCTCAAAACTTTTATGCATCTGTTTTGCCTGTTTTTGCTTGTATTACTAATCTTCATTGGAGAAATGTTTCAGTCAAGTAAATTTGTTTGATCCTATAAAATTGATTGTATTGAATGAGAAATATCGGGACAATGAAAGGCAAGCCGTTTTCCCTACACGTCCTACATTTCTAATCCCCAGTAAGATGTGCAAAAATTTCCATGCTCACAAGGTGAAAGGTTATCTCGCGAGAAGTATGACAACTAGAATGATGAGAGGCATTCATTTCCTTTTTCATACACACTACAGGTTGCCCTTTGTTTAAATCCTTTGAACGGAGGATTCGTTTCTCACCCCTGTCCGGAACAACCCCACATTGGGGCAATTTTCAGAAAGTTCATATGAATAGAGTTTTCTTGCTTTGACTAGCATCAATCCTCGAGTGTATTTGTTGCATGCGAATTTTGTGTTAGCTCGAGTGCTTTAGACATGACGAAGAGCATTTCTTTCTATACCCTATACACTATAATCCCTTGTTTACCTCATTTGAGCGACGATTTCACTTCAAATAACCCAAATGGTGGTCATCCTTGTGGTAAGAATGAAGTGATGTCAAAGCATTTGATGAATGGAGAATGAAATGCCTAGAGGCAAAACAAAAATTGACAAGAAAAAGGCAATGTACATAGGCTCATCGGACGAGGTCTCAGGACATCTCTCTCAAAAGAAAAAAAGCGAAAAAGGAGCTAGAAAAGAAAAAAAAATCATTCAGAAAATTCTCAAAGGAAAGAAGGGAAGGGAGACCTCGGCTGAATCAGTTCGTGAGAACCTTCCTAAAAAAGAAAGATCATTTGTGAAATCATCTGTCACGTGATTGGCAATGCTCAAAATGTCAAAGATGGATGATCACCAGTCCATTCATAACAACCCTCTCGATTAAAATAGGCCTTTCATTTCAAGCCTACCCGCACTTGAGATAAAATGATCTTGCTTGCACCTCATGTGAGTCATTTTCTGGAACGAAATGATATCACCAACATATCAACGGTCGAGTTCAAAAGCCCCTTTTGTTAAACGAATGACCAAGCCTGAATTACAGTCCTTGTAAAGACCTCTTAGATTGGTTTGGTCATATTGATTACGAGAATACCCAGACCCTTTTCCAGCATATGATGGCAATTCTAAGTGATTCTTATACCCGTATCAACGGTCGAGTTCAAAAGCCTTTTCTTGAGGAAGAGTGAAAAGTCCTTTCTAACTGAAGGTTCCTCACACAATCTGATCGAGTCGTTAGAAGGATCAGGCAAGTTTCCTTGTCGACAAGACTTCCAAATGAAGCCTCGTAATACAGGCAAAAGCTCGTAAAATTCGTTAACATATGATGTTGCATTGACTTTGCATGATTAATCATTTTTGGGTGTGCTGACAGGAATGAAGTAATCAACCTGCCTGTTCCTCAATTTTAGAAAATCCAAGTGAGTTTTCTGAACTCATTATGAATTTGGCAATTTTTGCCGATTCCAGTTATCATTTTACACCTTAGTGTGTTTCGCGCTATGAGATTAGCGACACACCCTCCCTTTCGTGTTTGCACTGATGAGATTCGTGCAGCACACCTTGATGTGATTCGCGCTGTGAGATTCGTGACATATCCCTTTTTGTTATTCGCGCTGTGAGATTCGTGACACAATCCCTTAATGTGATTCGCGCTGTGAGATTCGTGATACATCCCTTTTTGTGATTCGCGCTGTGAGATTCGCGACACAAACCCCTTTTTATATTTACACTGATAAGATTAGTGTGGTACATCCCTTGATGTGATTCGCGCTGTAGATTCGCGACACATCCCTCTTTTTGTGATTCACGCCGTGAAATTCGCGACACAATTCCTTCATGTAATTCACACTGTGAGATTCGCGACACATCTTTCTTATTCATATATACCTTGATGTGATTCATGCTGTAAGATTCGTGACACATCTTTCTTATTCGTATACACCTTGACGTGATTTGCGCTGTGAGATTCACGACACGTCCCTCTTCGTAACAACACATCATGCTCAGGCTGTTCGCTTGACGCATTCGAGCTAATTTTCCGGTTCATGATTGATTCGCTCTCGTGATATCGAAAAATTCAATATATCTTGCGCTGTCTTGCATCAGAATGAGAGTTTTGATAACAGATGGGCCCCAGTACCTTAGGATCCTTGCATCCACAAAAAGGAGCTTGGAAATCAAGGGAGTTATCACCAGCATCATGAGGTGTCCGGTAAGATCGATATTTCATGAGCAATCCATGTGCAGGTTTCTCTAATTCATTTCCTTATAGCAAAGAAGTCTTAACACATGTTATATACAGTTCTGCATATCATACATCACTTCATTTGCATAAAAATGGGATTAAGACTCCCACAAAAAATCACTTATCATCTGCATCTTCAAAATTTAGGGTTCAATTTTATCTTTGAGCGAAACCTCTATGAGCCTCCACTCAAAGAGGGGCAGCTGTTGACACCTAAATTTTGATTTTTCATTTATATCGCATGAAAATGAGAATTAACCTTAGTTCTCATCAAAAATCAATTTCTCATGCATTGCATATTTACTTTCTGTCAATCATGAATTATCCTTGCATTTAGGTCCGAGGTGAAGCAATTGAGCTTTAATTTGACAAGCGACTGGACCAGGGCATATCATTAGATTTTCGGCCAAAGCATGAGGGGATGTGCCGAATTTTCTATAATTTATTTTGAGCTTAATAAAGTCCATTTAAATGATTTATTTGGAAAAGGCTTGGTTAAATGCACATTTTTAGGAAAAAGCCTGGTTTAAGCTCGAGAATTTGCACAAATAAGCTCGAAAAATAAAATAAATTTCGGCCACGCTGTGGTGATTGGTGTGCCGAAAGTTATAGAGTCATTAGGCCTATTTTTTAGTTGAAAATTAGCTCATTCAAGTTTATTTAATTTACAAAGGCTTTAATTAAGGTTCATTATTTGGAAAAAGTCTTAATTTGAGCCCGAAGATGTGCAGCAAGCTCATAATTAATTTGGAATTTTTTGCCAAACCGTGAAGATGAAGATGCCGAATTTTCCGTGTGAGTCTGGACTTAATTTTGAATTTAATTCAGTCCATTTTAATTATTTAATTAAGCGAGGTCTTTAATTAATTTCCCATTTAATTAATTAGAGCCCGAGGTGACACGACAAACCCACAAGAGCTCCTCATATTTGGCCACCATCACCATCACCCCTCTTGGCCGAAATTTCACAGGTGAGCCGGCGGATCTGGACTCTTCAAAGATTGAATTAATTTAGATAATTATCCCGGAAAATTAGAGTCCTAAAATAATAAAACTCTATCTTTATTAGACTCTAATAACCGAGAGTTCTGCTTGATCTGGACTCTTCTAGGATCATAATTTTTTATCCAACCGCTGACATTCAATCCTACTCTAGCTAGGATTCATGATCCGACGGTCCACAGAGAGTCCTACATCTACTAGGATTTGTAAGCTCTATTCTCTATAAATACTAAGCTATCCTAGAGAGTGAGAGGTCGGCAATTCTAATCTTCCAATTCAGAAAATTCAGAGTAAGAAGCTGAGAAAAGAGGAGGAGATCTCGGCTCAAGAAGAGCTCAACCAAGACCCCTCTGAGGAGCTCCACCGTGTACCACCACCTCGAGCTCCATTGGCCATCCTCCTCCGTGTAGCTGCTGTCCCGGGCTGCCATGCACCATCACAGCTTGCCATCCAAGCCGAGCAACGCCTCAACTCCGACGTACACCACCACGAACCGCTAGAGTCGTCGTCCCATGTCGGAGCAGCCGCTATTCATCCCTTGGCGCCACTGTTCGATCCTGAAATCAAGGTCGATCAGCCCTTGTTTTCCTTGTTACTTGAAGAACTAACATTGCTACTCTTTGTGTTAGTTTATTCGGGTACATTTTGTGACGAATCAAGCTCAATTAGGCGCAAGTTGGGAGCAAATCGTTTAATTGCGCGTGTGCTGGAAAATTTGCTTTAAAAGGTATAATTCCTCGACTTTTGATTGCAATCTATGCTTGTTCGATTGACAACTTGCATATATACTTTGGTGAACATGTTTGACTTGCAACAAAATTTGGAGAATTAAACTTTTTTCATCAATTTTATGGCCAAACCGAAAATCAATTTTTGATTGCAAAAAAAAAATCTGATTTTTTTAAGCAAGCTCAATTGGATTGAAAAGTCGAGAACTTTTATTGATTTTCAAAGTTTAAAGCTTCTTGATGTTGCTTTGGCGTATTGCCTTCAACCGGCCATGTTATGCCGTCCGCAGCCTGAAGCCGTTTGAAACGTTTTACGCCATGGCATATTAAGTTTGCTCATTACTTTGGTAATCAATTTTAGTTTGTTGAAATTTTTGATGGAATGAAAGATGGATTTTCGGAAAATGTACCTTCTTTGGCTGAAATTTTTTATGGTGGATGGTTGGTAATCTTTGAATTGAATTGATCTTAAAATCAGAACACTCTCATGGATAAAAATCTGAATTTTTCTGTTATAGTCCTCACTTGGCCGAATTTGACTTGTGGATGATTCTTGATGGTTCAAATAATTATCTCTTGCATGTTGGTTGTTGATTTGACCTTATCCTGTGACTATCTAATAATTTTTTTATGCTATGGATAAGATTGTGCTAAATTGGACCTTATTTGATTTGATCTCATGCTTATCAAGTTGGTTGGAATGCTTATCTTGTGGTTTTATGGATAATATCTGATTTTGTGGATGAGATTTGTCGGCTTGGATAATTATCCAAATTTTTGAAAATTATCTGAAAATAATTTGCAAATTTTAAAGATAATTTCTCAAGATTAAATTTTGGTGAGGAAAGGTGGCCCACCTCACAATTTCATCCATCCCTCTTACTTTTCGGAAATAAAAAAAACTCAAGTCAAGCTCGATTGTCTTTATTTGGTCATGTTTGTTTGGTTTTTATTTTATGGTATGGTTTGCACATTTATAAACAAGCATGCCCATAATATTTGCTCCCTTATGTGCCTTGTCCCTTCAGTAAAAAATGAATTACTTGCCTTATCTACTATCTTGTGGAATGGGATGGTAATTCGTATGGAATTTCGTGGTCCGCCCTTTGAAAATAAGGGATGATGTTATTCTATACACTAATCTGTATACCGACTCGAATTTAAGAGTACGTTGCGAATAAATTCCCTCCGAACCTAAAATTTGGGTACGTGCGAGTTAATCAAAAAATTCATAATTAAAGGTATATTGTGGGCATTTTTGTTCAATTCTTTATTTGTTTAATTTTTCGAAAAAGGAAGGAAAAACAAAAAAAAAATCATTTTTTGAGTATCATGTGGTCCGTTCCATTTTCTAAATCATTCAATTCACAATCATTCGATTAAAAGGATTTTTTCATGAAATCTAGTACCAAAAGGGCATTAATTTCTTCGAATTATTGTAACCAAGTCTTCGGACTCACTTTCTCTAGTTCGTAGAAAAAATTAGTTCTCCCGCTAATTTATTAAGATTTTCTAATCGACCTACCAAGAAACGATTAGTGGCGGCTCCAATTAAATAATTTTTCATGAATAAACTTAAGTTGCGATTTGGTATGGGCTTAGGAGGGTTCGAGTTATGTTAGTTAAATAATTAACCTGATAATCCATTAACCTAAGGTTTTTTCCCAAAATTTTTAGGTCGCGACAAGCTCTTTAGTTTTTGCTCTAATAAAATTCATATCCGGGTTTCGTTACATTTAGTAGCAATTTGATATGTATTGACTCTTTTGCATTCAATAAAGTGATCATGAATGTGTTATTTTTTTAATATTGAACACATATCTAACACATTCTCAACGCATTATATAAACCTTAAGTGATGACTGGGGCATTCAATGTTTTGCCATAAGCATATGTCTTGTTACACATAAAGTATAGTTAACTATAAAGGTGAGACATATGTTGGTACATTGGAATCATAAGGATATTCTCCAATGGCACATTAGGTTTCGAGACACTTAAGGAGAGAGAATGGTAATTGACAAAGGGGATGACACATAAAGTTTCTCTACTGTATGAGGTGTTATCCATTTTCCACACTACCATATTAAATCCATGTCAGTAAAGTTAAAAACACTTGTGACCATGGATGGCTCTGTGTCTTTTGGTGCAATTACTGCCATAATTCGGTATTTGAGACTTTATGGGATTGGATTGACTAGTAATAATTATCTCTAGACCAATATAAAGATGCGCATAATGTTGACACCTAAATTTTGGCTAATCATTTAGGATAAATTGCATAAAAGCTAGGGACTAATCTTAGTCCCTAACAAAAATATTTAATTCATTTTCATATAATTTTCATATAGGATAGTATACTTTCCAATATTCCATTTGCATTTAATCGAACCAGCGGTGGCGAACTAACCAGAATTCATCGTGCGGATTCAGCGAGCAACACACAAAATTCTGCTGTGGCATTGGAGGGACGTGTCGGCCGAAAATTCCATGAGAATAAGGCCAATTAAGACTAAATTGAACAAAATCTTCTCTCCAAGGACTAAAATACGATTATCCGAAAGTCGATGGACTATTCCTTGTTTCAGCGAAAAGCGCGAAACCCTACCTCACTATTATAAATAGGTGCTTTAGGGTTCATATTAAGGGGGGCGATTCATTGATTGATACATGACAACAGAGAGAGAGAGGGAGGGAGACTGCCATTATTCACAAAGGGGTGAGTAGAGAGACCATCGGGGAGAGCAGGGGGTGAAAAAAGGAGTTCACTTTACGCTTTCACTTGGGAGGTGTTTATCCTCTTCAATATCCATTACTCAAAGAGAAGGCGCCCACAAGAGATTTGTTCCTCTGCGAGTCTCAGTCCTCTTTAACAGGTTGTGTGTGGTTTCGACTAGACCAGCACCTCCTTGCTATCGCGGTTCATCGTTCGGTCTTGTACCAGTTGGTTCGGAAAATTCCCAGCAAGAAACTAACAGGTTCTCTTTGTGACCAGCAAGCTCGAGTCTTTTGCAGCCATCCATGCCGGATCAGTCACCATCGTGAACTAAATCAACACAAGCCAGCCACGAACCGAGAATCGTTTGGCTCAACCCCCATCACAACTCGGAATTGTCACGACCCATCGGACGGGAAGGTCCGTTTTCTAAGGTTCGGGTTAATGGATTATCAAGTCCATATTTTAAAAAGGGGGAATGGAACTCGATGCGAGCCCTCCCAAGCTCTACCAAATGGCGTTAAGGAAGAATTTTCAAATCGGGTCGACCTTCAGTGTGGTCGGGTGATATGTGATGAGTGTGCATGCCATCGGAGTCGCCACCAATCATTTTTTGAAGGGTATGATCGGAAACCCTATCGAGGGGTCTGGAGTGTCCGTTCGATTCTGCGAAAACCAGAGAAGAGGGTTCGGGGAATTAATTACGTCGAGATTATCATCGATGCCCTTTCAGTACCTAAGCTGATCGATTTTCTAATCTGAGATTTCATGCAGATGTCTTGAGAGTCAAGGTAGGTCCTAATGTCTAGGGAATCATGCAGATGGGAATTTTCTAGCCTATCAGTCACAATCAGTAATCGAAAGTGCTCAAATCAAGGTAATCAAGAACGTGCGGATAAAACGTATCACAATCAAGTCAAGGCAAGCATAGTGAAGCCCTAATGGCTTAGAGAATGCATCTTTAAAGTTCAGGGGTAGTTTGGGAAAGTTTGGGACAAAATGTCCATATGGGCAAAACGGTCATTTTCGAAGGCTCGGGAACCCAAAATCAATGAAAATGGGTCAAACAAGTTGAATGTGGTCATTTCCCATTTTTCATGATTTTTAAGAATTTTTCTGAATTTTTCCTGATTTTTTAGAGTTTTTTTATGAATTTTTCAAATTTTTTAATAATTTTCTGAATTTTTTTAAATTTTTTGGGCCGGGTCCCGAAGACCCGGCCCAGATCCACACGGATCCGAACCAAGACCAAAACAAAGACACCTTGATTTTTTTAGAAATTTTTGAATTTTTCTGATTTTTATTGATTTTCTGATGATTCTTAATTCTAATTACTAATCCTATGGCCTAGATGAGGCCACGTGGCTAGTCCATGACCTTCGGATCGGAAAACTAGAATGGACGGTCAGGATTAGACAAAGACTAGATCCTGACAGTCCGATCTATATACTATCATTTATGGCTCAGATTAAACTAAAAGACTAAATCTCGCCCGTCCATTATTTTTATTTTCTGAAAATGTTTTATAAAATCGAAAATCTATTTTTTTATTTCTGAAAAATACCAGATCGTGACAAATGGTACCACCTCTACCGTCCGATCTAGATTTTGTTATTATTTCTGAAAAACCGTTCTGACGGCTAAGCCGACGTGGCACGCCATGTGGCGCCACATCAGCACCACGTTGGACTTTGACCTAGTCAGCGGATACTGATTGGACTCATCCCCTACCTCGCAACTGAGACTAAATGGACGGCCGAGGTGATTTTGCCGCCGATCAATGGCGAAATCACCTCCGATCGACATGAAACCACCACCAATCGACTCGTCTAAACAATCCGCTTCACATATCTAAAAATCAGCTCAATCCAACGACTGAAACTACCTAAATGAACCTCGCACAAAGCTCAGCCATTTCAAATCAAACATGCAAACCAGATCATAACTATTCAATTGCTTCTCAAGGCAGCATCACAGTGAGGTCCTGATCAAGCTCTAGGTTGCCAGATTTAGCTGGCCAAATCACGACAGATCAGCGAAGGTTGAAGGTTTCGATTCAAGACTATCGTGAGAAATCAATGTAAAAACGAACTACGATCATGCTCAGGGATGCATGAGGATGAAACGCACAAAATAATTACAAGAATGAAGGTTGGATCAAGGATCCGCCATGCGAGCACATTGAGAAGCTTGAGAAAGTGACTCACCGATTTCGGGGATGCCGAGCTGCGAAACTTGTCGCGATTGCTTCCTTGAAGCTCCTGCGAACTTCCAATGAAGGTTTGATAGCTTGATTCGGCCTAGAACGCCCTAGCCAAGCTCGAGCAGTCCAAGCTCGGAATCGCAACAATGGCGGTCGCGTAGAGCTCCTTCTCTCTCTCTCTCTCTCTCTCTCTCTCTCTCTCTCTCTCTCTCTCTCTCTCTCTCTCTCTCTCTCTGTGGTAGCTTTGCGAGCAAGAATGAGCCTCCCTCCTTGACCAAGATGCGTGAGGACTCTCTTATACTTCTTTGAAAATTTCATGCGCGGGAGAGGGCGGAACCGACTTAACTGGCACGTGACCCCACGTGATTTTGGGTCACCGAAGGTCGGATGGAAGTGGGTGACGTCGTCAGGTCCGTTAGGTTCTCCGTTTGGCGCAAATTGGACCTAAATTAGCTCGATTTAGCTTGAAGTTAACTTTTGAGTTTCCGTGGCATTGACCGAGTTCGTCAGACTTGCTCCGGCCACCGTTGACCACGAGACTTGGCTCATTTGGAGCGAAACTTCAAAGGCAACAAGGCCCACCCCCTAGCACCTCCAATTATGCACAGGAAGGTCCTTAATTTGGCCATCGAAGTTCGGCCTCCCAAACTGCCCAAACCTACGCGGGAAAATGAATTTGGGGAAGATGATGGTCAACCGGGTCTGTGGGTCGAATCCGGTCCGACCCAATAGACCCGGTCGATCGAATTTCCCCAAATTGACTATAAAAAGATCAAAATTAATCAAATTAAAGTTCAAAATTGGAATTAGGGGGATGAATTCTATCAGAAAATGTATTTTTCCCCAAAAATATGCATAGAAATATATAAAAATCCCAAATTCCCTATTTGACCCGAAATCGAATTTCTCAAAATACAAACCCTAAACGACCAAATTGAACCAAACCACTACCACCAATCGGTTTGGAAGGTTGAAAACTAGGGGGTGATGGGCTCGGATTTTCAATTTGGTCCTTGGAAAAAGTTTAATTTCACTTCAATCAATTTCTAGGGACTAAATTGAAAATTTTCAATTCAAATTGGTCCAAATCACCTAAATTGAGTAATTCCTTGAACAATTGGACTGAATTGTAATTTTTGGTAAAAGAGTGGGATGTCATGACTCTAAAAATGTGAAAATGAGAAATTAAAGGGCCAAAATGTAATTTTTTGAATTAATTCGAGATTATCTTCAAAGAGGGAACATATAATCCCGAATCAAATCTTCAAAATTTTAAGGGCCCAAAATGAAAAGGGAATTAAAATAAAAACATTGGCTATTTTCTGTATTTTTGTGGCCTCAAATGCTATTTTTTCTGATTTTTCAAGTATTTTCCTATTTTTCGAAAATATTAAAAAAAATTGAAAAATATGAAAAATTATTTTTTTTTTTTCAAAAATGGATCCTTAGGCTTGGCCAAGGCTTCCAAAGTTAATTTTGCAATTTTTTGAATTTTTATGGATTTTCTATGAATTTTATAAAAATAAAATAACCAAACATCATGTGTCAACAACTGCCCCTCTTTGAGAGAGATCTCGAGAGAGATCACTTTCAAAGATAAGGTGACACCTGAAATTTGATCAACTCGATTGGGAAAATTGAAAAAGTCGTGACATCCGACTCACATACCTTTCTGTGTAAGCTTAAGTTCAATCTGCATTTTGCTCTTTTTGATATGAGAGAGAGAAAGGAAGAAACACTCACTTGAAGCTTACCTGTCAGCGGTATGGATATCATTGATCTATCTGCTCTGGACGAGAACCTAAGGCTTCGTTATAAGAATACCCTAGGAGGATTAAGATTTGACCCGTATGGAATGTCATCCCATAGAAGCTTCCTAATGAAAGGATTCTAATAATTAAAACGATTAAGATTTGACCCATATGATAGGTCACCCCATAGAAGATTCCTATAGAAATGATTCTAAAGATTAAAACGATTAAGATTTGACCCGTATGGTAGATCACCCCATAGACGATTCCTATTGAAAGGATTCTAAGGATTAGAATAATTAAGATTTGACCCGTATAGTAGGTCACCCCATAGAAAATTGACTCTTAGGGACAGAGACAGCTAGGGAAGAATCTCTTAAGGACAGAGACAACTAGGAGAATGACTCTTAAGGATAGAGTCTAGCCTAAAAGATGACTCGTAAGGAAGAGTCTAGCCTAAAAGATTGACTCGTAAGGACAGAGTTTAGCCTAAAGATTGGATCATCCTTTATCAAGGAATCACTAAGGAATATCCTAATGCCACTTTTTAAGGCAGACGACAGAGATATGGATTAAAAGATTGGTTTTGGGGTGCCGTTCTGGGATTTGGGGTAAATCAAGAAACCTGTAGAAGCTCAAACTTGAATTATTTTACCAATGTTGGTGCCATTCTGGGATCTGGGGGAACCAGGTAACCTATAGAAGCTCAAACCCTATTTTTCTTACTAAAGAGGTAGAGATTAAAAGATTTCCCACATTCCAAATATCTCAAGTCTTCAAGATGTGTCATGCTCCTATGATGATTGTCTAGGAGTCATGCGACATGCGTCTTCTTTGACAAATGCAATGTGATGCAGGAGATCATCCAAAACATTCTGCAACATATCAAACATGATCAAAAAATCCCTTACGAGGATGATTTTGAATCAAATGATCTGAAATCTCCAAAAGAATTTGACTAAAACATCAATTGGAGTTTATTCATTAAAGAGGACTCCTCACAATCTCACTCTCTGAATGGTTTTGCTTCCTCACTGGGGAAAATTTTAACACTCGCATTATCACTCGAAACCCATGGCTAGAATTTCGGGACTATTTGCAATGCATACACTTTAATTGATCAGAGAAGGTATTTTACAGGACCGTAATATAGGTTTGGTCAAATGCTTATTCAACGGATAGGCACTTTGAGGTCTAGAATTGAATCAAATGTTGAAAGTATTTCCTTCGGGGTTTACAAGTCAAGAACCTCGAAGACAAGATAATACAAGATTGTACTTACTCCTTTATGCAGTTGCTTCTTGTGTGAAATCCCGCATTGGCTTGAAACATCTCGATTGGAAAAGCTTTCGGGATAGGCTGTAATATTGGTTCAGGGTAGGCTTAAAAAAAGGCCATATTCTCAAAAGGAGGGGTATGAAAGATTGGTGATCACCTTTGCATCATTACCAATCATCATTGTTGACACCTAAATTTTGGTTTTTCTTTTTTCGTTTATATATTGCACAAAATTGAGAATTAATTCTCACCAAAGACATTTCCTCATGCATTGCATTTTTTATTTTTCTCATGCATTGCATTTGCATATTTATCGGACCGGCGGTGGATGGGCTTATTTCAAGGTTTTGAGCTTGATCGACAAATTGGACCAAATCCGTGGTAAGGAAAATTGGTTGAGCCCATGATTATTACACGGCCAAATCTTGACATAAAGAAGATAGACTCTGAGCTTTAATTGATACGAGTTAAATCCACATGATTAGCAGTTTACAGCTTAATTGGGTCAATAAGCAGAATTACTTTCGGTCAACCCATATGGATGTTGTGGTCGAGTTCTACAAAGAGGAATGAGGATCTAACCAGACTTGGCCTTCAAGAGCTTTAATTAATGAAAAGCCTTGAAAAATTGAAGCTTATATTAAGCCCAAAGATGTGCGAGGGAATCCACAAGGGACTCAAATTTGCGGCTGACCCTAGGCACAAGGCCCAACCGAAATTCTTGATTTAATTGATTAGCGGATGATGCAATTTAGTCCTTTGATTCAAATCATGTTTTAAAACCTGGGCTAATCTTGCGATAATTATAAATCTTCAGGCCCCTGATGCGTAATGTTTTTGTCTATATAAGCAACCTATGCCTAGGGTTTAAGGGGACAATTCACAAATTCGCTTCAGAAAATTGCGAGGCGGGAGAGAGATATTCTGGAGTTTTCTTGCTTGAAGCCGAAGTACGCATACAACTCTCGGTGTGCTTGGTCCTCACACGAAGCAGTCAATAGAGTTGAAGTTCTCTGCTTTCATACGGTTTGGCTGGACCTTTTTATTCTGTTTTGTCCCTTGTGATATTAACTTTTGGCTTCGTTGATTATTAAGTCACAAAGGAACAAAAAGTCACCCCTTAAAGATCCACTCTTGAAGTTGCTCTCTGTCCAAGTGAAGGCCTGCTCCCTTGCACCGATCAAAAGGGCTCATCCCAACGCCTCTGCTGTTCAGCGTTTTCATCTCTGCTGCCCGAAGGATCATCTCGTTCCTGTTCGGACCTGATTTGGACACTTTTCGGTGCTGATTCCCTACTGTCTTGGTGCCCAAACAACGCTGATTTGCTTTTGTAGCTGTTCGGACCAAAGTTTGAGCTTGAAGTTCGAGTTTTGTTCAAATTTGGCTAGCAAAGTTGGTAGTTGGTTCAAGGTAAATTTCTCTATCATTGAATATTAGCTTGCTTAATTGTTTCTGTTGCATGTTTTGTTGAACGTCTGAAAGCATCATGGGGTAATTGTCCACCTTGGATTGTACGCTCTTGCACTAAAAAATAAGTCTTTTGTGCCAAAAAATTCAATCTTGCTTGTTTGACAATTTGAATCTGAGATGCTTGCACAAAGAATTTTGGGTGTTCCTTCGTGTTCTTGCAATTGTGGAAGCTGAGTATGTTTTTGTTGGGACGTCGGTTTTTGCTTATCTTGAACTGAGACTCAAATTGTCCTGATGTTCATCTTAGTTAACTTGTGCATTGGATCGAATGTTCTAAAAGTTAACTAGATAATTGTGAGCTTGGTCAAGACAACACTCAATCCACAAGATGCCTTGAATTTTCGAAATTTACAAAGGAACGCCTAATCTAATGTTCGAAATTCGAAGCAAAATCTTGTGAATGTGTGGGGATTTTGTCGGTTTTGGATGGGTTCATCAGAACATTGGATATCTTTCTGATTTGATTTTCATGCGATTTAAAATCTTAAAGATATTGTGTGTATATCAAATTCAGATCATATTTTGAGGATATTCTTTGAGATAAGTCTTGTGATTTAAGCAAGATGTAACTTGAAATCTTATCACAAAAGATTGCACATATCACCCGAAATATTCTGATTAAGAGATAATGCCCCCTATCCTTTGAGGATAGAGTCTTTTGCCTTTTAAAATTTGGCACCCTCCTACCTTGGCTGAATTTGATATACCTATGGATGATCATTGCTTTGAATTTTTATCACGATTGGTTCAGTGATGTTATCCTGTGATTTTCTAAGAATATCTTGATGTGGTGGATAAGGTTTATTAACTAAACCTCATTTAATCTTTGAATCGGGTAATACCCAACTTATCTTGGATAATCTTCGCTTTGAATTATCATCTCATGATCATTGAGTTGGTTGGATCATTTATCTCATCAGTGTCTTACTTTATCCCTTGTGAATATATCCTGAGATAATCTGATTTGTGGATAAGATTGGTTGATTTGGATAACTATCCAATTATTTTGAGAATTATCTAAAATTAATTTGCAAATCTTAAGGATAATCTTTTCTCAAATTGAACATTGAATCTCAAGAGGAAAGGTGGCCCCACTTGAGTATTTCTGCCATCCCTCTCTCATTTTCGAAAATATCAAAAGAAAAGGAAAACATTTTTCAAGACAAATCTGATTCATAGTTTATCTTTGGTCATGTTTGTTTCATTTTGATTTTATTATATGGTTTGCACATTAATAAATAAACATGCCCATAATATATGCTCCCATGTACCTTGTCCCTTCGAAAAATAAATTGGGTGCCTTTGCCACAATCTTGTGAAATGGAACGGCAATTTAGTATAGAATTTCATGGTTCGCCCTTTGGAAAAATGGATGATGTCATTCTATACACTAATTCGCATACCGACTTGAATCTAAAAGTATGTAGTGGATAAATTTTCTCCGACCCTAATCTTTGGGTATGAGCGAATTAATCGGAAAATTCAGAATTAAAGGTATATTATGGGCATTTTTGTTTATTTTTGTTCAAAATTTTGTTTGTTTAATTATTTTTCGAAAAATAAAAATAAAATAAAAAACCTAAAAATGAAAATAAAATCATTTTTCGAGTATCACGTGGTCCATTCCATTTTCTAAACAATTCACAATCATTCAATTAAAAGGATTTTTCATGAATCTGGTACCGAAAGGGCATTAATTCTTTCGAATTAATGTAACCGAGTCAACTCACTTTTTCTGGTTCATAGAAATAAATTAGTTCTTCCGCTAATTTATTTAGGTTTCTAATCGACCTACCAAGAAATGATTAGTGGCGGCTCCAAATTGAATTAATTTTGAATGAAATAAACCTAAGTTACGATTTGGTATGGGCTTGGGAGAGTCCGAGTCGGGTTAATTAAATTAACCTGATAATCCATTAACCTAAAGTTTTTCCCAAAAATTTTTAGGTCGCGACAACTTAGCGACTCCACTAGGGACTAACTTTTTTAATTTTTTGAAAAATTGAAAGTGGGTACCGAATATTTTAATTTTCAAAAAATTTAAAATCATTTGCAGACTTAGGCCGTTTGATTATCATGATTTATCCTTGAATTGATTGTGGACCGACTGGTTGTGAATGCTTCTTGATTTTTGGACTATACTTTGGTGGTTGTGAATTACCTCATTCATGGTTATAAATTACTTTGATTGGTCATGGCTCGTCATGGAGTTTCTGATCATTTCCTTGCAGGTTTACTCGATTTTTTGCATTGAACTTAATTGCTTTCTTTTATTGCATTTTGCCATGATTGAGTGAATTATACCTGTTGTGCATGATTCATGACATTGCATCAAACCTTAAACTGTTGGATGAACCTAGGATGGTATCTAGGCAAGACTCTACCTGGCTTCAGGATGGAGGAGCGAATGACCTTGCCTTCGATCCCAACTATGTCAAGGTTCCCTACACTAGGCCCGAATCTAATGGCACGAGCGGAATTCTTGACATCCCCGAACTTAGAGGTGCTAAATAATAACCCTAATCAATGGGTACGATTTGCCCTCTGAAGCTCTAAAAACTTGGCTAATAATGCATGCATAAGCAGCATCCCGCTTGTCTCTGAATCCATCATGATCGTTTTGTTACGCATGTACTCGATTTTATTCTGAGCCGGTCCATGGCTTAGGTGTGTCATTGTGATGGTCTATCACTTCATGGGGCACGACAACATCCGCACTATTATTAAGTCCAAGGTTAATTGGTTGGCACAGCTCGATCAGACGGCTCGTGAGTATGTGGAGTGCAGACTAGGAAAGTTGCTCTTTGAGTGGTCGACAATATCCATACAGTTATTATGTCCAAGGCTGACCTGGCTGATTGGGTGGCCGAAGCGTATGGGGGATTATCATGGTGAGGAAAGCACTCAAGCAATCGAGAAATGGAGCTGGTCCATCGAAGCGTCCCCGGAAGTGATAGACCTTGTCTTGTCTGGTCGAGTCATGTCTTTTCATTCATGTCTTTTCAATTTTAGCGGTTGTTTAGGGCATTTATATTTGTTGAGAAAACCCTCATTCTGAATATTTTAATTCTGACAAAATTATCCTTCTTGTGAGAGAATCTAATTAATGCAAATAAACTTTTATTGTAGGAATGAGCATGTGAACAAAAGCTTATAATGTTCTAAAACTGGCATTAAGACTCAAGGAGTAGTCGTCGCGTATTTGCTTCTGAGAAAGTTGAAGTCTAGTATTCAAATGAAGAAAAGTGTTGTCTCGAAGACTTTAGATGGATGATTGTGTTGCCTCTGAAGACTTAATCTCTAGAAGACTTATGTGACACGTCATCAAGGACTTTACAGAAGCTCAGAGTCACTGTTCTAATCTGTTCAAATTCAGAGAGTCTTTCTACTTCTGAAGCCTGCTTCTGAAATACGTTCAAAATCTACAATATCTTCTATTAGATTCTAAAGACCCACGTTTGGCAGGTTTTCGATTTGGCCGCGATTTTTTATGGAAGTTTGTAAGATTTGATTGACATGATTATTTTCCACTCAAATTAGGAGAATATCCTCGATTAGATATTACCTTCCATGAACAAGATATCTTGGAGATTTGGATGAACTATACTTATGAAAACTGAAAATTTGGTTGTATACGCGATTGAATCTGAAGGGTTCAGACTCTACTCCAACGGCTACTAAATCTTCTCATATACAGCCTCGTTCAATCAAGATTGATGACGTTCAATCAGAGATTGAGGAACGATCCTTTGGAGGACCTTGGTAATAGCTAGTTCGAGGTCGAAAGAGTATAAAAGAATATCAATGGTGACTGTTGCAGAAAGAGTTCACGAACAAAAATTTCAAAGTACTGAGTTGTTCATATTCAAGCAATTGTGAAACTAAAGTAGAAGGTCCAACAGCTCTCAGCTTGGCCAAAGTTTTTTGTATGTGAATTCTCGAGCTCAGAGATCCCAGCGGGTTAGCCTCCAGTTCTAGTTGCGCTGAAGCTAGTTATGTGCCTCCTCCGTACTTTGTCGTTCACCATTTGGTTGTTGAGGAGCTGACTTTGCTCCCGGATCTCGTAGTCACGCTTTTCATGTCCCAAATATTTCAAGTTACGCTACAACTATTTGTCGATGTGATTAGTAACTTTTCTTGCCAAAAACTAAGTGCCAACTTTCGATTGACTAGTTTTTTGGCCATGTGACTCGTAACTTTTTACGAAGAAAGGTAACATTCTACGTGTCAATACCCAAACACCCATTAACAGTAACCTTGCATGTAAACATAAATTCAAATGTATGAATAATTAATTTATGGGTGTAGTTATTGCACATTTATATGGAAAATCAGCAACTTATAAAATGTGTTTTAGGTGAAATTGCAAGAAAAAGTAAATAACTACACATCTTTCACGGTAGATATAGACAGACAAGTTGTTGGGAGCGAGCAATAGAAATTTGATACCTTCATTCGAAAGATTGCCAAGAGATCCCAAGTTCGAATTCGTCAATATATATAGTTAGGTATTCAAATAGATAGATATATATATAATTAGATCTACCTTTACTCAAAAGTTTAAGCCAATGAGTTATGGGTCAACTTGGATATATTAGCTACTCCAAACCACACCGATTTAATTTTTAGATATGGGGCTTTTCTAGCACAATTCACACGTGCATCTCAACATTGAGCTCAGATGCAAGTTAATGCAAAATGATACATAAACTAAAGGGAAGCACACCTAACATCGAGCTCACACGTGTGAGGTGTGTTATAAAAATCTCATATCGGAGAATTGATATTATGTTGGGCATTTCATATATTATAATTGGCCCATAAATTATTGACTTAAGCTTTTAAGAAGAAAATTACCAAAAAAGTCATAAACTTATTACAATTATGCCAATTTATTCTAAAACCTTTTTTGTGCCACTTCAGG
Organism: Lenwebbia sp. NSW1173648; assembly: GCA_029784005.1. Lineage (NCBI taxonomy): Eukaryota > Viridiplantae > Streptophyta > Magnoliopsida > Myrtales > Myrtaceae > Lenwebbia > Lenwebbia sp. NSW1173648. The sequence continues at coordinate 478,816 of JARCGZ010000002.1, forward strand.
CCAACTTTGGCCGGCTGGGACCGACGTGGTAATTTTTAATGAAATTTTTATATTTTTTCGAATTAATTAATTAATTGTTTGTTTGTTTGTTTTCTTTTCCTTCTTCCTCTAGCCAGATCGGCCAGAGGTGAGGGCTAGTGAGAGCAAGGTCGAAGTCACCAGGTCCACCTCACCGGCCACTTGCGAGGCCCGACCTCGCCATGGCTAGGTGAGGTCGACCTCACCCTCACCTGCCTTTGGCCGATAGCTGATCTGGCGACTAGTTGGAGGAAGAAGGAAAAACAAAGAAAAAGGAACAAAATAAAAAAATAAAAAATAAATAAAAATTCATAAAATATTAAAATATTAAAATATTATTAAAAATTGCCACATCAACCCCGACAGCGCTATGTCAGCGTTAGCTGGCCAAAGTTGGCCGAAAGAACTGAATTGGCACAAATTCTAAAGATTTATGATTGAATTGACACAATTACAATAGGTTTATGACTTTTTTGGTAATTTTTCTAGTTTTTAAGTGAAGATAGGTCTAACTGAATTTGTTGACGGGCTCGGATTTGAGCTCCCTCTTAGCTATCTCCCCGGGTAAAGGTATTGGACTTCTGCATGTGCACTCCCATCGGGATCCCACATTACAAAAGAATTGCAGGAATTTTCTAATGAGCATCTTAGTGCCAAAGTTTGTGTACGGTGCTCACTTTAGTGCCAACATTTTTCTCCAGCTCACTATTGGACAAAGAACGATCACTTAAGTGTCAACGGTGAGAGATTTTGGCTAAATTGATTACATGAAATTTATTATTAAATTTTTAGTATTACGTGAGAAATATTAAAAATCAGTCCACGTGGACTTCTAAGCTTAGAAATAAGCTATTTTTTTATAATAAAAAAATTAAACTAAGTTTACAAAATAAGCTACAAAATTTTAAAAAAAAAGTAAAAAAAAAAAATAGGGCTTAGCAGTGGCGAGGGCTTGCACAATGATTACCGCCGCCGCCCCACCATCATCGATAATGGTCGGTGGGGGTCTCCAAACCCCGGCCAAACTTGGGCGAGGGCCGACGACCCTTGCTAACCATCGCCCACCCTAGCCGGCAATGGTGGGGCGACAGCGGTGAGGCCTTGCACAACCCTCACCACTACAAGTCCTTTCATTTAAAATTGCTTTTTAGCTTTTTTTTTATTTTTTATTTTTGCAATATATTTTTTAACTTTTAGATTTTCTATTGCTCCCTAGATTCTTTGGCGAGCCACGTAAGCTTAAGTTATTAATAATAATAAAAAATGCCACGTAGGATTTTCGGCCAAGCAAACCGGAGTTGGTACTCAAATAATCTATTTTTCAAAAAAAAATTGCACTTAAGTGCTTCGAAAAAAAAAATTGGCAATAAAGTGAGCGTCATACACAAACTTTAGGACTTCTGATGTCCTTTTGGCTTTTACCCTGGGGAGAAGTATGCCCCTCTCAGCCCAAAAACAACCTGCGATAGTATAAAGAAGATGTTGGCCATGCAATGGGGCGCAAAATTAAAATTTTCCTCACTAAATTTCTCATGATCTAATTAGAATCTAATCAAAAGAGTGATTCCAAACTTCAATTATCAAACAGTCACCCAAAATGCTTACAATTCCCAGCTTGTGTAGAGAGATCAAAAGTGGAGAAAGTCCGTACCTCATCATCGAAGGAGCGCAAGACCAAATCGTCAAATTACACGAGCATAACAAGAAGTTTTTGAATAATAAAAAGAAAAAACACAAAGCACCCAAGACCTGGGATAGCCCTACATGCACTCAGCACCTTCATCTTTAGTTATTTGTAAAAATTAAAAAACAAATGTACCAAATGCATAAATTACTAATTGGACGTAATTTAAGTTGTTAAGATTATTGTCATACTTAATGCACAAATTTCGATTAAGGTATACTAGTTAACAAAATAAAATTGCATAATTATACAGTTATTCTCACACCTATGGCAACAACAATTGATATCACATTGAAAAATACAGTTGCTCAAAGGAAATAAAACCATGTTCCTTCTCTTGATCATTGACAAGCAGGCACACATGTTATTCACATAGCTAAGACCTCAAGTTCAACTTTCCTACAATATTTATGAACTGTACGCTTTATTCAGAATCACCTGAACTAGGATGCAATTATTGTAAAACAAAATTGGGCAATATACTTGGGGCTATAAATGAATAATGAATAATGAATTGGTGTTTCAACTATAAATAATAACTACTTATCATAACTAAGAAATTTGTAAAGTTTCCTTGGATTCTGAGACTTCAAAGTACATTTCCAGATATTGCCTGACTAGTCGGGTCTTGGGAAATTTTATTACGATTTCTCCTCCGTTCAACTGACTCGATTTCAGTTACCTCTAATTTCGTGAGGTATGCTTGAAACTTGCAAAGCATAAATTTCCTTACAGCCCATCTTGTGAGGTCGAAATTATAGGGCCCTATAGAACGTAAATAAAAGGATTTGAAAAGTAGAGAGCATATTTAAGTCGAAGACGTGTTATGAAATTATAACATCGTTCGTCGACTATATCATTTTACTAAATTGTAGCGAAAATAAGAGAAGTGGATTAAGTCTTCAGAATCGAAAAAAAATTAAGGACGATGGTTTATAAAAACGAAGCGGTGGATTAAGTTTAAATACATGTCGAACGTTATTGTGTCCGTAACGCAGGGGGTGTTTGAGCATATGATCTATCTTTTTTTTTTGGTCGGAAGCATATGATCTATCTGAACTGGAACTCAGTGGACATTTTAGAAACTTTGTCGGAAATAGAGGGCATGTTATATCCACGCCCAACACCTATATTTATCTTCCTTTATTTCCAGAGACTGTTTGCTCGTAGTAGGTCTCTCATTTTGCATCCGATCGTCCCCGCCGCGTGAAGAAGGAATATTTCCAGGGAGAGGTACTCCGGTAGTGTAACAGCATCCGTGGATCTGATCTACAAATAGTTATTCTCAAAGAACGCTTAGTTTCGCTTGATCTTCGCTTTGAATTGTGGATCTGATTCTATTGCTTCCGAGCCGGCTTCATCCAGCATCTCAACAATAAGATGGGTCTCTGAATTGTTTATCTCGATCCAAAGACAGATCGTAGTGCGATTGGTCTTTGAATTGTTTATCTGGATCCAAAAGTCAGATCGTCGCATCATTCATGGTTGCATGTGATCGACCGGGATGCATGTCGTTGTAGTTGAGTTTCTGTTGCCGATCTAGAGAATTCTTCTTCTGTGGGTTATCAAGTAGATCCTCGGATTCCGCTCTTCCTTGATGTTGTTTGCACCAGAACGTCTGAAAATTCGACGTGCAAATGATTATTACAACTGAAGTGCCGGATTGCTTTACGAAATCACGGCACATTGATGCATGGTCTCTGTTTCCTCTCATGTCAGATCGAGTTTAGATCGTGATTGCGGCGATGGCGTCATCAAAAGCTGTGTCCACTGGGTGGTTCAGAGCCATAGAGTGAAGACTGTTCCATCGGGGACTGATTGTTAATTATGGCCATGACAAACAGCGACACCGGCATCCCTCCTGAAAAGACTATTACTCTCTCTTCTCTTATTGCTCCAAGACTGGTAATTTCCCCCCACTCTCTCTTCTCGGTGAAGACAACGGCTCGACAGCACACACGTCCCTGGATCTCGGCCTCAACGAACCGGTGACCTCGCCCTAAACGACGAACCAACGAGCACATGGAAGATAGGAAGACATTTGGGCGAGTGGAAGAAGATGAGCGATTTCTTAAGGCAAAAGTGGAACAAATAATTATCTGTGAGGGCAATATTGGAAAAGAAAGAAAAAAGTCATTAAACCTTCACAATAGTATTCCAAAAATGCTGAAAGCCCAACCTAGGTCCCTATCTGCCTTGGGTTTTCATCTTTTTCAATGCTAGCATTTGGCCACTAGGGTCCAAAAACACTTGCCAAACGCCTTATATTTTCCTCAAGGTTCAAAGCTCCTTGGGAAAACTGAACCAAACGCACCATGAATTGGCAAAAAAAAAAAATTTAGAACTAAATTGGCACGATTGCAATAAATTTAGGATTTTTTCGATAATTTTTCCCAACTCAAGCACATTTATAACTTAGAATTCTTCCATCATTGGAACAAGAGTCATGAATTCATTGAATCCATCCCCACCTCCTCACTTCATTCTACACAATTGTAATTTGGCTTCCCTTAACTTTGATAGCATAGATATTTTGCAGATACATAATTCCAATAACAATGATAAATCAAAATGTTTTAGGTCAATCAATCGCTTTCGTGAATTCTAGTTTAATTAGAAAAAATTTTATGGACAAAATGAATTAAAAGTACAAATATGGTTTATTATTAGGGTTAATGTCACGAAAAATCTCAAACTGATATACATATGACAAATTTACCCCAAATTATTTTTTTATCACAAAAAATTCCAAACTAGTATTTCTGTGAGAAATTTATCTTAAATTATTTTTTTGACCACCAAAAACTCCAAACTAATACACTTGTGACAAATCTATCCCAAATTAATTTTTTAACCACCAAAAATCTCAAACTGGTGCACTTATGACAAATTTACCCTATGCTAGTTTTCATTAAATTTTACAGTCAAATTACTGGGTTGGATGACACATGACAGTTGACATGTGTACCAGTTGGGGATTTTTACCACAAAAAATTCAAACTGATACACATGTAACAAATTTACCCTAAATTATTTTTTTATCAACATAAACCTTTGTATAAGGATGCATCAGTTTAGTTTTTTTTTTAATGCGGGAAAAAGAGAGAAGAAGAAACCAAAGTCCCCGGTTGGACCCGAGGCCCTGCCTCTGCCTTCCGGATGGATGCGGCTAAGGTCGTAAGGATCCCAATTTGTCTGGCGTTGACCGATAGACATGATCGAAATTCGAGGGAGGAGGGAGAAATTGCGCCCATAATCACCGCGACGTTGTTGTACGAAGAATGGCGACGCTTCTCCTTCGAGGCAAGTGTCCCGGCGTGACGGCGCTGGTGCTGCCACGCGTTGGTCTCTGTCTCTCCCTATTCTTGTGTTGCGGCGGTGCTGTGTCGGTCGCTCCCCACCACAACCAGTTTCAGAACCCCATTACTGCTCACTGTCTCACCTGCTCGACTCCGTCGCCATCCCACCGAATTTTAGCTGCCCTGACGTCCTTGGACATGGTATGGTGTGGTGCCCCTTTTCATTTGGCCGATTGATTGTTGATTGGCATGCAAAGATAAGGATGGCTGTAGTGGACCTCTCTTTTATTAGCAAACTGATTTGCTTCCTGTCCGTTATGTTATGCCTTGTCAATACAAATATACTCGGGGTTGGTCAATCTTCTTACTTCTCACTACTTCCAAGTAGAATGACTCGCAGTTTAGATCGTAACCCATGATCTTGATTCTTATAATGCTTTCTTTCCGCTCAACAAGTACCTCTAGCTCTTTGTCGTGAGTACTTCTGCGTGCATTTCCCTCGTGTGAAATGAGAATGCAAGATAATAATACCTGCCCGCATGCCTTTTGAACTATAGTTGCCCATTCATCAAGCACACTTCGCAATATGTATGGGTTTCTGCATTTCAGACACATTATTTGTTACTAGCTTTCCAGAATAGCCTACCCTGACATCTTTAAAGCAGGTGAGAACCCATAAACTAATCTGGAAAATGTTTTGTCAGAAAGTTCGGATTCCTATTGATACCTTTTGCTTAAAGGTAACTCTTGCTAAGGACAATGCATAAGCAGTTCATTCTATCGAATCCACTCAGTTCTCGAGCATAATGGGCTCCTTCTTATTTCCTTGATCAGGAGAGTAAGATAAGTCAATGTACTCAACGGAACAGTGAAGCTTCATTGCTTAGGCGTGCATTTAAAATATTGGACGCAGATTTCTTCACCGACAATAAGGTACTTATTTAGAGTAAATAGATTAATAACTCTTCTTTGACTTTGAGGATTAACAATCTCTGGCGAAGCCACATTTCTACTTATCATACTTCTTGTCCATAAGATTCTGGAGGTCGCAAAGGGTGCAGAAGAGTTCAGTATTCCCATAATCAGAGCCAACAGAAAATCTGTGGCTTCTGTTGATGGAGGTTTGCAGAATCCCTCTTGTTTGGTTTTTGATCCCAACTGGGGATCTGAACAGCCGGATGGCATAAATAGGAGATTTACACATCCTGTGCCATCTGGTATACAAAGACCAGGAAGCAACGAAGATATTGCCTTCATGAGTGTAGGTTTTGTTGAGCAAACTCAATATCACACTTCAACACAAAGTCTGCGATCGAATTTGGTGATAGCTTTCTTGGGCACTATGCAGGTTCTTGAACTTGGGGAACTTATTAGGACAAGACAAATTACTTCTGAGGAGCTTACTCGACTTTTCCTTGAGAGATTGAGAAGGTAATCCTGTATATATTATCTTGAGGATGCCTGCTGAAGTTATGTAATGTTTTCTTTTTAAAAATGCCATCAGGTATAATGGCATTCTTGAAGCTGTGGTGTCGTACACTGAAGAATTAGCATATGCACAAGCAAAAAGGGCTGATGAGTTGCTTGCACAGGGAGTAGATCTGGGTATTTTTCTTGTTAGAGTACCTACCATAACCTAACACTGACAATTTGTAAAATGCATTTGGTAGTTTATATTTGCTTCTCCACTTCAATATCTGAGAGATGGGACACAGTAGAACCTATTATTGACGCGTCAAAATCGTTGTTCTGTCACAGCATCAACTCAGATGTGATCATGTGCATTGTAGGTCCTCTCCATGGGATTCCTTATGGTTTGAAGGACATAATCGCCGTACCTGAATACCACACCACTTGGGGTTCAACGAGTTTTAAGGATCAGGTTCTTAACATCGATGCATGGGTCTATCAGAGGTACTTAAGGTGCTCCAGTTATCCGGTGCTGTTGTATGGTAAATCATGATAGATGTTACGGGGTGAGTCTGCTGAATATAGGTTGAAGTCAGCTGGGGCAGTTCTAGTTGCAAAGCTTGTCTCTGGCTCTCTGGCATATGATGATATTTGGTTTGGCGGAAGGACAAGAAACCCATGGAACATTGAAGAGTTTTCAACTGGCTCATCAGCTGGGCCTGCTGCTTGCACTTCAGCAGGTTCATTTTCACTTCTTCTCTTGGTTGTTCCTGTTCAGCAACAATTTCCTGTTTCCTTTTCTTTTCTGCCACGGTACCACTATGTAGATCCCTGCATGTCATGTTCACTTGATTGTGTGCTAGTGGACAAAAGATAAATTTGGCAAAGCTATAAAAAGTTTGGATGACATAAATGAAGATTCTTTTGACATTGACTGTCTTTTCTTCAACAGGTATGGTCCCTTTTGCTATTGGTTCCGAGACAGCTGGATCCATTACCTATCCAGCTGCCCGCTGTGGTGTGACTGCATTACGCCCAACATTTGGTACTGTTGGACGAACCGGTGTCATGAGCATATCTGAAAGCTTGGTAACTTCTTATTGCCCTCCTGGATTGTTCCTAAGTGAGGTTGACAATGATGACATATCTAATTCATGGCAGGATAAGCTTGGTCCATTCTGTCGGAGTGCGGCAGACTGCACTATTATTGTTGATGCTATTCGAGGAAGGGATCCAGATGATCCCTCATCCAGAGACATTCCCCTTGATAATCCATTCACAGTTGACATTACAAAGCTTACTGTTGGATACCTAGATGATGCTGAGATGGAGGTCATTTTTTACTTGGTTTCTTTAGGGACACGAACATGGAACTTGATATTTCTCAGTTAAAATGACACCCGAGCTATAAACACCCCCCCTTTCTCTTCCCTCCTCATTTCTCTCTCATTTCAGGTCGTTCAAGTTCTTTCCTCAAAGGGAGTTACTATGGTTCCCTTCAGATTAAATTACACTGTCGATTCTGTTCAAGGCATCTTGAACTTCACGATGGACGTGGATATGTTGGCTCACTTTGATGAGTGGCAACGTTTGGGAAAGGATGATCAATATGAAGCTCAAGAACAATGGCCTGTTGAACTGCGCCGTGCACGCGTGGTTCCCGCTGTGGACTATGTGCAGGTTTGCCACTTGTTTTTATTGCTGATCATACTACTAATCTAAGCTCAAGCGTTTACTTTGTTCAAGAGTTTGGTTCCAAATATAGCAAATACATATCCGAGTGAATAAACCAATTACTGTAATTAGCCTGATGATGGAATTTTTTAAGATGAACTGTTTGGAATTCTGAATTGGTAGTTACTTTAAATCGTAATGATGACTTGTCAGAGGTCCCAGCGGTCTCCATAGCAGGCTTCATGTTGGAAAACTGGTTATAACTGATGATCTTTTAAGTGTGATATATTGGGTAAGGATCGTAAAATGATTGGGTCAAGTATCCATGCTTGATTCCTTGCAGTAATGCTCTAAATTGCCGAGCATTTTTTCAATGGAAGATGATGTGGTGGATTTTTTCTCTGGGATCCCCAAGTGGATGAGGGATAAGCTTTAGGCAGACAAATGTAGAACACTTGAAAGCAGATAATTTATGTTTTCGGTCGAATTAATGCCAATAAGCACCATGCTTGGAGAATAATTGGGAGATCTGTTTTTGCTAGACTTCAAATTGTGTTGGTTGGGTGGGGTTTGGTGAGTATTTTCCATTGGACAAAGATATCTTGATCTATACTCAATCAAAGCAAACCAGATCAACCCTTTCTGACTTGTTTTCTTAGACAAGTGAGCGCTTAAAATGTATTATATGCTGTATGTTCAATAAATAGAATGGTTGCGAGTGTTCCTAGACACTGCCAAGGTTCAGGCATGATGCCACCAAATGTTTTGATTTCATGAGTGTGGCTCCCTTGAGTGTAGATGCAAATTATAAGCTGCATTATTAGCTTGGTCCAACTCAAAGCGAGAAACAACCCACTCACGGCAAATGAAAATGCCATACAATGAAGCCTCAATTTTGAGCGAACAGTATGTGGTTGTTCTATCAATGTAAGGATTTGCACGAACTACATTATGATAGGGTAGCATACCATGTCCTGTGTGGAATCATGCACTTCTAGTGCCGTTTGATAAATGAAATTGATTATGAAGGCTTACATTAGTTAAATAGCTTCCCGCATGCTTGGTATGTTTCAGTTTCGAGGTGAATATTGTTTGAACAATGAGTTATATACAACCACGACAAAGTTAATGCCCGGAATATCATCCTCTTTCTTGATTAGATCTTGCTGTAGTTTTCTTCATCTAGGACTCAGCAAACAGCATGCAGTGCAGATGTTTTTCATTGTCCAGTATTGATTGATTGGGTGGTTGTCGTACCAGAATGAACTAAGCCATTATGCTATGTTACCACACTGGAATGACCCACTTTAATCACGGTAAATCTGAATTCGTGTTGTTCAACTCCTTCGTGGTAAAAGGTGAGCCATTCTCTCCTCAGGCACAAAGAGCTAGAGGAAAGTTGATTAGAGAAGTAAGAGAAAGCTTCAATGTTGATGCTTTCATTGGAAATGCAACGGACTGGGAGAAAGTTTGTCTGGGAAATCTGGTGGGAATGCCTGTGATTGTTGTTCCAACCGGGTATGCTAACATAGCTGCTTCACCTCCTAGTGGCACGAGACGACGAACGACCATCACAACTGGCATATATGCTCCTCCTCAAAAGGATCATATCGTAAGCTTTCTTTGGCTTGATTTTTCATTAGGGGTCAAGAGAGGTTTCAGGTGGATATTCTGTTTTTTTTTTTTTTTTTTTGTGTTTTTTCGGGTTAGTGAGCTAGTAAAGTTAGCTCCTTATGATGGTTTTGATGCTCCTAGGAGGACCAGATGAGGTGAAAGTTGCAAATCTTGTCAAGTTTTTTGATATTTTTATTTCAAAAATAAAAAGAAAAAACTGCTGGGTATCTATTTATAAGAATTTAACTGGATGGCACTGGATTCAAGATATTGTTGTACATTCAGAGAAGTTGAGGATCATTGGCACAAAAAGTAGAGTTGCATTGTTAGTGCTAGGTACTCAGAATATGTTGAATTCTTTTGTAGGCTTTAGCACTGGCAATAGCTTATCAGTCAGTCACTGATCATCACAAGCAGCGACCACCTATAAACGATGTGGGACCAAATGATTGGACTCTGAATGCACAATCAAAAAGATACCCTCCAAGGCAGCTGCATCTGTGAGTTCTTCATGCCTGTGAATTGAACATCGGTGTAAATATGCCTGTCGTGACCATGGAGAAATGTGTTCTTTCTCAGCAATTGCAATAAAAAAACTGTTGGCGTCTCCTATGGGATATGATTGTCTGGTTAAATTTTGGGGCGGGAACCTCTTCATTTGACTAAAAATTATAAATTCCAGTTTGTACATTCTCAGGAATTGTGATTGTTATTATCAGGTAAAGTATCTTGTTTCTCTTTCCTTTATATAATAATGTTTTGTTGTATATGAGTGAACTACCAACTAGCCGAATATAGTATGATTTTCGCCTGTGTAGACAATATATAACAAGATTCAGCGCCTGTTAAGATGATGACAGTAGTGTGGAATTTGCACTCTGTTTTCCCTCCTAAGTTTTTGTTTCGATATTTGCCCACTGGGGAGATCAGCCCAAGGCTTTGATTGAGGATAACATTTCTTCATATGTTGGGATCTAGTTGAATGAGCACGGTCTATTTATTGTAAAAGTTACACCTGTAATGACTTGCTCGCTTGACTAAACAAACTCCGTCCGCGGTTTACTTCACGAGATGTAACCAGACATCTTAAGACGCATTGTCTTGCAATGTATAGAAGTGTGCAGACATTGTCATTTTGTTATGCAAAAAAATGACAAATCACTACGCTACATGGTCATCTCTCCCCCTCCTATCTCACGGATCTCATCATCAATGGATTTAGGTCTCATCACTGTCCACCAGTTTTGCAGTAGTAAGGAGCTGGTCTCTGTGAGCACGACGTCAGTGTTAAGACCAGGTTTTGTCAATCGAGAGCGAGAACTAGGCAAAGGTAGAGAGAAACCGCAGCTCGCTCCGACAGGTCCAGGTGTAGATCATTGCATCCTCCTTCAATATTTGGTAAATAGTAACCTTGTTTAAGGACCTCGCCATTCGAGATAACCCGCCCACAAGGTATCTAGACACTTGCGCCAAAGAAAGTTGAGGTGGAGGCCAAATTGCAAGTCTTGAGAAAAAATGTGGATCCTAGCAAATAGTGCTTCGACACTTGGAGGCAGGGTATGATCTCCAACAGCTCTTTCTCCTTGATGGTGCACCTCTGCTCGTTCGTATTCATCTTCCGACTCTCATAAGCCACTGGGTGGCCATCCTGCACCAGGACACCTTCTAGTGTGATGTCCGAAGCGTCTGGATGCACCTCGAACAACTTTGTAACTTCCAGGAGTAGGACAGGTTCTTGCATGCACTCCTCATCCCAAGTCCCCGACCAATGTGTCTTGGACAACGCTGTCAGTGGGGCCTCTCACTTGGAGTATCCCTCCGTAAATCGGCGGTAGTGGTTCGCAAAAGGAATGAGTGCCGCTCGCTCACATTCATCGGTAGGGGCCACTCCTCAATGGCCTCAATCTTGTTTTTGTCCCTGGGGTACTCTCCCTTGCTCAATGACATGCCCAAGGAAGTTAATGTAATCCTGGGCACACGAGCATTTCCAACATTTCATGTATAAGTGATTTTCCTTCAGATTTTGAAATATCAAGCGCAAATGCTTCTCATGATCAGCCCATGTCTTGCTATATACCACGATATCATCTAGATGAACCACCACGAACTTGTCGAGATAGTTGTGAAAGACATCATTCACCGAGTTGCAAAAGGTGATTGGTGCATCGATTAGACCAATTTGCATGACCTAGAACTTGAAGGCTCCATAGGGCGTCACACACGTTGTCTTGGGCTCATTTGCTTTAGCATTTTTGGGATTTATGATAGCGCAATTTCAGATTAAATCTTCACGAAGTACATAGCTCCGCTCAGCTGGTTGTTCAGGTAAGTAATCAACGGAATTAGATAGTGATTTTTTACCCATGAGCTTGCTAAGGGCCCTGTAATCAATGCACTCCCATTCCTTCCTCTTGAACAAGTCCGGGGTGCCATAAGGGGCCTTTGACGGAAGGACGAAACTTGTCTCCAGAAATTCATCAAGTTTCTTTCTTTGCTCAGCCAGCTCTCAAGGAGCCATCCTATAAGGGGCTCGAGCTGGTGATTTGGCTCTTGGAATGAGCTCAATCTCATGATCTACTGATCGACGAGGCGAGATTTCCTTTGAAAGTTTATCCAACATGACGAATTCATACTCGAATAGCATGTCCCTGATCTCTTTCGGAAGGAATGCAAAGTACATGTTTTGTAAGGCTTCAACCCAAGCTTTGAGTTGAAGCATCGACGGCATGAAGGGTTGTAGCTCTTGCTAGGGCCACTGTCGTCTTTTTGCTTATGCCCTTAGTTGGTTCAGTACATGGCGGATCCCCATGGATATGAAGGAGTCTACGAATGTAAAAATAAAAAAATCACCACATGAGTCCTAAATTTATAATATGGATGCAAACTTTCAATTTTATAGTCCTAAAACTTTAGGTGAAATGCCAATATAATCCTTCCAGTCTTGGGCAACTGTTTTGCAGATTTTCCCGAATTTTCTAAACTTTTCCTCTCTCTCTTTTCTTTGTTCTTTTGTTTTTTTCTCCCTTTTTATGGTTACCCTCGCTTCCGACCCTTATATTATACGTCAAATATCCGATTTATATTATCTTCAATTCGTTGAAAACTCGTGTTGAGAGTCTTCTTATAAGCCTTGTTTTTATAGGGTAATTCGTGTAGATGACAGACCCAAGATTTTGGCCTAAATCGGGCAATATAATTGGGGCTATAAATTGAATAATAAATTGACGTTTCAACCATAAAAGCATCATTTCGGACAAAAAAAAATCATAAAAACATCATTAGTTAGCATAATTAAGAAATTTGTGAAGTTTCGTTCCAATATGAGGTTTCTAGGTACGTTTTCAGATTTTGGCTTGTCAATTGCGTCTTGGGAGATTCTAATACGATTTCGGTTGCATCTAATTTCATGGGGTATGCTTGAACCTTGCAAAGCATAAGTTTCTTTGCAGCGCAAAAAATGCAAGACCCTCAAACGTATTCAAACCTATGGGACGTAAATGAAAGGATTTGAAGAGTAGAGACCATATTTCTTAAGTCCGAGTCTTGTTTTGAGACACCATTTGATCATCGGTCAGCTCGCATCGATTTTTCGAAATTTTGGTGAAAATTTGAGATGTCGACGTTCAAAGACATCAGATTCGGAGAAAATAAGGACAACGGCGAACGTTATTGTGTCCGTTACGAAGCGGGGTTAGAGCATAAGATCTATGTTGAACCGAAACACGGTGGACATTTTAGAAATTTTGTCGGAAATAGAGGGCATGTTATTGCCAAGCCCCGGCACATTTACTAGTTGCTCCATTTTATCATCCTTATTTATAGTCTGTTTGCTCTGTATTCCTTTAGGTCTCTCATTTTGCATCCAATCCTCCCAGCCGTCCGAGTGTGAAGAAGAAGGACCCTCTTCATTTCGAGGGAGAGTTCATCGAGTAGTGTAACAATATCCGTGGATCGGATCTACAAAGTAGGTATTCTCAAAGAACGCTTAGTTTCGCTTGATCTTCGCTTTGAATTGTGGATCTGATTTAAATTGCTTCCGAGCCGTTCTTTTACGTCGTTCCTCAGACAGATCGCAGCGCGATTGGTCTTGCAATTTGTTTATTGGATCCAAAAGACAGATCGTCGCGTGATCTCTTGGTTGCATGTGATCGGTCCGTATGCATGTCGTTGTGGTTGAGTTTCTTTTGCTGATCTAGAGAATTCTTTGTCTGTGGGTTCATTAGATCCTCGGATTCCCCTCTTCCTTGATGTTGTTTGCACCAGAACGTCTGAAAATTCGACGTGCAAATCCTTATTACAACTGAAATGCCGGATTGCTTTACGAAATTTCGAAACTTTTATTCGTGGTCTCTGTTTCCTCTTATGGCAGATCGAGTTTGGATCGTGATTGTGGCGATGGCGTCATCAAAAGCTGGGTCCACTGGATGGTTCAGAGGTAGAGTGAAGGCTGTTCCATCGGGGGACTGCTTGTTAGTTATGGCCATGACCAACAGCAACGCCGGCATCCCTCCTGAAAAGACTATTACTCTCTCTTCTCTAATTGCTCCAAGACTGGTAATTTCCCCCCAGTATCTCACTCTTTTGTTTTATGCTGCCGCATTTCTTTATTACAATCCTCTTCAGTTCCGTTATTTAGAGAACTTTTTACAGGAATTTGTCCGGTCTTCTTAACGTAGAAATTTATTTTGTAACGAGAGCTCATAACCCTGATCGCCTCTAGCATTTCCTCTTTCCTTTTTTTTTCCTCAGTGAATGCCAACATTATGAGTTCCGATTAATCATGCGCCCATACTGAACTTCTCACTTTTACTGGGGTCTTTTAGACTTGTAGCCAACATTCACAAGTTTTGACATTTTGTTGCTTATTTTCAAAGGCCCGCAAAGGTGGTGTAGACGAGCCGTTTGCATGGGACAGCAGAGAGTATCTGAGGAAGTTGTGCATTGGAAAGGTGCTCATTTCTTCTGTTCAGTGTGATTACTTGTCGATCACTTTGGCATCTTTTGGGGCATATTCATATGAAACTGTTATGTTGGCACAGGAGGTCACTTTTAAAGTGGATTACACCGTTCCGTCCATCGGCAGAGAGTTTGGCTCCGTCTTTCTTGGTGACAAAAATGTAGCTATGCTGGTGGTTGCTGAAGGCTGGGCAAAGGTGATATGCTCATATTTCCAGCATGCAGCATGCTGTACATATATATTCAGGTCAGCTCTCTCATGTGAATCGTGGTAAATTTGTCTTTTGCAGGTCAGGGAACAAGGTCAACAGAAAGGGGAGGCAAGCCCCTTTCTGGCAGAATTGCTACGTCTTGAAGAGCAAGCTAAGCAAGAAGGTCTTGGTCGATGGAGCCAGGTGGCTTTTGATTTTAATTCTGTGTTGATGTACACGTGTGATCATATGCACACCCTTTCTTCTGAAATTCCTTAGTTCTGTGTCTTGATCAACCATGTGATGAGGGCGAAATAATTTAGTTGAATCAACCTTAGTATCTTACTCTCTATTTATCTCTACTCGCTGGCCCTTTCTTCATGCCCTCTCCTATCTCTTCTGCGACTTTCTCTTTCTTCTTAATATGATCAGATGTGGATTAATTAATATTGTATTCTATTGCTCGCTACAGATTTCTCTATTGTTCTGAGAAAATAAAGTAAAACCATTTTTAAAGAGAAAGCGCTAGGAGTTCAGCCAGTTAAATATTTGGTAATCGTGTTGATTTATAACCTGTCTATTGGAAATTTGTTGATGATTATTTCTTACATGGTGACTGAAGTCTAAACTTTAGATGATTTTATCCCAGTAGATATTCTATTTTCCTTATCGGTTGGAAAGTGACTAACCATCAGTGATTTCCCTCTTGGTTTCAAGGTAGCTGGTGCTGCAGAGGGTTCCATCAGACACCTCCCTCCTTCTTCAGTCGGCAATGCTAGCAACTTGGACGCCATGGGTCTGCTCGCTGCGAATAAAGGCAGGCCCATGCAAGGCATTGTTGAGCAGATTCGTGATGGCAGTACTCTTAGGGTGTACTTACTTCCAGAATTTCAGTTCGTCCAAGTATTCGTTGCTGGAATTCAGGTACGGTATATAATATGGAGCATTTATCAGGGTGGTTTAGTACCAAATCCTATCTCATATCCTGGTTAACTGATGTAGGAGAAGCGAGCCCATTTTGAATTGAACTTTCAAAGAATTTGCAACGAACCGTAACTCTAGAGGAATAGATTCCTTTATCATCCTTCCAAGGCTTCCTAAGCATCACAATTAGGCTTCCTTAAGCTTCGCACGAACTTCATAAATGACTAAGATGGAAGAGTGACAACCGTATATCTGTAGACTCATATACACAGCGTCTTTTAAACTCCTCTCCCCTAGTGAAGTGGGTAACTTGTGTATCCCGCTTCAAGAGATGAAAAGGAATCTTAAATCCTAATAGACTCTCAATTGAAAGATAATAAGACTACTAAATCAATCAGGAAAAAAATCTATGATCCTATTAGGATTCTTATTTGAGCTATCGATTGATTGACAGTACTATCGGTGTTTGATTTTGTAGCCTGTAACATTACCAAATCAACCACTCGTTTTAAATCATCAAGGGCGTGTGCTATCAATATGCACCACATTTAAAGCTTGACATGAGACATGTTAGCTCTTTATGCTGATTATTGAAAAATGGTGTAATGAACTTGTGAAGCCTATCCAACGTGGTGAGAAAATAATTTGGTGTCGTATCTTAAAATTGTCGTGCCATGACCATTTGTTGCTGTTGCTTTTCTAACTATAACTAGGAATTTTTAGACTGTCGCCCACTTTTTGTTGGGGGACATAGTCATAGTTCTGGTACCTTCCTCCATTTCTCTATCTATGATAGAAATCATTCAGTGGCCTTTTATGTTCTAATAGTGGGCTTTATAAAGGCATGGAATGCTGTTTATGAATGTCAAAATTTATTCTTTTTTATTTTCCATCAATGAAAAAAATTAGATCCTTAAGGTTAATAAGCATAAAAATATTTGTTAGTACAGTTGTTGGTTAGTGGGCTCCACTAACCTACAATATGGAAAATATGCTAGCAACTCAGTTGTTTGATTTGGCTTTTTAAGTGAATTTCAACAAAGGTTCCTGCGAATCTTTCACTTCTTGCAGGCACCCTCTATGGGAAGAAGGACTGCATCCGAACCTGTTGCTGAAGCAGAAGTGTCTGATGAACTGAATGGAGTTGCTACTACTGAACCAAGGGGCCCTTTAACATCTGCACAGAGACTGGCAATTTCTGCTGCCTCATCTGCTGATGTTTCACCTGATCCCTTTGCTTTGGAAGCCAAACATTTCACGGAGATTCGTGTTTTAAATAGAGATGTAAGAAATTTTTTGTTGCTTTCTGATCTTAAGAAATTCTATAAGCATTGTTCTTCACATATCTAAGGGGTTTTCTTACAGGTCCGTATTGTCCTGGAAGGTGTTGACAAGTTCAGTAACCTTATAGGGTCGGTCTTCTATTCTGATTCAGACTCAGCGAAGGATCTGGCATTGGAGCTTTTGGAAAATGTATGTTACTCCATTTTGCGCATTTGCATTAGATTAATTGCTTTGTTCTTTGTGGATGGTATTGAGGTTCTGTGATCCTCAATGCTTCCTTTTATATCACCGCTGTAAGTTTTCTCTTCATTACGATAGACTGTAGAGTGATTTGTCTTCTTTGACCTAGATACTGGGAAATGTTCCCGTTCAGTGATCTGCATAAATTTGCTTTGCTTTGTGTGACTAGTGCAATGTGAAGCGAGGTTGCAGATGGAATGGGTCTGTTCATGGATGCTGAAATGTGTTCTTCAGTTTGCCTAGAACGTGATACTAGGATATACTTGTTTGAACTTGTTGAGTAATAAATGGTTGATATGTGTCATGGCTCTGGTTGATAGCTTAACTTTTTGGAACACATTGTTAGTTCATATGGTATTATCGTATTAGCATATATCAAGAGACCGAATTTCAAAACTTTTTCTTATTCTTTTTGTTTTCCTTGTATTTGTACTCTAGTTTCCAGTTATTTCCTTGTTTCACGTGTGAGATCTGGCTTCCACACGAGGAACAGTGTTAAGGAATACATGTTGACATTTATAATGGGCCTGATATTTTGACAGCTTAAGCTTTTGGGACAAATTGTTAAGCCATTGGAGTAAAGTTTTAATTCGATGCTTTGATATGTGGCAAGCATAACATAGATGACCATATGTTTATCTTATTGAGAGATAATGTGGAATGTATCTCTGGATTGAGGTAGATTTTTCCTAGCAATACATGAAAGTCCAATATAATTTGACAATGGTATACACAAAATGTTGTTTTTAGCATTTGAGATAGCATCATATGGTACAACGGAAATGTGCGATCCAAATTGTGGATGATTAGGGGCCTGGATTTCTGTTATAATGAACATGATATTCAAAGGTGTCTGTTCAAATTTGTCAGCAATTTGACTCCGTATTTCATGTTTAATATATCCTGTGACTTACATCTCTAGATGGAGGGGCTGTATTTATTACGTATTAGGTTAAATTGTCGAATATCTTGTAATTACAATAAACTAGTAAGCTATCCCATGCATATCAACATCAACATCAACATCACCTTTATCCCAAACTAGTTGGGGTTGGCGGTCGATGAAACCCCCCCCCCCCCCCCCCCCCCCCCCAAAAAAAAAATACGAATGATATATATTAATATAGGGAAAAAGGACTAAAAGGACAGTCTGGAACATAGGAAATTTGCCTCTCCACAATGATATATATCCCATGCATATATAGGACAATTATATTTTCACCCTGCATGATAATGGACCTATTAGTATTAATTATCAACTTATCACAGATAAATTGTATTCAATATGACCTTGTTTTTTCATTTTTTTCGAATTATATCTGTTTCATAATATATCTTGGTAATAAGCACTGTTTAGCTATTTGAGGTTTCAGGCATTAAGAGACATACGGCACCTCAATTTGATTTGTCTGAATTAATAGTGGGCTTATGTGTTATCCAGAGACGCTGCAGGAGTTTTGAGAAGAACCTCTTCTTGGAATTGTTTAGAATTGCGAATAATTATGTTTTATCATTCCAATCAAGTTGTTTGAGGAGAAGTGTGCGTGCTCTGACAATGTAGATAAGATAATTCATAGTGATTTACACCACATTACCTTGTATCATCTATCTCTAGACCTGTAAAAGAAGCATGGTTAATAACTTAAGGGACATGGTGTGTCTTGTGACCTCCGTCACTATTGAAGTTAGATACTGGGTATGTCCCACAGACAAACCATGTCCAGTATTTGATCATTACAATGGACATCATTTTCAGTCCAAAGGAAAGCAATGTGGATTGTTTGTGATATTTATTTCGGAGAAGTAGTGATACTTATTTCGTTGAACTTTCTATTGAAATATCCCTATATTGATGTTAACGTCAAACCAAATATTTTTGGTAAAAGTCCAATTAACAGACTACTCTCTTCTTTTACGAATGATGTTTTTCAAAAGAAGATGGCTTTTCCCATGATTAGATTGGTCTAGTACCTGAATAATGTGACTGCTTAGTAGTTAACCAGAAAACAGTACAAAACTTGAAAATTAGAGTGCTAATAACTCTGCATAAACAGTCATGAGTATTTGCAAGTTGCTTCTGACAGCTTGTCAATTTTCTTTAGCTTCTAAAGGGATGCATGTTTGTCTGTTTGCTGCCACTTTCCTCATTTTGTGGTTTTTTTATTTTACATGTGTTACTCAATCTCCTTCCTGTTGTGTTTCCTTGGCAGGGTTTGGCTAAATATGTCGAATGGAGTGCAAACACGATGGAAGAAGAAGCTAAGAGACGGCTGAAGGCTGCAGAGCTCCAGGCCAAGAAAAGTCGATTAAGATTTTGGACAAACTATGTTCCTCCTCCTAGTAATTCAAAGGCAATCTGTGATCAAAACTTTAGTGGGACGGTACACTCCTAGCTTTGCTCAAGTCCACATGCTTGTGCTTATGTGTGTTAGAATTTCTACCTACCTTTTGGTTTCTTCCAGGTGGTAGAAGTTGTAAGTGGTGACTGTGTCGTTGTTGCCGATGATTCTGCCCCATACGGCAGTTCAATGGCAGAGCGACGGGTGAATTTGTCCAGTATAAGATGCCCCAAACTGGGGAATCCTCGGAAAGATGAAAAGCCTGCACCATTTGCCCGGGAAGCGAGGGAGTTTTTGAGAACAAGACTGATTGGGAGACAAGTGTGAAAACTTTTTTTTCTTTTGTTTGAGACTCATTCACATTACAGTTCGAGTCATTACCAATTGTTCTTATTCAATCAGGTGAAAGTTTTGATGGAGTACTCTAGGAAGGTCGGCTTGGCAGATGGAGCTTCAACGGCAGCTGGAGCTGCTGATTCAAGAGTGATGGACTTTGGCTCAGTCTTCTTGGTATCTCCCCTCAATGTCGATGGTGATGATGCTGCCTCAGGGGCTTCATCTACACCTGACAAACAGCCACTGGGGCTAAATGTGGCAGAGTTGGTGGTTGCACGTGGTTTTGGGACTGTGATTAGGCATCGTGATTTTGAAGAAAGATCAAACTACTATGATTGCCTTCTTGCAGCAGAAGCCCGGGCCATCGGTGGAAGGAAAGGGATGCATTCTTCTAAGGATCCTCCAGTCATGCACATAACAGATTTGGTTATGGTTAGAGGCATCCTTGCTGTAATCGATTATATATTCTCGACAGATTGTTCATAAGTAATATCTATTTTAATGTTCTCCAGGCATCAGCAAAGAAAGCCAGGGACTTTTTGCCATTCTTGCAGCGGAGTAGGAGGGTTCCTGCTGTCGTGGAGTATGTGCTCAGCGGTCATCGGTTTAAACTTCTGATACCAAAAGAAACATGCAGCATTGCTTTCTCCTTCTCTGGTGTGAGGTGCCCAGGTCGGGATGAGCCCTTTTCAGATGAAGCGATTGCCTTGATGAGACGGAAAATAATGCAGAGAGATGTGGAGGTTTTGTGGTTCTGCTCTATTCTAGTACTCAGTCAGCTTACCTTTCCTTTGTCTTGATTACCGATTGCTTCATTTGTACAGATTGAAGTAGAAACTGTCGATAGAACTGGGACCTTTTTGGGATCACTATGGGAGTCCAAGAAAAATATTGCAGGAACACTTCTCGAAGCTGGCCTGGCAAAGCTTCAAACTTCCTTCGGCGGTGACAGGATCCCAGATGCTCATGTACTTCAACAGGCCGAACAAGTAGCCAAAAGGCAGAAATTGAAAGTATGAAGTAGAACATTGTGACCTTAGTGCTCTCATTCTTTAGGTACTGCCGCTGATATAGTTCATTATTGCAGATATGGGAAAACTATGTAGAAGGGCAGGAAGTGTCAAATGGTCCTGCCGTTGAAAGCAAACAAAAAGAAGTGCTCCAGGTACTTTGGAAGAATGTATTGATGCTGACAACTTACTTATTGGAAAATCAGTGCTGACTTCCTTATTAACCTTTCAGGTGGTGGTAACAGAAGTCCTAGGTGGTGGTAAATTTTATGTCCAAACTGTGGGAGATCCGAAATCGGTGGCATCCATTCAGAGGCAAGTTGGCTCATTGAATCTTCAAGAAGCTCCTCTAGTTGGTGCATTCAATCCAAGAAAGGGTGATACTATACTTGCTCAATTTGGTGCTGATAATTCTTGGAACAGAGCAATGGTAAGTCGGATATATGCCTTTAGCCTCGAAATTTTGGTGATAAAAATATGTTGTTAGTCTCTGTACATTCATTTGTAGCTTTCTCAAGCTCAGAGTAGTTGTTTCTACCCTGAAGGTTCTCTTAGGGATGCCCATCTCATGCTGACTAGAGTTAAGGCTATGTTTAACTGAGTATGAAGACAATGTTGTGAATTTTCTAAGACTATATAAATACGTAACGTTACTTGGTGTCTGTCACTTTGTGATTTGATTAGTTATAAAGGGGAAATGAATTCAGTCACTGTAATATGCTACCCCTGACTGGTTAACTGAATTGCAATGAAAAGAATTTCAAGTGACATGAGGAGATATGTCCAAGTGCATGTTTTTCTATACTTCAAGTCCTGTCACATTTTTTATGCTAAGTAAAAACAAAAGAACCGTGTTTGCATGTTCCCGCTGCTTAGATGAGAGCTACTTAAAGGATTTATTGCTTGCTTTTTTGGTGCCTAGTTCACCGTGATTTGGATTTTGTTGATAAGTGCCCCCTATGGCATTTGTTAAGCTGGATTAAATATGGTTTGGAAATGAAAAATTTTGCATTCAAAGTAGGTAATTTTTCTTAATCTGTGTACTTTAATTATTCAAAGCCTTTTTAAAAAGTGCCTTTCTAATTTCAGTCTACTTAACTGGTGCCCTAGGTCTTGTTAACAAGTGCCCCCAACAAGACCCTTTTGATTTCTACTTTTTCTCTTGTTTATATCTCATATTTCTAGGAGTTTATAGTCTGCCTTCTCATAGGAAAGAAAATGGAGTGTGGAATCAGTATTTGTTCCTTTCTGCTTTTGCTTTTGGGTATATCTTCGGTGTACTGAGTTGATGCAGTCTTGTAATTTTTCCATGCTAATATCTTGTGAAAGCTTGTATGACTGAAGTTCTCCCTTAAATGTGAAGATTGTCAGTGCTCCTCGAGGAAACGTTGAATCTGCAAACGACAAGTTTGAAGTGTTCTACATTGACTATGGGAATCAAGAAGTTGTTCCTTACAGTCGTTTACGGCCTCTTGATCCTTCATTAGCCTCTTCACCTGGTCTTGCTCAGCTATGCAGCCTCGCATATGTCAAGGTTCCAACCTTAGATGAGGATTTTGGTCAGGAAGCAGCAGTTTATTTGAGTGAACTGACGTTAAGCAGTTCAGAAGAATTTAAGGCGACTGTAGAGGAAAGGGATACTTCAGGAGGAAAAGTCAAAGGTCAGGGAACTGGAACAGTTATCATGGTAACTCTTTGTGCGGCTGACTCTGATCTAAGTATAAATGCAGCGATGGTGAAGGTACAGACGCTGCCCTCTTGTAGGATTTAGAATCTTAGCATCTGAATTATGTCAATATTTTTGTTTTGGTATTCTGCAACAAATCATTTGCCACATTTACTGCTTTTAAAGGGGACTCCTTACTCAATGTACTGTCCTCTTATGTGCCTTATAATATCTGACAATTTTGTAGGTCGGTAGTTTTTGCCTTTCTTCCAGTTTTTGGGATTAATTGCTTAATATGAGTGGTCTGGAGATAGATTTGCTGTATGAAATGTAACAGCAAGAGAAAACATAATCTGCTACCTGACCATTGTCATTGCGGAGGTGGATATCAATAAAAACCAAAAGTCCAATGTCTGATGCAGTGACCAATGTGTGTGTTTGTCTGTTGCGTTTTATTTGGAGGCTCTCCACTTATCATGGTCACTGACATCAAATTGCTTTTGCTTTTCTGTAGTTTTTCCCGCTTTAAGTACCTGATGAGTAGCGGAATGCCTCTAGTTATGCTTTTATGTTCTTCAGCTGAGCTTGTCTAATACTGACTTTGGAATTTCAGGAGGGGTTGGCTAGGATGGAAAAGAGGAAGAAGTGGGATTCCAAGCTGCGGCAAATGGCCCTCGACAACTTGGAAAAGTACCAGGCTGAAGCACGGACTCACAGGCTAAATATGTGGCAGTACGGAGATATCGAGTCAGATGATGAGGATGTCAGCCTGCCTCAGAAAAAGGGTGGAGGACGGTAACACTTAGTGTTTTGACTGATATATTATATTGAAGAAAGTATTCAGCCAGAAGCTACCTGGAAGTTTAAGTCAGAGGCATGATAATCTATCAAGTGGGGGAGGGAGAAAGATGCGCTAGAACTTGCTATAAAGTTTTGTTCTTCTGAGGATTTTCTTCTGTTTGTAAACTCATTCATAGCTTGAGGTGAGGATTCAGTTTAAATTTCATCGCAATAAGGCAAGCTCCGGACAGTCTGTTTTCCATTTTGTAGCAGAGACCAGTTTTCACGGTTACACATCTTGTAGCATAAACCGGCTGTTGCTGCGTCACATTTTCTTGTAGCCGTAAATGATTATTACTGGTTCTTTCAAGTGGGTATGGTATAGATTCTTTGTTGACTAGGGATAGTGGATGAACCCGCCCTCTGCGCCGGAATCAGATTGCATGGTTTGAACTGAATCATGCAATTTTGCTTTTGATTATTCGCGTGATTACTAAGTAATATTCCAGTTCAATTTACCTATGCCAGACTTGTAAAAAAAAAAACAGACAGGAAACAAACAGAACATCTAAAGCGAGATGGAGATGAAAAGCTCATGTAAGAACACCTTTTTTCTCGGTAATTTTCAGGCCAACAATGGAAAATTAGATCGTGCTGTCACCGTAACTCATGCATTGACCTCCTTTCGTTCTTACTCGAAGCTGCACCAAATAAGGAGGACCCTCAGATGAAGAACCGGATGACTCGACGAACGAGAAGAGGACTCCACAAACAGGGACACTTAACGAACTGGACGAAGAAGTGAAGTGATCTTGAGAAGAAAATTAGGGAAAATTGTCAAAAAAGTCCTAAGCTATTGCACTTTTGCCAATTCAGTCCTAAACCTTTTAATTTTGCCGATTCAGTCCTAAACCTTTTGCATTTGTGTCAATTCAGTCCTAAACCTTTTGCAATTGTGTCAATTCAGTCCTAAACCTTTTGCAATTATGCCATTTCAGTCCATCCGGCGAATTTTGGCCGGCCGGCGCTGACGTGGACCCTGGCCGGCCGGCGACCGAATATTTTAATTTTTTAATTTTTTATTTTTTTATTTTTTTTCTTTATTTTTTTTTCCTTCCCCCCTCCCCTCCCCTACCCGGCGACCGGCCACAGGCGCAGCCGGCGAGGCGGAGCCTCACCCGGCCATGGCGGGGCTCGACCTCGCTGCGCGAGGCAGCGACAGCGAGGTCGAGCCCTGCCATGGCCAGGCGAGGCTCCGCCTCGCCGGCTACGCCTGTGGCCGGTCGCCGGGTAGGGGAGGGGAGGGGAGAGGAGGGGGGAAGGAAAAAAAAAATAAAGAAAAAATTATAAAAAATTATAAAAATAAAAAAAAATAAAAAAATAAAAAAATAAAAAAATAAAAAAAATAAAAAAAATATTAAAACATTAAAATATTCGGTCGCCGGCCGGCCGGTATCCACGTCAGCGCCGGCCAGCCAAAATTCGCCGGATGGACTGAAATGGCATAATTGCAAAAGGTTTAGGACTGAATTGGCACAAAAAAAAAAGGTTTATGACTGAATTGGCACAAATGCAAAAGGTTTAGGACTGAATCGGCAAAATTTAAAGATTTATGACTGAATTGACAAAAGTGCAATATGTTTAGGACTTTTTTGACAATTTTCCCAAGAAAATTATGCTCAGTTGAATTAAGGCTTGGAAATTTAAGGCAAACTTTAAAGGATTTTCTTTTTGCACATGGGGTTCTTTATTTAAGCTCTATGTCGCCTAGGAGAGAGAAATGAATAGAAAAAAGGCCAAGTCATTATTTTCCGTTAGTCAAAGACGGAAGGAATGAAGAGATTTGATTGCATCAATATGACCAGTTTTAAAATTTGATTTCACTTTCCGTTAGTTTGAAGGCTTAATTGTACTTTCTCAACAAATTTTACGACTTATATTGAACTTCTCCCCATTTAAATCAAGTACTCAACTTGATTTTAAAACCACACTTCTCCTCGACAGCGTAGACATTGAGCATCCACTTCTCCTCGAACCCAGCAGGGATGTCCACGGGATTACCGATTTCGATTCGGAACAAATGTGGCGGTCTTGCGTGTTTTAGAGCCCCAGGCCGAAGTATTGTCCAAGGGAATCCCTCTGGCATATTCCAGAGTTCCTAACAAACACATAATCAGCTGTGGGTTAGGGATGGCGAGGGCGGGAGTAGTATCTGCCGACGACGCAGTGGTAGAGAATAAGTATGGTGAAGAGGGAAGGGGATTCCATCCTCGTCAACATCGAAACTCTTTGAGGGCAACATGGCCTCTGGGGACGTAGTATTACTTGTTCTCCGCGGAATTGGGTCCCAACACGAACTTGGGCGACAAGAAAGTGGTCGACTTGAGCTTCCCGTTCACAACCCCAGTTGCACATGTCTCCATTAACTATACCCATATCTTTATACGAGTTATTCACCAAAAGTCACTTGCGTTTAAATTAGAATCGATGTTTTGGATTAAATCCCTTGGAATTTCTAGGTATGAAGATTTAAAGGTTCCTTTCGTTTCGATGAAAGCATGACATTCACAAGTTAAACTTAATTATTTACTTATAATTCCATCATTAAGGCGTTGCGTTAATGTATTAAAGTCGAAACAAAATGAAAAGAAATTCATATCATTTTATCGTCATATGTTTGGTTAAAATTGAAAATGTAGTCCAAGCCAACCACAAGCCCGCCTAACACAATTGAGCACAAGGAGGACCCTTTTTAATGGGACGACAATCGCAATAACCGAAGCAGTAGCTTGACCATGAAGCAGATTATTTATGGCATTCCACATACACTACGAGCTGGCATTCCGAAGAAACTTCAACATAACTAAATTTTTGCTGTTCTTTGCCATTCCGTATTTGCAAGAGCCAGGTTCACTCAGATTGCCAATCACCAGAGTTCCTGTTGATAAGGCACAGCTCCAGCACCTTGCACCAGACTTGAGAGGAGAACAGAAATTTAAATTGACTTTACCAGATGTCTTTCCAAGGAGGAAGAAGAGAGATTATCTCGTCCACAGCACATTCCAATGTGGCTGAACTAATTATTGACGTGTGCAATCATCAGTATATACCATAAGATGTAATGAGACTTCCTACCCATGAATTATTTCGGGGAAAAAATGAGTGTATCATAATAATACAGTCTCCAATGTTTCTTTAATCCATTAATGCAGCTGTCTGCATAGAACAAAAAATGAGCTTCCAAGGTATGCATTGCCAGTGCTACCAAAAAGTCTTGAGATAGGAACAAAATATAGTAGTATGTAGTTGCACTAGTTGCAATGTCCAAAGAGCGAGATGCGTGATTCAAACCGTGAATAGTTTGGTCTTATAGAAGCTGAAAAATGCTTATGGTGGCGTCAAATCAAACAAATACATGCATTGCACTCAAAAGCTTCATTTTTTTCCGCATCGTCTAAAATCTCTAGCAGCAGCAATGCTGAAGTTCTAGGTGCAGTCTTGAGTTGCATACTTTCACTCATACAGAGAACACTCTTAACTAGTCTAAAGAAAAGATATAGTGAAAAGGAAAATGCATTTTAAAGCATGCAAGAAGTAACAAAAGTAAATGGGCACTGCCTCAATACTTTTGGTCGTCACTTTGTGGTCAAAGCATGTATGAATAAAACCATTTCTTTTCAATTCAGACGTAACTTTCAACTATGTTGCAGGCACAATCAATCTTTCATATGGGTAAATGTAACAGTAATCGAGCAATCGAGTCATATCTACAGTGAAACGAGACTCTCTACAATGGTGACCAAATCATATGCGCTTGATGATATTAGATTTGTGAATTCTCCCGTGATCGGATTCAAAACTCCTTCTCCATCAACTTGTCCTACACCAACTATATTCATCAGAAGCTCACCATTCCACGTGAAGCCATAAAATCCTATTACGAGTCCACTAACCTCAAAAGTATAACCTCAAAAGTATAAAGCTTAGTCCAAGACTCGGGCACACCATAGTCTCTCGTAACCCAAACAGAACAAATAGAATATCCAACTGTCTTCTTATGAACAACGAACACAGCCAGCAAGTCATTCAATGCTGACACAAACACTCCAAAACGGACCCAAACTACGTGCAAAACCTCTTCCGGCAGAGCCATTTCATCAAACACCTCACCGGCGATATTGAACAAAACTATCGATCCAAATCCACACTCCTTCCGCAGATCATCGTGCTTGGAAACAAACCAGTGCAGATTCCCATTCAAAAAGGCCGGAGGTCTGTGGCAGCAGAAAGCAGGAACCTCACACTCCAAACTTCTCCAGGAATCTGTACTGAGTGAATAAATCTGGACACGAAGCTTTATCTTGCAGAAGCTTGGATGAGAATGATCATTTGGACAATAGAGAATCCTCACAATCTTATGGTCACTCGACTTAGTGTCGAAGCCAAACCCTACAACTATACGAGCAGTCCCCCTGGAAAGAAACTTACGCGCCGGACGGGATCGTCGAACCGCCTTGTGCTTTCTGGTGAATAAATTCCACAAATACATCAACCGGCCATAGCCATTTCCAGATCAAACCATTACACGAACCAACGGAGCGGTAACAGTGGCGAGGAGAAGCAAACGGAATTTCGATTAGAGACATGGAAGCCCGAGTAAGAGCCTCACAGGAAAACAGAGAGCCCACGGACCGAGGACAGCACCGTTCTAGACACACGACATGCCAATTGGAGGCATCGAGAGCGGAGCGGTTCAAGTCGAGGGCCACGAAACGAGGGTCATCGATGGTGGAAAGCCATGACCGGCAAACGCACCTGAATCGGAGGAGAGATCCCACCGGCAATCGCGACGACGACGACGTCGCGAGGGAGCTTCGGGTCGTCGGAGGAACTCATGGTTGCAGGGATTGAGTAGAAGAGCGAACACGAACTTGGAAAGTGAAAGCTTTTTCTGTTATTAGACCGATTTGCCCTGGACTTGTCCAAAACAAGACGAGGCACTTTCTGATTTTACTGCGTGACAAATTCTACGAAACAATTAGACAAATTAATTATTCAAATTTTTGGAATCACGGTTGATTTAGGGGATGATAGACGTGTTAACGCTTCGGCGAGATTGAACGGCACCTCGGATATCCATCCCCTGATTGCAAAGGACGTCAAGTCCGAAGAAAATTACTAATGAAACCTAAACTTATTGGGTGTGTATATATATATATTCAATCTTAAACTTTTCAATTGTGTCAATTTATTACCAAATATTTTTGCTAAATTACAATGTATTCTTTTCGACAATTTACATCGGAGAGCGCTAACAGTCATCGCCAACCATGTTTGTCCAGAAATATTCAACCGAAAAAAATATAGTGTAAGGAGAACTACACATTGATTGATAAATTCATACTTGCCCATGTAAATATTGTTGAAAAAAAAAAGCAAATTTCTGTAGGCACAATGTATTTTTACCATTGCATAGCATCCTAAAAACAAATCTTCACAAGCCGTTGGCCGAAAAGAAGACAAAAGCCTTGACAAGCCGATTTTGAAATCCATGCTACACACATGGGTTCAACTAGTTACTGAATCTGGCACCAAACAATTCTACCATAAAATGGAAGGGAACATTTGATCACCCCTCGGACACACGTCCATCCACTGTCCTGATAATGATCTTGAGACATGACTCTACTTCATCTTTCCTCCTTGTCACGATCTAAAATCAGGTATTTCAGGTTAATGGATTATTAGGTTAATTAAATTAACTAACCTAACTCGGACTCTCCCAAGTCCATACCAAATCGCAACTTGTGGTTCAAATAATTAATATGCAAAAAATTTTCAAGTTGGAGTCGCCACTAATCATTTTACGGTAGGCTGATTAGACACATAAATAAAGTATCGGGAGAAATACTTTATTCATACGAACCAGAGATTCATTGAGTTCGGGGACTTGGTTACACTAATATTTCTATTAATGCCCTTTCGGTACCCATTTCATGAAAATTATCTGAGTTGGCAACATTCGAGGATTCTGATTTAAAGTTCCAAAGGTGTAATTATTTTTGTTTTATTTTATTTTATTTTAGGCAACAAATCAAAACACATCCAAATATAATGCATGATCCTCTTGAAAATATTTTCCGATTCGAATTAGATGACGAGTTGGATCGAGGAATCAAATCTAATGGTTAAGATTAGATATCTCGATCCCCGCACCATCGAAACAAATCTCAGGGTCGAGATTAGTCCAAATTTGCGCGTTGTCGGTAGGAAATGACCCCTTAATTCGAACGGTTTTCTAATCTAGAAAATATGCATGAAATCAAATATTTCAAATCGGGAACCATTATCAATAAATCAAATCAAGATAAAATATTTTACCTAATTTGAATATTGGCTCGGATATTGTTTCCCAATTCGAATGAGCGGATCGAGACCGACAAGATCGGCAACGACTAATCGCGCGCGGCGGGGATGAACTCACGTGGCTCAATTGACAATCTGCTGGACTTTTCGTATGCAGTGGTATACAGGGCCAGCTAGGCGAGACCTGTGGGACACCAATGGAAGGCCTGCAAAAGTCAACAATATCATTCAAAGAGATTACTAGGCTGCATGTGGACTAGGCTTCGAAGGATCCTAGAGAATCGAGGCTCTCGCTTGAAATCTACAAAAAGCGACTTCGTGGCAACGGTCTCTTGTCACAGGACAGGAAGGGTCAATGGCGGTGAGCTCAGACCAATAGGGAACAGCACCGACGAAGAGGCTAGAACAGGCTTTGTCGTCGTCGTCAAAGGTAGTGACGAGACAGCTCGGACGAGGCGGCACAACGACTGATTCTTCGGAGCCGTAGGCTTGCTGGGTTGGACTGGAATCGCAAATCTGAGTAGCGGGGTCGAGACTCCATGGCCGCCCGTCAAGACGTTCAACAAATCAATAAGGAGTGACAACCGCAAGGGATGACCTGCAGTACGTCTCGTGTGGATCTGCAAAAAAAAAAAATTAAAGCAAAAATTCTCATTTGTTTTTTTACCTCACCTGTTCGTGACTTTGCATGAACGTTATGATGAGGGCACCACTAATACTTGGACGTCAGGTGACGCTTGAATGCCTGCAAATCAACTCGATGGACGTGAGACGGAAGCCTCTCCTCTCTCTCTCTTTTTTTTTTTCACGGCAGACCCTCTTCTCTCCCTTGTCTTCTTTCCCTTTTTCTCTCACTGGACGAGGTGGAGTGGATGGCTCAAGGAACGTTGAAATTCGTGGTTGATGGTGAGCTTCCTTTTTCTCTCGTGCGCCCCCCTCTGTCACTTTCTCACAATTTTTTGCAACTTCTCATGTGTTTGCCTCAGTAAGAATTCGTCTGAGTATTTTCTAAGCAAAAATGTCCACCCCTTGAAATGAGCGAAGTCTGCTTTTTATAGCAAACATCACTCACATTTCTTCGGAAAGCTTGAACCGGTGGAATCAATTACTGAAATTTGGCTTAAGATTGGCACCGAGAATTGGCTGTGAATCAGTGCAAGAAGGATTCTTTCTATGACCAGATTCATCCTTCCTTCTTTGCCTTGCACGAACAGATGGAAGAGAATAATGGATGATCTTCAAACTCAATCAATTCTCTGTCCATTTCATTGTGCACATCCTTTCCGATGCTCTTTCCTTTTCTTGAAAAAGAATTCCCAAAGTGAAAGAAGTTATCTCTTGATTTTCGGGACTTCATTGAGTCATTCCCTTCTCTTCTGCTGAATCGTTTCCCATATATTATCCTCTTTGAATGCCAAAGTGGAATGTACAGAGAGAATAATCAACAATCTTTCCAATCTGTTTGCTTTCCCTTTTTTTTATTTTTTCTTTTTCATTGCCGATCCCTTCCTTAAGGTGTGAAAGACGGAAGTCTCCTGAAAGGACAAAATCTCCTTCCTCTTTTCACGTGATTGGGGCAATAAAAATAGCCCAACATTTCTCTCAATCCTTTTCATTTTAAGCCAGTTGCGCCCGTCGATTTTATTAATATGGTATTTAGCACTGAATATATGGATGTGAACACAAGCATGCATATCATTTGAGCGTTTGAGTTGTTTTTCATCCGCAACTGCATGCAAAAATGCCTCCGAAGTTCCATTTATAGCCGAGAAAAAGATGGATTGTTCGCGCTTCTCTATCACTCCATTTTTTGACCATATAAAAACCTTATCATGAATATAAGACTCCATCATTAACCAAAATGACAAATTGGTTGCGGCTGGTTATCTTTTGTTGTGTCATAT
Source organism: Lenwebbia sp. NSW1173648 (assembly GCA_029784005.1). Lineage (NCBI taxonomy): Eukaryota > Viridiplantae > Streptophyta > Magnoliopsida > Myrtales > Myrtaceae > Lenwebbia > Lenwebbia sp. NSW1173648. The sequence goes on from JARCGZ010000002.1 coordinate 510,511, forward strand.
ACGGCACCGAGATAAGTCCAAAGTCCTTCAAGCCATAGTCACCAAAGGTTCTGCTAATCCCGGTGTCTCATCATTGGGCCTCCAAACCCTATACAACCCTGGTTCATCATGCAAACAAAATACCCTTCCTTTTGACTGCTTTATTCGCTCAGCTTCCTGAGGTAAGTTGGGCTTAAAATCGATGGTTAGCTGAAGAGGAAACAAATTGCCATCATCGGAAGAAGTAGCCAGAACAATTCTAGCGTGATAATTGCTCATCAACAACGATTCCTCGTTTGTGCAAATTTCAACGGTAGGAGTACGACAATGCGGGCTTAATCCAACTTGTTTAGGGCTGTCCATCCAAGCTCATCCGCTGCCAGTCCAATTAAATGTAAATATAAATGCAATGCATGCAGAAAATTGATGCATATGAAACTACACTGAGATGATTTACATATATTTGGTTAGAGACTAAAGTTAGCCTCAAATTTTATGCAAATTTTCCTAAATGAATTAGCCAAATTTTAGGTGTCAACAGTTACCCCTCTTTGAGTGGAGGCTCGCAGAGGTTTCGCTCAAAGATAAAATTGAGGCATAAATTTTTAAAATGCAATTTTTTTTGCGTGGGTTTTAATCCCATTTTCTATGCAAATGAAATGAAATGATGCATGAAACGCAAGACTGTAATTAACACATGCCAAGGCTTCTTTCTTCCATGAAATAGAATAGGAAAACCTGCACATGGATCGCATATAAAATACCTATTTTACCAGACATTTCGTAACGCTGATTATTCCCTTAATTTCCAAGCTCCTTCCTAGAGATACAAGGATCTTAAGGTACTAGGGCCTTATCTCATTCTGATGTGAGACAGCGCAAGATATGTTGATGATGAATTCTTCGAAATCACGAGGATGAAACAATCGTGAATCTCATCAGCATGAACACACATAAAAAGGTGCGTGTCGTACGAATCTCATCAGCACAAACACAAAAATCAGCGCATGATCTGTAAAAGATGTGTGTCGTACGAATCTCATCAACACGAACACGAAAATCAGCGTGAGTCTAAAAAAAAAACGGGGGTGTCAGGCGAATCTCATCAACCTGAGCACAATGTGTTGCTTGAATCTCATCAAAGTAAACACAAAGAGAGATGTGTCGCACAAATCTCATCAGCGCGAGCACAAAAGGGTTGTATCACACGAATCTCATCCGTGTGAATACAAAAAAAGTTGTGTCATGCGAATCTCATCAACATGATCACAAAAGGGATGTGTTACACGAATCTCATCAGTGCAAACAAAAGGGGTGTATCACACGAATCTCATCAGTGTGAATACAAAAGGGATATGCCATGCGAATCTCATCAGCATGGACACATCAAGGTGTGCTGCACAAATCTCATTAGTGCAAACACGGAAAAGGTATCATACGAATCTCATCAGTATGAACACCAAAGGGAACGTGTTGACCGAATTTCATCAGGGCGAACACGAAGGGGGTGTGTCGCACGAATCTCATCAATGCGGACACGAAAAAGGGTAGAGATGATAACCTGAATTAGCAGAAATTTGCCAAATTAGGAAATGGTTCAAAAAGCTTACCTGGATTCTCTGAATTTGAAGAAAGTCGAGGAATAGACGGGTTAACTGTATCACACCTGCTTATTCACTTGAAATATAGTTTAAAAATGATCATGTGCATAAAATCAATGTAAATGCAACATCATATGCTAGCAAAACTCATTTGCTTGCTTGCATTACAAAGCTTTCACTGAGGGATTTCATCAATAAGGAAACCTGTCTGATCCTTTTAATAATTTTGATCACATTGAATGAGAAACTTTCAGTCAGAAAGGACTTTTACTCACTTTCTTGGAAAGACTTTTAGAAACCCGACCATTGATACAGGTATAAGAATCACTCAGAACTGTCACCACCATACTTGACATGGGTCTGGGTATTCTCGCAATCAGTATGACCAGACCAATCTGAGTGGTCTTTGCAATGACTGTAATTTAGGCTTGGTCAAAGGTTTAACAAAGGGGACTCATGTGAGTCATTTGACTTTGAATGAAATAATAACATCAGCCTCATCAGGTTTACAAGTCAGGAAACTTGCAAAATGAGATAAAATGATCTTGCTCGCACTTCTTCGAGCGACATTTATAAACATTTGAAATCCTATGTTAACTCAAGTGCCCTAAATCTGAAGAGACTTTGGTAAGGATTGTAACGTAGGTTTGGGTAAACTTGAAAGAAAAGGCCTATTATAGCAAAAGGGTATATCATGGAGGAATTGGTGATTATCCATTCTTGACGCTCTTGCCCTTGATTCTTGCTCTGGCAGATGTTTTGCAATTTTCTCTAGGATTGACTTTTGCTTGAGAAAAATTCTCGTGAACCATTTCAGCCGAGGCTCTTCCTTTCTCTCTTGAGATTTTTCATTTCTCGAGATTCTTCCTGAGAGACCCCTTTTTTTTTTCTTGAGAGCTTCTCCAAGAGAGATCTTGCTCTTTTTTTTTTCTTCTTTTTTTGAGAGAGAGGGAAAAGAAACTCACTTTTTGAAGGACTTTTTGTGCATTCGCCTCAATGAATTTTCTTTTGAGACAAATTTTCCCCAGGGTACATCATTCTCCATTCATCTGACGTTTTTTTTTTTTGAAATGATTTTCTTTCTTCGCCATGAGAATGATCACCAATTGGGTTGTAAAAAAAGAATCCACCGCTCAAATTGGGTAAGCAAGGGGTTGATTGTGTGGGGTATAGAAAGAAATGCTCTTCGTCATGTCTAAGGCACTTGAGCTGACACAGAATTTGCATGCAATAAATACACTCAAAGATTGATGCAAGTGAAAGCAAGAAAATTCTAACATTCGTTGAACCTTCTGAAAATTGCCCCAATGTGGGGTTGTTCCCGACAAGGGTAAGAAATGAAATCTCCGTTCAAATGGGCTAGCAAAGGATAACCTGTAGTGTATGGATAGAGGAAATGAATGCCTCTCATCACTTTAGTCGTCATACTTTTTGTGAGATAACCCTTTACCTTGTGAGCACGGAAATTTTTCTCACTCAACTCACTGGGGATTGATGTCCAGGGCGTGTATAGGAATAAGCTTGCCTCTCATCATCTTGTGGTTTCTCATTCAATATGATCATTTCAACTGGATCAAAGGGATATCCTGATCGAAACCATCTCAAAATGAAGATTAGCAATGCAGACAAAAACAAACAAACAGGTGCATGAGTGAAAATCAAATGGATGAATATTATAACTTGATCATAGAAATGTCAGAACAAATCAAGTATAATACTTCTTTACAGCATCAGAATTAACAAGACTAGTAAAAACTCAACCGTCCATCTCTACTAGAATTAAAGCACCACCTGGGAGTACCTTCTTTACAACGTACGGTCCACCATAATTTGGAGCAAACTTCCCCTCTGGAAGTGGGACTATTAGCAACAGCTTGCGCAAAACAAGGTCTCTTGCCTGAAAATGTCGAGGCCGGACTTTCCTGTTAAAGGATTTAGCAACCCTCTGCTGATAGCATTGGCCGTGACATACTGCCTTGAGCCGCTTCTCATCAATTAGGTTCAATTGGTCCATCCTTTGTTGGATCCAATCAGCTTCAGTTAACTTGACTTGAGATAGTATACGCAAGGGAGGAACCTCCACTTCAACTGGTAGTACCGCTTCCATTCCGTACACAAGAGAATATGGGGTTGCCCCGGTCGATGTTCGGATCGAAGTTCGATATGCCATGAGTGCAAACGGCAACCTCTCATGCCAATCACGATAAATCTCGGCCGTCTTAGCCAAGATCTTCTTAATGTTCTTATTGGCTGCTTCCACCGCTCCGTTCATCTGAGGACGATATGGAGAAGAGTTGAGATGTTTAATCTTGAATTTCTTGAACAAGTCGTCAACCATCTTGTTATTCAAATTCGAGCCATTGTCAGTGATCACGGCTTCAGGCGAACCATATCGAGCGATGATATCCTACCAGATGAACTTCACTACATTCTGTGCTGTGACAGCCAAATATGACGCGGCCTCAATCCACTTGGAGAAATAATCAATGGCAACTAAGATAAATTGATGCCCATTAGATGCTTTGGGGTTGATTGGACCGATCACGTCAATGCCCCACATAGAGAATGGCCATGGCTCAGATAACTGATGCAACTCGTTTGGAGGAACATTGATCTTGTCACCATGAATTTGACACTTATGACAACTCCGAACATGCTGAATGCAATCGCTTTCTAAGGTGAGCCAGTAATAACCTAACCTCATGATTTTCTTGGCTAACATGTGGCCGTTCATGTGTGGACCACAAATTCCTTCATGCACTTCCATCATCAAATGGACTGCTTTAGTAGAATCAATGCATCTTAGGAGGACCGAATCGAATGACCGCTTATAAAGATTTCCTCCGCTCAGAAAGAACTTCGAGACTATCTTCTTTATGTACCTTTGGTCGGATGCGGTATTTTTCTCAGGAAACTCCTGCTTCTGGATATAAGTCTTGATATCATAGTACCATGGCTTGCCATCAGGCTCTTCAGTGGTGGCCATACAGTAGGCCGGCTTCCTCAACATCTCTATCTTTAGTGGTTCAATTTCAAGCCCAACAGTGACTTGTAACATCGATGATAATGTAGCTAATGCATCAGCGAACCGATTGTGCGTCCTAGATAGATACTCGAAAGAAATACCATCAAATTCTTCTACTAACTCATCCAGATACTCATGATAAGGTAGCAGCTTAGCATCTCGCTTCTTCCATTCCCCGACGGTTTGAAGGATAATCAAAGCTGAATCTCCAAACACCTTGAGTCGGGTTACTCCTATCTCAATCGCAGCTTGCAGCCCGAGAATACATGCCTCGTACTCAGCTATATTGTTGGTGCAAGGAAATACCAACTTTGCTGCTACATGATAATGTTGACCACCTGGAGATATCAGAACCGCTCCAGTGCCTGACCCGGACAAGTTTACGGCTCCGTCAAAATACATGGTCCAAGTATAGTCATCTATCGCCATGATTCGATCTTCAGGGTGGTAGGCATCTTCATTTTGTTCCGGATTCTCGGCTAGGACATCAGCGATGGCCCGTCCTCTAACTGACTTCTGAGACAGGGATTGAACATCAAACTCAGAAATAAGAATCTGCCATTTGGCAAGCTTTCCAACCTAGGTCGGTTGGTTGAGCAAGTATTTGATAGGATCACACTTTGTCACCAAGAGCACCTAATAATGCAAGGTGTATTGTCGTAGCCTGTGTAACACCCAGACTAACGCCGCACATGTCTTTTCTGCTTCAGAATAATTCATCTCGAAAGCTGTAAATTTCTTACTCAGATAATAAATAGCTCGCTCTTTTCCATCTTCCTGACTTACTTGAGCTAGCATGGCACCCAAAGACTCGCTATGGATTGTGAGATATAGGATCGGTGGTTGCCCCGGTGTGGGTGGAACCAGCACCGGTGGATTCATGAGATGCTGCTTCAGCTTTTCAAATGCTTCCTCACATTCGTTATCCCATTTTACTAGCGCGTTCTTTCTTAGTAACTTGAGAAATGGCTTGGCGGTCTCCGATAATTGAGAAATGAATCGAGCAATGTAATTCAATCTGCCCATGAGGCTTCGGACTTCCTTGACTGAGGTAGGCGGCTTGAGCTCACATATAGCTTTAACCTTGGACGGGTCGATCTCGATGCCTTTACTACTGACAATGAATCCGAGCAACTTGCCCGAACTAGCGCCGAAAATGCATTTGGCCGGGTTGAGCCATAGCTTGAACTTCTGGAGTCTGCCGAACAACTTTGTCAAGGTCTCAACATGATCCTCTCCTCGTTGGGTCTTTGCAATCATATCATCGACATAGACCTCAATCTCATTATGCATCATATCATGAAACAAAGTGACCATAGCCCGTTGATAAGTTGCCCCGGCATTCTTGAGACCGAAGGGCATGACCTTGTAGTGGAATACGCCCCATGGGGTGGTAAATGCAGTCTTCAACTTGTCGTCTTCGTTCATCAGGATCTGGTTATAACCCGAGAAATCGTCCATGAATGAAAATAGCTCGAACTCCGTTGTACTATCGACGAGCACGTCAATGTGTGGGAGTGGAAAATTATCGTTGGGGCTGGCTTTGTTCAAGTCTCGATAGTCAACGCATACCCGAACTCGACCGTCTTTCTTTAACACCGGGACTATGTTGGCGACCCACTCAGAGTATTGGGTAGTCTCAATGAATCCCACGTCAAGAAGCTTCATAACCTCCTCTTCGATCTTCTTTGCTAGCTCGGGTTTAGCCTTCCGTTGCCTCTGCTTTTTAGGCTTAACCAAAGGATCTGTTGGTAAACAATGTTCAACGATCGATCGATCAAGACCGGGCATGTCTACATAGGACCAGACGAAAATATCTTGGTAGTCTCCCAGCAACTTTGTCAGTCGTACAGCCATTTCCTCAAGGAGATTTGCCCCGATTTTAACCTCTCTGGGGTTTTCTGTATCGCCAAGGTTGATCGATACCGTTTCCTCAACGGTCAACAATTTAGCTTTCTCATGCTGCTCGAGGTTCCGTCGTATTTCCTCCACATCAAGATCTGACTCATCTAAGTCGCCCAAATCGTTGGTATTACATATATCAGGATCCACCATACTTCCCTCCTCATGCTTGCCCCTGAAACATAAAGTGGCAAGGTCAGAAAAACAAAAGGGTTTAAACATGCATGAGTCCTACAATTTTCGAAAATTATGTGCCTTTTCAAAGTTTTCCTTTGTTTTTTCTTTTTTTTTCTTTTTTTTTAAGACCGCGGGACAAGAATTCTTGACGAAGCCCAACCCTCAGTTCTCACCATGGATGACTATATTGTTCGATCGTTGGTTATCGTCATCGGATTGGTTTGGGGTACTTCAACAAGATTCAAAATGTGATGAAAAACAACTGTAATTTTATTGATATTAAATCAATGAATTACATCTTTTTGGGAAAGGAAATCCTAATGTGCGACATGAATCGAAATGAAGAGTTCTACGAAAGTGATAAAATTTCCCACGCAGGGGAATGCGAAAATATAAAGATGTTACTCTGAATCTAATCCCTCCAGTGGATCATTAAATACGGCATTGACGGACGGCCTTGGGGGTCTGGGCACCATGTAGGGTTCCTCCTCAGGAGCTCCATCAACTTGCATAGGATCTTCAAGTATAGTTACAATAGTCAGGTCATCGAACCAACCAGCCAGGTTAGGGACTCCATCATTTGCTTCATCCTCATCCAGCGCCATTGGTTTGGGTACTGACTGTTCACCACTCCGATTCTTTGGTGAGTCGGGGAATACAATCCCTAGGTCATCCTCAAACTGGCTCAGTTCATCATAACCACCGACCACTCCAGCTGATCGAAAAGTCTCACCGATGGGTAGTGGTAAAGGGCTACGTTCAGGCTTGCTCCGACCTATCACATATCGTCTTCCACGCCCAGGTTGGCCAGGCCCATGGTATCCCAGACCAGCCGTATGGGATTGTCCACTGACTTCAATCGGTGCGCGGATCCCTTGTCCATCTCGACCTAAGCCAGTACCAGGTTCGAACCCACTACCAACCATCACCTTAGCCACCATAAGAGAAGCGCTTGATACCTCAGGAATTGGTAAAGGACTCTCCGGGGAAGCATGAATGGTGTGGACCAACTCGAAAGCATGGTACGAGTCCTCTTCAGTATGAGCCGACTCGACGTAAGGGATGGCCGTCTCATTAAAAATCCGGTGATCCTCCTCACCGTGAATGGTAACCAGCTTCTGTTCAACCACGAACTTAATCTTCTGGTGTAAACTAGATGGTACAGCACCTACATTGTGGATCCAAGGACGGCCTAGCAACAAATTAAAAGCCGAGGGAATATCCAACACCTGGAACAAAACCTCGAACATTGAGGGTCCGATCTGAATTTCAAGATTAATTTGCCCGATTACATTCTTTTTTACTCCATCAAACGCTCTAACTGAAGTCTTGGCCGCTTGCATTCTGGCCAGGTCGATGCCTAAGTGATTCAAAGTAGCTAGCGGACATAAATTCAAGGCTGATCTGTTGTCAATAAGAACCCGAGCCACATGAGTCTGCTTATGCTTCACTGTGATGTGTAAGGCTTTGTTATGGCCTCGCCCTTTAGCCGGGATTTCATCATCAGCAAATGCAACTTGATCCTTCAGAAGGATTGCCCCGACAAAATTCTCTAACCTGTCCTGTTCGATGTTCTCAGGCACATGAATCTGACCCAACACCTTCATTAGGGAGTTTTGATGCTTCTCAGATGACTGGAGGAGTTCAAGTAAGGATACTTGGGCCGACAACTTCCATAACTGGTCGACAATACTGTACTCGCTTGCCTTGATCACAGCCAAAAACTCATTCCCATCTTTCTCAACAACCTGCTTAGCTGGATGGTCATCATTATGAGTACGCCCGGACCTTGTTACCAGATTCAACTCCAGATCATAAGACTACGGCACTGCTTTGTCACTCTCATAGGGAAAGAGTTGAGGTGAGGTGATCACAAAACTATCGGGTATGACAATCCCCAATTCGTTATCAGAGGCATCTTCCAGAGGAGACATATCGGCCAACTCAGGGTCGGACTTAACCAGGCTAGCCACATCAACTTCCACTGGATCAATTTTCGGTTTCGACTCGACCTGAGACGTGGTCAAGGCTGCAAATTCTTGATCCCAGTTGATGATGATCTGAGACACGGTGGCTACCATCCCAGCCTGATTTGCACACACTATCATTCCGTCGTTCGTCAGACTAAAAACTTTCTCCTCCAGCTGGCCCAACGGCACTACCTCTCCAGTCTGGTAATATCCTGCTCGAATGAGAGCATTGAAAATGTCAACGACCCGAACCTTGAAACCATCCGTCTGTCTTACCTCAGAGTCAAAAATAGCATTGACTTTGCTTGAATGATTAGGCAACAGGTTATTTTGAACATTCGGCTGACTGTTGTTCTGAAAAGAAAATGCTCCAGATTCGAGCAAATCCTGAATACGATTTTTAAGTGTATAACATTCATTCGTACTATGCCCAGGTTCACCACGGTGATAATCGCACTTCTTGGTCGAGTCGTACTTGGGAAAAGATGCATAGTTCGCCCACATTGGCTCAGTTGTCAATAATTCCTTCTTGCGTAAGACGGCCAAGACTTGAGAGGGAGTACCCGGGAGTGGAGTATACTGTCGGTTATTACGTCGGTTTGCCCGTTGGTTCTACGAACCGAAGTTGGCTTGCTGTTGATTAGGGACTTGCATCTTGTGTGCCTGAGCCTGAGGCTTCTCCACATAAGTCATATTCACCTGTGGGGTTAGTTCTTTCTCTTTCTTTTCCTGGAATCGCCTCACATTAGAGCTGGCCTCGCCGTACCACCCTTTCTTCAGGTCAATCTCGACCTCTTCACCCATCGCGATGAGGTGACTGAACGAAGTGGCCGCCATCCCGAGGATGCGCGACCGCATTATTTGAGGTAGGGTAGAGACAAACAATCTCATGAATTCTTGCTCAGGTGGCACCGGCTTTAACTGAGACGCTACGTTTCTCCATCTGGTGGCGTACTGCTTAATTGTCTCACCCTTCTTCATTTCCGACTGTTCTAGATCCTCTCTGGTGGTGACAACATCCAGGTTAAAACTGAAATGCTTAACAAATGCGTTGGCTACTTTCTCCCAGTCCTCCATGCGGTAAATCTCGTGATCTGTATACCATCTCATGGCTGCCTCTTTTAAACTAGCCTGAAAAGTCTGGACCATTAGAGGGCCATTGGCTACGTACTTGTTCATCCTAGCCTGGTACATCTGGACATGCTGAACCGGATTGGAAGTGCCATCATACTTCTCAAAATCGGGCATCTTGAATTTGTCAAGCACTTGGACCTTTGAATAAATAGACAGGTCAACAGGAACGATACTATGTGTCCCCTCAACTTCTCGTAACCTTTGCTCCATCTGGGCTATGATCTTCAAGGCCTCCTCGCTCATTCCCTCAGCCACAAGGCTGGCCTGGGATGTCGGGATCGTAGGTGATGTGCTAGAGCCAGCACCGGCGAAAATAATGTCCTCTAGTGGTAGAGCATGAGTAGGGACGCGGTGCAGGACCTTGTCAGGATTTTCCACCGGAGGAGGTGGAGGAAGCACCACGAGTTGGGGGGCCGAGCTAGACAGCTGCAGCTTGGCTGCAAAATTAGCCATTACTCTTTCCATGGCTTGAGACATCATTCCCTCGAATCGCTCGTTCATTACGTCCATCTGCTCCTTGAGAGCCTATTGGACTGCTGCATTGATCTCGGCTCTGTCTGCCATCTTCCTCGCTTTCAAACGAGTGTTATGAGGATGTGAAGGATCCGTGGTAAGTTACCTTCAAAAGACAACGATCAAGATGAGTAAACCATTGAGAATAGTGAGCCGGTCCATGACGTTCTCTAGACCCAAAAAGAACTAAAGACACAACCAAAGGACTGACCCAGAACATTTGCCAGTTTCGTCGACTTTGACATTAATTCGTAGAGTGATTGAAACGATGCAAAAAAAAAAAAAATTATGAGCACATGGTCGAGACATAGATGAACAGCTTTCATGTTTTGAGCCCTTGTAAGAAAAATGCCTGGAGCAATTCAGTTTAATACTTCTTTCCAAAAATGTTGGTCAGAAAACTGATTCGCCCAGTTTTTATTCTCGATCAACTCAGATTGTGGAATCTTATAAAAATTGCACAACATCAAGAGGTCAATCAGGACAAGAAGCAAAACATCCATCAATTTAAAATTCTCGCAAAATCCAACAATACTGGGAATAGTACTACAAAATGAAATCAGGAAACTAAAAACAAAGACCCCTAAACAGATATACTAACAACCAAGAGATAGATTCAAGCCTCACTCAACTTGATCTATATACATATGGGTACCAACGTCATCTCAAAACTGCCTATACTTCTGGGACATCCTTGAAGCTCGTTCCTCAGCTCTTTGGGCTCTCTTCTTGAGGCGCTTGATCTCGGCACGTTGGGTGATCTTCGCTGGAACCTAGGGGATCTTTGGCCACATAGCATCCGGAATCACGTGCTGCCTAATATATTCCTTCGAAGCATAGTAAGTCCTTTCTCTACCCTTCAGCTGCCTATCCAGTTGGTTCAGCTTAGTCAGCTGGCAATCCTTCCACACCGAACGGACAAATGCAATGGCTTCCTCGTGGTCGATGCTACAATCGAAAAAATCAGTCAAGACAGGGTCTTTTAGTAATGCAAGCGGTAGCTGCTGTAAGACGCCATACTGTCGGGTTACTCTGGATGGATAGTACTCAATGGCCCCGGTGAAACCCATCAGGGGAATGGGCCCGAAACCTCGGCATGTAAGACGAGCTTCTCCAACTTGGAACCAATTAGCATGCCATATGAAACCCCTAACACTCGGATTTTTCATAAAAACCAGCCATTCTGAATAATGACAATCTGGTGCCTTTTCTTGATTTTCTTTAAAACTTAAGATTGGGTTATCCGAAGTACCATTCTCAGCTAATGTGAATAGCCTATCATATCTTTTTATATGGGAAAGGAACCAGATTTGCAATAATTCAGAAGATGCATGTAAAACGTTTTCTTTTCCTTGTATGAATCTAGTAAGTGACAAAAAGGTTTCAACAAGCACCGCAGAGACAATGTTTTTTTCAAAACAAAACTGTCGCAGAATAGAGATCACTAGTGGATGAATAGCATTTCTCCGATAAGGAAAGATAATAAATCCAACAAATGTTAGCACAAAAATTTTGCCCATATCATATGAAGATTTAGAAGTTTCAAAATACTGTTTGAGGAATGAAAAAGGACAGCCACCATGATTTGCTTTCAAGATTTTTCTAATGATGTCTTTTTCCTTGTTTAAAAAATCTATGAAGCTTGTAACGTGATCAAATTCAATTGGTGGATTAATCAAATTCGAATCCAAAAGTTTCCCTATAATCATGCCACATTCTTCCAAAGTTGAAGTGAGCTCATGCTTACCTATGACGAAAGTGGTAGTCTTGGGGCACCAGCAATGGGCCAATGCTCGAATAAGACCCGTTCGGACTCGTACTTCTAGCAAGGGGAGCAATCGGCCAATCTTGGGTCGGACGAAACAACGGCCCGTTGCATCAAGTCCGTCATACCATCGGATCAACTCTTCTTTAGGGGCGGTTATGATCTGAACGCCAGCCATTCTCATAGCATCTTCTTTAGGGGCAGTTATGATCTGAACGCCAATCGTACCCATAGTATATAGACCAAGACTGACAATTAACCTAATTCATGGACCGACCCGAACGAAAATTAAAAGAAGTAAATTACAAAATAAAGCAAGGAAAATACTTACTTTACACAAAATAATGTCAACCACATAGACACGCACATGAAAAGGTGAGAGTTGACATCTATAGGCTTACAAAATGAAACCACGTAGGTGTGTAGATTGAAGCTAAGAGGTTGTAGCTTAATCATCCCACGTGATCCCGGCTAGTCGAGTAACCACCCGCGATTCGAAGGTTACGAATCTATCTGCGTGGTTCACAGATGGGTAGCAAATCTCGACTTTGAAAGAAAATTCGGGACATAAGAAGTGCGACTCAAGTTACATGGTTGTAACTAGTGTTGCACGGACTTTCATAGCTAGGTGGGTTTAGCTAGATCATCCCTTCTTAGTACCATCCTAAGTTGTGCATGCCCAGGTCCGGCAGCGGGTTATTCGTGAGTGTGTGCAATGCGAATTTAATAATAACATGCACAACAGTTCATATCAAAACACCACTTCAATAATATACAGAAATTAAATTCCAAACTCCAAAGCCTACAAAACAAGGGGTTAGCCACAACACTCCTCCCCTTATAACTCCTGTCTGCAAAAACATTTAACACCTAAAAAATTAGGGTCCAATCAAAGTTGCCAAACCATGAAATTTTTCAAGAATTTTTTTTTTAAAGGCCTAAGTCCACTTATGTTTTCTAGTCCCCAGCGGAGTCGCCAAGCTGTCACGATCTAAAATCAGGTATTTCAAGTTAATGGATTATTAGGTTAATTAAATTAACTAACCTAACTCGGACTCTCCCAAGTCCATACCAAATCGCAACTTGTGGTTCAAATAATTAATATGCAAAAAATTTTCAAGTTGGAGTCGCCACTAATCATTTTACAGTAGGCTGATTAGACACATAAATAAAGTATCGGGAGAAATACTTTATTCCTACGAACCAGAGATTCATTGAGTTCGGGGACTTGGTTACACTAATATTTCTATTAATGCCCTTTCGGTACCCATTTCATGAAAATTATCTGAGTTGGCAACATTTGAGGATTCTGATTTAAAGTTCCAAAAGTGTAATTATTTTTGTTTTATTTTATTTTATTTTAGGCAACAAATCAAAACACATCCAAATATAATGCATGATCCTCTTGAAAATATTTTCCGATTCGAATTAGATGACGAGTTGGATCGAGGAATCAAATCTAATGGTTAAGATTAGATATCTCGATCCCCGCACCATCGAAACAAATCTCAGGGTCGAGATTAGTCCGAATTTGCGCGTTGTCGGTAAGAAATGACCCCTTAATTCGAATGGTTTTCTAATTTAGAAAATATGCATGAAATCAAATATTTCAAATCGGGAAACATTATCAATAAATCAAATCAAGATAAAATATTTTACCTAATTTGAATATTGGCTCGGATATTGTTTCCCAATTCGAATGAGCGGATCGAGACCGACAAGATCGGCAACGACTAATCACGCGCGGCGGGGATGAACTCACGTGGCTCAATTGACAATCTGCTGGACTTTTCGTATGCAGTGGTATACAGGGCCAGCTAGGCGAGACCTGTGGGACACCAATGGAAGGCCTGCAAAAGTCAACAATATCATTCAAAGAGATTACTAGGCTGCATGTGGACTAGGCTTCGAAGGATCCTAGAGAATCGAGGCTCTCGCTTGAAATCTACAAAAAGCGACTTCGTGGCAACGGTCTCTTGTCACAGGACAGGAAGGGTCAATGGCGGTGAGCTCAGACCAATAGGGAACAGCACCGACGAAGAGGCTAGAACAGGCTTTGTCGTCATCGTCAAAGGTAGTGACGAGACAGCTCGGACGAGGCGGCACAACGACTGATTCTTCGGAGCCGTAGGCTTGCTGGGTTGGACTGGAATCGCAAATCTGAGTAGCGGGGTCGAGACTCCATGGCCGCCCGTCAAGACGTTCAACAAATCAATAAGGAGTGACAACCGCAAGGGATGACCTGCAGTAAGTCTCGTGTGGATCTGCAAAAAAAAAAATTAAAGCAAAAATTCTCATTTGTTTTTTTACCTCACCTGTTCGTGACTTTGCATGAACGTTATGATGAGGGCACCACTAATACTTGGACGTCAGGTGAAGCTTGAATGCCTGCAAATCAACTCGATGGACGTGAGACGGAAGCCTCTCCTCTCTCTCTTTTTTTTTTTTTTCACGGCAGACCCTCTTCTCTCCCTTGTCTTCTTTCCCTTTTTCTCTCACTGGACGAGGTGGAGTGGATGGCTCAGGGAACGTTGAAATTCATGGTTGATGGTGAGCTTCCTTTTTCTCTCGTGCGCCCCCCTCTGTCACTTTCTCACAATTTTTTTCAACTTCTCATGTGTTTGCCTCAGTAAGAATTCGTCTGAGTATTTTCTAAGCAAAAATGTCCACCCCTTGAAATGAGCGAAGTCTGCTTTTTATAGCAAACATCACTCACATTTCTTCGGAAAGCTTGAACCGGTGGAATCAATTACTGAAATTTGGCTTAAGATTGCCACCGAGAATTGGCTGTGAATCAATGCAAGAAGGATTCTTTCTATGACCAGATTCATCCTTCCTTCTTTGCCTTGCACGAACAGATGGAAGAGAATAATGGATGATCTTCAAACTCAATCAATTCTCTGTCCATTTCATTGTGCACATCCTTTCCGATGCTCTTTCCTTTTCTTGAAAAAGAATTCCCAAAGTGAAAGAAGTTATCTCTTGATTTTCGGGACTTCATTGAGTCATTCCCTTCTCTTCTGCTGAATCGTTTCCCATATATTATCCTCTTTGAATGCCAAAGTGGAATGTACAGAAAGAATAATCAACAATCTTTCCAATCTATTTGCTTTCCCTTTTTTTTATTTTTTATTTTTCATTGCTGATCCCTTCCTTAAGGTGTGAAAGACGGAAGTCTCCTTAAAGGACAAAATCTCCTTCCTCTTTTCACGTGATTGGGGCAATAAAAATAGCCCAACATTTCTCTCAATCCTTTTCATTTTAAGCCAGCTGCGCCCGTCGATTTTATTAACATGGTATTTAGCACTGAATATATGGATGTGAACACAAGCATGCATATCATTTGAGCATTTGAGTTGTTTTTCATCCGCAACTGCATGCAAAAATGCCTCCGAAGTTCCATTTATAGCCGAGAAAAAGATGGATTGTTCGCGCTTCTCTATCACTCCATTTTTTGACCATATAAAAACCTTATCATGAATATAAGACTCCATCATTAACCAAAATGACAAATTGGTTGCGGCTGGTTATCTTTTGTTGTGTCATATACGGCACCGAGATAAGTCCAAAGTCCTTCAAGCCATAGTCACCAAAGGTTCTGCTAATCCCGATGTCTCATCATTGGGCCTCCAAACCCTATACAACCCTAGTTCATCATGCAAACAAAATACCCTTCCTTTTGACTGCTTTATTCGCTCAGCTTCCTGAGGTAAGTTGGGCTTAAAATCGATGGTTAGCTGAAGAGGAAACAAATTGCCATCATCGGAAGAAGTAGCCAGAACAATTCTAGCGTGATAATTGCTCATCAACAACGATTCCTCGTTTGTGCAAATTTCAACGGTGGGAGTACGACAACGCGGGCTTAATCCAACTCGTTCAGGGCTGTCCATCCAAGCTCATCCGCTGCCAGTCCAATTAAATGTAAATATAAATGCAATGCATGCAGAAAATTGATGCATATGAAACTACACCGAGATGATTTACATATATTTGGTTAGACTCTAAAGTTAGCCTCAAATTTTATGCAAATTTTCCTAAATGGATTAGCCAAAATTTAGGTGTCAACACTCCTAAACGAGGCTTCAGCCCTTAACAATGTTTCCATGGAAGAAGAGGAAGGCAAACAGATGACGACAGACCGCAACAGCAACAACAACAAGGGTAACAATCGTCTGAAGCTCCAACATCAAGTTGAAAAGGGCAAGTTATACAAGAGGCAAAGGGAAGGTAAAGCCTTTGCTCAGGTTTTGTTATCACGTCCTTTGCTTGAACCAAAATATCGAATTTCCTTCGGCTGATTCAGAGCTGGCACACTGGACCTTCCTTCATCTCTCAGAGGATGATGAGTCTGAGTTGTCGTCTCAACTTACGACTACCCGATCCTTTTGTTATACATCTTGATCGGACCAAGGCAAATTTTTGTGAGCGTGTATTACCACTTGGTTGCATATGCTGGTTGCACCAGACAATTCGGCTTCTTACTCTAATGATCCAAAAGTCACTGCACAATTTTCAACCCAGTTTCATCCCAAATTTGTCAATGTACGAGAAGGACGGACTAACATTATTTTGCGGTTGATACATGGTTGTTACACGTGCTTTAAAAGCAAAGTAACTGCTAACTCCCCTCCTGTAAACAAGTCCAAGTACAGTTCCCAAGTACATAACATTATTGATAGCGATACAGAGTACATAACTTAGCTCACTGAAAACACGTTCATGTCATAAGGGACTCATAACCCTCCTCTCTTTGTTTCCTACGCTTCAAGGAGATTCCAATAGCCGCGGCAATTACCACTCCAAGAAAAGCGAGTATTGCACCTCCAAAACGGGGCAAAGTCATGTTTCTTTGCATCTGCAAAAACCACAAATGCATGAGTGTCGCCTTTCACGTGAGATATCGACTGTTAATGGCAGAATTTGCTTTTCTCATTCGCAAAGAAATATAGCTGATTGACCACTCAATGACAACCTCACAGTCACCCTTATCCCGCAACATTAATGAACACCCGATCCTAACAGATACAAGCTTCCCCATGACTGCTACCCCATCACCTGCTTCAGTTTTTGAAACCTTGGAAATCATTTCACTCAAAAAGGCACCATTAAGTGGCAACCTTACCTAGACAGCGAAAGGCAAGTCAGGCATGGACTTTGGCAACTCCCTTGCTACCAAAAGATAGAAAAGTCCCATAACCCCAGTATGGTTTTGTGATCTGCTATAGTTGGACTCCAGAACCAGAATTTCCCCGTCATTGATTTTAACTGAACCAGGTTGAGGATAGCATGTCGACATCCCCACTATGTAGCCAGCTTCGTTTCCTGCTTCCTTCCCTGTACCATAAGCCGGCACTGAAGAACATATGATGTGTCCATCCTAATAATGATGCAAAAAAAAAAAGGTTATAATAGAGGACAATCTGCGATGGACAAAAATATCTCTAAGGTCGGATGCAGGAGACTAAGGTATACCCTACATTGAGAATTATACCAGCTAATGTTTTTCTTAGCTTGCATGTAACAAAGAACTGCTATGCTTCCCTAGAAGAAATCTGAAAGGCCAGCGTTGGGGATTATTTGAAAGCAAGTGATCTTCATATGTCAGAGATGTATAGGCATCAAATAAGATATCAGAAATGAGACTTTGTGAGACCATCATTGCTGGTCTCAAGCCGAAATAAACACCAACGGTTACGTATGACAAATGCTATTGTATTATCAGTCAAATAATTGCAGAGTGCCAAGGCTATTTCCCCTACAGGCAAGCCACACCTCTACAACTTTGGACTGGGATCACACAAAAGTCAATAAAGCGTACAACCATTTCTTAGCCTAACGAATTATTGACAATAAAGCCTTGAAGCATGCAGATAGGAATAATTTCAACAATTTAACTAAACAGAGGAGCAATGAAGTATCATGTACGTGGTGTAATTTCAACTTTAAACTGGATATATGGCAGCATGTTCTTCAAGAGAATGACATAAATGAGCTGGGAATTAATAAGAAATTAGTGGGAATGAGTAAACTTGCAGCCTGTACCTTTTGAAAATAGAATCAGGAAGCATTGGTTGAGGGAGATCACAAAAGATATTACAGAAAGATAAGCAAATTGATACAAGATCCCCGTGATAATCTTAAAGAGACAATACTAATCATATAAGAACTAATGCTTCAGGGTTAAAAGCTGTAGATGGCACCAAGATCCTGCCACGAATTTGTGATTGTGGTTGAGGAATTGAGGGAGGTCACCACTTCTGAACAGGTGATAAAATGGAAAGAGGGCTACAGAAACTATTAGGATGACCGACTAATTAAAGATAACCAGGATCTACAAAGTGACATATGCTACAGTTTTGAGAGTGCTTGAGCAATGGAAGCTGGTGCTTTTTTCTGTGAAATTTGACTTTTTAAGAACAATCAGCGTTGGGCTCCTTTGGGAATCCTCATGAGGGTATTAAGAATTTGTTGTGCAAATTGAGGCAAAACAAGAACTGATACAAACTTCTGCGACGTACCCTTAATGTCAATGGGTTGGCTAGTTAAACCAATCTCCAGAAAACTTTCCAATATTACCAGGCATAAATCGCAAATTGTTTCTCACATAATTAACCATCAAAGTAGGCACAAAGTCATAGCCAACCTCTTAATAACATCGAAATAATACCGCAGCCAAACTTATTTCAGTTAGGTATCTGATCAAGCTGTAAACCAATAAATCTTTCCATGAAAAGTCACGTAGGTTTATCCAAGAATTTCCGAATGACCAGCAATATAGATATATAAAGTGAGGAAAGAAGGCATGCGCATTTCAAAATCACCTCTCCATAAAGATTGGAACCAAGACCCCCAGAATGCTGATGGGCAACACCATACACCACATAACCACCAGTAGGCAGGGCAAGGCTTGTCCTTTTGCTGTCAACGCACAGGTCATCAGCTTCAGTAGCTTGATTGCAAGACTCTACTTCGTATTCAACCTGCATCGACCACATTCTAGCTGATCACCTCAGAAGAAGGATCAAAATAAAAACGAAGCAGGTGTGTGAGGCAATACAATGCCAAGTATCGAAAATGTACTTTCAAAAGTTACGGAAGAGCCAAGTGCAAAAGATACCTCACCCTGTATAGGTGCTCCAACCATGTTTGTAATGATAATTCATATAGCACAAAGAAGTGAATATACCCATGCTAGCTTAGTCAATACAAACAGCATTATGATTTAGGACCTCACGAGCGTCGTAAAAGAGAGTAACTCACTCGGCAGTGATGTTCTGCACTGTGTTCGGATGATTTATCGAGGGCAGTCCAGGTATCAGTGACATCGAGTATGTAAATGTCGACAGGGAGGATGGATGTATCCCAGTCGAACCAGACCACGGTGTACCTCAGGTAGAGGCTTCTGCGAGGGCCTTGAAAGCCTGGTCTGAGCCTGCACTGTGTCTGGTCATAACAGCAATACAAACCGCCTCTGTAGTCAGGCCTGAGAGGCCTGCCATACTCATCTTGAGTGACGTTGTAGAGATCACATCGGCACTCGGTGCAACCCAACCTATCCTCCACGCCACGTGTGTCAATAGCGTGGACATTGAGCATCCACTTCTCCTCGAACCCAGTAGGGATGTCCGCGGGATTACCGATTTCGATTCCATAAGGATCAGGAACAAATGTGGCGGTCTTGCGTGTTTCAGAGCCCAGGCCGAAGTATTGTCCCAGGGAATCCCTCTGGCATATTCCAGAGTTCCTGACGAGCACGTAGTCAGCTTTGGATTGGTGATGGCCAGGGCGGGAGTAGTATCTGCCGACGACCCAATGGTGGAGATAAGTATGGTGAAGAGGGACGGGGATTCCATCGTCGTCAACGACTTGGGCATCGAAACTCTTGAGGGCAACATGGCCTCTGGGGAAATCGATGTCGTAGTAGTTCTTGTTCTCCACGGAACCGGGTCCCAACACGAACTTGGGCGACAAGAAAGTGGCCGACTTGAGCTTCCCCTTCACAACCCCAGCTGCACATGGCTTCATTAACAATACCCATATCACAACACTCACACCCACCACAATCTTCCGGAGCATCCTACTCCCAAGATACAGGCGCATCCTTCCTTTCTTTCTTTTTCTCTCGCCCCAGCGAAATTTTACTAACTTTCCCTAGTCAAAAGTAAGAAACAGAGGAAATATTAGGACCTCCAATCAAGCATAAACGGATTCAGACACGTCGCGTGTATCTATCTATGAGACTCAGTCCCTCGTGGTCGGAGCTGCTCCGACAAGAAAGAAAGTAGCGGGATCGGCGAAGAAAAGTTTGGAGAACCTCCTCGCCTCCAAACACAAGGAGAAAGAAAGGAAAGAAATCAAGCAGAAGAACACAGAAGAAATCTGATGCGAGATGCAATGAAAGGAAGGCACAAGTCGAACTGATGATATTGGGGTGTCTTTAGCTCTGTCTTTACCTTTCACCTGAGGGGGTGGTGGTGAAGTAGAATCTCTGGCTGAAGCCAATCCCGCTTGTATCCATTTGCATTCTGTGGTTGGATTTATGGGAAATCAATCCAAGGATAGCGACGATCGCATTAGACTTGGGAATGGTCGCTTCCACACGTTGCCGCCGCGAATGCTGAGGCCATGGCTTACGCCAATGGCATTTTACCTGCGACTTTACATCTTTTCATAATTATTTGTACGTTTCTTGTCCATCACGATAAGACGGACGAAAATTATTGGGACGGGTGGGGCCTCCATCTTATAGATTATTTACTATTTTTGTGGTCGCGGTGATTAATATATGCCCCCGGTCTTAATCCACGTATACGTGTTTGGGACAGTGAAGTTTGAGTATATTTTTTTTTGCTTTTGCTTTTCTGCCTTCTTGCGATATATCTACTCTTCTATATACTGTTCTCTATCGCCTTTGTCGTTACGAAACATTATATGCCCGTAGGCCAAGATAAGCGTTTGGACCAAAAGCGGCTCTCAACAAGTTTCTAAGACTGACGAAGGGGGCGAAAATCAATTGAATTGTACATCGACCATGAGAAGAGCATTCCTAAACTGTTGAAAATGTTTAGGTGAAATCTCTATCGGCATATGCGTCCTGTGAGAGTACTTACCTGTACGCGAGAGTATACGAATAATTGTAACTCATATGATATTATTAATAATTATTTACATGCTATAAAGAAAAACGTATTGGCTATGAAAAGATATAATTTTTTTTTTTGGTCAAAATAACATTTCATTCACTTTCTTAGGATACAAGAGAGATACATCGCAGATCAACTGCAGATCAAAACAACTCCAGACAACTACAAAACAAAATAAGTTCCAGATAACAAGAGAAATTATCGGAACAAAGTTACGGGTCACACACCTAAAGGACAAATCTATGACTTCTTCACACCAAAATCGGCGGCATCACCGAATCTGTCTTTAGTA
This sequence comes from Lenwebbia sp. NSW1173648, assembly GCA_029784005.1. Lineage (NCBI taxonomy): Eukaryota > Viridiplantae > Streptophyta > Magnoliopsida > Myrtales > Myrtaceae > Lenwebbia > Lenwebbia sp. NSW1173648. The sequence goes on from JARCGZ010000002.1 coordinate 532,012, forward strand.
ATGAGCTGTAACGTCCCAGGGCGTTACCGTACCTTGTACATGGCTCTATTATTTCTCTTACACTTATTTTATATAGTGCATGCGGAAACGATATTAAAACACAAATTCCTAGGCCATACATTTAGAGGCAGAGAGAACAGGAACGTACAAAAAAGGGTATGGCCAACAAAAGGTGCACGTAAAACACTTCATTTATTGATCATACACAAATATACATATATTGTTTTACTTCAGTTACATACGTACGAGTTTTCACCAGGGAGATTACTTCTTAACTTGCTTCATACCTCCGCCACACTACCACGACTAAACAAAGAAAAAAAAAATACTTGCTTGAACACTCCAGCTTCGCCACCTAGCTTGCCTACTCCACACCACTACCGCTTCCATCGTCTTCGTTCGGTAAGAAAGGTAGCGGTCCCACCAGGCTTCCATCATATACTCTCAAACGAGTAAAAAACTAATACGCTAACAATTAGATGTATTAGTCTCTAAGCACATAGGCCAATCCACAGTATAAACAAAAAACGATGCATTTTGTAAACATGAGTTTTCAGTAGGCATAATGCATTTCTACATATCATGCTCATGAGATTCCATTAGTCATTGTCTTTTCAAAGTCCACACCCATCTAACGGTTCTACAGGTTTGCTGACCGGCCCGTATGGGTCACTTCCGGTTTGCTGATCGGACTTCTGCGTAACACCACGTCCACAAGCCTCTCACTCCGAGGCTTCCCTGAATACACACAGCAAGGGAACCTATTCGAATACACACAGCCGAGGCAACTCGATTTCCAATCCCGGCTCCCATAGGGCTTCGTGGACATAAATGATCGATGGCCTTATAATCCAATTCAGTGTCGTGCAATGATATGCGTATTCCATGTCATGTAATTCAGTTCAACACATTGAACATCATATATCGCACATCGTGGCCATAAACATGCTCACTTCAGTTCACAGTGCACCACCAACAATAGGAATTCAAGACAACTAATTCATGTTCTAAAGATTAACGTATCAAGCACAGAATTGCACATTCAATCCTTTAAAGCTCTCGGCCGAACCACTATTTGCACAATAACTCTAGTTTCACATTAATCAATGACAAATCCAACGATCACCATGCACAATCTGCTTACCCAGAGCTATAGGGTTCTAATTCGAGTATCAACTACAACATACGAGTGATTGAACGGTCTGTCACGGACTGAAATACTAGAACCGAACCCTATGTCATTCGGCCAACGTCAATTCGGCGTCCAATCCGACGATTTGTCCACTAATTTCACTTGTCCTTTCCTCAAGGATATCAATCATATCATTGTTTATGTTGAGATACAACGCGAAAACTAATCAGGATCTTGCAAATAAATCAATGCGAAAAGCACAGAAAAATAACGAGGAACGATAAAGGACATCAGATATTTACGTGGTTCGGTCCGAATGTCGGTACCTACGTCCACGGGGAGAGCCAGTAATATAATCCACTATAATCGGAGAATCAGAGTTACAATCCATCATGTTTCCCGCAACTAGATTAAGTGCAAAGCAAACCCACAAGTATTATCTCACAATCTCTCACAGAAATCTCGCATAGAAAAACTCACGGAGAGAAACAGATATTCTTGTTATTTGCTCTACGCACGGCTGACCAAAGAACGTTAGTTCACTTTCTATTCTTCGTTCTCCGCGCGGCTTATTCTTGTGCGGCGTCGGTAGTCCCTCGAACAACCCCACTGTGCGGCACGCCCTCAAGAAACGTCCCTGTACGTTTCTATCTCTTTTTTTCTCGTCCCTGTGCGAAGACGCTCAAGAAAACTCAGAGCTCCACACGGCTAATCTTGGAGTCAATCTTTTTGTTGGTCAAATTTGGATACTGAATATTCTCCCACGGTCAAATCTTGTATAAAAGATATATTCTCTTGATGCAAAAGAACAATCTTTCCTTTTGTGCTTTTTCAAATATATTTATCCACTCTTGATGTTGACCTTCATTATCTATCCCCAACAGAACATCCAACGCCCAAGAAATCTGTTGACACCAAATAATAAAGAGTTACCGAATGGACTTTAATATTACTGTGTCCCGAAAATCGGTAAATCGGGAATAGTAAGCTACTCTGAGAAGTTCGGTAAGTTGTCTGCAACATACCGAAATGTCTAGAAGTCTAAACCCGATATTCGGGAAGTAAGAGAACAGGGCCATTGATTTTCAAAATTCGGTAAGATTCTGGACATACCAAAATTATAGAGGATCAGCAGTAAGAGGAGTATGAAGACAAAAGGAACCGCAGGATGGCCAAACTAGCCATGTCAGTAAGAAGTTACGAGCAAGAAATCCGGATAGTGGATGCGAACAGTTCACGGCAGTTGCTGGAAAAGATTCAAATTCAAAGCCATATTGACAGTTGAAGATCAAGTTTTGGCGGATAAAACGTGGGCAAATGGAAAGTTATTGAAGGCGCCAAGATTCAGAGTTTGAAAGCAAGAAAATAACCGACAAACGGTTATGGAAAGCCAAAGAATAACAAATAATCGAAAGAGAGGAGAAAGAAGACAGATCAACACACATCCAAAAGAACTCAAGTTTTCTGCACTTTAACTTCCCTGTACTCTCCTTTCCAGCATTTAGAGTTTCTGCAATTCTAGTTTAGTTTCAAGCTTTCTACTGCTTTCATAGGAGTATTGTAACGTAGCCTGAACCCTTGTTGATCTCAAATCCACATTCGATCCACTGATTTACTACCCATTTCACTTCCATTTGTGTTACTCCGTGTTCTCACTAAAATTTCTTTTCGAGAGTTGAGCCGCAGAACCCCTTTTAATAAAAACCGAAGATTGAATTTCGGTGAAAGATATTCCTTGTTGCAAAAACGAGCGAACATCTTTTTGGCACGCCTGGTGGGACCATTGTGGTAAGATTAAGAGAAATTGTGAGAACCAGAGGTCAATCAGATGGAGTACCAGTTGGCAACATCACCAATCCGGATGATGGAGCACGATCAGAGCATTCGGCAGCGAATGAGGACGTACCCCATCACAATGTTGATGTTCCTCGGCAATTGAACGAAGAACAAATCCATGCGTTGGCACCTGACAACACTTTGATAGCCACGATGAGAAGAATGTTTGAGGAACAGCAGAATGAGCTCACTAATCATATGGTGCAGCATGTCTCAGATGTGATAAAGCCTATGATGATTAACGCCATAAATGAGGTAATATCGCGTCCTAGTTCATCCTCTCAAGTTCCTCCCTTTTATGTAAATCCTCCTGGTACGATACCATTTCCACCAGCATCGGGACATCCCAATGTTGGGTATAATGGTAGTGGAGGATCGAATCTGCAGCCTCCAGTAAGGATTATACCAAGGTCAGAAAATCCTACAACAGCAAATCTGGTAAATGGTGTGAGTGGTTACAATTTCCCTCAAACTGGCCTTACTGATGCTAATGTGATCAATCTCATGATCCCGAATCATCCACCAGTATTGAACATGCCTCCACCAGTGAATGTCCCTAACTTCGATCCCATGAGACCACCTGTAGCTCAACCATATCCACAAGTGGTAGAAAATCCTCTCTACAGGCCACTACCACCCGTTAACTTCAATATGGATCAACAAGGAATGAACAGACCTCAGCAGGTTGATCCTAGAGGGCAAGAACCTTGGTTGGGTCAGCAGAATTTAAGGCCATGGAATCCAGACAGAGTTGCAGAATTAGTAATGCAACAATTGGGAGCAGAGAGAGGCATACCAAGACCTATATACAGGAAGCCACATCCCGATTGGGTGGATAACATTCCATATCCAAGGGGATTTAAAATGCCAGATTTCGCTGTATTTACAGGTGAGGAAGATCAGTCAACTGTGGAGCATGTAGGTCATTTTTTAGCACAATGTGGAGAGGCTGGAACAAATGAATATTTAAGGCTAAGGCTATTCCCATTGTCATTATCAAAGACAGCATTTACTTGGTATATGAATTTGCCAGCAAATTCTATTCAGACGTGGGTTGAGATGGAGAGACAGTTCCATTCTCAGTTTTACCGAACGGTACCAGAGGAAACAGTAGCCGACTTGGCCAGGATGTACCAGTATGGCACTGAGACAGTAGATCAATTCATTGCTCGTTTCAAGAAGTCCAGGAATCGGTGTTTGACTTCTCTCACTGAAAAGGAATTTACAGATTTGGCTTTTAATGGGCTGAAGTTTAATCTCAAGGAGAGATTTGAGGGGCAGGCTTTTGATGATCTCTTTCAATTAAATGCTCGGGTTTCTAAGTATGAGCACCTGCTGAAGGATAAAGATAAGAAGCCGACGAAGGATAATCGGCAGACAATAGCATCGGTTGAAAGTACCGAATACAGTGACTTTACCGAAGAAGAGAATGAGATAGCGGTAGCAACTATGGTACTTGAAAAACCATATGTGTGCCCAGCTTTGAAACCAGCAAAGGTGAGAGATGTTTCCAAGTTTAAAGCCAAGGAAACGAGTAATTATTCGTTTGATATCTACAAGTTGGATGAGATATTTGACTTGTTGTTGAAAGATGGAATGATCAAATTGGCTGAGGGACAGGTAATCCCATCCAAGGAAGAGACTACTGACAAAAGGTATTGCAAGTGGCATCATTCCAAGACTCATGATACGGTGAATTGTATTGTTTTTAGAAAGACAATCCAGGAAGCGATTCGTCAAGGCAAGATTAAATTCGCTGAAGACAAAGGCAAAGCTCCAATGGAAGTAGACACGGATCCTTTCCCGAAGATGATCAGTATGGTTAATGTACATGAGTCTACGAGGCATGATAATAGACAATTGTGCACCCGTTGCCATCGAGAAGTCTGAGATTGTGGTAACTAAAAACGTTTCGGCACAATCAAGAAGTCAAGAAGCTGAATTAAAGCAGTCAACACAAGTGTCTGAGAGACGGGAATTTTGCCCCGATCCACCAAGACAAGTTCCTCCAATTCAAGAAGTTGAAACACAATCTCACAAGGAAAAGGAAATCCCACGAAAGCCTGAGAAGAAGAAGAGTTTATGGCAGCGATATAAAGAAGGAGATCCCAAAGTAGGATTGCTTGGGGAGCCTAGTGGGAAATTTGATTATGTGGTGTACTATGGAGACACGAAGGATTCCTTATCCCCGTCATTGCCTGTGGAACCATCTGGTTGGGGAGATGAATTTGATGATCCACCATCATCAATTCCCCAGGAAGTTTCGAAGACAAAAATAATTAAAATCCCACACGATCCTCCCGAAGGAAAATGGTCTTTGGCTAAACCGCCGGGGCAAGCATCTTACCGAACTGCAAAAAGACATTTTCAGCGAATGAAAAGCAGACAGATGGATTTCGAGAATCATCGGGACAAAGGAATGCCATCACAGATTCCTCCAACTAGATCTTTTAATACGAGAGGAAATTGAGTTTGGAGAAGAAACCCTGATGATAAAGAGTTTGTCAAACCAGAGAAAAATTCTGTATATGATTCGGGGAGTAGTTCTCACCACGAGGTGAAAAAAGGAAAAGAGGTTCAGCAAGTCTCCCAAACAATTAACTTTGGGCAATTCCAAGTAGCTCTTAATCCGAGGCATCAAGTCAAAATAGAACAAAAGAATCTGAATCTCAAGATGTCGCAAGAAGATGATAAGAGTTGCCGAGCTGGTCATTCCAAAATGCCGAAAGAGAATTGTTCGCCAATGAGGATCAACATGGTCCATGCTAAGCTTCCAGCTGAATATGGAGCTTGCTTAGTGGTAGAAGAAGAACTCGAGCATATCTCAGAGAAAGAAATAGCAATGGCAGAATTCGAATTCTCTGATAAAGAAATGATAAGGTTTGATAAAGTACCCCCAGACAAGGCTAGACATTTAAGGTCCTTGGTTATTTCAGGTAGAATCAATGGTCAAGCTATCGGTAAGATCTTTGTAGATGCGGGAGCTACCTTGAATCTCATATCTTACAGGTACTTCAAGAAGTTGGGAAAAGGTGATGATGAAATAATTCCATCGAACGTTCAGCTGTCTGATTTCCTAGGAGAAGTTACTGAAGTCAAAGGGGCAGTTGTACTGGACCTAACCATAGGATTCAAAACAGCAAGGACGACTTTCTTCGTGATAGAGTCTGATGGTTCGTACAACTTGTTGCTTGGAAGAGATTGGATACACTCTAATCAATGTGTACCTTCGACTCTTCATCAGGTTCTGGCATTTTGGAATGGTAAGGGAGTAGAGTACATTGAGGCTGATTCGGGACTTGCTTCAATAGGGTTGACTGGTATTCATCAAGATCATCAAGAATACTCACATGGACGACATGTCATCGGAGTACCGAAAGCAGATTCACGATCCTATGCTTATTGCCGCTTTGGGAATATGAAAACTGAGTGGATTCCCAAGTCTAACTTGGCATTAGAGGAGTTACATACTCTTTATGGAAAGCGAACCCTTATTGCAAGAAGTTTGTGAAAAGTACTTCGCATACTTAGCGGAGATGACCCAGCAAAGTGCTGAAGTTTCAGATTGTATTGACGAATGGGAAGAGTCACCAATCAAAGACGACAGCAGGTCAACAGAAGCTCAAGACCCATTGTTAGAAGTTGATATAGGAGAACCTGGGTGTTTTCGTCCAATATATGTGAGTGCTTTTCTGCAAGGGGGCATGAAAGAAGATTTAATCCACTTGATCAAAGAATACAAAGATTGCTTCGCATGGAATTACCATGAAATGCCTGGTTTGTCAAGAGATATTGTAGAACATCGTCTTCCTATTAAGAAAGGATTTTGTCCACACAAACAGTTAGCAAGAAGGTTTGCTCCAGATGTGGTTGATAAAGTCAAGGAAGAGATTGAAAGGCTGCTGAAAGCAAAATTCATTGAGACAGCCAGGTATGTAGAGTGGATTTCGAATATTGTTCCTGTAAAGAAGAAAAATGGAAAATTGAGAGTATGTATTGATTTTCGGGATCTTAATAATGCCACTCCAAAAGATGAGTATCAGATGCCGATGGCAGACATGTTAGTAGATTCGGCGTCGGGAAATGAGATGTTATCTCTAATGGATGGTCATTCGGGTTACAACCAGATATTTATTGCTAAAGAAGATGTTCCGAAAACAGCATTTAGATGTCCTGGTGCTATCGAGACTTTTCAGTGGACAGTGATGCCTTTTGGGCTGAAAAATGCAGGAGCTACTTACCAGCGAGCAATGAATTTCATCTTTCATGACATGATTGGTAAATTCTTGGAAGTTTATATTGATGATGTTGTGATCAAATCAAGTCAGGGAGAGCATTTGGACTATCTTGAGCAAGCTTTTGTTAGGATGAGAAAATACAAATTGAAGATGAATCCGGCTAAATGTGCCTTTGGAGTGCGAGCAGGGAATTTCTTGGGATTCCTAGTTAATCAAAGGGGAATTGAGATTGACAAGAATAAGGCAAAGGCTATTATAGAGCTTCCTCATCCTACATCAAAGAAGCAGTTGTAGATGGTACTCGGGAAAATTAATTTTCTCAGAAGATTCATTGCAAATTTATCTGGGAAGATAGAATCAATGACCCAGCTCTTGCGTCTTAAAAATCAGGAGGAATTTATATGGGGAGATAAACAGCAGAAAGCGTTTGATGCGGTCAAAGTTTATCTGACAAATCCTCCTGTATTGATGCCGCCGAAAGCAGGCAGGCCATTAAGGTTGTACTTGTCTACTACCGATTCAACTATTGGGAGTATGCTGGCACAAGAGAATGAAAATGGAAAAGAACAAGCGGTATATTATTTAAGTAGAACATTGACTGATGTTGAAAAAAGATATACCGCGATAGAAAAATTATGTTTATCTTTGTACTTCTCTTGTATGAAGTTAAGACATTATTTGTTACCAGCTACAGTACATGTACTCGGTAAGACTGATGTGATAAAATATATATGTTGTCACGGCCTGTTATAAAAGTGCGTATAGCCAAGTGGGCATTTATCTTGTCTGAATTTGATTTGGCATACGTACCAATAAAAGCAGTCAAAGGTCAAGCTGTTGCTGACTTTCTTACCGAATACCCATGTTTGCAAATGGAAGAAAATAAACAGAACTTCAGTCAAGTTATACCATGGACTATGTATTTTGATGGATCATGTGCTAAGAGTATGGCTGGAGCTGGTTTGATGATAATCTCTCCCACCGGAGAACTTACAAGGTGTGTTTGTAAGTTAGATTTTGAATGCTCAAATAATCAAGCCGAATATGAAGCACTAATCATCGGCTTAGGAATACTGATTGAATTGGAAGCACAGTTCATCAAAATATTTGGTGATTCACAGCTAGTGGTGAAGCAACTGAAAGGAGAATATCAGTGCTTAAATGAAAATTTGATTGGCTATTATTATCTAGCCAAGAAGCTGTTGGAACAATTTAGAGAATATGACATAGTCCATGTCAAAAGAGAAATCAATTACGAAGCCAACGAATTTAGCACAGATGGCTTCTGGTTATAAAATATCAAAAGAATTGGCTAATATTGCAGCCATCGTCACATTATCGGTACCTTCTATTGAACAAAGAGAAATACCGATAGCGATCAGTGAGGTGATCCGAGAAAAGGATTGAAGGCAGCCCATTATGGAATACTTGAAAAATCCTGATTCAAGAGATCAAAAGCTGAGGAGACAAGCCCAGAAGTACGTAATATTGGGAGAAGAGTTATACCGAAAATCTTCAGATGGGCTATTATTAAGATGTCTTGATAAGGACAATGCGAAACTGGTTATGGCAGAAGCTCATGAAGGCATATGTGGAGCACATCAAGCTGGAATTAAGATGAGATGGCTTCTAAAAAGGTACGGATATTTCTGGCCAACAATGATGCAGAATTGCATTGAATATGCCAAAGCATGCATTTCATGTCAAAAACATGGACCGTTGCAACATGCACCTACTGTAGAGCTTCATTCCATTGTAAAGCCATGGCCATTTCGAGGATGGGCAATGGATATAATAAGTAAGATTTATCCACCCTCTTCTCATAAGCATAGTTTCATTTTGCTGGCTACGGATTACTTTACGAAATGGGTGGAAGCGATTCCATACAAGAGCATTAGTCAGAAGACGGTGATCAAATTTATTGAAGAAAACATAATTCACCGATTTGGCTTACCGGAATCAATCACTGCGGATCAAGGGACAGTGTTTACTGGAAATGAAGTTATGGAATTTGTGCAATCAAGAGGAATTAAGATGCTGCATTCTACACCATATTATCCTCAAGCAAATGGACAAGCTGAAGTTACTAATAAAGTTGTGATTGGATTGATTAAAAAGCATTTGGAAGAAAATCCAAGAGAATGGGACAACTTGCTATCGGTAGTGTTGTGGGCATACCGAACATCACGAAGATCAAGTACAGGCGTCAGTCCATATATGCTGACCTATGGACAAGAGGCAGTTCTACCGATGGAGATAACCGTTCAATCATTACGAGTCCAATTGCAAAGTGAAATGTTGCCAGAAGATTACAGAGATTGGATGTATATAAATTTGGATGAAGTAGATGAAGTCAGGGCAGTTGCTTTGGATCAGTTGATTGCACAAAAGAAAAGAGTAGCCAGAGCTTTTAACAAGAAGGTTAGGGTCAAGCAATTTGCTGTCGGGGACTTAGTATGGAAAGCAATCTTGCCATTTAATCTCAAAGATATAGAATTCGGTAAGTAGTCATCAAACTAGGAAGGCCCATATCTAGTTACCGAAATGTTCAGTGGAAATGCGTACAGATTGATGGATATCAATGAAAAAGAACTATCTCATTCTATAAATGGGAAATTCTTGAAGAAATATTATCCATCAATCTGGGAAACACAAGGAGATTAATTCATTCATCAAAAGCGAAAGTACATTCTGATCTTGGTTACAAAGGTCTTCAGATCTTTAACCAGTTTGAGGTTCTGAGCTACAAGTTTGGAATGTAATTCAAGATCATGGCGGAGTTCGAATTGCTGCTCTTTGAGATGTTCTGTGCAACGAGAATGGAAGCGGACAGCTTCAAGTTTCTCCCAAGTTTCCTGTAACAATGGTCTATACTTGTCTGAAGAAACTTCGACCATGGACTTGACACGAGAGATTTCGTCTTTAATTATCCTGCGTTCGGCACTGTTATGACTGGAAAAGAAATTGAAAAGTCGACGTGTCGTCTCAGCATCTTCTTTGGCATGGAGGCAAGAGTCTTGAACTTGAGCATATGCTTCCTTGGAATTGCACAATCGGGAGAATTCTTCCACGATTTGGAGCTTAAGAGTCTCAGCTTCAACAATGATAGGCTCAAGGCTCCAAACCTCCTTCACATTGCGCTCAAACTCATCGAAGCTGGCAGGGAATAAAGAGCACAGTTCCCATACTAAGTCCAAGAGATCAGACTCAGCAGTTAAAAATACCTTGGACCTGAAAGTGTCCGTCAGTTCGGTAACTTCTAACCTATGCTTATAATTCAGTAATAAAGCATGATGTCCCTGGGATAGTAGTTCATGTAGCCGTTTCCATAAGGATCGATCATCTGTAGGCAATTGGATAAAAAGTTGTTCATGGTTAAAAGAAATGAAGAACAGTTTTCAAAGCTGGGATCAGGATGCATTTAGCAAAAAGTTTACCTTCATGTTGGCCGTTACGATGTCTATATGATCGAGGCCAAAGAGGCAACTGAGATGAAGAACCATGTGAAGACATCATGAGCAAGATTGCAAATGTTCAGGATGAATTGTGCAATTTGGGCAGTTATAAATAGAAAGGACATAGAGCAGATCATGGGTAGTGGCATGCCAGAGCTTTTTTCGGATAATTGGAAGAACATGGCCCATAAGTGGAGGAAGACGGTTACCAGAATTGCCGCCAAAAATATTCTCTTGCAAGAGAAAGTATGCAAAAGTCATTGAGGATTATCGGGAAGCCTTATTATTGAAATCTTTGTTAATCACTGAGGATTATCGGGAAGCCTTATCATCGGAATCTTTGTTGATCATCGAGGATTATCGAGAAGCCTTATCATCGGGATCTTTGTTAGTCATCGAGGATTATCGGGATCTTTGTTAGTTATTGAAGATTATCGGGATCTCTGTTAATCGTTGAAGATTATAGAAGAGCAAATGTTAGAATTCGGCAAATGAAGCAAAAGAACATTTGAGTCAGAAAGAACAAGATTTTTCATTTCCATTTCCTCAACAAAGTCTTGGCTTCATTTACAAAAGAACGGAGCTCAAATTCTAAATTAAGATTTTGTTCCATGAGCTCCGTCCTCTGCTTCTCACAAGTTTTGACCGACCCACAGGCGGAATCATATTCTTTCCTCAACTCCCGACACTTCTCCATCTTTCTTCTAACTGATGGGCAAAGATGACGCATGTTCGCTTCTTGCTCCATCATTTGGACCTCTACCATCTTCAATTCTTTCTCAAGCTCTGCTCTTCTTTCTGCTAAGCGGTGAAGTTTGCTCTCTTCGGCTTTATAACTGTCATAGAACAAGCGGGTATCTGCACATTTGTGGGTTAGTTCATCTCGAATGGCTTGACCTCACTGTTCTCCGAAGAGAAGATGTGGAAGATGATAGGTGTTGATCCTGATGGTGTCCACAGCATCCACAAAACCTACGGCGAAGATATCACTTTTGTCCTGGAAGTCTTGGGAAAGCGTAAAGGAAGGATTACCAGAGCATACTTCCTGAAAGAGAGTTCTTGCTCGTCTCTCTCTGTCAGAGTCAGTAATCAACTTCCCATAGCCAGACTCTAATAAGTTAAGAAGTTCGGTCCATTTAGCCTTGGCCACTTCCTTAGAAACTTCAGAAAATGATGCCGGGTCTATAGATTCTGGTGGACAATCAGCAGTGGAGGAGCCAGGAAGATCTGTGAGCAGTATACTTTCCACTTCAGCTTTTTCTTCAGTAGATAAGAGAGTTATCTCAGCTGCGGCAAAAGGAGCTTGTGAAGAAGATGAGCTTGCCATAAACATTCCTTGAAGAGGCAGAGTGATAGACGAAGGCTGAACAAGCGGCAGAGGTACATTGGTTGATGGGCCTTCAAGAAATTCCCCATCAGGAATCAGGATTCTTTTTTATGCAGATGAAGGCTCATCAGTACCTGTAAACACAGCTATGAGTGTTAAAACAACAGTATAAGGAGCATTCACCATTCGGTAAAGTGAAGACAATACTTACCGATAGAAGTTGGAGATTTTCTAATCTGAGGAGAAGATGGGTCATCAGCTTGTTCCTTTTCCTTAAATTTTGGAGTCTGGGTTTGCATTGATGCGATAAGAAGTTCCGTCGAAGAAGCCGGAGGCACCAGGACAGGGTCAAGGATTGTTATATCATCATCAGGAGCATTGGCAGAGGGGGAAGAAAGCGAAGCCGCTTTCGATCGGTATATCTTGAGAGTCTTCCCTGAGTTATATTTAAAAGAAGAAAAGCACAGATCAGTATTGGCAAGTATGCTCATGCTTGGTAAAAAAAAAATCATCAAAGTTACCTTTTGGTGCATGCGGTTTTATCATGGCACGAAGTGTGGGACTGACAGGTGGACTCCTCGGTGAAGAACTTTCAGGAGATGACAAATATCGACTGGTAGACCTTTCTGTTGCAGGCTTCTTTGGCGCCTGTTCTGGAGCAGGCAGTTCTAAGATTTTTCTCTTTTTTCCTGCTGTGAACAAAGAGCAGTTAGACACAAACAAATACCGAATGAAGACACACATTGAAAGAAGGAGAGCAAACTGACCTTTAGCATGCTTTGCCGGTTTAGCAGGAAGAATGTCTTCATCTCCGGTTGATTGGGGGAGTGCAAGAGTAGCCGTCTCCTTTATTTTCAAAAGGATCATGTCCAACGGCTCTGAGAATACAGACTTCCAATAATTCTTCCACCAGAAGTTGAAGTCTTCTGAAGAACGATCAGCATCTGGAATGAACTCGGTAATACGGAACAATCGGTAAATGTCCCGAATCAGCTTGTTCAATTCAATGAAGTTTTGACTGTCGCCTTGCTTACAGAATACTTTATTGATGGAAGAAATGGAAAAAGTGTAGAGAGCCGGGACAGGAATCCCTTGAATCAACCCAAATTATCTAGCACAATATTGGGGGGAGTAGATTTCGAAGCCAGCGACGAATCTACCCTTTATTGAAAACCTAACAGGAAGGTCAATAGAGGTTAGAACGACTTGCCAAAAATCACTCTTATTCTTCTGAAAGGAAGGAAGATATGATTTGAATTCGGGAATGAGAAAAGGAGAAAAGGAGAATTGTTTCCCTTTGATTGAAAAAATTTGGGAAACAAAGAACCGAAAATAAGATAATTGCCCCTCTGGAAAAGGAATCAACTCTCGGCTTAAGGCTCGACAGACAGGATGATTCGGGATAGAAACCGAAGGGGGTTGCGAGACATGGTCTTTGGAAAACCAAAAAGGAAAATAAAAAGCTGGCCAGGCTTGGAGAATCCAGAGTGGACCACCATAGACTCTACCTATTTCATCCGAAGTGATGGAAGAAGCCGAATGGGCTAAGCCTCGGTACAATAAGGATAAAATGGTTTTTCCTAAAGAAAGGAGAGTTCCCGAAGCTAAGGCAGAAGCTATAGCTACGAAGTCCTTTGAAACTCTCACAATAGGGTGGCAAAAAAGGAATTTACAGAGCCAGTACGGGAGAAAAGCGGTGTGTTCCTCGTCGGTAACTTCACCTTCTTTCCTAAAAAACTTACCGATAAAAGCCCCATAAGCTAGCTCGGAATCAGACAACTTACCGAGTCATGGGTAAGAATTCGAAGACAGAGTAGATGGGTCTGTACCTAAATGACTAAGACCGGTCAGGCAATGGATGTCGAGCAAAGTTACCGACATCGGGGAAAAAGGGAAGAAGAAGCAGTTGGTAGAAGTTGACCAAAAACAGAATAGGGCACTGATTAGCCCATGATTCAGACGATAGTCAAAACAACAAAGGCGCAAAGTATTATGAATCGAAAGTCCATCCCAAAGAGAGCCCTTGGAAGGACGAAGTCGAAGATACCATTGGTAAAAATTTGGCTCAAAATCAGAAAAAACCCTAAGACGAGAAGGACGGGAGTGCCAGTTGTAAGCTAGAACGGAAGAATGGTGGATTGGAAGTACCTCAGTTTGATGACGAGGGAAGAAATCAGAGAGAATTGCAGGAATCGAAAACTGATTGTAAACAGCTGGGCCAAGGATGTAAGAATCCTCGAAATCATTCTGCACCGAGAAAAAATGCCGGTCATCGTTGAAATCTTGAGAGTCTCTGAAATTATAATAGCACTTTAGGGCATTTGAGGCAAGAAAGGAGGAAGCTTGAGCCTTGGGAGCCATGGTGTCTGATCAAGTACAGGAAAAGGGCACGAAGGAGCGAAGAAGCGAAAGAGCAAGAGAATAACGAAAGAGATGACTTGTTGGAGAAGCAAGTTTGAATGCGAGAGATCAGATTGTGTGGGGGCATCTGATATATATATTGAGTTGATACGAGGAGAAGCTGAAAAGGCAAGCGCGCGAAACGAGACGGCAAAATGGCGCTGGAAGCAAAAAGTAAGTGTCTTGTCATTTTTGGCATTATTCTTTTAATTCTTTTAAAGGGGGTATCTGTTGACACCAAATAATAAAGAGTTACCGAATGGACTTTAGTATTACAGTGTCTCGAAAATCGGTAAATCGGGAATAGTAAGCTACTTTGAGAAGTTCGGTAAGTTGTCTGCAACATACCGAAATGTCTAGAAGTCTAAACCCGATATTCGGGAAGTAAGAGAACAGGGCCATTGATTTTCAAAATTCGGTAAGATTCTGGACATACCGAAATTATAGAGGATCAGCAGTAAGAGGAGTATGAAGACAAAAGGAATCGCAGGATGGCCAAACTAGCCATGTCAGCAAGAAGTTACGAGCAAGAAATCCGGATAGTAGATGCGAACAGTTCACGGCAGTTGCTGGAAAAGATTCAAATTCAAAGCCATATTGACAGTTGAAGATCAAGTTTTGGCGGATAAAACGTGGGCAAATGAGAAGTTATTGAAGGCGCCAAGATTCAGAGTTCGAAAGCAAGAAAATAACCGACAAACGGTTATGGAAAGCCAAAGAATAACAAATAATCGAAAGAGAGGATAAAGAAGACAGATCAACACACATCCAAAAGAACTCAAGTTTTCTGCACTTTAACTTTCCTGTACTCTCCTTTCCAGCATTTAGAGTTTCTGCAATTCTAGTTTAGTTTCAAGCTTTCTACTGCTTTCATAGGAGTATTGTAACGTAGCCTGAACCCTTGTTGATCTCAAATCCACATTCGATCCACTGATTTACTACCCATTTCACTTCCATTTGTGTTACTCCGTGTTCTCACTAAAATTTCCTTTCGAGAGTTGAGCCGCAGAACCCCTTTTAATAAAAATCGAAGACTGAATTTCGGTGAAAGATATTCCTTGTTGCAAAAACGAGCGAACAAAATCCAAACAATTAAAGGGCACGCCCAATCTAAACAAATCAAGATCCTCCAAACGAGCCGGGTTTTGTATACGAGCTCAAACTTGAGACATTAATCTAACAGTTTACAACCTACAAGGTACTTCAAAGTACCACATGCCCAAGCCGAACTCACCACTCTCGTCCATCATCAATCCCCATTTTTCCTCAATGATGCGCCCATCAATTTCCACTAATCCAAGCTCAAGGACGCTTATTAACAATTACAGCAAACCAAAGCACCCGAGCACTTCCCACGGCGAAATCGAACCATCACATCCACGGTAACCTCATTTCGCGATTCAATCTAGGCGATCCAACTATAGCTCTTACATACCCACTACTTAAGGATGTTGTCTAAGCTAAATATAACAACATGCAACAAGAATCAGCACTATACACGCTGAAACTAACAATTCAAGGGTTAGACGGATTAGTGGTTTACTCGACTTGATTTCTTGCACGAAAACCACTCCAAAGCTAAGCTTGTCCTCGCCTCTTTGCACACGACCTAGAGCTCGAGAGATTTGGAGGAAACGGCGTTGACGAGAGGAAGAGAAAGAGAAAGAGAGGGAGGGCGTCGGGTTGAATGGCGGTGAGGTACGGCCGAGAGGAAAAGAGAGAGAGTTTGTGGGTTGCAACAATTGAGAGAAGAGAGAGAAAATGGCTTTTATAGTGAGTGGGTGGCTTGGTGCATACTTGCCAAGTGTCAAGCATGCATGGCCCCGCATGTATTTCGGCAACCATGTGTCATTCCTCCTAATTTGCTCTAATTTTTCACAGAATTGAGCTCCATCGCGACTAAAACTATGCACGATCAGTCCCAACTTTTCGATAAGGACTTATTGTGTTACTTATTTAGGGCGCGCATGGCAACACTTCTGCTTCAGAGAAGTTGATTTTTCTTCTTCTACTCAGAAGTAGAAATTGATTTTTCAATTTCTGCTCTAGAAGTTGATTTATAATTAGAGAAATTCGTCTAGTAACGGTTGAAAATTTCTAATTCTTAAACATTATTAACACAAAATCTTTTATGAAAAATTAGTCTGGGTGCCGAAAAATTTCTACTTCATTTTTAAAATTTTTAAATTTATTTAAAATATAATTTTTATTATTAATAAATATTGTTTACTTTATAAAAATAAAAAATTATTATTTATTTTTAATCTGGCGGCCGGAGATGGCGACTCGGCAGAAGTCGGAGATAGATTGCGGTGACGGGGGGCGACGGTTGGCGGCGGTCGCGGCCGGAGGAAGTCGGTAGCTGCGGTGGTCGGTGGTTAGCAGCGGCTGGCGGAGGTCGGCGGTTGGCGGGAGTGACAATGGTTATAGGCGGCAATGGGTGGAGGTTGGCAGTAGGCGATGGTGGGCGGCGGGAAGTGGTCGGCAGGTGGTGGCTATCGCAAGGGGCGGCCGACGAAGGACTACGGTGGGCGGCGGCGGGCGATGGTCAACCGTGGTCGCGGGCGGTGACGGGCGGCTGCCGGCAGTGGTCGGCGGTGGGGGGCGGTGGGTAGCAGTGGTCGCGAGCAGCGATGGTCAGCAATGGGTGGTGGCGGAGGTTAGCAGAGGCAGGCGTGGTTGAAAAAAGGGTGGGGGCGTAATGAAAAGAGGGTGATGAAAGAAGTACTTCTTGAGTTTTTTTTTTCCAAGAAGTACTCTTGAGTTGAGAAGCAATTTTTTTTTAACTTCTCAAATTGGGGAAAAAAATAACTTCAGAAATCAAAATTCACTTTAGAAGTAAAAAATTTTACCAAATGAATTTCTGCTTCAAAAATTACATTACAAAACGGATTTGTGCTCCAGAAGCACTTCTAGAGCAGAAATCCACTTTCGAAAGTGTTACCATGCGCACCCTTAGAGTCTCTAATGTCACGCCTCGACTCTCGAGCACGCGACAACCCTACCAAATCACCTCTGGTCATAAAGGTTAACGTCCCAGGCACGCTAACGACCTATCGAAATATAATGCGCATGCGGAAACGTGCTAAACTCCCGGACAAAAACATAAACAGGGATAGCAAAGCAGGAAAAATACCAGCGATCAATCAGCCAAAGAACATTTCCATTAAAACACCAAAAGTAGATGATCGCTAACCCTATAGAGCTATACAGAGATAAATACAACCCCATTCTTCGGGGCGGCTCTCTAAGACCAATCAAAAGGGTATATGGGTCGGGAAGGGTTAACTTCTCATCTACTCCAAAAGAGGGGCTACATCACCCTCGTCCTCAACTTCATCTTGGACTTGAAAAAGGGGTTAACCACGACGGGGTGAGAAATAAATCTCAGTGAGCTAGCGCCTAAGCCCGGCTAGGGCGTTGACTCGCTCAGGCGACCTACACACAGTACAATACAATAGTATAACGCCAATCACATGCAAGCTTACCACGCCTTGGATTACACATATGCAAGACTCGACTTGACATGACAGTCAACCAATCAAGGCAACAACCAGAACACCACAATAGCTTGCAAGTATAAATCCCCACACGTATTCCGGTTATTAACGGCCACAAGGCCCGGCGCACACGACTGGTGTGGCTCAACACTACGACTGGCAGTGTCTACTGGCATGACCAGGCATCGTCCCTTACTTTCGGCGACGGCGTCCAATAGTCCGTAAGATTCGTACGACTGGCACGACACGGAACTACCAGGAATCCCTGTAGGGGCTTCGATCCATCCATACTGCGACCGGCGTCCGATAAATCGTGTGGCTTCGTACGACTAGCACGGCACGAATTTACCAGGAAAAACCGTGCGACTGGCACGGACCGTACGACTGGCACGGATTTATCTTATCATATGACCACACAAGCAGATCATCCAATCAATCGATTCTTATCTTGGCATTTAGTCAAATGCTCACACGATCATGCTTAAAGACTCGGCCGCTGGCCATTTTTATGCTTAGATATGCAATTTAACTTCACACGTGGTCACATGAATATGCACATTACCCACCAGACTTTGCATCTAAGTACGGGTGATCAATCCTCACACAATCAAACACAAACCATTCAGAGCATTCAGCAGTCAGGCATTGATCACCACGTCAAACAGTCGACAATAATTATAACAACGCACACGATTAATTGAACTAACCACCGATGGCTACTCCGCCTACCAACCAACCAATCAAACAATTTATCGTTCACTCGGCTCTAGCTAATCGCTCGCTCGCGATTAAATAATTGCAGTCAATCCATCAATCTAATCACCAATTAGCCACAGACAACCTAGCTAACCAGTTTAATTTGTTTAATTGCGGTCATTTAACTTAAACCCAGTCTCTAGCTAAACCGACCACAATTAATCTACTTGAACGCCTAATTAAACTAATTAAGCTAATCCCGAACGCAATTAGCGACCTAACCGAGAGTTAGGGGCTAACTCACTTCTAAACCGCTCGGCGACGACGGCGGCAGCGAGCTCCGGCGAGCGGCGGCGGCTCCGGCGAGCGACGGCGGCCGGCAGCGGCACACGAGCACGACGACGACGAAGCAGCGGCTGATCGCTGCGGCACAAGGCGAACGGCGGCACGACGGGTCTCGGTTAGCACTGTTCACGGGCTGAGGGTGGGTGGTACGGGTTGAACGGCGGCAGCGGGGCGGCGAAGACAACAGCTCTGGCGGCCGGCTGGAGGGGGGCAGCGAACAGAGAAGGGTGGTGGATCGACGGGTCGAGGAGCTCGGGTCGGTGAGGCGAGGCCGGCGCGACGAGGGACGGTGGGGCTGCAGCTGGACGACGGAGGGTCGGGTTGGCAGCGGCACGGCAGCTCGCAGCGGCGGATGGCGAGCAACTGGACGTCGGGCTTCTCGGTCGGAGGGGCTAAGGGTCGCGGTTTCAGGGGGGGTCGCGCGACTCACGGGGCTCGGGCTGGCGCTCGCTGGTCGGGGTCGCGACTGAGGGGCGACTGGCGCGAAGCAGCCGCTGGGCTCGGCGACGGCGGAGGAAGGTGGCGGTGGCTGGTGGCGTCGCGGGTTGAGGAGGAGGAGGCGCAGATCCGCGAGCCTCGACTGCTCACGAGTTGGCTCGGGAGTGGCTCGCGGGGCGACGACGGCTGGGCGGGCGACGACTGGAGGGTGGCTGGAGCGGAGTGGTGCGGCGACGGAGGAGGGCGGCGTGGCGGCTGGGCGGTGCTCGGCAGGCGCGGTGAGGAGGAGGAAGAGGAGGTCGGGTAGCTGGGGGGAAGCAGAGGAGAGAGGGAAGGGAAGGAGAGAGAGAAGATGGGAAGAGAGAGAAGAAGGTGACGTGAGAGATGGGAGGTGGGCTGGTGGGCACGACAGCCAAGGGGGGAAAAGAGAAAAAGAAAGAGAGAGAGAGAGAGAGAACAAAAAGGAAGAGCGAGGGAGTAAATGGGTAGGGTCCACCGGGGGGAAAATTTGAATTATTTTGACTTCGGGCACAAAGGGTTTCAGGCGCGAAGGGTCTCTGACCGGCGCTTCGGGATTTATTAAATCCATCTTCAGATTAAAATAAATCGCGTCCAATAATTGTCCCTTAGACCACAAAAATTTCAACTTTATTTATTTTATGGACCTTAAAATTTCGGGACGTCACATCTAAAGTATACTTTCTCATTAATCGCCATCCAAAGTCCACATTTTGTGCTGTAATCCATCTGGTGGAACTCGAGTTGTTACATGAGCACACACCGAGATCTCCATTTGTTACTACAGTTTTGCCTTTCGGTGGTGCGCACCTAGATTTTGCGTCCCCAACACCATCACCGAGCAGATTAAAAGGTTAAACGAGCACAAATTTGACACTTGTAAGAGCGAAACTGTCGCGAAGCTCCTCTGATCTCCTTTGAAACTGAATTTGTTCACCGACGAATCCCGAGAAAAGTGAAACCCCGAAAACATACCCTCAGAAAACCCCAAATCTAACCTAGATCAGGATAGAAATCTCCCCAAAAAAAAGATAGAGAAAAGCTTTTTGATCTAGACTAAATCGGAAGATAAAAACCCCCAAACGGGAGGAAAGCAAGAAAAAGAAAATAGAAAATCAAAATAGCTTAAGAAAAGGTAGAGGGGAGAGAGAGATCTAGCTCTAACCCTTCCCTCTATGGAGGTTGAAGAAGAAAGTGTGTAAAGAAGAGAGAGATGAGAGAAAAAAAGTTAGGGCCGGCTGTCTATGAAATGATACAGTTATTTTTTTTTTGTCAAATATGAAAAGATAGAGTTGAAAAGGAGTAATTCTTATGTACTTTGATGGAAGGCATCTATTGAAAAACTTGTTGATAGCCGTAAAAGAATATGATCCTCTCTCCATCTATAACGATGTAAGGTTGTATCTATCCTCCATTAGATAAAACAATGTAACAGAAAAGTGGGTTAAGGGAGTGAAATTAAAGTTCTTCATTGTCTCCCATTTTCGCAGCAATCGTCTTTGGAATTATTACTATGGGTTAAGGTACGACTTCATTTTTCTTGTCGTGAAAATCATGAAGATCAAAGATTTGTTGATATTGAATTTATGCATAAAAGATTTACGTTAAATTTCTAACAAAGAGGACAAAAAAGTGTGATTTAATATGAGACAGGTCGAAGACGGCAATTCATTGGCCTTACTTCGATAGTAGCCTACGATGATGTGTTTTTTTGTGAGTAGTATCTTTGTTATATTGCTAATAGCTGCTATTCTTAAAGACAAATATACATGTAGCGCTAACTATTATTTATCTCATCAAAATAACAGGTTTGGTCTTAAATCGTATGAATACACTCTAGTTGCTCGTTCCAAATTACCTTTATTCAAAGTAGTTTGCTTAAAACGTTAATATCACGAAAAATCTCAAATCGGTACACATGTGACAAGTTTACTCCAAACTATTTTTTTTATCATAAAAAATCTCAAATCGGTACACTTGTGATAAATTTATCATAATTTTTTTTTACCACAACAAATTCCAAACTTGTACACATGTTACAAATTTACTTCAAATTATTTTTTTTATCACCAAAAATTCCAAACTGATGCACCTGTGTTAAATTTACCCAAACTAATTTTTTTGACCATCAAAAACTCCAAACTAATACACATGTGACAAATTTACCCTCTATTAGTTTTGGTTAAATTAGATTAATACTATGAAAAACACTAAACTTATACATCTATAACAAACAGAGGGTAAAAACACAAGTGTACCAGTTTATGGTAAATTTGTCACACGTGTACCAGTTTGAAATTTTTTGTGGTCAAAAAAATAATTTAAGGTAAATTTGTCACATGTGCACCAGTTTAGGATTTATTGTGGTCAAAAAAATAGTTTGGGATAAATTTGTTATAGGTAGACTAGTTTGGAGTTTTCGTGGTATTAATCCTTATTTAAACATATATATTTCTACGGAGTATTAATGCTCTTTTTAGACGACATTTACTTTTTTTTTATGTTACTTGTATTTCTTTTTATTCATCCCATCCCGAAACAAAAGTGCCAACACCGATTCACATCATTACTCTAATTATACCTTAATTTAATCATGTAAACAGATATTACATTGTTAGTATGTTCACGAATAGATAATTTTATCTTCAGATCAATATGATGCAACAAAATAAACAGTTCTGATGAGATTGATATGATTTTTCTTTAATTGTCAGTAAACAACACCAGAAGTTACCCACCGGCAGGTGGCCTAATTGGTAAGAACACTGTGACCTCTTGGTCACATGTTCGAACCGTGGCGTTCGCGCCAGGGCTAGGTGGCGTTCGCGCTAACACCTGTGTCGCCGGCCGCGCGGAACCTCGGTGATCAACAAAAAAAAAAAACGACACCAGAAGTTTTATGACGATACTATCATCGATCCAATCCTTGATGCATGCAGGCTGCTCCTTAAAGCCTTAAACTACATGAACGTCGGTTTTCCTATGTGGAATGACTAGCACTGAAGTGGATATTTTTTAATATTAATTTAATATTTTTAAAAATTAATATTAAAAAATATCCATGTTAGCGCCAACCGTGCCACGTAAGACAATAAACATCCACGTTAGCAATTTTCGGTGGAAATTGATCGGATTGACTCAATTGGCACAAATGCAAAAAGTCTTACGACTAAATTGGCACAAATGCAAAAGGTTTAGGATTGAATTGGCATCAATAAAAGGTTTAAGATTAATTGGTATCAATTCAAAAATTTTAAGACTTAATTGACATAAAAAAAAGATTTAAAATTGAATTGACATCAATTCAATATATTTAAGACTTTTTGTTTTTTTACACTTTTCCCCCAATTCTTTTGTGAAGAAATAAATCCCCAAATTCCTTTTCATCACCCATCGCCTGTCCTTTCTTTCTAACTTCTGTCGCTTCTTCTTCCTCACACATATCTAATTCTCTCTCTCTCTCTCTCTTGCTAAACACCTTCTGGCTTCTGCTCCAGCTCTGTGTAGTCTCTCTCCTTCCTCTGCTGTCGTACGGAGAAGACGTGCAGGCGAGACATTGCAGCCGAGAGGCGGTTGAACTCTTAATTTTTCTGAGTAATTTGGTATTTCTTTTACTGTCGAAGGTATGTATTAGAATTTTACGTAATGAACTCTCAATTCACTTTTACATACCAATGTTAATTTGCCTTGCTTATCAACATTCGAGCTTGATCAAATTCTCAGACGAGACGATATTTGCCACGTGATAATTGGAAGAAATTGGACCTCGACGCTTTCTTCTCCCTTCAGCAGAGGTGCTCGGACTTCGCCCCTTTTCTTGTATCGACCATCGATTGAGAACGCCACATTCGTTGATCCAAGAAGATCTGTAGAAATTGCCTTCTGGTTCGCAAATCGCAAGCTAACCAAGCCCTTTTCTTAACCCGGCTTTCCTTTCCAATCAGTTTCTTCCATCTCTTCTTTTGCCCTCTTCTTCATTTCCTTTTAACAACAGGATCGTCTGAGAACGCCACATCCGGCGATCCGTGATCTGGAACGCCCCCAATTCCCGGCTGACTAGATATTCTGGTAACCCTGGGCTATATTCTTGCTTTCCAAATCTCTTGACAACTTCTGCATTGACTTTTTAGGATCACCTACTGGAGGAAAAGGGTGCAGATGGGCACTTTTGATGGATTGCCCATTTCTCGGGATAAAGAAGTGAGTATATCTTCGCTTCCTCACTCTTGTAAAACAGCACACGTGCACTCTCTGAGGTCTTTCTTTCTTCTTTTCCTGACGTCTGCGGTGGGGTGGGGTTGAAGATGGAGTGTGCAGCTATAAGAATTAAGAAGGGTGAGAAAATTTCGGGGACTTTTCTAAGATAAACATCGGCATCCTTCTATCCTATGATAATTCATGGGTTGGCGGGTTTTCCCCAATTCTGCCCATGCCCTGTTGGGATATCCACCGATCCAAATAAAATTCACCTAGTTTGCCCAAGTGGGACTCCCTTCTCGTGTAATTCCTTCCATTTTGTAGAACGGACTGCTATGTCCATGATCAGGTCTACAATGTACTTCTACTATGATTTATGATGTGAAAAGGAATCAACTAAGTGGAAGTGCTTTTGTCAACTACCTTATGTATCCCCTCCTTTGTTCTGGTTTTTGGACGGATTGTGAAGAAGCATCTTTCACAAGTGGAATTGGGATGCTATGTTGGATGTTTGGACACTCTAAGGAAAAACAGGATTGGAAATGGGTCTACTGAAAAAGAAGTTGCTGAGGCCACCGTGTGAGGAAATCAAGGATAATAAGAGATAATCCTGCTTAGGTGGTTTTGGCACGCAATGGTGGCCATTAGACGTTCTAGTGAGCAAACGGGACATTATGGCCAGAATGCAGGTCGTTCAATGGAGAAGAGGAAGACCTAATGAGAAATCTCATTCAATCACTAGTAGGGGCAGATGTGATGGATTGTGGCTTGTTTTATACAGATGTAGAAAACACTAGTCTTAAAGATTAACAAGATGGGAGTGCCATCAGTTTAGCTTTATTGTGGATAGTTAAATCGTGGTCCGAACATTGCATCCTTTGCGAATGCGTATTTCTGAGATTCGAGTGTTCCCTTTAGTAAATTGCGAGACACTGAAAGTCTGGTGATTGGTATTTATTGTATACCAGAAAATAGGATAAATGGTGACAAAAGGAAAGAAACATGGCTATGTCGTTTCGGCATATCAAGGGCAATTTAGAGATGCACTGACCAACCAGAGTGTCTCCACAGTGATGTTTCAAAGGGTTGGGCTTATCGAATGCACTAAACTAGGATCCTATCCAGAAGGATGGTGGTGTAAGTGAATTTTGTGAACGACCAATTCATGGAACATTGCCTTCATTTGGGAAAGAGATAAAATATTACATGTGGGAATTTTAGTGCAAAAGCTTGAACGATAGAGTACTGCGATGAGATTCGCATCAAGCTCATGGAATATCCATATCTTGTCATGCTGGTCATTCTTCCCACCATTATGGGCATATAAGAATAAGCATAAAGATGCACGACTGAGTTTAGACCATTGAGTGGCCAGAGAACTAAACACAAGAAGGTTTATCAAAGCTAATGAAGAATGCTTTAGTAATCTATTCCTTTGGGAGGATAAATTATTAAAGGCCTATTTAGGTGCATTCATTTTAGTCAATAGGCCACATTAGAATTTTCTGCCAAAATGAAAATAACATTCTAACTTGGAGTGAGTCTAAGTCCACATCTAGGTACACTTATTCATAGATTCTTATTATTTAGTGTAACAAGGTCACGGGTTTAATATTTGAAGTAATATGAAATAACCAAGAATCTAGTAGTCATTTTGTTTAAATATTTTCAAGTACGCAACCACCACTGGAATAGTATTTGCTGGATAAATAAATTCTCTGAGGATAATGCCCATTTGGCAGTCTATTGCATGTGCTAGTGTATATTTTCTGCATTTTATATCTTAATAACAAAGGTTGTTTCATCACTATTGCTGGAGCTTGCCATCTGCTAATCTTATCTTTCTGCATGTAATTGCAGTACTTGAGGGAAGAGCTTTCAGAGATAGGTGAAAGTTGGGCCGCTGCACGTTTTGACTCCTTGCCACATGTTGTTGAAATATTGACATCAATAGATCGTGAGGCTAAAATTAAAACTCTGAAGGAGAAAAGTGATGTTATTGAGGACGTCGTCGATGAAGTTGTGCATGCATATCATAGTGGTTTCAACAAAGCAATTCAGAATTATTCACAGGTTTCTTGATGATGCTTCTCCTTAGACCTAATAATTCATAATGGAAACAGTGGTTTTTGCATTTTCTGCTGTTTCAATTCAAATTTTCTTTTCATAAAATCGAATGACTTTCTATCCTCTAAGCTTTTACGGACAAAGGAAGGACAGTTACGATTATTATATTTCAAGCAATGTTTGTCATTAAGCTTTGGCTTATTACTGTTAGTTGTCCATGTAGGATTTGTAGATCTAGATAATATATTCTCAGTTCCATCTTGCAATGTCTTTAACTTAGAATCGTATACGAGATATATTCTGTTGATTTTTGGGATGAAGGAACCATTGATACTGGATTTGTATATTTGGACCTAAGAGTGTTGTCATTCACAAGTTCTCAAATGGGAAAGAAGGTCTATTGAGCATCCTTCATAGATTGAATGACAAGTGCAAATGATACACATATATCTCAATTATTTAGTGCTAAATTGCTGGCTTTGCATTTCTTTAGACATTTTCAATATCGATAGTTGCTTCCATCCTCCCTCCAACAATTTTTTTGGCTTACTTGGAGTCACAGATTTGAGGAGTTTTAGAATCTAGACTCCTTTTTTTTTTTTTTGGTGAAGGATAGATGGATGCCCCTCTTGAGTTTTAAGTCACTGAAAATCATTCTTCGATGTGGCCAGTTTGTTGCACTTTCTGGACTATCTCATCGGGGGAGGTACCCTTGGTACCTTATGTAAAAATTTTCGTTTTGCTTTCAGGAAAGGGACAGGGAAAAAAAAAATGAAAGAATCTTTGCAACATTGTTTCTAATGTGATCCTCCAATAATTACTTCCTTCTAAGTGACGAAGTGGCTGAATGTGGTAGTATCTTCAGTACATAGTTTTTCCACTGTTACTGCTTTTATATTGGCAGCAAGTAGTTTGTACTGCATTCCTCTCTCTCTCTCTCTCTCTCTCTCATTTTTGTGATCTGACTTCTGAGTATCTGTTTTGGGATATCAAGAGTATAAATGCCTTCTTTCTGCAGCCTTTTAAACTGCTATTTGTGCTTCAGATTCTGCGATTATTCAGTGAGTCAGCAGAAAGTATTGCTGTGCTAAAGGTTGATCTGGCTGAGGCAAAGAAGCGACTTGGTGCCCGCAGTAAGCAGTTGCATCAGTTGTGGTATCGGTCGGTTACACTACGTCACATTATTTCTCTGTTAGACCAAATCGAGAATATTGCTAAGGTTTGTGTAGCTTGCTTACCCTCTTCAATGCAAAATTTTAATCTAGAGATTAAGACATACATGGCATCCTGCCTCCTTATATACATTACGCCACTGAGAGATGCCACTTTAACCATTGTGGAAATTCATCATCTGCCTTTGAAAATGTGGCCCAGGTTCCTGGTAGAATTGAGAAGCTGACACTCGAAAAGCAATTTTATGCTGCAGTTCAGTTGCATGTCCAATCTATGTTGATGCTGGAGAGAGAGGGTCTTCAGACGGTAAGACTAAGAAAAATTCCGTTTTTGTCCTGCAATGTGAAAGCATCATCTTATGGGAAATGCCGCGTAGACTTGTTCCTTCTGCTCATTTTGCTCTTGGTAATAGGTGTCAACAAAACGAGAATATGCATATTCTTTGAAATTAGGGACTAGCTTATAGTTGATATTCAAGGCTTAAGGTTGTATTATGGGCAATAAAGATTCAGATTGCTCTGTTCCATGTGATTGAACAAGAAATTAAATGAATCCTCTATTAAGAACTATGAAAAATCAATGAGTGATCAATCCTGATGTCCCTTTTTTCTTTGTACACCTCTAATATATGTTAAAATTCATTAGAGGCTGAACAAATTTGTCCATGGACTCAAAATATACTGGCAAGGGAGGCAAGAAAGGGGCAAAGCAGTCTTTCAAAGTTTGTCTTGAAAACCAAATGATACTAATTTAGGAGTATCAAAGCTTATAAACAAGTGAACACCTGACAACCTATAATTCCCTTTCAAGAATAGTTAAAAGTCAACTTGAAGTAGCAAATTGAGAGGTTTGTGGTGGTGAAATGGTGTCTTGATTTTTAGCCTGTTTTATGTGTGGAGGAAGCCCAAAGTGACAAGCAAGGATTTAGGTCAAGTTTGGGAGTTCAGTGGGTCAAGACTGGATGTTCGAAGGAAATTGGATTGGAGAATATAGAGAGCCTGGCTCTTGGCCAGGTTTGGCCGGGTCTTTGGCATGCGGCCAGAGTTCTTTGTGCTTTTGAGTATTGCCCGGACAAATGTGCAAACATTTGGAGGCATCCAAAGTAGAGTTTCTATGACTCAAAATATAGATTCAAAGGTTTTAGGCTTTAGAGATAAATAGAGAGGCAGTAGAAGCAGGCTTAGAAAGACTCAGTTTGCACAGCAAGCAAGTTACATACAAAAGAGTGTTTCAGAGTGAGTTTTAGTCAACTTGGGAAAATTTATTCTTTGATGATCTCTATTTGAGTGAGATTGGCCTTGGGCTAGATTCTGAGTCTGGAAAAATTGTTTGCATTCATGCTAGACTGCTGTTCAGAGTGGACAGACCATTTTTGTCCTCACCTGTTATTCTAGTGGATTCCTTTGCCTCTCCCACTGGACATTGGCACATGGCTGAACCATGTATGTTTCTGTGTCTTGTTTTGATTGATTTTATTTCTTATTTGCTCTTGGATTGCTTGCTTGCTGCTTTATCTCTTTTATGGGTGTTTTATTCATGAAATGTGGTTTTTCATAGAAGCATTTGTATGTATATAAACATTGAGCATCAACCTTAATTTGAGTCTTTGCATATCCTGATTTTGACAATAGGGGGTCGTAATTGGTTGTTACTTTTCTAAATGGACTTCCAATGCTCTTTAGCACCAATATCGCCTATCAAAGCCATCAGAAAAATAGATTTAAGTTGAAGTGTGGTTATGCAGCCCACACGATTGAACTGGTTGATTTTTCCCAGAAGATTCCCGTTGTCAGTGAGTTTTGATGAAGATGGATTGTTGTTTTATTCGCAACTCGAATAAAAGTTCTACAATCATCAAGATTCTTCTTCTTGTTGAGTTAGTAGTTTTATGTATTGCGATTTGGCCATATTGGGATCTTAATAAGTTCCCTTTCCTATTTTAAGTAGGAAACACACTTTTTCTTATTTAGAATATCTTGTTTTGAGACTTCCTAATTCAACTTGGTGTGGAAACTTTAAAATAGTTTTGGTTGAACTTGCTGTCCTACATCGCTTGATAACGGGTCCTATATACTCCTTATATTCATAAGGTATGGTCTCCCTCCACCTATCAGCTTAAGCTTTTAGGTTGGACTTTCTAACATGGTATCAGAGCCAGTGTTGTTTACATCCCTATTAGTCAAATTCTATGTGCCGCTCGTAATCCGGCTTGCACGTGAGAGGAGGTGTTGAAGTTGTTGTCCCACGTCACTTGATAATTGGTCCCATATGCTCTTTATATTCATGTGGTCTCCCTCCACCTATGAGCTTAAGCTTTTGGGTTGAACTTTCTAGCAGTTTAATGTTTATAAACGGTTGAGTCCCTTATGTTCAATAGTTCTATGAAGAATATTGAACATTAGGAAGTCTTTGCTTTTGAATCATGTGATGCAATTCTTCTCCGACATGATGTTTAAGAAATCCAAAGTGTGATGTTTTGGAAGCTTTCGGTGATGCCTTCTTGTGATTTTCTTAAAATTGTCTATTAGATCGGGCTTTCTACTTTGAGACTCATCGTTCATCGGATTGGCATTTACAGCGAAAGTTCTAGAAAACTTTGATTTACATTATTCTCTGGCAATTGTTATTGAATTGAACTCCAAGTTTGACAATATATCAAGGATACTACATGAATATACTATTGCCCTCAAGTTGCAACCCACCCATACGACTATTATTGTCCAGGTTGGTGCTCTTCAAGATGTTCGATCTGAGTTGATGAAGCTTAGAGGAGTTCTCTTCTATAAAGTTCTGGAGGACTTGCACGCACATCTTTACAACAGAGGAGAATACAGGTAGAGCTTTCTCTCCAATTTCTTTCTCTAGGTCATGCCCAAATACAGAGTTAAAATTTTTGTTAAAGCTTTACAGACTATGTTTGACAACTGGTTTCTCAATTCCCTGGAATTCATTGAGATGACGTTTGCAGCTCCTAGGTCTTCTCTACTTCATGAGTGAAGTTTTGAGTGATTGGTGCTCTTTCTTGTTTATATTATCGAACAAATCGTTCTATGCCTAAGAATGGTTGGCAGGTTGCCTTTCCAAAGCCTCTATTGTCAGTTTAAGTCAATGAGGCAATTGGAGTACCATTTTTGGGGCATCATCTGTTGCTTTTAACCTTACAAATTTTTGCAGGTCAGCTGCCTCAGACATTGATGAAAGATATGACGAGGTACCATCTACTGCGGTGATAACTGTCTCAACAAGTAACTTACAACCTGTCTCTCGGCGAACTCGGTTACTAAGAGGTGATAGCCACTTTAGCGGCCAAGGAACTGTAGATGGATCATATCAGTCAAGTTCAATTGACGGAGGGTAAGATTGGAGAATGGTTTTCAGCCAGTAATTTCTCTAGGTTCCTATATGATAGTCCTTGCTGGTTGCTGCACTCTCTCTTTTTTTTAAGTAGAACCTTTAAAACTTTTAGAAGAAATCATTGGGAATCATTCTTTCCGCTTTTCATGTCAATGCTATCTTGTTCAACGGTTGCTTGACACTTGTGGGTACCCTTTTATGGATTACGCTGCACTTTCTTCTACTCTGCTCACGCATATCATTGACAAATGTTGTTCTAGATCAGTCTACCAGCTATCTGCTTAACTGTATTTTAATCATTTTTTTAATGTTCCTGCTTTGCTGGCATGCATTTCTAGTACTGTGAAAATTGAGCAGCTGAAAAGAGAGAGTTTGGCTGTGTTTTAATCCTTGCGGAGTTGAATTTCTTCTTCAATAGTGAATATTATGTGCAGATAAAAGAGAGAAAGGAGAACAGTGATTCTCTTATTTATTTCTAGAAATTTTCTGAAGTGAAGTAATAAATGGGAGAAACGTTATGTCAGAATTTTCCTCCTGTGTTCAGCGAACTTTTGATTCAGTAGAGGTGGTATTAGTACCATAATCTAACTTATATTCTCTCTTGCAATGTGAAAATTTTCTACCTTAAAATTTCTATCGTGATTCGATAATTTCCTCACAATGGCTAGAACATTGTGAAACAATCTTCTTTCCTTCTTTTGTTGTGGTTATATCTTCCATGGGTAATAGACTTACTTTAGTTTTCTTCTTTGATTGTGTCACTATCTTCTTACAAGTACCCCCTGATTGAATCAAATAACCTTCTTTCCAGTTCGTCCTTTGATGGTTATGAAGATGAGGGTGCTCTTGAACAGCATAATGAAAACTCAGATGTGCATCATGCATCAACAAGGGTCAATGGTGAAATTAAGATTTTTTCTCGGCAGATTCCAACATGGCTTTCCCAGGCCACTCCTGATGAATTTTTGGTACAGTGACTCCATCAAGTCAGCAATGCCTTCTCTTGTTGCTTTCTACTTCTTGGAGTCTGAGCTTTGGATTTGGTACTTGGATACAGGAATCAATCAAAAAGAGTGACACTTCGCTTCATGTAAAGTATTTGCAGACCATGGTCGAATGTCTCTGCATGCTTGGTAAAGTTGCGGCGGCTGGTGCAATTATATGGTGTGTTGCATTGCTAAAGATTCTCTTATATTTGTTTGACTTGGTTTTCGAAATAGAATTTCATTGTTGGAGGTTCCATCTTTCATATGGTGTTTTTACAGATAGTCCATCCCCAATATGGGTTGTCAATGTTGAACTCTGATATTAGTGTCAAGTTTAGAGTAATCAAGGTTTTTGAGTCACCTAAATTATAATTGAATAACACTTACTACCTGCATGGCAACGATTCTGATCCGAAAAAGTGATTTTGATTAAAATTAATTTTTTCTGATTTTGTTCCTTAGATGAGATTTAGAGAATCAGAACGTGTTTGATAGCTGCACAAAATTTATGTTCCTGGAACAGAAACGCGTTTGGTAACTGCACAAAATTTCTGTTCCCCGGAACAATTTCTCTTCCCAATTTTTGTCATTTAAGTCAAATAATTACGTAGTTACTTTGTGAAATTTTATCCTACATTTCAATTTAATTGAAGATTAATTCATATTGATTCTCTTAAAAAAGGAGAGACTATGTTGGGTTAGTGTGTGATTTCAAATTAGTTTAGTTAGTTACCTTTTAATTCTCACTTGCCCAAATAGATTTTAGGCTCTCATAAGTAATTTTAGTGTGGTACAATGATCCGTTGTTGAATGTGGCTACAATGAATAGGTCAATTACAGTATAGAACTTAAATAGGGATGTTGATTAAATGTGTTCTTAGCCTGTTCAATCCCTGCATTTAAAACGCAAAAAAAAAAATGTTTCTAAAAAGTGATCCTTTTTTCCAGAATCAAATTTTTTACTCTTATTTTTGCTCCAAAACTGTTCCCGGGAACAGAATCAAAATCAAAATCAAAATCATTTACGTTACCAAACATGTTTCTCATCCTTTTTTGTTCCGAGGAACAAAATCAGAAAATCAGAATCGTTGCCATGTAGGCCCTTAGGAACCTATCTATGAGGTAGTTCAGGTTTCGGACAATGGTGAGAGGTAAAAGCATATGCTTAAGTTGAGGAAAAGGACGCTTTTCTTGGAATTTTCTTTCCTTCTCTCCTTGGTCCTGTAAACTATCCTAATTAGTTGTTCTTTTCTGCAAGGAGGTGTAGATGGTGCTAAATACTGTACTCCTTAAAAAGAATTCAAGACAAAGTAATATAAAAATTAACTGATACGTAGATTTAAAGCTAATATCATGTTGCCTATATATATATATATATATAGGATTCTGTTTGTTTTTTATTTTTTTTCTTTAAATCAATCAAATAATGATGTCTTTTCTCTTCTTTTTGTGATGTGTAAGTTTGTTTTTCTATTCCGATTTGTTTTGTTGTTTCATCTCTTAGGACTCATGCTGAAGGCACATGTGAAAGCTGATATTGGATCCTCTAAAGATGCTGAAACTCAATAAAGTAATTTGGTTAAATAGTTCCTTCCTTGACACTTACGTGGACAACTAATTGGTCACTTCTGTGTTAATTATGTTGTGACATCTCTTTCCATGTCAAATGATTGAACAAGTAACCAGAAATGAATTTGCACAATTAGATGAACTAGAACAAAAGATGATGAATAGACATCACAAAGAGTATCAAATAATCTTTCTAGGAAATTCCTAGCGACAAAAGAGAGTAATATTAGCACATTTTGTTGGTGTATTAAAACCTCTAACATGCCGGACATGAGATTCGGAAAGTGAGCTGGTGTATGATTCCAGCAAATCCCCGAGTCTTTTTGGAAAAGTCTTGAGCTTTAGTTGGGCTGGACAGCTGTGGAACTGGACCTTATGCTCTCACCTGGAAGTTTGTGTTTTTAATGGGCTACAAGCACAGATAAGATGGTAGAATCAACTTTTATTTATTTGTGTAGATCATCAAAAATCAGAACATGTCATCATACTTGTAAAAGCTGCACAGTTGGACATCTGGGGGGACTCTTTAGGCAGATGAGGCCTCCTGGATTTTAACCAAAAAACTTGCTATAGTTGAATTACGTGGGCTGCCTCAGGTGTTTATCTTTGGCTTGAATCACGCGGAAGAGGTTTGCTGGTCATCTTGCTTAAGTATACATTTGAAGTGCATCCTTTGGCGTAGTTCTATGAAATGCTCATAATCTTAATTTAACCCTGATCTGGTACGACTCCCTGTTCTACTAGGGTTGCCATCTTTCCTTCTCTTTCTTAATTGAATATTTACTGTTTGCAAGAGATGCCAATCTTTATTTGTCTTGGAGCAGCCAAAGATTGCGACCAACAGTTCATGAGATCATCACTTCCAAAATCAAAGCTCATGCAGCATTAGTTGATCCTTCGAGGCCTTGTACTGACCATACTATCTTCGGGGCTCCAACGAGTCTGCAGTCGACACGGAGAAAACTGGAACACTACCAATTGCCAAAACAGAAACTTCAGAATGGGAAATCGCTGGCTGGGACTCTTTGGGCTGTAAGTCCTGTGTCTGCTATGATGGCTCCCACAGGGAAAGCCCAGGTTGCAGCAAAAGAGCTTCTTGACTCAATTCTGGATGCCGTTGTCAGGATATTTGGTAAGACATTTGATTACTATTCTGGTACTCTTTTACAATGCGATATCTAAACTGAAGTCTAGCATCAATTACTCAGAAAATCATGTTGTTGTTGGTGAGCTTTTGGAGATGAAGTCCCAACAAGTTGACATAAACACACCAAAGTCTGTTTCAGCAGATGCGAATTGGAACCCTGATTCTGAGACATCTCATATCACTGGGGGTTACGGTGTTGGATTTTCATTGACGGTTCTGCAGGTATGTATATCTTGCCGGTCCTGTGAACATTCGATGGACTCATTAGAGGGTGATAAACGTAAGGAAATTACCCATCTTCGGATATTAGGCACACTCCGGGAATTATAGAGATTACCTTGTGGTACATTTTGATAAACATAACTGCATTAAGAACCACAACTTTGTAGCTTCAAAACTCCACTATTTAGGGTGGCTTAATGGGTGTCTTGGGGGAACTCTTTACATAATTTCATGCATTTTTATGTCCATGCTTGGAAAAGACACGAATGAGATACTATTAGAGGTAAAATAGATATGTAGATAGAGAGCTTCTTTTGTAATCTTTTGAAATCATGTGCGAAATTTTGCCAGAGTGAATGCCAACAACTCATCTGCGAGATTCTGCGGGCAACTCCAGAGGCTGCATCTGCTGATGCTGCTGTGCAAACAGCTAGACTTGCAAGCAAGGTCCCCAATAAAGGAAAGAGCAAGTAACTTCCTATCCTGATTTTCATATTATTTTCCTAATTCTAGTAATTACAAGAGCTGAAGAAAAGGGTTCTCTAGGGAAGGCCTTCTTTAGGTACTTTTGGGGTTTCAATTCTTGTTAGACCCATATGTGCTTCATGTGCTGTCATATATAGCAAAGTGGCTTGTGAAAAGTAACGGAAATTGAAGCAGTAACCTAATAATGAATGGCTATGGAAATGACGTCGTTTGGTCTCAGATGTTTTCTTTATATCTTTTTTCTTTGTTGCATGGGCTATTTACAACTAGCTAATTAAGAATTCTGAGATGAACCGGTCTTATACATACGCGAGGAAGGTAATAAAAAGTGACAACTGAGTTTGCAGATAAGTTTGTATTTGATACTGATCTAAGGGTTTCAGGTGGTTTACTTTGTACTCAACTTGGGTGATCCAGTTTGTTCCTTGTAGTTTTTTGTGTACATTGTACTCAACTTGGGTGAGAAGAAGGTTAATACTAGATTATCAGGATGAACAATCATATTTGAAGGCCACTGCACCATTTTGATGGGAGTGAATTTGGTGGTAGTAGTTGCTACAGCCTAGAACTTATGATATTTCAGCTTCATATGGTGAAGCATCACATTGTGATGTGCATATATGCATTAGGGTAATAGGTATTTGATTCTACATGGTGTTTTACCCTGTTTCTTTCGGGTAAGGTCCAGTAACAAAGAAAGTGGCTTTTTTTTATTGTACAAAAAGGCGTCTTGAATGTTTCTCATACTTTTTGAGAAATACGTATGACTAGAGAGCTCAGGAGCCACAGCCATTAGTGATTTACAGTCTGAAAGACTTAGTATGGGCCAAGGGACACTCTCAGCTAGACAATTTCTATTGGGTGGGCCTCCCATAAGGTCTCAAAACCATCCATTAGATTCTGTTATTTTCTTTCTAAGTCCTTGGGTTCTTTTCTTTGGTCAAACCAATATCGTATGGGCAAACCTTACTTTCTTGTGGACTCATGCGTTAGGATGTGTGGTTGTGCTGCAATTTGCCCTTCTTATTTGTGTCGGTAGCCTAAAATGTCTTGTCCTTAGATGTTTCATTGATCTTTCTCTATAAAGAATAAATTGATTGTGTGGGAGGGAGGATTCACCTATGCTCATGGAACTATTAACGTACAGCATAGATTCATTAAGTATCAACACACCTGTAAGTTACAACCAACTCTTGACAGGGACATGAACATCATGAATGGAAATGCTAGATATCACGATCCATCCACATGCTTCCTTGCAATTTGTTGTACTTCATATTCACCTCCTGCTTAAGACAATTTTTTCATTGGAGGGCTTACATCTTAATGCAATAATTCTTTTAGAACTTCAATTAAATTCTCTTTTTTTGAATTGCCACGGATTTTAAATTTTGTTGGACTGTAGTAGATATCTGATAACTAGGAAGCACGGACATTCTCCGGGGGCCGACGTGTCGTGTCGGACACTCTCTGACATGCGACTAACACGTGGTCAGTGCTCCAGACACGCCAGCGATAAGCGAGTCCAGTATCCCGACACGCCATTTCGACACGCATGGAGTCAATTTTGAGCATTTTCAACAAATTAGGGGTCAACATATAAATCTATCAAAAAAATATACTTGAGTCCTATACCCAGCCACCCCAAAATTGGTATACCCTACTAGCCCAAAAAAAATATTAATCGTGAATCCCTAATAGAAGAAGAAGAAGAAACTCACATATACATGATAATTTATCATGTATATATATGTGTCCCAACGTGTCGGAATTTTCTATTTTTTGAGAAATGACATGTCGGCGTGTCGTGTCGTGTCGCGTCGCGTGTTGGTGTCGGTGCTACTTAGTCTGATAATTCTCGTACTCAGATCCTTCTGGAGAAAATAGAGAGCTGCTGTTGTCTTTTGGATTTAATGTTGCTTGCACGTGATAATTATCTGAATGTGATGCAGGGATGGTTCAGAAGATGGCCTCACATTTGCTTTTCGCTTCACAGATGCTACTGCATCTGTGCCTAATCAGGGTATGTGAAAGAATCTTAGGCCATTATTTACATTCTGTCTGCAATAACTGCTCTTATTTTGTCTATTTTAGTCCACATACAGTAAACTATCAGATTAATCAAGTACACTCTCTTACTGTTAATTTTTTTTTTCACCTTGGGTGAGCATTCTAAATTATGTAACAAGATGAGTCAGGGTAACACCTCTGAAACACCATACCCTTCCCCCACAGGAAAATGAAAAAGAGAAAATTAAGTTCTCACAAATGAAGATGTGATTTATCGGATGAGTTTTTAATGAAGGTCGTTTGGATGCACAAAAGGATGGCCTTTAGATGTGACTTTATGAAATGAGTGCGGGTATAGCTAAGTTCTAATATGACTTAGGTGGAACTTTCAGTAAAGATCTTCAATACTTGAAAATACATGTAAGTGAAAGTTGGATTGTTGTTGTTCTTATTACTATTGTGAAGATGTGGATTTGATGGGTTTTATCCATATATTCATCTTGTCAGTTGTGGTCGGTTTAATTTGTGTAATTCATTCTGAATGGATCGCCTTTTGTTGCATGATCTCTGGTATTTTAGGTGGTGATCTTATCCGCCAAGGATGGAGTAGGAGGGGTTCAAATATGTCACAAGAAGGTTATGGATCTGCAGCTGTGTTACCTGAGCAAGGCATATACTTGACAGCTTCCATATATCGCCCTGTTCTCTTGGTAGTGGACTAGAAATTGAATATTTCAAGTTTTTCTCAAGTTTCTCTTGGTAGCTTTTTCTGATGTCTTGCTTTGCAGTTTACCGATAAAGTTGCTTCAATGCTACCAAAGAAGTATTCCCAGCTTGGGTAAGCTGATTACTGTTGTAATCTCTCTTTTGGAGCATACATACTGAATTGCACACTTAGCATAGATAGCATAATCACCATGTGAGGCCATGTTCTGGTTCATGTCCTGCGTTTCTGACATTACTTTTTGCTTGACTGTGCTTCTGCAAAGGAATTTTTACTTTTACTAGTTGCTAATTTAGTACTATTGAAAATTTTGGTGATTAGTGGTTTTCAAAGTTTACTTGCTTAACCATGGCATTGAGTTTAGA
This sequence comes from Lenwebbia sp. NSW1173648, assembly GCA_029784005.1. NCBI lineage: Eukaryota > Viridiplantae > Streptophyta > Magnoliopsida > Myrtales > Myrtaceae > Lenwebbia > Lenwebbia sp. NSW1173648. The sequence goes on from JARCGZ010000002.1 coordinate 569,697, forward strand.
GTGCCTTTGGTGAAGGCTCAACAGCTTTTTGTGCTATTAAATGGCTTTTATAGGAATTTATTCAAAGAATTACTGGTTCATATCCAATATCTGTTCTATTAGGATGCATTGAGATCCAGATGCTTAAGCAAATTCTAGTATACAGCTCACGTGGTTGGTTTGCTATCTGAACTTGGTTGATGGAATATTTTTCCCGTATAATGGTGATATGTATGAATGGGGTCTGCACAATCATGCCAATTGCAAAGATGCCAAATTCAGTGCTTCTGCAGCAAAAGTAGGACGCATAATGAAGGATAAATTGACTCCAAAGACCAGAGCTTATAAAGATCGACTTCTTTATATGCGGGAGAGATCTATTATGATTTTACCTATCAAAAAGTTGATTGAAAGTTTTGCTTTACAGAGACTTACGGCAATCCTTTTTATAAATCTGAGAACTATATGATAAGGACATATAACATGCTTATCATGTTTCGCACACTTCAAGTTATGACATGTACGATAACTCGAGAAGTGATTTGAGTGAGGACACCTGAAAATGCCAGTAAGGTTCAACTTGGAGCTCTTATCTTGTTCATGTATTGGGCGAGTTAGATGGACCATTCAAGAACTTTCTTGGTATATATCTTCTAAGACGCAATTCAGTGGGTAAGATGGTGGTGGAGGAAGTGTGAAATGGTAATTATGCAAGAAAAAGTTTGTATTCATAAATGGCTGAAAATATTATATATCTAGAGTGGATTCATTGTGGAAGAGGCTTAAATGATTCAGTATTGAAATTGGATATCAATTGTATTGTTGTGCAAATATTGGATGAAGGACAGGTCATTTCTCGTATTGTACAAAGTATCGCTTTGACTGAGCTTTATGGAAACAAAAATTAGCTGTCAGGCATTAACATGCACATTAGAAGAGATTGCTTCACTGAGGTGTCTTCATACTAGAAAGATAGATTAAAATGTGAAGAGTTAGTGCTGTCCCAAAAATAAATGAGTAAATTTGCTCAAGTTAGTTAGGACATTTTGAATGATGTCTTCTAGATACTTCATAAGGACAGTGGAAGTTACAAGGTCATAGATATTGACCCTATAGGAGGATATTGGATATTTTAATCTTACTTAGGCATGCCCATAGTGGGAGAAGGATATTTTAATCTTACTTATGCAAGCCCATAGTGGGAGAAGGCATACATCTTACTTAGGCAATACGTATATTGGATATCAACCTTTTCCTCTCTGTTGCCTTCCCAAACAACAACACCCCCCCCCCCCCCTCAAACATAAACAAAAGAGGGCTTGGTTTATTTTGATTGTCGCTAGCAACAGTCATAACAGTTCGGCAATCGTCTTTATGGGGATACCATAAACTTCCTAATGGAGCCCCTCATGTCTGTGGTTCTTTTGCTCCTCTGATATTGGAAGAAAGCCTCTTGCCTCTTGGATATTGAATTGATTGGTTTTCCTAGGTTTAACTTCTCCTTTACTGAGAGTTGAAATGGTTACTATGGGATAGTTGTCAGAGATGGTCCAAAAGAATTAACTGCAATTCTACAATTACAAGTGTTCTAGTCTTGGTAACGTGCGTGCCAGAGTATGTTATTTTCTTTTTCTGACCTGGTACTGAATGTATACCAGCAAGTATATCGTATGAATCAGTCACTTAATTGAATATGATTGTTTATTGCATATTCATTCTTTAATTTGCTGGTGATTGTTTACAACTAACTTCAGGATTGAGCCACACTAGCTCATATTCCTCTTTTTTTGTGTGTTTGGGGGGGGGGGGGGAAGGGAAATGATTGGGGCATGGAGATAAAGGTCTTTATTACAATCAATAATTCGATTTGTTTTCCTTTCATGAGAACTTTCTTGTACTTCTGATTCTCCTGAGAGTTATATTATAGCAATCTTTTTCTTCTCCAACTGTTCTCTGTCTCCTCAAGGAGTCAAAAAAGGTGCGGTGAAAATATCTAGCTGAGATTGTGTTCCATGATCCAAACGTAATTTGATTGGGGTAAAGAGATCTCCGTGGACCGACATATGTTATGACAACATAGCCTCATGTACTTATCTGGCAATTTCAACCATTGAGTTTCTTGTGCTGCTTGAGATGATACTTTGCATATAGTTGTCAATGTGTCTTTGAGATTTTTCTCTTGTTGTTACTGTATGAATCGTGCTTTGTTCATGCGAGTTCTCTTTGTTTGATATCCAAAACGGCAGGAAGGATGGATTGCTCTCTTTTGTGGAGAACTTTGTGAAGGATCATTTCCTGCCAACTATGTTCGTAGATTACCGGAAAGGTGTCCAACAAGCTATATCAAGTGAGTTCTCCTTGAAGAATATGTAATTGAATATCTGACTTTTTTTATTTGCCAAGACGGATGCAAAGCCATATACAGAAAGAGCTCAAAAAACTAAAGTCGTACACAAAAGAGCTCTCAAAACCAAAAGGGAGTCGAATACAAGAAAAATCATTGACTATGTCAACCAAGGCATTAATAACCATATGCAAGTTTCCACTGCACCAAAAATCAGAGAGAGGAATTCGTCTTTTCCTGATGTACGAATAGTTATGGAAGATGCCTGTCCATCAAAAGCTCTCTTGTTCTGTTCCTTCCAAATTAACCAAAAAACAGAGAGAGGAATTAAGGTAATTCGTCTTTTCCTGATGTACTGTATACAAATGCCCTGTGGTGTCAGAAATCTGGGAACAGATCTATTAAAGTCATGTCCCCACATCAAACGTCAGACCAAAACTGCATACGATTCCCATTACCTACCTTGAATCAAGTAAAAAGAAGAAACTCACTCCAATCCTCTCTAATCCTTTTCCATACCCCGGTGTCGTGTGAAGCTCTCCTATCCTTAGTGATCCAACCACTCTGACCCTCAGATCTATAATTGAATATCTGACTTGTAAATTACCACTCTTTGATTTTATTTGTGTCCTTCCGCTCATATACTGATATATGGAGATGAAGTCGTTGCTGTTCAACTGATTGAATATGTATTTATCCTGTTTTACCTTAAAATGTGGTAAATCTTAAGTAGTTTGAACCTGGATTTTGCTTGTGCTTTTGATGTTTCAATGAAACTAAATGTGTTCGATGGTTGGCTGCTAGTTAAGGAACAATTAGGAGTGCGTGGATTAAGCTCATAACAAAATGTTCAACTCTCTACACCATCAATCATAAACAATTCCAAGTTTAGTCACCCACCTGGGTTGCAGCTCGCGGCTTGATTGATGAGGCTAATGGGATGTTCATGAGCCTGGGGTTTTCCTATCCTAGGTTTACCTCGATGAGTTTCCTCATCTGAAAAAATGGGTAGCATGGTAAATTTTTCTTTAGTGTGTGAATGCAAGCCTAAGGTTATAGCATACTTTCGGCGATGCTTATATTAGTCATCGACCATGACACTGCTGATTTGAGGTAATGAGAGATATTAGCACTTTCGGGTGATGAATTAATTTTAGCTTCTGTTAGTTTGTCACATTCTGTGTTGGCCTTAAAAAAAAATTATTTATTGCATGGATATATTTGTTTATATAGGTCCTGCTGCTTTTCGGCCACGAGCACATGCTGCTGCCACATACACTCCGTTGATTGAGAAGGGCCGACCAGTCTTACAAGGGCTTTTGGCAATAGAATTCCTTGCAAGAGAGGTGATTTCATTCATGCCCTCACGCCTTGACATATGTTCCCTTCCCTTAATGTACACTTCCTCTTTAGCCCTAAGGAGTTGCCTAAGTGATAAGAGTGTTCGTCTTTCTCACTCAAGGCCTAATTATAATAGTTGCACTTGCATGTTCTCTTGGGGCCATTCATAGGAATTAAGACTTGCATTATTCATTTATGCCCAATCTCCATGGGACAAGGGGATTGGGATACTTGAAAAGGGGACTTAGCATCAATACATACATACATATAACATCGCGCGCGCGCGCGCGCGCACATACTCGTACCAACCTGTCCTCCTGCTCCTCCCCCCCCCCCCCCCCCCCCCCTTCCCACCACCAATGTCGATGGAAGCAACTTCTAAGTTAACGAGTTCTTCTGAAATTTACTATGTTATTGGAGATCTATTTCAAATTTCCTTTAATTATTTGTAACATTCATATCATCTTTGTAATTTGACTTTTAACATAGGTGCTTGGTTGGGCTCAAGCAATGCCAAAATTTGCTGGTGAGCTTGTAAAGTATGTGCAAACATTTCTCGAGCGTACATATGAAAGATGCCGCACCTCATATATGGAGGTGCGTATGTTTTCTCTTATCCTCTGTGGTTTTCTTTTCCTCTGTGTGATTTTGATGGATGAGCTACGCTAAGGGGTGAAATTTTTGTTTATCTTCATCGTTATCTGTTGAAGTGGAATTTCCTTCTGTGGTCCTCAATACAAATTAACTTTGGACTTCACGAGAAGTCACTGGACGTGTGGAATTCTCTTTTCTTCTGAACTAGTACCTCAATTATATATCTTATTATTTAAGATCCTTTTCAAACTATCTTTTACTTGATGAGACAGCAGATATGGTCTTCTTACATCAATTGGCAAAGTCTGTGAGAGTAACATAATTAATCTTGTCTTGTCCTATATAATGGTCATGCACTAATTTTTGTACTTCTGTTGATCCTTGTCATCGCTTTGTACAAATACCTGACAAAATGCTTGTGACATGATAAAAGTTTCTGTTCCTTTTTCTTCTTTGTAGGAGCTTGCATTAGTTGGAATGAAGGCATCTGTAGCTTTTACATACATTTAGCACTCATCATACTGCATCTTTGATTCATCATTCTATAAACTCCTGTTTCTTTTCAAAATTTCAGGCAGTTCTAGAAAAACAGAGTTATATGCTCATCGGACGACATGATATTGAGAAATTGATGCAGCTTGATCCAGCAAGTGCATGTTTGCCAAGTTCTTTTGGGCAGCAAAATTTGGAAAATAGTGCTGCAGACACTGAATCCATGGAGGTTGAATTGGAACTCACTGATATACTGTTGAATTTGCGACCAATTAAGCAGGTATGTGCGATCACTGACGGTTGGGAACGAAAGTATCTCTTGTATAATATTGTGGATGAACCCTTAAAGTTTATTTATCTCCGGCTTGCTAAGTTCCTGTTGACGAAACTGTTGTCATTTCTCTAAATTCACACTGGGTTTAAATGGATAGTGCCAGTGATAATTCGGCATCTTCCTAATTAGTCAAATCTTGGTGCATCAGGGTGTTAATTTTAAGTTGCAATTTATTTCAATCTGTGCTGTGCTGGCAGGAAAATCTTATTCGAGATGATAACAAATTGATTTTGCTGGCATCCCTTAGTGATTCCTTGGAATATGTTGCAGATTCAGTTGAAAGGTGAGTAATCTAGCTGCTCTATCGTGAGTAGGTGTTGGAGCATGTGGCTTAATATGGAATCTTGGTTGAAGTTCTTATTGTTGCCTCCTTCAAGAGGTTTGACATGCAAAACTAAATATTTCATGAAAGTAGGCTTGAGCAGACAACGTTCAGATCAGTGAATCAAGGGGAACAGGATGGCAAGCATAAGAAACACCACCAGCACTCTAGAACGAGTAGTGCTCCAGGCAGGGACCTCAGATCGTTTGCAGAGGAGTACAGAAAGCTTGCAATCGATTGTTTGAAAGTTTTACGAGTTGAGATGCAGCTGGAAACTACTTTTCACATTCAGGTTCGTGAGTTTCCGTCTGATTTTGTGGTGATGCCAGAACGAATGGTTAAGTCAGTTTTTATTTACCAGGAAATGAATAATAGGGACTACTTAGAGGACCAAGATGCTGAAGAGCCAGATGATTTTATTATTTCACTAACTGCTCAGGTATGTTTCACCACATAATTGTAACGCCTCAAATGAATAGTACAGTTCACAATTAATGTAAGTCTCTTTCTATTTATTTTGATTCATCTTTTGTTAGGCCTCAATCTAGTATTTTTCATGGTTAAAAAAAGTTGAAAATCTCGTGTATTCAGCCCTGGTTTTGAGGATCTCGAATGTGGAAGCAATTTTTAAATCATAAATGTTGCTGCATTATCTTGAGCAGTTTCACATGTAGAATGACATTATTCACCTGGTTTGTCCTCCACTCAGATCCATTATCCATTTATCTTCCATCTGTTGGAATATGGCAAATCAGATTAGGCAATGCCGACTGATGACTTGACTGTTACAGCATATAATTTGCCTGACCTCAATTGCCAGCCTATTCTTTTTCGCTTCTGAGTAATTTTATGCTTTTTTTAGATGATTGAGTTTGTAATAGTTTGCTTTTTTTAAAAACCGTCTATGCTAAAATTCAGATCTATTTTCAAGCGATATTTAAGAAAGTTGGTTGACATCTTTGCTTCTTGCATCCATCTTGGGTCATTGTAAGTTCAAATATCTCCACTTGCAAGCTAATGTCATGGGTTAATGTTTAATCCAGATTACGCGCCGGGATGAGGAAATGGCCCCCTTTATTGCGGGAACAAAAAGAAACTATGTTTTTGGTGGAATATGTAGCGTAGCTGCAAATGCTTTTATTAAGGTTCCCATTTCGTCCTATTTATTTTATGTTAATATTTCTCTTAAAGCAATGTCTGCAATAGAAGAACATCTCGGTAGTTGTTTTTCTGATGATAAGCATGTTTCTTGTAGGCTTTGTCGGATATGAAATCTATCAATCTTTTTGGGGTCCAGCAGATATGTCGAAATTCAATTGCTTTGGAGCAGGTAAATCCCCACATTATTCCACATTTTTCTTATTCTTTTAAAGTTTTCTCTGTTTCTTGTAGGGTTTCTAGAGTAGAGTCTTTGGTGGAAAACTTCCTCATGTTCACACTTGTGTTTCCATTTTTAATGTTGTAATTGTTATCTAATGAATGGAATGTAAATATGTTTTCTGAATAAGAAGTACATATGTAGAATGAGGATATTATTTTGATGTGATTGCGCCACTTGGCATGCTCACGTGCAGGCTTTAACGTTAAGTTTCTCTTCCGTTTCCTTTTCACTTATCCTATTAAGTTATTACTCCCAGATATTTTTTGGATTCGATTGAGATTTTCAGAGAGATTCTTTCTACTTTTTTTGCAACAGGAAATGTTGATTATTAATTGAGTTCAATGAGATTATAAAATACTGTGGATGTGTCAATTTTTTTTATGTTATATTGATTTGAAGTAATTTACATTTCGATCTCGAGTATTTCTCTCTCATTTCTCATGTATTAATTATACATGATCAACTTTCATGCGACTTTCTTGTGAGTTGTCGCTTTACCTTGTACATAAATAATGTGTGAGATCCATGATTATCTAAAGATCGCGTAAAACAGTATATTTGATGGGGACTTTGTTCCTTCTCATTGAGAAATCAACGTCTTACTTACTGAGGCTTAGGGAACAAAACAGGGGAACAATAAATAACCTGACAAAAGGCTGCTGATGCTTTTGTCCTGTCATATAAGCTTAAAATTTTGCACACCTCTTGATCTTCTCTGCTTTCAAGGCTAATTACCTAAATACAGATATGAGTAAATTATTCTCAAATCCTCTATCTCTTTCTTTCTTTCGTTATTTTTCCTGTGAAGCTAGAGCTTATGCAAGTTCCATTGGTTTTTTAGGCCCTTGCAGCTATCCCATCAATTGACAGTGAAGCTGTGCAACAGAGATTAGATCGTGTACGGACATATTACGAATTGCTAAACATGCCATATGAGGCAAGCTTTTTGAACGTGAATCTTTATTCTGTCTTTTAAGTATCATCTTCTGCACTTACAATGAGGTGATCCTTTTACATCATCAGGCATTGCTTGCCTTCATCTCGGAGCACGAACACTTGTTTTCATCTGAAGAGTGAGTGGCTGGAACATCATCCCTGGTCATATCTAGTGAAATTTGCTGGTCACTTGTTAATATTTAAAACTTTTTCTTCCGTCCAGGTATGCCAATCTCTTAAAGATCCAGGTTCCTGGAAGAGAGATCCCTGCGGATGCACTAGATCGGGTACCTGAGATATTGCCCCATTAGCTTTACAGATCGTGGTCATGAATATTATCATGTGCTGAAAACTTAAGGAGCTGCCACATGAATTTTTCTACATGGATTGACTGGTTCTCCAAATAGGACCGGCACAGTATGGAATCTCCCGTTTAGGCCAAGCCCTGTTGTTGTCTTGTGGTAAATTTGTCATCGTTCGCCAACATATTTTCTTGTTATTTATTGTGCATAGTATCCTTTTTTTCCCCCAAAATTTGTACTGTCGATTTTGTATTTTCTCTGTCAATTTTGTAAGTGCAAAACTGCAATCGGATGTAATGAGGGTGTAGAGAGAGGGAATTGCAGGTTTCAACTAATGTTTATCAGCCTGTACGATATTCAGATACTTGGCGATGAAAACATTCTTTGCATTGGTGGACCATGGTGATAGGAAGGGACGTTTCGATTGTTCTATTTGCAAAAATGAACAATGGGTTTTTTTAACATGTTGATATCTCTTAAAGATGGTAAATTCAGGAAAGAGAACATGCAGTAAATGGTCCTTGAATTTTGATTCAATGTACAAGAACTTTAATTCAATATGTAATATCGTTAATGGACTTTAATTTATTCAATATGATCTCTGGAATTTTTTGTATATGTTCGATATAGTCACTGGACTATATATAAAACTGTACAATGTAGTTCTTTTATTAATTCAAGTTAAATTTTTTATATAGTTTAGGGATTAAATCGAACATGTGTCAAAAATTTAGGGATAGCATTGAATCAATTAAAAGTTTAGGGATGATATTCAACATGTATCAAAAGTTTATGGCTCATTGGATAAATTAAAAGTTCGGGAATGGTATTGCGCATTATATTAATTGGATCAATGTTCATGGATGTAATTATCCCTTCAAGAAACTATTGATGAAAAAATAATGGATCACTTAATAGTTCCCTGTAATTTGTTGGCAATTTATTTATATTTTTATGAAATTGCCAATTTCATTTGATAGTTGGCAAATTATCAATTTTTACTAATAATGAGAAGTTACTTATTTTTCGTGACTTATCTATATTTATTGCGATTTTTTTTTATCAAAATTCTTCAAGTTTAGTTATTGATGCCTCAAATTAACCAACGCTTATGTTAAATTATCAAACATCATTTGAGTGGTTTACTAACTTTTTTACAATTAAGTCACAAACTTGCTTATCAACTCTTAGTTGAATTATTGATAATTTTTTTCCCTTATGGAAAAACCTAAGTTTTTAGAGAGTTACCAACTTTTACTTCATCTGCTCACCAACCTAAAATCCTTCCCACCTCTTATATGAATTACCACCCTTAATTTGAATGAATTATCAACCTTCCTATAATTAAAATACAACAAGTTTTAGGTCACCAATTCAAATTTTAGCTATTTATTCGTCTTTATTTATTTTTTCTACTTACAAAATTCTAATGAATTGCTAACTTTTATTTGTCTGGTTTGCTAATCCTCAAGTTTATCTACACATATTTTAAGTTACTATTCTTAATTTGAGTGATTCACTAATTTTTTTGCAATTAAGTTTGTTAGTTTTAGATTACTAACTCTCATTTAACTTTCCGTACTTGGGTTTATGTAATAATCATAATATGTATTATCTAATTGGGTTTCTATTTGCTCTTGTACCCTTCAATTTACAAACTTCTATATGAAATTATCAATTCATTAGAGCGATTTAACAAACTTTCTCTGATTATGTTACTAATTTTTTGGTGGGATAACTGCACTAGAAGTCCTAAAATTTGTCACGAAAGTGCAATTGAGTCCTAAAACTTGCAAAAATTGTAATCAAGTCATAAAATTTGTCAAATTTGTGCAATCAAGTTTTTCCGTTAACTCTATCCAACTTGGCTGACAAAAAATGCCGCGTGACTTTTTTTAATATTTTTTCTTCCCTATGTAGCGATGACGTGACTAGAATGACGTCATTTTGGTCTATATATATATATATATTAATAGATAATTAATATAAACCTAGTAAAAAACAAGCAAACATTAAAAAAAAAAGAAGTTGGACACTAGGCGGCAAGGCTTGTCGTTGCAGCCCCACCATCGTCGGGCCAGCTATCGTGGGATGGTCAGCGAGGGTTGCCGACCCTCGCCCAATTCTGGCTGAGGACTGCCACTAGCAGGGTAGGCCGCCTATAACAGCCCTTCACCGTAAATGGGCAAGGCCAGTGACCCTCGCTCGATCTGGGAGTAGCAACCCTCACTTGCGGCCTGGGACCGGCTACCCCCGCAGACCATTCCCCTACCATCCCCAACCCTCGTCAATCATGTTGAGGCGGCCGCGGTAAGGGCTGATTCCAACTCTCCCTTTTTGTTTTTCTAATTTAGCTTTTTTAAAATTTAAATGAATTTTGTATAAAAATCATATTTGAACCAAAACAACGTCGTTTTGGCCTTATGTTTCATATTTTAGCTATAGTAGGAGAGGGAAAATATTTTTTTTTTTTAAACAACGTTAGCATTTTTGTCAGCCAAATTAGATTGAGTTCACATAAGGATTTTGCATTAATTTGACCAGTTTTAAGACTCGATTGCACTTTTTGTAAGTTTTAGGACTCAATTGTATTTCCATGATAAGTTTTATGACTTCTAATACACATATCATTTCATTTATTAACTCAAATTTGAAATACTTATTGACACTTAAATGAGATAACCAATTTTAGTTTGAGTGACTTACTAATTGTTCCCATCAGAATACCATTTACTTTTGGGTTACTTGAATCTCATTTTAAGTTATTTATTTGGTACTTTTTTAAAATTTCAAATTTGTAATGAGGGACCATAATCATTTATAAACTTTTTTATGGTAATTAATTGAACAAATCAGAAAAGATAATGTATATCATAATTTACTATAGTTATAATTAATTAATGTGGTTTATTTCGTTCTTCTCAAATCGACTTGGTATATCTTCAATATAATCTTGACAAAATGACTTATAGTGTATCCCTTATGTAATTATTTGGAAATAACTAGTACAATGCTTACCCAGCAAATAGAAAATATTAGCAATCTATGCACAAAACAGATCCTAGATTATTGCAAGCGATCCCCAGAAAAAAAAAATGGAAAGTGACTCTTGTTATGATTCGTAATTTCGAATAAGGTTGGTTACATTGAAATGAAAACAAGCTCTACAAATATTAGAGGTGAGCGGTTCCAAGATAGGTCCAAGTTCTACCTAGAACCTGGAACCTCGAAACTACCAATCAGAATCAATTCTCCAATTTTTGGAACATGGAACTACATATCATAAAACCTGGAACCTATCCTGTTATAGGTTCCAAGATCGATTCCAAGGTCTATTTAGGTTACACATGTTTTCTTAATTGAATGGTCGCAGTGAAACATCACCTCTAATGATTGTCATTTGTTGCTACAATCCACTGACCACAACTCATATTTAGAAACACGAAAAACATGAAACATTAATAAAGTAAAAGTTTCAGTTATGGATATCGCCGGAAATGGAAGTTCAGACTAGTGGTTCCAGATTACACACTCATCATCTAACGCCGTGGAATACCGTAAGATCGCGCGAAGTCACAAAATAAGAACACAAAGACTTGTTCCAGGTTGGAACCTGAAACCTAGAATTTACCCATCAGAATCGATTTCCCAATTCTTGAAACCTGAAACTTACCATGCATACCTTCGACCCTGGAACTAGATCGGTTTCCACCGATCCGATTCTCCAGTTCTCAATTCTACTCTGGAACTATGCTCACTCCTAACAAATAGAATTTCGTAACACATCATGACAATTTAATATTTGCAACAACCAAATATAATTGGTTAGTAAATCACATCAATGGACGGTAACTTTTGACAAGAAAATTCCTCAAGTCGGGTAAATAATGACCGATAAATGTACTATGCAAAATACAAGTTTGAAAGCATATTAGCAATTGGAGCACGCTTTAGTAACCTAAACCTACATATTAAGTTAAAAAGATAAAAGTAAAAAGATACTCCAATTAAGGTTGATAATTTGGTGTAGTATGTCATCACCTAAAAATATTGACATACTAGGCAAATTAATGCGGGCATAGACGATCTGTATGAGTTATAATTTTACAAATAATCAACTTGACATTCGCAAGGCTTTGAACGTTCATAAGTACCTGAAATAACAGTTGGAAAGTGTCTTCATAGTCAACGGTAACTTACAACTTGTTCACAACTTAATAGGATCAACCTTGGTAATCCAGTCAATTAAAGATGGTGATTTTGTATAAGAGTTGACAAAATCGAAACATCATTGATTTTGACTTCTTAAATTGATCAAAATATGATTCAGTCATTGCGAACCGTTCTATATAGCATGCCTTACCTTAGAGATTTGTGGTGAAAATTTACCAAAAGTACTACATTAGCAATTTGAGCAAATGTTTAAGACGTAGTAACAAATTGGAAGGTTTAGGACCGAATTGATATTCGTTCAATAGGTTTAGAACCGATTGAACAATTTCTCTATATGATTATCACCATATTGTATCTCAGAAGACTGAATTGGCCTCATGTCACAAGCTACTTTGGAGTTGATGCTGCTTTTCTAACGAGGGTCACAGTAGACTGAATCAGAAGTTGTGCTGAAATGATTTGTACATTTCAAATTGGCCGTAATACGACAATTATGAGGATGTGATTCCCTATTCTATTCTTGAGAACAATCTATTTGAGGGAAGGCTGACCTAATGTTTCAGGCTTTCAGCTCATCAGGCCTTGCCGGGCTTGTTCTCGGCCTGTGACAATAGGAAATCGTGCTTGGGTTATTCTTTGCTTTATTGCACATTGCTTTTATTCTTTCAAACCTTGCACATGTATATTGATTTTCTCATAAATTTGAAACTTATAAAACATCGCTGTTTTTCTCTTCTTCTTTTTTATGAAACTTTATCAATATTTTGTATCTCAACGAGAAATAAAAAAAAAATACTTTTTATATATTCTTAAGGGAAACAAATGTCCAGGTAAGAAATAGATCACTCTAGTTTGCTCTAGTATAGATGCAAAATATCGAGTTCTGGATGATACGACGTTGGAGTTACATGAAAAGTGTCACACCCCAATTCCTACAAGAACATGGCAATGACACGGCCATTCTTTCTCACAAAGGATGCAGCCTCAAAATGCAACCCTGCTCAACCTGATATATATATATATATATATATATATATATATATATATATATATAAAGTCATTTGGTTACAGTAACAGAGCTTTCTATAAACCATCAAAAAGATATATACATAATCGTCAAAAGATCTGATTGAGAAGCTCATCAGCTATACAACTTATACCAAAAAAAATCCCCCTATAAAAATTCCTCCTGCTAACAAAACGCTCACGTCCTACTTGCGGGTCGCTGAAGAACCTGAAAAGCAAGTAAAACTAAAGGAGTGAACTAACACGACTCGGTGAGTAATACAATTTTTCTAAGCGGATCGACCAATCACTATGCACATTTATAAAATGATATCATCACTTATCCAGTTCAAATCCAGTATACGATATATGTAAAGTATCATAAGTAAATAATATCTTTCCAGCAAACCTTTTTACGTATAGGATCGACAACTATAATAACTTACAATCATAAACCAACTATCAATGGTCAATCCATTGATTAATTTCAATCAAGGCGAACGTCAATGGTCCATTCCATTGACTACTAAAATGCTCAACATCAGACTATGGTCACATTTAACGCCATGACGAAGGCGACCAAGTTTACCTCCCTTGGCTAGGTCTATCACCTATATCAGCCGATGGTTCAGCCTAGAAGGATGTCCTGATAGTATGCATACTTCCCCCCTCAATGGGTTCTTTACATAGCGATATGAGCATATTACATAAATCACAATCTCCAATATCACCCAACCAAAATCAACAACATCTCATACCAAATCACATAAACTTCACAATTGCATTTATCAACAAAACGCATTTCATGAACCCATACATATAGCTTTCGGATATTCCCTTCGCAAAGCATTTATTCAAAGCATTCACAAACGATCTTTCTTTTCAAAACTATTTCAAGTAATGTCTTTCAAAGCTTTGTTAGTCAACTATAAAATGTAGTAAAAGTTCTATCCAATTCATGCCAAAAATATGCTCTTTTCTTACCTCATAACATATCTGGTACTTTTCGTTTTCGAAACATGAGTTTACAAACTCAAAGAAGAAAAGTATTATTACTCACCTGATAAAGCCAAAATCCAACTACAAGGGTTACTCGAGTCGACAGGTTCGAATTCCTATGAAATATAGAGAAAAACGGATCAAAATCGAGTAACACGCCACCCTAACGTACGACTTAACTAAACTACACTTAGTTAACCATAAAGTGACGACTACGCGCCAACAGAAGCTCGCCCATAGCGAAAACCCGTTGCTGTCCGCTATGGACAGCTTGCGCGTCAAACTCTCTTGGGCCATAACTTCCTCCACTAAGCTCCGTTTTAAGCAATCTTACCGTCCAAACGAAGCTTATTCGATGTACTACAAAAGTCATGACATGTCTAACCCCAAAAGACAACCGAAAATCAAAGATATAAGCCCCTGAAGTGTACTATTTGCATAGTACATCAGTGCACCAGATTTGAAAAACTCGCTTCGGGCAAACCATGGCATCAAATCAAGATTGTACAAACGTAGCCAAACGACTTCTCAATCAAACCCTCAAACTCAAAATCTACAGAAATTCGAATTTTACCTTAAATCCGAAAATTCCTCTATTTAGATGAATAAAAGCTTCGATTCTTACCCGACGTAGCAAAACGACGTTGCATCAGCTACAGATTGAGGACGTAAGAAGGATTTCTCTCTCTCTCTCGGACGATCGTCTTCCTTTCTTGTTGTCTCCGCCTAACGTGATTTTTCTCTTCTTTGTGTTCACGTGCACATCTAATAGGGGTGAGCAAAAAAACCATGATCCATCCAAACCGAACCGGACCGTACCCAACCGGTTGATTTTGAATGGTAACTGGCGGGTACCAGTCTGGTTCTCGGTTTCAATTTTTTGGAACCGGTGGGTACCGGTCCGGTTCTCGGTTTCAATTTTTTGGAACCGGCGGGTACCGGTTCGGTTCCCGATTTCGGGCGGGAACCATCCAACCGACTCAACCGGACCGGTTCTTTTATATAATATAAATGTATATTCTAGTGAAATCAGGGTACTCAAAATCTTTGACTATACATTCACTTATTAAATATACGAAAATTGCAAGATAAGAAAAGATACGTTGCTTGCTCAGAGGACCGAGCGCCAAATTGCTCACTACTTCACTAATCAAATCCTTAAAGATCAATCTCTCAATGTTCAAGACCAGTCCTGAAATGGTGTTTCGTCTTCAAAGTATGATGCATCAAGGACGGAGACTGGACTTGGTTGTTCTGTTGTAGGTATTTTAGGTTTCCTGCTTAACTCCTGTTCTCTCGAGGGGACTGTTTTCTGTATGGGTGATAATGAAGTACATTTAGAATGTATTAATGATAATGCTTCAGTCATTAATTAGAGGAGAGCAACTTACTATTCTAGTTTGGTCATCTGTTGGGAATGTGCCACGGATTTCAGCAAAGCTACATACACTGGAAACTTCTGTGTCACCCTGAGAGTCCATACTAGGTGCAGATTGCAGAGAAATGGTGTTGTTTTCGTCGCTGAGATCTCTTGTATGGCTGTTGTTCTCGTTCCCTCAGTTAGAACCAAGAGACACATGGTTGGTTTTGGATTTGGGTGTTCTCCCTGGAGAGCGCAGTTGTAATTTCCCTCGATAGGACCGTAACCGGGAACCGAATCGGACCGGTGGTTCGGTTCGCGGGTGGATTCATGGAACGAACAGGTGGTTCACGGTTCGCATTTTGCGGAACCAGTCCTTAGCGGACGGTTCTCGATTCTGGGGTGGGAACCACCCATCCTGGAACCGATCACCCCTAACATCTAGTAAGGAGAAAGGGGAATGGTGTGGGTTTGGGTTAGTGTGATGGGTTGGGCCTTTAGGCCTTTAAATATTACAAAAAGTATATGAAATAAACTTTACATAATAAGATATAATTAATCAAGACCAATTAAGAAAATATAGCGGAATATTCTAAATATAACTCTAACGAGGAGATTTGCGCGTGTAAGGTAGCGTAGGGATAAATGGGCTAATAACGCCAAACCAAACCCAAACAAGATGAATTAACGTAACAGCTGGGTGTGGGTACGTGTCGTCCCGAGGCGGTACCGTTGACCTAAATACCAGCTCAACCTACGACCAGCCGCGTGGCGGCAGGATGGATGCGACGCCTCGTGCTCCCGCACGCATGGGATCACAGCTCTCTCCGTGACAGAGATAAGTGGTGAAGGAAAGGGAATTTGCGAGAATGGAAGAGGAAGGGAGGAGAGGCAGATGGGAGGCAACAAAGAGAGAGCCCGAGAGCGCAGAGAACAAAGATTGCAGGAGATCTCTCTTCTCAGAACCATCCCCTATTCCGATCACCAAAGGTAGACCTCTCTTCTTTCTTCCTGACTCTTCGATGCCGTTCCGGTTGTCGGTTTCAATTGTTAGAAGGTCTTGAGATACTTTCGTTCGCGTCGATTTGGTATCCCAATGAAGCGAGCATTGAGCAGATGCCCTTCTTTCTTTCTTTCTTTCTTTCATGGATTCCTTCGTCGACAGATGTAGATAAGGATATGAGATGGTTAAATTGGCCGGGATTCTGGAAAATGCAGGTGGTGGTCCAAAGAAACGATTGCTGTGGTGACGGGGAGTAACCGGGGTATTGGCTTCGAGATTGCGAGACAGCTCGCGGCACATGGACTGACGGTTGTATTGACGTCGAGGGACGAATGTGTTGGCCAAGAAGCTACGAGGGTCTTGCAAGAAGGCGGTCTGGACGTCGCCTTTCATCAACTCGACGTCTTGGACCCTTCCTCCATTCAACTCTTCGTTGATTGGATACGGCAAACCTACGAGGGTATCCATGTCCTGGTAGCATCTCTTCTTCTTCTTTTCTTGTTTTCGTCCTATTCCACCCCCAAAATTCTTTACCCTGATTGCTTTGATCCATTGACATTGCTTCTAATACTATCTTATTTCGTTTTTACCCGGGGAAGTTTGGAACATCTTTAATAGGATAGCTCTTGATTGAATCGGGGTTAGTAGGGATGGATGCTCTCTGCTCTTGCAGGAAGAACGTTAGGGAGAGTAGGATAACAATAGCCAGTCATTACTTTACCTGCGGAAGTGAAGCTGATTTTCTGCCTCCAGGTAAATAATGCAGGTGTCAACTTCAATGTTGGGTCGGACAACTCCGTTGAATCTGCTCATATGGTTGTGGCTACCAACTACTATGGAACCAAAAACATGATAAAAGCCATGATCCCCTTGATGAGACCTTCTGCTACGGGCGCTCGTATTGTTAATGTGAGCTCCCGGCTAGGAAAACTAAGTGGAAGAAGAAATGTAAGTAGACTCCTCCTCCTCCTCTTGACAATATGGAAAGAAAAAAGATGGTTCTTTGACAGGCAGGATGACCTTTATGTTGTGATTTCATTTTCCAGTATCTGATAATCTTCTGATCCATATAAAATCCTGTTCTTTAGAAAGTTGTACACGTCCATCTACCTTGAGTTGTCCTAGTCCTTAATATCATGTAGCAGTTCCACCTCCATGACATTTAAGGGTTCTAAGAATCATTAGGATACAGGGTATATAAGCATCCTGACATTTGAAAGGAAGTTCAATCTCTCATCCTCAGTGTTAGAAATCCTCAGTGCATGGAAATGCACGTGAAGTTGAACAGGGAGTGAAATATCCTAATAATTGTTGGAAACTCTTAACTCAAAAGCTTAAATCTGTTAGATAGAGGAGGAAGATCACATGAAGATAATGCCCTTATAAACCCTAAGCAAGCGATGTGCAATTGTTTAACACTTGAAATTTATTGTTCATTGCCTTGAATGTTACATGTCTATCTATTTAGTGTGTGGTTTATTTTGACTTTTGACAGAGGATTGAGGACTTGAATCTGAGACGAAAGCTGGGTGACTTGGACACTCTTACAGAGGAACTCATTGATAGAACAGTTGCCACTTTCCTACAACAAGTAGATGATGGAACGTGGACATCGGGTGGGTGGCCACAAACTTTTACGGACTACTCAGTATCCAAACTCGCAGTTAATGCCTACACAAGACTGATGGCAAAGGTACTGTCCGACCGGCCTGAAGGGGAGAAGATATATGTCAATTGTTATTGCCCAGGCTGGGTGAAGACCGCTATGACCGGTTGGGCTGGGAACATTTCAGTGGAGGATGGGGCAGACACGGGAGTGTGGCTAGCGCTTCTCCCAGATCAGGCAGTGACTGGGAAATTCTTTGCGGAGAGACGTGAGGTTAGCTTTTAAAGCTGTGAAGCCTCGTGTTGGAAGGTTTTTGAATAAGTAGAACAAAACTGGAATCACAGATATGCTTAGCTGTGAGAAGAGAGGATAGAGCACTGGCATCTGTTATCCTTTGGTGGCACACGAAAAACTTGGGATTGCAGTGAAGGAAGAAGAGTTAGGTTTGGTGAACATTACCTTGGGTGACACTTTTGAGGCCATCTCCTCAACGATCAGCTGGGCTCAAGCAACATATGAATCAGACGGGGAGTGGGACATCCCTTCACTCGCCAACTGTTGTCGAAGATTTGTGTTTTCACATAAAATATAGGTAGTTACTTTGAATGATTTTCCTGATGTTGATGAGATAAGATTTCCTCACGCCAAAAACAAGGGCAGTTCGACCTAATGTTTGAACACGAAGTAAATACCTCTCTCTCTCTCTCTCTCTCTCTCTCTCTCTCTCGTGAGTCTTGCTTGCTATAAGAAACCAGTCAGTCATGGTGCGGTGTAAGTTTGTGGCTATTCGATTGCATTTGCGTCTCCAGTGAACCCCATCGCGGACATCACAGAAGGGGTGTTTTCAATTTCAATCAAAGTTGAGATTTTTATATCAAAGATATTAAGTATGCGCGCCAAATTTCTAAGAGAGATTGTTTATTATCTGCATCCTTAAGTCACAGCTGGCAAAAAACAAGACTAGAAATCAAGACCCTAGATAAATAGTGATAAGCCATCTGGTCCTAGGAGAGGAGAGGACATTGGGTTGTAGACATAAACCACTGTATGTATATGTACACGTGTAATACCATATCCTGCGACGTACCCTATAGACTAATAATCAGGTCTCGTGGAAATATGGAAACAGTTCTTGACATATTCAAAGATGAAACCTTTACTTTCATATCCAGAGTTATTCAACACAAAATCATCAAGGCACAACAGATTAGTTTCAGAAGCAAATCATGACACCATTCAAATGAATATAGTATAGAATTATATACAGTGGGATCAGGTAAGATCCAAAATTGCACTAAATCGAATTTTGACTGGGGATGGGGACCGGGAGGCGGAGGGATTAACACTGGCCTCACAAAAACGCTTTTTGTTTTTGTTTTTTTTTTCTTCTTCTTCTGCTTCTTCTGTTAATACGGAGACAAAAGATGAGGAGGTGCAGAGGGAGTGTGAAGTCCATCAGCATCGCATAAGAGGAGGGAAGAAGGAAAGCAGATGAGTTCGGAGACGGACGGCAAGGGGTGGAGCAAGGCGGCCAGGGGAGTGGTCGTCAAAGCGTTGCTGGTGGCGGGAGGCGCTCTCCTCCTCCGCCGTCTCACCAAGTCCACCACTCGATGGGACCACACCCGCTTCGTCTCTCACTCCCTCTCCGGCGAGATGGTATCGTTATCTCTTCCTTCCTTCTCCCCACCCCTCTTTTGTTCTTTGGGTGAAGTGAAGTGAATCATCGCACTCTGAGTCTCGTCCTGTGTACCAGTTCTCCAAGGAGCAAGCCGCCAGAGATCCCGATAATTACTTCAACATCAGGTTTGTTGATTGATCAGATCACAATTCGTCTTTACCTCCCCTTTTCTTCGGCTTTGTCACCGACATCTACTTTTGTTGCATCCAGATTACTAACGTGCCCCGCCGCTGAGATGGTGGACGGCTCAAGGGTCATGTATTTCGAACAGGTTCTTCTTCTTCTTCTTCTTCTTCTTCTTTACCCCAACCCTCCAAATATATTCCCTTTTGTTGCATTCTTCGCTTGTGCGTTGCTGTATTTGATCCTCGTCTCTGCCTCAGGCGTTCTGGAGAACTCCTCAGAAGCCCTTTCGCCAGGTAATCCTACCCTCACCATCCCACAGTTTCTCTTCCTGTGATAATAAATAGATACTCCTCTTGCCTCTTCATCAACTATATAACAGCTGCCTGGTCTCAGAGGTTTCTGTTGGTGAAGCCCTGTCCCAAAGAGTTGAAGTGTGATGTTGAGGTACTTTGCTTCTCTCCTTCCTTCTCCTTACTTCTTAACTTGACCAAAACCAATCATCTCTGCGCAAACATACCTGTGAGTTGTGACAGGTTAGTTCATTTGCCATCAGAGACATGGAAGAGTATAAGAACTTCTGTGATCGTCCAAAGGACCAGAGGCCGCAACCTGACGAAGTTATTGGCGTAAGTCTTCCTTTGCTTTCTAGCAATTATCAGAAGACTCCTAAATTTTAAGAATTGGATCCCCCTATTCATTACTCTGACATGAAGGGCGAGATCAGTTCATTTTATCTGTTGCTTGCACAAATTATTTTGAGCTTTCAGAGAGAAGCACATTGAGTTATTACAACCAAGTTCCAATTTTCAACTCAGTAGCCCTCGTAGTCTTGTTGCCACCCTAGCACCCACCGCTTTCTTCGACTGTATATCTATTTTCTCCCTCAATTCTGGATAGGCAGAGTGACTCATACTACTTTGATGTTCTGCATCCAGTGTCTCCTATGCTGTTAGTTGTGAATTACTTTTTGCTGTGGCTATTCTTTTGATGCCCTGAATCCTTCTGCAAATGTTAGCAGCATCGATGAGCCAAGTTGGGTAGTAACCTAGGGATCCTATAATGCAATTTGGGCAAATTTGTGCCGACACCTTGGACACACCTCTGGATATCCGTTTCATGCCCTCATCTCCTTTGCTTTTCTAAGAAAGTCTTAACCAAATGATTCTATGGAGAAAAGCAACACTTCCTACTACATTATAGTTGAGGTCATCTGTTAGATGATGAGCAGATCTATTCATGAAGTTCACATCTTTTGGACCAAGATGGAAACACAAACTTCATGGGATTTCTGGAAGTCACAAATTAGTGAAGCAGAAAGAATAATTCTTTGTTAAACTCTACCCTGATGATTCTAGAGAGCTGATTTCTCTACATTAAACTTGGTTAGGAACCACGTCTATTCTCATCTTCCCTGATCTAGTTTCTTCTTTCTCCATTTAAATGCCACTCATTTTCTCAAACCTAGCTGTGATCTCAAACCGTGCTCCATGTACCTTATGTTTACAAGGAGACATAGTGAGGCTTGAGTGGCTTGACTTATCGCTTATACAATGGAGGTTTGGAAATCTACTAAAAGCTTAGTTGTAGTGGTCCCTGAGCATACAGTGTCTCTTGTGGTACCAGTGATTCTCATATACTGCCAGATGGTGCTATAGTATCAGTTTTCTACTCATTCAGCCCTTCTGCTACTCATGTTGGGTTTAAAGTTGTGCTTTTCTGTAATCGCAATGAGTCCTATTGTGTGGGACTTGCATCATTGTGTGAGGTCGAATTTTAAAGGGAAAAGTAGATTGGATGGTTGATTCTGGTCGATGCTTCGCCACCAACATTCGATATTCAGGATGTTTTTGTTCCTTCAACTTATTAGCAGCAGCTGACAATTTTGCGAAGATGCCACTTTTGGCAAAAAGAATCCCTTGTAGGGCATCTTGTTGTTTATGCTGAAATAGTTGTTATCTGACAAATGATGGTTCACGGTTGACTTTCTTATACTGTCCACAGGATGTTGCAGAGCACTTGACAACAATATATCTCAAGCGTTGTGATCGTGGAAAGCGTTGCTTATATGAAGGTTCGACTCCACCAGGCGGGTTCCCTAATTCGTGGGTATGTCTTTCCACAACATACATTCCATTGATACCCTTAGCTTTAGGATGTCTCTCAACACAGCCCTGCGTTTTTGTATTCTATTGTTTCTTTTTCTAAATTCTGACCTATCATATCATGTGATGGTTTATCGCCTCTTCTGGCAGAATGGGGCAGCCTACTGTTCATCTGAACTTGCAATTTTGAAGAACCATGAATTACATTTTTGGGAGAGGGGATACGATGAGGATGGACAGCAGGTTAGTTCTTTCAGCCTCCGCCCTTATCTCCATTACTTGATCTGACAATAAAAGATGAAGCGAGGTTGCTTTATACGGCGACATGTAATGCTATAAAATCATGTTTGTTACAGGTTTGGGGACCCAAGAGTGGTCCGTATGAGTATAAGCCTGCTCCGGCCTCGAGCTTCAGTGATGTTTTCTCTCTGAAGTTTCCTCTTCCACAGCCCATGGAGAAAAGTATAGAAGGATCATTTGTTTTGCGAGAATGAGTTAAATGCCCATGTGTAGTAGCTTGAGATAGTATTGTGGTGAAAGGCAAATATTGCATATGCCGCCTCCTAGCTGTTCTCTAGCAAGTTATTTGGTGGCACATGCCCTGTAAAATTGAAAATCTCTTCACTATATCAGCTGTACATCCTGGTTGGATTAAAAGTAGAGAAGTTACGGTTGTTATGCGAAGCAATGTGCGTGAACAGAGGAGTTTGGGCAGTATGCTCAAGGCAGGGGAACCTCTTGGTGGGTTGGTAACAACTGGAGGATAAAGACGTACGAAGTGGCGTATGAATGATCCGTTGTAGCGGTTCATTTGACGAAGCAGTGCGGATCCAAAGATCAGAATGATGCTGGCAGCGTACCTCGTAGGAGTGTTAAGTTTCTTAAGATAAATGTAGCGCCTTTTATCAGAATAGAAGTGTAGCCACTAAAAGTGCCCAGAATTTCAAGCAATGAACTTTAAAGGTGGCATGGAATGAAATGATGAATCAGTCCAATTGTCCAACGCAGATACTAGGGGACTCGTAACAAACATCCCGTTCTTCAGCCCTTGAATGTTCACTCTTGACAATAAATTCTATGTAATATAAACCAGTTTGATAAGAACCAAAATCCTGTTTATTGCGGCAAGATTTGCTTACGGGGAATGAAAATCCGACAAGATATTTAATGGATGAAGTGTTCTCAACAAATATTTGCGCAAATGAAATAGAAGCGAAGCAGAGGGTAAGAAGACTAGAATAAACTGTTGAGATAGAAATATAAAGCAACGAGGGCAACAGCTCCAACTGCCACACCAATGGGCAAAAATCGCCTGCACGAGCCAGATGGAAAGAACAGACAGTATGAGAGGAGGAGGAGGAGGAGGAGGTATACAAGGCAAAAAGGAAGGAAGGAAAGAAACGGGAGGGGGTTGTTTAGTGTTTACCCAATAGCTTCGTCCCTCTGGATTTGAGCTTTCCTTGCCTTGCGAACATCCTGGGCATTAGCATTCTTGGCCACGGCAGGCTCCTCGTATGCCCTAAATCTCCTTTTGGGAGCACCACAAACTGCAGACCAAAAGGAACAGAAAGACGTGAGTTTATCTTGGATCCACCCACCCATGGATGTTATCAAATTCATGTCCCATACATGTCAAATGAAATAGGACCACCTCACATCTTTTCTTTTTGTGAAGATACCTTTGAGGCCGATTGTTAACGTGGGACTGATTGAAGTATCATCCCTGTATTTTGTAGTTCCTCGACTAAATAAGGAGCTACTGTACTGAATCCCCCGCACTATCATCGATTGCATTGTAAAAGTTGTACATTTACGACCAGGATAGATCACACGGGTCACCAAGTTCCATTTAAAACAAAACAAAGCGTTTTAAAACGGTCTTGACATTCGGAGATGTGGGAACAAATTGAATTGAAGTTGTAGTAATGCTCCCAAGTTGTATGGATAAAAAGAAGCAAGAACGATACTGATATTTTGGGGTACAGTGAGATTTCATTACCAGGGCAGAAGTAGTTGTCGGGTAACTTGTCGAAGGGAGTGCGGTCGTTGTAAATGTAGCTGCACCCAAATGATTTACCAAGGGAATTAATGAGCACCCAAATAATTTAAAGAGGGAAGGGGATGGACGGACAAGGGGGAGAGAGAGAGAGAGAGAGAGAAAGGGTACCCGCAATCGCGACAGATGTAGGCTTGCTTGGAGGCAAGACGCATGGAGATGGAGGGCCTTGGCATCGGGGAGGAGGAGGAGGTCCAAGAAGACGAAACAGACGAAGAAGCCACCTTCACCTTGGCGCTCAAAAGCCCAAGGGACTGCGGGGACAAGAAGGACGATTTCATCCCTGTTGTCGGGGCTAACGGTGTCGTCACCGGCAGCCACTGCGCCATTTCTCTCTCTCTCTCTCTCTACTGGGTGTGGGAGGAGAAGCAAAGAGGGAGAGAGGGCAATGATGACGATGATGATAAAGGCAATGTGGCGTGTCCCAGAACGTGTGAATCTCATGTCATCCCTGCCTCCTTCATTTTGCCACTTACTTCTCTTCTTGTCCGTTGGATCGCTTCGGAAACGTGGTTAATCCATACCCAAATGTAATGTAATGTATATAACTTTGCACCTTCTAGGAAAACAAGAGTGACCCAATTCCATTCTTAATATCCTTGGAATACCCCTCACGTGACTCTCTGTTTCGAAAATTAATCTACTTTTCATGCGTATAACTAATCATTCGGACGGAATTACTAGTAGCATTCGCGCATTCAGGCTGCGTGTATACCTCCCGTGACTAGATGAGTATCAAAATCGAACCCATAGTATTGCACATCACACTAGTCAGATTTTGGTGGTGATAGTCGCTTGAACTTCATTTTCATCCGGTCAACGAAAATTGGCTCCAGCGATCGCAAGCTGCGAGCATCCATGAATCAGCAAATCAACAAAACCCACTCCCAGATCAACAACTCATCAACTTCAGCCACCATCGACTAACATAATGATGACGTACTCTAGGTATCGGCAAAATAAAATTATATTCAGATACATGTTAGCGAAATCACAACTTTTTACACTTTGACGCGATCTTCTGAAATTTCGATACAATGTTGAGACACACAGCACTGGACAACTCGTTGATGTTTGAGCTCTATGTGATGCTATTGCTACCACGGTTTCAAGTCCCCTACAGGGCCTGCAGTCCAATTCAATATCTTTTCCCCTTGCTTCAGGTGAACTGACCTCCCGTGCGGCAGCTTGCGTGCAAGACCATTCAGAACCTGATGGAAAGCATCCCCTGGTTGAGCCGGTTGCGGAAATAACATTGCCTGCTTCATCGAAGGATTTGCAAGCAACCTCTGCTTTCTCAATATTACTTCTGGAGGAATTGAGGTGAGAATGGTATCCAAGTTAGGCACATCCTTCTCATCAACAAACACCCCAATTTCTTCCCACGGGATTGCATCGGCAAACGGTAATACTATGTCGTCCGCTATAATAACTGGAATGCATCCAAATATCACGGCTTCAACCAATCTTGGACTCCAAGGGGCCCACCCAAGTGGACATAAGCAGAAGACAGCCCTTTGCATATCCTCATAATAAGTTGAAGGGTGCTCCGTCGAGATGTCGAACAGGGGATTGTCCTTAAAGTTCTCCCAGACCGCCGCTCGTGCACCCCTAAAATTGATGGTAAAGACATTGATTTCAAGCGTCCTAAATGTAGGATGTACTTCACAATAACAAAAGAGGCATTAGAACATTACAAGCAGACAACTATCTTAGAAAGTTGACACTATTAACTTTCTCCCTCCTCGTCTTTGACTCTGGTATATGGGTTTGAGTGAGAAGCCGGTATAACATTTAGTCCGATTAGTTCCAGTTCCACATGATGGCATTACATATCTCAACAGCTTCAGTTGGTTATCAGCATTTATCTCTTAATTTCACAGGCTTCACAAAAGCAAGGACATAGGTTGCCAAGTGATACAATAGCAGTAGGATGCAATGTCCAACCTCGTATTACCAAATGGAAAAGGCATTACCTTGCATAATAACCACCTTCAGGATCATTTCCAACGTCATAAAACAGACCTCTGAAGTACACAAAAATGGATCTAGGAGTCTTCTCGGGAATCAGGTGGGCTTGCATTTTCTGTGGAGGAGCATATGGGGGAATTGTGATCGAGCCATCTTTCAAGCAAACATGATATCTTTGACCAAAAGTCTGAACCAAGGTAGCACGTTGGAGCAGGGACAAAATTCCTCTTTCAATGGCCTTCTCCTCCTGCAGCAACGTTGTCGAGTAGGATTATTTATTTATTTGTTTTTTCAAACACGTGCAAGAGTTTCTCTAGGATAACCAGGAGGACGATTCTCTTACTTGGTAATGAAAGCATGCTCCAAAATCATGAGGTACTAAAAAGAAGTGATCAGCTCCTTCAGTCCGATTCCAATAAGGCCAATTTGAGGAGATGAGTTGTATAGCACTTCTCATCATCCTGGGAGACTTAAAAGGCAAAGGGAGACCATTCGGTGTCAGGTCACAAGTGGTGTAAACAGGAGTGTAGAACCAATCAGCTTCTTCAGGATTCAGGGTTCGAACGGCGCTAGATAAGAGAAAGCGATGCATGTAGATTTCAGCAGCGAACATGTGATTCAGGCATCTGGGATCCTTCTGAAGAATTTTCTTGTTGTACTTGCTTGGGAGTTCATAAACGAATACTTTCAACCTTCCCACCGGGTCATCTTCCAGAACATCACCAGCACTGCCTGCATAATTTCCACCAAAGCATACGAAAGGTTGTAAGCTTTCAGCATCAGCTTAATGGGAATTTGTGCAACTATCAACTGATATCTACAAGGCGAGGCAAAAAATTTCTACCGCCTGTTGAAAGTGAGCATTTTCTATGAACGAGCAGCTCATTTTCCAACTGAATAGTCAATGCAAGTCAAAGTTAAGACTGACCCATTGGAGTTAAATGGCATATCAATCTAGGTACACGAGGTGGAAGACAGAATTTGCGGTTACGAGGCCTTGTGTGCAGTTTAGGATTGAGTATGAATTTGAACTGGGTTGCATTGTGTGCAGGTAAACGGTAAATGTAGATTTTGGTCAACCGGGTACTTTAATTCTGAGACTAAGCACCAGTTTGTGGAAGCACGAAAACTCAAATTTATTACTAAGTAGTCCGCATTATATTAAGAGAAAAACAAAGAATCACTGGAATAAGAAGAGTGATTCCTCATTGAGTTGAGGAGATTCAAAGCTCGAGATAAATCTACAGGTTTTGAACTGGCTCATAGCTAAGCTGGGCGATACTGAGCAAATGCAAATTTAGGTAAGCCGGCTCCGGTTTTCTAGCAAAGGGCATCCCACCCAAACAATGACAAGCAACAATAGGGTACCAGGGAAGCATACACTTGCGCACATTCAATTGAATATCGTCAAGATCGATCCAGCAAGGAAACGACCAATTGACTAGTTATGCTATTGAAGCTAAGAAAGGGGAAGAGAAATCGCACCAGAGATGCGCTCGGTCGGTTGGGTCCTACTCGAATCTGAAGCTCCGATCCTGGCGGAGACCGGCGAGAGATGGGTGCAGAGAAGGCCGAAGAAGAAGAAGGCCCACATCTTCATGATTAGTAAAGGAGAAGAAGAAGAAGAAGAAGAGCCGACTCGTATGTTCTTGGCTAGGATCGCCAAAGATGAGACCGGATCAACATCAAAGGAAGAGGAGGAGGATGTTGGGAAGTCGGTCATCTATCTCTATCGAACTAACACCAAAAAAAAAAAAAAATTGAAAAGAAGTTAGTAGGGAGGTGGTGGAGCAGGTGTGGTGTTCTTGACTCCCCCGCCCGCTCGGCTGTCTGGTCAAAATTCATGAGATGCTAAGTTGGGCCGGGCTCTTTCAACTATTCCGATGGGCCGCATTCATTATCGGATGACCTCATTAGCCAAGGATGGTTGGCAGCCAACCCCAATTATTTGCACACTTCTGTTTCTAAACTTCAAATAAACTCAATGGCTCGTGTAACGATGATATGTGAAGCTGGGCAAGTTCACACACCCAACATAAACCATTCCAGGCATTCGTGCACATCCTGAGCACAAAAATATAAATATGCCAAATAGAGAGGAGTAAAAGTTCGAAACCTTCCCACCCTCTTCCTATTTTGAGAATGTGTCTCCAGTTTGAACCCGAAAAATGCAAATTTCCTAGTTCGGGTAAGTTTCCTAATTTGAACATGTTTCCTAATGGAAGTAAGTGTCCTAAAAAGAGATTTCCTATATCGGATCCAACTCTCTTCTATAAAAGAAGCGGGCTTTCTTCGTAAAGAGCATCTAAGAGGAGCTTGTGCTCGCAAATTACATCCCAAGTATTTGAAACCCTGAAAATCTTGTGTTAAGATTCTGTGTAATTACGTCGTGGGATTGAGATTTTGTTTCGCAAGGAATTACAAGGGCTAAATACTATGTGAGTTATAGGGTGTAATTGAGAGCTAAGAAATACTACAAGTATTTGAGTTACTTGAGTATGGTTGTAATATCCGTTGTATCGCTTGATCTATAATGGAAGTTTGTGCTACTCTCTCCGTGGATATTAGTTACATCGACCGAACCACGTAAATATAGTATCTAACTTATTTCCTCTCTTTTTCTGCAACAATTAGTATGAGAGCCAGGCTTGGCTAAGTTGAAGCGAATCGATGGCAACATAAGAAGGAAAAGTGAGAGTTGACAAATTTGATGGGAAGGATTTTGGTTTCTAAGAGATGCAGATTGAGAATTATCTATACCAGATAAATATGCATTTGCTCCTACCTAGGAGAAGGCAGACCCGATACACACAAGCTAATTGAGAATTGATGAATAGACAAGCGTCAGGTGTTATTCGATTAACGTTCACTACAAAAAAAAAATAAGGTTTTAGCCACGGAAAATTAGCGATGAAAGAAAATTCGTCACTAATTTGCGACGAAAATAGCAATGAAACATAAGTCGTCGCTAATTTGCGAAGAAAATAGCGATGAAACACGATTCGTCGCTAATTTGCGACGAAACCTATTCGTTGCAAAGTCATTCGTCGCTAATTAGCGACAACAAATTATTCGTCGCAGAATTAGCGACGACAATCGGCATTGTCGCTAATTGACGATGAAAAATGTTCGTTGCAAATAATTCGTCGCTAATTGCGAAGAAAATAGCAATGAAAAAGGATTCGTCGCTAATGTGAGACGAAAATTGTTCGCCGAACGATATTTGTCGCTAAAGTCGTCGCTAATTAGCGACAAAACATTATTCGTCGCAAAATTAGTGACGACAATCACTGTAGTCGCTAATTGGTGACGAAAAATGTTCATCGCAAATTTATTCGTCGCTAAATTAGTCGCAAATTAGCGACAAAACGATTTCGTCGCAAAATTAGCAAGGACAACTATAGTCGTCGCTAATTAGCGACGGACGAAGTTTGTTGCAAAATTATTCGTCGCTAATTTCGTCGCAAAATTAATTTTTATAAACTAATTGTTCATCGCTAATTTCGTCGCTAATTAGCCACAAAAAATATTCGTCGCAAAATTAGCGACGACAAATGCTTTCGTGGCTAATTGGCGAGGAAGAGTGTTCATCGCAAATCCGTTCGTTGCTAAGTGCGTCGCTAATTTTGTCGCTAATTAGCGACAAAAAGATATTTGTCGCTAAAATCCCACCGACAGTTTTTCGTCGCTAATTCCATCGCTAAATTATTCGTCGCTAAAATTCCACCGACAGTTTTTCGTCGCTAAATTATTCGTCGCTAATTAGCGATAAACTATATTCGTCGCTAAATTTCGTCGCTAAAATCCCACCGACAGTTTTTCGTCGCTAATTTCGTTGCTAATGCCCTACGACACTTTTTCGTGGCTTAGTAAAACTTCGCTCTTTAAAATCCCATCGTCTTCTCTCTCTCCGCACTCTTTTGTTTAGCTCGCTCTCTTCTCTATTTTGTCTTATGTCTTCTCTATTCTTATTTGTGTCTTATGGTAATGATAGAATAAATTGTTGTTTATTTCACCATTTTCTTCTAACAATTCCCATAATCTTCATGTATCTTAAGTAATTTTTCTTTTCTTTTTTAAGATACGTGTCCATTTGAAGGTCTCGCAATCCAAGTGAACGTTGCAATTCTCATCAAATTGATCACTTTCTACTACAAATATTTCAGTCAAATACTTGGGTAAGTCTTCTTGACATGGTAATTTTTTCATTTTTTTCAAATTCAAAGTAATTGTTTCGTCTCAGACATAATTTTAATTTTTAGAATTTTATGATTTTAATTAAGAATATGAAACAATAGATATGATATTTTTAATATTTTATCCGAGAAATTTTTAATTTCTATACAGAGACAATGCAAAAAGGCAGGGCTTAGATGTATAATAAGAACTTACCTGGACGTCGAGGATTGACCGATGAGTTTCGTACTGGGTTAGAACAGTTTTTGGACTTTGCTAGTAGTAAATTTGAGTTCATGGATGGAAATAAGTTAAGGTGTCCGTGTAAAAAGTGCAGTAATGGTAAATTTCATGCGTGTGATAAAGTTAGAGAACATCTTTGTAGATTTGGGTTTATTCCGAACTACTATAATTGGACTTGCCATGGTGAACCATTTATAGCTGACGAAGAATATCGAAGAAGTAATCAATTTTCAGTTAGGGAAGAATGTGGCTATTATAACCAATTGAACCCATACCAGAGGATGGTGATTGATGCAGCTGGTCATAATTTTGTTTTAAAATCGAACCATGCAAGTACTAGTTTCGCTCCTACACTTGAACAAGTGGGTACTAGCTATGCGTCACAATTGGAAGAGATAGGAGTCACAGGTTTTGATGAGAATGTGTATAGTGAAACTTTTCAATCTAATCAGTTCTAGGAAGTATTGAAAACAGCAGATGAACCTTTGTGGGCAGGTTGTGACAACCACACTAAATTATCAGTGACAACAAGACTGTTAAATATCAAGGCAGAGCATAATGTGTCTGAGAATTGCTTCAACTCTTTTGTTGAAGTAATGCGGGAAGCAATGCCTCGTGATAACATCATGCCAAGTGATTTTTACGATATGAAGAAGCTAGTGGATAACTTAGGTCTTCCAGTTGTGAGGATTGATGTATATAGTAGAGATTGTATGTTATATTGGGGGGGTGATGAAAATGCAGAATCTTGCAAATTCTGTGGCCAACCTAGGTATAAGATTAGCATGAGGTAGGGTCGTAATCAGAAGCGTAGACCATGCAAGCAAATGTTTTATCTGCCCTTAATCCCCAGATTGCAAAGGCTTTATGCGTCTCAAGCCACTGCTGAACATATGACTTGGCATGCAAATCATGAAACAGAAGAGGGTCTGATGTGTCATCCTTCAGATGCAGAGGCATGGAAACATCTTGATAGAACATACCCTGAGTTTGCGATGGAGCCTCGAAACATCAGGTTAGGTCTCTGTGCTGATGGATTTGCCCCATTTGGGAAATCAGGAAAAAGTTATTCATGTTGGCCAGTTATCTTAACTCCATACAATCTTCCACCTGGTATGTGCATGAAGACACCTTATATGTTTTTGACATTGATCGTGCCTGGCCCGCAAAATCCGAAAAAGTCAATAGATGTTTATATGCAACCATTGATTGCAGAGTTACGCAGCTATGGGATAAAGGTGTTCTTACGTATGACGTTTCTACTGATCAAACATTTGTAATGAAGGCTGCTCTTCTTTGGACAATAAATGACTTTCCAGCTTATAGAATGTTATCTGGATGGAGTACAGCTGGGATTTTAGGATGTCCGATATGTGTGGAGAGATCAAAGTCATTCAGATTAAAACATGGTAAGAAGGCCAGCTATTTTGACTGTCATAGACAATTTTTGCCGATAAATCATACATTCAGAAGGAATAAAAGAGAGTTCATCAATAATAGGATTGAAAGAACACCTCCACCATTGAGGTTGACCGGTGATCAAATTTGGGAGCGAGTGCGTGACTTTCCGACTGTTGTTGAAAACCCTCATGGCACAACTATTGCGTACGGAAACACACATAAGTGGACTAAACGCGGTATATTTTGGGATCTACCATATTGGAAGACCCATCTTATTCATCATAATCTTGACGTCATGCACATAGAAAAGAATGTTTTTGACAATGTCATAAATACTGTGATGGATGTCACTGGAAAAAAAAAAGACAATTTGAATGCAAGAAAAGATATGAGAGATATTTGTGATCGGCCAACACTAGATGTGGACGCAAGCAGTAGGGGACCAAAACCAAAAGCAGTTTATACATTGGAGAAGGAGCAGAGACGGGTTGTTTGTCAATGGTTGAAATCTGTGCGATTTCCTTATGGACATGCTTCGAACCTTGGGAGATGTGTTGATTTGAATTAATGCAAGTTGACAGGTTTGAAGAGTCATGATTGTCACATATTTATGGAAAGACTAATTCCAATAGCTTTCAAGGAACTTCTACCAAACTTTGTATGGGGCGCCATTACAGAGTTAAGTAATTTCTTTCATGATATTTGCTCAACAGTGTTAAAAACATCATACATGGAGAAACTAGAGAGAGATATTCCAATCATTCTTTGCAACTTAGAAAGGATATTTCCTCCATCGTTTTTTGATTCAATGGAGCATCTCTTAGTTCATTTGCCTTATGAGGCCAAAGTTGCAGGTTCCGTTCAATTTCGATGGATGTATCCATTTGAAAGGTAAAATATTTTTTTAAATAAATTTGAAATTACTTTATTATATATTATGTTCTGATAAACTTCTTTCTATTGCAACTAGGTTCTTATATCATTTGAAGAAAAAAGTGAACAATAAGTCATGTGTTGAAGCTTCAATTTGTAATGCATATATTGTGGAAGAAGTGACAACATTTGCATCATACTATTTTGAGCCGCACGTGTAGTGCAAAAGGCGGAGAGCAGGAAGAAATGATGAGGGCCCCATTGATCCCAATTGCAAATCATTCTCTATTTTCAATTATCTTGATCGACCAAGCGGAGCATGTAAGTTTCGTTATTTAACAGAAGAAGAATGGCGGGCAGCCCATACATATATTTTACTGAACTGTCCAGAAGTGGAGCCATACTTCAAGTAAGTGTACTTTTGCAAATATAGTTATTGTGTGTCAAACATTTGCTAATATATATGGCATTTGTTAATATGATTTTTCAAACTTCAATGTATGGACTACCACCAAATGAGTTTGACCGTTTGTGCGATGAAGAATTTGCAGCATGGTACAAAACATATGTAAGTTGCCTGTGGACGAAAAAGCAAGTTATTAATAGTTTATACATCACTAATTAAAAAATATATTATTGACTTTGCGTGTATGACTTTAAGTTCACAGTAATCATGATCAAGTTGAAGAGCAAGGATTGCTATATCATCTGTCATGGAGTCCATAATCAAGGGTACGAACTTGGCCTGCATATTTCATAAACGGGCATAATTTTCACACTCGAGAATATGGAATGGGAAAAGCCACAATGAATAGTGGTGTATGTGTTCGGTCATCCAATGATGGGAGTGCAAAAGATGACTTTTATGGCTTATTGGATGAAATCTTAGAGATAGAGTACCCTGGACCATTAATGCGGGTTGTGTTATTTAAGTGCATGTGGTTCGACCCCGCCAAAGGAATGAAGGTGCATACGAAGTTTAATTTGGTTGAAGTAAATCACAAGAAAAGGTATATGAAATATGAACCATTTATCTTGGCACAACAAGCAATTCAAGTATATTATGCATCATATCCTAGTTTGAAACGTGACAAAGCTAATTGGTGGGCTGTATGTAAAACCAAAGCACGAAGAAAAATCGAGGAACACTGGAAGGATACAGCATATCAACAAGAGGAAATTTGTAACACGGTTGAAACTGAGGAATATAACATTCCGACTTCACGAGATCCGTGTGGAGCAGTGATAGATGTGGATCCAACTGAAATTCGCGAATCAAATGTAAAAGGTGTTGAAGAATCTGATTTTGAGACAGAGGATGAAGATGATGCTCATGAAGAAGATCAAGATCAAGATCAAGACGAAGACGAAGACGAAGGTGAAGATGAAGATAATGATGAAGATGATGATTAGGATTTTTGAGACTTTTCACTAATTATGTGCAATTATTATTATTATTGCGACGTATGTTATTGTTGTTGTCATTATTACTATTATTATTAATATTGTTATTATCATTATTATTGTTATTATTATTGTTGTTGTTGATTATTATTTTTATTTTTATTATTATTAATGTAATAGGTCGTCAGAAATTTCGTCTCTAAACGGCAACAAAAAACTATTCGTTGCAAAATTAGCGACGAAAACACTTCTTCGGAAAAATTATTCGTCGCTAATTAGTGACCAAAAAAGTTCGTCGCACAATTAGCGACGACAACTCCAGTCGTCGCTAATTAGCGACGGACAATGTTCGTCGCTAAATTCATCGCAAAGTAATAGTTCGTCGCAAAATTCGTCGCTAATTTGTGGCAAAATTAAATTATTATCCGCGAAATTGTTAAAGAAATAGTTCGTTGCAAAATTCATCGCTAATTAGCGATGGAATTTTTTCGTCGCAAAAATTTTCATCGCGAAATTCGTCACAAAATAAATTTTATATATGAAATTCTTAAAGTAATAGTTCGTCGTAAAATTCATCGTTAATTAACGACGGACATTGTTCGTTGCTAAATTCGTCGCAAAATTAAATTTTATCCGCGAAATTCTTAAAGAAATAGTTCGTCGCAAATTTCGTCGCTAATTAGCAACAAACCCTATTCGTCGCTAAATTTTTCATCGCTAAATTCGTCGCAAAATTAAATTTTATCCGCGAAATTCTTAAAGTAATAGTTCGTTGCAAATTTCGTCGCTAAATTTGTCGTAAATTTAAATTTTATCCGAGAAATTCTTAAAGTAATATAGTTCGTCGCAAATTTCGTCGCTAATTAGTGACAAACTAAATTCGTCGCTAAATTGTTCGTCGCTAAATTTGTGGCAAAATTAAATTTTATGCGTGAATTTGTTAAAGTAATAGTTCGTTGCAAAGTTCCTCGCTAATTAGCGACAAACCATGTTCGTCGCTAAATTCGTCACAAAATAAATTTTATATACGAAATTCTTAAAGTAATAGTTCGTCGTAAAATTCGTCGCTAATTAACGACGGACATTGTTCGTCGCTAAATTCGTCGCCAAATTAAATTTTATCGGCGAAATTCTTAAAGAAATAGTTCGTCAGAAATTTCGTCGCTAATTAGCGACATACCCTATTCGTCGCTAATTAGCGACAAACCCTATTCGTCGCTAAATTTTTTATCGCTAAATTCGTCACAAAATTAAATTTTATCCACGAAATTCTTAAAGTCATGGTTCGTCGCTAATTAGCGACAGAAACATATTCATCGCAAAATGTTTCGTCGCTAAATCCGTCGCAAAATTAAATTTTATCGACGAAATTCTTAAAGTAATATAGTTCGTCGCTAATTAGCGACAAACTATATTCGTCGTTAAATTTTTTGTCGCCAAATTTGTGGCAAAATTAAATTTTATCCGCGAATTTTTTAAAGTAATAGTTCGTTGCAAAGTTCGTCGCTAATTAGCGACAAACCATCTTCGTCGCTAAATTCGTCGCAAAATAAATTTTATATAAAAAATTCTTAAAGAAATAGTTCGTCGTAAATTTCGTCGCTAATTAGCGACCAACTCTCTTCGTCGCTAAATTCGTCGCACAACTAATTTTATCCGCGAAATTCTTAAAGTAATAGTTCGTCGCAAAATTTGTCGCTAATTAGCGACAAAAAAATATTCATCGCAAAATGTTTCGTCGCTAAATCCGTCGCAAAATTAAATTTTATCCGCGAAATTCTTAAAGTAATATAGTTCGTCGCAAATTAGCGACAAACTAAATTCGTCGCTAAATTTTTGGCAAAATTAAATTTTATCGGTGAATTTTTTAAAGTTATAGTTCATTGCAAAGTTCGTCGCTAATTAGCGACAAACCATATTTGTCGCTAAATTGGTCGCAAAAGTAAATTTTATCCTCGAATTTCTCGTAGTGATAGTTCGTCGCAAAAGTCGTCGGTAATTAGTGACTACCCATATTCGTCGCAAAAGTGGCGATTGACTTTTGGTGGCTAAGTTCGTCGCTAATGAACGATTCGTCACACAATTAGCGACGAATTTGTTTCCTTTGTCGCTAATTGGCGACGGATATATCCAAAAAAAAAATTCGTCGCAAATTTTTAAGGCCGATACAATGAAATATGCAACCCTAATTGCCTTCTCCTTCACCTCTCTGTTCGCGTCTTGTCCTCCTTCTCCTCCACACTCTCTGTTCGTGCTCTGTCGTCGGCTGTTTCCTCCACTCGACGCGTCGTCTGTCCCCATCTTCCGTATTTTCTCAGCCCAGTCATCGTCCTACGACGACCTCGCAATCTCGCTCACATATCCTGTCTTCCGGAGATCGAGGTCACTCGCTACTTCGTCGCGAAAAGTCACGCCCCTGCTGTAGCTCGTCTTGCCCCAGTTACTGGTGGAACCCTGAGTCTTACTTGGGATCAGCTGCCTTGCTTCACGCAAATAGGTATCAACCTCCAAAGTAAGTCGTTTCCTTTTTGCAATTTCTGACTAGTATTCATAGTTGTCTGTCCCAAGTGGTTTCGTGGAGTTACATTGCGTGTGGTGTGGTGAGCTCAATTTGTAGCTTTATAGCCGAAATCAGAACTAGATGTTGTTTCATGTTATGATGAATGAAATTATCCATTTTTTTTAAGGATTCGTTTGCCTTGCATTTCATGATTGATAGTTCACTGATTAAGAGTTGTGAATTCGAATGTTTCCAAGTTTACAGGCTATGTGGCCTGTTAATTTTACTTGTGAGATTCTATTAGGGCAAATGAGCTGTTCACCCCTTTGTATAGTGCACATTAGCTTGATATCCTTGACCCTGATTAATGTTGGTCTTAGTTACGATAAGAATTGGTGGCCCTGATCTGTATTGTTTCTCTTTTCAGATGTGAACTCCAAGCTTTATTTTCGACCAAAATAAATAAATAAACTCCCAAGCTTTATTTGCCTTAATTACCTAATTCTATTAAGTATTTTGGTGTGTGGGGTTCATTGGTTTGTGCATGTGTTGGAATGTTGGACTATCTTCGTTGGAAGATGAAAATTGTGCTTAGAGTCTGGTATGCATTTTGAGACTAATCAGAACAGTTTCGTTGTAATCACCTATTTAGAGATCACTTGCGTTTGTATTTATCTTTATTGAAACGTTTGGTACTTATGGCGGTTTACGTATACGAAAGTTCATTGATGGGAGATTAAGGATCCTTTTTCACGGCTGGATTTGATTCATCCAGATATGAATAATATGGTAGAAGTAACTGTTCTCTTCTCTGCAGTTAAGCTTAACGCAAATAGGATGGTTGTTGGAACACTCCACGGGTTCGATCAATTCATGAATCTAGTGGTAGATAATACTGTCGAAGTGAATGGGAATGAGAAGGCTGACATAGGGATGGTGGTAGGTTGATACTAATTGAATTACAATCTTAATTTGATGTGTTTAATTATGTAAATGGAGGGAGCTTTTACTGGTTATTGCCTCTTGGGGACCTTCACTCAGAATTGAAGGGGTTGAACATGTGCTTGAAAGTACCTTGGTTTTAAACTAGGAGTGTCATACATTATGGCTTGTCATCCTTCTCTTTTATGCTTCAATAAGTGAGTATCTGCTTCATTAAATATTTAAATCAGGGTTCTTTCTTAAGATCCCTCTATGCTCAGACAGAGTTGTACACACACACTGCATCTGGAAGCCACACATGCTAGTTGCATGTACATGTACACAGCATCTACGTTTCTCTATGTAGTGATTAGATGCTTTCACGAGAGTAAACAATGTTATATGAACATTTTCTATCATGAATAAGTTCTACAATTAATATGAAGCTGTAAGTTATCAATCTCTCTTCTCACCTTTTCCTGTTTTGCTGGTTTCAGATGGTTTTGTAAGTTATCAATCTCTCTTCTCACATTTTCCTGTTTTGCTGGATACCTGGCAAACCACATTGAACATGGCATGAACTAGTGTTCCCTCCATGCATTAGATGCTTATCAGATCTATGTATTTTTCAGTCTACGAGACAGAGCTCAAGTGGAGCAACAATTTTATTAGAGGCGATAGCCAGTTCGTTTCATTTTCTCAAGTTTATCTCTTGCTCTCTGAAACAAAATGGTAAGCTTCATGATGTACGTCATTATGTGTCCTTAACACAAGTTCATATTTTATAAGATGTTTGTCTAACCTTCCTACTTGTCAGTATAAACGCGGAGGTCACATGCATGGTGCAGTTTCACAAAGAAGGCCAGCCCCTTCCCCTTCCTCTTCCTCGTCCCCGTCGATTTCCTCTTCCCCTTCCCCTTCCCTAAACCCTCAACAACTACATGCTGATGGACAACATGGACACATTGGCCCTTCCTCCGACCCTCAAGAACATATTGGGGAACAATTTGGACACATTCGAACTGAATCTCCTTCAGTACCATCTTCTTCAGTTCCACCTTCAATGCAACAATCAAATGATGAGGGAGGTGAAGAAGATAGCCGATTCTTCATATGCCCATATGGAGATTCATAAGTACTTCATTTTTTTTAGTATATGTAATATTTAGTGTCATCCCTTCGTTTGGGTTTTACATATCCTTTTCATGTCACTGTTTCATTGTCCATATCGTTCCAACCTGTTTGCAGATTCACGGATGCTACGTACGTTGTGCGGCAACTTAATAAAATAGTGAATAACTATTGGAGGGGGCCGTGGATTAGTTACAGCAGCGCTCCAAAACAAGTAAAGGATTTGTGGTGGAATGAGTTCAAGGTAAGTCTCGTCCTTCTATTTTCTCACTAACTAAGTTCGGTGTAAATAAAGTCAGTTGTTTTTCTATTGATTATAGCGGAAGTTCAGCTGGGATGAAACGGAAGAGGATGAAGTTAGAATAAATTTTAAGAAGAAAGCCGGTGATCACATACGAAATGTGATGAATAAAGCAAAGAGAAGTCAAGTAAAGCCAGATTTTATTACTGGTGACGATTGGACAGAAATAAAGAGAATTTGGGAAAGTGAAAAGAATAAGCGAAGGAGTGAACAGAACAAGAAGAATCGAGCTTCTAGTTCTAGTGAAGGGTCTGCGACATATGCTGGGGGCTCTATCAACATTGGGAAGCATAGAAAAAGAATGGTAAGTCTGTTAAACATGTTGTAAGTTAATTTAAATCAATTACTCATTTATGTTTAAATTTTGTAGGCAGGTGAATTGGGAACGGAACCGACATATACAGCTACATTTGAACGCACATTTCAAAAAAAAAGATAAGATATGGACTGGCGACCGAGCAAAAGCTATTAAGGTATGTAAGGTTATACAACCAAGAATGCTTTTAATATTTATGGTAGTTATATATATGAAGTTATTTTATTTTCATATCTATTTTGTTAATGTATGAAAAATATGATGAGCTTGTAATGAGTACGGCTAGTGGTGGTGATGGTGGGGCTGCGTCTGAGCCAGCAGTTGACAATATGGCATTATGGGTGGAGGCATCGGGTGGGATGAAAAGAGGAAAAATATTTGGGATGGGAACCTTGTCAAGGGTATACACAGCAAAGACTACTAAAACTCCATCCTCCAATGCGACTGTTTCAAGGAGGACACGACTTGAGGGGCAAATGACCCAAGAATTGACCCAAGTGAGACATTTACTTGTAGAGAGGGACGAAGAAATAAGAGTGGTCAAACAACAAATGTCATAGAGGGACGAAGAAATAAGAGTGGTCAAACAACAAATGTCACAGAAGGATGAAGAAATCAAAGGGGTCAATGAGCGATATAAATCGCTAGAGTCTCAAACGCAGTTGATCTTGCGACACCTCAACCTAAATCAAGATCAGGTTCCTCCTGTACCTCCCACTAATCAAATAGGTGATGGGCACAATGATGATGAGATTGCTGCTGATGATGATAATGATTTTGTTAGACGTCTTATTGGTTGAGGAAGCCATATCGTGCTATCGTGTAAGTTTATATGAAAGTTTTCATCCATCAGCTCCCACGTTTTTTATATTTAACCGTATCTAATCTTTTTTGCCTTCTCTGTGAAGCACTGTTTGACTTTACAACCTAACCATCCTCAAGCATTGACAAATCTGAGAAATATTTATATGGAATGGAACTTCCATCACATTGACCATTTCTCGACTTGCCACTTGTTTATTATCAATGTACTACTACTAGTTGGAACTTGCCCTCATTAAGAAGTTAATCTTGTAGGAACATGTTAAATGTTGCTGCCTCCTTTTCTGATGTGGAAGGTGCACTGAGGAGACATGTTAAGGTAATTTATCTTTTATGATATGTAAATATATCTATGTTGAGTTTTGTAAAGAATACATGCAACTGGTTTATAATTGTGCCCATCTACTGCTGTCAGATGTCAGTGATTTCGAGTGTACAGCCTTTTCACGCGATAGCCTATCCCCTTGATCCAATGCTTGCACTTGAAATTAGGTGAGTTATGCTGCCTTTTCTATTAGGTGAATAACAAGGTGCGGTGGCCGTTATTTTCAAGATTCTCTTTTTTTGTTGTCGCAAATATGATGCGTACAGTGCTCTTGCTGATATAAGTGCATGTTTTGCAGGTTTTTGTGTCGTAAATATGCTGCGTACAGTGCTATGCAATTATGGAGGGAATTGTTGGTTGCATTTAGTTTTCCCCGCTGATCGGCTGACTTCCGTTGTATTCAATGCTAGTCCAAATATTTCCTACAATTTGCTGGATTACTCCTTTCAGGTGATAGACTTGACATTGGCAAGGAAAAACCTAACCAGTTTTGATTGTATTTATTATAATATTTAGATCTTATTACTTGCTTAATCAATGATATATATATATATTCGTTGCAAAATTCGTCCTGTGCCCAGACGTCCCAAAATCCATAGCTAGAGAAGATTAAAAAATTAATGAAATTTCGTCGTGGGACTATTCGTCGCAAAATTCATTGCTAAAGAATAAATAAAAATTCGTCGCCGAAAAAATATGTCGTCGCTAATGTCATTGTTAAATTACTTCAAAATTAATCATTGCAATCGCTGTTAACAGTAATAACTTTTGCGATGAAAAAATTCGTCGCTAATCGGCAACGATTTTTTACACTAATAGATTTTCGCGAAATTTTCGTCTTTAAAATTTTGGTGACGAAATGCTTTTCGTTGCTATTTTCGTCGCAAATGCCGTAGCTAAAATTCTTCGCCATTTAGCGGTGAAAAATTATTTGTTGCAATTTAGCGACGGAAGTAACATTTTTCGTCGTCAAATTTTGTCACGCACATTTGGCGACGAAAAACATTTTCTTGCTATTTTCGTCGCAAAATTAGCGATAAAATTGCCAATGAAATTATTCATTGCTAATTGGCGACAACATTTTCAACGACACAATTCGTGACACATTAGCAACAAATATTAAAATTTCGTCGCTAAATTTTGGGGCACCGACTTGGCGACGAAAGTATTTCGTTGCTATTTTCGTGGCAAATGATTAAATTAGCAACGAAATTGGCCGCGAAATAATGTCGTCGTAAATTAGCGACGAATTTGCCACGAACAATTTCGTGGCAAATTAGCGATGACTTTGCCACAAAGATTTTAGTAGCAAATTAGCGATGAATTTGGCCACGAAATAATCCGTCGCAACTTAGCGAAGAAGTTTGCCACGAAATAAACCGTCGCAAATTAGCGACGAATTTTGCCACGAAATAATCCGTCACACATTAACGACGAATTTTGCCACGAAATAATCCGTCGCAAATTAGCAACGAATATTGCAGCAGATATATTTCGTCGCAATTTAGTGACGAAAGTTTATTTTTTCGTCGCTAAATTTTGCGACGCCGATTTGACGACGACATTTTTTTCATCGTAAATTTCGTGGCAAACTTAATTTAGAAAAGAATTTTGCCAAAATTTTCGTGGCTAAATCCCTATTTTTTTGTAGTGGTTGGTTTGTATTGTCGCTTTTAATATCGTGAAAGAGAATATCACTATGGGTTTGATGAAGGCCTTGTTGGACATTTACAAGAAGCCCTCTACGATCAACAAGTTCTACTTGATGCCACGTCTTTTCACTTAAAGATAGGAAAATGTGCCTCAACTACTAGTTATATCGATGAATTCAATGTGGTCGTTAGGCAATTGAGTTCAATTGAGATTGACTTAAAAATGAAATACATACTTGAATTTATTATCCTCATTACTTGATAGTTGAAATACTACTGTTACTGATGTTAGTAGTTCTTCCGGGATCAATAAGCTTAACGTTTAATAGGGTTCACTCTAAGTGAGGACATCTATAGGAGAGAATCTTGTGAGCTTGTCCCTACTGCTTTAATAGATGAAAGTAGAAAAAGAACTAATACTCATGTTAGCAGAATTAGTGCAAATTTGAACAGATGTAGTCATTCTAGCATTGGTGTTGTTTACTGTTGGAGTTGTGGCAACATGAGGCATCTTAGAAGGGATTGCCTAAGCTGAAGAACGAGAAGAGAAATTGAATTAGAGATCAGTCTGCAGATGTTGTTGCAAGTGTAGCTAACTGTAATTTGGATAATGTTGATTATGTTTTATCTATCCTTGAGGATTCGTTGTTTAATGGATGGATCGTGGATTCTGGTTGTTCCTTTCACGTTACACTAAATAGGAATCTGTTTACTACTTATCAATGCATTATAGTGGTAAAGTACAATTAGGGATCAACGATGAGTGTGATGTTATTGGTGTTGGCGATGTTAGAATCAAAATGAATGTTGGTATTGTGAGAACATTGACTAAAGTGAGGTACGTTGAAGAATTTGATTTCCTTAAGTATTGTGGATTCAGCTGAGTATTGGTAATATTCAGAACGAAAAATTTCGAATGTCATTCGAGGTGCCTTGGTACAATGGCATGTATGAGTTTCAAGGTGAGATTGTGACAGATTTCACTGCGGAGACGTCAAATGCATCTGTTTGAGAGTTTGAATTGTGGCATATGTGTTTGGAGCACAATGGAGAGAAAAGAACAAAGGTTCTAAGTGAAATGAATATGCTGTGATTATGTGATTGAGAAATTGAATGTATGCAACTATTGTGACTTAGAAAAACGACTGAAAGTGCAATTCAATACGACTGTTAGAGAAACTATGAAAATTGAAGAGTCAATTCATTTGAATTTTTGCAGGCTATCGCAGTTTCGTTCGAGGAAGAGTGCCAAATTTGTGATAAAAGTTGTAGATTACTATCCAAGGAAGACTTGGGTGTTGTGCTGAGGCATATGTAAGGTGTTGTTGTCAAAATCAGACAGTTAAGAGCTGTGATCGACAAGGAAGCTTGTAAGACGACCAAGCATGTGCAGACTGACAGTAGCATGAAGCTCTACTTGGAGTTGTTAAAGGAATTACACGTTAAAAAATGTATAGTGAGATACTGCCCTAGCGCAAGATTAGTAACAAATATGAGCTTGTTAATGTGTCGTCTCTCCTTTTGTTGAGCATATACAACCTATTTGATGATATGTCCTTGAGATACGATCATGAATTAATTCTTGGAATTGCTTAATCTGAAGAGTTTTGATATAGTCCGCATGCTACTAATCGATTTGTTAATTATTAGACATGATTCTTTAATGTAATTTCATAGTTGCCGGGTACGCTACTAAACTATTGTTGCTTCTGTTTCTTTGTTCGCTTCAATCAATGTGATATGTTTGGCATTGAACTTGCAGGTTGACCATCATTTTGCTCGTCGAAAATTAGAGTATTATCAGGTTGATTCAGAAGCAATGATGAGATCATTCAATTGTTGACTCTTTATGTTCGAATATTACTTTTAGTTATTACATAATGAATCTTGTGTGTGTTTTAGTAGAATGAAAGTAACAGTGATGATAGTTCATTGGACTGGAGTGATAAAGAACCAAATATATCAGATGATGAAGAGTCAGTGACAAGGGCGATGGTGAAAGAACTCGAAGAAGCAAGAATGGAGGAGGAGGAGGAGGTTGATGATGGTCAAGATTTATGTTTATACGAAGATGAGGTGGTAGCTGATGAAGACGCAAATTCTGATAATAAATATCTAAGTGGACCCGATATTGATGATTTTAAAGAAATCAATGGGATATCAAGCCTAATGGTTAATAGGTATAATCTTATATGTGACCAAAACAAGGTAGTGTTTAGTCTAGACATGGGATTTGAATTTCATGAAAGTAAAAAAATGATGTGCGAAGATACATCATAATTAATGGATTTGACAATTTGTTGTGCTGACATGGAATTACCATGTTAGAAGATTTAACGGTGATTTTTAACGGAGGGCTAAAGGCTATAATGAAAATTGAGGATTTTGTTTAGATAAAAAAAAAAATTGTGGCAGATTTAACACTATACATAAAATTTGGGAGCTTTCTAAGAAATTAGGTCAAAACTGAGGTCCATACAAAAGGAGCTAGATTGACTCAATGTTTTGTTGGTATCCATATCTCTCCCACGTAATGTACAAAGAGGATCCCTAATGCACAGTGGGTGCTTGAGGAGATCGAAAATTGATGGGAAAGAAGAGGGAGGGTGGGGCAGAGGCCAAAGATGAGAAGAGGACATTCCTTCAGAGCCTCTTCTCTTTCTCTCTGTGGGACAACCCATGACGACACAAACT
The DNA here is from genome assembly GCA_029784005.1 of Lenwebbia sp. NSW1173648. Taxonomy (NCBI): domain Eukaryota; kingdom Viridiplantae; phylum Streptophyta; class Magnoliopsida; order Myrtales; family Myrtaceae; genus Lenwebbia; species Lenwebbia sp. NSW1173648. The sequence continues at coordinate 614,560 of JARCGZ010000002.1, forward strand.
ACGAAACAAAACTGGTGACAAGACCACTCGATTCCCCAGTTCCTGCAGTTGCAGCAACAGTCAAAACACAGTGGGTGTCAGTGACCAAATCCCGATGACGACCCAAATCGCAAGGTTAACACTAACTGGACAACACCCTCCTCTCCTCGTCTAGTTCGTTCTCGACCAGCAACTTCAACTTGTAGTTAATGCTGTCCCATCCCATGCAACGCCGTCCACCATTTGTTTATAAACCAGGAAGCAAGCAACAGTCGCGCACACCTACACTACACTACACTACTGCAGTCGTTTGTATTTGAAGCGCGGAGAGAGAATGGATCCAGAAGCATTTGCGGTTGTGGGGTTGCGAACCATGGGGGGACTGGAGGAGCTGTTCGAGGCCTATGGGATACGGTACCTCACCGCCTCCAGGATCGCAGAGATGGGGTTCACCGCCAACACCCTCCTCGACATGAAGGAGGAGGAGCTCGACGACATGATGAACTCCCTCTCCCACATCTTCCGCTGGGACCTCCTCGTCGGCGAGCGCTACGGCATCAAAGCTGCCATCCGCGCCGAGCGCAGGCGTCTCCTCGAAGCCGACGACCGCCACCACCACCTCCACTCCACCGACCATCCCCTCCTCGATGCTCTCTCTCACCAAGGTACCACCTAACTTGGCCCTCTTTTTCTTTTTCGTTTTTGACGTTATGGCTGGGTCATTATGGTTATTCCCGCGCAGGGCTGTCGGAGGAACAAGTGGTGCAGCACGCGGAGAAGGATCAGGTGGGCAGGGCGGGAAGCGCGGACACAGCGGGGACGACGTGGGGCGTCCAGCAACAGAGGAAGAAGCACCGTCATCGTCACCGCATCGCCGCAAGGAATGGAGCGGCCGCGGAAGAGGAGGAGGAGGAAGAGGACGAGATGAGGAGGCAGAGGGAGCACCCCTTCATAGTGACGGAGCCCGGGGAGGTGGCGCGTGGGAAGAAGAACGGCCTGGACTACCTCTTCCATCTCTACGACCAGTGCCGCGACTTCCTCCTCCAAGTCCAGTCCCTGGCCAAGGAGAGAGGCGAAAAATGCCCCACCAAGGTCCTCTGTCTCTCTTCTCTTACACGCTATCGAACTCTTTCCATACAACCAAACTCTTTCCAACGTTCCCACCGAGCATGCATGCGTTATTCAAACAAGAAGACAATGCAGGTGACGAACCAGGTGTTCAGGTACGCGAAGAAGGCGGGAGCAAGCTACATAAACAAGCCCAAGATGAGGCACTACGTCCACTGCTACGCCCTGCACTGCCTGGACGAGCACGCCTCCAACGCCCTCCGCAAGAGCTTCAAGGAGCGCGGGGAGAACGTCGGCGCGTGGAGGCAAGCCTGCTACCACCCCCTGGTCACCATCGCCGGGCGCAGGGCCGGCTGGGACATCGACGCCATCTTCAATGCGCACCCCCGCCTCTGCATCTGGTACGTCCCCACCAAGCTCCGCCAGCTCTGCCATGCTCACCGCCACTCCTCCGCCTCTGCTGCTTCCTCTGCTTCCACCTCCACGTCTGCCCCCAACGCTCACCATCTTGACCTCCCTTACTAGGTCGTGCCTCTTGATCATGAGGGAGATGAGTGTACTTGTGCTGTGGTCTATTTCTACTGCAATGAGAGTCTGTTAATGAATTCCAACGTGTAGTTGAGCTGAGCTGAGCTGACAATCATGTTCTCTTCACTGAGTTTCTGTTCCTACTCTAATACTCTATATCCACTACTTCAATTTCGCTTCTCTTCTCACACTAAAGTGATGAACAATCATGCAAATGGATATAACCTTCTCCAAATCAATTAGGTAGCTAGATTTTGTCAAAACTATACGGCGGACTTGACGGACTTGAAGCACCCGAATTGCCATCAGGGCTGATCAATGACAATTTTTGTCATTGTTATTTTCTTTTTCTGGTAGCCGGTCTCAGGTGATGGCTGGCCAATAGCAAGGGCTGCCCTCGCCGATGGCTGGTCTCAGGCGGAGACCGGCCACTGCCCACTGGCGAGAAGGAAGGGGAAAAGAAAGAAAAGAACAAAGTAAAATAAATAAATAAAATAAATGACGAAAATAGCTTGATTGGGGCTTTTAAAATAATGAGAGCACTTGCTCCATATTTTAAGATATTATTTGAGATAATGAAGATTATTTCAGATCTTTATTTAGAATATTTTCAATTATATATGCAAGGTCGTCGAGATGCGGCGAATTGGCGCACACCATCACTTTAACGTGAAAGCAAAGAGAATGTTGCGCTTCGACAAATCATCAGCATCACAAGTTATTGTTTGTCTCGTATGATGGGTCATTACATTTATTCTTTAGACCATTCGTTCACTCATAGGACTATTGTAAATCCCACTGGGCATAACAGTCATGGATCTTAGTTTGTCCAAACATACAAGTCGAGGGTAACACCGAGGCGGGTCTTTCAAGTCAATTAAAGGCTGACTCTCGTGTGAATTGGAACCTCCTTGATCCCGGCTGCAAAATTCAATGCCAACTTTGCATCTCGTTGTGCTGTGATTTAAATCGAACGTTCCGTGAGGAGCTGCCCTGCATTATGATGCCTGAGGCTAATGCTGGTCGTTCCTCCTCGCCATTCTAGTTCATTAAAAATGCAAGTCAATCAATCAATAGTCGAGCGAAAAAGAGCACGATGTCGGAGCAGGCTGAATTTATGCTTATGACCAAACATTGGTTCGGGAGATGCTTAGATTAGTATTATCAAATTAAACGAGATGGATGCAAGCAGGCAATATGACGACTTTACATTAAAAGAAGCTTGTCTTAGTTTGGTAAACTCCGATTTCATGAAATCTACTAAGGCACCATCAAAACTAAACTCAAGTGGGTGGGTCAAATATGAAATCGTAAATAGACCCTGCAGTGTGCACCTTATCCACATCCATATTGTCTTTATTTTCATCCCGTAAGTGTATTTTGAGGAGCTAACTTAATGTAACTGCGTCGTTAAATTTGGGTAGCTTTTTTAAGGTCTCGACCCTTGAGCAGATTTTTGTACCTTCTTTATATAAAATGAATGACAAGAAAAGTATTATTAATATATAATGAGATGGATACGAAGTAGGGAAGATTACTACTCAAGTAATACGAAGTAGGGAAGATTACTACTCAAGTAATTCTTTCTTAAATGACAAGAAAGGTAACCTTTGATAGCATGAAATTTATTAATCTCATTGATCGGGAGGACGCCATGGAATTTAAATTGAAGCATCCGGCTCGAATACGAGATTATTTGCATGAAGTGATTCAAGAAATCGGACCGTGCATGTTGTCTGCACCGTGTACTTTCATTATCTTACCAACAGGCCGATTCAAGATCTTACTTAATATAACATAGAATCTGTTTGTGACTCTAGCCTTTTTAAACACTAGAACACACGAAACTTTCATGCAATGTAAATGTTGATACACAACATGACATTAATTTGTCATATCTTTTCAAAATATAATTTTGTCATATTATTATTTCTTTGTTCTTTTAGCCCGAATGTCTGGATTATCATTTAATATTTAATGGAATGCACGGAATATTTTATTGATTCAAAGTAAGAGGTTTGGAGATATCATCCACCTAGTCGAGATCCCCACTACGAGGGATGAGGGGTTCCTGGATTGGATTGGTCCAAGTCCAACCATAAACCTAGAATCTACCCGCATAGGGTTGGTTTCTAGATTTAGGACCCAGGAATCGATCCTAGATCGACCTTGCTGGTTTGGTCTAGTTCCAAGATCGATCCAAGGAACCAACCGATTCTTTTTTCTTCTTCTTCTTCTTCTTCTTCTTCTTCTTCTTCTTTTGTATTTTTTTGAAAGGACAGACTTACTTTTTCAAAGTACATATCCATCAACACATAATATATACAACCGCGATACTTAGCAAAGCCAATAGAAATCTAAAGCAACATTGAATTATCCAACTCATCCCTTAGTCAAGCAAAACAAAAGATAAAGTAACAGAAGAAATCTTCACTTGCCAAAAGCACAAAAAAAAAAAAAAAAGCAACAACCCATAAATGATGAACACGTAAAATGCAATAAACAATAAAAAGTTCAAAAGGCGTGATACAAAATATGAATCATAGAAACCTGGCCTTAAAGTTGACTTTGACCGGAGATTCAAAAAGTTGGCATAAAAGATTACTCCAAATTCTAACCAGCTAAAAACAAAACAAAAAAAATACAATTAAAATGGGTTTGGTCTAGGGTGGTCGGTCCGGTTCGACACCTTGACCCCAAAAACCAAACTATTTCTAGCGAAAATTGGACCAAATTAGTCGTACAGACTGATCTAGCTCTAGAGTCTATCTTGAATCGGTGCTCGCCCCTATCCTCTATTACTCAACTCAGCTAAAACAATATATATATATATATATTTTCAGAGCTAAAACGATATATAAAATCGCGGGATTTGGTATAGGAGCGTGACTAAGCTAGGCTTAATTAGCTAGTCTACGCTGCGGGAGCGGGGACTCATGTACAAGACAAAAAGACCCCTCCATGAGGAGAGCCCTTCCTTGTAGTCAACCCTTTTTTTTTTTTTTTTGTCATTGACCGAGTCTCAGAAGCATATGGTGCCTATCGAGATTCAACATGATTACGGTTTGATTGTTTTGATCTGGATCGAGAAAACCTTGGCCTTAAAGTTGACTTTGACCGGAGCTCCTTCCTCCTGCTATTTCAAAGATTGAGGCTAGCAAGTTAGAAACGCGTATGCGGGATTGGAATTGACAAGGCCACCCACCCAATGATGGGAATATGACAAGTCTTTTTGGACATTTTCCAGTGTAGTGACAACTTTTTCTTTTCTCATTTCGAGTAATTATTATTCAATAGGGTTTAACTTTCTCAGCCGTGAGTTTTAAGGCAAATCTTTTGTTTTTTGTTTTACTTTTACTCAATTCATCTCCTTACGCTGCAACAAGATTAGGAGCGTGCATGATCCGGGCCTGTCCGATCCTGGTATGGAACCGGGGACCGGACCGGTAGTCCCGATCCCCAAATTTTCGGGACCACGAACTGGACCAGGACCGGACCAAACCTGGACCGGTGGTTCGGTCCAGTCCCGGTCCGGCCCCAATGGGACCGCTAACACCAACTGCTTATAAAAATCTAATCCTTGGAATACATGCATGGCTAATGAGTATGATCTAATGAGTATGATGATCCACGGCTAATTATGCTAATGAAAAACTCTTCTTTTGAACAAACTGTAACATCGGAGCACGATGAGATACCTTCATTAAAATTCAGCCGTTTTAATGGTATTCAAGCTCGAGAGGGATTTGGACCCAAAAAAAAAAGGTCGAGAGGACAGGAAGGGACCATGTTGAGACCACATGATTAGGAGTTCTCAGTTGAGAGAACTTGTGGATAATCAGAGTAGATGGACCGAGGGATTGATCACCTGAGGTTTTTACCTAAGATCTAAGCGACTGAGCGAGGATGGAGACGATGAGAGGAAGCGGCGAGAGGAGCGCTGAGTCGACGACGCCAGTGGCTGCGAAACGCGAGATGAGTGACGATGCCGACGAGTGAGAGGCGGGATTGCGAGAGGAGCGAGCGAAGAGGCAAAGGCGAGACACGAGCGGAGAGGCGAAGGCAAGACGCGAGAGGAGACCGAGAGGAGAGGACTCAAAGGAGTGAGTGTCATGGGGATTTTGGGGAAATTACAAATTAGGTTAACCAGTTCGGTAGTTAACTGGTTCTTTTTTTTTTAATCATTGTACTGTTTTATTTGAAGTCAAACATTTCTAATTCTTTTTTTTATATATATACAATTATATTTACTGGGCGGTCGGTCCGATCCGGGCCCATCCACCATGGGACCGGTGACCGGACCGCCCCCCTTGAGGACCGGACCAACCAGGCCAGTTCGGTCCGGTCCAGTTTGCACACCCCTAAACAAGATTCACTGCTCCATCAATTCACTTCTGGGGTTCACCACGTAAGTGAACATGAACAGTTTATAGGCAAAACAAGATAATCTCTTCACTTTGTCATTAATTATAGAATTAGAATAGATGGTTCAATGTACATTCTAGTTTAAATAAGATGAGGTCGTTTTGAACTTTATAATGCGCAGCACTATCAGCGTCTGCGATGTATCGTGCATTTCCGATTCCGATATAGGCGAGTGAACTTGTGTCCTGCAATTATATACATCAGCCCGAAACGAAACGAAACAAAACAAAACAAAAGTGGGTTTAGGAAAAGTAACATGATTCATGGAGAGGGCATTCTCAGCATCAACCAATCCCCTTCCGTTATGGTGGAGAGCGGGGAGTGAATAAAATTTATGTTTTTCCTTTTCTCGATCTCTAATAATAGAAACAATCGGTTGTTAGCTCATATCTTTTGGTTTGTGAGGCTATCACTCAGTTTACGCTGACGTCCTGATCTAATTACCTATGTCAAAAATGAATCTAAACAATGAAATTCTTTTCTCCCCTTTTTTTTATAAGCTAAGTGAATTAGATCTGGAAACTAATAAACAAAATCGCTGTGATTTTTCTCACGCAGCAGAATACCGATACCTACATCCGAGGAAATTGTCAAGAGAGAGCCCAAGTTCGAGCCCGTCAACATATCTAGTGGGCAATTATGATATATTAACTACTCCGTACCATACTAATTACTGGATGTTGGGATTTTTTCTTTTAACACAGCTCATACACGTGTATCTCAACACTTCTCCTATTGTTTTGGAGGTTCAGTTTTGAGAATAAACGTCCTAAAGCGGGTTCATGATTTCAAATCTCAGTGATAATGAACCAAAAGTATTTGATGTCTATGCAAGAAAAAAACTTGAGCTAGTATGGCAAAGTTTGTGTCAAATTATAAGAAATGTACATTACGTTAGCGCTTTCTGCAGTAAAAGAGTAAGACTATAATGCCATAATTCTTCGATTTCAACGATTACTTTGTTCGATCTAGTAAATTTGAATAGTTATTGCTTTCTTTCCTCGCACAATGAAATAAGACATGTGGAGCAATAAAGTATTCATGGTACCACCGTACCACTCTTTATTCATAATCTGGACCTTATATTTCTAATTTTGTGTGGGTTCCATCACGGTGGATCTTGGAGTTTACAAAAAATTAATCCAGGAGTAGTTAAATATCTACTCATATTCTAATAGGCTAGTCATAACGGTTACATATATAAGAAGATGGTGATTACATAATGTTGAATGTTCGAGAGACTATAGTTGTAATATCTAAAATATGACCGTAACAGACATATATCTTAATAGCCATTTCCAAGGAAATTTACCAAAAAGTCCTAAATCTATTAAAATTGTATCAATTCAGTCATAAACCTTTTTTTTTGTGCCAATTGAGCCCTAAACATTTTGCATTTGTGCCAATTCAGTCTATCCGATCAATTCTAGCCAAAAATCGCTAACGTGGTGTGGCCGTCGCTAACGTGGATAATCTTTAATATTATTTTGATATATTTTTCAAATTTTTATTTATTACTTTTTTTTTTTTTTAACTTCCTTCTTCCTCCAGCCGGTCGCAGGGTCCAGTGATCGGCCAGAGGCGAGGGCTGGCGAGGTTGACCTCGCCGGCCTCTAGTGAAGCTCACCCTGAAGGAGGTTGCACCTCGCTGGCCATCGCTAGTGGCGGCGATCGGCTAGAGGAAGAAGGCAGAAAAAAAAAGATAGAGAAAGAAAAGAAAAGAAAAAGCAATAAATCAATAAGTAAATAATTTGAAATATATTAAAATATTAGTAAAAATTATCTACGTCAGCGATTTTCGACCAAAATTGATCGGATGGACCGAATTGGCACAAATGCAAAAGGTTTAGGACTCAATTGGCCAACAAAAAAGGTTGATGACTGAATTGACACAATTCCAATAGATTTAGGATTTTTTGGTAATTCTCCCGTCATTTCCGCAACTGAACATATTATATTTGTCTAATTACAATAGTGAGTCTATATCCTCTCTGCATTCATGAAGAGTGGCATTGTCCTTTGTTGATTATAGAGTTGATAGGAAAAGAGAGTACGTATAAATGGTTTCATTATACATAGAAATGAGTGAAATATGGAAGATGATCAGTTGACTTCCTATAAATATCAAAATAAGACACATACTTTATCTCTCAGTCAGTTCAATGGATACGCTATTTGAAATATTTTCATTTGATAGTAATTAGTAAAAAAATGGAGATCCACAAATAAAATGAAATAAAATATAAAAAAAAAAAACAAGAAAAGATGGGAGACCTTATAGCACAGTTCGCACCAGAAAAAACCCTAAATATCATGGTTTAGTGCCGATGAATGAATATAGGGTTTCTCGCTTGAGTCTAGTCTAACCCTCTTCTCCGGCAAATATTCCAAGTCAATCAAGAACAAATTTATAACATGGAGTCGCAGAGGGAGGGAGAGAGAGAGAGAGAGAGAGACTGTGGGTAGATAAAGAGTGGGCATCTTAACCAAAAGAGAAGAGAGAGGGGATTAATTGTTGATGGAGGGGAGAAACTGGAAGAGATCCAAGTCCCAAGCAGGCCATGTATCGGAGGAGAAAGAGGATGCTGATCAGAAGAGTGACATTTATGCATATCCCTCAAGCTTGACGGAAACGGCCCAATCTCAACGAGACACATCCGCCATCGTGTCCGCCCTCGCTCAAGTCATTGCAAACCCTGCTGCCGCTGCATCTCATCATGCATCCCACAGTTCATCAGCATCTTTATCTCGAAGTTCGCTTCATGATCATCAGGTTCCGGATGCACAAGGTAAAGCTACAACGCTTATAGTACTACTAGGAGGATTGGATGCCTTCAATTTCTTTAAATGTTAATAAGGGTTTGCACGAGCACTCGAGCGCAAGCTCTTCTATATATGTATACATAGGGTTTCATTTCAATCACCACATACTGTAGAGGAGCAGTGATTGCGATGTAGAGAAGTATTGTGTGTATTTTGATGTCGGCATGCTTAATTATGCTTTGGAAGCAGGGAAGAACAAGAAGCTGGAGGTGAGGAGCAGGAACTATAGAGGGGTGAGGCAAAGGCCGTGGGGTAAGTATGCGGCTGAGATCCGCGATCCGAAGAAGGCGGCTCGAGTGTGGCTCGGGACGTTCGACACCGCGGAGGGAGCTGCACTGGCTTACGATGAGGCGGCCCTCAGGTTCAAAGGCAACAAAGCCAAGCTCAACTTTCCTGAAAGAGTTCACTGTTTGCCTCCACCCTATAGTACCGGTAATAATGCTTCTCAGCCTCAATCTCAGGAGCTCCTTCCAGATTTCAGCTCATCTGACAATGATGTTGGGACTCAACTGATGGATGGTTGTGTCATGCCACCTCCACGTCCCAGCTTTGTCCGCGGACAAGGTCCTACTTCTTCAGCTTCCGCCGGTGATTATTTTCAGTCTCTGCAGCCTGCTCCTCCGTCGTCATCGTCGTCGTCGTCTTCTTCCATGCCGTTCTCTTTCCATCAACACGATCCTCAACACCTCTTCGATGGCTTTTCTTCTTCTTCGAGTTCCTCCAAAGAATAGGACATCACTCAGCCATTAAATGTTGCATCCACATCCACACCTTAAGAAAGCTATCCTTTTTGCCATTCCTTTTATCCCACTACTTGCTCTTAATTACTTTATAAAGCTTCATCGCCTTATAAACTCACTCTCTCTTAATTTAAGGACTTTGACATATGAAGCATTTATGCAGCGTTCTTCCTTCAATCCATTCTTATTTCCTTTGTCTTGAGATGTGAGATGTTAAATTAGATGATAATCTTGCGAGAGAGAAGAGGACGGATGGGGTTTTAAGGGTCGTTTAGTACGAAATAGAATGGTAAGGGTGTATCCTAGCTTCCAACCACCATGTAAAATTGGATTGGCATCCTTAATACTCCATATTCAACTTCAAATTGAGCAATTCCAGACACAAATCTCCAAGAAACTTTACAAAAGCTCCTTTACTACCAATTGATGACACATGACAGTGCATCTATTGGGTGCCTAAATGGATATCCAAACTATCTTGTTTGTGGTTTCCATTGTACTGGAAAGTTTAATCAAACCATCCAAACAACATAGTAGTGTGTAAATCCAGGTAGCTCAACAGACAAGTGTTAGTTATGATGTACTAATGTAGCATCGATCACCCTTGGTGGCTTTGCTGTTAGCACTTGATGTGGTAATCGCTCCACAAAATCATTTTGTTAGCTAGATGGGAAGTAAGTGTGGTGGTTTAAACTCATTTTGTTAGATCAAGCTGATTGCATTTGAAGAACTTATACTAGGTCCGACCGAGATATTTAAGTTCCTATACGGTTCTAGCGTCGTGATTGGTGTCGTTCAAAACGCATCGTAAATAGACCAAGTCTATCTAAAGTTTCCTTAGACATTGATACCCTGTGAAACTGAAGAAGAACATTCACAAAGATTGTGCAATCACAGTGAGATTTGTTTGCGACAGCAGAGGTTAATTGGAGATGTTGAGAAAAAGATTGCTTCCCTGAGATGTTGATCCAGGTAGAGAAGAACCTGTGTGTGAGTAGGGAATATGAACAATAAGAAGTTGTGTTGTGAAATCTCATTCTGGGAACAAGCTAATGAAGAAGAGTGATTTGAAAAGAGATCGAGCTTACCATCACTTGTTTGGGGATAGAGAGAAAGGAGAAGCAAACGTACCCTCAGAACAACATGATGGTGTGTGGTGGAAGGTTCGAGTAGGCACCGGCCATGCGAAAACGAATGTGAAAGCGAAGAAGCCGCTAAGGGAGTCCCACTGACACCAAAAAACACCTTCTCTTTGTAGAGAATGAAAATGAAATGATGGGCTTTGTTCGAGGAAGACCTCGTTTTAGACGACGATACGTAGGCGGGTTGTAAAAACAACGCTGGACATATATATATATATATATATGCCTTTTGTTGTTCTCGTCGTTAAGCAGCTGGTGATGTCAATGGACACGTCCCAACTGGAATTTGCAATTCCTTTAGAGCAGCTCCGATCCAAAGTCCATATCTTATCTCAACTAAAGGACATGAATTCTAGAAAATGGTCATAGAATTCGGCTTCTTTGGATCGGCGCCCATCCACATCTTCGTGTCGGAGGTATGCAAGTCAACTTTGTTTATTCTATTCCTCCCCAAACGAATGTTCCCAAAAAAGAAAAAATATATTCTACATCATCTTCTTCTTCTTCTTCTTCTTCTTCTTCTGATCATATCTCATCCACAACAAAGTACCCCATTCTTAAAAACATATAGGTATATGTATATACAAGCAAACCCACTGTTGGCACGAAATTGACTAATTCAAACATCATTAAAACTCGCCACGTCATTGTTTAATGAATTCTAATGAACTTCACGACCAGCTCTAGCAAGTAACTCTTAGTAAAAGTCGTATCAGCCAAGGGTCTACAGCCGACAAGACCTGTTGTAGGTGAGTACGCAGGTCGGTCGTCCATGTGACATCTTCTAGAATATTTCTCGATCTATTATTTCCGCCATTAGTTTAGGAAAAAAAAGGGAATGCGAAATGAAAGGTTACGCTTGCGAACAACCACAACGATATAATATGGTAGCACTCGGCTTAGTAATTCAAGTTTCGATTCAAATCAACTGTTCCACCCAAGCGAGCATACATTTCCGGCACTTCACATGTCTTGTAGATTGTTTATTACTCTTTGATTTTTTGGCCTGATTCATTTGTTTGGCCTTTTTTGGGTGTTTGTTTCTAGAAAGTCAAAAGTATAAACCATCTCAACAACGCTCCATTACTTTGAAACGAAATGGTTTGTTAGACTCTCTTGGGATATCACCCGAATCTATCTGATGTCTCTTCCGCCGGGCTTGGAAATGGATCGTCAATGGCAGAGAAGCCGGGAAAATAGAATTTCGCGTGCATTTTGTCTTCCGAATTCGGGTTTGCCGCACCTTTGAGATTTTGTTTTTCAGGACGCAAGATCGAGTTCCTCTTATTCCCCGATGCTAATTTTTTTTTTCCAACTTTTTTGAAATTGTTTAGGCATTTAAAATTGACACACAGGGCGTGAGTTCTAGGTGTTTGCGAAGCTTTTTTCTTTTAGCGAGAATTAGATGCTATGTGAATGCGTATGAAAAGACGAAGAAAGACAAAAGGGTGATAACACCAAAATGCACCACCCTTTCCTGGTCGCCTGGTCCTTTCCCTCCAACCACGGTCGACCAATTTACTTTCCGGATCATTCACGTGTGCCGCATTGTGCCAGACTAAGAAATTTAGACACATTTTCAGCGGAGAGGATCATTTTCGTTGCATCTAATAGAATTATTATTAATCACACATACTTTCACCCTGCCCCCACTAGAACGCACTAAAGCATCGGGTCGTTACTAGAAACACGTACGTCAACATCGTGAATCACATCTAGCCTCGCTCTCGCTACTTTTTTTGGCATATTTTTCCTTTAAAATCACTTGTAGCGCCAACTTTTGTAGTGTGAACAAGTTACAAATAATTAGGAAGGGAATATTGAATAAGGTCAGGAGTGGTGTATGTCGTGTCTAACTTTGCGGCCGCCGATTCATCTCCGCCAATTTGTTGTCGGGCTGGCCCGGTGACATCCGTAGTCACTTTTGGAATCTTTTGTGAATTGCCCAGTGATCCAACCAACGCCAGACTTGACTCTGCTCAATACTTCTCCTCAAATAGTAAGAGCTCGCTTCTGATTGTGACACCTTGGACTTGGTCTAGTTTACATAAATCAAGTATACTCAAATTTGAAATATGACACATATCTATCGGTGGCTGCATATGATCACTTCATAGCACCCCAATTACAACTTTGCAACTTCCTCTTATTTAGTAAACTAGACTCAGAAATGATTCCTCGCATCTCTATAAAGCAGAATGCGCGACATACTTTATTCCTTCAATAACTTTCGACTCCTGACTTCGACATTCCTCTAGAATTACATTTCATGCGACAACAAAACTTCTGCTCTACAAAAAGAACCCCTCGTCAAGTTTGAGTGGAGAGTCGGTCGCTAAGCATTAGATTGCATCTCCTCTTTCTGTGACATGGGCCGGGTTTCTTCCACAATTTCCATGCCTGATTCACTCTCACACTAGTCCCTGGATTCTCAACATCATATACCTGCGACCCTGACGTACTCCTTTTTGTGGTCGGCTGATGGCTTCTGGACGTCGAATTTCCTTCCTCGCGGCTAAAAGAGGCCTTCATTTGCCAAATAGTGTTTGATAGTTTTTGCAACATAACCCTACTTCTACATTCACTACTGTTCTTCCACAATCCTGTCACAGATTCCTATCCTCCAAAAGATTCGATGGAAGCCACTTGCTATGTTAAACGAAGAACAAATCTCTATCTTAACTATGGCACAAGTACATTGCAACAATCCATGTGAGGCATGTGATGCTACGAGTTTTGACGCAAGTTTGAATTTCACGGGTTTACTCCAAAATTGTGTAGGGACGAATATGAATAACAAAATATTCAGAACAAGTATGCAGAGACTCCTAATAATCGGACAAAGATGGACCCAATCTCATATATCAGTTGCTACATCCCAAGAAGCGCAACACAGAATGTTACTCAAGTAGTTGGTTCCAGCTTCTGAAGATACAACAGAAATAAGGCAAAATATGATCACTCAAGTGCTTCTATAAACATCGTTTGCTTCGAGTATCTTTTCCATTGCATGCTTCAATTGCTAAAAGAACAATCTGCATGTAAAGACCTCAAATATGATCACTCAAGTGCTTTCTATAAACATTGTTTGCTTCGAGTATCTTTTCCATTGCATGCTTCAATTGCTAAACGAACAATCTGCATGTAAAAACCTCTGATTCACAGGTCAGAAATGTGTAGCACACTGGTAGTAGCTTTGGCTTCTTTTCCTGGTAACTTTTTACGCTTCTTCAGAGACTGGGGTTCTTTCAGTTTGAGCTCGCCACAAAAGGACCTCAGCGAGATAGCCAGATGTTCATTCCTATGTGCTGCCACACAAAATTAGATCAAAACAAGCAAGTTCGAAAGACCCTGAAGGCGCACCGCTGGTGTAGCTGTCCCATGACAAATTAGCAGCATACGTGGCTAATTTTTTACTAAGAAGCACAAAGCAGTAGAATCGACGAGAAAGGGGACTCACCAGAGAGGGTGACATCTTCCGTGTTAACAGACTTACGCCCAGCATGGTGAGCAAAACGCTCGAGGTCCTTAGCCAGCTGTTCTGTTTTCACGAGACAACCGGAACAGTCGTAAGTTAGTGACACCGAGAAGGGTCGACGCAAGACCAGCTCCAATGATGAACAATACAGCAGAGTTCCCAAAAGGTTATAGATAATTCCTCAATTTGTAGATTAATTCCCCATAAGCCAAGCTAGCACTGCCATATTCAGGTGATTGGGCAACTGAAGAGACATGAAACGGGTAATTCCTCAATTTGTAATCTAAGCAGTATGGCGATAATCATCAGCTAGTTTAATTGATACGGCAAACAAACAAAAAGCCTATTATTCAACAAAGCAGAGGACGACCAGGTTGTGAATCGGAGAGCAAGGACGCAGTGATTTAACACGGAGAAGCGAATAATGGAGGTTGAGGGAGACCTGAGAATTGGAAAGCCAAATCGGCAAGGCAGGCAACGACAGGTTCCGCAATCTCCAAGCCACTTCTCCGGGCTGCTCTACCAGTAGCCAATGGAGAAGATAAAAGACGGAGACAGTGAGAGATTCAGCAGATTGAGGGCGGGTGATAAGAGAGGGAGAGAGGGAACCTTGAGCATGGGCGATGGAGATGGAGGAGAGCCGGAATCGATCCCTGGACACCTCTCGAGCCGAATCGAACTCGCCGTCCATATCCTGATCATCGCCCGCAGCAGTTCTTCTCTCCGTCTCCATGAGATGAAAGCGCCTTGTCGTCTTGTGTTCTCCTCTCTTTCGGAATGGGGAAATAGCGGGAAACACACAAGGAAAGCGCCAACTCCGATTGGAAAACCCACCCAAAGCCATTGAAGAATCCAACTCATGATTTGTCGGGTCGGGCTGTGATACAGCAAAGCCCAATCAGAACGTGAAAAATGGGTTTATAGATTTCGAACAAGTTGCTATTACATATGTGTATTGTTCTACAATATATATATTTTTTGGTCGAATTGTTCTACAATATTTACTTTTACTATATTTTGAATTTGTTTTATACTTCAAGTTATTTATCAAATATACTGAGCCCTTCATCTCTTTATAAAGTTGCTCGAAAATGCCTCAATATTTTCTTCGATGGATGAGTCGTCCTGAAAGGCCTGTCATCAACTAATCACCGAATAGATTACTTCATCAGGCTCAATCCCTCGGGCCGACCATCTCCTTAAAAGCAGCGAATGCTTTAAGTCAGTCGCGAGGTTTCGTATTGCGTCTTGATGAAGAGATTTCCGCCTTACAAAAGCAATCCGTGAGAATGGTATAGGTCGCATGATTAGGTGCAATGTGTTTATCAACCATTAACTTCTGCCAAATTCTCAGCTTTCCCGACCAACTTGATGAAGCCGTCGATTACAGCGTGGAAAGAAACGGTAGAGGCAAAGCCTCCGTTCACCATACAATTAAACAAAGAAAGAGCCTTCAGATTGGTCGATCTCGCCATCAATATCACGATGCTAAGCCCCCATTTCTCTTCGTCTCCGTGAGATCAAAGTGTCTTCTCTTTTTTTCTCTTCTCTTCTCTTCTCTTCTCTTTCGAAATGGAAACAGCGGAAACAGAAGAAGCAAACGCTGCCTCCGATTCAAAATCACTCCAACAATGCTCAATCTGTCTGGGCCGTAAAAAATGATCCAACTATGATGTGTCGGGTCGGGTCGGGTTCTTTTAAAGGCTAAGCAAAATAATCCGGAGTTTTAGCTATTTATCTCATCTGTTTTGGCGAAGCAACGCCTGGGCTCAAAGTTTTCTTAAATAGCTTTTTCGCAATCACCGGTACACGTGCCATTTATTCTTTGTGATGATAAATAAACTTACAAAGAAAAAAATCATCTCATTATCTCTAACGACACATTAATCATAAGAGCCATCACTAATCATATTAGTCGTAGTGATTTACGAAATATGGAAAATAGCGTCATACATATTGAATATGTAATGATGATATTTTATATTTGTCAAAATTTATTTTGGTTAATTTCCTGACATACATTATTCCATAAGAAATCACAATTTTTTAATAATTCTCTAAAATGACTTATTCGTCGAATATGGACTGTCATATTATTTATAATTTTCTTAATGAACATCTAACATCTTTTATTTGTAGAAAAATAACACAAATTGTCCCTGAACTTTGGCCCAATATGCAATGTGGTCCCTGAATAATATTGAATATTTTAAAAAATAATTTATTCAATGTTATCCTTGAACTTGAATTAACGGAAGGATAATACTGAAATTTTCTTATAGTTCAGGGACTCAATTGAACATGCACTAAAAGTTCAGGAACCACATTGAACAAATTAAAAATTTAAGGACCACATTGAACATTGGATCAAAGTTTAGAGATCTTGTAAATAGAGATGGGAAACTAAGGGAAATAGTTACGAAAGGACAAAAGAGGAGGACACATAGTAATAGTCAATCCCTCTGCTGCAAGTAGGGGTGAGCATGGTTCCATGGTAGAACCTGGTACCTAGAACTGGACCGATGAGGAACGAGTCCAATTCCAGGTTTCAAGATATGCACGGTAGGCTCTAGGTTCCAAAAATTGGGAAACCTGTTTCGAAGGGTAGGTTCCAGGTTCCAGGTAGGTAAAACCTGAAACCTGTAACTTGTAACAAGTTTTTTTTGTTTTTCTTGGTATATGTCTTCATGGGATCCTGCGATATTCCATAGCGTTCAATGATAAGTGTGTAAAAAATCTGAAACCACTAGTCCGCGCTTCCATTTCTGGTGATATTTATGACAAACTTTTACTTTGTTAATATTTCATATTCATTCATGTGTCTAATATGAGCTGTGGTCAGTGGATTATAGCAGCAAATGGTGATCGTTAAAAGTGATAATTCACTATAATCGTTCAAACAAGAATATATGCGGAACCTGAGAAGACTCTAGAACCGATCCTAGAAGTAAGTTAGGTTTCAGGTTCCAAAACCTCTTCTGACGGTAGGGTCCAGCTCACCCCTAACCGCAAGCGATCCGGATTCGCTGACATTGAAGGTCAATGTTAGTGGTAACATTAAATTAAATCCCACCGTCCATTCTCATCCGACGCTCAAGAATCCGCCACGTGGCGGGAGGTAAAAAATGGGCGGCACATTTTGAAAAGGAACCTTGAAACCTGGATTCTCTCTCTCCTCATATCTGTTTCCTCTTTCCTCCATTCCTCTCCGAAATTCTCTCTTCTCTCACCTTCGCGCTCTGGGTCGCCTCATCGCGACTGTCGGCCTCTCTCTCCTCGATTCTTCGTCGGAGCTACGACGGCGTCCTTCACCGGCCTCTCTCTCCTCGATTCTTCGCCGGAGCTGCGACAGCGTCCTTCATCGGCCTCCTCATATCCGTTTCCTCCTTTGCCCAGATTTCCTCTGGTCTCTCCTCAATTCGTCTCCGACTCCTCGATTCCTCTACGAAATTTTCTCTGCTCTCACCTTCGCACTCTGGCTAGCCTCATTGCAACTGTCAACCTCTCTCTCCTTTTGGTTTTCAGAGCTTTCAATTTCTGGGCACTGCGTCTCCCCCTGAATTTGGTTGGATTATGGCTTTGCAGATCTCAGACTCGAGAGAGAGAGAGAGAGAGAGAGAGAGAGAGAGAGAGAGAGAGAGAGAGAGAGAGAGAGAGAGAGAGAGAGAGAAGGAGCAACTCGGCAAGCTTCAAGTTAGACGCGACGCGCTACATAGGACAAGGCGAGTTTTTCTCTCTAACGCATCTACTAATTTTTCCAATGTATGTCGCCTCCAAGATGTGTTAGTTCTGGGATTATTGTAATTTTCCGTTAGGGTTATTGTTTACGATCTCTCTTCTTTTGGTTTGGAACGTGGAGCCTAACCTGCTATGTTTGGGGATTTCGACTGAAGTGCTAAGGAAGTTAGTAGTGGTCTGAGCCCAACTTTATTGAGTTTTAAGTGGCTTGGAACTCTAGACAAAT
This sequence comes from Lenwebbia sp. NSW1173648, assembly GCA_029784005.1. NCBI lineage: Eukaryota > Viridiplantae > Streptophyta > Magnoliopsida > Myrtales > Myrtaceae > Lenwebbia > Lenwebbia sp. NSW1173648. The sequence goes on from JARCGZ010000002.1 coordinate 632,707, forward strand.
AGGGTGGCTTTGATAAGGGAAGTAATATGTACAAGTTGGCCTCCGCTGTGGCTTTGTCGATGATTGGACGATAGCAATGATTTCATGTATGTGTATTGTAGCAGGCCTTTTGGATGATGTCAATTGGCCTTTTGGTTGCCAGAAAATGTCGAGTGGTCGAGGAGTGTAATTCGGGTCGGTTTAGTGTAGAAAACTGTTGAGTGTTGTAGCTCATTCAAGTGTAACCTGTTACTTTTTTTCCGTAATGAATGAGTGGTCTCATTAATGGCATGACATATTGATGCAGAGCATTTTATGTGTACTACTTGACAAAATCACGGATGAGAGAGAGAGAGAGAGAGAGAGAGAGAGAAAGACACAGAAGGAGCACATAGGCAACCTAACTAAGAGCATGTTTGGTAAGGTTTTCTAGCTGCAGTTGTAGCTGCAAAAAGAGGTGTTGTAGTTTTCACGAGGTGTTGGGCAAACTTCTCACAGCTGCATTAGCGTACATACTTTTTTAGGTAGCTGTGTTGCCCAACCTTGACATATTGCAATTTTAGAACATGTCTCACTATACATACAAGTAATGTCAATTCACGGCATTGCTTCAGTCTACCACAACCATAGCTACAACTAAGACGTATATTGAATGCGGCAACTTAGATGCATGTTTTTTTTAGAGGTAGATTGAATGTGGCAACTTTTTGGTGTGTATTCCTCTGTTTGCTTAATCCCTTCAATGGCAAAAAAGAAGTATAGAAGTAGCTGTAATAAGTATGTTGCATTAGTATTTCTGCTGTATATACGTGGTAAAGTGAATGCTTTGTAAATTGAATGCTAATGCCCCTTGGTGTTGTATTATTTTAGGTATGTTGAAATGCCGAAGGAATACTATGTTGTTTTCAATGGCCGTAATATCGGCATATACGATAGTTGGCCTCAAACTAAAGTCCAAGTAAGTGGTTTTAGTAATGCTAATTACAAAGGATATAACAATTGGGAAGCCGCAAAACAGGCGTACTTGGAATTTTTCAATATGAAGGAGTTGCCAACGACAATTCATTTGCCTACACGATTTCGTCCTAATAATGAACATGTGAAGCAGGTATGTTAGTTGCTTACTCTTGTAACGAGACACTTTAAGTTTTCAATGGTTTAGGGATGTAAAAATTATATGGTTTCTTGTTATGTCTAATCAGGACGATGCTTGTCCCAGTGGATGTAGCCGTATAATTAGAGATCTGGAAATGAAGTTGGAACAAACCCGATTTGAGCTGGAACAAACCGGAATGGAGCTAGAACATAGCCAATGTTCGCATTGATTGACTATACAAGAATTGGAACATACCCAAGGTTCGCATCGATTGACTGTACAGGAGCTACAGAATGCAAGGCAGGTGACTGACAACTTTCGAGATATGATTAGTGGCTTTAGGAATGTCAACATCGATTAGAAATGCTCATATTCGGAAAGTGGTATACTCTGTTGAGAGATAGAAACCTGAAGATTAGTGAGGGAAGTCGTTGCTTGTTGATGAAATTGTTAAATCTGTTGAGCTTGATGTGAAGTTTAAGTTGAATGTTTTGCCATTCTTTTCCACAGAAGAGAAACCATTAGGGCAAAGCAGAGGGATACGTTGTGCAATTTGATGTTTCATTTGACGTTTCTGTTTGAATTTTTTATGTTATGAATCAAGAGCCTCACATTCTTTACGAAAAGTAACGTACAATTAGAAACGTGTTTTTTTTTATATAAAAAACGAAAGAGACATAACAAAAGTAACGGCAAAAAAAAAAATTCGGAAATACCCTACACTTGATGTTTCATTTGACGTTTCTGTTTAACTATTTTATTTTATGAATCAAGAGCCTCACATTCTTTATGAAAAGTAACGTACAATTAGAAAGGTGTTTTTTTTATATAAAAAACGAAAGGGACATAACAAAAGTAACGGTAAAAAAAAATCGAAAATACCCTACATTTGATGTTTCATTTGACGTTTCAGTTTAACTATTTTATTTTATGAATCAAGAGCCTCACATTCTTTACGAAAATTAACGTACAATTAGAAACGTGTTTTTTTTTTCATATAAAAAATGAAAGGGACATAACAAAAGTAACGGCAAAAAAAAAATCGGAAATACCCTACATTTGATGTTTCATTTGACGTTTATGTTTGAATTTTTTATGTTATGAATCAAGAGCCTCACATTCTTTACGAAAAGCAACGTACAACTAGAAACGCGTTTTTTTTTATATAAAAAACGAAAGGGACATAACAAAAGTAACGGCAAAAAAATATTCGGAAATACCCTACATTTGATGTTTCATTTGACGTTTCTGTTTAACTATTTTATTTTATGAATCAAGAGCCACACATTCTTTATGAAAAGTAACATACAATTAGAAAAGTGTTTTTTTATATAAAAAACGAAAGGGACATACCAAAAGGAACAGCAAAAAAAAATCAAAAATACCCTACATTTGATGTTTCATTTGACGTTTCTGTTTAACTATTTTATTTTATGAATCAAGAGCCTCACATTATTTATGAAAAGTAACGTACAATTAGAAACGTGTTTTTTTTTGTATATAAAAAACGAAAGGGACATAACAAAAGTAACGGCAAAATAAAAATTTGGAAATACCCTACATTTGAGGTTTCATTTGACGTTTCTGTTTAACTATTTTATTTTATGAATCAAGAGCCTCACATTCTTTACAAAAAGTAACGTACAATTAGAAGCGCTTTTTTTTAATATAAAAAACCAAAGGGACATACCAAAAGGGTTAATACCATAGAAAACCCCAAACTGGTACACCTGTGACAAATTTACCCCAAACTATTTTTTTGACCACGAAAAACCCCAAACTGGTACATCTGTGACAAATTTACCCCAAACTAGTACACCTGTGACAAATTTACCCTCCGTTAGTTTTCGTTAAATCTAACCGTAAAATTGCTGAGTTTGATAACACGTCGTAGTTGACGGGTGTACCAATTTGGCGTTTTTACCCTCTGTTTGTCACGGGTATATCAGTTTGAGATTTTTTGTGGTATTAACCCAATTTAATGGAGGGTAAATTTGTCACAAGTGTATCAGTTTGGGGTTTTTCATGGTAAAAAAAATTAGTTTAGGGTAAATTTGTCACAAGCGTACCAATTTAGGGTTTTTGGTGGTCAAAAAAATAGTTCAGGGTAAATTTGTCACAGGTGTACCAGTTCGGGATTTTTCGTGGTCAAAAAAATAGTTTGGGGTAAATTTGTCACAGGTGTACCAGTTTGGGGTTTTTCGTGGTATTAACCCCATACCAAAAGGAAGGGCAAAAAAAAAATTGGAAATACCCTACATTTGACGTTTCATTTGACGTTTCTGTTTGAATTTTTTATGTTATGAATCAAGAGCCTCACATTCTTTACGAAAAGTAACGTACAATTAGAAACGCGTTTTTTTTTTATATATAAAACAAAAGGGACATAACAAAAGTAACGGCAAAAAAAAAATTCGAAAATACCCTACATTTGATGTTTCATTTGAGGTTTCTGTTTAACTATTTTATTTTATGAATCAAGAGCCTCACATTCTTTACTAAAAGTAACGTACAATTAGAAACGCATTTTTTTAATATAAAAAATGAAAGGGACATACCAAAAGGAACGGCAAAAAAAAAATCGAAAATACCCTACATTTGACTTTTCATTTGACGTTTCTGTTTGAATTTTTTATGTTATGAATTAAGAGCCTCACATTCTTTACGAAAAGTAACGTACAACTAAAAACGCATTTTTTTTGTATATAAAAAACAAAAGGGACATAAGATCACTTAGAAAAAGATCCCTCCTACTTTGAGTTTCGTCGTTCCTGTCTTATACATTCCTCTAGCAGCGATGGCAATGTCTAGAATACATCAAACTATACTACTCAAATCAGCAACATAGACATATCGACACCTGATTTACTTTCTGCCGTTCCCAAATCTAATACATTTGAATCTATAAGTAATAAGTCACAACATGCAGCTATGTTTCTCATTGGAGCACAGATCTTGTAGACACACCATGGAACTGTGGAAGTAGGGTCTAGCCTCTCGGTTCATATTAATATTAAGAGCCTTCGTTAGCATGACGACCATGCTCTGCCATTTTCCCCAACTCCATCTCTTGGGTACTACTCAAATCCACAACTTCCGCAAATAGACATAACAAATCAGAAATTAGCATGCATGATAAAATGAACATAATAAAATGAACATAACTTAGTGCAAATAGAATAGTGCATTACCCGTCACCAAGCGGTGCTATCATGGAAGGCAAATTCAAGTCTTGTGGTGCCTCAAACCTACTGAGTAGACTACTGTAAAAACCCTGAGGGTTATTGTAACTTCCAAGAAATTGAGGTGCAGAGGAAGCTGCGAAGAAGCTTGAGGTGCGTCTCCTTGCTTCTTTCTTTTTGTTTTATTCTTCTCTAGACAGCTCTTATGTCGCTTGCCTCATTTGCGTCCATCTTTCTTCTTGAGGCCCGTACATTTTGCAACGAGACTCGTATCTTCACTTAAGCCTGTCAAATTTCTGTGAGACTCACCTCCAAGTGGCATTTCATCGAGAGATTTGTTTATGGTCGAGATCATGTTCTTGATAAATTCATATCTCCGAATAGTTTATGAGCCCTTGACTGCTATCTTCACAAACTCGGGACACACCTCTCTATATCTATCAGTAGCATCCATGTCACCATTTCCCTGAACGAATATATAGAATTTATTAGAAGTTACCAATAAATTAGAACACTAGATTGAGCAAAAAAGAGTATAACGATAATTTATATCTGAGTATCTAAACCATGCTTCTCTAGTATTCCATCTCTTGCTTCACGTGTTCATCTCTTCAAAATGTAAGCACTAGGAATTAACTTTATGTCCAAGTTATCAAGCACCCTCAACGCATGACAACATAAAATCCCAACAGTCTCAAAATGATTACAAGCACAATTCACCACTTCATTGCTTAGGCCAGCAGTGACCTTGTACTCTGGTTCATTTGCACCAAATGAACCAACAACATAGTCACGCAAGAGACCCATCTCATTACGTTCCTTGATAACCAGGGATAAAGTTTTCATCCATTCTGCCTGAAAATTTTCAAACATCGAAGGTGTATAGACCTTACCTGCTTGCTGCAACATAGGTGATGTCTGACACAAAATCGTAGGCAATTTCTCTCTAGCTTTAAACTCAGCATGTAACTCTTTGTACCGCTTATCATTCACCACCTTATCAAATCTCTTGAAAAATCTATTTAGATTTATACTACATGTAAGATAATCCTTCAAATCTCCATTCAAACTCTCACTCAACTGTGTACTATGTATCTCCAAGGTCACTGTAGATTTCATATAACATCTAGCCCACTTCTCTCAACCTATACAGATTTTGGAGCCAAGAATTGTCACTAGCTTCATATGTTGAAAGTAATGAATCCCAAGCATCTTCAAATTTTTTCACTTCTACATATTCATACACAAGCTTCTTCAAATCAGTCAAAAAATTAGATCCATTCTTCATTAAATGACCAACATTTTTTTATGGCATTTTGCATTAGATGCCATGTACACAATCCATGTCTTGTCTCGGGAATCACCTCTTGTAATGCCTTCGACATTGCTGCATCTTGATCAGTTAAAATTGTTGCAGGCCTCCTATATTTGTGTGCCCCCAAGAATGTTTCGAAAAGCCATCTAAAGAAATATGTGGTTTCATCATATAAAAGTGCAGCCCCAAAAATCACAAGCTCTCTATGTTGATTGAATCCAATAAATACACCGAGTGGCCTATACTCTTTGTTGGTGGAAAATGTGGTATCAAAGGTCACAACATCACCAAAAAGGGCATAATCAATAACCATCCTAGAATCTGCCCAAAATATGTTTGTTATTTGCTCATTACTATCAAGCTGAACAGCATAGAAGAAAGATGTGTCTAAGATCTGTCATTCCTCGAAGTACCTCAATAAACATCCCGCGTCTCCAAACTCCATGTCTCTCCCTCGTTTAGTGTGAAAATAGTTTTTTAGATCAACCTTTGTGTAACCAACATTTTCTCTTCCCCCATTAATTACACTAGACAAGTCATGCTGCTATCTATGTGTGAGGCCTGCATTGTCAGCCAACACAATTTGCTGAGCTTGGACATCGCTTATTTGCCTATGGGACCGTATCAAATGAGTACACTCTGCAAAGTGGAGTGGATGGGAATGCTTTAGCTCAAAATCATATACACATTATTTACCGCTCCCTCGAACTAATTTGATTCCCATTCGGGCATGGTAGTCCATCCTCGTTTCAGGCCTAGGCTTTTTTACTATTTCCAGCCGTTTATCTTTTTGTCGACGTCCCTCTTTTGCACAACAAAAGCGTGTAGAAGTTATGGAGCCATCCTTACTTTTGTTAGAAACTCTCATACGTACACCAAATCCAATTTTGAATGCATACATCTTCCAAAACTTTCACGCCTCATCTACATCATTAAATTCCATACCCACTTGTGGAGTCCAATCATTACTGCTGATAAAATCACATAAAAAATAGTGGACAAAGTGGCATCATTATAAGATAAACTTGAACAACAAACAATAAAACAAAAGAAAAACTAACATACTTTCGTGAAGACATTAATTATCTTGTGCCATCATCATCCATTTGAGAGGGAGTCTCCATTTGAGGGATAATTTGACTGCTAGTACTAAGCATGGCAGTTGAGAGGCAAAGTTGAGTCTCCATTGTAGCTGATCTAATATGCAATATCGCTATCCACAAGAAACACTGCACCTTTGAAAAAATCCTTGGCTCTTAAACCCAAACAAGCAGCACAAGTCAGAGCATTTCCTGCATTTCCACCTCCTTGAACCTGGAAGACCAACAAACCAGATCACAACATCGATACCAATATCTTTGTCAAGTAGTGCACATAAAATGCTCTGCATCAATATGTCATGCCATTAATGAGACCACTCATTCATTACAGAAAAAAAGTAACATGTTACACTTGAATGACCTGCAACACTTGACAGTTTTCTACACTAAACTGACCCGAATTACACTCCTCGACCACTCGACATTTTCTGGCAACCAAAAGGCCAATTGACATCATCCAAAAGGCCTGCTACACTACACATACATGAAATCATTGCTATCATCCAATCATCAACAAAGCCACGGCGGAGGCCAACTTGTACATATTACTTCCCTTATCAAAGCCACCCTATTTGTCTAGGGTTCCAAGCCACTTAAAACTCAATAAAATTGAGCTCAGACCACCACTAACTTCCTCAGCATTTCAGTCGAAATCCCCAAACATAGCAGGTTAGGCTCCACGTTCCAAACCAAAAGAAGAGAGATCGTAAACAATAACCCTAACGGAAAATTAAAATAATCCCAGAACTGACACATCTTGGAGGTGACATACATTGGAAAAATTAGTAGATGCATTAGAGAGAAAAACTCGCCTTGTCCTCTGTAGCGCGTCGCATCTAATTTGAAGCTTGCCGAGTTGCTCCTTCTCTGTGTCTTTCTCTCTCTCTCTCTCTCAAGTCTGAGATTTGCAAAGTCACAATCCAACTAAATTCAGGGGAAGACGTAACACCCAGAAATTGAAAGCCCTGAAAACCAAAAGGAGAGAGAGGCCGACAGTCGCAATGAGGCGAGCCAAAGCGCGAAGGTGAGAGCAGAGAGGATTTCGGAGAGGAATCGAGGAGTCGGAGAGGAATTGAGGAGAGACCAGAGGAAATCCAGGCAGAGGAGGAAACAGATATGAGGAGGCCGATGAAGGACGCCGTCGCAGCTCCGGCGAAGAATCGAGGAGAGAGAGGCCGATGAAGGACGCCATTGCAGCTTCGGCGAAGAATCGAGGAGAGAGAGGCCGATGAAGGACGCCGTTGCAGCTCCGGCGAAGAATCGAGGAGAGAGAGGCTGACAGTCGCAATGAGGCGACCCAGAGCGTGAAGGAGAGAGCAGAGAGAATTTCGGAGAGGAATGGAGGAGAGAGGAAACAGATATGAGGAGAGAGAGAATCTAGGTTTGAAGGTTCCTTTTCAAAATGTGCCGTCCATTTTTTGCCTCCCGCCACGTGGCGGATTCTTGAGTGTCGGATGAGAATGGACGGTGGGATTTAATTTAATGTTACCACTAACATTGACCTTCAATGTTAGTGAATCTGGATCCGAACGGCAAGACTGGGCTGTCTTGGTCCCGCTCTATTGCCAATTCTTCGGTCCACCCATCTCATATTTTTTTTTTCCTCGCTTGTTTGGGACGGTAAGAGACTTTGCCGGCTCCTACTCTGTTGAATGGACTCGGCATTGACTTGCGTCGACTATTAAATGCATTCCCAGCGTCTCCTCTGCATCTTATTCTGCTTCCTTTCCTTCTTACGTCCCTCCAAGGTCTGGTTGCTCTGGCTTTTTGCTCGTTCCTAGCATTAGCAGCAACTCCTCCCACTACGAGCATGAGGGCCTTTGTCCGGGCTTTGCTTTTGCTCTTGCTTCTTTCCTGCGCCCAATCCAAGTACATTGCCTACAACACCACGTCCCGTGTCGTGCCCGGCAAGCTCAACGTCCATTTGGTCCCTCACACCCACGACGACGTCGGCTGGTTGAAGACCGTTGATCAGTACTACGTCGGTTCCAACAATACCATTCAGGTCGCCTCGCACTCCCGACCCGACCCAAGTCTCCATCTCTTTCTTTCCTAATGAAGCGTGTTATCTTTACTGTCTTTTTCATGGATTCAGGGCGCTTGTGTTGAGAATGAACTGGACTCCATAGTTCCCGCACTGCTCGCCGACAAGAACCGCAAGTTCATCTATGCGGAACAGGCTTGAACTTGCACCCTCTCCCCTTCTTTTTTACCTTCTTTCGCTTTCTTTAACCTGACTTATTATTAGGCTATTCCCTCTGTCCATGCAGGCTTTTTTCCAACGTTGGTGGAGAGACCAGAGCGAGCAAGTCCAAAGTACAGTCAAGCAGCTCGTGAATTCAGGTCAACTGGAGTTCATGTAAATCTCCCACTCCCACTCTTTTAGAATAAAATTAACCCTTCTGTGTGGGTGACGGAGAGGAAGGAAAAACTACTTTCCGTTGAATTGTCCTGAGCCAGTCTGTGCCTTTTAGTTTCGTTTTAGTTGCCAACCAAGTAACTGACTCCCCCGTGATGCATCTTTATATTCATCCGTGAGCGTGACGATTCTAATTGTCCATTTCTAACTTTCGGGCACAGAAATGGAGGAATGTGCATGCATGATGAGGCAACAACTCATTACATCGACATGATTGATCAGACGACTCTTGGTCACCGATTTATCAAGGAAGAATTTGGTGTAACCCCAAGAATTGGTTGGCAGATTGATCCTTTTGGTCATTCGTCCGTGCAGGCTTACTTGTTAGGAGCAGAGGTCTAGCCTTCTCTTTATGTACTTTAATATATACACCTCTTCGCTCTCAAGGAAGAACGATGATCATGTGATGGATTAGATCTTTGATGATCCAGGTCAACAGCATTGAGTTCATGGCTTGCTTACCGCAAAGTTTACTTACTCTACTTACAGGTTGGATTTGATTCTGTTTTCTTCGCACGAATTGACTACCAAGATAGAGTCAAACGGAAAGCTGAAAAAACTCTTGAGGTTGTCTGGCGAGCATCTAATAGTCTTGATTCATCTGCACAGGTGAGTGCTGGAGAATTCTGTCTTCTCCCTCCTTGACGGAGGAACTTGATACATGCTCCTACAAATTTGACCTTTGATGTCCAGAGTATTCTTCAAAGCTTATTTGGATTCGCAAGTATATGCATTAAGAATTTTCAGTCATCTGTAGATATTTGCCGGTGCATTTCCAGATAACTATGGACCTCCCAATAATTTCCATTATGAAGTTAACGATGATTCGCCTATTGTTCAGGTTATCCCTTATATCGAGTTTTTCAGGATTTGCCCCGTAGATTCATATTATTGTCTATCTAATATTATTACATTGTGTCAATTTGTAGGATGATTACAATCTGTTTGATTACAATGTCCCGGAGCAAGTGAATGAGTTTGTGTCTGCTGCAATATCACAAGTAAGACTGGCATAAGTAAGATAGCAATTCATTTGACTTACGAGCCTTGCAGGATTTAAATTCCATATGCTTTCAGCTTCTCGGCTTCTTGTCAACGTGGTCGTCTGCTCATAATCCATACAAAGAAGTGGATCATATTTCCCTACAGAAGCAGTTTATCTTGGATTATTGGAGTCTGATAGATGACGTGAATATTAGACTTCGGATTATTTACTCAAAAGGGGATACTACTCCTTTTTAATGATGTATCGACTGTCTGTTGAGTTCTTTCATCGGTTGGCTCTATCCGGGTGCTTTGGAGTGAAATTGATACTTCTGTCGAGAATGATTCATATCTTTGTTCCGCTAGTAAATGAACCAAATCATTGTTGCCAAAATAATCTCCATCTGAATTTAGGCTCATCAGAAATGCCCATCTAATCTTTTTTCAGGCCAACATCACTCGTACAAACCATGTCATGTGGACTATGGGCAATGACTTCAAGTACCAGTATGCGCAAACATGGTTCCGGCAACTGGATAAATTCATTCACTACGTCAATCAAGTTAGTATCTTTTATGCCATCAGAAATGCATCATGATGGATTTCTTCTATGCGCTCATGATTGATTACTTTATGTAATTCTCTGGGTTCAAGTGATATTGATCAACATTGACTAGTTTTTGCTCCATTTGATAACTATTATTGACAATGCATCAGATGAATTCACAACTTTACATTCTAGAACATGAAAGATGCAAATACCTTGCTACCACCTGATGACCACATTGTGCATTATTATTGCTTTAGCACACAGACTAGAGTAATGTTGAACAACTGTGGCAACTTATGATTTTCGTGCATATCTCGTTACTGACTGCTACATTTGCAAGCCCTTTGAAATCCATTTCCCAGTTAACTCCAGCAGTCTTATGTCAACATGATCATTTCTAACTCAAATAAACATAGATAAGTGACTTTCATTTTGTTCTCAATGCAATTTGGAGTGATTTCTAGGACGGACGTGTCAATGCCTTATACTCGACCCCTTCAATTTATACCGATGCCAAGCATGCTTCCAACGAGCAATGGCGACTCAAAACTGGGGACTTCTTTCCGTAAGCTCGATGTTTTAGAGTAACATAGAAGTTGCAGGAAAATATTCTTTCTTATTTTTTATCTTGACCTCTCAGAGATGCTTGACAGATATGCAGATCGAATAAATGTTTACTGGACTGGATACTTCTCGAGCAGGCCTGCCCTCAAAGGCTACATGAGGATGCTAAGTGGTTACTACTTGGTAGCATCCACTTGGCCATCTCTTGATTTCATTTTCCAATACCACGTTTATTAAGCTCATGATAATATGCAGATGAGTTATGAATATCGGCCTTTCCATATGTAAACAGGCTGCCAGACAATTAGAATTTTTGACAAGAAGAAAGAAACTGGGGCCAAACACTGATTCCTTAGCTGACGCTTTAGCCATTGCACAGCATCACGATGCAATTACTGGTACTGAGAAACAGCATGTTGCTGATGACTACACCAAGCGACTCTCTACAGGCTACAACGAGGTTTAGCTCGTTATATCCTCCTGAGAGTTTTCAAGACATATGACCACATATATTCCAAGATTCTTGCGACTCATATTTACTTTGTCAGGCCGAGGACATAGTTGCAGCATCTCTTGGCTGCATGATGGAGTCACCCAGAACAGCTTCTTGCAATTCTTCAGAGACAAAAATTCAACAGGCAATTTCAATTTAATGGACTGTTTTGACATTTCCTAGGATTAGCCTGCTCCCATTTGATCTTTTAGGCCGTTACATAACAGTCTTATTATCCATCTGCAGTATACTTTTTGCATTGGTTGCAAAATAATTAGAGATGATACATGAAAAATGCATATGCACCCACTTTAGCATCAGACTGACATGCGATGGCTAAAATATTTGAGTCAGCATTGATGGAAGAGATTTAGTAAATAGTTACTCTTCCCTCTTAAAATTTGCGAACTTTTCTGCACTGTACTTGCCAAGCAGCCTATTACTTCAAAATCATGACATGCTAACTTCTGGTCTGTCTTCTTGGCATGAGTTCAGTGTCCACTTTTGAACATTAGTTACTGTCCACCATCAGAAGTTGATCTATCAAATGGGAAGAAGCTGGTGAGTATTGCAAACACCTTGGATGCATTTTCATAAACTACCAAAAAAGCAAAAAAGTTGGTGTTTAAGACATAATTTTTGTAGGTGGTGGTTGTCTACAATTCACTAGGATGGAAAAGAGAGGATGTTATAAGAGTTCCTGTGAGTATTTGACGTGCTTTTATCTTAGAAAGACAAATTATTTATTAATCGTTATTAGAGCTCCTGTGAGCATCTGACATACATGGTACAGGTTGTTAGTGAGGATGTTAGTGTTCAAGACTCCGGCGGAAGAGAAGTTCAATCGCAGCTTCTTCCCATAATGAATGTCACATTGGGTATAAGGAACTATTATACATTGGCATATCTGGGAAAGTCCCCAACCGTGACCCCCAAATATTGGCTTGCTTTCACTGTATACGTTCCACCCCTTGGTTTCAACAGTTACATCATTTCAAGTGCGAAAGGAAAAGGTATGCGAATGGTTTCGTCCAATTGCAATGTGAAGTATTGCCGAATTCACATCTCTCTCTCTCTCTTCTTCTTTTTGGCTCCATTTGGCAGTTGCTGCCGCAACTTCTGAGAGACAAATCATGTATGCCTCGAAAAGGGGAATGAATGATACAATCGAAATAGGGGAAGGAAACTTAAAACTTGTTTATTCTGGAAATGACGCAAGACAGGCTCATTATATAAACAGAAGAAGTTCGGTATGTCTTTTGTTATAGCACAACGTGTTTCATGAGTAGAAAAAAAAACCAAAATTTTTCTTCCTTTTCTTAATGTCTATCTACAAGCATCTTCATCCTTTACCGTGATTTCTCCTTCAGCAGAAATGTTTAGAGGTGGCAATTGCTTTCGCATTTAATATTGTTCATGTACTTTTAATGTGAGACATAATGATTGAATGAAGGTCAAAGCACCTTTGGAGCAGTCATACAGCTTTTACTCCGGAGATGATGGAAGTGTGGATTTTCAGGTAATTTATTTTTTAGCAATGGTTGCTACCTAAGGGAACATCTGCATGAGTGTCTTCATCTTATAGATATTCTTGTATAACTCTTGGTAGTTCTAATTTTTTAGGCATCTGGAGCGTATATCTTTCGGCCGAATGGTACATACCCTATTAAGTATGACAGGAAGGTATAGTTTCTCCCAGAATATCTCACTCAGCACAGCTCATGACTGATGACAGTTTATAATCATAACTCCTTACAATATCTAGGTTCCTCTGACTATTTTGCGGGGACCACTGGTGGATGAAGTACATGAAAGGATCAATTCATGGATATATCAGGTGGTTTGTCTTGCCACTTTAGTTTTCTAGCCAGAGTGCTAAAGAAACTGTTAGCTTGGTTCATCGTGTTCCTCATATTGACTAAGCTTTTAGAGGTTTTAGGCCAGTAAGTTGACCGTAATAAACTATTTGTATCGACAACGGTGAGTGTAAAACTCACATATTGATCAACAGAGTCCAAATATCTCTGACATGTTGTCTATATTGAACCACGATAATGTTCAACTGATGATGGAATTGAGGAAACAAACAGCACATAGGATTATTGTGTATTTGCCCGGTGATCAAAATTAGCAGAAACTCTTAGCTCACATTTCCAATGATGAAGTCCCCGATATAGTATATCATGAAAAGCTACATTCATGTGCATTGTCCTCTTAGGTAAAGTACCTATCCAAAGTGTTAGTTTGTTGATGTTAAGAACTTAATCATTGGGTCTTAACTGAACTAAAAAGGAAAACGATGACATTGGAATACAAAAGAGTTCGGGCACTACAGACGTTCATAAAGTAGTATTGGGAGAACTTTTTTTTTTCTTGCTGTCCTTCTCATTTTCTTACTTTCTGTACGTGGATTTTCGTGTTAATTCAAATGCAATATATATACTTATTATGCCTAGTTCAGATCCTTGCCCTGTTTAGATTCTTTGACGTACTTGATAAGTTGACACTACTTGCTACTGCAGAAGAGGACTTCTGTGGGAAGGCACGGGGAAGGTTTTCAGGATAGCCATTACATGCATATAAACCTTTATTTGGTTATGCATCTTAAATACATAAGAGTTAAGAAATAAGCTAGATATGCATTATGGTCTCACTTCCTAATAGCTTAATTGGGGGGAAATGGTTGTACGAAACAAAGGATGTCGAAATTCTCAAGATCCTCTTTAAAGATAATTAAGGTAATGTTTGCTACCTGCCGTGCCATCACCATGCAAGGTAAGCATCATGCAGTCACTATGTGGAATGAAAAGGAACATAAGGGCCTATAACATCATCACCAGATGTGAATTTATTCATGATGAAAGTTTCTAGAAGCATTTCATGGGTCAATTTCATGCAAAACACTTGGGCAGTTGGGCTAACCTCATATGCCCTATCTGTTAGGAAATGACTAGGTATCCTTTTATCACTTGGAGTTAGTCTGCATCAGGTATGCAATAAGTCCATATGCTCTTTATTCAAGATAACAATTCTAGCTTCCTAGTCTAGCGTATTTTTGTTAGACATTTCTTTTCAGAATCATACACATGAATTCTTAAATCAATAGCAAGTTAACTAAGAAAGCCGGTTGTCAAAGTCAATTGGTAATACGACATTAATAGATTATGAAGCAGAAATAACTCAGCATCATGTTCTGTCTTTGGAGATTGAACCATGTGATTGATGGTTCTATCTTCCAAGTATCTCAGCAAGTCCTTTCTTTTGATAGCATTGTGCTTCAGAAAATTACTAATTTTCTTAAAAGAGGCTTCATATCAGAAAATGCCACAATTTTGTAAACTGCCTGGATCTGGAGTAGAAGATAGAACTCTGTGTTTTGCGTTAACTTGAGAATTTGGCCCATATGCAGATAACAAGAGTTTACAAGAAAAAAGAGCATGTTGAGGTTGAGTTCACTGTAAGTTTGTCGATCTTATCCTCTAGCATCATCAGGGTGAACACTATGAAACACTATGTAATAACCTTATCCAATTTCTGCTGGAGCTATGTTATGCTTGTAGGTAGGGCCTATCCCGATTGATGATGATATTGGCAAAGAGGTTGTCACTCAGATTAGAACTACCATAAACAACAATAAGACGTTCTATACTGATTCCAATGGTCGTGATTTCCTAAAAAGGGTAAGTCATGCAGTTGCCCCTTTATGTCCTAAAGTACTATCATATCCCTTGGTTATTTTTTGGTGCTTATTTCTTCTTCCCCATATCATTTGCGCCATGGTGGGGTGTTGGTAAAGATTCTGATTGTACGTTCAGTTGTTTAGTTGATCCATGAAAAAATTTCTTGCAGATTCGAGATTACAGAGAAGATTGGGATTTGAAGGTTAATCAACCAGTTGCAGGAAATTATTACCCTGTATGTTCTAGTCATATTGCATAACTATCTTATCCACACTGTGTATCAATTGCTCAGTCTTTTCCAGTACGTTTTCCTTCCGGTCTAGTTGAACATAATCCAGATGGAAAAGCTTGTCTGATAAGCTAATATATGGAGAGGAAGACTTGAGGTGCTGATCTTGACTTGGATGGCTTTCATGGTTCTGCAGCAGACTAAATTCATGTCAATTGCAAACTGACTTTCGAAAACTTTCAATTGAATTAATAGGACAGAGCTGATACAATATCCTCACAGGGTAAATATAACCACAATGTAGACAGTGAACTAAAATGTAATTTTATTCATATATAGTCAGTCTACCCCTAGTTTACATTCAACTGTGTGGCAAAAAGTTTAGCATCCATCTGAAAATGCTAGTTGCTTTTTGCGACATCATTGGATGATATCAGGGTTTATTTGCCTTTTCCATTAAGTTAACAGTTGAAATGCATTTCTTGGTTGCCAACCCGGGATAATAGGAAGAATCCACTTTATTTCGTTTTTCACTTTCAGCCCACAATTGGAACAAACCCAGATGCTGGCATTCCTTTGTCTAACTCATATAGACGCAGTAAATTCTGGAGCTGTATATATTATTAACCAGGTTGATTACCTATAAAGTTATCTTTTTTGCATGAATTAGTGGCAAAAGAGAAGTTTTCAGCTTTGTCAATGTGTCAAAACCTTTCGGAAGGTCCTGAATTAGACCAATGGAATTCTTTCTGCTATAATAATAACTAAAAAAGCAAATTCTTCTATGGCATGAGTAACATGCAGAAAGTCAACTCGAGAACGTTGATCCCCTTTTAGCAATGAGTTATGAAACAGGCACATATCAGAATGCGACAGAAAATGATCAACTTAAGCTTGATTGGAAGTAGCTGTTACTACAGACTTTGTTTAAAATGGGAAAACAGAATTTTGCTTGCTAAGATCACGACTAGGATTTTTCCAATCACATCAAATTACTGTTTTAGTCTCTGTTTCCTCATTAACTCTTTGAGTAACATAAAGATCGATGTGAAAGTAAAATCAACTCCTGTGCCAATCATTCTGGTATTTTCCTTCCAGATTAATCTTGGCCTATACATTCGAGATGACAGTAAAGAGCTCTCAGTTCTAGTCGACCGACCTGTGGGAGGTTCAAGCATCATTGATGGGCAATTGGAACTTATGCTCCACAGGTTTCTTTTATCCCTTTTGCTTTGAACCTCAATAAACAATGATAAATGCCATACAGTATATCACTTAGAGATTTGAGACAAGTTTGGGTCATACAGGAGGTTACTTCGTGATGATGACAAAGGCATCATCGAGGCGCTAAATGAAACACTCTGTGTCATTGATGATTGCAGGGGACTCACCGTAAGTGGTTACAGGTTCTATTCCATTTTCTTCCATCTAAAGCCGGCTCTATTTACACATTGTAAGATGTAACATGCAGATCGTGGGAAAGCACTACCTGAGAATTGATCCTTCAGGCGAGGGTGCTAAATGGCGTAGAACATTTGGACAGGAGATATATTCTCCGCTTCTACTAGCCTTTACAGAGCAGGTGAAAGAGTAACGTCTTCGTTTCTCTTGTCGTCACTGCGGACAAAATTCATTTATTAGCTCATTATCGTTATGCAGGGAGGGAACGAGGGGGCAAACTCCTTTATACCAACCTTTTCAGCATTAGCTTCTTCTTACACCTTACCTGATAATATTGCGCTGATAACCCTCCAGGTTATGAATCTCATTCCATGTTTAGTTTTTGGATAAGGAAAAGTTTAAGACCAACTTTATAAAGTGTGCTTTGAGATTGTATTTGCAGTTCTTCTAGATATTTTGATCAAAGATTTCTATGCCTCAGCCTGAAATTGGCACTTAAAAAACGCAAATGATGGAACAAAGAATATCTCTCGTCTTTTGCTAAATCCTTGTTCTGTTTCCTCAACCACTGCAGGAGCTAGAAGATGGGAATGTTCTCGTTAGATTGGCACACTTATATGAGGTTCTTACTTTATTTAGATCGTAGCTCTCCAAAGAATTATTTACACGTTCCTAATATTTTAGGAAGATGTAACTTTTCTGTGGTTATTTGAACTCAAGATTGGAGAGGACAAGGATCTGTCGGTTATGGCCAGTGTCGAATTGAAGAAACTCTTTCTACATAAGAAGGTAACTGCAGAATAAACTGAAACAGTTCAGAGTTGTATCGCTGTCAGCCGCTTAAGTGATTTGTCTCATGTTATCTTCTCCTACAATGATTCAGGTGAACAGAATAGTGGAGCTTAATTTATCTGCTAACCAAGAAAAAGCGGATATGCTGAAAAGAAGACTGGTGTGGAGAGTAGAAGGGTCTCCTGAAGGAGCCAATCCAGTCAGGGGAGGTCCTGTAGATCCTATAGAACTTGTGGTGGAGCTTGCACCCATGGAGATCCGCACCTTTGTTATAAACTTTGGCTCTTAAGGGCCCTTCAAGCGTAAGAAATGCAGTGCAAATGTGAGTCCAAAGAATTTTTCTTCAGACAATCGATTAATCGTGCAGGGTGACCCTCTAGAAGGCCATCCTGAATGGTACTCACTGGAGTTTGAAAGGACAAGGCATATGTTGTATAAGAAAAAAATCAGACATCATCTCTCTCTGTCTCGCTCTCTCTCTTCTCTGGTTTTAATTTCCAATCCCCTGGCAAATTCCATCTCCAATAAGCAGGTCTTCTCAATGGAATGACTCTTCCTGTCGACCAGCAGGACATTGTTTTTCATTTCACCAATCAATCCTAAACACAACAGGTCTCATAATAGATGCAACATTCCATAACCATCACTTCTAGGTTAAGAAAGCATCGTCTTTGGCCCCAAATCATATAGGCAATTTCGTCTACTATATCGCATGAGCTAGGAGATCATATTGTGTAGCTGGGTACGTGCAAGTGATACTGCGATAGATTAAGTCTAAACTGCCTACATATTTGAGAAACCAGTTAGAGCAAAAAAAAGTTTGGCATGGCAGCCTTCATTCTCTCCTCTTTGGAAGCTCTTTCGTTGTTATGGGATCTGTATGTACATTTTCTTTTGAATTTAGTGTTTCCTCCTAAAGAAAAGGGTACCTCAACAGTGATATATATGGAGTACCCCCTTCAAATTATAATAAATTCAAGAACCGAAACAAAACATTGGACTTGGAACAGTACGTTGTTCCAAGCATCATAAAAGAAGAACCACGGGGGCTTCATTTCGCGAAATAGACAGTATGACCGACAAGTTATGTGAAACCCACATCTTGGGTGATTTACCTGCTTTACATGTTGATGCTCCAACTGTGCATTCGACAACCGCACGAAGAGGTTTAACCGTGTGGTGTTTATAGAGTTCTTCCTCATATGCCAATAAAATAACTTCATTCATTGTGTCCTTTCTGCCAGACATACCATAACAGTGCTTGCAAAGTTAATTATCAAAGCCTCAGAGTAGTTCAAGTGCCATGCTGATTTGTCTCTGTTATGCGCCCACTGCATAACAATGGGTCAGAGCTCACAATACTTCAGACGTTCTACTGAGTACTGACCGTCAATTACGATCGTTCCTGGGTTATAAGATGATATGTTCCGCCAGAAGAATTCAATATAGGATTCAACGAAAACTTAGGAGAGGCGGCTTGAAGCGTCTTTGTCTGTTTGAGATAGATAAGTTACTGCAATATGGACTAATTTAAACGAATACAGGTGCATCGAAGGAGCTACTTCTTGCACTTACGATATATGTTATGCCAATTCTTCCCCTTCTCACGTAAAAACGAAAAAGATATAGTGACCACTACATCAAGATGATGAAACATCATCGTGTTATCTTAAGATGTTGCAGCTATGCTCTTATGCCAAAAAGACAAACACCTTTACTATTCAAATAATATTAGTAAAAGATGACATGGTTAAAGAACTGACAATCTTTATTTTTCATGAAGTTAAGAGAGATCCATTCCCTGTTACACTTACCACACAAAGTACAAACATGAACATAGTTCCTCAGTTATAATTAACAGGACGGCATAGATATGCCAACTTGAGCACGGCTGTAAATTGGGAGCAAAGGAATGTAGTTAAATCTCGATATATAACAATTGCGTTGGGAAGACAAATTGAAATGGCTTTAGTGCTAAACTGACAGCAACCCTTGAGTGAGCCCACATAATCACAAGCTTACAGGTATATCCGTTGTCTCCACATCCACCACCGCTAAGACCGCTCTCTATCTGTTATTTCCAATTCCACTGCCAGTGAGTCCCTAATGTCTTCCGCGTTGATGAAAAACACTTTTGACAATTGCGGTCATGAAAATCAGTCACATGGAATCATATCACATTTGCGTGAAAGTTGAAACTAAGTCAACTCCTTCCTCAACCGTTCCCTTCCATTAGTCACTGCAAATGAAAGATTTTAATTAAAGTGATGCCTACAGTGTCAACAATTTGGAACCCAGTAATACACACAGTCTAGAAAACAGAACACCGATTTGAACTGGATGAGCAATCTGAAGATAACCCAAGAGAAAAACCGACACGAGCCAAAAAATTGTTATGTGCAGTTTAAGTAATTTTGTCTAGTGGATGTGGCACTTGGCTTCGGCATACAGATAGCTATCCTTAACACAAGCCAATAAGCTAATCAAATGCACAACTACAGCCTAATAAAAATCCAAAGAGGTGATTGCTGATCAATCTGAAACACTTCATGCAACTCACAAAATAAAACCTGTCTGAGAGATCTTCATGACCAAGCGAATGTGTTTATAAATATAAGTTGAAGTTCCTGCACTAGGCAATTCTGAAGAAATTCATGAAGAAAAAACCGACGAAGGCCATCACAGGTACTTCCCTATCCTTCATTTGCAGCTATATGACTGACCTTACATTTTGGAGGCAGCATGAGGAAAAGAACTCCACCAGCAACCCTTATGACTAGTACCACGACATCAGAACATTAGTCTAGTACATAACTGGGAAGGGATGCACATTCTCCTAACCAAAACGTGAATGAAAGGATTAGTTACATCGTTGTTGAGGATGTATCATAACCGAATTATTATTCAAGAAAGATTCAAGATATTACCTCTCTGGACATTATTATGACGTTTCGGTTCCAAAATTTCTTGCCGTTCACTAAGGAAGAATACCGCATGTAATAAACAATAACCATCTCAAAGAGTCATAACACGCATATCCAGGGCAGTCTAGACCCAGCAAAAGCCATTAAGAATTTGCCATCGAGTGGAGAATTACTTGAAACTTATAAACTTTAACGATATCAAGTTGAGGCCTGAGAAGCAACTTTCATCTCTTCTTCCTTTAAGAAGTTCCCCGGGTCATTCTTGTGGCCACCAATTTCAACCTTATAAAAATCACTTAAAACAGTGGAAACTGGTAACCATCCAAGCCTGACTGCACTTTCCAGAATCTTTTCTGCTTTTTCCATACTTCCTGCTTTGGCAAATCCACAGACCAAAGTACTACATGTAGTCACACTTAGCTTAGGTTTGCGCTCTCCTATCTTATCGAGTACCGTCAGAATTTCCGGAAAACTTACTTTTTCACACAATGTAGCCAAAAGATCATTATAGACACCTACACTAATGGTAAAGCCCTTGACAAGCAATTCATCAACAAGCTCAATAGCTTTCATCAAGTCACCTTCCTTGCAATAAGCATCAACCATCACCGAATAGATTACTTCATCAGGCTCAATCCCTCGGCTCACCATCTCCTCGAAAGCAGCGAATGCTTTGAGTCTGTTCCCAGTGCTGCTCTGACCATTTATTAGCGAAGTATAAGTCACGACGTTTGGTGTCAGATTCCGCTGTTGCATCTTCATGAAGAGATCCTCTGCTTTACTTAACATTCCTGCCTTACAAAAATAATCAATGAGAATGGTATAGGTCACATGATTAGGTGCAATGTGCCTATCAACCATAACTTCCACCAACTTCTCAGCTTCACTCAGCTTTCCCAACTTGCTGAAGCCATCAATTACAGCGTTGAAAGAAACGGTAGATGCAAAGCCTTTGTTCACCATATCATTAAACAAAGAAAGAGCCTTCTCTACATTGCCTTCTTTGAAGCAACCATCGATAAGGGCAGAATAAACAAAGCTATCAGGTTGAACTCCCAGGGATAGCATCTCATCAAACAAATCGAATGCCTCACCTAAATTGCCAGATTTACAGTATCCATTTATGATTGTGGCATAGGTCACTCTATTAGGAGCCAAACCTCTAGTTGAAATTCCATCAAACAGCTTCCTAGCTCCAACAATGTCTCCCAACTTACAAAGACCATTAATCAAGGCATTGTAAGTGACAATGTTAGGATTGACACATCTTTGGCCCATCTCCTCGAGGAGTTGAAAAGCATCTGCTAGTTTACCCAGCTTAGACAAACAAGATATAGCAGAATTGTAAATAAAAATATCAGCCACTAGGCCCTTTTCCTGGAGCTCAGAAAAAACTTCCATTGCTTCTTTTAGTTTCCCATTCTTTGAAAGTCCTTGGATCAACAGTCCGTAAATCTGTACATCTGGGAGCACTTGCCGCTCAAACATGACCTTAACAATTGTGAACACTTCTCCAATGGCACCTCCTTTACAATGACCATCAATAAGAGTCGTGCAGATAACACCATTTGGTACTACACCGCAGTCTATCATCTCCATGAAGAATCTGCCAGCTGCCAGCATATCTCCTGCCTTACAATACCCACTGACAAAAGCCCCATAAGTATATTCGTTAGGCTTGAACCCCTTCTCCGACATTTCAACTAAGTATAACCTTGCTTCTTCCATCTTGTTGGCTTTGCAGAGCCCCATGATAACAGAATTATAACAAAAAACATCAGGTGAAATCCCTCTATCCTTCATTTCCTCAAAAATTCTCTTTGCATCTTCAAATTTATTTTGTTCAATGTGGCCCTTGATTAGAGTTGTGTAAATAATTGTATTTGGTTTTACATTTGCGCTAATCATCTCCTCCAAAAGGGTGTTAGCTGCTTGGAGATGTCCACTGAGGCATAGGCCCTTCATTATCACAGCATAGGTGTAAACTGAGGGTAGCAAGTTTCTACTCTTCATCTCAATCAACATCTCACGAGTCTTAACCATGTTTTGCTTCCTACAATATTCCTCTATCAGTGGATTATAACTCTGAGTGTCAGGGCTTGTGCCCACGACAGTCATCTCTTTGAGCAGAGTATTTGCCTTCTCCACGTCACCACTCCTACAAAGACCGGCGATGAGTACGTTGTATGTGGGAACCTTCAACTTTAGACCACGATTAACCATCAAGTCTTTGATTCTGAAAGCCTCGTCGACATCACCTTCTTTCATGAACCCATCCAGCAACGCTGTGTAGGTAATTTGTTCAGGATTTAATCCAATGTGGAACATTTCATCAAGTAATGCTTTTGCCTCTCTCGACCTCCTGTGCTTACAAAAGCCATCGATGAGTATGGTGTAAGTATATCGATCGGGCGTAAAACCCTGGCCAGGCATAGCCTTGAGCAAACTTAAAGCGTCGTCTAGGAGCCCAGATCTGCACAGTCCTCCGATCATTACATTGAATATGACTAAATTGGGGGTACATCCCTTCCTCTTCATGTCAGAAAGCACCTGTTTAGCCCCCTCAGCATCGCCCACCTTGAAGTACGCAGTGATGAGACTAGTATAGGTGTAAACGTCAGGAACAGCACCGGCCTCCAACATGCCTCCGTAAACCTTCCAAAACAGGAGCATTCTATTGGCCTTGCACAAATCCTTGAGGAGCGTATTGCAACACACTAAACTTGGCACGAGCCCACCGTCCATGGCACCAAAAAACACGGAGCAAGCTTCGCCCAAAAGCCCTCTCCTTTTGTAAACACTGATGGCAATCTCAAAAACCGCAACATCATTACCTCTACTAAATTGACGGTAACTCCAAAGCAAAGAGTCTAATATCTGGGACACCGGCGCGCCGGTATCGATCATCCGGTCGGCGACGCCATGGGCGAGAGGAAAAAGCATAGAATTGCAGAGAGTGACGGCGAGAATCGAGAAGGAATGCAAGTTCTGGGGCACGCCCAGAAAGGAATCGGACCAGCAGAAGAAGCTGAGGAGGCGTTTGGGGTCGCGTACCTTGTTGTCGCGAAGCACGGATAGCACCACATCGGGGTTGAGCTTCTGGGGAAGGTCGGAGGAACGAAGGAGGAGCTCCCAATCATTATGAGCGAGGATGGTGGCGATCTCGCTCGCCGTCCGGTGGTTGAGCTGCGAATGCGATGGGCTTGGGGAGGTGGAAAGTGATCGGACGCACTTGAGGCGAGCGAGTCTTGATGATATTGACATGGGCCAACGACAAGTTTGATCCTTGGAATCCGCGCGAGCGACGATGCGAATGTGCCTCTGCTGAGGTCGGGATGGCCACTGAACCGGAGGAACAACAGTGACGAGAGGGGGAAGAGACGATGGAGACGACGGCGTCGGTTGGCTTTCCGCATGGGCCGTCATCCCTGGGCTTAGTTCTTGGGCCTTGGGCCTTGGAATCCTCGATAGTCGCATCCTACTTTCGATTCACTCATATGTGCGGGGCCAAGTCCAGGGACTTCATTTTGCACGAACAATCTCTCTCTTAGGTGGGGCTTATAAACGCACAATTCACCTTTCAAAGGTGATAAAATTTGTGAATTAGATCAATCAAGGCACATGTTATGTACAGTTCGAGAGTTCCCCCGCAATCAGATGATGTTAAGAATTGCACAGTTTAGAGACCGGTTCGTTTTTGTCGCAATTCATGCGTGTTGGCACCCACCATTCGGTTCGAGGAATTCGACTTTGTGCAAACTAATTATCCCAGTAATTAAATTAGAGAACTTAGAAGAAGGGGGAGAAGAAAATCGCGACGTACCGGGTTGTCCTTGTATCCCACGCAAATGGAGCACTTGGACAGAGTTTTTATTATGTCAAGGAAAGGTGTGTTTAGGAGATTGAATGAAATAATAAGAGTACATGGGCAATGACTAAATTGATCGATAACGTAGTGCTAGGTAATGAAAAAAGAAAGTCGTCGGATCACTTACATGTGAGGAATGAATGATTAGCGTTCTCATGACATCTTTTCAAAAAAAAAAATGACCTTCTCATGACATTTAATTTCTCGAGTGCATGTTAATTATATGAATGGTATTGAATAATTATATTGAATCAAAAATTCAAACTAAGATAAACAATTGTTAATATCTAAAGTCATTTCGAAATCCCAACAATATTTCGATATTTAAGTATCCCTTTCCACGTGGTAAGTAAATTATCGGCTTGACAATATCCAAAGCTAAGCACGCGAGTTATTTTATGCGATAAATTTACGAGAACATGCTTAAAGAGTCTCAGAATTCATGAAAACAACCATGGATAGGGGGACATTATAAAGCATAGCTCGTAGTTTGGTTGATAAAAGTGATTAAATTGTTATTCTAAAGAGGGAATAAACCAAGAGGAAAGATTAGATGAATTGTGAATACTAGATGAACAAAATGATGAAACCTGAGCTTGAGTGATTTCAGTCGAAATGGAGAATGATTTAAAGCGTGCGGCAATCATACATATTTATATAATAAGCTATTCCAATTTACCTACAACTAGGGATTAAGGGCGCGAATGATGACTATTCTATTTTCGGGAGCCATTTCTAGCATGAGATAAATTTTCTATTTCTATTCTCTAGACGAGTTTCTGAGCAAAGAAGCACGTTTAACAACGACACAAAAATTTTGTTTCCGGAACAGAAATTCATTTGGTAACAACATAAAATTTCTACTATTGTTGACCGTCGGTAGACAGCGGACGATTGTCGGCTAGACCGGCTACGAACAGAAGGGCGGAGCAGCGAACGACAGTCGCAGACGGGCAAATGACGGCCGAGGGATGGCGGACATGAGGCTAGAACCGGTGGACGGCTATCGGCAAACGAGGGCCGAAGACCAGGGAATCGGCGACTGGCGGTCGGCATTAGGAACGCGAGAGAAAGGTAGTGAGCGATGAGAAGAATTCTTATTTCTGTTTCTGTTCCAAAAATAGAAAAACTAGAAAATTTTTACTTTTTACTTCTGTTCCAACCCTATTTCTAGACTCAAACTTTGTTCTAAAAATAGAAAAATGAAATCGTGTTAACAAATGGTTTTCTGTTCTAAACATGTTCTCGGGAATAAAAAAATAGAGAAACGGAATAATTAACATGTGCATCCTGAGGTATTGTAGAAAAAACATGTCCATGATCGACATAAAGAGATAATGACGACATATTAACATAGCCTAGAACTATAGATGAGAAGAAGATGGAAGCTATCGCAAGGCCAGATATAATTGAGATTTCATTCCTTGATGTCGTGTCTGGAGTGGACTGAGGCGGCACCTAGATCGATCTATATGTGAATTTAATTAAGCAAATGGATAGGGGCGGTGACGGCGACTGAATTCAAAGTGCAACGCTAGTGACGTCATTGGCCCATCTTCGACCTTAGACAATTAACAATTATGTTGGGTTGGGTTGCTGGGATTGAGGAAGCTCTCGTCCTACCCCCCACGACCCCAAAGTCTGGATTTGGCAAAATTCACGGATCGACCATGGTCGAGATAATGTTGATATATATATATATATATATTGCTTTGCTTTCTCCCACACCGTCGTGTTATGGAGTTGACCAAGATAAGCAGATTAATAATGTTTTGGTGGACCGTCCACTCAAAGGGTCGATCACAAATCTTGAGACACGTGGACATGGTCTTGGCTGGTTTTCATAGTAGGGTCATGAAAAAAGAGAGGTTGAGGACACACAACACAAGTCATTTTAAGAATGACGTGCGTGTGCCCAAGTACATGGGATTCACATGTAATATTCGATCCAGGATCATGGTCCTCGAGTCTAAGTAATACAGAAGCTTATCTTCAGGTGGTTCGACATGGACAATAATGTCTTAATTGGGCATGCTAGTCCAAATTGCACGAACAATGAACGGGGATGGGATGATGGCTCCTGATCTTTATATTGAACCGATTGGGTAGAACTAATCAGCCGCCCTTGACGAGGTACAATGAGATAATTAAAAGCTCCTATTTGGCCATATGAGAAACGAGGCACGTAGGAGCAGGCCGAGATTCAAGGAGATGCGGAGCTCCTGGTCCAATCGGGACTATTTAATTGCGTGTCCTTTCTCTTACGTCGTCTAGTCTTTACTATGACATGTAACTTGCTTGCCCGTTTGAGTTAGCCTTCGTCAACCATGACTTGTCAAAGGACGCTTCCTTTCGTTTTCTTCCTTATCTTTCTGATTTTACACGCGGGAAAGGCTCGAATTTATACATGCGTGGGACTGTGTGGTGGAGATGGGAAATGGGAATACGCGAAAAACCAGATTTGGAAAATTGTGTGTGGAAGGAGCTGCGCTCAGTGAAATTGACCCCACTTTCTTACTAAACGATGCAAAGCAACGACACATTCGGGATAAGATTGGCTAGTAAAACTCGGGAATTAAGAGAATATTTATTGAGGAAACACCTTCGATTCGACTTGTCGAAATACACTGAAGTTGGATAAGAAGGAATGGGACACTGTCTTTGTCATCACATTTGATACTCAAACTTGAAAATCATTCATTCGACGTGAGACTTGTCATGTCACGTTACTGTAACTGCGACGTCAAATTGCGTTCGGGATAATTAGGGAAAGTATGTTTGTTTGTTTTTGGTCGGGCTTGGGAGTTGGGGAAGAGAGAGAAGCCGAAGAAAGGAGAAAGGAGAAAAGAGCAGAGCACCCGTGACGTCGGCTTAGTGGGGCAGCAAAACCGGAGACACTCGCGCAAAATCCAAACCTTAGTTATACCCGGTCCCACTGAGCCCATTTGCTTATTTTAATATATAATTTGGGGAAATATGGGTTGCCCCTGCCCTGAATGATTAATTTAACCCAGGGACGGAGTCTGGTCCCGTCTGGTCCCGTCTGGTCCCAGTGTCTTCCTCCTCCACCTGCCAGTCAACCGCTGCAGCACACCATCGACGAGCGGCGGAGGAGCTGGCGGTGCCGATCGGTGAAATAGAGTACCTTCTTCACGATGGTCCCCTCTCCAATGAAATCTCTCTCTCTCTCTCTCTTTCTCTCGCTGTCTCCCCTTAACCTTTTTTGGGCTCGTGAAATACCAAAAAATAGTGAAAGTAAGAGCGTGGTGGCGCTCGGATTCTCCTTGTTGGCACACAAGTGGCTTCAGCTTTTGTAGCCTTTTGGACTCGACGCACCTTTTATTTTGCTTTCCCTTCCCACCACTTTCGGGGGGGATGTCATTGCCATTGCCATTGCCACACCACCATCACATAATTCACATTCCCATGCTCCATCGTACCCCTACCCTCTTGTCTCTCCCTCGTTTCTCGTGGGTGTTTTTCCTCGCTACAGTGGTTGGGTAATTTCGTGCGTGTCCGGGTCAAGTCCACTCTTCTTGACAGCTCCATTTTCTTGATTACAACTCATACACACCTTCAATGCACATGTCATGTCATGATGTGCAGCCATCCATCGCAGATTTATAGTTTCGCATAATGGGCGCCACTGTTGAGAGGTCATGACTAGAACCGAATTCGGGGTTAATGTCACAAAAAATCTCATCCTTATACACATATGATACCACCAAAAACCCTTAAGCTGATAAATATGTGATAAATTCACCTTAAATTAATTTTTTTACCACAAAAAATCTCAAAAACGGGTACACTTGTTACGTATTTACCCTCCGTTGGTTTTCCTTAAATTGGGTTAATACTACGAAAAATCTCAAATTTGGCACAGCTGTGACAACCGGAGGATAAAACCCACCCCAAACTAGTGCACTTGTCAACTGCCACATGCATCTAACTCAGCAATTTTATGGTAAAGTTTAATGAAAACTAACGGGGGGGTAAATTTATCACAAGTGTACCAGTTATGGGTTTTTCGTGATCAAAAAATCAGTTTGAGGGTAAACTTGTCATAGATGTACCGATTTGAAGTTTTTCGTGGTATTAACCCAATTGAATTCCAGTAGCTAATAACTTTGCACCTAGTGTAAATAATATCTAATTTTACTAGTTCCTTAACTAAAGAATGCATTTGATATAATGTACGATAGATCACGCGACATGACAATGAACTACAACACGACCAAGCTACTTAAAAGTGAAATGCATATGTTTACAGAGATTTTGGGTAACAAACAGGGATAATAACACAAATGGTTCATAAGTTTGGTCCATTGTGCAAATGTCGTCCCTGAAATTTAGCCCAGCCTGCAATGTTGCAACCTCAACTTTTTGTTGTTTGCTGACCCTATCACCTAGAGGGGGTGAATGTGTGATTATAATCAAACTTGGTAAAATAATGCAAAAATAAAAACTATAAGTTTGATAGGAGCGGATATAAAGAACAGAACCGTGCAGTGCTTTTATCAGATAGTAAGTAAATGCGAGTAAAAGTATAGAAAACAATGCACAGCGAATTATAGTGATTCAGCTTTTGGTAGCCTACGTCAATTCCGATACTAATAGCCTATTATTAGTTGGATTTCACTGAGTAATCAGATAGGAGATTACAGGAAGATGTGATGGCTTGAACACGAGTACTTTAACAAAAGCGAGTGTTGCTTCTACCGAAGCTATCTCACTCTACACACACTTGAACTTTGTATTACGCCTCTCACAAGATTAAGATAATTTGAAAAATGAATAGCTCTCTCGAAATATGGATTATGAACTCTTGATCTCACTTACTTCTCTTCGAACCTTATGCTTCTTATATACTCATCATCACCCAAGCTTCCCTCTGGATAGAACCGTACCGAGGATCAATCTCAAACTAGCCATTGACAGATTGATGAATAAAGATCACGCAGCAGTTGAGGTTTGAAAGAACAGAGATTTGAGAGGATTAGTTCGTCCATACAATCAAATTCTTGAACCCATCTTCTAAGAACGGAAATTATCTAAGGGGTGATTGTCAATCAATCAAGATTCCTTAAGGAACTTACGAGAATATATTTTAGGTTATTGGTTAATCAATGTAACTTAGTAATAAAATATTTAACCAGATCATTAACCGTTGGTGAGGGATATTTTATCAAATAAACATTAAAAAAAAAAACTATAATAACAACGAGGATTGCTTGATGATCCTGAATATATCTCGTCACAAATAACTCGAGTGAGTCTGCTTCTGTCTAGAAACTCGTTTCTATCAGAATATAAGCATTTATCAGATTGTAAATAAGGCGTAATGATATATTCGTCGAATGTCCTCGGCGTTCATAAAGTCTTTTTAATATATTACAGCAGTTTTGTTTCTTTCAACACTTTTAACTTCTTCAATGTTATTCTTGAACTTTTGATAAATGTTCAATTTGATCCATAAATTACATTAGAAATTTAATATTATCCTTTCATCGATTCATGTTCACATTTTTATATAGTTTGAAAATTAAATTGAACATGTACCAAAAGTTTAAAGATGAGATTGTATGTCGGGTCAAAATTCTTGAACTATTTGTGTTATTTTTTCTGACAAAAAAAAAAAGGAGGGAAAAGTAACCCCGGTTAGAGTCCCAACCACACTCCAACTTGCCCGTTACTCCCATGACAAAACAAACAAGGGACCCACCCAATTTTCCCCCATTATATATGCCCCTGGCCAACCGCACCCCGTCATGCGCACAAGGCACAACAACGAGAAAAAGCACCTTCGCTTCCACCGCCTGCAGCCGGTCTCATAAAGCACTCCAACCGGTGACTGTCGGTAACTGGGGTAGTTGAGGAATTGACCGTGGTTGAATAATTGCGCTTCGAGTCACACAAACTCAGAGAGAGAGAGAGAGAGAGAGAGAGAGTTGGATTGTGGCACCTGCAACTGCAAGCAACCTGTGCAGAAGAAGACCATTACCCAGCAGAGTCCAAGTCCCACTCGTAAATTCCATTCCACATTTCTCGAGCAACGAATCGCCAGCGATTTCACGGTCTCGTTTGCCTTCTCTTCCTTTGATGTGTTTACGGTCCAAATAGCAGGTTCCTGATTCAGAGGACGACGACGAGCTCCGAGCACAAGCCCTTCCGTCCGATACTCTTCAGTTCCACCTTGATTTCTCGCTTATAGCTATAGCTAGTGGACTGCGCTACTTCTTCTTCGACCTCATCCTGAATTGGAGCGGCCTCGGGTCATGGATTGAGCGGGCTGAGTGAAGCTCAGGGCGTTCTTGCCGTCGTGTGTGACGATAATTTTGGCGGGAGGCGAGAGATCTGTGCCGCGACCAGAGAGAAATGGTCTCGGGGAACGCCAGGGTAGAGGGCCGAGCTGGTAATTCCTACTTTTCTCACCCCTGTTTTGTCCGGCGAGGTTGGGGTGCACTGCTTGAGATCTGAACTGATCGTGACTTGTGTGTTTTTGCACTTGGCAGATGCTGAAACTGCGCTCTACAATGAGCTCTGGCAAGCCTGCGCTGGTCCTCTCGTCGCCGTCCCTCGTCAAGGCGAGCGTGTTTTCTATTTTCCCCAGGGCCACATCGAGCAGGTTAATTACCTCCCTCAGAATATCGGTCCTTCTCTGATGAAGAACACAAGTAGTAGTCCTGCTTTGGTTAGAGGCTGCAGTTAATGACCAACCCAACTGATGTTGCTTTTTGTGTTTGGTTTTAGGTCGAGGCCTCCACCAATCAGGTCGCCAACCAGCAGATGCCCCTCTATCATCTTCCCTCAAAGATCCTTTGTCGTGTCATCAACGTCCAATTGAAGGTTGGTATCAATCGTCAGCTCCTATTCATTGGGGTCCTGTTCTGTCGAAGTCCATTCGACTTTAACTTGGTTGACTGCTTGCTTTCCGTTCACTTAGTTCATCCCTTGGCTTTGCAGGCTGAACCAGACACTGATGAGGTGTTTGCGCAAATAACCTTGCTTCCCGAGGCAAACGTAAGTGACGATTCATTGTTTCAACGTGTATAATTCGAGTACATTCATCCTAATATTCGAGCTGCTTCTTCAATTTCAGCAAGATGAGAACTCCCTGGACAAGGAACCTCCTCCTCCCCCTCCTCCAAGATTTAAGGTGCATTCTTTCTGCAAGACCTTGACTGCCTCGGACACCAGCACTCATGGTGGATTCTCAGTGTTGAGACGTCATGCGGATGAATGCCTTCCACCCCTGGTGAGAATGTCCATCTGCTCATCATATGGAGAACCTGAACTTCTTTCCTACCAAACAATCCGTGCACGCTCTCTAATTTATTGCCTTTCGCTCGCCCTAACTTTCACAGGACATGTCCAAGCAACCTCCTACACAAGAACTAGTCGCCAAGGATTTGCATGGGAATGAATGGCGTTTTCGGCACATATTCCGGGGTACGAATTGATGACTATGATTCTTGCCTATTATAGCCCTAGCAGCTCGAAATTGTCTTTGACATAAATGATAAGTTCGATACGCACGGTATTGGGCGTAGAATTCTCACCACCTATGCAAATATGCTAGGGAATAAGTTCCGACTTTGGGATTATTATTGCATGTATATACCACATCTTTTATCAGCCATTAAACAACCAAATTTGTTGTTCCACTCATCATGGTTTACCTATTCATCTGGTATGATATTGCCAGGCCAGCCGAGGAGGCACCTCCTGCAAAGTGGTTGGAGTGTTTTTGTGAGCTCCAAAAGACTTGTCTCTGGGGATGCATTTATATTCCTAAGGTGGCTATATTGTCTTCAGAATTATTTTCCCGTGGTTTATGTGGCGACAAACCCAAGCATCACTGATGTACGTAATACAGGGGCGAAAATGGGGAACTTCGTGTTGGTGTTAGACGAGCTATGAGACAGCAAGGCAACGTTTCACCATCAGTCATATCTAGTCACAGCATGCATCTTGGTGTCCTTGCTACGGCATGGCATGCCATTTCTACAGGAACTATGTTCACTGTTTACTACAAACCTAGGTCAGTACTTTGCATCGGATACTAGTATGTTGACACAGTCAAGAAGAAAGTTTTGGGTTTCCATTTGGATATTGTGATGTGAACTTTTTTAACCAAAACAACTTTGTACTTCATAGTTGGTTCTAGATGCAGACATTTAACTGGTCAATTAGAACATTATGCTTTATACTCCAATTCGTAAGGTGCTTGCCTAATCAGCTTTGCAATTTTGACTCTAGCATACGTTTGTCATTCTCTGGTTGTATGCTCCTTTAAAGAGGAATTTATCACCACTCTATGGGCTTTGTATTCATATATAGAAATGAGGTGTGATCCAACAGGATAGTCCTGGGTACCTTATGCGTGGGGTTGACCAACTTTGTTAACTTACGCCTATCACTCTCCTTAAAATAAGGGGAAAAATTAGTACCAGGATATGCACTGACATATGAAACCCAAACCTCCTACTTCCGTTGCCCCTTGTGGAGGAGGGAGATGGAAAATATTTTTACCTACCTTGTGGTGGGTGAGATGGAAAAAAATCGTTTCTTTAACAGTTTTGTGATAACTGTGTTTGCTTTGACATATTTGATCACACTGTAATATAGTTAATATACAGTTTGTCTTACAATATGTACTTCCATGTAATTGACCTTTTTGTTATACGTAGATATGCACCTGCCCTCTGTAATGGTTTTGCTATAGCAAAGCCTAGCAACAAATATGGCCTTTACGTGGTTGGACCAGTCACATGGAAATTAGATTTTTCACTAGTCTAAAAATTATTTGAACTTTTCGTTATTGAATGGAGCAAGTAACCTTGTCAAGTTGCTTAAGTGTATTGTTGTTATGTTGTGTTAACCAAATGCTCTGTAACAAATATGTTGTCTTAGGATAAGCCCTACCGAGTTCATCATCCCTTATGATCAGTACATGGAGTCTCTCAAGAAGAATTACTCCATTGGAATGAGATTCAAAATGAGATTTGAAGGGGAAGAAGCTCCGGAGCAGAGGTATAGAACTTGTTCCTAAATGAGATCTCGAGTATTCTTTTCAATGTTGCTATGTTTGAGATAGACAGTATGTGGATTCAGCTTTCAAGGCCAAAAGTACCAATGCCACTGTATGCATACGATATATGCTTGTCTCAATGAGTAGGGATAAAATTTAATATCTCCCTCTCACACACAAACAACCCCACACCCACACGCCATCAATGCCTGAGATTCTGCTATTTATTCCTTATCTGTTAATTCTTGTGTTCTCTGGTTGATATTATGACCTTACACGGCTGGCTAGTGAGGATTTCCTGTGTCTAATAGTCTCAGAGTTAACTATTATAAACTTTACTAAGCAAGATGAGTCGGTTGATATTGTTAGTGTGTAGCTTTGTGACTTATTAAATAGTTGGGTTATTTGACCACCAACCACATCCCCCCCCCCCCCCCCCCCTCTTCTTTCTCCCTACTCTCTCTCCCCTCTTTCTGCAGCTTGCTTCATTTTAATTTAAGATTTCTCTTACTTGGGCATTTGAAAATCACATAGGCTTACTGGAACAATGGTTGGCATTGAAGATGCTGACCCAAAAGGGTGGCGAGATTCAAAATGGAGAAGTCTCAAGGTACTATTTTGATCCCTGGCCTTATGGTGTTGCTGGCATGGTTCCCACTTAAAATGTCATGCCACTTTTTCAGGTGAGATGGGATGAGAATTCTGCCATACCTCGTCCAGAAAGAGTATCACCTTGGAATATAGAACCTGCTCTGGCTCCTCTTGCTCTGAACCCTCTTCCAGTTTCCAGGCCTAAAAGGCCTAGGTCAAGTATTTTGCCCTCGTCTCCTGAATCTTCAGTTCTCACTAGGGAAGGTACAGCTTTTACTGCTCTTGTTAGTGTAATGTCCATAACTTTATAGGTTCAGGACATGTTGACTGACTTTGTTCAGGTTATATATGTAAAGTAGCGGCAGACCCTTCATCTTCAAATGGGCATTCGAGGGTCTTGCAAGGTCCAGAATCAGCGACCTTGAGAGGAATTGCCACCGATAATGATATTGATGCCGTGGAGAAGTCTGTAATGTTTCCACCTTCACTGGAGGAAGAAAAGATTGATATGCTTTCTGCTTCTAAACGACACGGACTGGAGAGCTGGACGACTTCAAGCTGGAGGGGGCCAACCTGCGCTGATTTACTATCAGGTTTCGGTGGAGATACTGGTGTCTCCCGTGGGTTCAGCTTGTCCTCTGAACAATCGTCTGCAGCTAATCCAGCGAGGAAACAGTTAGTAGATCAGGAAAGGAAATATCATATAATCGGTAATTCTTGGTCCATGATACCGTCTACTCTATCGCTTAACTTGTCAGAATCTAATAGGAACACTTCTTTACATGGAAATGATATGCACTCTCCGCGAGGTATTGGTCAATATAGCGGGTCCAATGAATATCCAGTTGTTCATGGCCAGAGAGTTGAGCAGCCACATCAGAATTGGGTGATGCGTCCACCCACCTCACCTCATTTTAACTTTCCTCATGCAAGTGAGTCAATCTCGAAGTCTCCCTTGGCGCAACAGCATGAAGCCTCAAAAGCAAAGGAAGGCAACTGCAAGCTCTTTGGAATTCCTTTGATCAGCAATCCTGTTTTGCCTAAGTCTGCTCTCTCAGTTAGAAGCATGACAAGTGTGTTAATGGACCATATGCATTCCCCGTCATGTCAAGCTCATGGGTTTCCACTGGATCAGCCAACAGAGCCACTAAATGGGGCAAACAGTGGAGATGATCTGGTTGCCAATGAGCTGGAGAAGGAGAAGCTGTTCCAAAATAGTCAACCATATAACAGAGATGTCCAACATAGGGAGCAGGGTAGCTCAACAAGAAGTTGTACCAAGGTTATCATTTTTCTCCAATAATTTTTCCAAGCCGAGGTGACCTCTTTGAGTTTTCTTATATTAATGAAGTATTTATTCAGGTTCACAAGCAGGGGATTGCACTTGGTAGATCTGTGGACCTAGCCAAGTTCAACAATTATGACGAACTGGTGGCGGAATTAGATCGATTATTCGAATTTGGTGGGGATTTAATTAATCCGAGGAGCAACTGGTTAATTGTATATACTGATGACGAGGATGACATGATGCTTGTTGGGGATGACCCGTGGCAGTGAGTGTTTATGCTAAATAATGTTTTGGATTATGTTTCACGGCCTTCAATGTTGATGGCAATCTGCTTGGTGCCACTGTTCTTTTAACTGACCAGTTTTATTTCGTTGATTCAGGGAATTTTGTGGCATTGTCCGAAAGATCTTTATTTATACTCGAGAGGAGGTTCAAAAGATGAAGCCAGGGACTATTAGTTCTAAGGACGAGGACAATTTGATGGTCAATGAAGGGGTGGTTTCAAAGAAAATGACTTCGGACGTGCTGCCTTCGGCATCTGTCCCAACAAACTTTTAAAATTTTCCACACGTCTGTGAGGTAACAATCTCTTTGTATGCTCGAGCTAATTAGTGCATGAAAGAATCCATGCCAGATGATAAAATTCTCCTCTTGCTGTCTGAACTAGACAAATCATTGTGAATGTATTATGCTTATGTTCTATCTATTTAATGCCTTCCATGTGATGTTTAGATATCTGGCATTATGTAAGATGTGATTTTCTTCCTTTGTCAGGTCTTTTAAAGTCATTGGAGGACCCTAATCCAGCCGGTATGTGATAAGGAATTTAGTCTCTCTGTTATTTGATGAATGGTTTTGTAAAAATTAGTAAGGAATAGATCTGAAGTATTCCATTCTCCAGTTTTGGACAAATGGACTTAGTATTATATGGTTCTTCACTCTATTGTAACATGGAATTGAATTTGTGTATTCTGTTAGGGGAGCTTCAATAACGAATCAGCTTCACTTTGTACAGAGCTGTTATTGCTGCTCCCTCTTCATGATGGATGAAAATGAATGCATCATCCAGTATGATATATTTGTAAGTGGATGGTTTTTGTCCGAGATGATAATTGGAACGGTATGACATGCTCCTTAATCTGATATCCAGTTTCAGTGTCAAAAGTAAGCTCATTGGTATTTGCGATGGGACCCATTTATGAACTGTGTAATATCCCCAACGTTATTCCTCCTGTTGGCCTATTGGTTAATTAGGTCCAGCTTCATCCTTATGGTCTCTGCTTTATGGTCATATAAGTTGGGGATGCCTGTTAAAGCATATTGTTCGATTTTATGGGATCTTGATTGTTCTAGTCTTTTGTACAGATTTTTCAGAGTGGATATGTGTTAATTCCAGAGACATGAATTTGGGCTTCCAGTTCCTTTTATGGAAATTTTTTCTCCAACCTGTTTGCTGTGGGAATAACTATTATACGTATATGACTAGTTAATTATTTACTGAGTTAGCGTCTCCTTCTGTGTGGCTGCAGTTCCCTGATGCTGAAATTCTTTGCTGTCCACGGGGACTACACATAATCTTCTTTGTCTATTTCCTCTTTGCTTCAGAGACCATTTTCTGCCCGACAAAGCTGTATTTGTATCATCAATGGTATCCTCGGATTTGGCTTCAAGATGCATGGGTAGAGCTTGTATGAGCTTTTAATTTGGACTTATTTTTATTTGATTGGCTGTTTGTATTGTGGCCTGATATGTCTTCCGCATAGCGTGTTTGGTTAATATAAATCCTTTCTTATAGCTCCCTGAGGAGGCCAGAGAGCTAGAGACCTACAGCAAATCGAAAAGGAGAACAATGAGGCTGTTCGTACTCAGCATTTTTTAGAAGGTATGGGACTCTTCTTTGCTTGCCTTGGGATTTTTCGCAAGTTGGATTGTTATACATGTCATATTTCATTTTGAGAATCAATGCGATTGCATCTAGATGGTTTTTACAATTTGAGTTTGCATTTGGAGCATACTCATCAGCAATTTTAGGGATGATGTCACAAGTGGGTTCTCTACTTTTGCTCGAAATTCAAAACCTTCCATGTACCTCTTTTTTCCCCAAAATCATCACTTCACTTTTTGAGAAGTTACATCAGTCATCCTTCGGTTAATAACTTAAATTTTTCCAACTGATTGTTTTTGACATGGACCATCGGAAAGTTGAGTTAGCGACCAGAAAAGTTGACGTGTTTTAAATGAGTAGGAAAAATTTAAAATAAATCAAAGCACATAATGCATAAAGGAATAGGCAAAATAGGAAATTAAAATTTAAAGAAAGAACCTAGCCATATCAATGCCAAGCCCCCGCTTGCCACCGTCTCGTGATGCCACCTTGCTTGTTTGTCCATGGTTGCAAGACGTCGAAGCTCGAGTGGCCACGAGACTCTGGATCAAGCATCAAGTGCCACAACACTTTGAATCTAGTAGCCATGGCCGCAAGCTCGAGCTTTGCGGCTATGGCGGCCATGAGATTCCGGATCAAGCATCCATTGCCACGACACTTTCATCTGCCGTGATCTTGAAGCTCAAGCAGCCATGGATGCCGCGAGCGAGCTGGAGCTCTAGATATGGTGGGTTGGGCGTTCATTACCATGACATTCCAGATCTAGCAGCTATGACGACAAACCTTGAAAACTTAGGTGACTTTGGTAGCGAGCTTGAGGCCGCAAATGAGAAGAGATTGAGCTTTGTCTGAATATCTTTTCGCCAATAGGTTAGAGTGTTCTGCAGATGGTGATGGGGTGTGTGTGTGTGTGTGTGTGTGTGTGAGAGAGAGAGAGAGAGAGAGAGAGAGAGAGAGAGAGAGAGACAGAGTTCATTTGGACCCTCGACATCACCTTTTTTTTTCAAAACAAAAGTCTAAATCAGCAGTTTTTGATTGCGTCAAGTTCACGTCAGCAATTTCTAATGGCATCAAGTCCATATCAGTAAAATCCGTCATCAGAACTGTGCAAGGACGGATGATGGCACATTCTACGGACCAGTTTGAACCAAAATAGCAGATGGACGGTTTTGAATTTCGAGCAAAAGTAGAGGGACTACTGGTGACATTATCCTGCCATTTTGTCTTTCACGTTTCTTATTTTTTGTGTAACTGAGAATCTGCGCATATATGAACGTTGGATAGGCCAGAGGAGTTGAAATGGATCACTACTGGGGGAGCTTCCACAGCGAATGGGCTTCACTTTTTATGGAGTTGTTGTTGACTAGCTCTTCATGGTGATTGGGTGCTACTAACCATGTCATCCGCTTCTTGAGGAGAATATTAGCTTGATGCAGTGAGTTTTGGTTGTTGCTACTGTACTTGTGGTGGATGAATTATTATATTTTGATCGTACTGACGTTGTGGATTCAATGATGAATGGAAATGACGGCAAATCAGTTTTTGCTTGTGGGGTTTTCGACAAGGAAGGTGGTGCAGGAGGTGAGCAAGAGTCGAAGCAAAAAAGAGAGCCATGCTATGCTGTGAGTTGTTTTTTTCCTTTATCTGTAAGTTCGGACAGACCCGAAGACCCTTCTGTTTGGGTTTTTCTTTCCGGTGTTCCCGTCAATTTCTCACAGAGGCAATCTTCTTGAAACTTCCTGTATTTCTCGGCTTCAGATAATTTCAGATTTCAGGTGGTCGGCAAAGTGTAGGAAAAAAAAAACATAGAATTAGCATTGCTCAACCCACCCTGGTTGTATATGGCTTCTTTTGGCGTGTGAACCTATATGACAAAAATGTATCTCCTTGTTCTGTACTGGTATGGCATGAAAATGCGATAAGGGAACTTCTGTTCTGACATTCACAGAAAACAGTCACAACAGATGGATCTTTTGCATAATTTACTTCTTCAGTATTTTGAATGTCAATGGGAGGAAGAAAGAGCAAACAGAGAGTTCCGGTTCAAGAAAGCATGGATTCATTCGCTAGTGAAGATGCCACATTGCAAAGTTAAATCTCTATCTGAAAATGTACTCTAGTCTTTGTAAGGCGTTTTACATGGGATTTGAGAGTATTGAGTTTTGACTCATTTGAGCCCGGGGAACACAAGTGCCAATGGGGGGAGGGGTGTCTCCGATTGTGGAGCAGCACCTCGTTGATTGAATTGCTTGCTATCTCCAATTTTTTAAAAAGAGTTGTCTCGTAGACGATAATAGTTTGATGTCTGCGGTCTGTCACCAAAATCTGAAAGAAGCGCTTCGGTTGGTCTTGTTAGGTGTGAGAATTAGGGATGTATGGAGGGAGAACATTAGCAGAACATATTTTTTTTTTGACTTACGGTTGCACTTGAAAAGGTGGGTGGGGGTACCTTAATTTCAGTTCTGACACGAGATAATAAATTTTTTTTTTTTTACTGTGGAAAACGATCGATGATATTAATGATAATAATAATGGAAGCTACCACGCCATGCGGTCACTACTGGTCGAGCTCGTGCCGCATCAAACTTGCAATTCTCCTCAAACCACGTCGCCCCCACCACACCAAAGCGAGAAAAGAAAGAAATATCTGAGCGTCGCATTGGAATGGGCCGAAACAGCACGCAAGAAGGGAAGACGAAGAAGGAGGATTTTGCACGGGGATATTATCAGGAAATGCGTAATGGGATTGATGGACGAGAATTCACGAGAAACGAGAAAAATATCATTTTTTGGAGTTTGGAGGAGAATGAGTGACGACAGCAAAAAATGGGATGGTGTTTCCTGGAATTGTCCGCAATCTATATTGTCTTATTAAAGTAAAGAGAACAGACGAAGCCGCCTCCCTGTCCGTCCGGCCCCCCACCTTTATCATCACATCTCTTCTTCTTCTTCTTCTTCCTCTTCTTCCTCTCTCCGTCTCATCATCAAAGTCGAGCCTTTTTTCAGGTAAGCCCTCCTGATGTGCAATCCTTTCCTTTCTCTCAATTGAATTCCGTAATGCTTTTCCCCGACAACACAAAATTTACTTGGGTTAGTTTATTCATTACCCGAACAAGGTTTCCTTCTCAGCTAACCTTTGCCGGATGATGAGTTCGCTCACCTCGCACCGTATTTTCTCCCTTTCTATGTACTTGCTTGCGCCGATTCTGCTTCTGTTCCATCTTCTCTCTTGCTGGTCTGAGCAGCTTCGTTTGGACGTCATCACACTTTCCCACTCGTTCCTACATTTCTGCACCTAGTATTTAGGTTGATGATGAATGGCAGAATTAGATAGTTTACTCCTTTCCCAGTTTTCATTTGATTATGAATTTCCATCTCTGGAGGTCTGTTTTGCCGAGCCCCTTAGGTACCCTGAGCTTGTCCTCCCCTCCTCTCTCTCCCGCATGAAGCACTTTCTTTGTGCACAAACTTATACGGAACAACATCTGAGAAAAGACAACAATTTGAACATCAGTTTCTTTCCAGGTCACATATTTGCTTGCTCATTTTGCAGACTGACAGATCGTCGCCTATACCGGCAACTTGGTTGGAGTTATGGCTGGGGTCCTGGCGCAGTCGAGGAATGTACCAGCCATAGTGTCTGGCCAGAGGCATGGCAGCTCCAGTGGCTCTGCAAAGTCGAGGAGAAGTGTGAAAATGATGTCCGCTCTAAAACCACCCAGTGTAAGGATGAGGGGCTTCTCCGGTCTAAGAGGATCCAACACTTTGGACAATTTGTTGAATTCAAGCCCCGACTTTCGCTCTAGGGTGGCAAATTCAATCTCCTTTCGCAGGGGGAAGGCAAGCCGTGGTGTAGTCAGGGCTATGTTCGAGCGCTTCACTGAGAAAGCGATCAAAGTCATCATGCTTGCTCAAGAGGAAGCGCGGAGGCTGGGTCACAATTTCGTGGGGACAGAGCAGATTCTTCTGGGTCTTATCGGCGAAGGCACTGGTATTGCTGCTAAAGTCCTTAAGTCGATGGGAATCAATTTAAAAGATGCACGTGTTGAGGTTGAAAAAATAATTGGGAGGGGAAGTGGATTTGTTGCTGTGGAGATTCCTTTCACTCCGCGTGCAAAGCGCGTCTTGGAACTGTCACTGGAAGAAGCTCGGCAATTAGGTATGATATTTCCCCTCTTTGATGCTACTGCAATTGTCTTATCTACTTCTAGGGTATTCCCCCCTACTCGATGTTGCATATTTCCTGACGTGTTTCTTGTACTAACTAACTAGTAAAATTTGCCTCTCTTAAATCTTAAGGCCATAACTACATTGGGTCTGAGCACTTGCTTCTTGGATTGCTTCGTGAGGGTGAGGGTGTGGCTGCTCGTGTTCTTGAGAACATGGGTGCTGATCCTAGCAACATTCGCACACAGGCAAGCAAGCATTATGTGCTTATTCTTTTGATGACAATATTGCATGCTGTGAGTATTTGCAAGGGCGAGACGCTGATATATCCCGTAAATAGGTCATTAGGATGGTGGGTGAGAGCACCGAGGCTGTTGGTGCTGGTGTTGGTGGAGGAAGTAGCGGCAACAAAATGCCGACACTTGAGGAGTATGGAACCAATTTGACTAAGATGGCAGAGGAGGTGATTCTTTG
Organism: Lenwebbia sp. NSW1173648; assembly: GCA_029784005.1. Classification (NCBI taxonomy): domain Eukaryota; kingdom Viridiplantae; phylum Streptophyta; class Magnoliopsida; order Myrtales; family Myrtaceae; genus Lenwebbia; species Lenwebbia sp. NSW1173648. The sequence continues at coordinate 674,719 of JARCGZ010000002.1, forward strand.
ATTGTCATTTTGTTATTCTGTCTATTCGAGTGATTATATTGCTCTCCTATTCTTAAGCTTCTTTTACATATTTTCTAGGGCAAATTGGATCCCGTTGTTGGAAGGCAGCCGCAAATAGAACGAGTTGTCCAAATTCTTGGTCGCCGGACCAAAAATAATCCCTGCCTTATCGGAGAACCTGGTGTTGGGAAGACTGCAATTGCTGAAGGACTTGCTCAGCGTATTTCAAGTGGTGATGTCCCTGAAACAATCGAAGGGAAGAAGGTATGCAAATGGTTGACTCTTTCACAGTGGTGTTGCATTGCTGTTAACCATCACCCTTTGTGGGTACTAGAGTCGGGTTTCAATGAGCTCGAGCAGAGCACGGCTGGCAAAGTGCTATAGAAGTGACAATGTTAAAATTGTCCCGTCCCATCATACTCTCTGTCTGATTTTGTTCTACATTGTTTGAATTCAACAATGACTGAGTTGGGGATAGTCCTTAGCTCTTTGCAACCATATATTGACAAAGGTTTATATATGATTGCGGTTCAGGTTATTACCTTGGACATGGGTCTTTTAGTTGCTGGAACAAAGTATCGTGGAGAGTTTGAAGAGAGATTGAAGAAGCTAATGGAGGAAATTAAACAGAGTGATGAAATTATACTCTTCATCGATGAGGTGCATACTCTTATCGGAGCAGGGGCAGCAGAGGGGGCTATTGATGCTGCAAACATCCTAAAGCCTGCTCTTTCACGAGGTGAACTGCAGGTAAGTTGCATTGACATGTGGCTTTTGGTTATGCAAATTTTTGGCTATCCGGCTCTAAGTCTGCCGTGGATGGGTGATTCTGATAAAGATAATTGAGAGCTTAGGTTGACTACTGGAGTCCCGCAGCTTTAGACTGTGCTAAGAGCATGTTGTTTGGCTTTTTAAACTTTCACACATGTGGACCACTATTCCAAAGCAATATATTGCAAATCGCTAAGCACCTCCTGTATTCCTGATCAAGAGTGGGTCCTCTGGAAGGACGTGTACCACCAGAGCTCTGTTTTAGCCTCTTTGCATCCTACTCTACCACTTTCCTGCTTTTTTCCGTGTATCCACACAAGCTAAAGAAGCCTTTGAAGCAAAAAGTTCCTTGCCTAAGGGAATGTCCATTGCCTTCAAAACTCCCTCCTGGGCCCTGTGGCTCTCATCCCCAAAACTAGTCATCCTCTGTTTTCTCGAGAAGAGTGGAGCAAGGATGGATTTCGCTGCAAAATTGGAGATGGACCTTACCCAGGCCTGTCTTGTGGGCGGGTGGGTATAGAAGGCAGTTAAAACTTCCAACTGACTATAAATTTGGATGGCTTGCCTTTCTTGGTGTAACTTGCACCCTCTTGTAATTGATGATGGTGAATTGCGTTTGAGGAGACTGCTTTTCTGGTCTAGGGTTGACCATATGTTGTAAATAATCTTGAGAAAATGGACAAGATGGCTTTCTCTTCTGTCGGAAGGAGCTTATCTATGCCAAGTCGACCACTGTTCTTTACTCTCTTTTATGGAGTGTTATGAATCTGCTTTCCTTGACTTGTATTATCTGATTATAGCGAGAGAATAGCAGTTACCCACAGATCAGTTAATTTTCAAATGCATTCACCTTGGTTAGAACTTTAATGAGAGATAAGATGAATTCAATTACAATGGTGCAGTGTATTGGGGCCACCACACTGGATGAATACAGGAAGCACATTGAAAAGGACCCAGCTTTAGAAAGACGTTTCCAGCCTGTCAAAGTTCCCGAGCCGACCGTAGATGAAACTATTCTGATTCTGAAGGGACTTCGAGAGAGATATGAGATCCATCACAAGCTGCGTTACACTGATGAAGCCTTAGTATCTGCTGCGCATCTCTCTTACCAGTACATAAGGTATGCAGCCCTGAAATGCGTTTCCTTGCTGGATTTACCTGACGTCTATCCACAATTTTGGATTTTGGGAAGCTCTTAGGGATTTTTATCTTAAATTCAAGCATTGTGCAATCTGTGGTGCAATCAGATCGATGGGACATTGCTGGTGTATGCATTTGTTCAATTTTGAATCTTAATTGCGCTTGTCTTGTGTCATGATTCTTCAGAGTGAATGTGTGTTAATTCCACAGACAATTTGAATTCGGGGTTTCAGTTCCCTTTGTGAAGATTTCTGTCCAACCCATTCAATGAGCCATTGGAGTAAATCTTGTGCATATGGCTGGTTTTGTTAGTATTCAAGTATCTTTGTTCTGTATGGATATGGTTCATGATACCAAGTTACATTCCTATCCACTAAGTTGAAACATAATCTTACGCGGTGCTTTCACTCTGTTCTTCAGTGACCGTTTTCTGCCTGACAAAGCCATTGATTTGATTGATGAGGCGGGTTCTCGGGTTCGGCTTCGTCATGCACAGGTATAAGCTCTTACTTTGCTTATACACAGCCTGATATGTCTTCCAGGTACATTCTTGTTTGTTAATGTGATTCCATTTATGTAGCTCCCTGAGGAGGCCAGAGAACTTGAGAAAGAACTTCGGCAGATCACAAAGGAGAAGAATGAGGCTGTTCGCAGTCAGGATTTTGAGAAGGTATGGAACTTTTCCTTTCCCTGCTCGCCTTTGAGTTGTTACTGGTTTTGCAGTGTTATGCATGTTATACTTCATAGAAGGAAGTCATATGTAGTTCCTTTTTTGATTTTTTCTGGAGGATTGCTGTTTTGTGCTTGATTTACATCTGCCGTCACTTGATTTTGCACCATGGTCGATTTGCAATTTGAGTTTGGAGCAGACTCATCACATCGGCCATTTTGTCTTTCGAAATTTTGTGTTCATTATTCTGCTGGCATTATGTATTATTTAACTGAGGAGCAATGATACAATCACCAACGACTGAAGCCAAAAAACAACCGAATATGACTCAATGGCACTAGATGTAATTAGCAGCGACTTAGACGGTGTTTCTTTGTTGTCTCACGTTCGAAACCTTTTTCGGCTGAAAGAATCGGAGAAGCAGTCATATTCCTTTCACTAACAAACTATGCGTGTATGAATCTTGAACAGGCCGGAGAGTTACGTGATCGCGAAATGGATCTTAAGGCACAGATATCTGCAGTGGTTGACAAAGGCAAAGAGATGAGCAAGGCTGAGACTGAGGCTGGGGACACTGGTCCTTTTGTTACTGAAGTGGACATTCAGCACATTGTCTCTGCTTGGACTGGCATTCCTGTAGAGAAAGTGTCAAGTGATGAGTCAGATCGCCTCCTCAAAATGGAAGAGACCCTGCACAAGCGAGTCGTTGGACAGGACGAAGCAGTTAAAGCCATTAGCCGTGCCATCAGGCGAGCTCGTGTTGGACTCAAGAACCCTAATCGACCGATTGCCAGTTTCATCTTTTCTGGCCCAACCGGTGTTGGGAAGTCGGAACTTGCAAAAGCACTAGCGGCTTACTACTTTGGGTCTGAAGAAGCCATGATCCGACTTGACATGAGTGAGTTCATGGAAAGACACACAGTCTCCAAGCTAATTGGTTCCCCACCTGGTTATGTTGGATATACAGAAGGTGGTCAGCTCACTGAAGCTGTTCGTCGGCGTCCTTACACAGTGGTCCTTTTTGATGAGATCGAGAAGGCCCACCCGGATGTCTTCAACATGATGCTTCAAATTCTTGAGGATGGAAGATTGACAGATAGCAAGGGGAGAACTGTTGATTTCAAGAATACCCTTCTCATAATGACGTCTAATGTTGGGAGCAGTGTAATAGAGAAGGGAGGCCGCCGGATAGGATTTGATCTTGATTATGATGAGAAGGATAGCAGTTACAACCGCATCAAGAGCCTAGTGACAGAGGAGCTGAAGCAATATTTCCGGCCAGAGTTCTTGAATAGATTAGATGAAATGATAGTGTTCCGTCAGCTTACTAAGTTGGAGGTGAAGGAAATCGCCGACATCATGCTTAAGGAGGTGTTTGAGCGGCTGAAAGCGAAGGAGATTGAACTTCAAGTGACGGAGAGATTTAGGGACATGGTGGTGGACGAAGGCTACAATCCAAGCTATGGTGCAAGACCTCTGAGGAGAGCAATAATGAGACTATTGGAGGACAGTATGGCTGAGAAAATGCTTTCCGGGGAGATCAAAGAGGGTGATTCTGTCATTGTGGATGTCGATGCTGATAAAAATGTAACGGTGCTCAACGGAAGCAGCGGTGCTCCAGAAGCTAGTTTCTCAACGCCATGAAAAAGTCTACTGACATCAAAGCTGGGGTTGTGTTTGAAGGAGGGCCATCGAGGCCGGTGGTGAAACTTTAGTCCCTGGATTTTTGGTCGGCATTCGGGCTTGTAGTAAGTCTTTGGCACGACAGCAAGTAGTAGCACCAACAGCTCTTAGATGCGCACCCCTGGAGAGTGGATGTGGATAGGCAGATCTGTAATACAGCAAAAGTCAGAAAGATGTCATGTATGTTCTATTATTAATGATTTATGATAGCTTGACAATTAGCAGGCGTGAAAAGGGACAGTGGAAATCGAAAATGTTGTCTTAGCTTACAGACATATTCGTAAGATATCTGTGCGACCATATCTCGTTCCTATGTTGTGATGTTCACCAGCACAAAGTCATGAATGAATGCCTCGCTTGTAGTTGTACGTCTCTTCTCTTGTTCCTTATCATAATTCAGTTGTATCCTATATTACTAGCGGCAAGACCCGGGCAATGTCGACTTCTAGTTTGTTTAATTCTAATTTTAACCCTACAAACTATTCACGTATACTCTCTTTTTTCCTTCTTTCGAAGAATACGAAAAAGGCGGGTTTAATATAGTAGCGGGCAATATATTTTATTTTCTATGATAGACTGGTTGCTAAGTTTTTGAATAAAAAAGAAAACTTTTGAATAGACGTACAATTGCGTTGCATGCTTGCAAAAGAAATTGAAACATATAATAATAAAACTTTATCGGGACGTATCTAAATAATTAAATAATGCAAAATATTATTGATAGAAATACATTACAATTTTTTTTGCACAAATACATTTAGAAGGCGCAAAGATTTGATTTTTTTTTATTTTTTTATTTTTATTTTTAAAGGACCGTTGTAGGGTAGTAAATATCTAAATTTCAAAATGAAAACACGTGAGTGGTAAAATAATTCTTGAGCATACTTGGGAAAGAAGATAACGATAGTAAACGACGCCGTTTCGTAATCGTAACAAAACGAGACGAGACGACACCGCCTCGCGTCCGAGTCGGTATCATCAAAATCAAATCCTTCTTCGTCGTCTTCTTCTATCGTCTTCTCTCTGCTTTCGTTTCTTCAGCTCTCCCCCTATCGGCCTCCCCCCTCCTCCGTCTTCTCAGTCGAGCGCTTCAGGTAAGCCCTTCGCAACTGCGGTTTTGTAATCTCATCCTCTGCTTTCTAGCTGTCGCTGCGGTCTATATCTGCACGCTTAGTCTTAGGGCTTCTCTTCGTTGATTCGATTTCGTAACTCTCACACTACTCGATTCTTTCTTGTCTTTTGATATTTTCCACCGTCGGTCTTTTGCATATTGAATTCCCTCATTAATTTACTTGCTTATTTTTCCTTCCCTGGAATGGGTTCGCTTTCATCTAGCCATTTCTTGGATGATGAGTGGGCTCAGCTCGAGTGCTGAATGCGGGGGTTTGATGTGTTACTTACTCGTTAGCTCACTCGATCGTCGATTTCTTTCCGAAGCCCCTTTCCGAGGAAGCCCGAGCTTGTCCTCCCTCACTCTTCCGAATGTAGAAAATTGTGCACAAACACACGTATATTAATATTTGAGGAAGACAACAGTAAATGAAATTCAGCTTTTCGTTCTCTTATTTCTGCAATACTACGCGAACTGACACCTCATCACCTATCCAGACGCCTTGCTCGGAGTTATGGCTGGGGTCCTGGCGCAGTCAACTAACGTACCAGCCATAGTGCCTGGCCAGAGGTATGGCAGCTCCAGCGGTTCTGCAAAGTGGAGGAGAAATGTGAAAATGATGTCCGCTCTAAAAGCTCCCGGTATAAGGATGAGAGGCTTCTCTGGTCTAAGAGGATCTAACAGTTTGGACAATTTGCTGAATTCAAGCCCTGATTTTCACTCTAGGGTAGCAAGTTCAATCTCCTTTCGCAGGGGGAAGGCAAGCCGTGGTGTCGCCAGGGCCATGTTTGAGCGCTTTACTGAGAAAGCAATCAAAGTCATCATGCTTGCCCAAGAGGAAGCGCGGAGGCTGGGTCACAATTTTGTGGGGACAGAGCAGATTCTTCTGGGTCTTATTGGCGAAGGCACTGGTATTGCTGCTAAAGTTCTTAAGTCAATGGGAATCAATTTAAAAGATGCTCGTGTTGAGGTTGAAAAGATAATTGGGAGGGGAAGTGGATTTGTTGCTGTGGAGATTCCTTTCACTCCACGTGCAAAGCGCGTCTTGGAACTTTCACTGGAGGAAGCTCGACAACTAGGTATCCTATTCTGTGCTGTTACAACTGTGTATCTACTTTTAGGGTATTCCTCCCAATCAATGTTGAATATTTCCCTGCGTCTATCACGTACTAACCTTACTTGAATATTAAGGCCATAACTACATTGGGTCTGAGCACTTGCTTCTTGGACTGCTTCGCGAGGGTGAGGGTGTAGCTGCTCGTGTTCTTGAGAACTTGGGTGCTGATCCTAGCAACATTCGCACGCAGGCAAGCAAGCATTCTGTGCTTTTTTATTGATATTATGACAATATTGCTTGCTGTGCGTGGTTGCAAGGTTGAGACACTGAATATGTCCTGTAAATAGGTCATTAGGATGGTGGGTGAGAGCACCGAGGCTGTTGGTGCTGGTGTTGGTGGAGGGAGTAGTGGCAACAAGATGCCAACGCTTGAGGAGTATGGAACCAACTTGACTAAGCTCGCTGAGGAGGTAATTATTTGTTTTTCATTTTATTTTCTCTAACTGTTCAGTAATAATATGGCTCTGTTCTCGAGAAGGGAGTATTGTTGAGTTTCTTTTCCATGTTTTGTAGGGAAAATTGGATCCCGTCGTTGGAAGGCAGCAGCAAATAGAACGTGTTGTCCAGATTCTTGGTCGCCGAACCAAAAATAATCCTTGCCTTATTGGAGAACCTGGTGTTGGGAAGACTGCTATTGCTGAAGGTCTTGCTCAGCGTATTGCGAGTGGGGACGTTCCAGAAACAATTGAAGGGAAGAAGGTAAGCAAATTATTCAGTTGCTTGCAATGGTGTTGCATTGTTGTTGACCATCACTCCTCTTGAAAGAGTTAAAGGACTTACGTTGTTGCTTCCAAACCTACATATTTGGAGTTGGAAGGTGAAGCGCCTAAGATTCTGTCATGCCTTTTTTCTTCTGTCACTGTTGAAGCATCTTCTAGCTCATGTTGCATCAGATGTCTTCAGTAGCATTGAGAAGATAGCTCATAACCTGCACTTCCTCTTCGCAATGAGATCAATTTTTAGGAGCGATAAATACTTAGGTCTTTTGGCGACATCATAATTGACAGGCGGATTCTTGGAGATGGGAACATCTAGCACTTGAGAAATTGGATTGTAAAACAAGCTTTGTGCTTCTGCATGCTTATGCTCATGGATATTTCACTGGTGATGTTTAATCTTTTAAGTGCACTAGTATACTTCAGCGTTCTATGCTTGTTGGTTGGTGTAGTGTAGTGAGTCGTGGATAGTTTTATAACGACTCAATCGGTTGGAAGCCAATACCGAGTCTTACGAATTCAATATTGTGGGAAGTAATGATATGAATGGTAGGATTTGAAGGATAATCAAATGCTAGAAGTGCTTTTCTTGAAGTTCATGCAATTTTTGTTCTCTCTGTCTATAATGTTGGAAAATATGATTTAATGTTGCATCCTTTTGTGTCCTTATTCTTAAGAATGATCTTGTTTACTCGAAAAAAGACAAAGCTATGCATTATGCATTTTATTTGCCTGAGTGACTAAACCATATTGTTTCCCCGTAATCTACTGTAGAAATAAAAAAATGTTGAATCTATCCCGTTCATTGTTTGCTTTTTGTTGACATTGTCTGGGTCCAGTGATGACTGAGCTAGGTGTAGTCCTTAGCTCTTCGTGACTGTGAATTAATAAAAGTTCATCTATGTGACTCAGGTCATTACCCTGGACATGGGCCTTCTAGTTGCCGGAACAAAGTATCGTGGAGAGTTTGAAGAGAGATTGAAGAAGCTAATGGAGGAAATTAAACAGAGTGACGAAATAATACTCTTCATTGATGAGGTGCATACTCTAATTGGGGCAGGGGCAGCAGAGGGGGCCATTGATGCTGCCAACATTCTGAAACCTGCTCTTGCACGGGGTGAACTGCAGGTAATTTGCATTGACATGTGGATTATGCAAATTAATTGCTATATATTTTTAAGTGTGCTTTCACTTGGTGGTTCTGGGAAAGACTGTCGAGAGCTTAGGTTGACTGCTGTGGTCCTGAGCTTTAGATTGGGCTGAGAACACACATTATTTGGCGTCTTAAACTTTCAAACACATGGACAATTTTTGCATGCTTATTTATGCAATTCACCAGATACTGTTCTGTATGTTGGAGGCCCTGCAAAACTAGAGATGAACCAACCCTACTCTGCCCTGTTCAGTGGGTGGGTATACAAGGCAGTCAAAACTTCTGACCTACTCTATAAACTTGGATGGCTTCGCTTGTTTGCTTGTTTAACTTGCCCCTCTTTTAATATGTAATGGTGAATAACAATTACCACAATTGCTTTTCTGGTATTGTGAGCCTCATGTTGTTGGTATTATCATTTTCCTTTTATATCATCGATCTGGCTGGGTTTACTTATGTTCGACATAATCTTGAGAAAGTGGACAAGTTGCCTATTTATTTTTCCTTGAGGAGCTATTCCATGCTAAGTTGACTACTCTCCTACACTTTCTTTAAAGTAGTGTTGTATATATGCTTTTCTTTCAAGAAGAGAATTAGTTATCCCATAGGTTGGTCAGTCCTTGCTTTCTCCTTGGTCAGACCTTTCTCCATGGATGAATGTCATAGTTATTCAAATTACATTGGTTCAGTGTATTGGGGCTACCACCCTGGATGAATATAGGAAGCACATTGAGAAGGACCCAGCATTAGAAAGACGTTTCCAGCCAGTCAAAGTTCCCGAACCAACAGTGGATGAAACTATTCAGATTTTGAAGGGACTTCGTGAGAGATATGAGATCCATCACAAGCTGCGTTACACAGATGAAGCCTTAGTAGCTGCTGCACAGCTCTCTTACCAGTATATTAGGTATGAAGCCCCAAAATGCCTTTACTTTGTTGCATTTACTGATTTTAAGTCAAGCTCGATATGTTTCACAATGAGCTAATTTGACGTCTTTCCACTATTTCGTGGAGCTCTTTGGTATCTATCTGAAATTTATTGTTGTTCAGTCTGTGTTAGTCATATGGACAGGGAATTGCCTCTTTATTTGTTTGTTCAAATACTGAGGGTCTTAATTGTTCTAGCCTTTTGTCTAGATTTTTTGGTCTGAGCCTTTTGTCTAGATATTTCGGAGTGAATTTGTGTTAATTCCAGAGACTTGAATTTGGGGCTTCAGTTGTCTCTCTGAAGGTTTCTTCTAATCCATTTATTGTGCCATGGGAAAAAAATGCCATAAGTAAATCTGTTTTCAGGAGTTCTTAAGCTGGTATCTTCTTCTTCTTCACGACTACAATACATGATAGCGGTTTGCATTATCATCCACTTGGTTGAAACATACTTACTCAACATACTTACTTGTCCTGCTTTCCCTTTGTGCTTCAGTGACCGTTTTCTGCCGGACAAAGCCATTGATTTGATTGATGAAGCAGGTTCACGGGTTCGACTTCGTCATGCGCAGGTATGAGCTCTTAATTTGTTTATACTGTAGTCTTGATATGTCTTCCACACATTGTCTTGTTGGTTAATGCGGGCCCTTCCTTATAGCTCCCTGAGGAGGCCAGAGAGCTTGAGAAAGAACTCCGGCAGATCACGAAGGAGAAGAATGAGGCTGTTCGCAGTCAGGATTTTGAGAAGGTATGGAAGTTTTCTTTACCCTGCTTGCTTTAAATTATCCGCAAGTGGGGAGTGTTATGCATGTCATAAGGTGCAATGTAATGATACTATCCCTTTTTGTTGGAATTACTGTATTGCATTTGATCAGATCCAGGTGATATGATTGCTATCGATAGAATTGCCCCATTGCATTTGATCTACATCTACATCTGCTTGTCTTGTTTATTGTTTTTTTGGGACATAAGATCATTGTGAATTCAAACTTGGAACACATTCATCAGCCATTTTCTCTCCTCAAAATTTCTTGTGTCGTTTATGGTTTTTTTTCGCCCCACTATGTATTGTTCAGATAAGAAGCTCCATATGTATATTTCTTGAACAGGCTGGGGAGTTACGTGATCGAGAAATGGATCTGAAGGCACAGATAACTGCGCTGATAGACAAAGGCAAGGAGATCAGCAAGGCTGAAACTGAGGCTGGGGATGTTGGTCCAATCGTTACAGAAGTAGACATTCAGCACATTGTCTCTTCTTGGACTGGAATTCCTGTAGAGAAAGTGTCAAGTGATGAGTCAGATCGCCTCCTCAAAATGGAAGAGAGGCTACACAAACGAGTCATTGGACAGGACGAAGCAGTTAAAGCGATTAGCCGTGCCATCAGGCGAGCTCGTGTTGGACTCAAGAACCCTAATCGGCCGATCGCCAGTTTCATTTTTTCTGGGCCAACTGGTGTTGGGAAGTCAGAACTCGCAAAAGCACTAGCGGCTTACTACTTTGGATCTGAAGAGGCCATGATTCGACTTGACATGAGTGAGTTCATGGAAAGGCACACAGTGTCTAAGCTAATTGGTTCCCCACCTGGTTATGTTGGATATACAGAGGGTGGCCAGCTCACTGAAGCTGTTCGTCGACGTCCGTACACAGTGGTTCTGTTTGACGAGATCGAGAAGGCCCATCCGGACGTTTTCAACATGATGCTTCAAATTCTTGAGGATGGAAGATTGACTGATAGCAAGGGGAGAACTGTTGATTTCAAGAATACACTTCTCATTATGACATCTAACGTTGGGAGCAGTGTCATAGAGAAGGGTGGCCGCCGGATAGGATTTGATCTTGATTATGATGAGAAGGATAGCAGTTACAACCGTATTAAGAGCCTAGTAACGGAGGAGCTGAAGCAATATTTCAGGCCAGAGTTCCTGAACAGATTGGATGAAATGATAGTCTTCCGGCAGCTTACTAAGTTGGAGGTGAAGGAAATCGCCGACATCATGCTTAAGGAAGTGTTTGAGAGGCTGAAAACGAAGGACATTGAACTTCAAGTGACAGAGAGATTTAGGGATCGGGTGGTGGATGAAGGCTACAATCCAAGCTATGGCGCAAGGCCTCTGAGAAGAGCTATAATGAGATTATTGGAGGACAGTATGGCTGAGAAAATGCTTGCCAGGGAGATCAAAGAGGGTGATTCTGTCATCGTCGATGTCGACTCTGATGGGAATGTAACCGTGCTCAATGGAAGCAGTGGTGCTCCGGAGCCATTAGCCGAAGCAATTTCTGTGTGAATGGGGCAACGGCTTCATGCAACTTCTGCTTAGATGCGAAGGGAGTCCATTGTATTTGAAGGGGCTAATGTGGCCAGTGGTGAAAGTGTCGTGTTTTAGCTGGTATTCGAGCTTGTATTTGTGGCTCAGCAAGTAGCGCCCACAGCTTTTAGATGTGTACTGCTTGGCCACGAATAATTTGGTATTTAACATTTGTATTACAGGGAAGTCGAGATATGCTTTGTTTAAGTTAGTTCCATTGATGATTTATGATAGTTAAACAATAGCAGGCAGTTTACATCCACGACTGAGCAAATATTGGGATTTTCCTTTTGGAGTCCCCTCTTTCACCACAGGGAAAGAAAAAGGGTATCTTGTGGACTGCATTTCGTTGGTTATTTCCTGAGCCATATTTTTTCACTGAAGTACCAAAAATACGTCTTGTTTCATCTCTCATTGACTGAATCAATGACTGAACCTGGAGATTACAATGTTCTTGAGCCACACTCTCCGAATATCAAACAACCGAAATCACAACCTGACAGTTTGTCCTGATGCATAAGATGACAACAAGTTTCATGGACGAGAACGTGGAGAGTAGCTCCAGCAGACGGGCATAAATTATGGGGTAAGCTTAGTACGGGAATGAAGAGGATATGAATGGTGTAACTCTCACTGATCATGGTCATCGAGGAGAGCATTGTCGTTAGATGCCGATGTAGGAGGAGGGTGGTCAGTAAGTTTGCGAGATGCTTCCCAAAGTTGGTGTTCTACTCCAAGTTTCTGCAGCTCCCGTAAACCACGCTCAACTGCCTCACAGAGGAATCTACTCAGTTATGTCATAAATTGTCAGTATCATTCTCAATCCTGGCTGAAAGGATAACCAGGATACTATGTCATGGCAGTGCATCTGTTCTTTTCTTCGCTATAAAAATCCAAACACCCTCAGAAGGATTGCTCAGATATTTTCTAGCTCATAGAAAGACATTCATAAGATATCAGCAACACCATTTAACTCATTTCTTACGACAACATGTCATGGATGAATGCATCACTTATTGGTTCGTTCTTCTGTTCGCATTTGGAAGTGCTTTTGAACTTAAAATAAAGTTGCAACGGCGAGGTGGTCCCAACCCCGTCAAAACCCTTTTTATTTTCCACGAGGCAAAAAAGGGAACGTTGATCAAAATGTATAAAATTCTTGTTCAAAATTCAGCTTTCAGTTCTAAACTGTCATGAGAACTCTTCGTCCCTCACCAAGCTTGATTTAACCTTGCAAGTAATGTGGGTTAGAAAGAAGAAAGGAGGGGAGTTAGCCTACCTTCCATGGCATCATGCGGACTTGGTGTCTGCCCACTCCGACCGATCCAGGATTGAAGCCTTTCTCTGGCAATGTCTTCTTCAACATGGTGCACCACAGCTCTTCTCCAGAAGTATGTCAACCAAGCCTGCACGTCATTTTAAGTTTGGAAGACAATGGGGATGGTGAGTTTACAGAACATGTGCTTACCATCCTCTATGTTGAGTTCTGTAACTAGTCAATTGACGAGGCTTATCTACCTATCTTCTGGTTTTAGACAACTCAAGGCTCATGGATGCACGTCAGCATTCATATTCTCAATAATCACAATTGAAGAACATGAAAAATGAAACGACATTGTCGCATAGAATGAGGCAACAGCTGCTGACCTGTTTGAAAAGAATATCTTCAGCCTCCTCTTTGCTTAGTTCTGGAGAATGACAGCTTAAAGCAAGTTATTACAAGACTTGTGCTCAATAGTTTCCTGACATGTACCTCTTGCATGCATCTCAGAAGTCATAGGCTAAGCATAAGGCCAGGCATTGCCAAAGGCATCTACTGGTGAAACTGCACCCTAAAATGCTTTATCCCCCAAAAAAGTGCAACAAGATTGACTAGTTCGTTTCCTTCAGGTTTTTTAGCTCTTGCTGAAAAGGTGATGGCAAATTTCATAACAAACAATACTCGTAAAGCATATTAGATGAGGTCTAGGGAATCACTGAAGTGTACCATCACTCAACAAAGATTCCCTCTTACCAAATGTATTGACGAATATGAGATCACCAGGAAGTATGAAATCTGAAATACAACAAATAAGAGGAATGAGACAGTCTAGGGTTGATATCATCGCGTATATAAAACACTCGTCTAAATCTCTGAGAGCAGCATGTAAACAGAGTTTGCATGTGTATTATCTCAAACTTGCGACTTCAATGTGCAGATGAGAAATCATGCTAAAGGAAGTAGACCAATGAACGTCGATGCATATTTTGAAAATTGGAAGAAAAACCTAGCAAAACTACTGCACGACATACCTGAGGTGGATTGCCGAACCGAATTGGATCGGCTTTGAGCCATTGCTAGAATGACGGCTTCTTCAACCTACAAGATGTGCAATGCAAGTGAAACGTATGATCAGCTTCTTGAGTGACTGTTCTGTGTGTCAAAACAAATGAAACAGACATATGTATCCAGTTTCAAAAGTCAAGAAAGGACCTTCAAAGAAGATATCTCCTTCAGCCCGGCTTCAACCAAGAGCATGCTCTCGATATATCCTTCACCCGTTAAATCACTTGTATCCTTAACGAGTTTTTTTCTACCTGGATTGTTCCCGCCTGCTTCACGTCAAAGGAAAAGAAGTTAATGACAAAATGCAAGTATGCAAGTATGCAAGTAAGTGGATCGTCATATAAGACTAAAAGCTACTAATATTAGCACTGTCACCTGCACACCAGGACTCTTCCTTAGCCTTCACTCCAGATGAAATGACCATCTCAAATGGAAGCGGAGCTAGAGATGACCAATACTCAAATCTTGATCGTGCTATATCAGTACAAATGCCTGTAAGGAGAAAAAACAAGAAGTCAAATTCTGCGCCTCAAAAAAGTTAAAACATGCCAGAACCATCTAAACATCTTCACCGATTTTTATGGTAAATAAACCTGTTAAATTGATGAAGACAAACTGTTCCAGAAAAATGTGACTGTGATATACTCGTCCAGCTACAAGAATCTGGGGTTTCGGATATTTCTGAAGTCTAAGGATGAAGCAAATTCATTTCATTGTGTAGAGTACTGACACCACACGGATTCATTATCCTCCTTCAGTTTTGCTTTTAACTTATACTTTGATAAAACCATGTGATTGAACTTCCCATTCAAGTCGACCAAAAAAGAAATTTGTAAGTACAAACACGCAAACCACGTTCAAAAATCAAAGTGAAAAGAATCTGCAAAGATGATTACCATGTTTTACAGCTAAACCCCAGTATCGAGCGAGCCAACATCTTTTCAAGACAACTTCCTCCTGAGATGGGAAACAGATTAGCAGAATATTCAATTTTTATTCTAGCTCAGAAGTCTTCCATGCATACCTTCTCATCCTGCGTCAAAACCATTCTATGTACTATTGTGCGTAGAGCATTCACTTCAGAATTTGCTTCCTGAAGTTGGGTAATAGCTGCTCCTCTATCTTCCGTCAAGTTCTAGTCATAGTCAAGGCACAAAAACAAACAAACTCAGAAAGATGCCAACAGTTAAGCAAATTCCACTTCATATATAGACGTACTTTACCTCCATTTTCAAACGAAGAGCTATAATTTGCTTGTCTCTTCCATTCTTTAGAGCAATCTGTAACAAGAATATTACTTCTTTACGAACTTCGGGCTCTAAAATCAAAGAAATCCTGAAGAATCAACAATTCTACATGTAGTTCTTAACTCACCTCTCTTTCACGCAAGATTTCTTCTCTCCTGCCATAGATCGAAACAACAATCATATCATTACCGAATGATGTTTCTAATAATTTGTCACTTCAGAAATCCACAAATTTACCTCCGTGAAAATTCGTCATCAAGGGATAGACCTTGTCCAAGTTTGGCAACCTGTATATGCAGATGTGGCATCACAGTATACAAAAACATCTTCTGTGCGGCCTACCAGGCTACAATAGCATAATGGAATTCTCGAATGTTTCGTTCTATCACTATTATCTTCTCAAGACAATTTGCTCCTCAAAACAAAGAACCAGCTAAGTCAGTAAACCGAACCTCGTTGCATGTTAAGTATGATCGGAATTTCCTAGCAATTGCAAGCGTGTTTTATCTTTCTCGCTGACAAATGAGTAATTGTACTACAGGTGAAGCAGCATTGGCATTCTTTAGTATATGGAGCTGTTCAGTATGCTATAGTGGCTAAGACAGGTCTTCGCTAGCATAAAATTATTGAATCGGTAAATATGTCAATCTTATGGTGTCATCTCACTTCATTAAATAGTCACTCTGGTGCAACAGTCATGAATAAGAGTCGGCAAAAAGCTACTTGCACCTACCAGTGCTATGTAAAAGAATAAGACGGATGAGCAGTCAATCTCACTGACCTGTTTTTCAAGCTCCCTGGCTCTGGCCTCTGCTTTGCTGCACCTCTCTTCAGATTGTTGAAGCTGCATGGAGATGCTAAACTCTTGAAAAGAAGAAAGAGGGTAACAAGATAATAGTGCAATTGTTGCAGACTCCAAGCAAATGCACCTTCTCCCATAATGAGTAATTTTCTCCTTGTAGCATGTCAAGCTGTACAAGTGAAGTCTCGATCAGTTTCATTTAGCTTTTGCTTGTGTTTGGATTGTGCAAGTGTATGCACGATTTGGGATTGACCTGAAAACGTATTCTTGAAATATAACATGACAGAGAGGGAGGGGAGGTGTTCAACATACTTCATCACGGAGTGCAGAAACTTCGTGCTTATTCCCAGTGTCATTTAGGTTGGGTTGTCGGGCATCGAGAGGAATTCTGCATGATTATCCACACAAAAATTCAAGCAACCTGATAAGTCGCGATCACAAGAGAGGCTCCTGGCAACTGAGAGCAATGTCTACAAGGATCAGCAAAACCTACAGAGGTGCCAGACAATCATGAAAATTGACAGTACTGAAAATAGATTTAGGTGCTTCCAAAAGAAATAGGAGTTCACACTATTGCAAGTCTTCCCCTTCTCAGATGTAAAGATAAAATGTTTATGCCTGTAATACGTATGAAAGACTAAAAAGGATATGTCAGGCTAGAAATACATACTCCTCAGAAGCTGTAAGAATCTTCACCTTTTATCTGCTCTTGCTTTTCTCTTAGGAGGTTGGATAGGAGGTATCGGAACTGGTGTTTTGATTGCTGATGCTGCAGCTGTTGAAGGCATGGAGATGAATGGTCTTCCCGCCGATTCGGAGTGAATGGTCTGAGAGTACTTTATGGAGTTCCTACCTTGCTGATTTAGATAACCAATGTTCCCATGAGCCTAATTATAGTCTTACAATTAAGCAGAGTTCTAATCAGACAAATCATAATACGTAACATCGAAAGATCATGGGTTGGGCAGAGAAAATTCATCAACTTATGAACGAATAAGCCTAATGCTGCCATGTCAATCTAGAGGCAAATAGCGATGGCAATCAGTACCGCAGGTGAAGGAGGCCGCTCGGGTGCGGTAGCAGGAGTCGAGTGTAATCCCCCGACGGCATGGGAGACATTGCTGTTGCTATCGCGGGGAAGGGGATAAGATGAAGTAAAAGGAGACCCAAACTCAAAGTCATCATGATCCTCATCTTCATTACTATCAGCAGCCCTCTTCATCATGGCAGCAGCCAAAAAGTGCGAGGCAGCCTGGACTTTAGGAGGACGCTTAAAAGTGGAAGCCGGCGACATCCCCGGAGATGATGATCCATTGCTGTTAGTGTGCCCATGGGCATAGTTGGAGTAAAAGGGGCGATCCTGATCCATCTGCATGCAGGTGGTTCAGGTGAGCAGAGGGATAGATCATAGAATCATAACAAGGACTTCTGACTTCTGACTTCTGAGTGGTTTGCATTAAAAATGAAGTATTTCTCGGAGATAAGACTGCGTAAAAACGCAAGGTTGTAAACTAAATTCATTGGACTGATTCAATTCGAAGGTTATATAGTGTTGTGGAAATGTTACCGAGTCATTGGTCATGCCGTGTTCTGTAAGAACATTGACAATCATCCCAGCGGAGTTTCCTTAGGCATTTCAGTCACGACTCGGGCATTAACAGAATTAGACTATATACATTACGTGTATGAAGAATCATTTGGACACGACACCAGACTTGTTGAGAAGATTAATATTGCATTATACGTCGTGATCGCGAGGTGTCAAACTTGAGGTGATGTGTCACATTAGTCTATGATGCCTTAATATAACTGTTGAGAAGCCATGTCAACATTTCCTCACTTTGTCCACGACTACTGACTCATCCTCTTACAAGTTACCATTACATGTCACCAGAGAACATGTGTCAAATATTTTAGAGCCGGGTTCATAACTAAACAATCTTTTGTCTAAATTCCACTCGAGCTAGCTTCGCGTTTGGGTCCATCGTGTTGGCCACCTCATGACAAAGTCTAGTACAACTTCTCTCGGAGGAATTCAGGAAACTTTGATGATCTCATTGAATCAATGATTTCGATTTCGCTTTGGATCGTAACAAAAATGAGAACGGAAATACGAATTATGAAAAAGTTAGGAGACAATGTGGCTTTTTGATTAATCTGCAACCACATTTGTCACATAAAAATGAAACTCTTCTTCTCTCTGTGAGACCAACACACGCACGCACGCCCATCCCCAAAGCTCACCGCATGTGACTATACTCATTCTGCTGGTGCTCCGCGAGTGCTGCCCAAAAAAAAAAAAAAAGAAGGAGCGAGAAGCCCAGCCCCATCCCTTCTTCTTCCTCTTCCTCTTCCTCTTCCTCTCCCTCTCACTGCCATCTCCGCTCTTGAAACCCTAGCTCCAGTCTCGCTCTCCGTGACCCACAACTACTGGCGGGGACACTTCGTTCGGTACCAAGAGTCTGTAGAGATTCCTCTGTCCGTACTAAATAACGCTAATAACAGGAAGAAATGGCGGACCCACAAGCTACGACGGAGGGGCAACAGATGAATGGGGATAGGACCGTCACTTTGGCCGAGACCGTCGGGGCCAAGAGGCAGAGAAGGCCCAGCGTCCGATTAGGCGACCTCGGCGGTGACCTCACCTTCGACTCCCACGTCCGAAGGAAGCATCATTCCGCCTCAGGTAACCTCCATAAATCCTCCAGGACACGTCCTTTGTTCAATTTGAGCTCCGACCACCACCACCAAACCCTCGAGGATAATGACAAAATCGACAACTTGGATTCCGTCGCCATTGGGAGCTGGAAAGTCAAGGACTCCAAGAAGCGTGCCTCCAATGCCACCAAGAGGGTTCGCTCCAATTGGGTTCCCAAGGTCACTGATGAAGGCGGCGGCGGCGAAGTAGAGGTGGAGAAGTATAGCGGTGGTGAGGATTTTGACGATGGGTATAATGATTTTGATATCGAAAATTTGGAGAGTCCCGTCAAGGAGCAGAGCTTAGTACACTCTTTGGAGAATTTGGGTGGGGATAGCCATGGAAATGAGAGGGATTTGCTGTATAGGAGACCTGGTAGGGGTAGGAGTAGGGACCACCATGACGCGGTTGAGTTATCGGGGCCCTCAGATACTGATTTCAGGGATAGGGATGGAAGGTGTGGAGAGGATGGGGTGAAGATTTGGCTTAATGGGTTAGGACTAGGGAGGTATGCACCCGTTTTCGAGGTTCATGAAGTGGATGACGAGGTTTTGCCTATGTTGACATTGGAGGATTTGAAAGATATGGGGATCAATGCAGTTGGTTCCAGAAGGAAAATGTACTGTGCCATTCAGAAGCTAAGCAAGGGATTTTCGTAATGCCTTTTCTGTTGGTTTTGAGAAATCCTCAGACATGGCAATGTGAGCTTTCATGTCTGTAACAGCTTTTAGCTTTTAGTATATCCTGGTAGCAAGTTTTAAAGAGTTTCTTGTTGCTCACTCTTCTTCGTTCATGCTTTATAATTCGCCAAATTCTGTTTGCTGCAGTTTTGTTGTATGTACTTCCTTGACTGACTGCAATACTGAAGTAGGCTGGGAAACTACTGTTGAAGTTGGTGAGAGAAATTTTTGCTCTTCTTCCAACTATGAAAAAGGAAGAAACAGAACCAATTTATGCACAAATTCTTTTAAGGCCGGCTTATATTGATATTGACTGTGGTGCTTGTACTAGCTGTTGCTCATAGAATATTTTATTTGGTCGATCTTGGAATAAGTAGGTTATGATTTTGCAGCACTTCACATATATAGAATGATTTGGGCCTTGTATCAATGCAAATAGATTTGCAAGTAATTCCAAAGTGTGCAAAGAAAATATATCTTTGCTTCCTTTGGTGTTGGATGGTTTGCATTCCGGTTGTTTTTTTCCTCTACAGTATCAAGGTTGTGTTCAGTTTACTGACTTTTGCAAAGTATAGGACAAGCTGGCGTGTGACAACAAGAAGGAGATTGTCCTAGTTGTTTATTAAGCAATTTGCCTAAGTTCTCATACTATTTTGCATGGTCTTTGTTCTTACGTGAACATATAAGCAGAGAAGTGATCTTGTTTGTTGAAACTGATCGGCACTGTTGGAATGTCATGACCTCACAGCATCAAAATATCAGGAGAGAATTTCTTAATAGAGTGGCACTTTAGCATAGAAGCGCATGAGAGTATGAATAAGATGAGCGTTGCCATTCTTGTGTTGTTGATGCTTCATTACAGGAACTTAGTTGTCCATTCTGTGGTAAGGAAGTGATCACAGGGAAGTTGGGACAAGTTGTGACTGGGGAAGCTGGTATGAACTCTTTATACACGAAATGCAAGGTGAAGAAATTTGGTTAGCAGTGGCATGCTCTGGCCACAGTTTCCATAGTGGGGAGGGTGGCAAGAGGCCGTAATGAGTAAGTGCGCAAAGCATGTGATTTTGGTTTATTCTTTGTGGGCCAAGTGGTAAATGATGTTTAACTTGCACAATTGTGTGATCTTGTTTATAAACCTATTGCTACTAACAGGTTTTGTAATCATTGCATAGGAATGCATGTCATTGATTTATTGGGATCGGCATCAAATGGCAGATAAATAT
The DNA here is from genome assembly GCA_029784005.1 of Lenwebbia sp. NSW1173648. Classification (NCBI taxonomy): domain Eukaryota; kingdom Viridiplantae; phylum Streptophyta; class Magnoliopsida; order Myrtales; family Myrtaceae; genus Lenwebbia; species Lenwebbia sp. NSW1173648. The sequence continues at coordinate 695,292 of JARCGZ010000002.1, forward strand.
AAGGGTGTCTTGACCGACCTCTCATTGTATCTTCTGTTTTGGTAGGCTCATCTTGTTAATGTGAAATGGGTGGCATCCTTGACATTCCTTTTCGTTGCTGCTAATCTTTTTCCCACGTTCAGCATGAATGTAACATTCTGACAAGCCGAGACGGTCTTATTTATAGCGAGCCTCTTTCTTGGCTCTTGTTGTATATTCGGACAGAGTAATTAGAGGAAAAACCATGAACCAAAACTATACAATGGGGGAGAGATTTATTCCAGCTGCTTGAACTGGCTTTTTAATGAAAAATCATCTCTCTCCCCATCGGCAGTCATCTTTCATTAAACCACATATTCACTAGTCATTCTGTGGGGCTAATAGTTTCCACTTCAAATCGTAAAAACCTCTTCTTCGGCATTTAATAAAGCCAATGTTATATAGAGCAAGATATGTCTTGACTTTCAATGAAAAAGCTCTCTACTGCTGCAGGCCCAGTTTCTTCCTGCTGAAGCTCAAGAAAGAGATTATTCTCAGAAGTACCTGAGACATTTTAAATGCACTAATCCTTGAATGACCCGAGGTGGACGACTTTGCGTATTTCCGTCAATTTTAACAAGTACCTCGTCTTACCAAAATAGAAAAATACACGACATAACTGGGTGCTTCAACAGTTCAAAAAGAATAACCTAGAAACAGCTGCAAAAATGCCTCGTTTGGATTAAGAGCGACAAGAATCTTATACAAAGAGGACAAAGAGCTTCTGTACAATAATAAGATAGGGAAATATTTGGTACAGTCAAAGACTCCCTAGGCCATAATAAATTGCTCAAACATGGAAAACTTTTGTTAATTTGGCCTTGCCTCTTGGATCTCACATGCTAGAACGAACTAATGACCATTGCATCATTCCATGGAACTGGATCTAAATGCGCATCCCCCTCTTGTAGAGAATAAATGGAGCTCCATAATCAACCCCATAGGGGAGTCAGTCCTCTTTGCTCATGCCTTCCTCCTTTTGCAGCTTATTGGGCTCAGCGGGGAAGTATTTGATGCCCACCAAATCACCCACTGAGCTGATAACCTGTGAATTAAAAGCAAAAGAAGAAAAGTTACTACCTGCAAGTTCAAGGGGTGGTTGTATTAGATTTCACACCTCAATGAAAGGTATATCTGGTCTGCACAATTCACCAGGTACATCTGTTTTGGGATAACACAACTTGATGGACACAAATTTTTTTTAGTACTCTAAAAATGAAAAGAAAAGAAAAACTCGTGCACCATGTTACAAATAGAACTTGATGGGCAATTTTGGTTTGGGGTATCTCTGTAGATGTGCACGTCATGTCCAAACCTGACGTCATTGCATTGCTCCAACAGAGATCCCCAATTTCAAGGATAAAAAGAAAAAGTTCCTCTTGGACAAAATATTTGATCTCCATGATAATGAAAATTTTAATTTTGCTTGCGCCAGAAAAATGTAGTCTTGTAAATTGAACACACATGAGCATCTTATTCAAAAATGGTGGACACCAAGCCAAATCGACCTGAATTAATTATCTTATATTGCTTAACGCCGAACTATTTGATCTGGTTTGACAGGTCAACCTGATTTATCTTGGCCAAACTAGTGGGCATCCCTAGCTATCGGAGGAGTGGCTTCCACATATAATAAGCTCGGAAAGCAAAACAGCAGCATGAGAATCATTGTGGTGCAAGTACGATCATGGAGGCCTTACACCCATATCAGACATGACAGTTCCTCGGCCTTCCTTTCTACTTGCATCAGAAGCTAGTGCTCAAAAATATGCGAAGCACTAGGGCCTTGAAGTGTAGAGCTTAATCACTCCTATCTACTTGAGAAGCGCGCACACAGAAGAACTTCAACCAAGGTACGTAAGGGTCTTCTAGGTGGGGGAACTGGCAATAAGAGATTTCCAAGTAGAAATACCAAAAATTACCTCCAAGGCCTTAAGAAGGTCTTCTTTCGTGTGAGAGGCAGATATGCATATACGAGCTCTAGCCAAAAGGAGTGGAGTAGCTGGAAAAGCAACTGTAACCACAGCCACCTGCAAGAGCATTTCATGATGATTATTCTCAACAGATACCAAGCCTTGTGGCTCCAAGGTATCCCGAGCTAAGCAATCAGAGATTTTCACGTTTATTAAAATAACATGGCTTCCAGTTATGAGTAGTACAAGAACTTACATTATGCTTGAGACATTCACGAGAAAAAGCAGGGATTTTTGCTGGATTGTACAGCATTATGGGCATTACAGGAGAATCATTATCCCCGAGAACCTCGAAACCCATCTTCTGCAGCTCTGACCTGAAAAAATTGCTGTTTTCACGTATTCTTGCAAGTTTTTGTGCCCCTGCATTAACGAGAAGACTCTGATCATTGAATCACAAAATCAAATCAGAATTATTGTAGGGATCTCACATAAGAGAATTTATGACCTCTATTAGAACCATCCTCTCCAAGAATAACTTTGATGGCTGACATAATCTGTTCTGCAGCTGGAGGTGAAATTGACGTGGCATAGAGATGAGCAGGGCATGTGTACTTCAAATATTGTATAAGTTCCTGAAGAAAAGGAATAGTCAATTTCAGAGAAACCAAAGTTGACACCATAAATCTGCCTGAACTTATGTAGAATGGAAAGGAATATCTTCAGCATGAGAAATGGCACAAATGACAAAAGGCACTTAAAAGTGAATCAATTGTTACATGATACTCACAGCCAGCGATGTTGATGCAAATAAACTATTCGTAAGTGAAAGTCTGCACTCGGTGCAAGCAAAACTCCAGCAGATACAAGAGAAAATTCTATAAATTTCATAATCAAATCCAGCCTTTCTTTAGAAAATTTCTGAGCCTAAATTCTTCCAGAAAGAAATGATATAACTTGCCTGTCGGGGCAATAAGAGATAGAAAAGAAGCAGACAAAGTCAAAAGCCAGCGTACGAGTAATTTGGGTGGTCAAGAAAAGAAATGGGGAACTTTTCAATAAGGTACTTAAAGTAGAATGATGAATCCCCGAATTAACAAGCCATATCTCCATTAAGACAAGAATTGACTGATAGGGAAATCGATAATAAAAATAATCTTCCATGAGCTTAGCTATCACCCAGACATTTAACTGTAATACTTGATTCTCACAAGAATAATTCAAGAGCAGGCAAGCCATGAACCTTAGATCCAGCAATATAGCCACCACATGAGCCAAAGGATTTTGTGAAAGTTCCCATCATTACATCAACATCAGCAGGGTCAACCCCCAAGAGTTCACAAACACCTCTTCCCGTCTTTCCAACTGCTCCAATGCTGTGAGCCTCGTCCAAGTAGATATAAGCCTATGAAAAGATCAGGGGAAGAAATGCATCAATAACATAGTTGATTTTTTTCAGTGGAATTGATTAGGGCCTCGAGCAAGATGGATTTCGGCATAACTTATCACCTTATATTTCTTGCATACCGCAACAATCTCTGGAAGTTTGCAGAGCTCTCCTTCCATACTATATATACCCTCAACAACGACTATTATCTTCTTCCACGGTCTATGTGTCCTTGGCTGCCCCTCAGCAATTTGCTCTCTCAAAACCTTCTCTAAGTGAGATGGTGCTACACAAAAGACGCAGAAAAACATTCTCTAAGTGAGATGGTACTAAACAAAAGATGGAGAGAAATTCACATTCATCGTTACAGAAGATCCCATGTGCAATACCTTACAATTGTTAAGTACACATATACAACATATAGACAATAATATTTTATTGATGATATGTACTTCATTAACCACATGACGTGTCATGCAATGCATCATAATATTATCTAAAAGTCTAAAAACTAAGGCATACTTCTCTTTGGTTACATTCAAACCATAAGAGATTCGTTGTCAATAAAAATTGGTATATGAATAGCTAAAACATCTAATTGGCGCTTTAACATAATATTTTCAAAAGTCATCATATATTCACCATCAATTCATCGTTTCAGCACAGCACATGCAAAAATTAACGAAAGAGATTTTTTAGCTATGGACTGGTAAATCAGTATGCTCTTCATGAGGATAAAACGGAAGATCCAAAACTATGAGTTATATGTTTTGTAAAATATCTTTTGCAGATTTGCAATATATATATATATATTACTTTCATCATGTGTAGAAAAAGGTTTATTTTGTTGTTAACAAATTCTCAAGCATGATGTCCCAGAAAATGTTATCTAATTTTTTAATTTCGCAACATCAGAGGACCCAATCATTTCCCATACTTATTATTCTTTAGTTTCAAGCTAATGAATCTGCCTTTGTTGTTCCATTAGTTCATGGTGTCATTGCTCCAACATTGAATATCATACATCAAGAGATCAACACATGGACCATGACATACTTGTTCTGCTATTGTGTTAGTGCGGTCAATGCACCAATCCAGACATTGTCATGGGGGCCCTAGATATCGATCAATAATAGTTCTGACTGCTCAGATATATTACACTTAATAACATGTGCCTCATGTGTACTAAAACTATGGTAGACTCAAAACATAGATCGATGTCTCAAATAGGAATTACTAATATAATAGACAACTGAAAAGGTCCGTAAAGTAAGATACCTTGTAGGTGATTAAGTCTATTTAATTCTCTATCAACATTTATATTAATAGCATTCATTTCACGACTGAGTCATCTGTAGCACTATTAATATATAAGTCATGTTCGGGTTAACTAGCCTGGCTCATTTAATTAAATGGATCGTGTCAACCTGAATAGTGACCTAACTGATATTAACCTATCTAACTTGTTTTTATATAATCTATTTTTGTATTGGTAATGACTATAATATAAGTGACTGCTGAAACTATCATTGTTATACTTAAGCCAAATATTTTCAGTATGAATTTTTTATACATTATCTAGAATGGACATCCAATTCTTCCACAAGTTGACCAAAAAGAGTTCATTTTTTTTTATTGATTCTTGTAAAATTATCTCATTGTGTAGAAATAATCCTATTAACTATTAGAGCGAGCCAGTTTTATGAAGAAACAATAAAAAAGTTCAACCTTATATCACAAGTCCTGTTTGGATTGTCATTTTCGGATTGAATTAATCCAAATTAATCCTTTTAATTAGATTGATTAACTGACCATGTTCAAATCATCTATTTAATAATCAGAACGTGTTGGAATTGAGTTTTCTAACACGATTTTCTTGGGCTGTTAGAGTAGTTGACATATTTAACAGTTCATCTATGAGTTGAACAACACAAGAATGACCCCAGAACACGAGTTGTCACCTCCTAGCCTAATGACATTTAATTTATGAAAAGCACCTGCATTTTGACTACCAAATATCCTCTTCCAAGATTATCACCCATTCAGGTCTCCTCGGGAAATTCTTCCCTCGACTTGGTCCACTAGACCGAATCCATCAATAACCATTGAGTTTGTGGATCTCCAATATAGGGTTTATGTGGATCTCATAAGATTAACATTGTGATCGACCCGGTCTAGGGAATAAGTTCCCTTCCCCCACCCTCACACTTGAAAAATCAAAGAAGTAGAACACGGGCCTCCTCAATTGATGATGTCTTCAGAAGAAATGAAAGAACTAAAATGATTCGTTTTTCAAAAACTTACAACTTTAGCATTGATGAGTGCCGGAGACCAACAGCTCAACAAGCGGCAGGAAAGTGACAAAATAGGATAGGTAATTTGTTTGTTAAATTAAAACTGCAGTTAAAGGTGGAGAGTGGAGAAAGTGGATTCACACTTAAAATAGATTGATAGATTATACACTTGAAACAGATAAATCCTTCAAGGAACTTACTGTTGTGTTGGAAAACCTTTATTGTAGCTCTGGAGCCCCTAGCACCACTCACAATTGAGTTATGGTTCAAGGAATCGCTAATTACCAATCCTCCCTGCAAATAAGATGGAGAAGTATGCGGTTAATGAATATGAGAAGTATCTTAGCAGCATTGCCTATGTTTTTAGTGTGTGCACCTTTCCAATCAGAACTGGAAGAACAGCAGAATTTGTCACATAACCCATGCCAAAAACGATGGCGGCTGGCTTCCCCACAAAGGCTGCGACATTCTCGTCCAATTCATTATGCAGAGTCGTAGTTCCTAATAAAATTGTTCGATCAGGGACTATGGGGAAAATGTTAAAATTGTGCAGAATACCATGCATACCTCCATCGACACGGGAACTGCATGTACTTGGTGAGAACTTCTTAAGTGTCTCAATAACACGGGGAGTACAGTATTCATCAGCAGCAGCAAATCCAAGATAATTGTACGATCCCAAGTTGAGACACTTACTTTTGTTCGTGGTTCGTCTGCATGAAATGCGAAGACACTTGGGATTTGGGATGTAGGAAGTACACGAGAGGGAATTCTATTCGTTTGCAAAAGATGCATGATGGATTGGCCGAGTGCAAAAAGGAAGATAAAGCAGCGAAAGAGCTTTCTAGAAAAAAATTTAAAGTGTCGATCGACATTCTGGACTCACTTTAAGGTCTTGTTATTATCATTGGAGAGACGTTCTACAACGTCAAACCAAGCATCGGGAGCACTTGATATAGGCCGTCCAAAGCAGTCCTGCAAATCTCAAACATAATAATGCACGCAATGCATTTGAATGGATAAGTAAAGAAGTCTGCTTGCTGAGATTAAAAGCTGCATGATGCACGAGAAATGATTTTTGCCATGAGATGATTGCCGTGCATCGAGTGGAAGCAGTGAAGCTCATTGAAGAGCAGACATGGAGTCGTATGCTCAAGTAGTTCGTGTCGTTTCGTTTAGTTGCTTCATCATTTCCCGCCGTAACTGTGTGAGTTGAATTGATTCAATATGTAAAGAGCACACGTGTATTCAGATTCAAATTCTGATGAATCAATAAGCCATAAGCCATCTCATTTGCTGTGAAATGAGATAAAACATTGCGGAATTTTGCAGAGAGTGCAAGAACACCGCATAGAATCTAAATCTAAACTAAACAAGTAAAATTGGACATATTCCCAGATAAAAGGGGCCAACTTTGAAGTTTCTGCAATTTAGGGTAGGGAGACGGCCATTTACAGGAGAAAGTTATCTCATCTAAAGGCACGAGCATAAAAAAGTACCTGAATCCGGAGATACAAGCGACGAGTGTAGAAATCCTCGAGTCCCAGGCAGATGGGCGCATACCCCTAATTTGAAGAAAGAAGAAGACGAAGAAGAAAACCATGGATCGTCATGACGCAGATCGAGTGGATAAGACGTGGGGGGAAATGAAAATAAAAAATAAAAAATAAAAAAGAAAAGGAAGGGAGGAAGGAAGAGGAGGAGAGACCTGAAGATCGCTGGAACGCCACCAATCGAAGATCTTCCTGAAGAAGTCGCGGAATTGGCCGAAAGCGAAGAGGAGACCGTAGCTAAAATAGGTGGAGAGAGCGGTCAAATACGGGATGGTGATCATTTGGATCTGCCTCTACTCAAAACTCTCCCTTCAAAGAAATAAATGGGCAGGCCAAACAGAGCACGAACACACACACACACACGAGAAAGAGACGTACAGAGAGATCGATTCTAAGATCCAAATCTCGTACGAGGAAGAGGGAGAGAGAGGGGGCAGGGATTCTAAGTCGCGATTGATGTTCGATCGACCGAATCTGCTCCTGCGTTCGTGTATGTCGGGTTTCCTTTTATATCCGTCGTCACTTCTCTGTGATTGGATCTTTCAAACGATTGAAGCCATTCCTCTTCTTTCTCTATTTTTCGTTTATGCATGGGGCGAATTTTCTGTGAAGCGCTGCGTTGGTCAAAAAAGATCAGATGAACTCAATTCATCGTTTTCCTAAAATAAAGTAAAAATTCAATAAAAACCCTAAACGCGTTCATTCTTTTCAAAGGAGACTTTTTAAAATAGAATTTATTTTAAATAAGTGCTTAAAGTGAATATGTCGCTCTAAAAAAAATGGTTAAACCTCGCCTGCTGGCCAAATCTTCCGACCTGTCAAGGATATTTTTGTCAACAAAAATTTTCATTTTATGTTTTTTTTTTCTTTTCTTGCCAATGGCCAGTGGGGTTCGCAAAGCCCTTGCCAAGGGTAATCAAGGGTTTCGCCGTCCTCACCCGCGGCCGGTGCCACCGGTGTTGCTGCAATAATTCGGCCGGTGGTTCTAGCATTTGACTCCGGTCGCTCAGGCCATTGCTTTGGCCGCTCTTTCCCTATTCATCTTGTTGGACGAAGAAGAAGACGAACATGGAAGAAGAGAAAGAAATAAAGAAAAATGATCTTTGGACGAAAGTACTCTCGAATAGCCAGAATATTTGGAGATCCAGTAAGGTCGGGCCCTTTTTTGAGACTAACATGACAACTTCAAGTTTTTATTTAAAATAACATCCTCTTTGGACTATCTTTTGATGCCATTATTTGGAATTTTCCCGAAAAGAGAAATGTGAAAAATGGTCAATGGTTAAAGCTCATCGGAATGGAACATGATGTCAGGCCGACAGGTGGTATTGATCGCATGATTTGGGCTTAGCCCATCGACAGACTAATAAGGCAAGGCCTCAACAGAACCCTTCCACCCTCCATGCTTACCCTCACGTGGATAAAGCCCACTAAGTTTACATCAATATCCTTTGCATTTAATGGTTTTGGCAATAGTTCAAGCGAAACACAAAAAATGCACCAGATCTACTAGGTTTTGCAGATATATTTATCCGGATTTCTCATCAATAAACAAAAAACAAAAGCTGTTTATTTTATTTTATTTTATAAATTTAAGGGTTACAATTTGCTCCATAGTTTAAGTTTTTTTTTTTTTTTTTTTGATTAGGCATGACATCAATGCATGCTGGTCAGTGCATGTGTTTTGCTCGATGAGGCATATAAAACGTGTGACAAAAAAGTGGTTAACAATGTGAAGTATAGGTTGACTTCTGAATTCTGATCCTCCCACAGCTGAAAAATGTCTTCCACCTGTGTATGAAAGTCAAAGGGGCTCTTTGGCTACTGTCTAATATAGACGTGTGGGTTGGGTTGCGAAGGATAGAAGAATTTCACAAAATTATTACTTTGGTGTAGTCGGGAAGAATCACGGAATATATTTAACCATAAAAAAAAAGTAAGATATTCTTACTTAAAATAAAAGGCATAGAGAAAATAATTATCTACCAAGGTGTTAAATGAGACAAATTTGACTACGCCAGCACAGCAGCAAACAAGTTTGACTCCGGGAGGCATCCCGATTCTACAACGTATCGTTAAACTTAAACGCCGTCGGGATAGTCCATGGGAAAATGGGACGACGGCGAGGGGCCAATGAAAGCGACAACCCAAATTACGCAAAGACTCTCGTTTCGAGGAGGAGGTCCGGATACGACGACGCGCATCTTCATACGTTATTATAAAACACACACTTGAGGAACCTCCCTCCCTCCCTCTCCATTTGACTTTGCCTCACCTCTCTCTCTCTGCATGACAAAATTTCCCCACCAATTGGAAAACATGCGTGGGCCCCCCCCCCCCCCCACCTGTCTCATCATCGAGGGAACATTTTCCCAATGAATCTGGCCCGTCCAAATTGACGACGATGATTATGATGAGTCACGCGGTGTATATGGGCCAATCATGTTAATTTTGATGACGAGCCGCCGGCTCAACTCTCCCTCCCTCTATCTATGACTATCTATTCCAAAAGTCCCAAGCCAGCAAAAAGCCCAAGTCCCGGTCATCTTCCCACGCTCACTCACCCGTCACCGTCAATATCACCTTCACTCACTCAAGAACCAAAGAACGAACTCCTCTTCCTCTTCCTCTTCTCTGCCCTGTCTGAGTGAAATCTGGAAAAAAGCAAACCCCCCCAAAAAGCCTTTCTCTCTGTGCTCTGTGTCTGTCTGTCTGACCGCGACATTAACCAAAAAAAAAAAGGAGAGCCGCCGCCATGAGAGCACCGGATAGTCAAGCTCAAGCTCAAGCTCAAGCTCAAGATGACGATCCCGTCGCCATCTGCCACCACCTCCTCTCCTCCCTCTCCTCCGAAATCCCTCGCGCCCTCCACTTCAAGCCCAAGTGGTCCCTCCTCCTCTCCCACCTCTCCCTCCTCCCTTCCCTCCTCCCCGACCTCTCCCCCCACCACCCTCTCTCCCTCGGCCTCCTTCACTCCATCTCCCACTCCCTCCACCACGCCCTCTCCCTCGCCCTCACCTGCCAGCTCCCCTCCCTCCCCGACGGCAAGCTCCACACCCAGAGCCACCTCGACTCCTCCCTCTCCCTCCTCCTCCGCCACCTCCACGACTGCCACGTCCTCCTCAACAGCGGCCTCCTCCTCCTCCACCCCGACCCTCCCCCCTCCTCCTCCAAGCGCGAGTCCGTCCGCGTCCAGTCCCGCCACCTCCTCACCCGCCTCCAGATTGGCGCCCCCGACTCCAAGACCTCCGCCCTCGACTCCCTCTTGCCCCTCCTCGCTGAGGACGACAAGAACGTCCTCATCGCCGTCGCTCAGGGCCTCGTCCCCGTCCTCGTCAAGCTCCTCGATTCCGGCTCTCTCGAGGTCAAAGAGAAGGCCGTCGCCGCCCTCTCCCGGGTTTCCACCGTCGACAGCAGCAAGCCCGTCTTGATTGCCGAGGGGCTGTTGCTCTTGAACCACCTGCTTCGCGTGCTCGAGTCCGGCAGTGGATTCGCCAAGGAGAAGGCCTGTGTTGCCCTCCAGGTTCTCAGCTATTCCAAGGAGAATGCCAGGGCCATTGGGACCAGGGGCGGCGTCTCCTCGCTGTTGGAAATCTGCGTGGCCGGCACCCCGAGCTCACAGGCTTCCGCGGCTGGGGTTCTGCGAAATCTGGCCACTTTCCCAGAAATTAAGGAGAATTTCATGGAGGAGAACGCGGTGGTGGTGCTCCTCGGACTTGCGTCCTCAGGGACTGCTCTGGCCCAGGAAAACGCGATCGGGTGTCTCTGCAATTTGATAGCCGGCGACTACGATTTGAAGCTCACGGTCGTCAGAGAGAAGGGGATTGATTGCTTGAAGAACTACTGGGATTCAGCTCCGAGCGATCGTAGCCTTGAAGTCGCGGTCGAGTTGCTGAGCCAGCTCGCATCGTGCCAGCCGATTGGGGAAGCTCTGGTTTCGGAGGGGTTCATCGCCAGATTGCTGGCGGTTTTGGAGTGCGGAGTGCTGGGAGTGCGGATTGCTGCGGCGCGAGCTGCTTGTGAACTGGGTTTCAGTCCCAAGACCAAGAAAGAAATCGGGGAATGTGGGTGCATCGCCGCATTGATCAAGATGTTAGATGGTAAGGGCGCCGAAGAGAAAGAGGCGGCCGCCAAGGCATTGTCCAGTGTCTTGCTCTACGCCGGGAACCGGAAGATGTTCCGCAAGGACGCGAAAGGGGTCCCGAGCACGGTCCTGCTCTTGGACCCTTCGATCCAGAATCTGGACAAGAGATACCCAGTGTCGATATTGACGTCGCTAGTGCATTCGAACAAGTGCAGGAAGCAGATGGTGACCGGGGGCGCATGTGCTTATCTGCAGAAACTGGTGGAGATGGAAGTGGAAGGTGCCAAGAAGCTGTACGATAGCATCAGCCGTGGCAAGATATGGGATGTGTTCGCTCGCCAGCGCCAGACCATAGTTGAGATTTCTTGAGCCGAAGCTGATCTTGGGGACTGTAGAGGAAAAGATTAATCTGTCCATTTCTTGTATGTATGTACGCTAGCTAGTCCTTCTTTTACTTTTTACCTTTTTCACTGTTTACTTGTGTTTTGTTTTGTTCGTTCGTTGGTTCAAAATCAGTCCAGTCCTTCCTTGTTAATAAATCTGTTAACTGCCCAAAAGGAAGATAGTACAGAATCTCAGTGGGTGACCTAACTGGGTTGACGTTTATTTGATTTTGCAAAGGGACCTCCCCAATAAGTGAAGGTTGCTTTCGTCTGTCTGTCTGTCGGAGCTCAACGATACTATTTCTATTTCTCCGTTTGCTTTGAAGTCGTCCTCAAAACCCCAAAGCGATTGTTAATGATTGTACAATCTACAGAGCTTTTTAAATTCTGGTTTGCCCTGTAGATTGATTGATTCCAGTAGTTTGGCACACCACACGATGGTCAACTCTCTCCCTTAAGGCTTAAATGTTTAACTGTTCCTGCTCAAGCGTATCTCGAGGGCGAGAATAGGCGCTAGGCTTTCATTGTATAGGATAGTTGTGGCTCATCATACCCTTAAATACTGGAGCTTCTCGAATGGGGTGTTTTCGTCTTTATAAACTGAGCAATGGGCGTGTTATCGAGAGCGTGCGTGCTGGTATCGTGAAATTTGATGAAATCCCACGTCCTCATTCTTCTTTGTAAGCTTCAATTGGACTCGTTGGGAAGGGAGAGAATAGTACTCGAGATGGATTTATATGCTGAGAGGATTTGGGATTATTTGGTTTTTGTGGGGGGAGTTGGGTGTATTTGGTATACCATGTGCGATTGTTCTTTCCACCATGTGCCATCGTCCCACCACCCTTTATGGGAAACTTTGGACTGTTTTGTGCTGGCCTCAACTCAAAAGTTGAAAGGACCTGCTGGGATAAAGAATTTATGGAAGCATCCGAATCAGTGTCGTGAGCCTTGACGATATATTTACCTTCCTATTCACCTGATACTGATAGGATGAATGAAGCAGAAGATGTCTCCAACAGGAGAATCATGCCATGCATCGTGCGCCACCAATATTTTTTTGGACAGAGGCAGTTTGGGTTATATTCGTGACGATTATTCGGGTACCTTAAAAGAGAAGGGGATTCATCATTCATTCTGTGACCATCATTGTTACAGAAATAGCTAGGTCGGGTTCTTCCTGGATAAATAGGTTTCGCACCCTCTAAATAAAGAACAGAATTCCAAACAACTGGTGGAAAATAGACGAGGGTGAGTGCTGTATAATATGATCTGGTCGTAAAATGCATAAATATAGTGAAGTATAGCTTCAATAATCTCTCATGCTCCAAAAATAACCTTTCCGATCCAATAATCAATCTCAACGAATGGCCAGGTCGATAATCTCTCTCTCAGAGAGAGAGAGAGAGGCTCCGAGCTCGGACTACTGATGTCTCATTGCTGTAGAGGGAACAAAGTATGGCATGTAAGGACTAGGTCACCCTTCAACCAACCTTGCAAAACTGAAGTTGGTATAAAGAATAGCAATCATGAATTTCACGTGATAATCTCAGTGCACCAGAAATTACCTTACCATTTACAGATTGCAAGTGGGGTTACTGCTCCCCCATATAAAAAAGGCCAAAAGAGATCAAATGTACACATATGTACAGTAACTTTTCATTAAGAAATTAACCTATACAGAATCTTTGATGCTGTGTCCAACTTTGTGTCAAGAAGATGTGCTGGACCATTCAGTTTAAGTTGAAGTATTTTGGATCTGATGGAAAATGATACTCCACGTGCAACTGCAATCCAAAATCAGCCAATTTAAGCAATGGATGTAGATGATATTAGGGACGAGATATCAATTCCATTGACCACGGAAGCAGGAGACTCGTATAACGGAGACTAGACCCGATATTCTCAAACTTTCTCCATTGTTTTTTTATAAATGCATAAGGACTATGTGAACGCTAAAAATTTCTCAATGGACTTAGAAAGAATGTATGCAGAAATCATAAAACCGCGACGTGGCCGGAGACATGAGATTATAACTGACAAACCACAGCCTCCACTCATACAACCCAGTTGTAGCCCAAGCCAGTGCACCAATTTCAGCAAATGTAATGATATTTACCTTGCCTTCATCCGAGTCTGAATGCCGTTGAGGGAAGACAACTTTCAAGTCATTGTACAAGTAAAATCGCCGTGGCCCATCATTGCAATTGTTTTTCCCAGCTGGAGCAGATGATGGATCAGAGTTGCACCTCCGTACAGACTTGAATTTCTTGGAAAACTGGCAAAAGAATCGGAGATGAAGGGCATAACGCAAAGAGCCTCTAACACCAGGGACCTGGTTGACCTTTGATGAGTTAGTAGGTACTGTATTTGTATCTGATTGGGAGCTCCCTTCGTCAGTCTTTGCAGGCTCATCATTCATGGTGAAATTTCTCAAGTGATTCGGACGATCATCGATGCAGCCAAAGCCTTTTGCCCCCACCTCTTTATTTGGCTTTGCTGACCTTTTCACATATTCAATATCATCTAATTTCAAATAACTATTGCTGGCTTGTGAAGAATGTGTAATTGCAGACGGCTTAAAATCAACTTTTGCACCGGCGTCTCTCAGACTTCCATTTTCCACGGTAGGATTCGATCCAGAAGATGCTAACATGATTTTTTGACGCAGGAAGGTCTGTTACCGGCCACACCAGGAAAAAAAAATGCGAAAGAAGAGGTTCAGACGTCAAGGAGCAGGATCAGGATATCCGCTGAACTAATAATGAACTCAGGCAAGCAGACAGAAAAAGTGGGTTCAAAGCACACGCCAACTTAGGTCCTAGTGAAAATCATAGGAATTCTCCCATGAAATGTGAGGAGCTATATTCTTCTTCTTGTCCATTCTCCTCATCCTATCTACACATAAGCAGGCTGCTTTCAATTCAGCTTCACAATCAAGCAAAGGGCAATAATTATTCAAATATCCTCTTTGGAACTACAGCAAGCAAAGGGCAATAATATGCAAAAGCACGAGGAACCAGCATTTCACCATGGATGTCAAGTAACTGTACTAACTCATTAAAGACCTCTACCAATGGTTCTTTCATCTTAGCAGAAACACTGGCATACAAACTGAAATCCCTCATACCTTTGTACCTGCTGGCATGTCACTTAAGTCATAGTTACAGAAGAACGTGTGGATAGGTGTCTTCTCTGGGTTGCTAAGAACCTGCCAAACAGTACACTTTGTAAGCATATGAGGCAGCATCACTCATTGTCTTATATTAATGATGTAGTTGAGTTCATTACCGGACCTCAATGATCAAATCAATCATATATGTGCACGAGCTTGTGTTTTCAATCCTAAAAACGTTGCGATCTAGTTTTTAGCAGTCTTTCTGGTGAGCTCTTTCAGGACACTCATGATAAGAATATAATCATGGTTTTTTTGACTAATGTCAGAAGAGTGATCAGGTCTTATAAATGAACCAATAACTTGATTAGAATAATTGAGTAACTTATAACCAATAAACAAGAAACGAGCTCAAGAAAATATTAAGCTCTAGAGAAGCCAAATCTTGTTGCTTACACAAGTCCACTATAAAAGGACCAACTATAGCCCACTATAAATATGTCTCTTCCGGTTCAAGACCGCCCGTGTTAACTTAAGCGTATTTGCATATAAGTTTCTTTTGTGTAGTCTTTTCATTTTCGACGCTTACTCCAAGCAACAGTTCAAGAGATAGTTTCCAATACCAGTGAATAAAAGTTCATGCTACAGTGGAAGTTGACCTCGCATTTAGCAAGAGAAGTTCGAAGCCTTCGTTTGCTTGATTTACCCTACTTCACTTCAGGCAACATGGTATTTGTTCTTTCGCTTTTCGTTATTGTTCTTTTTCCATCATGCCCTTGGACACTTCACTCTTTCTCATAAATCCGTAATATAACTTAAGTAGATCCATTATGTGGCTACAGATAGAAACATAAGCAAGAAAAGGTTCCTGAATTGATTGGCAACTAATATAATAGACTTGATTACCATTACCACTATTCTGGGGTGGAAGGTGAATGTCAAGAAATTACCAGTTGTATTCGACCTTTCATGGGTATATGCAGGCAGCTCTTTTCTTCTTGTGAACTGTTGACGCTCTTGCTCCTCTTTAGTTTTGCTCCTTCACAAACGTCAGCTGCCAAGGTATCAGAGAGACCTATAGAAGAGTAGTACAGTAAGTAGTTATCTCCATCTACACTGGTGACTGCAAACGGAAGTTTCTTCACTTTGGGAGAAAAATCACCCCCAATGACATTAAGAACAGCGAGAAAACCCTCAATTCTCTGCATATGAAAGTGAGTCAACAATCAGATTATCGGTTGGTAGTGATTAAGCTAAGAACAAGTCATAAGCCGACTGTAGTCATACACACAGGATACAAAATCCAAGGACTTGGAATGCTAACCTGGTTGACTTTACAGGATAAGAGCCGACCTGACAAGAGGGACTCCTCAAATGAACCCACTAATGATCTTCTAACTGGAAACTGAACAAATTTGCAACATTGAGAGTTACACTTTAAATCCAGACCACAATGCTTTCCATTGACAGCGGTGCTCTCCGATGTAAAGGAAACGAATTCTTTGGGTAGTGAATAATGTTTGTGCAAAGATTTAGTATTTTGAAAGTCCACCCCATCGTCAGAAGATAAAACATTGCTCAAACCTCCATCGAGCAACCTTTCCATGTCCTTTGAGGCTATACAATCATCCTCAAGCTTCTTCGGAATGCTTTCGCATCCGCTTGTGGATCTCATCCTATCAAAGAGTTTTGGCCCCAGAGGAGACAGAGGAGGTGAGACTGCCTTCTCCCTGGGTTTGTCTATGGCAACTGACAAGGACCTTACCTTAGTTGTTCCTCTCATATGATTCGTTCCAGGAGGAAATGTAGAAGATTTAGACTGCATTGCCATTTTCTCAAGCAAAGGGCCATCAGTTAGAGGAATGGAACTTTCTCTGCAGTCATCTCCAAGTGGATTCTTCCACTTTGAAAGACCGTCTGCTGACCAGATAGTGAAGTCAGAATCACCAGAACTGCCAATGTGAGCTTTTTTAGGTTCTTGCATTAAGGAGACGCAATTTTGAGAACTGCCATTTACGGATATGCTTTGGCCAATATCCAAAATGTCACCATCGAATTGGTCTAGGAGAATCATTCCATTTGGAGGGGACAAGACACGCTTCCTGGCTAGGGAGCCAGAGCCCTCGTTTGTCCTACCCGGTCCCCTAACCTGACTGTATAAAGACGGGTTTCCATCAACCAGATTTGGCAGAAAATCCGGAGGTCCCAATTCAAAACCCACAATCCTAACGGCAGGTGCTCGAGTAATCTGCCTCCTTTCACCATGCAACCACTCATGTTGATTGATGGCGTTAAGTCTCAAACTTTGCTCCTCCCACTTATCGCCTTTATGCTTGTACAAGTCATCAGGATTCCTTGAAATCTCGAAGTTAGATTTCCTTTGCAGTTCTGAAAAGGAAGCCGGAGCCATGTTCACACGTATCCAGTTCCCGAGCTTCCCTTCATGCACTGCAGTCACATGTCATGATTGTGTGCGCCAGCAACAAGAGATGTAGCCTGCACAAATGTGCTCACTAATGCTATAACTTCATTGTTAGAAGAATGTCCAGGCAATCCCATTTATAATTCAAGTGTGCACTTGCCACAGACTCTTCTACAATTCCTTTAGCTTGGATTCATCCTCTTTTATACTGCTCCGTCCTTGCTGAGAAGTGTTTCCACATGGATAGGATAATGACACTTCCATGTCCTCAAAAGCCTACAGCCTTAAATGTCCTGTTGGACCTCCCTGTGGGTGCAATCAAGTAAGACTCTCATTCAATATTTGTTGTTTGTACGTCGGAGCAGTAACTTGAACCTGAGGGACTATGCCTTCTCGTGTCCTTTATGGATCTTGGACAAGACTGCTTGGTCAGTTTAAGCTGAAACCAGAAATAGAAGAGGATTACACTCCATGGCCTTATAGGGACAAAAGTCAAAGCAGAGAGACGCCCAAACCTGGTAATGTAATTCTAAAAGGCGAAAGAAAGAATCTGAATGAAACGGTTTTGAATTTAAAAGAATTTAGCGTATCATGTTAAAAGATCATGCGAATGATGACATTCATTTTCCGGATTTCACATGCCCTTATAGCATCTTTCATTTTATAACCATATTACCGAGAGGAAATACAGAGATGGAACGAACTAAGATGAAGGATACTTTGTTTTGTCAGCTCTGATAAAAAGAGAAGAGAACCCGATCAGTGGTATTAAATGCAATGAAACGGCATATATCCTGAAACTGAAGTTGCAAGGAATATCAAACCAGACTTGTGCACGACGTCAAAAGTGTTTGCCAAAGCATGACAGCTGAACATTCTACTACAAGTACAAATGAAGAGACCAATCCTACTCTCGTATTTCAATGGAAAGCAATTGAGACATGGAACTTTAGTGCTCAAATCATTCTTGGGGAAGAGAATGCCACCAACTATAGATTAGCACGGAATAAGAGCAGCAGACGAGCTCAATCAAAGCTGAGGCAAGGCCAAGGAACCAGCAGAGACGACATTTTAGTTTTGGAAATAGTAAATGATACAAGTAGAGCATGCGACGGAGCCAAAATGTATATAACAATAACGAACACAGATTAATTCATACGTAGGCACAAGTTGCAGCAATCAACTGCAGGGGAAAAGCAAAAGCTCAAGGATAGTCTAGAATGGAGATATGATGGGGAAAAAAAAAAGAAAAAAGAGAAGGCGCAAGAGGATGACGTGATCACGCACCAGCAAATCGCTCAGCAGTCAGCTCGTGATCACCATCATCATCATCATCCTCAGGATCGTATGAAGAAGATGAGGGCGCACAGCAGTCCGTATCAATGGTCAAGTCAAGGGAATTTCTCCTGGTTATGGTGAGGGAAAGAAAGAAAGAAAGAGGCTTTTTATTGGGCGTGGGGATAACGACGGAGGAGAGATGTGAGCCTGAGCCTTCCGAATACCAAAAGGACGTACGTGCCTCTCTTCTGCCTCGACCCGCTCCAGTCCAGTCCAGTCCAGTCCAGTCCCCACCATTCTCGTTTCGTATTTCAAGTTTTTGGGTGGTACAGAAGGAGTGAGCGGGGATTGAATTTGCGGCTCCATTCCATTTCCCATGGACGTCCACGTCGTCATCAACAGTAACGTCGTCCATCTTCTGGGCTTCGCCTCCAAGTCGATCCCCAGGACTGGCCCAATATTCCTTCTGGGCTCCGCTCTTCCGACTCTCTAATTTCTCTCGTCCTGATTTCAAATCTGTCGCGCCATCACGCCTGATTTCAAATCGGGGCGAAAAGGCAAAAAAGCCAATCCTCCTCCTCCTCCACCACCCACCCTTGCTATATTCATTTAGTGAATTGATTATATAACAGTTTAACCGTCTATTTTGAGCTACAAAAATTAAATAACAATTAATTAAAAAAATTATTGCGGGATCTGCTCTTTTAAGAATTTATGGCTTGCAACGCGTGATTATTCTCACAATCACCACCCAAAAATTGTTATGCTAGCAAATTATCGCGCGCGCTGTCGTTTGAGATAATTAAAGCACTTTAGATTTACTTCTTAACATTTTACTTAACCCCGTTCATTTGGCTTTATTTTTAAATCCAAAACACTCGAAACTTTCGTTAACACGCAAATTTGCATTATTAGTTTTTATAATGTGAACGATATTTTAAAAATCGAAATGAAAAGCGAAAACTTTTTTGCTTTTGCTAAAGCACGAGCAATGTGCTCTATATATGTAAAGCCAATGATTTAATCGGATTCATCAATCGTAAAATCAAACGAAAATTGTGCTCATAATAATACGAGGGAGCGAAGAATAACACCCCCATCCTAGTCACTATTAGACCCTAATCAATCGGCGGAGCAACCCTATTATTGGGATCTAAAAGTTCTTGCATTGCATAGGCTAGTTTTTTGTTTTTTTTTTGATAACCGAGGTTTCGCGCGGCCGGCGAGCTTACGCTCGAACCAGCTGTGAAGCACGACTAGTTCTCGGGGAGGCCGTAGGACCCCACCATCACGGCGCCCCGGGTAAGACACAGGTGTTAGCGCGAACGCCACCTAGCCCTGGCGCGAACGCCACGGTTCGAACATGTGACCGAGAGGTCACAGTGTTCTTACCAACTAGGCCACCTACCGGTGGGTTGCATAGGTTTGTTTATATGCTTGAAAAGTTAATAATTGTTGTTCTAAAAATGACCGGACCTATATGGACGCAGGTAGGCTAGATCCGAGAAGGGAGTTGTATGCCCATACCCACAACACATTCACACGCATTTTACCCTTTAATTCGGCTAGGGCTCCGTGAGCCGCCATCCGGTCGGTCTGGTCTAGTTAGTATTGCAGTTAGTTGGTGATGTGGAGAGTTGAACTTGTGTTGTGCACCTCATATCCACGCGTGCACATTCTCTCTTCTCTATTAACCAGTGGATGGATCGATCTCACGTGGTTGTATGTTTTGTATTTCGTCCTAAGAATTTGAAATCCTAATCCAAATTAAGCATGTTTTCAGTCACAGTTTCGTCCATTCCTTATAGATTCGACGAATCAGGACTAGGAGCATTAGGAAATGGAGTCGAAGGAAATCATATCAAGATGAGAAAGTTCCTTAATTCCCTTGCCATGTTTCTTTCCTGGTATGGGGGCAGGCTAGCTGATTGATTAAGGAATCATTAAACAACACATGGTCGCTGCCAAGTTAAAGAAAACTTTTACTGCATCGTATCTCAATTGAAAATAAGGGGGACAAGAAAGAAAAAGGGAACATCTTCGCTGCGAAGGAAAGTACCAACATATAAATCAAAGTGTTAATCAGATCAATTATGGATGCTTCCTTTGACTTTATCAAGCTTCCTTTTCTATATGAGTCTCTTGCTTTGCTTTCCCTTCAAAAGCATGGCCTTTACTGATGGATTGCCCATTTGATCCTTCTTTCGAATTTCAACGGAAAACTCATTAACAAGAGCCTTCTATGGCGGCTGGGATCAGTCGTCATTTGCTTGCTTGCTTAGTGCTAACAAAGAGAAGTGCGACTGATGCTTTCTACCGTGTAAAGTCGCAAAAGTAGCGTAGAAAAGCCCCATCTCCTCCCTCCAACGCATGTGATACGAAGATTGAAGCGTCTTTTGGCGCAAAGGGATTAATCAAAAGGCCTACTACCCATTTCAATATTCTCACATAATCATGCAGCAAAATTGAAGGATACGATCAATTACTGGAGTTATTTTTCTCTCATTAGCTTAGAAACTCCCAACACACGAGCGGGCGTCACGTACAAATCGCCAGGAAATGGTTGAATCTTTCGCATAGTTTCGTTAATAGTATAATATATGTTTTCTTGTCGAGACTCTGACGAAAGCTACTCGATATGGACTAATCCGTGGATCAACATGCAGTGGTTCTTTAGCGTTCATGAAGACCTTTTAACTAACTATCAGATGGTTTCTTTTACCTTGTTGCTACTGTTCTTGCGAGTGTTGCATGTACCAAAAAGATAGCGTCAAATCATTCATGCAGAGATAATGATTTGAAACGTTATTTGTACACCGGTAAAAACACTTGGAATGACTTAAATTTTACATGCACTGTAAAGGAGGATGCCTTTTTTTTATTTATTTAAATTCACACCCACACCCGGTCACTCCTCATCGCGACGATATATAAAAGCCGAAGGTGCCCGCGCTCTACCACTCCTCATCGCATTCATTTCGTCAAGTTTGACCCCCGATCTTGACTCCTGAGGAGGAGTTTGTGTTTGCATGGCAAAGCTCAACCAGATCAGATCCATCGCATCAATGAGCAAACTGCCTCCTGGCTTTGTGTTCGAACCGACCGACGAAGAGATATTATTCGAGTACTTGCGACGCAAGATTTTCGCCCTTCCTCTCCCCGCCTCCATCGTCCCCGAGCTCATCGCCCTCTCCAACTATGATCCCTGGGACTTGCCTGGTAATTCATTTGTCTCATTGCTTCTGACCAATAAGTAATTTTGTATCAGCTTATCAAAGTATCGACCCTATAAAACCGTATAGCGCCAATCTCGGATGCATGTAATGGGTTTGCCTTATATTTCCTCTCAACTATTACAGGTGATGGGGAGGAAGCGAGATACTTCTTCAGCAACCACAATGGAGCCAACAACGCTGTCGTCCGAGCAACTTCTTGTGGATACTGGGAGGCACAGGGAGTCCCTAAACAGATCTCGCCTTCTTCGAGCGGCGCTCACAACGGCATGATAATGGGGATGAAGGAGACTCTGGTGTTCTTCAGAGGGCGGCCTCCGCATGGGTCTAGGACGTCTTGGGTCATGCACGAATATCGCCTCCGTCCTGCACCCTCCGCTGCTCGCGCCCCGCAGCTGGTAATTGAGTTCTTTCAAGATATGTTAATAAATACAGTGCATGACCGTTTGCTCCATTTTGCATTGTTGGTTGTGCTTTTACCTCAGTCATTAGAACATAAAACCCTCTATATATCTCTTCCATAGTTATTAATAGTATGTCAACTGCTCGAGCTCAACTTTCATCTGTCTGTCACTGCAGAACTCGTGGGTCGGCGAACTAGGAAGGTGGGTTCTGTGTCGTGTCTTTGTGAAGAGAACAAGCAGCGGCAGCTGCAGCGATTTCACAAGCATGGACGTGTTTTCTTCGTCGTCGTCGTCCTCGAGCGGTAGTTGCATCACAGAGGACTCCTCCTCATCAAGTGATGAGGAACAGATTAATGAATGATTTGGTTCGTGAGCTAAGTCACATTGCCGGCTTTCAAGATAGTCCTTGAACAAGATCGATCTAATGAAATCTACAGTCGTGCGATTGTTGGTGTGTTATTTATCATCCATTCGATATGCCTTCTCTTCAGCCACATTGCCCGCAGGAATCTGCATGACTGATGATTCCACTTGTTATATATTCGACCAAGCACAACACGATCATATTTCAAACCAACAAACATCGCAGTTTATCTAAAACTAAAGTTGAAGCATATCAATCTGAAGTAAACTACTTCTTTGAGATAAAGAGCATAAGGAAAATCTTCTTTTGTTATAACTAAGGGGAAAGATATCTTCTTTGTGACATCAAGAATATATTTCCCTACATTCGGATGTTGCAATCCTCGATCATACTACTGACAATCCGCCGCGAGAGGTAGAAACGTGACCAACATAGAAATAGAATCATTGTCTAGGGAATATCCTTGATCCGAAATAGTCAATAGAAACAAGAGTAAAGCTAGCATAGGCGCCGTAAGTCTTCAATATGATATGGTGGCTTCTCCATTTTTAATTGTCCTAGAAACCGCTTAGCTTGTTTAATCGGTTCCCTTGAGCAATTAGAAATGGTAAAGAATACCTCAAGTGTCAATATTTGTGTACGGCGCTCACTTTGGTATCAATATTTTCCGCCGACTCACTTAAGTGTCAAATCGGAAAAAAAACGATCACTTAAATGCCAACGGCGGGAGATTTCGGCCAAAAAAATATACGTGGCATTTATATTTAAAACATTTTAGTGCCACGTCATTTATAAGTCCACGTGGAAATTTTATTTTAAAAAAAAAGTCAACTTGGCAATTTTTATTGAAAAAATCAGACTTAAACTTAAAAATAAGTTAAAAATAAATAATAAAATAATAAAATAAAGAAAAAGGCGAGGGCTCGCACAGCCCTCGCCGCCACTGCCCCACTGTCGCCGGCAATGGCCGACGATGGGTGGAGGATGGTCGGCGGGGGTCGCGGCCCTCGCCTAGGCCCGGCTGAGGGCCGCCACCGGCGGGCAAGGGTTTGCTAGCCCTCGTCAGCGGTCAGCAGGGGTCGCTGGCCACTGGTCGAGGCTCGGCGACCCCCGCCGACCAGCCCCCACCCATCGCCGACCATTGCCGGTGATGGTGGGGCGGTGGCGGCGAGGGCTGTGCAACCCTCGCTGCTGCCTGCTTCTTCTTTATTTTTTTTATTTAGTTATTTAGCTTATTTAGCTTATTTTTCTAATTTTTTTATTTTTTTTTTCAGTACAAATAAGTGAGCAAATTTTGATGTTTTTGTAGATAAAAGAGTTGGAGATTGCATTGTCATTTTGCAAATAAAAATGCTGAAGTCCCGATGCTTTTTAGCTATTTTTTTAGCTTTTTTTATTATTTTTTATTTTTTAGCTTATTTTTTAAATTTTCTAATATTACTTGGAATATTTTTTTATTAATTTTTAGCCTTTTTTTTTTATTGCTGACTAAGATCTTCCGGCGAGTCACGTAGATGCCACGTAAGATTTTCGACGAAGCTCACTAGAGCTGGCACTCAAATAATCATTTTTCAAAAAAATTAGCACTTAAGCGATACAAAAAAAAAAATATCGGCGCAAAAGTGAGCACCGTACACAAATATTGGCACTTGAGATGCACTTCTACCCATTAGAGATGAAAAGTCTGACTATGGTGTTCCTCAAATCTGAGTAAGTGAGATTCCTTGAATACGAAGAAAGAATAAACAACAAAGGGAAACAGATAAATTCTAAAGCAAATTAAATAGCGAAATGTAGATGATCGAATCTGAAGAAACATCATCAATAGCTCAAAAGAAATCATTGGGATCTTTCAAAGATAAAAAAAAAGACGAAACGAATCCAAATGTATTGCTCGGAATCAGGTATCCTGATCAACAGGCAGGGCAGGTTGCAATGTCTTTTGTGGTGAGGAAGCCCGATGAGTATGTTACCGCATCTGAAATCATGGATTTTATTGCCGAACAGCACAGGTGTAGTCCTCCTGGATTCATCTATTTTGGAAAAAGCTTCATCAGTTTCTAGATTTTCCTTGGGAAGGGGAGAGAGTTGATGTTCTAAAGATGGTAAATGCAAATGCCATTGTAAGTGAGAACAACTAGGACTCTCTATTTTATTTCTTGAAAATTGATTATGTAACAATATTTTGGTGACCGTAAAACTAACCGTCTGTTTTGACCTGAAAAAATAAATATCTACTAATTAAAAAATTTATGGAGCCCACTCTTTCAAGAATTTGTGGCTCAAGAACTGTTATGCTAGAAAAGACATTATTTATTGGGATAATGACACAAATGGTCCCTGAACTTTAACCCAACGTGCAATGTGATCCCCGAACTTTTAATTTGACCAATTTGGTCCCTGAATTTTAGCTCGATGTGCAATATGGTCCCTGAATTTTTAATTTGGCCAATATGGTTCCTGAACTTTTGGAACGTGTTCAACTTAGTCCATGAACTATAGGAAAATGTTCAATGGAGTCCTTCCATTAACTCAAGTTAACGAACGACATCGGACATTTCTTATAGTTTAGGGATTAAGTTGAGCATGTTCCAAAAGTTCGAGGACCACATTGAACAAATTGAAAGTTCAGAGACCACATTGCACATTGAGCTAATGTTTAGGGACCATATTGGTCAAATTAAAAGTTCAAGGACCACATTACACATTGGACGAAAGTTTAGGGATCATTTGTGTCATTTTCCTTTATTTATTCTAACAAGTGATCCACCACTTCAAACATAATTATTTGCCTAATAAATTTGTTAATGAGTGTCTTAATTAATGAAAGATTATTTTTACTATAAAACATAATCACTCTATCGACCGGTTGGTTTGAATCTCCATGCGAGCAACGTAACTTGGTCATCCCGTAATAATCAAGCATGTGGCATGAAAGTTCAGAATTTCTGTCCTTTGAGTTTCAGTGTTGGCGATTTTTCTTACACGTACTCCTCACATCAAGATAATTGTCCAAAACATCCTAAACATATTATACGGCGGCCAATTCAATTCTAAACCTTTCAATTGTGTTAAAATTTTTTTTTATCAAAATAAAGATGCCATTCATATATTAGAATAATACTCGAGGGGTTGAGAGGGACATAGAAGGCCTTCAAGCCTAACAAATCCCAAATAACTGCATAACAAAGTAAAAGCCAGAAATAACAAAGCACAATCTGTAGCTAAAGGCAAACTCTCATCTTTCAAGAACGGATCTGTCATTGTAAACATTCGATGGCCGATCATCAAATTAAGTGATGAGCACACGTCGAGATCTACAACTCCATTTGCAACAGCTTGCGGTACACGTCTAGGCTCAACGTCCTCATCACCATCGTCGCACAGAAACACTAATATCAAAATGTTGAAAGAAACATATCAAATACCTGTAAGCAACTCCCAATTATATATCTAGGTCTAGTTCATGAGAGTTAAATCCTCAAAACTTGACTTAAATCTAAATCGGGAAAGGAGAGCGGCCTAACCTCGGAGGGGTTGTAGAGTCACGTCACAAACATCCTCCTCGGTGGCTGTTGGCTGAACGAATGGCCGAACTGGTCTCCATGTATACCCAAGATTAGTTGCAGAAATTTATTCACGCGCACAAACTCCTAGAACAGATCAGGAGAGAAAAGAAAGAGGGAGAGCTTCAAAAGAGAGAAGAGGGAGAGGGGTGAAAGAGGGAGGGAGAGAGAAGGAAAGGTCCCTCTCTCTCCTTTAGGGATGGCGCTGCGTGTGGTGGCTTCTTCAAGGGAAAGGAGAGGTCGACCTTGCCGGCTGTTGCCTCTGGCCTGAGGAAGAAGTGGGAAGGAAAAAAAGAAAGAAAAAGGAAAGAAAAAAAAATAAAAAAGGAAAAATAAAAAAAATATTAAAATGTTATGTCGCCTGACAGCCAGCGTCGGCCAGTCAAAATTGGCTGGATGGACTGAATTTGCACAATTGCAAAATGTTTAGGATTGAATCGGTAAAAAAAAAAAAGAAGCTTAAGACTAAATTGGCACAATTACAATAGGTTTAGGACCTTTTTGGTAATTTTCCCCTTTTAAAGCCTTTCAAAGTACAAAAGGTCTCGCTAAAATTTTAATGTACGAGTGTGGGGTTCAAAATCTTCACCCCTCAATCCTTGTTAGCTTAGCTAAATTATGATCTTCCAACCACTCACGGAGTTATAGTTCATTAGCTAGGCAAGTGATTCTATAAGTGAATTACTTTTTATGTACGCGCATGGATGTAAAGCAAGTAATTCAGAGAAGGGTATACATGGTTTTGGTTGAGGTAAAGTAAAATTAAAACCAAAGACGGATTTTGATCAATCAATTTACCAAAACGAAAGTTTCGATTCGATTGTGTTATTTAACTTAATCTTTTGAGATTATTTATCCTAACCTTTTCTTGAACTCCCAATTTTCCTATGGAGATTTGATCCTATGTAATGTATGACGAAGATGAGGGTAGTAGAGGAGGAGCTGTTGTAACCACAGAAAGTCGCTCTTCAAGTGGATGGAACTCTCGAGGACCAACAAAGTTTGTCGAATATATAATGCTACGGACAAAAGGTATGGTTAATATACCCCCCTCCCTTATGGAGATGTACGGGGAAAAGAATGACAGAAGTAATAGGTTGACATTCACAATGCAAAATCTTTATTCCTTTGTACAACAATTGGTTACTCTGAAAATAGGTACAGAACTTGTGTGGGGAAAAAAATCTAAAGGATCCTAAGCCAACAAAAAGATTATCGAGTCTGTATGTATACTGCTCTTCTTTTCCGATTTAGAGAGAGCATCGAGAGCTGGAGGCCAACTATTTACTTCTGATTGTGAGATTGGATCCGTAAACAAGCATCCGATGGCATGAATGCGAAGATGAGCTTCCCATCTGCAACATCTTGGGAGTCGCCTCTAACGTTTTCTGGCTTGTGGAGGATCCATCTAAAGCATTTCCAACTGAACTTGATGAGTTCTGATTAAGTGACCTGCGTCGACGGGAATCAGGTGCGGCACTTGATACTGGACCAGTTAGGCATGCGTTAGCAGAAGATCCAACCACTCCATCCTGATGGGCAGGTGGGAATTTTTCGCTTCTGCTCATGGGATTGGCTTTCTTCATAACTCTCAGCCTCTGCAGATTTACAATAGAAGGTTAAGCAGGCAACCCTGAAGACAAGTGCCACCCTATGGTTTGGGTCGGTTTTGCATTTTCCGTTCAACAGTAACAGCTTGCCTATACTAAACAGTAACAAAAGAATGCAAAGCTCCAAACAAAGAACGTGTTATATGTCTGGTGACTTTGGTCTCACTGAGATAGCAGTCCTGGATTGGACAAGCATCAGTGTATTAACCTTCATATTTGAGCTCCAAGCCAGGAAACATTCCGACACAGTGAATGCAAAGGAAAGCCGATACCGACTCCACGTTGCCAGGGCATGAGTGGGCAAATGCACGTGTCGTCTAAGTAGTTAAAAGTCCTAGGATATTCAAACAATGTAAATGAAGTTCCAGTTGTAAATGACGTTTGCTGTTGGATCATACAACAGGGGCACATACGAGAACATGCCCGAACATTAAATGAAGAATTCGCACCACATACATGTAGAGTTGCCTGATTCTCTGCAGTGGCTTCTGGGGCTGGAATTACCCTCCCAGCCCGATCACGAACTCCATCCGTTCTGGAACCATGGATTGCACCAGGTCTCTTGCTTGAATCTCTTCGAACATGAAAAGGAAACCACATTTTAGAAACATAGACATCAATAGTTCAGACAGAGAAATATGGAATGAAAGAATACCAACCTTCTCGCCTTTTCCTTGATCAACTTTAGATCCATCTCTTTACTTGGAGGATACTTTGGCAGACTTGATGGTTCACATGCATGAGGTTCAGCAGCAAAGAACTATGCAAGGAAGTGAACTAAGTTAAACTTCTATGAATTGGTCAAAGGGGGGATTGTCATCTAGCCCACTGACAAATTTCTTAGCTTGGAATATGTAAATGTGATAGTGCTTCAGATAAGAAAGTACTGCATTATGCTTGCCTTGAATCCATTCTCGAAAATCATAGAAATTGAGAAGAAAAATAAAAAACACAGGCGTGCAAAGTACATAAAAAAAGGGGTTATATATGGCATGGTTTTACTATGTTTTTCGTGAGTCATTTTGTTACAGGAAAAATCTCTGGCTTCACAAACTGCTTCCATCTTCTCAAAGACAAGAACCAACTGAAACTAGTCATGAGTTTGGCGTCATATTACATGTATTTGCTTCAAGAACACTCTAGCAAGATATTCAGTCCATCCAAGTACAGAACACTAGGTTGCTCAGACTGAGTAACCATAACTTACTTCACTATTTAGTGCTGTTGTGGCGGTTCCCCGTTCATCAGGGTCTATCGAAAGCAGAGTCTCAAGGAGAGGTAGAGCAGATGGTGGAAAGTCCTTGAATGTTTCTGTTATGCAACGAGTGCAAGGCTGTGGTGTCTTGAAAAGATTGGCATTTGGCAATTTGAATTTGTTCCAATATGCTTCAGATGGTGAGCCACATAATTTGAATATCTTATGTAGTTGCTCTACCTAAGAAAGAGAGAAAAAATCATATGCAAGTCAGGTTCCAAGCTTCAATCTTGAGGCAAAGCAAACTATTACATTGGAATATAGATGATACGTGAGTAACCAGCCAACCGAGGTGCTTCGACACATACTTATGGAAAATAAAGCCTAGACCGTGTTACAACCTATTGATTGACAAAAATGACTTCCCTACCCATGGTTATCATTTGGTAAAGGATTTCCAATTTATATTTAATGACATAACCACGTCACCAGGACACTATTTTAAGAAGTAAGACCTCAAAAGTACCTCGGTCCGTCCTGGCATTATCGGCTTTCCATGGAGTAACTCCGCCAAAATGCATCCTGCACTCCAGAGGTCAATGCCAATTCCATAGCTAGTGGCCCCAAGCAAAAGTTCCGGTGCTCGGTACCATAGTGTAACGACTCTATTGGTCATAACTTGCTTGCGCTCAGGATCATAGAATGTGGCCAGTCCAAAATCAGCTATTTTAAGGTTCCCTTCATTGTCAATAAGCAAATTCGAGCACTTAATATCACGGTGCAGGACATCACGATTATGGCAATGCTCAAGCCCTGACAACAGCTGCCTCATATAACATTTGACCTGACCACATGTTTTGGAGAGGACAAGAATTCATATTTTAGATACCCCAAAGAAGACTGAAAGGAAACTTGAGATTTCACTATGTCAAATCATGGATGTTTTGAAGTCCAGTGAAACTCTGGAAACAAAACGAAAGAGACAATATTATCATATCTTTAAGACAAACAAACAGGTAGCAAACAATTCCATGCAGCACTGACTTTCCATGGGTTCCACAGGTGAAACTGATTAACATGTGAAGAGTGCAATGAACCTTATTGCTTGTGCGCAGCCTAAAAAGCTTTTGGAAAATTAAGCAATCGTCTTGTTTGCAACATTAAAAATCATATTCCTGCACATGATGAATATTCGAATCAAATTTTACAGTTCGACGTGTTTGAGAAGTTTATTGTATGCAGTGAATCTCTCTCGATATACCTCATCACCCCTAAAAAATCTCCTACAACCAGAATAAAAGGTGATACTTCTTTTTGAGACCAATATGCTCTCCTCTTTGAGCAAGTATTGCAAATGGGAAAAAAAAAATGGATGAGAAACCAATAAAGAACAACTCCATTTAGCTTGTGCATGGATGCACCAGAGTTTTGCCGAAGGAAAAGTTCTCTACATGCAAAACTTGAGTAGGATTTGCAAGTCACCTCCGTTTAGTTTTGCTGACTGTTGATCTGGTTGGTTAATATGAAGTACAGATCCTTACTAACAGCCAAACCTTGAGTAGGATTTGCAAGTCACCACCGTGAGCCTTAAGCGAGAATTTTACTAGATATTCAGAAGTCAAATAGACATCCTTCCTAAGCACATTTACTATTTGATAATTTGACGGTCTACAAACCCCTCTCCTCAGTCTTTACTGAACATTCACTTCTGAATTAACTTCCGAACATTCCAATTCAACTCTTACTTATATCTATCAATCAAATTCTCTGCCCAACTCATAGTTGAACCGCTCCAATGACATATTATACGCTGAATTAGCCATCAAGTGTACAACCAAAAGCTCATATCACCACAAAAGGCCCTTCAAGAAAACAGAGCTAGAGGGGGATAACGAGACCAAAGCAACAACTATCGAGAACAGAGAAAAGCGCCTCTTATCAATCACCAGTTTACCACGACGAAATCGAAATCCAAGGATGATTTCAAATAACTGTGGCGAATCAACAGAACCACACAAGAATATGTAATCAGGAAAAAGAGAAAGGAGGGCAGGTTTGCAGAAAAAAAAGAAGAGAAAAGGGTCACCTGAGGCTCAGTGAACTTGCCATTTTGGCGGGCAGCGATTCCGGTGAGATCATGGTCCATGTATGCGAAAGCCAAGTAAAGACCGGAGGACATGCGCGAAGTGACCAGCCCCTCGAGCTTAATCACATTCGGGTGGTCAAGCCTCGTCAACACCAGAATCTCTCGCGCCATGAACTTGATGCTCTCTGCCTCCAAATTATCGAACCTGACCTTCTTCAACGCCACCGTCTTCCCCGTCACCAGATCCCTCGCTTTGTACACGTTGCTATACGTTCCTTCCCCAATCTATCACACGACCAAACCATCAGAACAAAGGATGCTAAGCGCCCGAACAATCGGAAGAAGAGCACACGGGAGGTGGCGTAGCCTCGGAGGTACCTTGTGGAGCTTTTGGAAGGTATCGGCGGAGCGAGGAACGAATTCGCCAATGGCATCGCCCACTACGGCAACCAGCCATGGCGGCCAGCCTTGCTGGGTTCTGATAAAAGGCGGGGCCGGCGGAGGTTTCGGTGTCTCGTCCACCCGAGCGCGGCCGGACTTATCTTCGTCGGAGCCCGTGGGGGTAGCAACGGGCGCCTTCTTACTCGGGCGATGTTTAACGTTGGTGCGGCGACGGGCGTCGGTGATGATGGCTGAGATGCAACCCATCGCGTATCATGGGTTAGCCAGTGCAACGCGTGGGAGGGGAAGATTCGGAAGGGCTTCGTCGATCCAGCGAGGCCAGCAAGCTAAACTACTATCACTGTTCATCGTTTACGAAGGAAAACGATGGTGACATTCGAATTATACGGTACACGCCTCTGTGTGTGTAGTGTAACTGTACACTATATATGCATGTTTAAGGCTTAGAGAGAGAGAGAGAGAGAGCCCCCGAAAGCAAGGAACTTCCGGAACTGCAACAGCGAGGTTGAAGAGAGTCCGCGCCATCAGGAAGGAATTGGGTCATGGAGTTGGCGCAATATATCCAAACTGCCACGCCAACCAAAAACATGATCTCTTCAAATCTTTAAACAATACTACCTATTTGTCTACAAATACCTTCTTAACCAAAACCAGATCCGAATTTATTTTAACCTCCAATGCAAATGAGGACTCTCATCCTAAATCTATTTCTTATGATATAAGTGAGAGGAGAAGGTATCGGGAAAATGCTTATATCTTAAAATTGCTCAATGTGAAATCATAAAAATAAAAATAAAAAATAAAAACCGTCGTCTCACAAATTTTTAGAACGTGGGTTTGATGTGATAAAGCAAGAGGATAATCTTGTTCCCCGCTCTCAATGGGACCGAGTGGAGTGGCAATGCATTGAGGTAGATTATCCAAGAACTTAGAAAGATAAACTCGAGTCGAGTGCCTGTTTGCATCGATAGCCATGTTATGCTGGAGTAAATAGAAAATGGTGGTGACTGGTGAATAAGGTTGGTGTTAGGGCCCATGGACCTTCCCCAAAAGTCAACAAGATGGAGAGAAAAGTCTGATCGATATCTGGGTCCAAATTCAACAGCATCACCTTCTCATCTTGACTCCTCTCACCCTGCCAACCAATTGAACTCACGGGGCCCCTACTCTTGTCGTCGATGCTCTTAGGTAGGCCCTATCACCCATTCATTACATGTTTAATGAGGACGAGGGACGACTGCTCCGGTGATGATCCATCGCGGTCGAGTATGGAGTGCTCATTGAAGGTGGGATTCTACCCTTTCCATCATATGTACAGTGACGTTCACCCACCGTGGTGACTTAATGAGCTGCATATTCGGTCTTTCCCATTACACGTTTCCTTTTCTCCAAGACTCGCGTACACCCCGACAATTTTGTCAACGATTTAGAAGACGATTCCACCCAGAGAATACTGTTCTAGTCAAAAACCATTTGTCGGGGGGGTAACAATTTCCCCATGGAATTTTCTCCTCCGATAAGCCGAAGATGCAGATGAAACCTCGTGGATGGGAATGGGATGGTGTTGCAGCGGTTAGGAAAGCAGAAAGGGTAGGGTGTTGAGGAAAAAGATAGAAAAAGAAGAGAAGGGTCGAGTGTGTAAAAAAGCTAGAAGAAGTAGGGCACTAGTTGAAGTTGTTGGTGGGAAAATATAGAATTCAATGCGTGATGGGGAGATGTGATTGGTTGGGAATGCCAAAGAGATTCCCAAATAATGAAAGGATGGATGGATTGAAAAGAAGAGGAAGAATAAAAGCTCCTTCATGCTACAAAAAGAAAAAGCATGGCCCAGGTCCCATTTGGACTTTGCATGCAATTACAGATTCGTATTCCTGAGCCTCCTCCCCAAGTAAGTAACCCTTCACTTTTTCAGAGGCCACATCCCATGCCATGCCATGCCATGCCATGCGTAGCTGTTGCTTTCAGTTTCAGTGTTTCTTTGTATACCCCGTGCTTTTTACGACCAAAATATACAATCTTGACTCGGTCCAACAACCATCCATTGAAGATGGTCTGACTGGCCTGCCAAACTTTCAAATCGCGTGTTAGTCCCTCGCTCGTCTTCCGAGGAATTCTACCTCACAATCACCAGCTGCCCAGGTTATGCAGCCTGAAAAAAGACGACTCATTTTTCTTTGCTTTAACTCCGCCTACACGCGTGGATGTGGGCAACACAAGTTCACATGTCTGAATTCTCTCTCCATTAACGTTCGTAGCACCAAGGTGAGTAGGCTCCACGCATGCCCTGGGGGCAACGCCTGCCATTTGCCTGTCTTCCGTGTGAGTACACACAGTCCCCAGCATACATGCAGACCAAAACAAGAAGCACCATTGAAGGGAGAAAATATAAGGTACAGACGGGGTATTCCTAACGTGAAGGGAAGGGAAGACAACTGTCACGAATCGACGTGGCAACTCATCTGTGGCTGTGCTAGCTACTTGGATAGGACTCCCCATGTGTTCCCAACTCCTTAAAACTCTGGAGACCTACAAACTTCCCCTTCCACGCTTCCACATTCACACTTGAATCACAGCTCAGCTCATCTTCATACTCCGCTTTCTCATTGGAAGAGGCTGGTAGCTAAAGATCCTGACATCTCTCGTCAGCGATATAAGCAAATGGCAATATGCTGCGAAGAGGCAGACTCCAATGGCATGCTGATAGGGTTGGTGATAGCTCTGGTCGTCGCAATGCTCTTCTTTGTCATCTGTCAACCTTACCCTCACAGGAGAATCGCCGTTTATCGCTGCTACTGATTAAAATGTAGAATTTCATCTATTCTCTGGCTGAAATCAAGACCCTTTTACTACTCATAGATGGATCCCCAAACTCTGCATCAAGCATGAAAGTATCTCTCTCTACATTCAACAATGAATACTTAAGGTGTTTGATAAAAAAAATTGTCGTGCAATCACCCACAAGGGTTGATCAAAATACAAAAGTTCCATTGCAATTTGATTCCAGGGATAACTCATGTCTGAATAGTAACAAAGAAAAAGATCTTACATTGAGAGAGAGAGAGAGAGATGGGTCGTGTGTTTACTGCACTTAGTGCAGTCCCAATTTGATCTCTCATTAAAAGCGAGGTTTCACTTGACTGCCAAGTTGACAACAATGTAAGCTGCTGATCAACGAAACATAAAGAAAGGCGCGCAGCTATTTTGATCTCACTAACTCGACCAATTCATGTCAAAAGCAAACAAACTCATTCTTTCATAATCTTACATAGTAAGAAAATGAGCTTGGAGAAAATTATCAGCAGGCTGACAAAAGAGATTACCATAAATTTCCAGTGTGGCAGAGAAGGTTCTATCTCTGTTACATGCCAAGGTATTGATTTCATTTTTGTACGAAAAAAATGGAAGATGGCACCAAATTTTCCAGCTACAACATGCGACATTCAGCGCAGACTTTATTCTGCAAAATGCAGTGATCCAATCCCACCCCATATGTCCCATTCTCATGTAACCAATTAGCACGATCATTACAAAACAAACTCAGAAGTCCACCAATACAAAATCCTCGCGCAACAATCGATGCAATTGGTGCACAAGTTTAGAAATTTAAAACGACTTGTGAATAGTGAACCAACGCCACAAGCACATTCTTTGCCAAAGCAAGCCATACTAACCAATTGCAGATAGTCATGGCCACGGGCCGGGTTGAGCCCGGAACTAGCCTATTGACCTGGCCCACGGTTCCAACCCGAAATCGGCCCATGGCATAATGGCTCAGTTACAGTTTATTCAAACCTTGAACCGGGCCCGGAACCGGCGGTTTCGGGTCGGTTCCGAACCATAAAAAAAATTAATTTTTTTCAATAAAATAAAATAAAAAAAGAGAAAGAGCCGTTCTCTTTGGTGACCATTACAATTTAATTTTTAAACTCAAAAGTCGCAATCGAAACCGGAGGTTCTATTTTCGGTTTTAAACTGGAACAGGGCCCAAAACCAGTCCGTAACCAGCGGTTCAAAATCGAAACCGGAACTGGCGGTCCCCGGCCCGTGGCCATGACTAATTGCAGAAGTATCTCCCATTTCAATAGAAACCCGTTTCACATTAGCAGGAGTTCATAATCACAACTCCTCATCAAAATTCTTAACTATAGTCACTTCCATCGTGGCAGGTTGTCAGTAAATCATGTCATAAAACTAATTAATCCAGCATAGACACTTGTCTATAAGGAGGACCGCGATTGTCCACAGCATCCAAAACCATGCATTAACCGAGCAGGTGAACTATATGTAATTAAATCTTTGGAAGTTATACTATTGGATCTCAATCATGGACACTGCAAGGAACTTTACACTCGGTAGTTGTCGAACCCTAGGCAGAGCAAAGCTTTTCAAGAGCCAAGTTCTCATCACCACCAACAGCGTCAAGTGTACTCCTCACAAGAGATTCAAGGAAGCCCATTTCCACCAGTCGTTGTACCTAAATCAGAAAACTGACTTATTCCAGTTGCTATCATATGAGCATATTTTCACTAAGGATGCTGTGGTGATAACTGATAAGTGATGCAAATCTGGTTTCACAAATAAATATTTCAGGCTTTAGGAAATTTCAAACTTATGTTGGTCGGGAATCTTACAAAAATGCATTCTAACGTTTTCCCCTTCATAGAAATATACATGAAAGCACAAAACGGTCACTACACATACACAGATGAACGCATAGATACGCGTTTACGTCTTCACACACACACACACACACACACACACACACACAAATTCAGAGCAGCATTACCTTCTCTTCAACCCCAAGGGCAGATGTCTTGGCAAAGGTTTCGGTCCAATATCGTGCGGTGCCAACGAATGTCTGGTAGTCTTTAAGATACTGTAATATCCTTATACAGACACTTTATTATATTACAACTAACTCCATCAGCAAAAATATGTAAACAAAGGGGCAAGGCCAGCAGCGAAGGGAACCTGTTGTGCTACCACTGCATCTTGAGGATCATCAGGTTCAGGGGCAGACAGTAATGCTTGTATAGAAAGAAGTGCAGTCTTCAAAGTGAGTGCTGGGCTCCATTGGTCCTTCAAGATGTCCAAACAAATCGCTCCACTTTGGCTGCTGATATTAGGGTGCCTACATGATTTATTTACACACACAATCCTTATAACTGTCGGTCTCAATTTTGATTTAGCAACTTATTACAGCTAGAGTTCATATTTTAGCTTCCTAATCCACTCGTAATGACATAATGAGTTGACTCAAAGTGGATCCAGAAAATGTTCTACCATTACTTAAACTTTTAGAAAGGAGAATTTAGTGCTGGCTGAGTACACAAAGAAACTCAACTCAAGCTTGAGAGTCATTTAAATGGGATGCTGTTTCAATGGAATCTTAAAAGATACACACACAAGTTATGCCTCGATTTAAGAAAAGCACAGAAACAATAATGAAAACCGATAAGGATATCAACAGGGTTATTTCAGAGGATTCAGATGGTTAAAGGTTTGGTCTGGAATCTGGATTAGACTGGAGTTACACGAAATATGAACAATGAATGAGCCATAATCAAGGCACGCAATTTGCCTTGGTTCCTGATTATCCAACTTGACTAGGGTGGCGGCATTGAGTGCCCATCGCATGCTCAGCAACCGTCATACACGTACAACTATTAGATGTAGTATGGGGTTCGACTTCATCTTTCAAGAACAACAAATTAGCTACCATATGCATTACCTAACAACAAGAAGAAAAAAGTAGCAAACAAGATTTCAACCTACCAAACTTTGGTTGCAAATTGCATTTTGGGGGGCTGGAACGGATATGCATCTGCGCCAAGAAAAGGAAAAATAGTGGATATCAATCAATACAATGCAAGAACAAAATGTCTCTGTTTCTGCACTTTATAACAGCAAACTAAACCATAGCACATGAATGGGAAAGAAAGGAACACGCAACAGCGCAGAACAGAGAAAACATGCGGTGCAAACATTGGAGTTTTCCTAAATCACTGTATTGAGTTCAATTTTGCCATTTCTAAGGAGGATCCCCTCCAACCCACCCACCCACTTGGCACACATACACAAATGGCGAGTACCATTCAGTTTCCACGAGGGAGTCCAACATCCTCAGGATAATGGAAAGATCACAAAGAAGCTAATGACTTACACACTGGCGCTTCACGTGTCCACAACCACAGAAATTACACAATCGCATCGTCTTTAAACCAAAACGATGACCCCAATTGAATAATCTCAGGTAATTATACATCGGCAGTGCTTAAACCCTAATTGAAAATCTAGCTAAGGACATACAGGCACTCTCACTCCCACGCGATACCAAGCAGATAATGAAACTGGAGGAAAACCTAAACAACATATACGAAATGTGCGGACACTGAACTCCAGACGACGAGAGAGACGCTATAGGCCCTGACGACGTGGGGACGATAAAATAGGAAAATCGGAGCAAAACAATGAGGTAATAAAAGGGCGGGAAAGTACCAGGAAGAGTGATGTCGATTTGGAAAGTACCGCCTTCATAAGGAGTGCCAATAGGACCAGGTATGGTGCCGATCAAACGAGCAAGGTTGTCGGCTTTAGGGCATACTTTGATGCCCGACGCTACGAAGTCCTTGCTGCATTCCTGGAGCTCCTTCTGCACCCTGCCGAAGTCTATCATCTTCGACCTCAAACGGAACGACAGGAAACCCTAGACGAGCTCCGAGTCCTGGAAACGAAGAAAGGGTGGATTTTGGAGAAAGGCGAGTGTGTTAGAGAGAGAGAGAGAGAGAGAGAGAGAGAGAGATTTTGGAGAAAGGTGAACTTTTGAAAGTTAGAGGATCACACGTCGAATCAAAATTAGAGATAATTTGTATCATTATGCCAAATATTAGAGATATCACTCAATTACGGTCCAAAATAATATTGCGTCACCTATGAAGTTTTGGAATTCATGTATGATTCATTCATCCTATTTCCATCCATAAGACTAGTTGGGTACTTCTTAAATGTAAAGTATACTCAACAATCTTTTTAATAAAGATGGTGGCACGTCTAAGGAATCTTTCATATGTCCTTTTCGGACATTCTCGTATGAAATTTTTATGACAAGATCCAAGACGATTGCTAGCAATTATATCAGATATGACCGAACGAAAACAACTTGCCACATCTCAGTACAAGAGATCATTCATCTGTGGGGCTTCCTTCGATAATTTTCTTGCCTTGTCTTTAGGATAACAGGTGAGTAAATCATCATTCAGCATATGCACTATGGAGTTGCTTCCTAAAACTTCACTCGAGTCATTCCATGTTTGTTTGATCAAATAGAATCAGAAACCATAAGCCATTTCGCAATTCACACATGTTTGTTATCTTGTATGCTGCAGACAGCAGACCAGACAGGAACAACTCAGATAACCTCTGAAATAAGAAAAAATAAAAATAAACAGTGTAATACATGAAATCCATGAGTACATGATGGGGGCTGACACTTGACAAGAACGCAAAGCGGTGAAGGCTTGGTCCATGACTCAGAATCCTAGTCAAGTGAGCTCCGCACACTCTTAACTAGAGTGTGTTTTCAGGGGATAAACAATAATGCAATGTCTCATTAAGATGCTAGTCTAACAAAAAGGAGGTTGTATCCGCGTGTTATATACGATTGCTGTCCTACTGTAGCTCTTTGCTGACAGCCTATCCATATTTACAGTAACATTTACAACAAGTTCCCTTGTCATATCTATCGTCTTCTTTTATCTTTTACATTAAGAAACATATATTTTTCCGATTCACAAAGTCTCATGAATCTGCCAAAGGTTTCCAAATCTCTGATGTCCCGTTTTATCATCTCCACTTGGCAATGCAAAACCTTCATTGGACATATTCCAGCCGGCACTCACCCCTCAGACTTCCGATGCAAATCAATCAATCCACGATCATTTTCGAAACCACCATCAGTAGTCCTTCCATTAATAATATCTCCACCTGCGCTATCCCCAGTTAGATTCATCTCCGTTTCTATATTGGCAATGGCTTCACTCATCCTAGAACTCATAATTCCATCCACCATTTGGCGTGAAATTTGAGGCTCATTTGGTAAATTCACCGTACCGACTCTTTTTGATTCAGAAATTGATCCCCCACCATGTTCTGTTCGATCATCAATGTAGATCTCTCTGTCAACATTTACAAACTCTTTCATGGAACCATTCCAGCTTGGGTTGCTCCCCAGTTCAATGTCAGTGTTGGCTTTGCTCATGTTCCGGCCAACAAAACCGCCATTCATTCTTCGAGAAGGAAACTGAGGCTCCTTCGGTATTTTGGCCCTGAAATTGTTTCTTGATGGAGGTATTGGAGAGAAAAATACCTCCTTGAAGTTGTCTAAGACCCCTTTATTAAAGGGGTTAGTTTGTCTACCATAGCGATACCTGAAGTTCTCATAAGTAGTCTGCAAGAGCACATCAACATTGCAAAGCATCAAAGGACATGTCATATCATATGAGGAATTGATGTCTTGGATTTTCATCATAACAAGGCAACTCCTGCTATGACATGTAAATTACAGGAAAAGAGAGGTATAATCCACAAGATGGTGAGTACGGAAAAACTTTGAAAAGCAGCTTTCAACTCCCAAAGACTATTGACAGGAAGTTTTATGCTTGCTGAATCTATTCTGAAACCCTTTGAACCCAAAACTTGCCTTTCCCAAGC
This sequence comes from Lenwebbia sp. NSW1173648, assembly GCA_029784005.1. NCBI lineage: Eukaryota > Viridiplantae > Streptophyta > Magnoliopsida > Myrtales > Myrtaceae > Lenwebbia > Lenwebbia sp. NSW1173648. The sequence continues at coordinate 735,305 of JARCGZ010000002.1, forward strand.
CCAAACTCCGAAGCAGCTCAAAGGCCTTTGGCTGTCCAAAGCTACTATTCATATTTTTCCCAAACTCACCGTGTAGCTAAAACTTGAGGAAATTTGCTAACCTGATTTGTGCTGATGAGATAAAGATGGAAGACAGTCAAGCCTCCAACAAACCAAACTGATAAGAAAGTGTAAATTATCAGCACAATGGAGGCGGGACTTTTGATCAATGCTCTCCAGACTGAGACTTGCTTGCCGTCCATGATTCTAGTGATATAGACCCAGCAGAAGCCAAAGACATATATGCAGAGAAGAGTTGCAGAGAAAACGAACATGAAGAAGAATCGGTAGTTCCGCTGACACGGGGAAAAAGAGCCTAATTCAGTAACATCACAGCCACTGGCTAATAAACTTTCTAGAGCAGTAGCGATAATTCTCAAAGCACATATGCGATAGTGCATAATACTCGCACTACAAGTTGGATCCAATCAGAGAATTATCATCTGAGCAAAAGGGCATTAGGTGTGATAGTGCATAGTACTCGTATTACAAGTTGGATCAAATTAGACAATCATCATCTGAGCAAGAGGGCAATAGGTCAACACCCACATAATTAAAATACCACCAGTGTACACCCAACAGATACTATAGATATTTGGTCTAATCTATTGATGGGAAGTATAAAGATTGATATGGTAATCATTGGTAAATCCAACTCATAAATTACCTAACTCAATCCGGTGCTTCTATTACATAATAAGGCTATATAAATGCCAATGCAATTGAGTATATAAAGGTAATTGGTTGAAAGATTACAGCTGAAGAATCTAATTTGGCTAATTTTCAAGAACGCATTTCTTCCCACTATGTTTCGAGGAAGTAAATTTCCATGTCAATCAATTTACACTTTTACCATCCAAAATCATTTTCCGCAATGTGATGAACCTTCCTGCTCCCACAAGAAAAACAGTTGACAACATGCCGTGACATTTGATCATTGACGTGTTCTCTACAGCAAAGTACACGACACAGGTGGATCGCTGCTTAAAATATAAACTTGAAATTCTCTTTTCAGTTCATCTTCTACTTAGGTTGGCTTTTTGTTACAATCAATGAACAAAAAACCTGATACGAAAATGAACTTACCAATCCTATGCACTGGCCAACCCAAGGGCAATGATGGTCAAATCTTTCAACACAGTTGTCGCATATTGAACAGTGAGAACATCGAGGAGGTCTGAATAGCATGCAAGTATCACAGTATTTGATCTTCACTGGTTTTCCATTGATCATCACCTCTTTCGTTCGTGACGGGCGTCTCTCTGAAAATTGGCCTTCCTCGTTTTGAGAATTCTCGTCAAAATTTGCTTTCTCTGGTGGGTGAGTATTACGAGGTACTATACCAGGATCTCTTCCTGACGTCAACAGAAGGAAAATTACAGCCTGATGGGACAGATACAAAGAAATATCAGAGGACAGCACATATAAACCATAAGGATTAGCTCTTGTTGTTTCTTCCATCTATAAATCCTTCACTGTATAAGAATATCTCAAACTAATTTTACTGGCCGTTGCCATAAGCCTAATAGAAAATTTGTGAGTGTCGGAAAACTTTACTAAGTGAAACTCGAATCAACACAAAAAGGGAATTTTAAAGTAGATAGGAATCAGACTTACAGATAAGGTCAATACAAGAACAATGATCATTATTGAGATACCCAAGCGATGCTGATAATCATTACTCAATTTTCGGGCAACAAAGATACAGAAAACCGTGACAGGAACAATGACAAGCAGTAGGGTTAAGAGAAGAGATCCCGCATCAGGTCCAAATATTAGCCTCCCTCGAAGACCAAATATCTGCAAATTGGAACAACCAAACATAAATACGCCGGGTTAGTAGGGAAGCCAGCTGTGGGTCAAAGGACATAAAACCTTTGAGAGTGTTAGCACTTCCCAATTATCTTACCCTGACAGAAATAATAATGATTTGAATAAGAATTCTGGATGAATACCACCAGGACAGGACACGCTACATGAAGACTTTCTTGCTATGAGGACAATGAGCATGCCTACGTGAGTCTCAGCAACAGAACGACTTGTGCCTAGCTTAAGTCATATTAGCCGTCCACCTGGAGAGATTCTTCAACTATTCACATTTCCTAGATTCATGTCTATTTGCAGTATTTGGGGAATCCTCCTTGTTTTCCCATTATGCCAAAGCAAATTGAATCGATGTTATCATCTATGAAGTTGAACCTTTTGAAGTTTTGTATTTCTTCGGTGTTACCTGATATGATTGTGCTTTGTTGCAAACATGCTAGTATGTGACCAAGCCTCAAAGCACAGTTCAACAAGCATCTAATCGAGAAAAGTTTGATTATTTCTGTAGATGGGTACATACTAGCATTTAAGACATGCAGCTAGAATGTGACCTAGCCTCAAAGCACAGTTCAACAAGAATCTAATCGAGAAAAGTTTGATTATTTCTGTACATGGGTACATACTAGCATGTAATACATGCAGAGGAAACTATCAAGCAGCGAAAAGTTGCTTTGCCGAGGGCATAGCAACTTGCGTCTCTAACCAACATGTTATCTGGAAAGAACAAAGACAACTGCCTGATGTTCTTGTTCAGATTAAAACACCCAAAGCGATTGGTGATCAGATTCAGTGGACCAAAACATCTCGGGGTCAATCTGATGTTCTTGTTCAGCAATCATGGCTAAAAGAGTAAAACATGCACAATCAAATCAATACTAGCTCGCACAATCCACTGCGAAATTCCAATCCATGTACGAAAGTGTAAGTTGAAATCAAGAAGCAATCGAATTAGGACGAGTGAAGTTGACTCCAGGAGAAATCGAAGAGCGATGGAAAGAAGTGAGGGAACTCACATTGCTTCCTTCCCAGGCCTTGTATACTCGGACAAACCTCGCACCGTCCCGGGCATGGGCGGAGTCCGCAGAGGGAGGAGGATAAACCGCATCCACCATCATCCCTCTCTCTCTCTCTCTCTCTCTCTTTCTCTCTCTCTCTGGGCAATGCAATCTGCAAGAGTCAACAGAGTGAAATGGCGATGCAAGAAGAATCAGGGAGGGAATTGGAGGAGAAGGGAAGAGAGGGTCAAGGAGAAGGCGGCTCTTTCTTTTTCTTTTTTTTCTAAATAATAATAAAATCCGAAATGACTTGGTGTAGGGGTGGAATTTGACTATTCGAAAGTGAGAGGAACGGAGTTGGGACGTCAGGATCCGCCAACAACAATCGCCTCCGGCGGCGGCGGCAAATGACGCCTTCACGGCGGGAAGCGACACTAGCTCCCATTCCAATCCTAACTAATAACAAATTCCAATTTGCCTCTTGTCTGCTGTTTTGCACAAGAACTTGGAGTTGGACACAGTCCACGCCACGCCACGCTCCGATTCTGACCCCTTCCCTCACTCTCCGAATATTCAACTTCTCTCTTCTTACTCATTCAAAAGTACCAACAACGTAATCAGTACAAACATATGATTGCTGGTGCGATTACGGATTCCTTCTTTTTTCTTTTTTTCTCAATTATCTTTTCGTTTTGGCATAATGGGAAAACAAGGAGGATTCCCGTTAACAAAAAAATCTTATAAACTTATTGCAATTGTGTCAATTTAGTGATGAACCATTTTTTTTTTAATTCAGTCCTAAATTTTTTGAATTTTTGTCAATTCAGTCAATTTGGCCGGTCGGCGCTGCTGTGGCCAATTTTCACATTATTTTAATTTTTTGATTATTTATTTATTTTTGTTTTCTTTTTCTTTTTTTGTCCTTCCTTCTTCCTCCTGCCGGCTGCGGAGCATGGCGACGTCAGCGCCACGTCAGCACAAGCCGGTCAAATGGATTGAATTGACGCAAATGCTTAATGTTTAGAACTGAATTGTAAAAAAAAAAAGTTTAGAACTGAATTGGCACAATTGTAATTGGTTTAGGACTGTTTTGGTAATTTTCTCCGAAATTAACATACATGACTTATGACATGTAATACAATACACACACACGCATATATATAAAGAGCAGAAAAGAAAAGAAAAAAACCAAAAAAATATTTAAAAAAATTGAAGTGTTATTAAAAGTGTACACTTCAACACCGACATCCAAGTCATTGATTATCAACCATAATTGGTCGGATGGACTCAATTGGTATCAATATAAAACAATTTAGGAATAAATTTAGGACTGAACTGGTATCAATGCAATATGTTTAGGACTTTTTTGGTATTTTTTCCCCTATTATTTCCTGAGATAAGTTATGTGGTGTATCCATAAAATTAGCTACAACTGGTCTATGCTATATATGAAGAATTATTAGGTGTGCATGTCTTATCTATTTGAAATCAATGTGGACAGATCTGGTGGAATTTTTGAAATAGTCAAAAATCCTTGGAGTATATATAGAGCATTCACCTAATAAGTAATAACTTCTACTATGTGAAGAATTAGTTTTGCATATTACTATTTAAAAAATTAAGTATCTTAACAAGAGAGTCCTTTGATAGTTTTCTTGACATGTATATATGATGTAGAAGAAATACTTAAACGATTTTAATGGGGAAAAATTACCAAAAAAGTTCTAAATCTATTGCAATTATGCCAATTCAGTCATAAACCCTTTTTTGTACCAATTCAGTCCTGAATTTTATGTATTTGTGTTAATTCAATCCTTCCGGCAAACTTTGGCCGGTCGGCAATGACGTGGACACCGACCGACGCTAATATGGACGTCAGCGCTGACGTGGACAAATTTTAATAATATATTAATATTTTTCTCAATTTTTATTTTATTTTGTTTGTTTTCTTCTCCCCCTTCCTCTGGCTGGTCACCGATCCCGGCGAATAGCTAGAGCCGACGATGGCGAGGTCGGCCTCGCCCAGGACGAACCTCAACACCATCGCTTGGCAAGCTCGCCGGCGACGGCGAGGCTCGGCCTCGCCAGATCTAGGCGAGGCCGACCTCGGCTGCCATGGATTGAAATTCTGGGTTCTAATGGCAATTGTCAGAATCTGGGTTTAGATGGGATTTTTGGAGGAGAGAGAATAACGAGATAAGAAAGAAATGGAGGTTTTACAGAGGACGACTTTCATAATATAGAGAGGGGGCTTCGCTCATTTCCTCTCCAAGACTTCGCCGATTTCTTGCTTGCTCTGGATTTCTGTGGAATCGCTCCTTCGTCTTTTCAATTTCTATTCTTTTTTGTTGAATCTGCTTGGTTGTTTCTTGGTTGATGTTGCTGGTGTTGGGTCATTTTGCTCCCATCATGTAGAAATCGTGAAATTTGTGCAGCTCGTGAGGGATGTTCCCCAAACTATAACCTCAGAACTAGATGTGTCAAATGGGTGGGTCGGGTCGGGTCGGGTTTGAATCCGGTCGAATATGGTCCGACCCATATTGACCTGTTTAATCCGTTTTGACCCATATTCAATGACCCATACCCGACTTGACCCGTTTTGACCCATATTACCAAATCATACTAATATTCTAGAAAAACTTATATAACTCATTTAACCTATTTTAAGCCATTCACATGTATATGTTACCAGATAAAACCTTTACATCAAATAAAAAAGCAAATTAAAAAATAAAAAAATTAGTAAATAAAATAAAAAAATGATATTACTAAAATAATTTCATGCAATAAAAAATCAAGCGAATTTTTTTTTATTTTTTTTATTTTTTTAAAAAATTTTTCTGATATTTTTAGAATTTTTTCATTTTTTCAAATTTTTTTTATTAATATTTTTATTATTTTTGAAAACATTTATTTTATTTTGCTTTTATTTTTTATTTCATTTTTCTCCAGCCACCGGTGGGCGGCGGCGGGTGGTCGGCAACAGTTTATATATTTTTAATTTTAATTTTATTTTCTGATTTCTTTCATTCACTTATAAAAAAAGAAAATTTTAAAAAATAATAATAAAGTTGAGCCTTTGAGGCCTTGGGCCCATTTGTAATTTGTGGGAGTCATGGGTCGAAAATGGGTTCAATATGAGTCAAAAATGGATTTCATGCGTGACCCATTTAATTTCACTTCAACCTTTTGGACTCATTTTTAGTGAGTCATCCAAAAATTAATGACCCACATAAGACCCATTTTATACAAAATATGGGTCAGATATGAGTCTATGACCCATATTGACAGCTCTACTCAGAACCTAGAAATTTGGGCAGCCATGGCGGTCGAGCTCACCCATCCATGGCGAGGTCGTCTTGCCCAACGACGGTGTCGAGGCTCGGCCTAGGCGAGGCCGACCTCTCCCTCGCCGGCTCTGGCTGGTTGCCGGGATCGGTGACAGGCAAGAGAGGAAGGAGGGGAAAAAAAAAACAAAAGGAAAAATAAAGAAAAGAAGAAAGGAAAAAAAATAATAAAAAATTAAAAAAATTAAAAAGATTATTAAAAATTATCCACGTCATCGCCGACGTCTACATTAGTGCCGGTCGGTGTCCACGTCAGCGCCGGCCGGCCAAAGTTGGCCGGAAGGACTGAATTGGCACAAATGCAAAAGGTTTCGGACTGAATTGGCACAAAAAAAAAATTAAGACTGAATTGACACAATTGCAATAGGTTTAGGACCTTTTTGGTAGTTTTCCCATTTTAATAGAGATTTGCGGTGAATGCTCTAGATGATTGAAAATTCAAAGACGATGGCATGATGTGCAACATCATTTTCATATTCATAAACTCGTAATGTCAAAAAACAAGAGATGTGTCGAAAACGGTTAGAATAAGAATGATGATTAAGATAGGGCATAAATCTAACTTAAGAACGAGGCAAACTTTTGCAACAACCTAATCCAGAAGAGGTGAGATATAAATGTTTTATTGGAAATATGATGAACAATGGGATAAAATGTACTAATGAACACTATATTGCGAGGCCAATTAGTGCATTGAAAATTGCAATATTTCTTTATTTGATAACTTAACAAGTGTCCTAGGAGCCCTTTTCAACAAAATATCAATTACCGAACTCAAAGTAGCATTACAGCAATTCATGTATTTGATAAATTACCAAATTTGAGAGACATTTACAGGCCGCACTATATAGGCAAACAGCATATTCACTGCTAGAAATGAAATCTTTTTGTATTGGAAAAAATAACCTAAAGTAGCACAACATTTGTTAATACATTTGGCAATTTATCAAATTGACTGGAATTTGCCAACCTCGACTTTCAAAAGCGATGTACCATATTGACTAGAGAAAAATGAAAATTACTAATCGATTGAATAATTACTAAGATAGAGTAGTACGTCAATCGCAAAATATATTTGTTAATCGACCTCATATGCAAAGACCTTATTGTATTACTACATGAATATACAAAATTAACAATCCATCGAAAAGGTTAATAGCTTAAAGTAGTAATGGTGGAGGAAGAGAGTGGCACACATCAAATACTCCAATACCAATATGCGGATTTATAAGAAATGTGTATAAGGACATGGTAACCAAAGTACTTTTTCCCGCTTAAGGTGAACAGAATAACATTTTGGTACTAGATTTCTCCATGACAACTACGAGACACATTTGTTTTGTTAAAGGCTTGTTTGTTTTTCAACTTAATGTAAGTGTTATCTAACAAATGTATAAACAATGCACACATTCAACGATTAAGACGTGATTTTATGCAGCTTTCACGTAACAGTTTTAGTTGTGAAAGGAGACAGCAGCTTTTAAAGATGCTTGGCCAGCGCCTCAACTGGGGCTTTTTTCAAAAAGGGGTCCAAAAAAAAAAATTACCGATTTGGAGCTTTTTTTTAAAAAAAATTTACCAATTTTGGGCCCGTTCGGCACTCCCACTGCCGAACTGGAGGACCCCCGCACCTTTATGCCTTCACGTGAAGCCAGCTTTATGGCTTCACGCGAAGCAATAAAGAAGCCTGCCGGCTTCTGAAGTCTCTAGGCTTCTGATAAAGGCACATTCATGCGCCATGTTTTTATCAGAAGGTTGAAGGTTGCGAAGGAGAGAGGAAACAGAGAGAGAACCGAGAGAGACCACAGAGAGAAAAAAGAGATTTGGAGGTTGTTCGGCGATGCCTGGCGTCTCCGTATCCGCCATCATTAATTCCGGTGACGTTTCCTCGCCATCGAACCAGGTAACGATTCACTTTATAATTTGTTTTCTTTTGCCCTTCGCGTTTTTCCTTTCGTTGCATGTCATGTTATTTTTTTATACACGGCAGAGCAGTTAGAGGAGAAGAGCAGAGAAGTTAGAGGAGACCAAATATCCTTTTCCCCCATCTCGACGCACGCACGATTTTCCTGCTGTCACAATGCACGCATTACAGCTTGCCATGCCACCGTGCTGTCCCGTTCGAGAAAGGTGCTGACCAGCACAGTTTAAGCCTCCAAGCAGCCTGGATCTTGCCCGACTATTCACGATAATGCCTATATCCTTGTTATGGTTAATTCGAGCACGTTTTTGTGTGAAAAACATGTTGTTTTAGTGCTGTGTAGTCATTGTTTCGCTATTGTTTTGTGCTAATTTGCATGCTGTTTGGTGCGAAAAATATTTCGTTCTTGCGCTATACATATCTCTATTTTGCATGTCGCTACATTTCTCACGAAAAATTTCGTGCATATTAAACCCTATTTTCATCATGATTTTCGAAATTTTGGAGGGTTAATTGGATATGATTTTCAGAATACTAAAATAATAACTGAATCTACATGTCTCACGAAACATTTTGTGAATATTAAACCCTAGTTTGATCTGGACCGTAGGATGTGGTAATTAGATCGGACGGTGTATATTTGGTTTTCGATTAGATCTGAGCCGTTGGTTTTAATCGCCTAATCCAACGGACGTGGGCTAGCCATGTGGGCAAACCTGGACCGTAGGATCTGTCTATAATAATAAAAATTCTCAGAAAATAGAAAAATCAAAAAAATTTGAAAAAAAAAAATCAAATCCGAGTGGGTTTGGGTCGCTCTTCAAGTTTGTGGGTTGGGTCGAATTGACCCGGTCCAGAAAATGAATAAAAAATAAAAATAAAGGAAAAATAAAATTAGAAAACAAATAAAATAAAAATAATAATAATAGAAAATTAAAAAAATGGGAACGGAGCCGTTTTTTGGGTCAACCCCGAGTGGGTTTGACCCGGGCTGGGCGCCCGGGTCTGGTTGATCGGGTTGACCCAGCCAGAAAAATATAAAACAAATAAATAAAAAAATTAGAAAAAAAAATAGAAAATCACTAAAAAAATAAAATAAAAATCATAAAAATCATAAAAATTCTTAAAAAATTGGAAAAATTCCAGAAAAAATCTAAAAAAATTCAGAAATATCTTAGAAATCATAAGAAATTGACTAGATCATATTCTTGATGATTTTGGTCATTCCTTCCTTTCTAAATGACGATTCTACCCCTTATGGGTAAATCGCCTCAGAAAAATTCCAAAAAAATTCCAAAAATCACAAAAAATGGGGAACGACCACATTCAACTGGTCCAACCCATTTTTGTTGATTTCGATTTTCCGAGCCTTCGAAACAGAAAACTAGTTGTGATACAGCCACACATGCCCTAAATCCGTAAATATTTTTAAAAAATACATAAATTCGTAAATCTTTTTTTTACCATATTTGCATTTGTTAAGTTCCTCTGTTCCATTTGTAGACATGGCACAAAGGAATTATATTCAGCCGGGACCTGAGGATGATTCACTACTTACACAGCAGGCCCGACATAGATCACAGGCCATCTGGAACACTGAGGTAATTAAGAAATTTAGCAGTTGATCTGTCATTTGTAACAGCTGTATCGTAATAAAATTGCTACTAACGGTTAATGTAACATTTTACAGATAGATGAGAATCAAGCTCTTAGATGTCAGCGAGATGGATCGACGCTACACGAACCTGAACTTGATGATCGCATAGTACCGTATGTTCGAGCTTCGGGATTTTACGGAGTTTGGCAAATGGGATTTTGGCAAGTTGATTGGCATTTGATTACAGCTTTGGCAGAGCAGTGGAGACCCGAGACTCACGCCTTCCATATGTCGGAAGGTGAATGCACGATCACACTGTAGGATATCGCGGTTCTAATAAGGCTTCCAATTGATGGAGATGCAGTTACTGACCCCACTAGTATGAATTGGGGCGCTCTTTGTGAGAATCTACTTGGTGAGCACTCCTCAAACTGTCAAATACGTGGTTCAATGGTAAAGATAGGCTGGCTGAGAGGACGCTTTGGTGTAATTCCTGACGATGCCGATGAGATTACCATACTGCAGCATGGTATGGCATTCATTTTCCAGTTGGTTGGAGGATCTATCTTTTCAGACAAATCAGGTGCCATGGTTAGTTTGATTTTTTTTCCACTACTAGAGCACCTTGAGGATCCTACACAGTACAGTTGGGGTTCAGTAGCACTTGCGTGGTTGTATCGGGAGCTATGCAATGCGACTAATCCATCAGCGCACCAAATCAGTGGTGCCCTACATGTATTGCAGATTTGGGCGTGGGATCGCTTCAGCTGTGTCTCCCCATCCATAAAAAATCGTGATCCTTTACCAGATGCACCTCTTGGTAGTCGGTATGTGATCTATTGCTTTTTTAGTTCGTGAATCATAAATTTTTTTCAATGCGTATAATATATGTAAATGTTCTTGTTTTTTTGTTTATGCAGCTGGAGTCAAGTCCTACAAATAACAAAGGTCCCCACACATACTTTGCCATATCTGCGCTACCAATTTGATAGAATGACATCCGTAGATGTAAGTCATCCCAGCAACCAACGAGTTCAATGTAATGTTAGCTTTTAAATTAATTCTTCGTTTAATTTGAAATGTTTTAATACGATAACAGATTACTTGGGAGCCCTACACCGATGACATTCTCCAGACTCTACCAGATTACTGCCTGCGGGGAGAACACATTTGGAGGGCTCGTGTCCCACTCATCTATTTTCACATCGTTGAATAGCATTATCCAAACCGAGTACTTCGTCAGTTTGGTATGTAGCAACCAATATCTACTCCTCCCCTTGATCATAAACCATTTCATTATATTGAATTAAGGCCAGTTACAAAGAATTGGATCGAAAAACACGGACAATTGATTGATATATGGAACAATCATCTTGACTATATAGTCCATATTGGTCCTGCAACGGAGCCACTTCACTATCATTCAGAATATATGGAGTGGTACCGTGCACACACACGGAGGTGGATTTCTTACACGGGAGGTGCAATAGGTGTAGCGGTTCGTGCAAACACTTTTAATTTACTTCATTAATTATTTTTTTAGTAACATAAGTTATTGGCATTTGATAACTTCCGTTGACTTTGATTTCATGAACAGGGTGATGGCGTGGAACAAATCATAGAATTAAGTTCCGCTACATCTCGGGAGAACATGCGGAAGATAGCGAGGGTATCTAGGGCAATGCTATACGCCTTCAATGAGGAGAGACGGCTGACAATGATTCCACCACCCCAACTAGCACTTACAGCAGCACTCATTAGGCCGCACGAGGATGACCCACTTGAGACTGTTCAGTCAACCTAGATGACCACTCGACCTCATCAAGATAATGATGTCGTCCCCCACCCCTTAGCCTATCATACGACAGATTTCACTTCGGGGTTCACTCTAGGGTTTAGCCAGACAGATTTTAATCCGGGGTTCAGCCAGTTTGCTGGCTCATTTCACGAGGGATACCGTCCCCAGACTCCCGCTAATTTTTTGATTTCTAGAGGATTTGATTTTTCTCCTTTTTTACAATACCCTTCTACAAGATATGTACCGTCTGAGCGTGCGATATTTGCTCAATTTGATGATGCATCCACATCACAGCCACGCTTCTCACAACAGGATATGCCTTTGTCATCTACACATTCTACTCATCCGGAATCTCGTCCTCGGTACAATACTAGACCTGCTGAACACCGGAGACGACCTGATTGCGGAACAGGAGGCCGCGTAGGAGGACGACATCATCAGTGAATGTAATTAGGGTTGAGGATTGTTATGTATTTACAATTTTGATTTGCTGGATTTTTTTAGCTCATGGATTGTTAGCCACGTTTTTTTAATCTGGATATGTCATCTTCGTATCTTTATTATTATTAATTATTTATTAATTATTTGCTGGAACAGAAGGCCACATTCTTTTACTAAATTATTTATTAATTATATATCTTAATAAAATTTTCAATTAATTATGTTATAAAAATAAGCTTTTAAGATAAAAATTATATTTACAAAGTTGTATAAATATAAATGTTATAAATATAAAATAATTAAAAACAAGTAAAAAATATATGAAATTAAAAAAAAATTGCCTGGCCGAACGGACCCCAAATTGGTAAATTTTAAAAAAATAGCCTCCAAATCGGTAATTTGTTTTTTTTTTTTGGGACCCCTTTTTAAAAAAAGCCCCCTCAACTGCAACATCTCAAAGCCTACAATAGCTTGTAGCAGATTTTACAAACCCGTCTCGCCCAACTTTAAGGTGCTGCAACTTTAAGATGTAAATTACCAAATATATGAATCGCAATACTTCACGGTACAGTTATATAACACGACAGAGCTACAACTCAGTCACAACTATACCAACCGAGATCTAAATAATCCCCATGATTCTGAACCATCACATAAGAGAGCCGGAGTTTGATCGACTTGGTCAGGCAACAGACCACCATGAAGAAGACAGTTTTAATGGATTATCCTCACTGATTTACAGTCTATTTCAAACCTGAAAACTGAAACTTTTGACGGGGATGTACAAAGCGTGACCAAAAGTTTACTGGTAAACCGCATCAAAGTTTTTGGTCGGAAAAGTGAGCAGGTTCAATCACTCTTCTTCCTTCCCTCGGTTGGTTCAAAAAGTCGAAACCTTTCCGGAATTGACGAGTCCTCAGGACAATAACACATCAGAGGAGTGCACACGAATGCGCTAGAAATCACCTGAGCTACAGAAAATATCTAGCCGAAGAGAAGTGCTGCGTGCTTATGCTAATGAAATCTTAAGCACACTAAATATCATAAGAGATCCGCTGAGCTAATCATACCATTCAGATCGCTAGAGTTGAGAGCACTTAGTAAAAAGCAAATCTTATCACTTCAGGTGGTCAAATATATTCCAAGACCAACCTACCACTTCAAGATCTCTGGGCTTTTAATAACCTTACTGTGTAAAGAGGAGTGAACAGGGGAAGCTAGCAGCAGTTTTCTCTTCAGTTTTATAACAAGGCGAACTCCAAACACAAAACCGTAAGGTGACATGACATCAAATGATGAATCCGGGGCAGACCCTTTTGATAATATATTCTTCTATAGGAGGTAGGTACGTATAAGTGTCATGAGAGAAGCGGTGCCACTTGTACCAATACAGGAAAAAGATGTTCCAAATAAATATCCTGTGCACGCGTGACGGGTCAAAAAGCTATTGCAGAAGATAGAGCGCAATACCATTGAGTCCTTTGACATTAGATTAATCAAAGCCGGAAAAGATTTGCCATTCATAGCTGAAGGGACGTACAAATGTTGATCAGGAGCCACCTGTCGTCCATTCATGTGGGAGGCACAGAACATTTGTGCCGTGATAGGTCGCTAAGTGGATGGATTCACATTACCCTCTCGATGTTTGGGCATGCCAAAACAGATATAGAGGGAGTCTTAAATGACAAACGTCAAAAGAATTGGACAACCTCTTTTTTGGAAGCTCAAATATATGAGTGGGATGGTCCCGTCAAAGGGGAAGAGAGAGTTTGTAATACGTAAGTCTGGCCGAAAATATTGATAAATATAGAAATCATTTGATTAGGTGTTGATCTTTCGGGGTGCACAGTCTGTCTGTGCTACACCACCCAACCTATTATTGGGTGATCAATCATACTCTTCGTCGTGGCCAAGTAAGAGAGGTCTTTCTCCCCTCTATATATATTGCATGGCCTGTGTGACTGGAGTTCACAGCATGGCTCATCACTGAGGGTTGTGGTAGAGACATAACTAGGGCATCTCGTGTTGAGCTCTGAAACCTTTTCATTTTCCAAATATTCCTTCGGTTGAGCTTCCACCCTTGATTTTCTGAGAAGGAGAGAGAGGGACGATGGCCATTTTCTCGACCGATAATCCCTGGGTTTTCTCTTTGGGCCTCCTAGGTATATACTTTAGCCAGACATGATCTAACTTGTGTAGTAGTCTCACTTAGTATCTTCATCAAACTACAGCTAACATGCACATTATAAGTTGTGCCATCACTAACCCCTCTCTCATCAAGATTTTGCCTCCCTCGTAAGGGCATGGACTGATTCATTTGTCATCTTTTCTTGTAATTCTTTGTCCCAGGTAATCTCATATCTTTCGTGGTGTTCTTGGCCCCAGTGTAAGTTCATCCTCTTGATCAACTTTTTGTTTAGATCAACTGATGGGTCTGGAAGTATGAACGACTAATTTAATAGGGTTCTTGCAATTCCTTTTCTGTTTGTGTTGTCAGACCGACATTTTATAGGGTATGCAAGAGGAAGTCAACCGAACGGTTTCAGTCAGTTCCATACGTGGTTTCTTTGTTCAGCTCCATGCTCTGGATATACTACGCATCCCTCAAGTCCGAGTCCAATGATTTCCTTCTCATCACCGTCAACTCAGTGGGATGTGTCATAGAGACCATCTACGTTGCTCTCTACCTTGCTTATGCTCCTAAAAAAGCCAGGGTAAGTCCCATATAGATGTCTATAATATAGTCACACTTCATACACAGTTGAAGTGTACTTATTCCGGGATTTTATTCGTTAGCAGTATACGTTGTTAAAGAAGTTTTTTTTAATTGATAAGTCCGTGCATGCATGCATGCAGATTTTTACACTGAAGTTGATGGTGATGAGCTCTGGAGGGTTCTTTTCCATTCTTCTCTTGTCCCACTTCTTAACAAAGGGATCAACCAGGGTCCAGCTTCTTGGGTGGCTTTGTGTTGGATTCTCCATCATAGTCTTCGCAGCTCCTTTAAGCGTTATGGTAAGTTGTAATTCGAGTAACTCTTGATTTCTTACCTTTCACCTTTCCCTAGTTATACTTTTCTTCATGCACAATGGTACTGAGTTATGGGAGACAAAGTTTTGCATGACGTTTATTTCCAACGTGAATTGTGCAGAGAATTGTGATACGCACCAAAAGCGTAGAGTTCATGCCCTTCTCTCTCTCATTTTTCCTCACGCTTAGTGCTGTAACTTGGCTCCTCTACGGTCTATTCCTCAAGGACATCCACGTTGCGGTACGCATCGACTTTCAGCAAATACTAGAAATTCTGCTTAAAAGAGTTTTATATCACCCAAAAGAAAAAGTTTGTCGGGCAGACTACGGTTTAGATATTACTCTGATACGCATTCATTGACGTAAGTGTGATAATTTATATAGGTTCCAAACGTATTGGGGCTTATCCTTGGAGTGCTTCAGATGGGACTGTATCTGATATATAGGAAGAGGAATGTGATGGTTATGGAGGAACCCGATTATTCCAGTGGTGCAAAGCCGATTGGCGATACTCAAAGTTGCAATATCGCCTCTAACGACAGCATCATCGATGTTCATGATGTCCAAGAGAGGAAAGATGATGCGCACAAGGATGAGAAAAGCTCTGAAGCTTCCGATAATGGACCAGTGGTGAATAGTTGGTGTGAAGTTTGACACGGGTTAAGTCGCTGCGTATGCCTCCGCTGTTGTTTTTCGAGTGGCTAGTTTAAGCTAATTTAGTTCTTTCTTCTTTGTTGTTACCGCACGCGTCATAACTTGTATATGCAAGCAAGGGGTGATTAAGAGCGCGCGCATAAGTGCTCCGGAATTGCAATGCTGTTTGTCTAGCAATTAAAATCTTTCCGGTTTCGTTCCCCTCGTAAATGAACTCATTCTACTGTCTCTTTGATCCGTGTTTTGGAAAATATCATCTACGTAACTTTGTCTCAATTTAGACCTATGAAGATCATGATTTGCGACCCCGAATCGAAGTTGGCCGTCAAAGATGATCGTCATAATAGACAGTCTGAACCATCGATGCTCCCTTCGAGCTAGGTGAACTGAACCGATCTACCTCCTTTAAAAGCAGAGATGCCCAATCTTTGGAAGACTAATAATCAAGATTTTAAGTGAGGAGCATTTCAATAGAAGTTAATGGACACACGTTCCCTATGTGTAGGAGACTAGGAGTCATCGTCTGGTATGAGATTACCAAATACAAAAGCCTGGCAGAACTTCCATCCGGGCCTCTCATACTAGCCCAGAAATGGGAGGCTTGAAATTAATGTTCGTGACAGTGTGTATGCGCATGGTCTTAATGCCCCAGCATTTTATTTCAAGCCTTTCCCTAATTGCTGGTAATAGTGATTCAATAACTTAATTGATGGCATTAATAACTGCTTAGATGGCCTTAAACAACATATTTAGCACCATTTAGTGCACATAATATTCCGCTACTTGTTATTCACGATGTATGCCGCCAAAAGTTTTGACAACTTTTGAGTGAAATGGATAGCACTTCTAAATGTCGGGAAAAAATCTTGGACATGTGTATTTTATTGTAGGGCACGTAATTCTGGTGCTCGAAACTTGACATGAGCTCGATCGGGTACTAGAGTTTTACCAAGCTCGACTTGAACTTAAAAGTGGGGAAAATTGTCAAAAAGGTCCTAAACCTATTGCACTTTTGCCAATTCAGTCCTAAACCTTTTAATTTTGCAGATTCAGTCCTAAACCTTTTGCATTTGTGCCAATTCAGTCCTAAACCTTTTTTTTGTGCGAATTCAGTCCTAAACCTTTTGCATTTTTGCCGATTCAGTCCATCCGCCGAACTTTGGCGGGCTGGCGAATGCCGTGGCGCTACCAAAGCAATTTTTAATAATATTTTAATATTTTAAATTTTTTTGTTTTTTTTTCTCTTTTCTTTCTTTTTCTGTTTTTTTTCTTGTTCTCTTCTTCCTCCATCCAACCAACAGGTCTCTCCTGGCTAAATATACCGTCCAGAGAAGGAAGGAGGTCTTGAGTGGTTCGGTCAAAAGTGTGTGCATGAAGAAAGTCAACTGAAAAATCCAACAAGCCTTGAACTTTCTCTGTTCGTGCAGGACGTTTACTAGCTGTTCCTCCACCTCAAAATCCATCCTGTTGGCGAAGCTTTCAGTTTATCTCTTACAAATTCATGATGATTTTCGTAGGTTTCCTACTGAGCTGTCATTGTTGCAGCGATTTAGCCAAGTTACGCGAGTCCTAGCCGCCGACCCGAGCTTGAGACTTGATTTGCAAGTTTGGTGCGAATTGCGAATTAGGAAAGCAATTTTTGGGTATAATTTCTTACCTTTAATTTGAATAACCAATTGTCTATTTTGCCTAGCTTGATATATTCGCATATCATACCATATATTTGCATATCTTGCATTAAAGTGGATATTTTTTCACAATACAGGTTGATTAGGAAAATCTTTTCTAATCCGCAACTTACAATATAATCGAAAAAGTCCATCTTTAAAATTATTGATGGAATATTCGATTAGGTAAGGATTTGAATTCAATCTAGGATTACGGATTAAAGGTTGGGTTCAAATATTGCGAACCATTCCAAAAATTGATTGGATAGGCTCTGCTGGCTGGAGGAGAGGGCCGGCAGCCACTAGGGCTGGCGCCGTGGGGCGAGGCCGGCACCGGCGCTGCTGGGCGAGGTGGGCACCGGCGCCTGTGGTGTGGCCGATATGCAAGATATGCAAATATCTTATTTATAGAGTAGATTAGGGTTTTTTATTTCCCAAAAAATTGCTCTCCTAGTAAATGATAATTCAATTTATTCCAACTTGGTATTCTAATTATAACTTCAGCCAACTTGCTTTCCCATGGGCTTGCCGAATTTCACTTGATCATGGGCTCATTCATGCAATTTTTCGGCCTTAATCAGGCTTTTATGGATAATTTGACATTTAATTGAAAGCCTTTTTCTAATTAATGAACTTGAATGGGATGGATTAAGCTCATGATAGGCCTAATGGTCTCATAAATTTCGGCACACTCCCCCTCCCAATTGCCGAAAATCATCTAATGGGCTTCGGTCCGATCGCCTGTCAATGTAAGCTCTTTTTCCTGCCGTCAATCCAATTAAATGCGAATGTAAATGCGATACATGAATGCTAAAATTAACGAAAAAATGGATTAATTATTTTTGTAGGAACCAAGGTTAATTCTTTATTTTTATGACTAAAAAGATTAGTCAAAATTTAGGTGTCAACATCAGGCCACTAGAGGACGAGGTCGATCTCGCCTAGAGACGGCGAGCCTCGTCCAAGCCAGATTTGGGCAACAACGAGCTCGCCCCCTCTAGTGGCTCCATATCTTTTGCACTCGAAATAACTAACACTTTGATATCGAACAGAGTGATGCAAGCTCTAGTGGATAGGCTCGTACCATTTCTTGACAACCTCGTCCAAGCCAGATTTGGGCTAGGGGTTAACTTTGACAACCAAAAGCTACCACCAAAAAGGAGCCTTCGCTTCCACGCTTACTCACCAGCCGTGGTAACCAGGCAGAGTCTCAGGGTCCTCCTCGTCCGAGTCGGGTTCAAGGTCCACCACCTCTCCATCCGAGGTATCTATATCCATCAGATCCCACGTTCGGATCATAGGGGCTACAGTCGGGGGTCCATCGAACCCCCGAATGGGCCTGAAGAGATCATCCCCGTGACGAACAAACCAAGCCTTGAAGCGATGAGGCACCAGGTGCCCCATCTCTTCTTCGACCCAAAGGGTCGTCACGTGGTGTTCCCACACGTGATCCGAACCAGGGATCGGGTGGTGCGTGATATCAAAAGATTGATCAAGAGGCACCCTGAACCAGACCCGGCGGACTTCCATACGACGGACCTGAAAATAGTTAACAATGACAAATGAGATATAAAATCTCCTTGAGTCAACGCCTAAGTCCGAGTAGAACGTCGATTCACCCAGGCGGCCTAAACTTGTAATATAAAGCGATGGCAGATCAATAGGGTGCGATGCACGCCACGCTCTAGCTAACAAACAGTTAGGCACAACTCAACAGTCAATATCCAATCACATGCAAACTTACCCCACCTTGACCCACACAGCAGTAACCACATGGCATTTAATCATAAATAGACCAAAGCACATAACCAGAACACTCAACAATAACTCATGCACAATGCAACATGCATGTTCTAGTTATTAACTCAAGGGATACTCCATTCTCGCCACAGCATAGCCTGACCGCTAGTGCTCTTCCAGCAGGACCGGGCGTCGTCCCGCTCCATCCAGCGACGGCAACCGATAGCCTCCCTCAGGACCTCGAGGTGGACATACCAGGCTTTTCGATAAGGAACTTCGGTCCATCACAAGCTGCGACCGAAATCCAATCAGCCATGTGATTCCGGCCCAGCCGGCACAGACTGTCGCCGTGTGAATCCAACCCAGCCGGCACAGACATATCAGGCGACGAACCCAAGCCATCAAGGGTACCGCCACGTCCCCAGTTACGTTAGGATGACGCTCAACCATCATGTGACCACACAAACACACCAGGCAACCAAGCTAGTTCATATCTTCACATTTAGTCCAATGCAGTCACATTCACAATCATGCTCAAAACCCGGCTAGCAGCAGTTTTCATGCTCAAAGGACGCATTTGATCACACGAGTATTCGATTCTAGTTAAACATGATATTCTAACTTAGGTGATAACACAGCAATCCCAAGCGATCAAACACTCAAGTCAATCAACAATCAACCAATCAGCATCCAATAATTGTTGATAAATAACAGATAAATATCTCAAATCTGACTATTTATCTCCACAACAGTTAATTAAACAGTGATAACTAATTAACCCGACCTCAGCTAATTAACCGATTGTAATCACCCACGCATATACAGTTAATTAGAGCAACTACAGTTAATCTACTCTAACCACGGTAACTAATTAAACTAACCACGGTAACTAATTAATCTAATCCTAAGTGCAATTAACGACCTAATCAGAGATTAGGGGTTAACTCACAACGACGACCGGCGACGGGCGACGGCGGCGGGCGGCGGCGCGGCTACGGCTCGGCTCGGGGTCACGGACGCGGCTACGACGACGGTGACTAGCGGACGGCTCGGAACGACGGTGGGCAACAGCGGCGGCAACGGCATGGAGGTCGCGGTCGCTACACGGCAAGCTCGACGGGGTGACGCACGGGGATCGGCAACGACGACGGTGACTGGTGGAGGGCGTTCCACGGGTCGCGGCAGTCGGTGACGACGGACGGCGATGAACAGCGGGGAAACAAAATTCGTGGGGCGACGGGTCGACGAGGCTCGGGATCGGTGGGGGCTATGGCATGGTATCTTTACCAAACACGTTTATTTGGTCAGAAACTCATCCAGAAACAAGAAATAAAAAAAAAATCTATTTCTGGTCATAAATTGATTTCAGAAATAGAATGGTTATCATTCACGCTCTAAGTGTGTTCGTCTTCCCAAGCATCTTGAGCTTAGACTTGAATAAATGTCAACGCAATCACCTTGTATATACGAACAAGAGGAAGGAACGTACTCCGCCAGTATCAATAAGTAGAATAATGAGAAAAGAAACTTTAGGATTTGAATCTTGGTGGTGAGCTCCTATGTTGGGCATAATTTTCTTCCCACAACTTGAGCTATCCAGAAACAAGTCCGTAACAAATATGGAACGATGTTCATTTCCTAGCCAAAGAAAAGAACTAGAATGTCTCTGATGATTTATCCTCTGAATGACTTTTACATGATGCAAAACAAAATCTAGTTAACGCAATTGTATTTAAGGCAGTACCAAAGCTAAAAGAGTGCTATCGAGAGTTGTGCGCTCGATAAACACTTGTTCATGGCTTTAAAATAAAATATACATGGCCATAACGAATTATGACCAAAGAACCATAGAAACTTCTTAGAAATAATAATTGGTCAACTTTGAGATTATACATTTTCCTATTGTATCAATAATTTCCTGCTGGCGTGGAATTATTCAACAAACCAGAAACGGAGTGCACACCTTGTACACATAAACTACATGAAATTATATATGCCGGAATATTTCATGAACTCTTTTGTCGCGCTCATCAACCTGTAATTTCATGAACGTGGACATCTATGGTTATTTGTCAATGTAGGCCAAATTTCAGCAGGAGTTAACGCATAGACATTCTGATTGAACTATCTAAATTACCAAAAATCTTAATAACGATGGACTGAAATAAATCTCGATGTAGATTATATTTTCTTAAATGCGATTTGAACGCTCGGTTCACCACTTAGCACTATAGTTTATCATTTTATTTTCAAGGTCTGTACATCGCCCTCTCGAAAAATTGAGTTGTTCGTACTAAGTAATAAGTGTTTTGTTACAATATATATATATATATATGTTTGGTTTTTTTTTTATTTTTCTTTTGTTTTTTTCCTTGACCGGTGAAGGTTTCGTGTAAGGGAAAAAATGAAAAGGAAAAAGGAAAAACCAACGAATTAAAAATTTCACGAAAAAAAGAAAAATTATTTAAAAAGTTCCAAAACAAATTGTCTCTGCGAGATAGTATGCATAATATATAAGAACTACCGATAAGTAAATAGGTCATAAACGGATTTACGTTATAAACGTAAACATTTACATATATAATATCCTGAACTCTTAGCTAAATAAATAATATCGTCCCTGAATTTTTAATTAATTTAATATGGTCCATGAACGATACTCGTTTTGATATTATTCATAATTAATGTCAATGCATTTTGGGTAGAGTAATCAATAATTGAAGGGATTTATCGCACACGAATCAGAATGATCACACAGAAATCATAGAAAAATAGACGACACACGAGATTACCCAGGTTCACCCCAGAATAGGGCTATGTCCTGCAAAGAGATTTCACTATAGTTTCGGTTTACAGCCACTCAACTCGTTACAATAATTAAAAAATGAGAATATATATATATGCCCCAAACGGGCTCAAAACCTAAACCTATATGAAACCCTTTAATTCCATACCATACGGGCCAGCTTAAATAAAAGCCCAAACCCGTTGAGATTTTGAGCAGCGGAACCCCCGTCGGGAGGCGCTGCCCCCGAACCCCCGCTCGCTGACCGGGCAGCGAGGCACCCGTGTCGGGGGCGCTGCCCCCGAACCCCCGCATTCCGCGCGCAGGGGTCACATGTTATTGGATAACACTTCAGTTTTCCTAAGCTCACGTGGTGTATCTGTCGCGACCTAAAAATTCCCGGGGAAATTTCAAGGTTAATGGATTACTAGATTAATTAAATGAATTAACCAACCTAGTCCGAGCTCTCCCAAGCTCTACCAATTCGCAACTTAGGTTTATGTTCAAATGATTTAAATTTTGGAGCCGCCACTAATCTTTTCTTGGTAGGTAGATTAGATACCTAAATAAAGTATCGGGAGAATACTTTATTTTCTGCTAACTAGAGATTTAAGTTCGGGGACTTGATTATGTTAATTTTCCAATTAACACCCTTTCGGTACCATTCTTGTGAAGATTTCTTGAACTGGCAAATTCAATGGATTCAACTTTGGAAACCAAGGTGCAATTATGTTTTTGGTTTTTTCTTGATTTAATGCATGCTATGCAAATGCATGAATGCAACTATGATGTGAAACTATATGACAAGGAAATAATCATGCATGATGACTTTAGAAAAGAAAATCAAATTTTAATGCAAGAAAAATATGAATTCTAACCTAAATGACATGCGACATGATTTCTTAACCTATATGACATGCAAATGATGATATTGAGAAAATGGATTTTGACGCACAAAAACGTGAATTCTAACTACATGACATGCAATATGAAATCCATCCTATATGACATGCGACATGATTTAATTAAACTACATGACGAGCAAGAGTATTCTACCATGACATGCGAAATTTGAGGGTTTTATTCTAGCTTAAATGACATGCAAATTAAAATAGCAAAGCTAAAACTGTGTTCTAAATGACATGAAAATGCATGGATGATGAGACACAATGCATGACATGGAAATGTGTATGAACTATACTATATGAAATGCACATGAATGACATTTTTTTGGTATTTTTTATGTTATTTATGAAAAAAGGGGAATCAAATACTAATATAATGAACCTTGAGCATAGTACACCTTGATATCCGAAATTTTCGATGAATTCGCTTCGTACCCAAAGTTTAGGGTCGGAAGGGAATTTATTCACGTCGTACCCCGGTGGTGGGGTCGGATGGTGAATTTAAATATTATGAAATTGGTCGGTCCGGTCCCAAAGTTATGGGATGAGATGGATAATTTCATCGTGCGGATGACGTCGTACTTCGAGGGTGAAGTCGGATGGCCATGCACAAATTCCGAGGGACGAAGGCACGAGGGAGCATGTACTATACTCAAGGTAAATTACAAAAATATTTGACTTTAGACTATAGTATAAAAAAGGAAAATGAATTTTCGGCCAACTAGAGGGAATTGCCGAATTATAAAGGGCAAGATTGCCCTATCCACAAAGGATATTCACATCTTTCAAATATTTCAAGAAGATTTTTCGAGGCAAGTCATATATTCAAAAGATATGCTCGAGATATAGACAAACTTCAGATTTGATAACAAGCGATGCAAAATATTCTGAAGATGGACATAATATCCACGAGATATGTTCAAGATTCAAACAATTCAAATTAAGTAACGAATATCGCAAAATATTCTAAAGATAGAATCCGTTACCAAACCCGAATGTTATCCAAATTTCGAAGACGCAGTCTTCAGATCACGGATAGCTCAGCTATTGTGGATGGAGGACCGGTGGGGTTCGACGGCTGTGCTTGTGGGATGATGACAATTATTTTGTAATTGCCCATGCGAACAAGGGTGAACGGCGATCGGTGGCGAAGAAGCGCTGCGGTCTATTCTTCCCTTCAAGGTGTGCGGTCATCACACGCCCAAGCTGTTCTTTTGCTTGCATGGAATTATGTCACAGAGCTCACAATATTAATATTCAGATCTGGGCAAAAACACAAAAGAAGACAAATCCACGATTTAAAATTAACCATAATTCTGATAACTCTTGTTTGACCGTGGACTTAAGAGTGGGTTCTTCCACTTGCTTCACATGAAGCTTTTGTCTCTCTTTTGTGTCGTGGCAGTAACGGTGAAGGAACTGCGTTCCGTTATCCTTCGGCGCTCTTCTGCAAGTGAATTCCGTGAGCAAAACCTGGGAAATAGATAAAAAGAAAAGAAGAAAACAATGAAGAACGGAAATTATGTAATACTGATGGAGATTGGCCTCCCCTCTCTCGTCCTTTTCTTCTCTTTGCCTTTGAATTATGGTCAGACCTTTATAGCTTCACAGGATGAGGACTTCACAGATGAGTCGCTTGATTCGAAGGAGATCATCGCCAGTTACTGGAGACCTTGGACAAATCGTCGGACTTGGTACGGAGGCACACTTCGAGATCATCGCGAGAACACGTCGCAAGACCAAACTCGTTGAAACTATTGTTCGAGATGGCTCGTCGAGATCAGAGGCAGACTTAGCTTCGTCTCGGATGTAGAGGGCAACACGGGATCGACTCCTCGTCGGGCACTAAGGGACTATCCAGCTCGGCTTCGTGGCACAGATGATGGATCGACCAAGCTCGCAGCTGTTGGTGGCTGTCCCTTAGCAACGGATGTCTAGCTTGTGGAGGTTTCAGTTTAATCGGATGCTGGGATCGTCGGAGGGATCATCTGCAGAATTTTTTTGCTCACAATAAGTAGTAATAAAGATAAAGTAAAGACCAAGAACCTCAATTGCAGAACATGAACTTCCCTTTCACGATTTCTCCTTTTTTCTTTTCCTCACCCAATGGCCGAGCAGTAAGCTGATCACATTAGTCTCACACTAGAAAGGAGACGTCTTTGAAGAGTGTGGTGTCCATAATGGTCTTTCAATCACCACACGTCTTCGGCTATTGCAAGTCCACCGATTGTTCCTTTCCTCTTTGAGCCTTGATTTCATGGCGAGGGACTCGCAGTGACCTGTAAGTCAAATAATAAGGCTAGGCGAAGCCAGGAACTCAAGATCTCGACAGCCAGGAATTCGATGCCTCGCTTGGTAATTTAGGACTTCGCCCCTCTTCTCCATTCTCCTCGGTCCATGAAAATACCGAAGCTTGATGTGAATAAGTGAACACTAGAGGATGGTCGGCAAGTCTCCAGAATTTTCTGAATAAAGGTCCCCTTTTCTCGGTCCCGATTTCTCCTTTTTTATGGCCCCCACTGCTTTGTCTTCAAGCACCAAATTCTTTGCTGACCTCCTTTTCCTCGGTGGAGTTGGTGTCCGGATCTTCCTTCTCAATCCCACGGTGTGTACACATGTGGAGAGAAAAAAAAATTGACCATCAGTGGGTTCCCATCAGTGGGTTCTACTCATGATTGATTAAAAATAGAGGACAAAAACATGGGTGGTCTTCATTCAAACTCCTCCGTAGATTTTCATGTTCCTTTTGGTGGAGGGCAGGGCCTTCAAATCTTGTCTATCGGATGATCTGCACCAATAGAAACCATGGAAGTGACACCGGGAACCCTTCTTGTGCGAGCCTTCAATATGGTCGTTAAACGTCCTCTCCTTGTTGGAGGCTTCGTGTACGACGTCGAGGTCATGTGACGCAATCGGTTGATGAATGGATGTCGCTAAACAGAGTTGACCAGCGACGTTAAAGCAAATCCGGGCGGGCCGATCGGAGTGCTTGCTAGTGCATCTGATCATCTGGATTCGTCGGAGGGTCTTCCTGAAGGACGGTGCCCCTCCCCCTTCTCTTCGATCTCTGAAGATAGGTGAACAAGGTAGCAAGCAAAAAAAATATATTCATGGGGCCTCCCACGATGTAGACACCGGATGTATTAAAAAACCTCACGGTCCTCTCCTTTCCAAAGTGTTTTCTCCACTCTCTCCCTCACATTCTCTCTCTTTTTCTTTTCTTTTTCTGGTGTCCCCCCTCTTCTCACTTTTTCCGTCCCTTTTCTCAGTGGGAAAATGAGATGATGATGATGATGGAGTGGATGATGGATGCTCGGTCGTGGTGGGCTTCGACGAAGGGACCTGCAATGACGAAGACCGGGACAAAAGCGAGTGCGCTAGAATTCCTTGTGCGCCTCATGAGATCAAAAATTTATGCTGGATTATATGCACCGTCCTTGTACACCATCTTTGGGTCTTTTGCACTTTTGACCAATTGCTCCCCTTTCAATCGCCGATTATCTCCTCTCGTATGATGGATGAAAAATTCAGTGTATCAATATTGGACAGGGAGCAACGATGTTAATGGCGTCTGGAAAACGATATAAGACCTGCAAGAGGATGGACTCGCCGAAACCGTTAGCGTAACTGCGAGGGGAGGAGAGTGCGGGGATATCACCGTGCAACTGGCTGGTTTGGCGATGGGGCTCGGTTTTGGACTAGGGAAATACGCCCATGCTGGAATTACTGGATTAATTCATCCACCTCGGTCTAATTCAGTATGCAAAATGCAATGCAATGTAGAGAAAATAAAATATGCAATGCATGAGGAAATATTTTTGGCGAGAATTAATTCTCATTTTATAAATGATTTAAAGAAAAATCAAAATTTAGGTGTCAACAGCTACCCCTCTTTGAGTGAAGGCTCGCAGAGGTTTCGCTCAAAGACAATATTGAACCTAAATTTTGACAATGCAAATAATGAATGATAATTTTTGGGTGGGGTTTTTAGTCCCATTTTCTATGCAGATAAAGATGATGTATGAAATGCAAGACTGTAATTAAACACGTGTTAAGACTTCTTTCTTCCATGAAATAGAATAGGAAGACCTACACATGGATCGCATATGAAATACCTGTTTTACCAGACATTTCGTGATGCTGATGATTCCCCTGATTTCCAAGCTTCTTGCAGATGCAAGGATCTCAAGGTACTGGGCCCATCTGTTATCAGAACTCTCATTCTGACGCGAGACGGCGCAAGATCTGTAGAGTTGAAATAATGTTTTTTTTTTCGAAATCACAAGAGCGCATACATTGTGAATCGGAAAAAGGGATCAAGATCGCAAGAGCGCATCATTGCAATTTGATAAAAGTACCAGAACCATAAGAGCGCATCATTATGATTAGGTAAAAGGGACCAAGACCATGAGAGCGCATCATCATGATTTGGCAAAAGGGACCAGGATCACAAGAGCGTATCATTGTGATTTGGCATGGGGATCAAGATCGCAAGAGCGCATCATTGCAATTTGATAAAAGTACCAAAACCATAAGAGCGCATCGTTATGATTAGGTAAAAGGGAACAAGACCATGAGAGCGCATCATCATGATTTGGCAAAAGGGACCAGGATCACAAGAGCGTATCATTGTGATTTGGGTAAAGGTATCACGAGAGCAGGTCGATCGTGAACCGGGTAAAAACCTCATGAGAGCAGGTCGATCATGAGTTGGATAAAGATAAGACCAAAGACCACAAGAGCATGTCGATTGTGACTTGGGTAAAGGTATCACGAGAACAGGTCGATCGTGAACCGGGTAAAGATCAAGAACACGAGAGCAGGTCGATCGTGAATTGGGTAAAGATAAAGATCAAGAACACGAGAGCAAGTCGATCGTGAACTGAAAAGATCAAAATGACAACTAAAGTTTAGCAGAGTTGTCAATTTGAAAGGATTTAGAAAACTTACCTGGATTCTTTGAGCAAACGGCTAACGGAAGGACAAGCTGACTGGGTCATACCTGTCTTTTCACTCGAAGAAGAGATTGAAATGATCATGTGCATAAAACCAAAGTAAATGCAACATCATATGCCAGTAAAAACTCGTTTGCTTGCTTGCATTACAAGGCTTCAACTAGGGAATTTCATCAATAAGGAAATCTGTTTGATCCTTTTGATAAAACCAATCAACATTGAATGAGGAACCTTCAGTCAGAAAGGACTTTCACTCACTCTCATGAAAAGGCTTTTGAAACCCGACCATTGATGCGGGTATAAGAATCACTCAGAACTGCGATCATCATGCTCGACGAGGGTCTGGGTATTCTCGCAATTAGTATGACCAGACCAATCTAAGAGGTTTTTGCAAGGACTGCAATTCAGGCTCGGTCAAAGGCTGAACAAAGGGGACTCACGTGAGTCATTTGACTTTGAATAGTATCATCAGCCTTATCAAGTTTACAAGTCAGGAAACCTGCAAAATGAGATAAAATGATCTTGCTCGCACTTCTCTGAGCAATATTTATAAACATTTGAAATCCTACGTCAACTCAAGTGCCCTAATCTGAAGAGGCTTCGGGTATGGGTTGTAACGTAGGTGCGGGTAGGCTTGAAATGAAAGGCCTATTTTCAATCTAGAGGGATTGATTGTGAGGGAATTGGTGATCACCCATTCTCAATGCTTTTGCCACTGATTTCTACTCTGGCGAATGTTCGGCAAATTTTCTTCATGAATGATCTTTCTTGAGAAGGATTTTTGTGGTCCCAGTTAGGGCTCTCCTTTCTCTTCTCTTTTTTTTTTTTTTTTTCAAGAGAGACTTTGCTCTTTCGAGAGAGGCTTTAATGTTCCTTTTCATCCCCTTTTCCTTCTTCTTTCAAGAGATATTTGAGAGGGGAATAAGACACCGCTTGATGAAATCCTTTTGCACATTTTCTTTGATGGATTTCTTACTGACCCTCCATTTGCCCCATAGTCACTTCATACTTCATTCGTCTCGACGCTTTGAGACGGTCCCTTTAATTCATCATGGGAAAGATCACCAATTGGTTTGAAATGAATCCACCGCTCAAACTGGGTAAGCAAAGGGTATGGCGTGTAGGGATATAGAAAGAAATGCTCTTCGTCATGTCTAAGGCACTTGAGCTAACACAAGATTCGCATGCAATAAAGACACTCGAAGATTGATGCAAGTGAGAGCAAGAAAATTTTAACCATTTGAATTTTCTGGTAATTGCCCCAGTGTGGGGTTGTTCCTGACAGGGGTTAGAAACGAAGCTCCGCTCAAATGGGTTAAGCAAAGGAATCCCTGTAGTGTTTGGATGAAGGAAATGAATGCCTCTCATCACTTTGGTCGTCATACTTTTTGCGAGAAAACCCTTTACCTTGTTAGCACGGAATTTCCAACTTAGCTCACACTGAGGATTAGTATTCAGGATGTGTATGGAAATGGCTCGCCTTTCATCGTTCTGACGTTTCTCATTCAACAGATGGCATGATCAGAAATTTTTTTCTCAACATCATGTACAAAATTTGCAAAATGTGAGCTCCTTTCAAGCATGCTAAGCATGTTTAAATTCATTTTTTGTGGAAACACATCTCTTCACTTTGAGCTCACTACATGAGTGCTTTGCAATTTCCCCTTACCAGACTCGCTGCTTGGTGGCAAATGAGTGAATGAATTTACGGCCATCAAGGTTTTGGAATCGCCCAAGGTCTTAGTCTCGTTCGGTCGGGCATTCTCATCTTCTTCTGCAAAAAAGAAAGTGCAAAAAGCTTTTTATTATTGATTTACAATATCTACATCATTCACTAACCTCGGGGATCGAACCCGGGTTGTTTCGGACCACTGTCATTCCCTCATGCCACCAAACTGCGGTGTAGTTGGCATTCGTGGGGTGCAGCACTTTTAGTTAAGTGTTGGCCTGGAAACGGCATGTCCTTCCACATCATATCAAATGATTCTACTTTTCACTAATCTCGTGGCGGTTGACAACCTCCTGTCGAGAATGGCATGAACTCGCGTTAGAATCGAAATGATTAAGGGTAAATCGAAAACGATACAGGGTTACCCTTTTCAAGCTTGCTCGCGCTTTTCACTGATCTCGTGGCGGTTGACAACCCCTGTCGAGAATGGTATGAACTCGCGTTAGAGTCGAAATGATTAAGGGTAAATCGAAAACGATACAGGGTTACCCTTTTCAAGCTTGCTCGCGCTTTTCACTGATCTCGTGGCGGTTGACAACCCCTGTCGAGAATGGTATGAACTCAAGTTAGGATCGAAATGATTAAGGGTAGATCGAAAACGATACAGGGTTACCCTTTTCAAGCTTGCTCGCGCTTTTCACTGATCTCGTGGCAGTTGACAACCCATGTCGAGAATGGTATGAACTCGCGTTAGAGTCGAAATGATTAAGGGTAAATCGAAAACGATACAGGGTTACCCTTTTCAAGCTTGCTCGTGCTTTTCACTCGCAATTTCCCTTCTTGAGGTTATACAACATTTTCCTTTACGGCATTTAGAGGCATCATCCGTAAATTGATTTGCGCCAAATCTGATAAACCATGCATTTGAACATAGAAAAAGGGAACACTGCCCCTTCCCCTAATTCCAGACTCCTAGAAAGTAGGAAAAATATCCCACGCAGGGGATTGCATGAAATGAAATTTCACTAATTTGGGCCTACACCCGCTTCTTCTGAAAGTTCTCCGGCGATCAGCTAGCCAGGTATAGATGGGTGGTATTTGAGGACCTAAAATCACCGGCTTTGGATCACAAGTTACGGCTTTGGGGGTTCATCAACGCTGAACTGGTTGACCATGACAGCAAGGTCATCGCCGAGGCAACTCGACCCGTGGAAATGTATGTTCCTTCCCTCAGCAGGCATTGATACTGACCTCGTAAGATTGATCCTCCCATGCTTTTCTCCAACGGAACTTGATTGTGCCGGGAATTGATCTGGAGGACAGGACGACGAGTGAGGAGGGAGATGAGGGTAGTTAGAAACCAACAGCTTCCAAACATACTTCGAGGCAATGGCGGATATCCTTTTTATCTCTTCTTTCAAACGAGCATTTTCAATCCTCAGATGCTGCTCATCAAGGGACGTTCCACCGGGGGTGGTGGGGTCGCCGCAGTTAGGGCAGGTGGCAGTGCTGAGAGCTTCTCCATACTTCTTGTGCTCTGCTTGGAGCTTTTCAATTTCAGCCTTCAGAATCACATTATCGCGGCGTTCATGTCGAACCTTCGATAGGGTTCGCTTATTTTGAAACCAAAATTTGATTTGCAAAGGCTCCAACCCAAGCTTTTGGCTCAGTTCCTGTCTTTGTGCGTCATCTGGGTAACGGCACTCTTCGAAGACGGCTTCCATCTCTTGAACTTGACGTTGAGTGAAGCGCCTCTTTTTCCGAGGTCGACCATTGATGTTGTCGTCGTCGTTGTCAGGATCTTGAACGCCGTTGCCGGAAGGATCGTGTTCTATGGTTTCGGTGCCAGATTTGGTCCCGAGATCTTCAAAATCTCTCACCTTTAACACTTCGCTCGTGGAGCTCCATTCGCTGGTCATGTCCAGAAAGTGATGGTGGCTCTCGAACATGCTCATGAAATTCGCATCATTGGTCATGTCCAGCAAGTCATAGTGGTTCTCAAACATGTTGGGTTGAGACATCTTTGACTGATTTTTGTTCTTTCAAGGCTCTCTACTCTCTTCTGTATTTTTCTGAGTGGCCTTGTATGCTCTGAAGCTTTCTTTTGAACACGGATGACAAACACCAAGAGGACGTCTCTCTCAGGATTTCACGTCTTCTGCATGAAAAGGCGTGTTTTTCCTAAAGATCTGCCGTGTTTCTCGCTCAGTTTGTCTTCTACTTTTCCTCTTTAATGTGGTGGGACCTCCAAATCTTTTCGCAAAATTTTCGGATTCGTTGGGCTCGAGATTGGAGACCAGCGATGGGTCCACGACCGACGGGCGAAATAGGGAACTTGGACCAATGGATGGAAAGGGAAATTGGACCAACGGACGAAATAGAGAAAAGGCACTGACGAAAAGGATGAATAGAGGATAGCACCGACGAAAAGGACGAATAGGCTTCTGTCGTGCAATTCAGACGGTGTAGCACAAGCAGCTAATTCGTAGAAGCCGTAAGCTTGCTGGGTTGGCATTGAATGCTTCTTTTACGTAATGGCAGACATTGACGTTATTCGGTGCGGGAGCAAATGATGGCTTCTTCTTTTCCTCACTTTCCTCTTGCTATAAGAATCAGAACTTGACGCAGAGCAGATTAACATCTTTGCATCCTCAGTTTCAAATCATTTGATCATTCCTCTGCCTTCAATCTTTTCCCTTCCTTCTTCAATAACAATGGCCTCTAACCACGTCATCTCAACCGAAGCTTTAGCCAAATGGGAGAGACTTTATAATCTTCTTGGCCGAGGTTACGTTCATATTGCCCATCATCCAGATACTGAAGCTGAGATCTTCAGTCTGTTTATTGGCATGGACACAGCTTCCATTGAAAACACCAATTTAGAGAGGGAGTATAGGACATTCCGGACCCTTTTCATCAACTTCCTGGAAGCTTTTCGGCGCGTTGATCAGGAGGTTATCCTGGCTCGTGTTGTGAGAGCTCGTTACCAGGATCAGTCTGAGTTTCTGGCGTTGGCCCGTTACCTGGTTGACAAACATGAGAAGGCTGCCGAGCTTGTCAACGAACGAGTCTCTTTGTTGGTTCGTGAGAGGGAGAGGCTGGTGGGACGTTTAGCCCTGACCCAGACATACTACGAGCACGACTCGAGCGACTCGTGATGAAGTTCCAGTGTGAATGGCTGGAAGAGAGGCTTGAATGCATGACTATAGATATAGCCCTCGAGAGAGCCCTGATCCCGAATCTGGAGTCCGCCTCTGAATATCACGGAGCCAGCGCGACTAGGCTCAAGGAGAAATGCGATCGCCTCTTTCTCAAGCTTGCGGACCTCGATTCTCGGAGTGCTCAGCGCGTGCAGAGCATTAACTGTGTAGAGAGTCAGTTGAGCTCCTTTGTGTCGCTTATTAGGGCTCAGTTTGGTTTTACTTTTCCCCCTCGATGACTCGTTGTAAGGGTTGGTGTATGGAATGAAAGGATGGTTCTCGTATGTTTGTGTTTTGTTTCATCCCATATACGGCTTAAGGCATTTCCCATTGATAGATCCAGACTAACTGAAAATAACAGTATGAGTACAAACTAAGTATAGTACTTCTTTACAGAATCAGCATTGACAGGATTGGTGAAAACACGACCATCCATTTCTGCTAGAATTAAAGCTCCACCTGGAAGTACCTTCTTCACAACATACGGTCCACCATAATTTGGAGCAAACTTCCCCTCTGGAAGTGGAACTATTGGCAACAGCTTCCGCAAAACAAGGTCTCCTACCTGAAAATGTCGAGGCCGGACTTTCTTGTTAAAGGATTTAGCAACCCTTTGCTGATAGCACTGGCCGTGACATACTGCCTTGAGCCGTTTCTCATCAATCAGGTTCAGTTGGTCCACCCTTTGTTGGACCCAATCAGCTTCAGTTAACTTGACTTGAGATAGTATACGCAAGGAAGGAACCTCCACTTCAACTGGTAGTACCGCTTCCATTCCGTACACAAGAGAATATGGGGTCGCCCCGGTCGATGTTCGGATCGATGTTCGATAAGCCATGAGTGCAAACGGCAACCTCTCATGCCAATCACGATAATTCTCGGCCGTCTTAGCCAAGATCTTCTTAATGTTCTTATTGGCTGCTTCCACCGCTCCGTTCATCTGAGGACGATACGGAGAAGAGTTCAAATGTTTAATCTCGAATTCCTTGAACAAGTCGTCAACCTGCTTATTATTCAAATTAGAGCCATTGTCAGTAATTATGGCTTTTGGTGAACCATATCGAGCAATGATATCCCGACGAATGAACTTCAACACATTTCGCGCGGTGACTGCGGGATACGATGTGGCTTCGATCCACTTGGAGAAGTAATCGATGGCAACTAGGATAAATCGATGCCCGTTAGATGCTTTGGGGTTGATTGGACCGATCACGTCAATACCCCACATAGAGAATGGCCATGGCTCTGATAACTGGTGGAGTTTGTTTGGAGGAACATTGATTTTGTCCCCATGAATCTGGCACTTGTGACAACTTCGAACATGCTGAATACAGTCTGCTTCTAAGGTGAGCCAGTAATAACCCAGTCTCATGATCTTCTTAGCCAACATGTGACCATTCATGTGTGGGCCACAGATTCCTTCATGTACTTCCATCATCAGATAAATCGCTTCAGCGGAATCGACGCACCTTAGAAGGATTGAGTCGTAAGATCGCTTGTACAAACTCTCTCCGCTCAAGAAGAATTTCGAAGCCATTTTCTTTATGTACTGTTGATCGGCTGCGATACTCTTTTCAGGAAATTCCTGTTTTTGAATGTAAGTCTTGATATCATGGTACCATGGCTTGCCATCAGGCTCTTCAGTCACAGCCATACAATAGGCCAGCTTCTTCAATATCTCTATCTTTAGTGGTTCAATTTCAAGCCCAACAGTGACTTGTAACATCGATGATAATGTAGCTAACGCATCGGCAAACCGATTGTGTGTCCTAGATAGATACTCGAAAGAAATATCATCAAATTCTTCTACTAACTCATCCAGATACTCATGATAAGGTAGCAACTTAGCATTTCGCGTCTTCCATTCCCCGACGGTTTGAAGGATAATCAAGGCTGAATCTCCAAATACCTTGAGCCGGGTTACTCCTATCTCAATCGCGGCTTGCAGACCGAGAATACATGCCTCATACTCAGCTATATTGTTGGTGCAAGGGAATACCAACTTTGCTGCTACAGGATAGTGTTGACCACCTGGAGATATCAGAACCGCTCCAGTGCCTGACCCAGATAAATTTACGGCTCCATCGAAATACATGGTCCAGGCATAATCATCTACCGACATGACTCTGTCTTCAGGATGATCGATATCTTCATTTTGGCCTGGATTTTCTGCCAGGACATCAGCAATAACCCGCCCTTTAACTGATTTCTGTGATAGGTACTCAACGTCAAACTCGGAAATAAGAATCTGCCATTTGGCAAGCTTTCCAACCAAGGCCGGTTGGTTGAGCAAGTATTTGATAGGATCACACTCTGTCACCAAGAGCACCTGATAATGCAAGGTGTATTGTCTTAGCCTGTGTAACACCCAGACTAACGCCGCACATGTCTTCTCCGCCTCAGAATAGTTCATCTTGGAAGCTGTGAATTTCTTACTTAGATAATAAATAGCTCGCTCTTTTCCATCTTCTCGGCTTACTTGAGCTAGCATGGCACCCAGAGATTCACTATGAATTGTGAGGTATAAGACTAGAGGTTGCCCTGGTATTGGTGGAACAAGCACAGGTGGATTCATGAGGTGCTGTTTCAACTCCTCAAAAGCCCCTTCACATTCGCTATCCCATTTGACTAGCGCATTCTTTCTTAATAGCTTGAGGAATGGCTTGGCGGTTTCAGACAACTGGGAAATGAATCGAGCAATGTAATTCAATCTACCTATGAGACTTCGGACTTCCTTGACTGAGGTAGGGGCCTTGAGCTCACAAATAGCTTTCACCTTGGACGGGTCGATCTCGATGCCTTTACTACTGACAATGAATCCGAGCAATTTGCCCGAACTAGCACCAAAAACACATTTGGCCGGGTTGAGCCGTAGCTTGAATTTCCGGAGCCTGTCGAACAACTTCGTCAAGGTCTCAACGTGATCCTCTTCGTGTCGGGTTTTTGCAATCATATCATCGACATAAACTTCAATCTCTTTGTGCATCATGTCATGGAACAAGGTGACCATCGCCCGTTGGTATGTCGCTCCAGCGTTCTTGAGACCGAAAGGCATGACTTTATAGTGGAACACGCTCCACGGGGTAGTGAATGCAGTTTTCAACTTGTCGGCTTCGTTCATCATAATCTGATTGTAACCCGAGAAACCGTCCATGAATGAAAATAGTTCGAAACCGGCCGTACTATCCACGAGCACATCAATGTGAGGAAGGGGGAAGTCATCTTTTGGACTGGCTTTGTTCAAATCACGGTAGTCTATACACACCCGAACTCGGCCATCCTTTTTCATCACTGGGACTACGTTGGCGACCCAATCAGAGTACTGGGTAGCCTCGATAAATCCTACATCAAGGAGCTTCATGACTTCTTCTTTGATTTTCCCTGCCAGCTCGGGTTTTGCCCTACGTTGTCTTTGTTTCATCGGCTCCACCAAAGGGTCAGTGGGTAAACAGTGTTCAACGATCGATCGATCGAGCCCTGGCATGTCTGCATATGACCATGCGAAAATATCCTCGTAGTCTCTCAGGAGCTTTGTTAGGGGTATAACCAAATTGTCAGGAAGGTTTGCCCCAATTTTTACTTCTCTGGGGTTTTCTGTGTCGCCTAGATTGATCATCACAGTTTCTTCTCCAGTCAAAGATTTAGACTTCTCATGACGCTCCAAGTTCTGGCGTATTTCTTCATCATCATAATCAGGCCCGTCTGACTTATGGATATCATTTGGATCTGCTGGCTTTCCCTCCTCGTCTTTACCCCTGAAAGATAGAGTAGAGGGAATCAAAAGGACAAACAGGGTTCAAACCAGATGCATTTCACAAGCATCGAATCTTCGTGTTTTCGAAGGTTTCTTTGATTTTTTTTTTGAAGACCGGGGGACGAGAATTCTTGAAGAAGCCCAATCCTCAGTGCTTACCATAGATGACAAATTTTTCAATCGTTGGCTATCGTCATCGGATTGGTTTGGCATACTTCGACAAGATTCCAAAAATGATGAAAAAACTTCTGTAATTTTATTGATTACGAATCAAAGAATTACATCTTATTGAAAGGGAAATCCTAGTAATTGAAAATGCAGCCTAGACACTTAGAAAGCAGGAAATGTCCCATGGAAGGGATGTGCAAGAAATTAAAGGTTCAATCATTCGGGCTTGTGCCCGTCTCCATTGATGGTTCTCAAGTATTCTGCGATCAGAAGATAGTCAAATGGAGTGGAAAACGCTTTTGTCAATCCGGTGCCAAATCTTGAGGTGATGGCACGAGGGTGTCCAGAGCTCCTGCTTCACATGTGAAGCTGTGTACGGGCCATCATGGACGTTTACGGGCGCGGTGCGCTTGGCATAGACGTCATGGTTAATACTCGGCCTTTCAATGGCACTTAGTTTGGCATTCTCGAAGGAACTGGAGGATGCGACTTGAATGTGAGGCAACACCTCTTCAGGTGTAATGGGCACAATAGCATGATTCCTCTGGAGGCACTCGATTTGCAATGACAGCCATTTCATTCGTTCTTTCATGCTAGCAAAATGTTCCAGTGTCTAATTGACTGGCTAGCTTTGTGGGGTGATCTTTGACTCATCATGGTTACCTGAAAAAGGAAACAGGAATGCAATGAGTTTGAGATTGACAAAAGGTCAGTCCATGACGAGTGCCTAGACTCTTTCCATCTGAGTGCAACTTATGGACAAGTGATAGTGCACATGTGGCATCAAAATTTCATTTCAGAAAATTTCAGTCTCGTCCACCTTTGGAAAACAATTCACGGAAATTCATGATATTCTTAAAATGATGCCGAAAGTTACGGACATATGACTGAGAGGATCATGAACAACTTTCATGTTTTGAGCTTGGGCAAACAACACATGGATCGATACAGTTTAATTCATCTTTCCAGAAAATCCTGATCAGAAAATGGATTCAACAGGTTTTCACTTGAGAGCTAAGTGGGCCATCAAAACTTCGAATTAAGATTCCAAAATTTTCAGGCCTCTAGTGCAAAACCCATTTAACCACTTTTATTCTTTGAATCCTTGCAAAAGAGTCCATTAACTTGTGGTAAATGTCAAAATAATGTTGAGGCCCGAAAAATTCTGAAATCCAGACTAATTTGTTCTCATCTTAAATTCTGAAATAATTGGAAAACGTCTTGGATTGATCCGAAATTTTTATCTCTGATAGATTAGGATCTTCCAAACGTTTCTTGTGAAAAGGTGATGTTCCAATTATGGGCCAAAAATGGTTGCAAAAATCATTGAACCAGTGAAGGTCGATCAGTCAGAATGCTTTGCAGTTTTCACGTATTCAGAAAAACGTGAGTTTGGCCCAACTTCGTCCCAAGCAAATGAAGTTTGTTGGTTCTGATTTTTTTGCATGTTGAAAACCATTATGTTATCTACGACTTTTGTTAAGGGCGTTTGCCCAAAATTCGATCGTAGAATTTTACAAAAATCATGCAACACAACAAGGTAAATCAGAACAGGGGGAGAAATTCATTAGATTGCATTTCCTTGAAAAATTCAACCAACCTAAATGTCAATGGACCGACCCAAAATAACGACGTGAAATGAGTAAATTGGAAGACAAGGTTAAGAAGCTTACCCATGGAAGACCACAATCACAAACACATGCGCATGAATGCAAATTCATTGATTAATCTTTTCAAAGTGAAATCCCAAAAACGGACCGTACCAATGGGGCTAGGTCGGGTCTGGTTTCCAGAATTCCGGCTATGGTCAAGATTCTGCCCGTGCCATCAGGGTATGGCCAGGGGAGAGATCTCCAACGCGAAGGAAAGTTCGGGATCGGGGACAGGAATCGACCGTACCTCGGGGGTGAGGTCGGGTGGATTCCCGCGCAATACCATCCTATTTACTAGCGACCCAGGTTCGGTCGCAGTGAAAGTGCGATGCAAATGGACATGCGGACACATGGCATATTATCCAAATCAGAAATAAAATCAAACTATATTACCCTGCAAAACAAAGGTTAATAGTTTAAATTTATCCTGCAAAAACATATAACACCTAAAAGGTCAATGAATTAAAGCCAATCAAAGGAAAAATCATCACAAGAATTCGGCCTAAGTTCACTTAGAACAAATGAAAATTCCGAAAATTGCAATAGTGCACAACAAAACCCAATTATTCGAAAATCCAAGTGTTCAGTCCCCAGCGGAGTCGCCAAGCTGTCGCGACCTAAAAATTCCCGGGGAAATTTCAAGGTTAATGGATTACTAGATTAATTAAATGAATTAACCAACCTAGTCCGAGCTCTCCCAAGCTCTACCAATTCGCAACTTAGGTTTATGTTCAAATGATTTAAATTTTGGAGCCGCCACTAATCTTTTCTTGGTAGGTAGATTAGATACCTAAATAAAGTATCGGGAGAATACTTTATTTTCTGCTAACCAGAGATTTAAGTTCGGGGACTTGATTATGTTAATTTTCCAATTAACACCCTTTCGGTACCATTCTTGTGAAGATTTCTTGAACTGGCAAATTCAATGGATTCAACTTTGGAAACCAAGGTGCAATTATGTTTTTGGTTTTTTCTTGATTTAATGCATGCTATGCAAATGCATGAATGCAACTATGATGTGAAACTATATGACAAGGAAATAATCATGCATGATGACTTTAGAAAAGAAAATCAAATTTTAATGCAAGAAAAATATGAATTCTAACCTAAATGACATGCGACATGATTTCTTAACCTATATGACATGCAAATGATGATATTGAGAAAATGGATTTTGACGCACAAAAACGTGAATTCTAACTACATGACATGCAATATGAAATCCATCCTATATGACATGCGACATGATTTAATTAAACTACATGACGAGCAAGAGTATTCTACCATGACATGCGAAATTTGAGGGTTTTATTCTAGCTTAAATGACATGCAAATTAAAATAGCAAAGCTAAAACTGTGTTCTAAATGACATGAAAATGCATGGATGATGAGACACAATGCATGACATGGAAATGTGTATGAACTATACTATATGAAATGCACATGAATGACATTTTTTTGGTATTTTTTATGTTATTTATGAAAAAAGGGGAATCAAATACTAATATAATGAACCTTGAGCATAGTACACCTTGATATCCGAAATTTTCGATGAATTCGCTTCGTACCCAAAGTTTAGGGTCGGAAGGGAATTTATTCACGTCGTACCCCGGTGGTGGGGTCGGATGGTGAATTTAAATATTATGAAATTGGTCGGTCCGGTCCCAAAGTTATGGGATGAGACGGATAATTTCATCGTGCGGATGACGTCGTACTTCGAGGGTGAAGTCGGATGGCCATGCACAAATTCCGAGGGACGAAGGCACGAGGGAGCATGTACTATACTCAAGGTAAATTACAAAAATATTTGACTTTAGACTATAGTATAAAAAAGGAAAATGAATTTTCGGCCAACTAGAGGGAATTGCCGAATTATAAAGGGCAAGATTGCCCTATCCACAAAGGATATTCACATCTTTCAAATATTTCAAGAAGATTTTTCGAGGCAAGTCATATATTCAAAAGATATGCTCGAGATATAGACAAACTTCAGATTTGATAACAAGCGATGCAAAATATTCTGAAGATGGACATAATATCCACGAGATATGTTCAAGATTCAAACAATTCAAATTAAGTAACGAATATCGCAAAATATTCTAAAGATAGAATCCGTTACCAAACCCGAATGTTATCCAAATTTCGAAGACGCAGTCTTCAGATCACGGATAGCTCAGCTATTGTGGATGGAGGACCGGTGGGGTTCGACGGCTGTGCTTGTGGGATGATGACAATTATTTTGTAATTGCCCATGCGAACAAGGGTGAACGGCGATCGGTGGCGAAGAAGCGCTGCGGTCTATTCTTCCCTTCAAGGTGTGCGGTCATCACACGCCCAAGCTGTTCTTTTGCTTGCATGGAATTATGTCACAGAGCTCACAATATTAATATTCAGATCTGGGCAAAAACACAAAAGAAGACAAATCCACGATTTAAAATTAACCATAATTCTGATAACTCTTGTTTGACCGTGGACT
Source organism: Lenwebbia sp. NSW1173648 (assembly GCA_029784005.1). Lineage (NCBI taxonomy): Eukaryota > Viridiplantae > Streptophyta > Magnoliopsida > Myrtales > Myrtaceae > Lenwebbia > Lenwebbia sp. NSW1173648. The sequence goes on from JARCGZ010000002.1 coordinate 775,922, forward strand.
TAAGAGTGGGTTCTTCCACTTGCTTCACATGAAGCTTTTGTCTCTCTTTTGTGTCGTGGCAGTAACGGTGAAGGAACTGCGTTCCGTTATCCTTCGGCGCTCTTCTGCAAGTGAATTCCGTGAGCAAAACCTGGGAAATAGATAAAAAGAAAAGAAGAAAACAATGAAGAACGGAAATTATGTAATACTGATGGAGATTGGCCTCCCCTCTCTCGTCCTTTTCTTCTCTTTGCCTTTGAATTATGGTCAGACCTTTATAGCTTCACAGGATGAGGACTTCACAGATGAGTCGCTTGATTCGAAGGAGATCATCGCCAGTTACTGGAGACCTTGGACAAATCGTCGGACTTGGTACGGAGGCACACTTCGAGATCATCGCGAGAACACGTCGCAAGACCAAACTCGTTGAAACTATTGTTCGAGATGGCTCGTCGAGATCAGAGGCAGACTTAGCTTCGTCTCGGATGTAGAGGGCAACACGGGATCGACTCCTCGTCGGGCACTAAGGGACTATCCAGCTCGGCTTCGTGGCACAGATGATGGATCGACCAAGCTCGCAGCTGTTGGTGGCTGTCCCTTAGCAACGGATGTCTAGCTTGTGGAGGTTTCAGTTTAATCGGATGCTGGGATCGTCGGAGGGATCATCTGCAGAATTTTTTTGCTCACAATAAGTAGTAATAAAGATAAAGTAAAGACCAAGAACCTCAATTGCAGAACATGAACTTCCCTTTCACGATTTCTCCTTTTTTCTTTTCCTCACCCAATGGCCGAGCAGTAAGCTGATCACATTAGTCTCACACTAGAAAGGAGACGTCTTTGAAGAGTGTGGTGTCCATAATGGTCTTTCAATCACCACACGTCTTCGGCTATTGCAAGTCCACCGATTGTTCCTTTCCTCTTTGAGCCTTGATTTCATGGCGAGGGACTCGCAGTGACCTGTAAGTCAAATAATAAGGCTAGGCGAAGCCAGGAACTCAAGATCTCGACAGCCAGGAATTCGATGCCTCGCTTGGTAATTTAGGACTTCGCCCCTCTTCTCCATTCTCCTCGGTCCATGAAAATACCGAAGCTTGATGTGAATAAGTGAACACTAGAGGATGGTCGGCAAGTCTCCAGAATTTTCTGAATAAAGGTCCCCTTTTCTCGGTCCCGATTTCTCCTTTTTTATGGCCCCCACTGCTTTGTCTTCAAGCACCAAATTCTTTGCTGACCTCCTTTTCCTCGGTGGAGTTGGTGTCCGGATCTTCCTTCTCAATCCCACGGTGTGTACACATGTGGAGAGAAAAAAAAATTGACCATCAGTGGGTTCCCATCAGTGGGTTCTACTCATGATTGATTAAAAATAGAGGACAAAAACATGGGTGGTCTTCATTCAAACTCCTCCGTAGATTTTCATGTTCCTTTTGGTGGAGGGCAGGGCCTTCAAATCTTGTCTATCGGATGATCTGCACCAATAGAAACCATGGAAGTGACACCGGGAACCCTTCTTGTGCGAGCCTTCAATATGGTCGTTAAACGTCCTCTCCTTGTTGGAGGCTTCGTGTACGACGTCGAGGTCATGTGACGCAATCGGTTGATGAATGGATGTCGCTAAACAGAGTTGACCAGCGACGTTAAAGCAAATCCGGGCGGGCCGATCGGAGTGCTTGCTAGTGCATCTGATCATCTGGATTCGTCGGAGGGTCTTCCTGAAGGACGGTGCCCCTCCCCCTTCTCTTCGATCTCTGAAGATAGGTGAACAAGGTAGCAAGCAAAAAAAATATATTCATGGGGCCTCCCACGATGTAGACACCGGATGTATTAAAAAACCTCACGGTCCTCTCCTTTCCAAAGTGTTTTCTCCACTCTCTCCCTCACATTCTCTCTCTTTTTCTTTTCTTTTTCTGGTGTCCCCCCTCTTCTCACTTTTTCCGTCCCTTTTCTCAGTGGGAAAATGAGATGATGATGATGATGGAGTGGATGATGGATGCTCGGTCGTGGTGGGCTTCGACGAAGGGACCTGCAATGACGAAGACCGGGACAAAAGCGAGTGCGCTAGAATTCCTTGTGCGCCTCATGAGATCAAAAATTTATGCTGGATTATATGCACCGTCCTTGTACACCATCTTTGGGTCTTTTGCACTTTTGACCAATTGCTCCCCTTTCAATCGCCGATTATCTCCTCTCGTATGATGGATGAAAAATTCAGTGTATCAATATTGGACAGGGAGCAACGATGTTAATGGCGTCTGGAAAACGATATAAGACCTGCAAGAGGATGGACTCGCCGAAACCGTTAGCGTAACTGCGAGGGGAGGAGAGTGCGGGGATATCACCGTGCAACTGGCTGGTTTGGCGATGGGGCTCGGTTTTGGACTAGGGAAATACGCCCATGCTGGAATTACTGGATTAATTCATCCACCTCGGTCTAATTCAGTATGCAAAATGCAATGCAATGTAGAGAAAATAAAATATGCAATGCATGAGGAAATATTTTTGGCGAGAATTAATTCTCATTTTATAAATGATTTAAAGAAAAATCAAAATTTAGTTGTCAACAGTATCCGATGTGAGAAACAAGGGTCCCCGAAGTATTCGCCAACTCCAACAATAATCACTTTGGTAGTGCTTACCGATAAATATCCAATCTACATGCAAGGTTTTTTTAGCAAATTTTAATTTTGAACCTGCAAGAACGCGGCTGAGTTGGATGTGATGCCGCGCGCAGATATAGTGTAGGAGCAGTAGTCTAAAAGTAGACCATTAAATTACTCTTTTGGCCAACTCCTCGGTTGCCCTTTTGGGAGAATTGTTGTCTTGAGGAGAACCGGCTTTTGGGCTTCTTCTTCAGCAATCCCAAAGTTTCTTTATTTTGTTTTTTTCGTACTCTTTCGTGACAGAGACATCTTCTTCTTCTTCCGACACTCTTCTTCAACACGACACAGAACCGCTCCTCTTCTTCGTTCTTCCGACAGCACACCCGATTCTCCACGGTGAGACGACGAACCGCTGAAAATGCCCGAAGCGCGCCTGGACGGAAGCTCGCCACTCTCGTGACTCCCTCTCTCTCGTACCACTGCTTTCCACGGTGTCTCCCCCTCGCCCCTTCTTCGCTTTCTTTGAGGTGTGAAGAGACGGAACGGAATCACTTTCGTGACTCCGTCGAAATGGCACAAAGTTCCGGTTCGCACCCCTCAGCTTTCTCAAAGGGAGACGGGTATGAGGCTCTGATTTTGCACCCCCGTGTGTTTACCATGCAACATTTATTATGATGGAACATGATGATTGGATGCATATGTTTCTCACTTCATTCACTATCACGTGTACGTGCGAACGTGCGCTTTTCTCTCCATGTATCTGTCTCCTTCACACACGAGAGTTATGGCATGAATCACCCGTGTTGGTGTCTGCATTTGTCTGTCTACATAAACAATTCTTCCTTTGCGTAAGATTGTTAAATATGTCTTGAAATTTATGTATTCGGCACAGTTCATCACCCGATCCGACGTATATTTGTGCGGCTCAACCTTCTGCGCCACGAATAAATTTTTATGGGGTGCGAATAGATTTCTATGGGGTTCGGGGGCGTAGCCCCGGAGAAATTTTTTTTGAAACTCTTTTTTATGCCGTTGCCATGATTGTAATCAGTACTCTCTTCGTTTCACAGTGAAACCTTGTTTTGCCTCGCCCGTGGACGTAGATCATCTTGATCGAACCACGTAAATCCTTGTGTTCTATGTTCTGCGTTTGTTTTTTCGCGTTTGTTACAACAAAGATACTTTGCCAGCATTTATGCAACGTTGGGATGCCCTGCATATATATACCTTAGGGCTTCATTTTGTCATTAGCTAAAAGAATGGGCGGATGCTTCTAGTTCTGAGAAGAAGAAAATGTCCACTTCCAGATCTTGAAGATAATTAGTAAAGCATGAAGAACAGAGGTCTTTTAATCTTTTGTTACTTTGTTTTTTTCTGGGTTATAGAGACTGAAAATCCTTCCGCAGATTCAGGAAAAATACATCTGCGCTTGTTAAGAATGTTTTTAAACTATGCGAACATACTTGATGCATTAGACTCAGGATCATCATCCCTCGCCATCTCTGTGATAGGTGGAAATGAAGTGCTATCAAACACGGAGGATGCTGAACCTCCCCTTTCCTCTTTCTACTCACTTTTATAACTTTTGTTAAGCATTTTTTGTTTTAAGATTCCTACCTCCAAAACATCTATTGAACCTCTGTATAGAAACTTAACTTGGAAAGTTCTCATCTTGAGACAAAAAGAAGTATGATGTATGGTGCAGACATGATTTCACTATCTACGTTTGGACAACTTGTTTTGCTATAAGTTGGTATTTAGTTCATTTTGGATATTTCAAAGTGAATCGGTGGATATTCTTAACAGAGTGTTTTTTTTTTCTTCTCCTTTACTGACCAGGGCCATTTCGCCCGAGCTTGCTGGCGCTGCACCCTTGTTTGATAGATTGCAGGTGCTTAACTGATTCTTATCTCTTTTCCCTATTAGTTGTGCCTTTTGATAGTCAAGTCAAATAATTGCCATTTTCTCTAGGTGGAGGAGTTTTTGAGGTTGATGCAGGACCAGATCCAATCTGCGAGCCCACAAGTTCGCAAGAAATTCACTTTTGAGGACATGTTGTGCTTCCAGAAGGTGAGGATGTGGATGTGTGTTTTGATCATTGTACATACTTTCAGGTGATATAAATAAACCCATAGAAAGCTAAGGGTTGAAGTTTGCAGGATCCTATACCAACTTCATTACTTAAAATCGATATTCATCTAGTGAGCCGAGCGACGAAGCTCTTCAAGATAATCCTGCAGTACATGGGCGTTGATTCATCCGATGGACTCTCTCCACCAAGACCAAGCTTAGATGAGCGGATTGAGATAGTGGGGAAATTGTATAAGAAAGCGTTGAGCATATCTTAGCTCCATGATGAGCTTTTTGCTCAAGTTTCAAAACACACACGAATAATCCTGACAGGTGTAAACTTTATTCTCCCATACAAGTTTAAATATTGTTCTGCTTTATTGTTTTCACCTTCAGCTAAATTGCCAAGTTTAAACTATTCCAGGCAATGCTTAATTAATGCTTGGGAGCTGATGTACTTATGCGCATCTTCAATGCCTCCTAGCAAGGACATTAGTGGTTTTCTGTCAGAGTATGTCCATAATGTGGCACATGGTGTCAGCACTGATCCCGAAGTCCAACTTCTTGCATTGGATAGTCTGAATGCTCTTAAGCGTTCTGTTAAGGCTGGCCCAAGGCATAAAATACCAGGACGTGAGGACATTGAAGCTCTTCTAACAGGCCGGAAGCTGACAACTATAGTATTCTTCCTGGACAAAACTGTTGAAGAGATCATATATGATATGTCAAAAACAGTGGCTGATTCAGTAGCGGTACTTTCGAGCCTTATGAGTTTCTAAGCAAATTGAATGCCGTACAGAAGTTTAAAGGGATAATTTAATGACAGGAGGAAACCTCCTTAATCTGAACTTGTTGTTAGTGTTCTTATGTATGAGATTCAAAGATAATTGTTACTGGCATTTCCTCGGCGTCTATAAGTAATTCTTCTCTTTACTACAGAAAGAAATGGCTGTGTAATTACCAGCTATTATGCAGGGCAAGATCCTCTTTTGGGGAGCCTTAAATAACATTTTTCAAAAGTTAGATACTAGGTAGCACTGCATTGCTCATTCGTCAAAGTAAACAACCATCAATTGTGAGAGCGCTGAATGGTTCTGGTGATGATCACATTGATAATTTGGAAATCAACAGGAAAATGGATGCCACAGAAATCAACCTCCCAAAATTATTTTTTAAGGACCAAAATGTCAGAAGTCAGCTGATTGGTCTATGTTTCTGCAATTAGCTCAGAAGATTACTGTTATGGTAGGGATGCAACCCTTGATCTGATTGCCATCTTTAGCCATATTCTCATTTCCTCACTGTAAATTTAAATTAATCTTGGGTGTTATTGATGGAAGTGAATTTATTTTCTGTACTTACTGATTACTCTTCTGAGCTTGTGAGCACGGTAATGATCCATTTTTGTAACTGCTTCAGGAACTTGCAGGGATTATCAAACTGTCAACATACTCAAGCTTCAGTCTTTTTGAGTGCCGCAAAGTAGATCCAAGCAACGGTGCATACTCTGGTCAGCTGTTGCTTATCAAGCATGATTAGTTAAAGTAGTTATCTGATGTTTTGTTTTGGTTATTGAGAGGAATATATCGAGTTAGATGACAACAAGTACATTGGAGACCTTCTAGCTGAATTTGAAGCAGCGAAGGATTGGAGTAAAGGAGAAATTTTGCACCGCAAATTGACATTCAAAAAGAAGATTTTTCGGAAGTCTGATGAAGCCATCACAGATCCAATGTTTGTGCAGTTGTCCTATGTTCAAGTATGTATCCAACCATTATATTTCCTATTAGCTTTTGGAGCTACTGTTAGTTTCTGTTTGACGATGGTAAGGTTGCATCTCTTTTTCTGACAAGTCTTTGCTACTTCATAACAGTTGCAGCATGATTATATTTTGGGCAATTATCCTGTTGGAAGGGACGATGCTGCACAGCTTTCTGCATTGCAAATTTTGGCTGAGATTGGATATGTTGGTAACCCTGAATCACGCACGTGAGTAATAATTTTTCCCTATCCTTTCTCACTAAATCCCTACTGCACATAGTATACGCTGGTATTGCTGACATTTCATTTTCTAGTTGATCTGCGTATTTCTGGATCAGTAAGCTAAGTGGAACTTTAAATGGATTTTCCGAGTCTTAAGTTATTTACCCACTTGACGAGTCTTCACTTTGGGACTTCAATTTTCTCAGTGATTGGACTTCCCTTTTGGAACGTTTTCTCCCTCAACAAATTGCAAACAGAAGAAAGAGGGAATGGGAGATGGATATTCTCTTGCGATATCGGTCAATGGTGAGATAGTGATCTAGATGAAGCTCTTCAATTGAAATTTCCTCATCCTCCATCCCCTGCCATCTGTTACTTCAATAGCTGGATTAGATGGCTCACTTTCCTTTTCTTTTCTCCGCTTTCTATACTATTGCTTAGCTATCATGATAATACTTAACTTGCGTATATAATACACATGAAAATCTTGTCTTACCTGCACTTAAACTTCTTACTTATTCTTAATGACTGTTGGCTTTTGCATAGGAGCATTTTACAAAAGATGACGCAAGGCAACGATTCCTGCAGATCTTGTGGACACTTCCTTATGGAAATTCGGTTTTCGTTAGGGTGTGCACGATTTATGATCCAATTGGACTCTTCGCGGACTGTATCGTTCTGGGCATCAATAAGCATGGGGTTAGATCTACCTTACCTTTATATTGATGCCCAAAATCAACTCATCTTTTTGGTTCTAATGTCCTCTCGATTTTCCTTGACTTGTACACAGGTTCATTTTTTTGGCCTAGTTCCAAAAAAACACTAGCATTCTGCTGAATTAGAAGACATAATGAATTATGCTAGGGACGATACTCGTGTTTTTTTCATAATGAGAGTTGAAGGAGGTTTTCGCGAATTCCAATTTGAAACGAAACAGGTTCTAGTGACTTCTTTTATTTATTTATTTTTTCCGGTGAATTGCATATTGTCGAGTTCCTATGGAATCTGTTGTTTCAAAGATAGACTGCTAAAATCTTTATATTTTGTTTTCATGCAGGGTAAAGAAATTTATGCCGCTCTTCAGGCACATATAAACGATATCATGCTGCAACGATATTCAGAGGCTAAGTCCATAGCTAGCGGTTCTGTAAATGTGGATGCTTCTAGCAATTTAAAACCACCTAGAGTGGAAGTTCACGAGCAGAATAATCAAAAGGAAGCTGAGGAATTGGGAGAGATGATAGAAATTCTTAAGAGAAGCATGAACAAGAAAGGGAGTCCTTGAAGTCCAAACTTGAGGCAGCTCTTTCAGATAGAAACAGAGAGCGAGCTGCCTCACAGAACAATCAAAAGGAAGCCAAGGAATTGAGAGAGATAATAGAGGTAATCAATCTTCACCTGATTGTTTATATTGAGTACTATTTTGCCCAGGTATTTTTCATGTCGTCTCTTTCTGGTATAGCTTCTTTTCTCCTGTCATTGAGTCGAAAAGAGATTTATCATTAACAATGATGCCCCATCTTCCAGGATATTGATAGAAAGAATGAGCAGGCAGCTGCCAACTTGAAGATGCAAGGGGCTTGATTAGCTGAGCTGGAGGTCCTTTATAAAAACGAACAAACTTTGAGGAAGTGGTATTGCAACACCATAGAAGGTTTGTTTGCCCGTTAAACCTTCTCAGTTTGGCTTGAATGTCATTACAATAATTTATCATAAGGAAAGTCTTGCAACTTTACTGTCCACATGTGCATAATTGGCTATCGAATGTCTCAGATATAAAAGGCAATGTCAGAGTATTTTGTCAATTGAGACCTCTAAATGAGAAAGAGATTGCTGAAAAAGAAAAGAATGAGCTCGCGTATGTGGATCAGTACACTGTTGAATATCCATGCAAAGATGATAAAGCAAAGCAGTGCATATACAACCGAGTATTTGATAGCACGGCATCACAAGAAGAGGTGTTTGAGGACACAAGCGTAAGTCTCTATGCTAGTGAAGTTGTTGAAGTATTTGTATGTATAGAGCTATACAATTTGGTAAAATATCCGTATGCTTAACCTATTTCCTACTTCGCAGTATTTGGTCCAATCTGCCGTAGATGGGTACAATGTATGCATATTCGCATACGGTCAAACTGGTTCAGGAAAGACTTTCACAATTCATGGATCTAACAGCAATCCTGGTCTCACTCTTCGGGCTACCACAGAGCTTTTCAAAATTTTAGACCGGAATAGAAAAAAAATCTCGTTCTCAATTAAGGTACTTTTAGGAATGCTGCTCATGCAGTCAAACCTAAGTTCTATTGATTTTGCTTATTGCCCAAGAATATGATGACTTGTTAAATCTTGAGAACTTATCGTATGTTCAAGTGATGATTCGCTAGTGACTCGAGTGCTCAGTACTTCTTTTGATGTCAATGCCAATTTTTAGGCGTACATGGTGGAGTTGTATCTGGATACGCTTGTGGATCTTCTACTTCCAATGAATGCCAATCACTCGAAATTGGACATAAAGAAAGACTCAAAGGCAAGTAAAAAATATCTGGATTTTGTTGGTTAATTTGATTATGGGTGGAGTTAGAGTTAATTTGGTTGGTTAATTTGATTATTGATGAAGTTAGAGGTAATTTTGGTATTTTTAATTTACAGGGCATGGTAGTCATTCAAGATGTCACAGTAGCGTCAATATCCACAGTTGACCAACTAAGGAGCCTAATTCAGATGGCCGCTGAACGGAGGCACACTTCTGGGACACAAATGAACGAAGAACGTTCAAGGTCTCATCTGATAATTTCGGTTGTCATCGAAAGTACCGACTTAGTGACTAAATCTGTTGCACGAGGAAAGGTATCAGAATGATTATCATTTTTGTTTGGTGTTTACTTGTGATTTTCCAAAACTTGAGAGTTTTATTCCCTTGTCTCTTGGATCTAAGTTTGGGTTTTGATAATGGTTACTGGGAAAGCATATTGCACTGGATTACTTGTAAATATTATATAGTGACACTGTGAATCTTCTGCAGCTTAGCTTTGTTGACCTTGCTGGGTCCGAGAGAGTTAAGAGGTCCGCGCTGCAGGCCTTCAATTAGAGGAGGCAAAATGCATAAATAAATCCCTTAGTGCTCTTGGGGATGTTATGAGTGCTTTGTCTACTTGTGCTCAGCATATCCCGTATAGGAATGACAAGTTGACGATGCTAATGAGCGACTCCCTTGGCGGTAATGCGAAGACGCTCATGTTCGTGAATGTATCACCTGCCGAGTCAAACTTGGACGAGACTCGCAATTCTTTGATGTAAGTCCTTATATTTATTTTGTCTACTATTTACCGGATTGTCATTTCTAGTAAGAGCTGGGTTTGTAACTCGTAAACGTAGATGCTTGAGCCATTACTGGCGATCATGATTGCAATGGATTGTTAGTTTGTTTCCATTACCTGTATAGAATGTTGGCCGAAGACTTGATGGCTTGAACTTCTTTAGTGGCTATTGGTTTGTTGTTTTCCCTTTTTGAACTATCTAACAATATCCTGACCCCAAAAAAAAAAAAAAAAAAACAAATAGCTATCTAACAATATGCATGTTCAGGTATGCATCAAGAGTTCGGTCAATTAGGAATGATCCAAGCAAGAATGTCTCTTTAAAATCAAAAGAGATAGACCGTTTGAAAAAACAGGTTGCCTACTGGAAGGAGCAAGCTTGGAAGAGAGGAGACTCTGAAGATCTTGAAGAGATTCAAGACAGGCGGCCCGACAGTTCATATGAAAGTCAAGCTGATGCCGAATGATTCCTTTTCGATTTAAATGTGCGCTTTTGTTGCTTGACAAGTCAATGAGATAAACGCCCGTTGAACTCTGTAGCTTCGTCTACTACATCTTAGTGGCTTGTAGTCTCCCTCTTCATTCTAACATCGCTGTCTATATGCTTTCACCTGACCATTGTCTGTTTAATGGTGTCCGCATGATTAATATTAAAGATCTAAGTTAGTATCTAAGTTCCCTGTCTTCTTATAGACCAGTTCTGGACTTTCGAGCGCTCTCTGCTTGAAATACCTGTTGTCTTGACAACTATATAGGTGGCGCAAGATTTTTGCGTAGTTGCTCTATAGTATGGCCAATTTGTTGCCTTCTTATTCCACGCACGCCTGCCTGCTTGATGACACTTTCTCATAATGAATGGCTGCACAGCTTGGTTTGTCGGTAAGTAAAAAGATAAAAAAAAGTAGAGCCGCATCATTCTTAGTTTGTGTTATTTCTGCAGCCACTTTTGTTTTGCTATTTCTAATAATATAATCGTTACATCGTGGAGTACATGGCTGACGATGCTGCTTCATTTTTCTTTTCAGATATTTCTTTTATTTGAAATCTGAAAGATTATTCTGGATGTTTAGCAACTTTTGGTATATGAAGAGATAGTCTTCTTACATAGAGATTCAAAGAAGTACGTGAACGAATAAGGATATTGCTTTCTACTTAAAATGTTCATCCAAGAATTATAGAGGAGTGCAAGAAACTTGAGATTTTGGACTGAAAGTTCAAATGCTGAGCTGTGTGCAGCATGAAGATCAGATCATACAGCAATAGAACTTTTATTAATCTACAGATTTTATTACTCTTCAGAGAACCCCAAGTCATTGCTTGAATGGAATCTCAAATCAAAGACAGAATGTATATCTTTCTTTTTAATAGTAAGATGAAAGCTATCACAAGTTATTGCATCGAGAGTTTGGTGCTTTTCGCAGTTTTTGTGAAGTTGGAAAAGTTGGCCAACATTTTTTATTATGGGTAAGGTAAAATGCATGGCAGAACACGTGTGGCCTCTCAAAAGAGAACACGAAGAGTGCAAAGTACCTGTTCGTATTTCTTCAGAAATCTCCTGCATTAAAATGCCAGGAAAGTGATCCATTACTTACAGTTGATGGCGATCATGCTCAGCATGCACTGTATCCTTTACTCGTTCGGATGCGGCTGTATTCTTTAGTCACAATTGACATGATATTTTGCCTCTTGTCCTCCTCAAGTTATATAATCATTTACATTCGCACTTGGTCTTCTTGTTTTGCTTTGCTTTGCTTCACTTCGCTCTGGTGTTTGGCACCTCTCTGGAATTTGAATGATCGCGTTTAATGTTTTTTGCTTGGTTAATGAGTAGATTTGTGATCTCTTTACCTTTGCTTCCGACTGTCTTATGCTCCAATTCACATGCATGCTGGGGCTGGACGTTGTTGTCCAATCGGTGAAGTGAAAATATAGGCTCACTCAATAGTTTACGTACTTTGTTGTTTAACGTTTTGTTTTTTCTTTTGTTGCTCTTTAGTGATTAAAAAGTCCACAAACAAATGCTTCTTTCTTTTGATATAATAAAATCGGACTCTTGGTTTATTCGTTGGCTGTTCTCCCAGAGTTTGTTGTTCATATGTATGTGTAATATGCTATTCTCTTGAGTGAACCATTTTTGAAGTGACAATTTTCTGTTTTCAAATATCTGTTGAAATAAAACAGCAGATTTGTGTGCTGATTATAGGTAAAAAAAAAGCTCTATCTATACTGTTTTTATACTTTGATGTTCCAGGTTTTTTCTTGATTATCACTTGTTCCAAATTTTAAAAAAAAATGATCATATTTAAAAGCTTTGGTGTACCTTAGTTATAATTAAATCTTGTCTGGATTAGCAACACGGTGTTGAAACAATTTCAAATAGTCACTCACACTGTTGGTTTCAATCCTCAGAACAAATTGAAAGAAAAGAAGTATTTTTTTTTCTATGTTCTTTAATTTTTTATTAATTTTTTCTGTATTCTTATTTCTTTTCTTTTCTTTTTATTGTTAAGGGCCGGCCACTAGGCGAAGGCCTGCAAGCCATTGCCGGCGGTGACACTCACCGGCCACTAGGCGAAGGCATGTGAGCCCACGCCGGCCGCTAGCGAGGGTCGTGGCTCTCATTAGCCACTGGGCGAGGGCTCGCGACCCTTGCTCAGATATGAGCGAGGGCCAACGTCCATGTCATCAATTTTCGGCCAAAATTGGCCGGATAAATTTAATTGGCACAAATTCAAAAGATTTAGGACTCAATTAGCAAAAAAAAAAAAAAAAAGTTTAGAACTGAATTGGCACGATTGCAATAGGTTTAGGACTTTTTTGTAATTCTTCCATTAAAAAGTTTAGGATTGAATTTATACTAATGGATTAAGTCTATGACTTTTTTTGGTGATTTTCCCAGTATTTACCTGTAGCAAGAAGCTATGCTCTAGTAGCAATAGTACATAACCGTATATAGGTTGTTAGGACATGTTGCATGTTTTAGCTTATACTAAATTAAAGAGCCTAATAATACATTGTATTAAGATCTCATATGGATCGATGTATACTCTAATTGTTCGAAAGATTGGGATGAATCAGGTGTCACAGCTAGATCTCCATTTGGCCAGTTTTGGAAATTTGGCAATGTACAGACGTCAAGGGGATAACCTTGATCCATCCATCCATCCATCCCATGGAGAGACGTCTACAATCCCCATTCTCCACCCATCGTCAAATACATCTCTCCACAAAAATGGATGACAGGTGGTTAGCCGGCTGCATCAATTTGCACTTCCCTTTTCGCTATGAATGGCAAATCACTTCGGCTTTACATCGCTTCCAGTTCGTATGGCTAAACAAAGGCATTAATCAAATGGTATTATTGCGCTCTATCAAGCGGCCTTTTTGACTCTGATGTCAGCATTAATCTTATCGCGGATTGCATGTGATTGTAATGTACATCTTATATGAGAACATGTATATAGCATACCCCATCGACAAAGAACTCTTCTCCCAGAATCATTTGATGGCTTTTTGCATTTGAAGTTTCGTGCACCAAATAGCTGGAGAGCTCTTAAAGGTGAGTTAGGTTCGAGGTTGAGTGTGGAATTGTAATATGGGATGGCCACTTGAAGTTGAAGGGATAAGAGCTGATAAGAGTTTCTAGCAATGATCCGACTCTCGTGTAATCATTTTGGGTATTATATTTAATTAGCAATTAATTAGTATATGCTTCGCTTTTGGCTTTAGATATTTATGCTAATCCAGGTGATCTCTCTAGTGGGGTTGCACGTGCTTGTGTGAACGTTCTGATTGGGAGTTGTTATTGTCCAAATTAATGGAGGAGTCTTTGATTGCCGGAAAAAGGGTTTTCACTTTTGAAGCAACCGTGGGTGCGGTGTACGTTTGAAGTATGTTAGTAATATAATGCGAACACGTTAGCGGATCTTGCAATTAAATCAACGAGAAATCGCCAAGCAAATAAGCGAAAACGAAGAACAATGAAGAACACCAGAGATTCAGATCATTCGGTCGAGTATCGGTACCTACTCTATGAGGAGAGCCGGCAGCAATAATCAACTAATAATCGGAGTATCAAATAGCTACAATCACTCACGTGTTAGAGTGTTTTCTACACCTAAATTATGCCCAAAGTAAACCGACAAGTATAATCTCACAATCTCTCGTAGAGAACTCACAAAGAGAAAATCGGATATTGCAATTAAATCTACAAAACCATAGAGAGATATTGTTCCACATGATCCATATATATCATGCAATATCTTCTCCCTCCCTAGAGTTTCCAACAAACAAGTGAAAAAGAGAGGAAAGATGAGTTAAAGGCATGGATAATAAGATATGATATTGTGCTCAAGAATTGAAAATACAAGAGTCATTTTACTTTACGACAAGGTTGAAAACAAGTCGTGATTAATCTAAAGAGAGTTATTTATTTGTATGATCCGCATAAATGATATACTAAGTGACCTAGCAGATTGTAAATGAGCATTTAATTAAGTGTGTCATAGTCAATTATTATAATATTGTATCACTTAATATATTAATTCGATGATTCACTTTTAGTATACTTAGCACTAGTCATGGCCACGGGCCGGGGACCGCCGGTTCCGGTTCCATTTTAGGGGGAACCGGAACCAAGCCCTAAAGTGGCGGTTCCAGTTCCGGTTTTGAACCGCCGGTTACGGGCAGGTTACGGGCCGGTTACGGTCCCTGTTCCGGTTCAAAATCGAAAATGGAACTTTCGGTTTCAGTTACGGTTTTTGAGTTTAAAAATTAAATTGTAATGAATTTGTAATAAAATTGTAATCAAATTATCAAATAATGAATTACGAAATAAAAAAAATTATGAATTATGAATTATGAAATTATGAAATAATAAATTATCAAATACAAATTGTAAATTGTAATCAAATTTGTCAGGAAAAAAAGGAGGGGGAGTGGGCATGAACTTAATGAATTATTATTAAGCATCTACATATCTTTTTGGATAGAAGAATCAAAGCCAATGTAGTTTTCTTACCTTTGATAACCCCATACTTACCTCATCCTCAATCGTCGCTACCCGTTACGGTATCGGTGGCGGTGGTATCTCCGTCATCAAAGAATTCGGCTTCATTATTGCGATCTATCTCTTATTGTCTATATTGAGCCTTTGTCCAATCATCAACACAAGCTTGAGCCTCCACCGAATCGGGAGCTAATCTTGAATGTCATTCGTTCAAAATATTGCCTCCAGCGCTAAATGCTTGATCTACCGCAACTGTCGAATAAGGGGTTGCTAAAATTTATTTTGCAATTAGAGCAAGAATTGGGTATTGGGTGGAATGCCTCTTCCACCAATCCAATATTGTGAAATCTGTGCTGCTTTCAGATTCATCAAACTCAAAAGAAACGGTTAGATAGCTCTCTATTTCAGAATTACTTCCTATTGCTCCCTTTTGCTTTTTTTGCCTATGCAACAGAAGTTGGTACCCTCTACTAATTTTACCTATGTTCCCACTTTGTATTTCACTAAATTGAGAAGATCTACTATCACCTAGATTATATGTACTACAAAATTCATTATATAATTCTATTATTACGTTTTTAACCCTTGTTTGTATTGTTCTAATATTTACCTCATCAATTAAATGTAAACATTCATAATACATATTCAAATAATCACCTAAACCATCTAATTTACAACGTGGATAAAAAATACAAGCAACTAAATAAATAATAGGAATTTCCCTATAATAATGTAGCCATTTTGTTCACATTGTTATCATTTTCTTCAAAAACTCCAACAATATTAATACATTCTATTAAAAATAAATGCATAGTATGATAATAAACACCGGATAAAGTATAAGTTGTATCATTAAAAACTTTTAAAATATCTAAAAAAATTGCAAATATCTCATTCTTGTTGGTATAAATTAATTTGAGTTATATTATCTGAAATAAATGCACATAATAAATTTTTATATGCAAAAGATTCATTAAGCAACTCGTAAGTAGAATTCCAACGATTTGGAACATGTCTTGAAAATCTTTTTGGTTTTTTTTCTTCATTTGCTTTACAAAATTTTAACCATTCTTTCATTTTTTGGGAATATTTCCATAAAAATTGAATTGCTATTTTTATTGGGTCGAGAAAAATATCATGATTTTTTACACCACCTTGTACACATAAATTTAAAACATGACAAGCACATCTAACGTGAAAAAATTATCCACCAAAAATGAGTTTACAAATCTTTTCTAGTTCAACAATTGAAGCGGTATTTGCCGCGACATTATCAAAACCAATTGAAAAAAAAAATTATTAAACAAATAATATTCTTCTAAAATTTACCTAATTAATCTATAAATATTATTTGCCGTATGCCTATCATCAAAAACTCTAAATGCAATAACTCTTTTTTGAATATTCCAATCATCATCTATCCAATGATATGTTATACCAATATAAGAATGAACTTACTAATGATCACTCCAAATATCGCTACTTATATGCACGCGTCCATTAAAATTCATACAAAAAATTTGTAAATCTTTTTTTTCCTTTTTTTATAAAGATCTTTAATTATGCGTTTAAGTGTATTTCTAGGAACACGTTTTGCTTGTGGAACACATGCATTTTGTATAAATTGACTAAAACCAAATATTTCACCAAAACTAAATGATAAATGTTCATCGAAAATAAATTTACCTAATTCTTCTTTATAAATTTTTTCATTATAACGAAATAAAGGAGGAGTGTTAGAATTGGAGTATCCGAAAATTTATTGTTGCTTGGTATCAATTCCCGCTTCGGTTGGATGTTTCGCCTTAAGATGCCGTTTAAATGTTCCATATCCGGCTCCACCGATATATTTATATTTTATCCCACAATGTTTACAAATTACATCATACCTTTTTGGAGCTATATCAAATATTTCAATCTTCGTGAAGTGGTCCCATACGTCGGATGTAAACTCTCGCTCCTTTGTTGTTGACATTTCTTCGTTACCGGTAGAAGGATGAAGACTCTCTTGTGTTTAGACTTGCTCCATATTAGGAATAATGTTGATTTCATCATGTACATCAACTTCGAGTCCTCAATCTTCATAATCACGAGGACTAGGAGGATAATCGGATTCTCCCTCCTTGCTCTTGCCTTTGTCACTTCTACTTCCACTTGCCATTTTTTTTTTTTTTTGATATAGAAAAGATATATGGTATAGTGCAAAAAAATATTGGGTATGAAAAAAGAATTTGAAATATGAAATTATTAAAGGAGATAATAAATAAAGAAAATATGGAATTAGAGAACGTAATTGAAGAAAAGAAAATAATAAATTGGATGTTGTGAATAATTGAGAGTTAGAGAGGGTTTGAGAGAATTGAGATGAAGAGAGAATTTGTGTGAAAAAAATGAGAGATGGGAAGGGGTATTTATATCATAGGTTAGAAATTAATAAAGAAAAAAGAAAAAAAAATTAGGTAACTATTGGCAACGGTCACAAAAAAGAAAAAGCCGTTGCAATGGTTCTTTCTTTCATTTTTAAAATTTTTTATCCCCATTTTTTCACGGTTCGGAACCGACTCGGAATCAGCAGTTCCGGGCCCAGTTCAAGGTTTGAAGAAACCGTAGCCAAGCCCTTATGCCACGGTCCGGTTTCGGGTTTGGCCCGGGCTGGTTTTGGGTCGGTTCCGGGCTCAACCCGGCCCGTGGCTATGGCCATGACTACTTAGCACATAAAAATCCGGTTATGTAACTTAAGTTCATCAGGAGGGGTCACGTGATCAGGCGGGGTGGAAATATCTGGTGACAAAGTACACGTAACTTTAAGTTCTAGAAAGTATCGAATATAGAATTACGCCTTGATAAGGTGCTGGCGTTACGGGCGCATGATCACCTGTGCCATACCACCTGCAATTATTAGGCGATCATTATCTCCGTTTACAATATTAAAAGATATTATGACCATAATACATAATTGATATATTAAATGACGTGACAACTTAATATCAAATACTAATATATGTTAGATTACATATTATTACATCACTTAATCAATGGCAGAATTATCCAAAAATTTGTAAATTTATTGTATAGCAGCCAATTCATTTTTAAACTTTTCAATTCTAGCCAACGTAACTCTGAACATTTTGATGATTTTTAAATAAGTCCATCCAGCCAATTTAGGATGGAAATCGGTGACATAGCAGTCCAGTCAACACCAGGCCGGTAGTTGACCAAATAAATGAAATTTGTTAAAATACAGAGAAATCTCACATCGGAGAATTAGTATGGTGCAGAGCAGTAAATATAACCTAGTTGACCCATAATTCATTGGTTTAAGCTTTTGAGTGAAGGTGGGTCCAACTAGATATATTAACAGGCTTAAACTTTGGGTTCACTCTTGGTGCTCCCCAGGCGAAGGTATTGGGTTTCTGTTGCGTACTCCCTAACAAATTGGATTAAGGGGAGATTGTTAGAATGCACATGTGAGTTATGATAGAGAAATCCCACATCGGAGAATTGGTGTGGTGGAGATTGTTAGAATGCACATGTGAGTTGTGTTAGAGAAATCCCACATCGAAAAGTTGGTGTGGTGTAGAGCAGTTAATATATTTCCTAGTTGACTCATAACTCATTAGTTTAAGCTTTTGAGTGAAGGTGGATCCAACTAGATAAATTAACAGGCTTAGATTGTGGGCTCACTCTTGGTGCTCCCCAGACGAAGGTATTAGGCTTCTGCTGCGTGCTCCCTAACAAAATTGAATTTCCTAACAAGATTATAGAAAAAAAAAAAAAAGGAAAAGGAAAAGGAAATGCCTAACAAGGAGTGATGGCCCTAGTGGGTGCTTTCAATTGAGTGTTTTTTTTTTTTCTTTTTTTTGCTGTTGTCTATATATAGCTTTTACGCAGCAAACGTAATCTTCATTAAAAGAAGAATGCTATATTTGTAACAATGATTTGTTGCACAAATATTTTCGGGGCACTTGAATGTAGCCCGTAAATCTTATTCCGTGCAATGCACGGGATGTGACAACTAGGTTGAAACCGTACGCTGTTGTCTTCTCTATTTCATTGTGAAATGCTGGCAAAACTGAGCTGAGTGGACACGAGTGCATGCCCCCACAAGTATTTCTCAAGACAAAAGTAGAAATGGCCCTTCCTTGTAAGAAACTTCTAACACCCCAAACTTGTTGATATTCATTGTCCCAATAAAGGCAGATGAATCGTGCGCAAACCACAAGAAAAGGCGATGGGGATATACAAATCTGCCAAAAAAAGTGGTGGCCGTGTCCCTAACGATAACCTCTTTCTTCTTCAGATGTGTTTTGATGGTTCAAGGTTATGAGCGAGGAGACCCGATTGCTCGAAAGTTCGATGAAACGCTTTACAAGTTTCACAAATCGGATGGGTTCAGGCCTTCGGCTTGTGCATGTGGATCGAATTCAAAGCAGATTGTATTTAATTGATGAGATCCGAATGGGTGACATCCAATTTCTGAGGCAAAAATCTCCTGACATCTCACCAGATTTGGCGAGGCCGCGACACCCTCACGAGGGATTAGCCAGCGTAAGCGTCGTCGGCCTCGCCCATGGCCAGTGACCTTCGCAGACCATTGCCAAGGCTTCGACAATCTGCGAAAAAGAAAAAGATGAATAGTAGAATACGAAAAAAAAATCGTAGAATTTTTGTCAAAGAAAAATTGCAAAATGACATCGTGTCATTTAAGATCGTCCACCGTCATCTGCTTGCCATGCTACATAGGACATCTATCGATGACTTGACCGTCACGTTAGCAATTTCCGGCTTAAATTGGCCTGATGACCAAATTGAAAAATCGTCAAAAGGGTTAATAATAGATTGGCCAAACTAAAAAGTTTAGGACTTGATTGGCGGCCACACAATAGGTTCAAGACTTTTTAGACAATTATCTCCTCAATTAATCACCATCATAAATCATTCTACATTCTAGCATAACTTTTGCCTTCCATCTCCTCTATAAATTGCAAGGCCAACGTGAGTACAATTTCCACAACATAGCTTTATTTGTTTCAGCTTCGAAATCTTCCATTTGAACATCTTCAGTTCTGAGAGGAAGAGAGTGGGACAATGGCCATCTTCATGACTGACAATCCATGGGTACTCACTTTTGGAGTTCTAGGTACTCCACAGTTTACACACATTATCAAACTTTTTTCTAGTTACTGTCAGACAACAACCAATGACTTGTTTTGGCGCGTTTGTCACCCTTTGGATGATTCTTGTCGTAGGTAATATCATATCCATTGTGGTCTTTTTGGCCCCAGTGTAAGTATAACTCTTTCTCAAGTGTAACTCTTTCTCACGATGCACACTGACGATATAAGGTTTGGACTAATTTAATCTTCTTTGGCAGGCCAACATTTTGTAGGGTATGCAGGAGGAAGTCGACTGAAGGGTTTGAATCAGTTCCATACGTGGTGTCTCTGTTCAGCGCCATGCTTTGGCTGTTCTATGCATCCCTCAAGTCCAAGTCCGACGCTTTCCTACTCATCACGGTCAACTCGGTCGGATGCGTCATAGAGACCATCTACATTGGTCTCTACCTTGCCTATGCTCCTAAACAAGCCAGGGTACGTACTACTTGCAGCGTTGTTCGCGAGGAACGCCCGGAATGTATCTTAATTGTTGGAGACTGGATGCAGATGCTGACACTGAGGCTGCTGATCCTGCTGAATTTTGGAGGGTCTTGTTCCATTCTTCTTCTGTCCCACTTCTTGGCAAAGGGATCGACGAGGGTCCAACTTATTGGGTGGATTTGCGTTGCGCTCTCCATTGCAGTCTTCGCTGCTCCTCTAAGCGTCATTGTAATTTACTTCTATGCGACTCCTTTTCTTTTTTTTCTGCATGAGAATGCATATCTTGCATATTAATGTGTGACAGAAGTTGTGCATGACATGCATTGAGGTTTCGACCTGCATGTGAGTTTATATACTTGCGAGCAGAGAATGGTGATACGCACCAAGAGCGTGGAGTTCATGCCCTTCTCTTTATCGTTCTTCCTCACGCTCAGCGCTGTGACATGGCTCCTATATGGCCTATTCCTCAAGGACTTGTATGTCGCGGTATGAATTGTTCATCTACTTGTTAAAATCAAGATGGCGAGGTGTGGCAATATTATTTTCTTTCCCCAGGATGAACAATTTTGACATGTGTACGTGCGCGTATAGGGTCCAAACGTGTTAGGAGTCATCTTTGGAGTGCTTCAGATGGCACTGCATGCCATATACAGGAAGGGGAATATGACAGTGATGGAGGAGGAGGAGAATGATACCAGTATTGGGAAGCTGAGCTGTGATATACAAAGTTGCAATGCGCATGCCATTGCCTCCCACGTCAATACCATCGTCTTTGACAAGGACAAAGAGAAGTGCGAGAGAAGCTTCATCGTCTTTATTGAAGCTTCTGATAAAGGACCAGTGGCCACTCCATCTGGAGTTTGACAGGCTTTTACGTTACTCATATGGCTGATCAGGATCAGCCACTTTTTTTCTTTTTTCAGCAGCTCCTAGCTTAGCTTTACTCGTTGCTTCTGCTATGTAAAATGTAAGTGGAAGAGAATGTATGCGTGCGCGCGCAGGTCCTTGGGAGGGTGGAGCGTTGGTTGTGAACGTCTTTAACTCGTTTTCCTGATAGTACAGTCACCAGGATGCAGTACTCTTTGAGAAACAGATTCGGATACTCTCGGTTCTTCGCGGATTGGATGCCCGCTCATGAAACATTTTTCTTCCTTTGACATCCAGCTAGTTTGGATCATGAGCCAAGATACGAGACACTTTGGGAGACCCTTTTTACATTCATTTGGTAATTTGCCTCTTCATCAGAATATAACTGTGGTTGCATAATGTGTCCCCTTCTTACTCTGTCATCAACTCAATTTATGAGAAGTTTGCTCAAGTGGGTAATAAACTCACCAAGGATATAGCAGAGGCACAGATTCAACCGGACCGTCAACCCGGTTGTTACACAATATCATAGTTAGAAGCCTACTCCCAGCACACCATAGATATCCCTAATACTCAACTGAGAGATCAGAGGAACTTCCCCCTAAAGGAAAGTAAACAGTAAGTAGTTCCTCAATCAGACTGCCACTAAAAGAATTGAGGCACAGCACAATGTTTCTTCTGTCAAGCGGGATCAACAGTCGATCATCATCCTATAAACATGAAGGACTTTAACGCTAGCAATTTCACCGATGAGGAAGCTCTCTTCTATACGACCTATGAGCATGCGCTCGGCAATGGAATACACCATTGTGGTAGCCGAAACAATTTGCAGACTTGCAATTGCCTCTCACTGTATCAGATTCTTCCAAGGCTCTTTGGAAAAGTAAATAGCTGCATTAATGTGAACTTGCTACATTTCTCAAGAAAATTTAGAGAACAGCCTCGAGATGAAAATTTGGAATGTTCTCAGGCTAGATAAGGGATGCCCAATCTGGACATGGGCACTCATAGATCCATCCAGGTCCAGAATATCGTATGCAGTGCAGCCACAATGCCTCCTCATTCCCATCACATCTGCATTTTGCAGAAACTCAGAAATCAAATCGTAGGTTCTCTATGGTACACACGAAGGCAAGGGTGTGCAAGCAAGAATACGTGCAAAGACAAGTGCCCAAGATGGGAAAGAGGAGGAACACTCGCCCTTTTGGAGCTAAATTTGGACAATTCGGGCACATAGGGTCAGTACTAAATTCAATGCAAGGCTCCTCTTCCTTTTCATTCTGCCAGGTATCAGAAACGCTGGAGTCTGATGACAAACCAGCAGCTTTATCAGCAGCCATTCCTTCAGCTGAACGACTGGTCCTTTGTTCAGAAAGGTAAAGCATGTCATTCGCAATTGGATGGCCACTAAACTGCAAATGGACTCGTATCTGCACATAAAGAGCAGGGTTGAGAGAAGAAAGTACTGCAAGTACTAGCATATATCAGATAAACCTCACAAATTGAAAGGTATTAAACACAGGTGGGCTAAACCAAATCTAGAGAGGTATATAATGAGCAGGATGGAAAAGTATCTTACAAAATGAGCAAGACAGGATTTTTGGAGGGGTAAAAGTGCAGAAAAGAATGCGCACATAACTCAAGAAGTTAACAGTAAATGCAATGTCCTTCCTGTATGTGTGGGTACATCTATGCACGCATGTAATTGACCTTAGGTTACATTCAGGCAAAACAACCAAGGAAGATTCACTGCTTATGGAATAGAAAAAAGAAGCATCAGACTCTCAACATGATATTTGCATCCTTGAGCAGCATATTGCCGTACCTGATGAGTTCTTCCGGTGACTGGTTCACAGAGAACAATGCTATGAGTTCCATTGGTGCTGATCCTTGTGAACTTCGTACAAGCGGCCTTTCCTTTCAATAGGGCAGTGTCACAAGTAGTGTCACCTGCCTGTACAAAAAGATAATATTGATCAGATTGATGGCATTAAGCACATTCTTACGTTCACTGCCAATGCTCTAGTGTAGTGGTTGAAATTAAGACACAACTATGAAACAGTCAGGGCAGATGTATTTAAATGTAGAAGAAAAAGAAAGCTCTAAGAGAGGTCACGCATCGTGACACACCATGCCACGTGGACCAGGAGAAGGGTGGCAGATGACTACCTACCACAATTTTTAATTTCCTTAGAGATTAAACAGCCTTCATATGACGACTCATCCGCATAATCCAAATCACATAGTATTGGATCGCAATGAGCTTGTAAAGTGAGGCAGCATATATGCTAATAAATAGGGAAACCGTGGCTTCTTGCTTTTGGCTGGCAGTATCTTAGATTGTCTGATTCGTTTACCGAGGCTCACAGATTTTGCATCAGCCAGCAGTATGTCACGAGATCAGAGCTCTGACTTCTGACAAATTTAGTTTGGATTACCGTCACACATTACTTCTCAATTCCATTTCAAACAGTGTGTTGTGCATCGCTTAGATAACGGTTCACGGTGGCTCATAAGTATATGTATGTCCCTAAAAAGTGTTGAGAGGCCATCAAAATGGAAATCCACAAAACCTATATAGTTATTTTCACATGCCTCTGTAAGAATGTTAAGAAAGGGCATAGCTTCCAATTATAGCACTCTGATAAAAATGAATTCATATTGATTAGTCACAAAAACCTTCCTTTACGAAGGAAAGAGAGCAAAAAGAAAGAAAGGATAAGAAACAAATACACAAGGCAGGCATGACATAATTTTCAGTGAAAAGCATTATCAGAAAGCTGTCATTTTAAGACCCTTCTCCAACACCCAGATGCTCAGTTTCATTTCCATGGCCTCACGCAAAACAGTGATTGATCAATGTAAACTCAGGAAAAGGTTGCTATAACAAGGTTTTGAGCAGATACTCACCTCTGCTGTGCTCCTTCCTTCTCGAGCATTGTAATTGATGTTGGCATTGACCTCCAGCTAACAAGAAACTCAAGAACACATAAATCAGATGAGAACTAATAAGAATGCATTTCTGATACCCCATTCTCTAGAACTTTTTCATACGATCTAACGAGCCTCCAGGATCTTCTGATGAACAGGACCTAAAAGAGAAGGACTAATCGATTGTGTTCATGAATAAGTGGATCTTCCTTGGGTTTGATAAAGATACGGGAAACCACAGCTGGATCTTCCAGCAATAATGACTGAAGATGTCACGCAAGATGTGCAGTTGATTTTTAACAACTAACCCTCTGCCACTGAAAAGGAGTTTAAAAATTACTAAAATCTATCTGGAGAAATAGAATAAGGGAAAACTTGTCCTTTCAGTGTTATCTCTTCTCGAGACAACTGAGCAAACAAACAGAAAATAGTCGAATTGGAAAAAACAAATCGCATTGCTATATTGAGTACATCTACTTCAACGTCTCATAATTGCAATTCTTTAGGGTTAAACTCCCTGAGTAGCACCATACAGTAGGATTTTCAACTCGTAAATTATCCACTTTGAGTGCATATTCCAAAATCACCAGAATGAAGCAAGAGATACCTCATTCTCAGGAAATTCACCCACCACCTTCGCAATGTATTGTTTCTGCACCAAACCACCTTCAATCTAAAGATACTTATTGTCAGTTGAAACTTAAATTGTAGGCCAAGTATCATATGTACCTTGCCACATCACGAATATGACTTATTAATAGTATATAATTGGATATTCTAGATCACTTATACTCGAGGGAATGAAGTCAGCAGCAGAAATAGTACGTGATGGCACTACTGGTATTAGGAGAAACAGTCACCAGACACGGATTAGAACACTACAGACTTAAGATATAAACAAAGGAAATGCATATCATAGAAAGAAACCATAAGACCTCTTAAGTCGCTCAATAAACCAGATGTACATGACACAGTGTGACGATATTACAAATGATGAATAAGAAGTCGCAACACAGCAGCATGCTCAGAACTACCACTACCCTTGCTGTCAATGTAAGAGAGCCCCCCTTCCATTTAGGCAATTGACCACCCACACAGTATTGCAGCTAATAGGAACTTACATTAGTAAAGGTTCCGAAAGCACGCTTGTCAATACGTCACTCACCTGTTGCCTGAAAAGATCTGCTTTCAACGCATTTCTGGCAAATATGAGGAGTCCGGAGACAAGGCGATCTAGTCGGTGAACAGCTTGCATTAAAATATCAAGGAGGACATACGAAATTCATAATCCGTATGTGACACCAGATATAAGTCAGAGGAGGGAAAATGAGTTATTGATAGACATCAAGAATCACAGGCAAACAGAATATGCCCAATCCGATTTCGATAGAGCCAAGAATGCATATGCATGTGAAAGAGCTATTTAGGATACGAAATAAGGGAGCCAACCCATGCTCTGCCTGAAGGATGCCGACCACAGTGTTTTTACGATACTGACCACACGGATGCACCTATAAACAAGTTGAAATGTCCATAAACATAGATCCTATAAGGCCAACAGAGCTAGCTAGGCCAAGAAAGGCTGCTGTAACCTATTACTGTCTGAATCTCATCAGTCATTTTACAGCACTCATGCAAAATCCACACGAAATCATTCTTTCGTTGTACATTTGAAATGAACATAAATGTGTTGTTCCTTACTGGAATAGATGCTGGCTTACAAACAGTCACCACATCCGGTTCTTTCTGTAGGATGGAGACACCATGGCTCATCATAGGAGGCTCATGCCTACAACCTTATCAAGATTAACACAAAGAATACCCTAAAACTACTAGAAAAAACTGCAAATTCAGATCAGAATTCTCAACTCATGAATGAAGAAAGAATAAAGAAGCCTGAAGAAACAAAAGGTAAAGGACGAGAATCTAAGCAAAAGAAACTGATGCAGCCAAAGGGATATATCATGGCTAGATTAGACTCTTGAAAAGCAACATTTCATAACGAGATCATAGCAAGTGTAAAGCTCAAACCAACCTGTGTACAAAGTGGCTTATTTTTTCAGACGGTTTTACAATGTAAGAGACTGGAACGACCCTCCCCTCGACTTGTATCCGCCCACATTCAACAGCACCGACCTACAGGTTATGACTACACATGGTTAAAAGCGATGGTCACCCACCCGTAGAAATAAAACACTCGTTATGCAATGAAGAAAATGCTTACATAATACTCATAAGGTCTGCCTTTGAACTCGTGGGCAAACAAATCCACAATGGTTTTGCCAGCCCAGCGACTCTTAGCCTATACATCATGATTAATAATAACAAGAAAATTAGCCAAATTGAGAGCTCCAGATTGAAGCGGAAAAGGGCTTCACAAGGGTCTTAATCAAATAAAAGTTTGATCACAAGTAGAGTACGCAAACCACTCCACTCCACAAGAAGAAAGACGAGATAGCGACTACTCACATGAGAGATGAACTCGAAGTGGTAGGGTGTAACGTAGCGCCTCCCTGCAATCTCTTAATAAATCAGTCTTCTTTTCGCTCTCTACTGGCAATAATCTATGTGACAATGTCCCATGAGAAAATACTCTATTGAGAGTGAGCTTATGAGATAAACAAATTACCTTGGTGGAAGATGTAATCTTGGCGCTCCGGAGGATTCAACAGAGTTTGCCACACAATCTCCCCCTCCTTGATCACTCCTCCGGCTCCTTCCTTTCTCTTCCTCTTCATTGTCGTGCGACCGTCGACCGAATGAACGAAGAAAGGAGTAAGAAAGACACGACGGCGTTGGGGAGGAATATGATATGTCAAAGCAAAGGTGCTTCCCTTTTAGTTTTTACCACTTGAGGTAAGCGTCAGCTGCAGTAGCAGAGACAATGCGACGTCGTTGCCCGCGTTCTGCCCATCTGCCTGTCCAACACTATTCTAATCTGTTTTTAATCTTCATTTCCAGTCGTGTGGTGACAAGCCAACAAACAGACACCAATCTTCCGAACCAAAAGAAGTCGCATTCCACTCGTTAGCTTCACCAACTTGCCAAGGTATGCCATGTTTCTTTGAGCTACTCCTGCCCATCAACACGTTAAAACTAGACACTTTCTTCGCTTTCTTTCCCACGCCATATCTTTGATTTGCGTTTCTACGGGTTCATCAAGTCCTGGTTTTGCATCTTCCTTCCTATTTTGCTTGCTCATACCATCGACTCAACTTCTTTTGCTGATTCAGATGGAATGACCCAATAAGGTCCTTGTTGAACTGAGACGAAGCAGAGAGACGGGCGCGCGGGAGTGATCGAGAAGAAGCAGCAATGCGGGAAGAGGAATTGGTGGATATAAAGTTCAGATTGTACGATGGATCGGACTTGGGCCCCTTCCAGTACTCATCGGCATCTACCATCGATATGTTGAAGCAGAGAGTTGTCTCTGATTGGCCCAAAGGTTTCCTCCTCTTCCCCTTCCTATGTTCTTTTAAGTATGTGATTTGTGCTAAACAACCTTATAATCTGGTATCTTCTCTTGTTCAGATATGGTCTATAAGATTGGTGATATAGCTTAACAGCTTCGCAGGTTCATACACGCATCCTCGACTATTTGAACCTTTTCTTGTTTTAAGCCGACTTCAAGACCTTTCTTGTGGAATGTAGGAACTATGTTGGAGATGAGATCATGTCTAATGCTGGGGCTTTTTTTAAGTTACTGATTACCCTGCTTTGAACTTATCTCAAATTTCATCATTGCCACTTCCAGTGACCACAAGGTTATGACTCATGTCGCCATCATGAAGAGTTGTGATCTTCTGTTTGTGTGATTGTTTTTGTCTCTGTCATTGCTGTTTACGTGATAAATGTGAGAGGATGAAACCAGTCCACCTGTGGCGCGAGAAAAGGTAGAATTACAAGCAAGCCCAACGTGCCACGCATGCTCGGACTGCTTGTCCATTATTCTGGTCTCTGTTATGGATTCTAAACTCTTTTTTTCCATGATGGTATGAATGCGGATGTTCTTGTGCAAGAAAAAACAGATTTGCTTGCATTTATTAAACGCCTGCCATGGGGAAGCTGGGGCAAGAAGTGGCTCTATAACATAGTGGCTAAGCCCGTGATGATATGCAGTCGAATAGATGTGAGAAAGGGGAAAGACATTTACATACTGATAACGAGTGATGTACTGAACATATTTTTCTGAAAGCAATTGTGAGGCAGATATTTTTCTCAGGAAGGTGTCTCCTGGGGCAACAAGAGTGACATAATACATTGTTGATTTTTCTTTGTTTCTTGTTCTGTTATATATCTGAGCGGGCATTTGCAGCCCTAGAGAAGAGATAGCCTGGCCTTGGCTGTATTGATGAATGTATCTGCATCATTCCACTTACTGTGGAAATCCCTGAAATCCTTGTCAGCTCGCAATACCATGTAGGAGAATCACGTTGGCAAGTCTATTCTTAGTCGGGCATTTCTCTGTTAGCTGTAACTGCATTCTAAATTTCAACTGTGTACATATGAACCCTAGCTAAGGATATCATCTCCACTGATTGTTTTCTGATGTAGCTAATTTGCTGTAGATTGAGAACTGTTTCTTTTCCGCTGAGGTTGTATTGTTCATTGCTCCTCAGGCAAGACGATTGTACCAAAGGCCGCAAGTGAAGTAAAACTGATAAGTGCCGGTAAAGTTTTGGAAAACACTAAGACAGTTGGTCAGTGTAAAATGCCTTTCGGTGATGTTGGCGGAGGAAGTACTATAATGCACGTTGTTGTACAGTCATCATTAGCCAAAAAAAGAGCAGGTATTTCTACTATATCAGCATGCTCTACTTCAGAGTTGGAAAGGACTTCTGTTAACTAAGTTACTTCAGATAAGTTTTATCTGCCTACTGTATCGGGTTCATATGCGGATTAGAAGGTCTTTCATTGACCAAGTTCACCCATCTAGAATTCAACTTACAAAGAAACTTACCACGTGATGTCTACTATTTTTGGCCGGACTTAATCATTTGCTTTGTCATTGTGAAATAAGAACTAGATCTTACTTGCGGTGAACAAGCATATTTCTTTTATTCACTGACTATGACTCAGTTATTTATCTGGAATCTGTAGACTTGTTCTCTTGGAGACTTCAGGCCTTTCTGAGAGTTCCGTAGTAGTGATAACTCTTTTATTAGCCTATTGATGAATCTTCATCTCGATTTATACGTGGACTCGTTTTGAAACAGAGAAGAAACTGGATGAGTCCCCGAGGAAAGTTGTCTGCTCTTGCTCCGTATTGTGAGAGCATATATGTGTAGACTCTCAGAATATTTTATATTCGCATCACTGCTTTGTCCCTGGGAATATCTGCCAATCAATCCACCATTGTTTTTGGACGTGTACAAGTGTATGGTGCAAATCATGTGTTCATATACTCCAAATGTTGCTGTATCATTCATATCTCTTTTGCAAGTTTTGGATGGCAAGTGCATCCGATGGCCCTCAATGAGTAGTGCTAGCATTAGTTCATCTGTCTTTCGATCGGTTCATAGTTCTTCGGTGGTATTTTTACGATGTAGTTGAGATGTCAGATGTACATAGCCCTGGATGGAGATGAATGCTATCACATTTTCAAAGAGGAACGTCTTTTGTGCTGTGATGAATGTCATGTGGTTGTTATCTGTAGGCAAATCACTACCAACTAGTTTGGAGAACAAAAGAAAGTTGTGCTTATTACTGACTTCCAACTAGTTTCATTCATTTCCCAATCACGGACTTTGAGATGAAAATTAAGGAGGAATCTGGAATCTGGTTATCTAGTGAAGGTACTCACCTGATTGCCCGGCGAACTAGTTGTTATGTGATGGTTTGCAGCCATTTACGTCTTTTGTTGAGGTGAATTACAGAGCTGACTTCGAGCACTTTTCAAAACTTAGTTTGCCTGTAAATACTGCTTTCAAGTTTTCAGGCTTATCTCCAATGGGTATATGTCGTGCCCAACTGGTGACACAAATGAACCTGGTAGAGCCCAATGGCCGATGAGCCCAAAGAGAAGTATGGATCAGAATTTCTGATGAACACAATTTAGCTTCTCATGGGCTGGGTTCGTGATCATGATGAGAAGGGTCCAGTTCCATCCCTTCGACTGAACGAGACGTTGACCGGATCATTGTCGGGTGTTCCATGGCGAGGCCGAAACACAAAAGAGAAGGCTTATTATGCCACCATCATACCAGATTACATTGCAAATGAAACTATATGATTCTAATAACATGTGGTCATAGAACTTTTTTCCCTGTCCAGTCGGTCATGAATTACCATCCTCTCGTGTTATAGCCGTTGCAATTAATCAAGTAGGACAAAGCTAATGCGTAGCCCACTTTTCCACCAATTAGAGCAATGAGTAATGGAAGATCTCATGCAACGGCTGAAACAGAACAAGAATACGTGGTAAAGCTAAAAGGCTCATGAAAAATATCATCATTTTCTCCCTCATCAACAAACAAGACAGCATTCTGTAATCACATGTTCTTGTTTCAAGGTATTTACACTCTGCGCCCCACAAAATGGAATCCTTGCGAAATCAACCCCTCTGAGCCCAAACAGAAAGATCATTGTAGCTCCGGCAACACAGTCTGCCGTGTCCTAGCCTCCACGCCCGGACCAAAATACAAGGTGACCCCTATTTAGTATTTACCACTCAACCACCATACCAAGCAAGCAACAAGCTCCACAAAGTCAGTGGCACCAACAAACATACAAACTAAAGCAAGTAACTAAAACGCCGTATTCTATGAACACTGAATTGTTGTAAACGTGAGACATTGTCTTCCCCTATCCTCAAGAGCACACGACGGAAGAGACAGAGAGAGGGTAAGAGTAAGTGTTGGCGTATTGAAAGGAGAGGGTGTCCCCGTTGGTCAAAGGCTTGCCATCGTTGACAAGGCAGTCGTTGTAGCGAAGGCGCTTGAAGACCCTCGGGTTGATGAGACGGGCGGAGCTGAACCACCCACAGTTGAGGTGAATGCGAGAGATGTCGCACCCGGTGACGCATGCGTTCACTATCTCCACAGTGTAGGTGGGGATGCCACTGGGGAGTGGGGACGTCGGCCCTTGGTTTATCACTATATCGGCCCTGCTACATCTCTCCCCCCACATCCTGTTCGGAAGAGGTTCTTCCATTGCTGACGCTGTGCAAAACACAAAACAAACAACGTTACTACGGCGAAGACGGAGTCTACAGACAAAAATCGCTTTTCAGAGACGAAACGCGGGAATTATTATAAACAAGTAGAAGCCAAAGGTTGGGGATATTTATGACTACTTTTTCAACTTTTTCGCCAAGGTTGTACTCTTGTCGGACCTTTTCCGCTCCTTTTCTGGCCTGTTTGTCTCTGACGAAAACGACCCTTCGAAGCTGAAGCCCTTTCCATTACCTTGGAAATTCAAAATCACCATCCCTATGCAAAAGGAGCCCGGAGACAGCTAGAGCTAAAAAAAAGACTACCGCGACCACATGAATAATTATTTGCTAAGATGCGCGGGCATTAACTAATGCACACGGCGGGTCTAGAGATTAAGCAATTAATGATGGGACATTGCAGCGACATTGATCGAAACAAAAAAGAACAGGATAAAAATAAAAATAAAAAGGGTTCTTTGGGGATTTAGGGTGGGGGGCCTGTGTACGAAGCAGCGCACGTTAGAATGAGGCAGAGAGAAATTCCCCAGACGTGCACCTCTGACACACAAGCCGTATTCACCCGTCTGAGTCTGAGAGAAAGAACGTTTCCGCGATTGTTTTTTGGAGGTCATTCAATGTTCGCATTGCAAGCAAATTATGCCAAAGACACTGATCCATCTCAGAGCCCCAGAAATTGGTTAGACAACTACTACAGAAACCCAGAATTGTAGATGCCGGAAAGCACTTGGTCTCCCATTCCTATCCATCCCCAAATTTATGACCCAGAAAAGAGGAGGAAGAAGAAGAAGAAGAAATACCCACAACCCAGAAAGCTTGAAAGGAGGATGATTCAAAAAGTGGAGCTTACCAAGACGAAGTAGCTTCCGGTGCAGTGCAGAATTCCTCAGTCTGTCTCCTCCCTTAGAAGCCACTAGACTCGATTGAAATGGCCAATGCCCGTCGATCGCACCTCCTGGAATATGAGAGGTATTGTTGCATTTTAATAGGAGGAGGGAATGTTCCTCGAAAGGGACATATGTTAAACGAAAACATCACCACACCAGCTAGCTGCTGAAAAAGAAAACGACAACAACAGAGAGACACAAGGGACCTCCATGACCCACAGATACGCCATTGACACACAAAAAAACAAAAACAGGAAACAAAAAAAAACGGATGCACTTACGAGATCATTGAATTCTTTAATGGAAAAATCTACACGCAGTAAAAATCCCTCATGCAGAAACATGCATCGTATCAAAACACACACAAAAATGTGCCAGAAAAAGTATGGGGAATCTGAGAAAGAAAGGTAAGGACCGAAAATGCAATCATACCTCCAATAACCGTAACCGTGAGTAGTACGATCATGGCCAACAACACAGCGACTGTAACGGGACGACCCTCCATTGCACAGCAAGAATCAAGCTCAAGGAACGAATAGCTACATCAAAGTTCACAGCGTCCCCTTTTCCTGGTGGGAGAAGAAAAAACCCAGCCAAGCCGTCCTCGTAACTCCGTCGCAACAGTGAGTCCGACTCGGGAACCCTAAACCCCCACTAACGTCCGAGAAGAGAGCCACCGGAGAGAGAGAGAGAGAGAGAGAGAGAGGCGATGAAGTCCTGGGTGTAACGAGAGAGAGGAGCTCAGCTACAGGAACCTGCATAGAAGAAAGAGCTAGGAATGAGGGGGGCGAATATGTACGTATCAGATATCAAATCAGTCAAAGGAACGACCGTCAATGAGAGAGAGAGAGGGAGAGAGGGAGAGAGGGCATTAATGCATACAGCAATACAGCTCAAGGCGTCGATTCACGAGCCAAAAAAGCTGAATCAATGGGTTTGACCTTTAAAATGGGGAAAGCGACGGCGACATGCTACACGCCCACACAGCTCGGGCAAGAAACATGGAAATAGAAACCATGGACACAGAGTCTCAAGTTCGACTCAGCAGAATCGAATCGAATATAGGCAACACATACATATCTACAATATACACAGCGAGGAAGCAAGGAATGTCGATTACATGCACAAATCCGGGAAAATTGAATGCGGGGAAAAAGAAAAGAAAAAAACACCAAAGCAGACAGAGAAAATGGTAATGGTGGGTTGGAAGGGGCAGCCAATTCACTGCGGGACAGCGCAGCAGACGACAAAGCAGCGTCTACAGTACACAACTAGGACTCTTTCACACAAAAAGCACAAGCGCCACACACGCAGACAGACAGGGGCGCAGACAAGCACAGAGACGCAGTACGAGAGAGAGGGAAGAAGGTTGTTGAACGGACAAACAGAAGCGGCAGGGAGGATCATACTCATGAGACGCCATTAATGAGAGAACGAAGAGGATCAGAAAAACGCTCCGAACATCGGTCGGAGCGCAGAGAGAGAGAGAGACGAAGAAGCATATACTTGTTAGGGAAGGCGAAAGGGCGAAAGGAGGAGGGTGACAATGGCAATGGCTTCCATGGGGAAGAGAGTGACTGAGAGAGCAAAATCAACACCGAGACGCGTGCGCGGAGGAGAGGAGAGGAGAGGAGACAGCTAGAAGAAGAAGCCTCCTTTTTTTTTAGGGTTTTTTTCTCGAATTTAGTTGAAAATGGGAGTGGAGGGAGAGCAAATCAAATCATTAATGATGGATGGATGGTGCACGTGGCATTGTTAGTTAACTCTTAAGACGCGTGTGCTTAATTTTGAATGTGGAACGACGACACCACACCAGATATTTCATTTGATTATTTACGCATCTGCCCTGAGCTCCCCCCCCCCCCATTTAAAGCGCATCACTCACTCACTAGTTGTCTCGGGAATAATAAAATCAAGAAAGAGTCCGAAACATAATTTGGATTTCGGACCTACATTGATCCCAAACTTTGGGTAAATTGTGAATTCCTCGGTAATCTTTAGAGACATGTTTTGAGCCAAGTGTTAAGTCTCTTGTTCTATTATTGAAATCAAATCATTCACACCCCGAAAGAATGGAAACATTCACATAATTTCTTCTACTTTATTATCGATTTTGCTGCACCGTCATAAGTAAAGTAAGTGTTTTGCTCCCAAGTGCTGCTAACTTGATTTGATTTGGTGATTTCGCCTTCATAAAAAAGAAGAAGAAGAAGAAGAAGAAACCACCTCTCTTTTTGTGGAGTTCAGTTCAAAGCCATGGGAAATGAGTCTTGTCTCCCTGTTCTTATTTCCACCATTACAAACTATATATGTTCTATAAGCCCGCGATCCCATATTGCAATGGCCAGATCTTGGATCGGAAGGTCCTTAACACCATTTAAATAACAGGGAAGTAGAACAAACATCGCCGCCAAGGTTCTAATACCGATCGGATTTTCAGGTACTAATACCCCCCAATGGTCTCTGCTCTTCTTCATTTCCTGGATTTTTAAAATCCAAATGCCCACCGTCTTGATGCCGAGTCTTTCAAGACGACTTAAGGAAAATTCACCTACCCTACACAGATTAATCAACAAAGTTGTTTCCTGGCACAACATATGAGGAGCGTCGCTGTTACAGCGCTCCACCATAACCTCTCCCACAAGGACATTGAGTCTTTTGCTCCATTCAAGCACCAATGCAAGCAAAATAGTTTAGCCATTCCGACAGTCGCGCTAAATGTTGTGCTCCACAGTGTCTCCATTTAAGTGAAAACTAAGCATCAGTTCATTCCCTTAGAAGTTTGAAGAATTAATTGAATGTGACAAAAAGCTCTGATGTTCATATCGTAAATTACACCGTTCCATTCAGCTGGCAAGACTCTGCTGACTCGACTGATAAAAATGGGGGGCCAGCTCTGAGCCTAGGCAGTATCACGTCAGCACATCATCAGACCATAGATTTGTGGCACCCCCCACCCTAAATGGACTTCTTCCTACACTAAATGGCTCTAGAATCAGACGGTTAGCAGATTCTGACCATAATTACAGAAGAGTAAAGTAGATCAGAGTTTACAATCTTCTAAACATGAAGCAGTTAGCCACCCGTTTCCAATGCCTAAGATCCCGATTTTCCATTGGGAGATTCCACATTTTCCAGTAGCTTCACCTTGTCTAGCAAATGTTGGATGGTAGTAGAAGCATCCTGCAGAAATGTAGATATAACAGGGAAAAAAAGTTAGAAGACCATCCAATTCCCAACAACATCAACAAAACGCTATAGCGCAGGGATATTTGGCGAAACTAGGGACGACCTTCAGCCCTACAGAAATGTAGAAGAACGGGAAAAAAAGTTAGAAGACCATCCAATTCCCAACAACAAGAAAACGCTATAGTGCAGTGACATTTGGTGAAAGTAGGACGACCTTCAGCTTCTTCCTCAGGTTCCGCTCGGCAGCTTCTCTTAGTTCTTTTTCCTGTTGAAAAATATCAATTAAAGTTTCTTGCTCCCTGTTCATTTGGTCTATCTTTTGTTGGGCTTCTTGGAGCTGATAAAGTAGTACATAGACAAAAGTGGTCAGGATAAACTTCGCTGAGAATTAAAAGAAAGACTTGAGGAACACATTAATTTGGATAACTTTGAGATATAGACTGTGAAGACTATTTCAGAGTGATCGAGTCCATGTGGAAGGAATGTCACAAGTTATAACATGGTGGCATTGAAATGGCAAAGCACTCACCTGCCCTTCGAGAGTTCTGCACCTCTCTCTCTCAGTCTGCAAATCACGCTGCAACTTACTCAAAATTTCTCCGTCCTGCTGTGCCACTCTGTAAACAACAAGGAGATCAGTTAGATGTAAAGAATTAATCAAACAAGGAAAAAACCAAGCACGCTGCATGATGGTAAAGCACATCATATTCACCTTTCCCTTAACTGACGATTCTCTTCTCTCAACTGTTCTATATCTACTACCTGCCAGAGAAACAAACCGATTAAATAAGCAAGCATCAAAGAAACTTCAAATTGGAAGAAGCAACATGAATATATTAGGGAAACTTTAATTGGCACGATTTTTAAACCTGCCGGTCATTGTACAGGTTGGACTGTGGTTCGAAGAATCAAGGAGGCACTAGTCTATTTACATTCACACACAAATGTATGTCATCAATGACACATAGGTATGTAAGCTGGGATGGAAGGTCATCTTGATCTCCATCCTCTCCATGTCTTTGGTTCAACTCAAAACAAAGACAGACTTGGCATGTGAATAAACATTATCCAAGAACAGTGACAAGAATAATATTTACAAGGATCACACAGCATTGACAGCCAAAGGCAGATACCATCCTTAAATTTTTCAGACAGGTATGGTTCTCGGAGAAATAGTTTCCAATACCACAAGTTCTTGAGCAACCTTTCATACTTAAACATCAATACTCCTAAGTTTCCTTGTGTCCATTGAACTTCAGTTTTCCCTCCCAATCCATTCAGCCGGGGCAACTCTTTGCTAGGACACCATGCCTACTTTTGACATGCTTTTACATCTTGTCATGTCAAAAGTGCACAAACTATGTCAAACTTGACTGTTCATATATCACTCTCCTCTGCTATCATCATAAATGGAAGACTCATAAGAATATATCTTCATACCACTATTCTGCCTTCAAGCTATCTCCTAAGTAATCATTACACATCGCATTCCACTACTGTTTCTAAACGGAGAAAAATACGGACACTGACTAATGACCAAAAAGCTTCTAGAAGGGGCTCAAAACAAAATTAATACGACTCAAGGACAAATTTGTAATCAAAGAAGCTACGAACTCCTCCTGCATTAATAATCATAGGTGACACCTCGCAGCATCCAGATTGACATACATAGAACTATCCATGTGAAGAACTGTAAATAAATTACCTGCAGAGGAGTTGCCGTGCTCAACCCATTAGTTTTTCCACCTGAATCATAATTAAGGTCGGCATCCTCAACCAAGCATGCAAGCGTTGATATCTGGACGCCATCCATTACAGAAGATTTGTGATTACCACCATTAGAATCGGGTTGGTGACGTGACACATCATCCCCATTGACAGCCTCTGTAGAAGGGGATGAAGATGATTCTCGTAAATTCAAAGTTCTTCCTGATTCAAAACGGGTGCTCATCCTTGTTTTGCCTCCTAAAGAGGTATGCCTTCCATCATTAGAGCGCGAAGAGAATTTGTCTGAACTTCGTACGGTTGGCTTACTGCTTGACGCACTATGCCTTCCTGATTTTGAAGATGTTTGTGGCTCAGAATCAAGAGAATCATCTACCAGGTTGAACATTCTTGTCAAGACGATAATCATAATTTTCAATCATTGTAAATGAAACCCATAAGATGCTATGTCTACCTCCTTCTGCAGACTCAGTAAGGAGTTTCTTATTGCCTACTGAAGCATAGCCAATTCGATGAGAGTTCGTCTTCCTAGAAAATCGGCAAAGGGAATTGTTAACAAGTAATTCTAACAAGGAGAAGATGATGGGAAAGGAGAAACGCATACCAATAGTTCTTCTGCATTTGAATCAGCTTCCCCTCGAGTCTGGCGAGCACTGTTGTTCGCTCAAACCCTTGCTTATCATGAGCTGGTTCAACAAAATTAGCTTCCAAAACACCTGGCCCAAAGCGGAAACATATTACGAATACATATTTCATAAAGTAAAAAGTTAAATATCAGAGCCAAAGAAAAACCTATGACACCACGACCACCACTTCCAGCAGGATTCCAAAGCCTCCAAAATGGCTGCAAAAAAAGTGGATGAGGTCATTTTATAATTCCATCTATTAAAAGGGAAGAAATCAGAGCACTCAAGAAGCTCGTAACATTCAAAAAGGAAATAACGAGAAACCGTGTTTCACTGCCAAACTAACCAAAAAGAGAACATAAATAGAACAGAGGGATTGCTAGAGCACAAAGAGTAAAGGAGCCAACATACAAGAGGAGGAAGATCACAGTCCAAAACAATCCAAGCAACTAGATTCAATCTTACTATTTGGCTTCTTGGATAAGACAGTTTTATAATAATAACTGAGATTCTGACAATAAAGCAAGAGGAGGCCATCATCGAGCAAGAAACACAAGAACCTCAAACCTTGAAAGTTCAAACATCCAAACAACATACACAAAGTAAAAGAACCACATAAAGAAATGATCGACCACTTATGAGACAAGAACACCATGAACAAAGACGTCAAGGTGTCATTTAGTCCAACCATCAGTGAATGCCATCTAGATAGTAAAGTGGCAACAGAACTCTTAAAACTAGCATCGTCAACACAGAGAAGTGCAAGTAGTGCCATAATTATTTCTACCAGAAGAACACGAACCTTAATCAGGCGATTCTTGTGATAAACATTGAATCCTTGGACATCGATATGATGCTTTGCATCCTTCACAAACCCAATTGTAACGACAGCAGTCATCTGACAACAATATTTGCACATAAGTAGGTGTACTATACATCAAGAGGAATATCTGCAAAAGCCAAAAGAACATTGTTGTGAAGCATTACAGTGTCTTTATAAACTCCATCAGCACCAGGTTGTGGTCGATAAGTAACTTCTTGAGATAGCATCATATCATTTACAATATTATGATGCTCGATATCTTTCCCTCGAAGAATCATCCGGAACCTGGGGGGAATCCTCAGATAGAGAATAGAAGCATAACTCTTCAAATAAAAAACAAAACAAGCAATAACGTCAGTTGAGAGAGAGAGAGAGAGAGAGAGAGAGAGAGAGAGAGCTATAAATTATTTTGAAGCTATTACAACACAGGAATCATTGTAATAATGACTTCACACAAACAAATCATTGTAATAATGTCATAATTTTGTCTGGTTATCTGCCCCTCTAAGAAAATCAAGTAGTTCATAGGCTATTCAGGATGCAGTAGACATAATTACACTAAAATCAGACTAGAATCCCCCAAACATCTGACAAAGGGCTGGTATCAATGAGCAAATTTGGCATTTTCTAGTCATGACTTCACCTCTTCATATAGCCCGCAACTCACCCATGACTAGATTTTTCACTTAGAATGTCGATGTTCCATTAATAAAGGATAACTTTGAGGCTAAAATAAAGAATTACAATGAAAAATCATCAAAACCCAAGAAAAAGTCGAAAAAGAAAATAAAAGGCTGTAATGATCCTCACTGGCAAATTACTAGTGTTTGGCCTACAATTTTAAAGAATGCAACTAAATGCATGTGGACCAGGAGCAGCCCACAAGCTGCCAAATCCACTTGATAAAATTTTACGGTAAACAAGAGGATGTAATAACCTGTAGAGCCTTATTAAGCTCCACAAAGAGATACTAGTATCGTATGCACTCCTGAAATAACTTCACTAATGAGTGTCTTACAGATATATCGATTAAAACATGTAAGATGCGGTAATAAAACAGATCTGTGCATTTTTAAGTGTATATCACGGAGGAGGAGGTATAAATTTAGATGTTGGAGTCATTTTTGCAATTCGTGCTACACAGTACATCAGATTTATCATTCTCATTTTCCATCATGACTGGATACCACACTTTTGTTTTATCAATGCTGAATGGTTGAACTTGGATTTCCTAAACAATTGAAAAATATAACCCCACAATAGAAGATGGTAGAAAATGTTATCCCAATGAGAACTGGCATTGGGTCTTTTGAGCAGCGAATCACTCCCCCATTCCTTGCTTGTTTAATTAATTTTTTGTAAAATGCCCATAAACAACGAGAAAATCCTCTTCACATTTATGTACTTCTAAATAGTTGAAAGAATGTCAAAAGATCAGGTTATCCATGCTGCTTGAAGTGCAAATGCAATGAAGACGCAGCATCAATTCACTAATTAGGTATCTAGTTGAAGCCAAGCACGCATTCAACTGAACTAAAGTAAGTCTAAAATCTGGTTGCTTGCGGACTAAATGAAACGACTAATTTCAGTCACACAACATAGTATAGCATCAACCACCACTTACCCTTAAGGAGTGCCTATAAGTCAGGAAATGCCTAGAATTGGGAAACGTTTTTGCCATTTGTATGTTCCTCTCATCTCTGTTGACCCCTCTAAGTTGAATATCCTGAAACTCATACAAAAATGCACATCAGACACGGAGTGGTGAGACCTACCAGCCTATAAAGCATCAACAAAAGATACTCACGTATGGATCTGCGTCGAAGTCAAGTTCTAGAAATCCTTGATCATCTTCCCAAAGATTGTAGATAATTATACGTGTACCATGATCTCCCATTAGACTAAACTGTAGTAAAGTAATAAAACAAAAGGTAAAAGACATGATTAAGCTGCCAGCAGTGATCGTAGACATCAATACAGTACACCCAAACAGAGAAGCAGGATAGCTTGTATAGTATGCACGACTAAAACATTCGCGAAGACTCAATGTGCACAACTAAAACTTTCATGAAAGACTCTAATTTGGATAGCCAAATCTAAAGGATACACATTACATCAAGTAACAACACCATAATTTTAGGTCAGTGTCGGCCAGGATTCGGCAAAGAATATCCCAAAGTTACATAATTGAAAATATATTAAGAATCATTATCGCTCACGATATTTTGATCTTGTGAAGAAGAAAGCTTTAAGTTACCCCCGCTAAGTAAAATAAAAGAAAAACGCAGCCAGAGCACCTTATTGTATTAAAGCAAATTTCACGGGGAGGGGAAGGGGAGTACCTGCTGTATCAGATCCTCCTCAGTGGAAAAGGGAGACCACTGTATTACTGTTTCGAGATTTCTCTTCCAATCACCAAATGAAGACCGTATCAACTGGTTCCAACTGCCTTCACGTCTTTCATAATCAAGCTGTTCCATATGTAGATTAAACATAAATATTGGAAGTGTTCTATCTAAAGAGTTATTACTTGGTATAATCTTTCCAAATGTATACAATTAGTCAAAATACTACGGAAAAGATACGTTTGTCAGACCCATGAAAAAAAAAATTGCACTGCTTTTCAGTGGAAATTGTGTTGAGGCTAGTACACCAGCCAAAAGAGAAATATGTAGAAAATCAACAAAAAGTGAAAGCTAGATGTACATCATCGACCCAAAAAAAAAAAGATTGAGATGTCATTACCATGGGTACTACAATATCTTCTTTCCCCGTGCTCCTCAAAAAGGTGTATGAAAGCAACCCAATGCTCTGTGTAAATCTGAGAGAAAAGTCCAAATTTTAATAAAAAAAGATCTACATTTTCTCGAGAATGAAATGCACATCAAAGGTAACGAGGCAATCAAGTTCAAAAAGGAGAACAGACCAGTGATAAAGTAGGACGGTGGAACGTAAACAAGACATATCAAGTTTATGCGTCCCAAAAAATAGCACAAACAAGAGCATTAACAACATGACGTATTGGGAAGGCATGCTTCTACCTCAAGAGAACCACATATCAGCTATATCAACTTCAATTACAAATTACTTTCATTATTTCAGGGGTACAAAGTGCAACGGAGTAACGAGTACAAAGCTGTGGGCTTGTAGCAATACCTAAATTCTCGAAAAGTTCATATCTGAAAACACTGGGGAAAAAGAAGAAAAGATAGTTGACAATACAAAACCATTTACAGGAGAAAGAAAGTTGCGGATAATTGAGTGAACACACAGTAAAAACTGAGGACGGAGGGAACTAGATAATTTAGCAATGGCTCAAACAGTCAGAAGGTTGTTTTGAGGATTTCATTTTACGATAATGGCCCTCTTGGAAATATCTGAAACTTTGAGTAATGACTACTTAACAAAACTACCGGAAGTGTGGGAAGTATATACATGTTGAGCAAATTAGATGATGCAAAGAGTTATTTTTGGAAATATTGAATACAAACCTTTTCCCATCTTTTCCACGACATCTCGAGAACACTATCACATCTGCCCCAAGCCTCATAGTGCTTGTTTTAAATCCATTGCCATCTGCAGGTGGAAAAGAAAGAACACCATGCTATCAAGCATATAACTTGAAAAACCACAAAAACTTTCCTACTAAAGATTTTTACATTGTCCAATTGTATTTGCCAGTTTGCTTTTAGCAGAATACCCCAGAGACATGCACTGCCGCATTTTATCTGGATCCATGCCACCACCATTATCTGCAATTAAAGGACAATAGAAGGTCATCATCTGAGCAAGGGTCACAACCTACTCTTAGACAAAGAATAGAAAAGGTACCCATCAAATACACTTCTGAACAGATGTACTGTGCACGAACCATATTAGATGTAAAAATGCCACAGAAACAAAATCACATGACTTATGATGATAAACTATAGAAAAAGACCAAAAAACTCAAAAGACCCCACAGATCTTCCAACAGCTGTCTAGTAAGGAATTCCCAAAGCTACAAGTGAACAGTTTGAGATCTATGATATATATTACACAGTACTTATTTATACTATTCAGTATACTTCGGTGATAGTGAAGCCCTCGTCCTGTTTGAAAATAGCAGAAAAGGAAGGAAAGGAATGCGGAAACAGACACCCAGTCAATTCCAACAGCATCTGTGTTTTACTGACTAGATTCATGATGTCACTGCCATCTCCATGGTCATTCCTGTTGTTTCCACAATAGCAACCACATTCTTATGCAACTCATCACTTCCCCAGCAACCTATGACCATAGATGGTTGCTTAGTCTACTGCATGTGGACTGTTATAACCTCCCCATGTCCATGGACATAAAAATTTCTGTATATCATCAATGCACAGAAATGTTTACGTACTATTGTAATTGCTCCTCATACGATAAATACCAACAGTCCAGGCTCTACTCCACTTGCAGATACCACTTATTACAAGATTATCAATCTAATATAACTGAGTACATGTCAATTATTTCCAATGCCCACTTTTCTTAAAGGTCTTGACATTGCAGAAGTTGGTTTACAATTGTGTTGGTTCCAGTTGATTGCCAACATGCCCCAAATACCATCGACAATGGGTACAACTCTCCAAAAGGTGCATGTACAAGCTTAAAATAGGATCCCGAGCAAAAGCTTATATTTTTTAAGGGAAAACTGAGGATGCAATAAACAGAAAGAAACCAGCAAAGCAAAATACCTTCAATCAGCAACATTCTATTCCCATCTTTCTTATTTTTTAGCATGTCTATTTTAACATATGTTGCCCCGCTAGAAACCTGAATCAAGACAGAGAAAGTAAAGACAATCAAAATATAGCAAGTCCGAAATAACCACGACATAATTGAAAATAAGGAACTACACACACCTCATCCAGTGCGTTATCCAAAAGTT
Source organism: Lenwebbia sp. NSW1173648 (assembly GCA_029784005.1). Classification (NCBI taxonomy): domain Eukaryota; kingdom Viridiplantae; phylum Streptophyta; class Magnoliopsida; order Myrtales; family Myrtaceae; genus Lenwebbia; species Lenwebbia sp. NSW1173648. The sequence goes on from JARCGZ010000002.1 coordinate 819,603, forward strand.
CTGCAAAAGCTGCAAAAGATGCACAAGTAGCTTGAATAAGCTTAAAGACATCTAACGTCGAGATACAGAGATGATCAAAGCTTGAAAGGGAGGCAAGTTTACCTCCAAGAGCCCACTTATGACTGGTTGCATTAGAATGTAGAAACTTCGGATGAACCCTGACATGATCAATGCCCCCTGAATCATCAAGCAGACATGAGAATATGCACCGGTAGCACAAACACACGGAACTCAAAGAAAGGCCACGACCACAAACAAGACACTGACGCTCTAACCTAAAACTGAATAATTTTTAGCATGCATTTTAATCAGTTCAAAAACACCGAAACAGAAGCAGCGATGCAATGTTACCCTCTCTCAACCACAAGCTCAACATATCATAGCATCGAAACCCTAAACCAAAAACAAAAGGAACAAACCGCAGCAAGAAAAGGAAACGTCACCTGAGTAGGAATCCCAACCGCCACCAGGACAGCCCTCGTAATCTCCAGCCTTCCAGAACTGCTTAGTAGCCCCGGCCTGTGAGAGCTGCTGCAACGCCGGCGGCGACGCTGAGTCAGGCACCTCCGGAGGCGGCGGCGGCACCTGCCTCAACGGGGGAAGAGGCTGGAGGAAGCCCTCGGGGATAACGACGCCGAGCTTCCTCTTCTTGGAAGGGCCTTCGTCGTCGGACTCACTGCTGCTGTCACTGAGTTCGATCAAGGACGCGGGGTGTTTGTCCAACACAATGTCTTTACCCGAGGGCGACGAGACGTCCTCTTGCTTCAAACGAGCGTCCATGGAAACACCAGAGTTACCCCCACAACCGTCGAAGCCTTTCTCGGATGATGGATTTTACCTACAAAACCCAGAGAAAGGGGGAAGAAGGATGACGCATTCGGTGCGAGGGGAGGGAGATCCGATGACTCGTGAAGGAAATCGAATCCAATCCAGTGCGTCCGGTTCTAAATCTAGTAGTTGTGCCCTACTAATAAAAGCCGAGCATCCGATGGATCGCGGACCAGACGGAAACGGAACCTCCCCGTCAGCATTTGACGGCAACTCCCGGGCCCACGTGTACATCATAATACAGTCGAGACTTTTACATATGTAATTTTATTGTTATTGCAATAAGATGAGTTTTATTTTTCCAAATGAAAAATTCGATTTTAATCGAAGGAATCGCTTCTTTTACAAATAAAACTCATTCATTTGTTAAAAGAAAAGTACATAAAAATCTCCTAAAGGTCTATTGCTAGACCCTTGAATAGGCAGGTATTATATGGATTACACAATGGATTGTTGTGAAAATAAAACGAAAATTAAAAGTATCTTGCAATTTATGTCTCGCGTAAGGAAAAAAAGAATTACCAGTGATATCAACCACGGGCGATAAACACTTCCGATCGAGTGTCGATACCTACTCCATGAGAAGAGCCAGCCGTTGAGAAAACGAAATTATCAAAGTTATCAACAGTGAACGATAAATACTTTTAATCGAGTGTCAGTACCTGCTCCACAAGAAGAGCCAGCCGCCAAGAAATTTACTATGAATCCAAAATGTGTAGAACTCAATCGCTCATATGTTTTCCTGTCCTAGATTAGATCTAAAACAAGAACCCACAAAAGTACTATTTCACAATCTACTACCGGAAATTCACTCGGAAAACTCACAATGAAGGAGTATTTCACAATTTATCACATAGAACTCACTCGAAAAAACTCGCTGGGAGAAAACCTAACACTTTTCTTGTCTGCACTAGTGCAATAACAGGGTAGAGCTTCGTCTTTTATATATAATATTTGTATCCAAAATAGGAAACCTATTCAAATTAAGAAATACATCATAATATGGACGGTGTCAATCATACAACGAATATAATGTAAGACGCATCCGATATAGGTAATTCCGCTCCAAATCCACTCATTTGAAAGTGTATTTCATTTCGTTTCATTTGAGATTTACAAATTTTTCAGGTGGAGTCTCAAAACTGTTCTAAACAAGGAAAATTACCAAAAAAGTTATAACCTGTTACAATTGTGTCATTTCAGCCCTAATTTATTTTTGTCAATTCAGTCTTAAAACATTTGTAATTTTTTCGATTTAGTCCATCCGGCCAATGGCTCTAACATGGACTTTTTCTTAAAATACCATTTTAATAGTTTTCTTTTTTTAATAATTTTTTCCTTTCTTTTTTTTATTAGAGCCGACAAGAAGCCGTGGCCCATCGGCTGAGGCCCGGCGGCCTTCGCCAGCCATTAGGTGAGAGCCTGTGAGCCCTCGCCGGCAGCTAGCAAGGGTCGCGATCGTTGCCCAGTAGCCGGCGAGGGCTCACAGTCCTCGCCCAGATCTGAGCGAGGACCGCGAGCCCTCACCAACCACGGCGAGGGTCTCGACCCTAGGCCGATGGCTAGCGGCCTTCTGCCGGCCTAACAAAAAAGAAAAAGAGAAAGAAAAAAAAGGATTGAATAAAAATTATAAATAAAAAATCGTAAAAACATTGAAATATTATGAACATTGTCCACGTCAGTGTCGTTCACCCTACGTCAGCAAATTCTGATCAAAATTGGCTGGATGGATTGATTGGCACAAAAGCAAAATGTTTAGGAATGAATTGACCGAAAAAAAAATGTTTAGACTTGAATTGGCACAATTGCAACAGATTAAAAAGGTTTATAACTGAATTGGTACAATTGCATTGGTGCCAATAGGCATGCGGCCCTACAAATAAATGGATTGGGGGTGGGGATGCTAGTATCATAGGTACGGGATTCGACTCCGGCGCTCTGCAAAGAGGTAGAACAAAAGTTAAGGATGGGGAGTTAGAGATGGGACAAACCAAAAAAGATCTAAACTTCTTCTTTTTTGCCAATTAAGTGTTAAACCTTTTGTATTTGTACTAATTCAGCCAATCCGATCGACGCTGATCTGGCAATTTTTAAATAATTTTTTAATATTTTTACTGATTATTTTTTTTCTTCTCATTCTTCCTCCACCCGATCGCCGATCGGCGAGGGCATGGAAAGGCCGAGCTCACCTAGCGACAGCAAGCTTGAGCCTTTCTAGACTTAGCGATACCTTGCCAGATTTGACAAGGCTTGATCATAAAAAGTTTAGGACTGAATTGACATAATTACAATAAATTTATGACTTTTTAAAATTTTCCCGAACTAGCACACTTGCCTATGCTTTGCTTTGGTTTAAGTGGTCACGTTATAGTACATGCGGAACGCAATGCCTTTCCAATTTTTCTTTTTTGGATTCAAATGCAATAGATTTTGGCCGTTTAGCAAGTTTGGGCGTAAAACGGTCGTGATCTTTTGCTTTTAGACGGTGAAAATATGTGAAGTCGTGGTGCCCACGAGGGACGCACAAACTTACCACCTATCAAGTGAAAATGGAGAAAGAGGAAGAGCAAAGATGCAAGAGAGAGGTGTCGAAGTCGGATGACCGAACTTTGGCAAAACAAGCCGTAGCTTCTTTATGTACCCCCGAACCGAACTCGTGGTTCGTGAAAAAATGGACTTCAAAATTGGCTCATTGCATCAATTTTGTTTAAGGTCATTGAAAGACATAAGGAGGTTTTCCTTATCTTCCTTGATTCTCCATATTTTTTTAGACTGCGCATATCTTTGATTAATTATAATTGATATTTATTACTTCATCTTGTAAAACCCAGGCTCATATACTTCATGAGACACACAGAAAAATATGCAAAATTCACATAACCCTCCTCATTAATCTTATCTCGATGTTAGAGCTTTTATGGTCGGAGAAAGCGTCCACTAATTATACTGTGGCATCTAGAAATTTCTCGTATTAGAAAACTTAAAATAAAGTTATATGTCTAGATATTTTTCCGACTTGGTCAACAAGTCATTAAAAAGCTTCTTAAAGAAGCCACTTTTGGCTTACCCAAGAAGCCATCCTATAGCTTGCACAAGAAGCCACCCATTGGCTTGTTCAAGAAGATACCTTTGGCTTGTAGAAAAAGCCACTCCTTAGCTTGTGGGGGAAGTTACTTCTAAATTATTCAAGAAACTTTCATTTGACATCATCGCTTACATCGCCTAATCTAACCATTAGCCCATAAATGTGATCTCATCCATTAAGCAAGAGATAAGCCTAAGTTAGGCTAGGGACACTCCAGGGATTTTAATTGGATCATTTGCCCTAGGTCTAATCTTCTAACCTTAAGCTAATAATGATGAAATCTTAGGCTAATGATGATGAAATTTGTAGGTATCATCATTAGGGGACACATAATCAAGATTAGGGTGCCACTTTTTCCTTTTAGCTAGGCAAGATGGAGAGATATTGTGACATCCCGAAATTTTTCACATTAGAAATAATTAGAAAATAAAATAATATCTCTTGATTTGCTCTTTAAGACACCTAGAAACTTCTAAAGGAAGTTAAGTCATTTCTTATTAAATAAATAAAAAAGGAATCTTAAGGCTTCTTAAAGAAGCTAACCCTTTTAACTTGCCAAGGAAGCTATCTCGTAACTTCTCGAGAAACCCATCTGGTAACTTCTTGAGGAAGCTATCCCGAAACTTCTCGAAGAAGCCATTACATTACTTATTTAAGAAGTTTTCTCGAAAATTTCGTATTAGAAAACATGACACAAAGTAATATTTCTAGAATTAATATATCAGTCAATGGCAACTCAATTAGAATACCTAAGTTAAATGCCAAGTCAATTAAGAACATATAAGTCAATTTTCTAACGGATAAGGATGATGTCGCTTTCAAACCTTAGATAAGGATAATGTCGTTTTCAAAGGATAAGATGAAAGTCGTTTTCAAGCATTAATGATAAGGGATAAGCATCAAGTCATTATCAAGCATTAATGGATAAGATAAGGATGCATTATCCACCATACAAGTGGACCAATGAGCATATGATACGTAGCTAGTCTAGAAACCTAAGAGAACTAGGCTTTTAGGTGAATCAATGGAATTAAGACACAAGGCAAGGTCATTAATGAAAAAGCCTACGAGAGAAGCTAGGAATCTTGTGAAGGAAGCTAGGAAACTACTATAAATAAGGTTACGGTTTCCTCATTTTCGACATCTACCAACTCCCTCATCTTCCCTCACTCTTACGCCCTCTCTCTCTCTCTCTCTCTCACGGCACCACTGACCACCGCCACAGGACGCACGCCGCCTCACCAACGCACCACACGACGCCGTCTTCTCACCTTGTTTTCTTGCGTATCGTAAGATGGAATACTTTTGCTCGGGTAACAGGTAAATGTGATTACTAGTTCTAAGGCGGTAATATTCGTTTAGTACTTGATGAAGTGTTGCATTAATGCGTGATTACATATGGTCATATGTGTTGCTGCATTTATGTGTGATTATGTGTGCAATTATATGTGATATTGCATTAACATCAAGTTACATTGGTTTACTTATAAAAACGATAACCATGCATCCACTTCACCAAGCATCAAACTAACATTACTATCTTAGGACTAGTAATCCCATTTACCTAGTACCCGAATTACAGTGTCCTACGCCGTGCAACAAAGAAAACAAGATGACAGGCGGTGTGACGGCGGCGGTGACGTGAGGCTGCGGCGGCGTGGCGACGTGAGAGGCGACGGGAGTCGGTGAGAGGAGGGTCAGTGGAAGTCGACGTAGGGGAGAGTGAGAGGAAGGGATTGGTCTTGATGTGGTCCAATTGAGGGACCACCTTCTATTTATAGATTTAAGAGTCAGGGTTCTAGTCAACTAGGTACTATTATTAGTCAAGATATCATTTTCTTCATTAATTATCATGGGACACTTACCTTAACATGATTGGTCCACATTATCCCCTATAATCATTATGTGTCACCCTAAACTATAGGTTGGCCATTTATCGCTTTTCTATTGGTCCACCTCTTATTCTTCTAGAATTTCGCTTACGTATCACTTTTCCATTGGTCCACACAATCAAGTTTCTAGAAACTAGCTTTATTATGTTAAGTCTCACTAGTTTAATTAATCCTTTTCATCCAATCTACTCATCCTACTTAAACCTTCCGGAAGCAATTTATTAACGGCAATCGTTCGTAGATAGGGTGATGGGACGGAGCGGAGGACGAAGCCGTAGGCAGTAGCCGACGGGCGGCACTGCCTCCGAGTGGCGGCGACTGCCTAGGCGCGGCTGCCCCTCACCACGCGTGCCGAAGGGTGCCTCGGTCCGGCCGTGAGCTGGCCAGGCGCGGGTCGGCCCAGCACCGTCCGTACCGGTCGCGGGTCGAGCAGGCCTCACTCCCGGTTCGTCGCCATTCGTTGTGTAGCACCCTACTTCGGGTACTACCAACAGAGCTGTGGCATCCTTAGCCGCCACGTCTGACGATTATAAGTCTAGTATTTATTTTCATACAGCGGAAGACTACTTTCACAAAATGAAATTGAATTGGCAAGCTAATAACACAAGACGTAACATCCATGCCATTACCAATATTTACATTCATATCTTCTCACTTGGATTGCATTAGTCCACTATGTACATTGCAGAGAGGTTTTCCTGGGGTTTATATACATTACCTAACCCCATCTATATACAAACTGATGCTACGTCAGCAAAACCCGACTCCTAGCAACCCTGAATCAAAATGCCGCAGCCTCTATCTCTAAGTCTGCGGTCTTCCAAAAATGTCTTGGTCGTCATCCTGTCATCCACCTAGGCTGTCCCCACGGCCGCCCCATCCTCAGCTCCGCCATCCGAACCTTTCCCGTCATCCTCCTCCCCGTCACCCGCGGCGCAGTAGGGGATTGGGTCCTCCCGTTGCCCATCTATCATGATAAAGATAGCCACAAAGTGGTAGAGCACAGGAGCCTCTCCCACGCCGACATTGACGGTGATTGTCATGGTCACTCGAGAAAAGGTGACCCCAGGGTGATTGGGTAGTTCGAAATCTTGAACTTTCGAGGCCAATTCGATAGGGAGGCCGTAGTGAGAACTCGGGAGAACAGGAATCAAACCCATCCTGTCAATCTAAAAAGTTGAACACTACAAGTGTAAGTAAACTTAGCGAGTAATTTCAATCCCTCTAACGCCTGCTCGATTCATCATAACATTCAAATCCATACTTGGCAAAATAATCAAACCACAGAGTAAAGGTAACAATCAGATTCCACACACACATATGCTGCACCACACGAACTTGTAAATGCAATTGAATGAATGCAAGTTCTCTCATGTACCCAGCTTGCCACATCCACTCCCAAGCCAGTATCTAATTCATAGAATCAATTCATTCCCAGTCAAACCACTGGGCTCCCATGGCAACTCCCCGCCAAGAGCTTCTCCCTCTAAGGCATCGCGTTATAACCACGCGGCACCCTGGTGCCACCCGCCGAGGCATCTCGTCTCCCTCGGGGAATTGATCACATTCATTTCCGTGGCCTCCTTCACTCCTTAGCTTCGGATCATCATGTGTTATGAGAAAGCAAGTAAATGCAATGATATGCTTCTCACGATGTGTCCACAAGCAAAATCAAGCGATTCTAATGCATCGAATTTCACATTTTGCACATAGAGGAAGCACCACAATTCAACCATATACACATCTCATTCGTTCGTTCCTCGATACCATCACAAAACTAGCGTACATGTACACTCCTTAGATGCTAAATCATTTGGGAACTACACACACAATTCCTTATGCTCTCAATTTAGAGATTTATTTGGTGAACGAATTGATTCCAACATCAAATTCCACTACTAAATGGCCTACGTTAATCTTTGGCTAATTACCAATCAATCACTTATTGATATAGCTATGCAGAATCGATTGAGGTGAATGACTCACATAATGCGCCCCCATAAACTCTTTGACCCTCGGCCACACAATCCTTTTATTGCCAATCCATATATCAACAATCTTTATAGTCGATTTGTCGCGACTATCCGCAATTTCAGAACTAAATACTCACTATTTACATGATATTAAATGTATATTAACTATTCAGGCTAATACTACACTTATGCGAAGTCATTATCCACACTACCTCTGTAGCGACCCAGTTTTTGCCACACATCGGAGAGGCTTTCCATTCTCTTCTTTCTGTCTTTTCTTCTTATCATGCTGTTGGTGCATGCGGAAGCGTATATATAAACAGAACAGACGGCCATGCAGCATGCAAGTGCTTATCAACAAACTCCAATCACCAATCAATCTGGTAGACACGCCTATCGAGGGTCGTGGCCTTATAGGGTTCCATTATTCAGATAATACACGGTAGTGAGACAGAAATACAACAACCAATTCATTTTATTTCCCATGCTCAGATCTAATACAATAGCTCTTTACAAAAGTTCAAAGTATTATTCTGGGAAGATTTACAAAAGAAGGTAATCTACTCCAATTACTAGGATCTTCATCCACGGCCTCCAACAATAGCCAGATCTCTCAAATTCCTTAACCAAAGTATCATACTGGCTCGCCAGCTTGCTTATCTGAAAATTGTTATCCTGCAAGGGGTGAGCTCAACCGCTCAACAAGTAAACGCCTAGGCCGAACTACTAAACCAGCTATAGAATTCGCAGGATTGCAAACAAAGTCACCCAGACAGAATCCAATGTATACAAGAATAGAATCTCATCAAAATCTAATAAATGATAGAATTCAATCAGAATCCAACGAAAGGTAAGATCTCAGAATCCAACCAGAGTTCAAGGTATACGAAGGATAGAAACTCAGAATTTCACAATCATTCAATTCCAAACCATCACAAAACCATAGATAATCTAGTAATTAGGACTAGAAATTCACTTGCCTTAGAATTCCGAATTCAAATAAACGGAAATAGAACGACGAACGAACGACGAACGACGATGAACGGGCGACGGCTAGGGCACACGAATGGAGACGGCAGGAACGGCCAAAGGCGGACGACGGCGTAGCGCAAGGCACGGCGGCGGCGCAGCTAAGGCGACGCAATTCCAGCAAAGTATCGGTGTTCTAAAGGTTGTCTAATGGAATAAACTGACTCCAGAAGTTTATATAGGGGAAGCAGGTGAAGGCTAGTCAGCTTAGACGACTCAGCAACTTCTGATGAGTCAGCAACATGCAGTCGCGCCAGAACGCGACACGTGTCAAGCATGTGCCACTTGTCCCATGGTAATGACACGTGTCCAGCAGCTTGTGACGTGTCGTGTCGTGCTTCTACTTTGTCGTGCTTGACGATTTGTTGTGTTTGACTAATTTGTCATGCTTAAATTGGCCGAATTCCAAATTTCGTGCCAAATGATTCTAGACTATCAAGCACTAAGCCGCTCCTATTTTAAGCAGATGAAAATTCGGGTCACACAACCTCACAGCCCTAAACTCAACTCGCGGCCGACACATCTAATTAGATTCATTTCCAGTTTCGTCATCATTCAAGGACAACTATCCAACTCCAATTCATGACGTCCGAAACAAATTATGGACTACATTCTTGTTCGAACTACCGGCACCGAGTACCATGCACAATCGACGACTACTCACCGTCCACGACTAGTGGCCTACTCCATAATTCATCAATCCGAGCTCAAAAACCTCAGATTTCATCTCTTGCCTGTTAAACCCGCCTAACCATGGACGAATACATATAATGAAACGGGTGAGGGTGAGAGGGACAGAATTCACTTGCCTTGATCGTCGATTGTGAAGAGGGACAACGGCCTTAGTCTCCGGCGAAGGTGGGCAGTCAGTGGTGGTGACGGGAAGACTGAATCGAGAGCTTCACCGAGAGAGGAAATCTGGAAATCTCCCCCTCACTCAGGTGAATTCGACGAGGGAAAAGGAAGGAAGAAGGGCTCTCTTTCTCATGATCATCATTATCTCACTTTGGTGAGTTTTAGAAGCCATTTGCCAAGTGTTCATCCCCTAGGATCATCATCATTAGGGAACCTCACGCACGGCAATACCACTTGATCTTTCCTCTGCCGCCTCCCACTTAACCGAATTTTGATGTGAATTACCTCTTCTAGAATTTTTTTATTCGCATTGCACACTTTCGGGGCCTCAATTCCGTAAATCCTGAATTTAATGTGAGCGGAATTCTAAGGCAGCATGTCAATAAAATGAATCGTCCATGTCGTTCAATAAATTATTACGTCGCACCACTTCCAGTCGATTGAATCCCTCAAAGCTTTCCGGAGTTAAATTCTACCTTTTATTTACCATTTCTATCAATGGTTTCGCGGACTTCGCATTCGTCGTCGATTACCCTTTATAACTTATTGTGAATATATTTCGCAATATATCCAAAATGACCTTTATATGAGAATGTGAACCTCCCTCCTCTCTACACAGGACCTTTACAATAATATCAGATCATATGTTCCAAATGACATTTATTCAAAAGGTTGTATTTGTCCTTAATTACAACCTACTATGATAATATTAAACAATAAATCCGAAATGACCTTAACTTAAGGAGGCAAGTTTTCGAGACGCTACACGTTGTTCGTCCTTCGTCGATCAATCCATCATCTTGCCTATTCTGGTAATTCAATCCATCATCTTGCCTATTCTGGTAATTTCCCGTCATTTATCTTCAATATTTTCCTTTAGCATTTCAAGAAGACTTCTTTATCAACTAAACCTTATCTACAGGGCTTCTTAGTCAACTCATTAATGAACCTTATCTATAAGGTTTAAAAGCGACATTATTCTCATCCCATAGGATTTGAAAGAGACATTATTCTTATCCCTTAGGGTTTGAAAGCGACATTCATCTTATCTCTAAGGTTGATAGCGACATTCATTCTTATCCTTTTTATCCAACTGACTTACCATTGACTCATTTATTAATTTAGTAAATATTACTCTACTTTATATTTTTCTTCTACGAAAATTTTGGGTCGTCACAACTCTTTCCCCTTAGAAATTTCGTCCACGAAATTTAAACTAACATGGGTCCTCAAATAAGTGTGGGTAGTTGCGCTTCATGGTTCCTCGTGACTCCCCTTTGGTCTTCAATCAGTCATTGCTTGGCGTCCTCGACTCCTCCTGCGAAGTTAAACCAATGTAACTTAATGTTAATGCAATATCACATATAATCGCACACATAATCACACATAAATGCGGCAACACATATGACCATACGAAATCACACATTAATGCAACACTTCATCAAGTACTAAACGGATATTACCGCCTTAGAACTAGTAATCACATTTACATAATACCCGAGCAAAAGTATCTCTTATGTTTCTAGACTAGCTACGTATCATATACTCATTAATCCACTTGTAGGGTGGATAATGCATCATTATCTTATCCATTAATATTTGATAACGACTTGATGCTTATCCCTTATCATTAATACTTAAAAATGACTTTCATCTCATCATTTGAAAATGACATTATCCTTATTCTTTAAGGTTTGAAAGCGACATCATCTTTATCTGTTAGAAAATTGACTTATATGTTCTTAATTGATTTGGCATTGACTTAGGTATTCTAATTTACTTGACGTTGACTTATATATTAATTCTAGAAATATTACATTATGTCATGTTTTCTAATACGAAATTTTCGAGAAAACTTCTTAAATAAGTAAGGTAATGGCTTCTTCGAGAAGATTTGGGATAGCTTCCTCGAGAAGTTATTGGATAGCTTTCTCGAGAAGCTGTGAGATAGCTTCTTTGGCAAGTCAAAAGGGTTAGCTTCTTCAAGAAGCCTTAAGATTCCATTTTTATTAAGAAATGACTTAGTTTCTTCTAGAAGTTTTTCTAATGTGGAAAATTTCGATATGTCACAGATATGATTGGGCCATCTAAGCTATAGGGACACGTCATCAAATTAGGTTGCCACACCTTGATCCTAGCCTCGCCACCCATAGATTCTAGCCTAGAAATGTGGACCAATCGAAGGGAATCACTTAACCTATAATTAAGAACCTAGGGACACATAATTTAACCTAAGTTCATAGAGTGTATATCTTGATGCAAAAGGATATCTGGATTAAGGGAGAGCGGACTTAACACTAAGTTCACATGTGAGGGAAAGATTGTTAGGATGCACGTTTAAGTTGTTTCAGAGAAATCCCACATTGAAAAATTGTTGTGGTATAAAGCAGTTAATATATTCTAATTGGCCCATAACTCAATAACTTAAGCTTTTGAGTTAAGGTCGGTTCAATTGGATATATTAACAGGTTTAGACTTAAACTGCCTCTTAGCAATCTCCCAAGATGAAGATATCAACTTGTACTACTCACTCCTCAACATGGTTCAAATTAAATTTTATCAACTCAAAAAATATCAAGTTTTTGTAGAGGACATAAACTTTGGCACTATGTCATTGGTGATATTCATGCGCCTATTAAGACTACAAATGACATTGTGGGTAAATTTTGGCGAACGATTGGAAAATTGGAATGTGATGAGACTAGCTGACCAATATTTGGATAGAACTTGTGACCTCACAACGGGCATTTAGATTGAAGGTATGTAGAGAAAGAACCAACACCAGAAAAGTAAACCACTAAGACTGGTTCGGGCCCCACGGCATATCAAAGACAAGTAGACAGTGAAAAGATACTTCATGGTTAGTCTACAAGATGCTCAGTCTCATTATTGACGTCTAAAATTCATTCACAATGTTAACCAATCTCGACAGGCAGTCCCCGTCCGCTAATTCATTTTACACCTTTGAGGAAAATCTTGGAAGGGGGATGGAGGGATTAAGCTAACAAAACCATATCAGCAAGGTCAACTCTACCTCTGAAAAGCCAGTCTGGAGCTATATGGTACAAACTGATCTCTTCCAACTAATTCACAAGGACTAACTGGCCAGTCTGGTTTGCTGCAGAAACTACAATCTACCTAGAAATTACCATGCCTGTTGTAATTCTGATAAACTAAATCAAAGTTGAGAATCGGATCTCTATTCACTTCTCATTCATTGTCATCAGCATCGGCCTTATCCTCAGCTTCTTCATCATCATCGCCTTCATCCTCATCATCGGTCATATTATTAATGACCTCAGTAATAATATCCTTAATTTCTGCCTTTCTGTGCATCAGATCCACACCAAAGTGGGTACCTGAAGTTTGCATGCACTGTTGTTAGTCACGATTGTAACAGAAGATTATATAGCCTTCTCTGTATAAAAGAAACATACCAAGTTGCCGGAGAATGTCGGATAAGGTTGCCTGCATCATAGAATACATAAATAAGGTTGGAAAGCATCAAAAAGTGAAATATTTTAACAATGGAATAACAAATTTAAAAACTAAACGTACAGTATTGAAGTCGACTTTCTTGAGAATATCTATGACAACAGCATGCATCTCTTCTCTGCTGGGTTCAGCTTTTGGCTTTTTGCTACTTTTGCCTTTCCCTACTTCATGAACATAAACACCATTAATTACATTTCATTAACTAGTTCTCAACTCTTAAAAGGGGCGCAAAATGAAGTAAATATAAAACATGCAGTAAAGAACGACTAGTAAACAACGAACCACAAATTTTTAGTATTGTCACAAAACAAGAAGAAATCAGATGAAATTCCCAACAGAAATGTTTTAGCAGACAATTACACTGGGCACAATTAGACCATTTAACATACTTTTGATAACAATATATACTCAAGCAGAAGATCAAGATATAATGTTACCAAGAACATTTAACCAACAGAAGAAATGACAGTGACAAGCGTTGCAAATAAAGATATAGATGTTCATACGACCACATAAGAAAGAACTTCTACCAGCTAACTTTGCATATTCTCCCCCAGAGACAGACCCAAGATTTAAAGGGGGAATCCATACATAGTTTGTCTAAAAAGTGAAAATTTTGTAAGAATCGCTTTAATTAATGTCCAAAATATAAAAATCTTTAATTATTCACACATAGTTTAGGTAACTATGTTATAGTTTCATCGATCATACGACCAGCATATTCATCTTCACATTTTTTCTCTACCTTGACAAACTAGCAAAATTCCTAAAGTACCAGTAGTCGTAACTGGGATAAAGATCGTATTTATTCACGTATATCACACATTTTTATCATCTATCTTACAAGACTTGAACCAGGAAGGCAAGCATATTTACCTCGATCCTTGACTGAAGCCTCTGTTGAGGGTTTGGTAGACTGTTTCTTGCTCAAGGTTTTCGCCTTTGAGGAAACACTTTGGTTGTTTTGATTGCTCTTTTCAACCTTTTGCTTCTTCGACATGGATCCTTCTGACTTAGAAAGTGATTTTTTACTACCAACCCCATCTACAGTATTCTTCTTTGAGGCTGAGGTGGACGATTTCTTGGCAGATTTTGCAGGAGTGACCATCTTGGCAGACTCAGAGGTATCTTTGGTTTTGGACACCAAGCTATCCTTTGATTTTTTCCTGGATGAACTTTTCGACACTGGCTCCTCCTTCAGTGTATCATCTTCCTCTGACTTGCTCTTCTCATCACCACTCTCCTCCTTAAACACCATATCATCATCACTATTTGCATCAGAACTGTCCTTGACTTGCTTATTGTCACCTTTATCATCATCGGGCTCTTCTGAAGAAATCTCCAATGACTTCTTCTCAGAGTCAGGTGCTTGTTTGTGTTTCTACAGCAAATGATACACAGGGAACAAAGATTTCAAGTGCTTTCCAAGTATCAAAAGGAGACAAAAGGTAAGACGGTGGTGCTAGACAAAACAAAACGCTTAAAGCACCAACAACAATCAAATCAATCCCGAGCGGAAATGACCTTTATACTTTTAATGCTCTGTGATAGTAAAAGATCCTGCTGGCACATTATTTTCTTTTTGGCCAAATCTTGAAGTTACATTCCCAGTGTTTTCTAGGTCTCTTTTTGAGAGGAAGAGATGAGACAAACAGGCAATTTGCAACACATGCTATTACTGGAATAGAATCGAATGCTTTTTAACTCTGATGTACTTTGTCTCTCCCTAAACCAGGCTATTCATGTCGATGTCCCTATCATTTCTTACATAGAAATAATAACACTGTCGAAAGATGAAAATTAGATAAGGAATCATAGGTGTTAGGTTAAACAGACAGAATCTGGCCATATCATTCCTTCCTGAGTGAAGGGAAACTGAGGATGGCTAAACAGAGAAGCAACATCAGTAAGCTGAGTATCATTTTAAGCAATCACACAATATAACTTAAAAAAAAAAAAGGAATGAAAAGTTGTGACATTAAGTTAATAAAAAATAATGCTACTGGGTAAAAACGACAGATCTTGGTACTCATAAGAATTCCAGCAAAGGAGAGGAAAAGAAACCTTTTCTGTCATCGTACTAGATGCTTCTCCAGGGACTAAAGTTTTGCTTGGTGCGATCCTCCTCTTACGCTTTTGGCCCTTCTCAATTAACATGAGCCCAATATAAATCCTCATCAAGAAGAATTAAATACAAAAGATAGACACACAAAAGCAACACTGCATGATACTAGTACCTGTTCCTTGTCAGCAAGCAAAACATCAGTAGTAGAATGCGGCGATTCCAGAAATTCCAACAACTTTGCAGAAAGCTCCTCCTGGAAAATGCCCAATCCAGTATGGAAGGAAAAATGCATATCAAACAGGAAGCTGGAAACAAAATCGTTTGTATAATCACATACCTTCTTCACAGCTGCCTTATTTATTGGAATGTTGAGCACATCACAGAAGTCAATCAACTTATCTTTGACACATTTGTCGAGTTTTTCCTTCACTTTAGCTCTCTGTTTTTCGTGCTAGAGGGAAGAAAAAAAGAATTGAAAGGGAAGCATCTACACTACTTCAAATGTACATTCATAACATCTTCCCAAATAATATGAGAATGCATACTCAGAGAAAATCTCCAAAATAAATCCATATCTCCTAGGGTCACTAAACAAGCCAACATGATTCAATATATGTAGGTGCAAAAGACTACAACCCGGAAGGCTCTGAAAAGGCATATACCTGATTCTCAGTCCACACAAAGCCAGAAAACTGGCCTATGTTTCTCTTCAAGCTGTGCACCTGCACATAATACACCATGTGTGATGTCAAGCGACAAACAGAGTCAATGTCTAAAGGTGCTGTCAATATTCTTCAGAATACAATTATTATGATCAGAATCTAACCAAATAGCAGTACACTCAACACAGAAAAATTGTACAGAACTCGATCGAGATGACAAGAGGCATTCGTCTCACGAACCCTTTGGAAATACACTTAAGACCTACATGTGCTCCCCAAATTTCATGGAACACCTTTTGGACTCTCCTTTTCAAGTTTTTCTTATCTTTTTAAATAACAATTGGGAGATTTCTTAGGAGATTTGCTTTTTTCAAATGAAGCTTTGGAGGGATCTTGCAGTGAAGAGGGTTGCATTCACGAAAAGGATGAGAAATAATTGTTCAAAAATTAAAGGAACCAGGTGCAAACTTGACAACCCATGGTTAGGAAAGCTTGTGTCCGTTTGTTTGAAGCCAAATTTTCACCAAACTGAGAGAGCGGTTGGAAGACATACATCGTCCCTCCCACTATGTAAATGCTC
The DNA here is from genome assembly GCA_029784005.1 of Lenwebbia sp. NSW1173648. Classification (NCBI taxonomy): domain Eukaryota; kingdom Viridiplantae; phylum Streptophyta; class Magnoliopsida; order Myrtales; family Myrtaceae; genus Lenwebbia; species Lenwebbia sp. NSW1173648. The sequence goes on from JARCGZ010000002.1 coordinate 836,067, forward strand.
ATTTAATCCCTTCAAGCAGACATCGGCCCTCCCACATCGTGAAACTCAGATTGTCCTCCTTCCCTCTCATGCATTCTGTTTTTTTTTTTTTTTTTTCAAGAGATGGACCATTTTCTCTTCTTCTTTCTTTACTTGGCTTGATAGATCCGAGACGGACTTGAAGAAAACGCCAGGAATCAAGTGAAAAACTTCATAAATTGGCAACAAAAATGAAAGTAGAAGGCTTCAGTACAAAATGAAAACAGCATTTTGATTTTGGATTGAAAAGGTGTGGAATCACCAAAATGGTGTTTTCAGATTTCACTTAACAATTGAAAACAGGAGTACCGCATTGGCAAGTTTTCATTCCCAATTGAAAATGAAAACACAAATTTGGAGAATTCAAACCAAAGAGGCCTTACATATCCTAGAGAGATGTCAGCCTTCGGATTGTCTTGGAAGAATAACTTCAAGAACTGGCTGGACAATTTTGATTGCTGAATGCATGAGAAATAACAGCAGAATAGAAGTGCAGTCGAAATCTGGAGCTAAAGGATAGTGCAGCGCACGGATCAACGTCTCTAACTCAATAATGCAGCTTTCTGCGAATTTTCTGAAACAAAAGTAATCTCAGATACCCCAATCATACAATAACCTTCTCAAACTCGCCATAGTTTTCTCTATAGTTGCTGAAAAAAAAGTCGTCTTAACACCCCTATCATACAAAAGCGGAAGGTGCAATATGATAAGCCCAAGGTTTGTAAGGGAATAAGAACTGAGAAACAATGGATATTCTTTATTTGGCCTTTATATCTTTACGAAGTATGTAATTGACTAGATTGGACTGCAAGATGATGGCACATGATATGAACCCACAGGAAGCAAAAGTTTGCCAGCAACATCCTAATGTGGTACACAATTCAATCGTAGTGAAACAGCCTATGATATGCTTTGGCTAGTTAATTATGATTCCCAACTCTAATCAAAGGAGAATCCTCCGCCATGCCAGGGACAAAGACCGGTTTGTTAATTTACCAAGATACGAATGGTAACCAAATTTGTATAAACCTATTTCCATACTGATTATATAAGCAGCTGCTTTTGTCAATCAACGGAAGAACAAAACTATTTGTGCAAATTGGTACTCCATGATTCATGTGATTCCAGTAAACAACCACTAGACTAGGTTAGGGCAACTCTTTGAGCCTCTATGTTTAACTGCATACCCTAAAAAAAAAGTGGCGCAAAAGAAATATAGCCAATATAATTAAATTAAAAGGTCACCTTAGCTTTCTTTCCGAAAAGTATTGTGTGAAGTATTTGCAGGTTGTCATCAGGTTTTCTCTTCGATAACTTGAATGCAACTGAAATATTAAAAAATATCAGGAGAAAAAGGCGAGGCTGCTGTGAACAGAAGGAAATAAAATTTAATCAGTGCTGTCCACAAGGCTGAAGAGCAGTCACCGAGACAAGATAACACAAACAAATGGAAGCAAGGAAAATTCAAGAGTCCCATAAGAACAAAGAAGAAAGTGTAAAGTCCATCTTGTCGTGATAGAAATAAACAAGAACAAATCGCCAAAACTATGCGTCCAAAATTAACAAGGACTGCGTTTACAACATTTATATATCTTCAGACCATGAACCTACTTTTTTGCTAGTTCATGTTCAGAGATAACTAGTGCGCCAGCAGGCAGCAGCAACATCTAGGAGATCACTCTCATGATCTAATAACAAGCTGCAGCATTACCCTATGAAAATATTATCCATATCATGTACTTTCCAAACCAACATCATGTTTTTGTAGCTAAGTCCCTGGTATGCCTTCAACACACATCCGGCTAATTATAACAAGAAGCACTCAATAAAGAAGCCTTTCTAGTGGTAAAAAGGTAAGAAATTGGTCATGACTAGATGGATTATAGCATGAGAGAACTGCTTGACTGTCATTTGGCACCTCGGAAGCTCTCTGTCGGTCGATGAAATAATTATCACTTGCTGCCGAGCAGGAGCAGCTAGCCTTCAAAAATATTCTCTTTGGGTAATTTGCAAAACTTCAAGAGGCTGGGTTTCTGGAAAAGAAGCTTAAAGAACTCTGAAGAACAAAACGGTGCACCCTAGCCAAATGCTGACTCTAATATTTGTTTCTCTGATGATCGTAATCTCGATTTCTGTTTTGCTACTTCTAGAAATACTCCAAAAATTGTTATGGAGGGTTCACGATCATGAAGGTGATACTTCCCCAAATTACTCATATTAATGGACCATTAGCTGTGCACTTTCAACAAATCAAATATGCAAAAGTCCATTAACAGAAGCTCAGGCCAGGCAATAGATGATTCTCGCCATTACAACCCATGAGATGCTTGGATTTCAGCCAAAGTGATGCAAATATTCAAACACGAATTGTTGGCAAATAGTATTTAGACAATAAAGCTTGATGGTGCCTAGGATGCAGATTCTCCAGGCATAGAGACTACATCTAGCATGCAGATTTTTAAGGCACGGACACCACACAAAACCATCTTTGAGCCTTCACACAGCTTGAGACATCGAAATATTGAGGGCCACATTCGTTGCACAACAAATTCAAGACAACAACCGGAAATAGTTGAATGCCATGGGCATATGCAGACACTAAGCACAACAAAAAAACTCCCCATAAGAAAACTGCTAGGCGAAGAGGCAGCAGACGCACTGTAAAACTTGAAGAAACAATTAAAGCTGGAAACGTACCGTTCGGAATGTCCTTAAGCTGTGTACCACTACCCTGAAATACGAGCAAGCCGTAAATAAAATGGAAAAGATTGAAAAATATAATAAAATTCCAAGCCTGAAGCTGCTCCAACAGTACCTTTTCGATGGACAAACCCTTGCTGGAGGGCGTCCTGACGAGGGCAGGAGCGGAATATCGCTCCACCGATCTCCTTTCTCTGGCGGGCCGCTCGATTCCGGGCGTCACCGAATCTTTCTTCGATTTCTTCGACTCGCTCTGCTTTCCCACGGAGCTTCCTTTTGGACTGTCTTCGCTTTCTTTCACTTCCTGGGCATCATCCCCATCTTCCTCGGCCGTTTTCTCGTCGGAAGCCTCGGCTTCCGGAGCGATCTCCTGGTCTTTCTGCTCCGTCTCTTCTTCCACCTTGGGTTCCTCGTCTAATTTATCGGACTCGGAGAGCTGGTCCTTGCCCTCGACGGGAGCCGCCCCTTCGGGTTCCGTGGTTTCGAGGGCTTCGGAGGCCATGGCGAGAAAATGGGGAAGGCACAAAAACCCTAGCGAGAGGTTTAGGCGTGGGTGGAGAAGGAGAAGCAGGGCGGATCTGATCTGATCTGATCTGATATGACGGGGCGAGAGCGAAGGGAACGATCGGCCGAGAGAGAGGCTGCTGATTTGCGCGCGCGAAATGAAAGAGAGAAGAGGATGAGGGGGAAAGATCTGAGCGAAATTTTGGGGGAGGGCGGGGAGTATCCACGAGTGGGCGGGGTTCAAAATGAAAAAAGCCGGAAGAAATTCTTGTTTGCGAGAGAGCGCTCTTTTGTTTATCCGCGCTTCGATGGCTTCTTCTTCCAAATTTTTAATTTACTTTTCAGACAAATCCACCTTTAATCCAGTTGATTGACAATTACAAATATTGCTGGGAATGTCAGTTGATGTGGATGGAGCATAAAGAAGAGATTCGGCTCGCGGATGTTCTTGCTGGAATACAAATAAATTTGCGAATAATTATCCTATATTTTTATATGGTTCCGACGCGTTTCGATAATCTTTTCAGATTTTGACGTGAATAAGAATGTACAACCCGAGACAATATCGTGCTATATGATGTAAATTGACTTTTGTATTTCCATGGAACTCTTTGTTTATAAAAATTAAAAAAAAAATTGTGCCCGGTAAGCACAGCATCTTATGAATGTATTTAGGTGAGCAAAATTTCATGTTTAAACCATGCAAAGGCTAAGTTCTAATTCTACAAGCATATAAGCCGAAGTTCACCGAGTCCACTGCAGAATTAAGGGTGCAAAGCAGCTAAATCTATGTGTAAAAAGTGCCACAACAGTCGCCACATCTATATGTCGATCGGCACATTTTACATATGCAAAATTGGCGAGCTTACATATAGATCACTCTAAACAATATCCAAGTGCAGTCTTTGAATTTGGAGCAAAATAAATTAGAGAAAACTAAGCCACAAGTGATATAGCCGATTCGGGCAATAACAAAGAGAATTTGAGTGTTGTTGACAGGTGTTCAACTCCATCTCCTTTGCAAGCTTGTAATGCCTGTTTTAAATGATATTCCTAAAAGTTAGCAAGAGTGGCAAACGCATTTGTAATCACACCAGAAAAGCAATTGTATATATTGGCCTACTTCAACTATATGCCATGCCCGCCCCTGATTTTTGGTTCGACCGAGCTGATCAAATGACAGCTTCTTCTACGTGTTACCTTTCTTCAAATTTACTTTTGTTGATGCAATAGTTGCCTCGTACATTAAGATCGACAAGTGTGTTGTTTGTGTAGCAAATTGGTAGCTTGCTTGCTCAGTGAGGTGCGTAATTTTGGAAAGTGATTGAAAGGAGATATATTAACATAATTTCGTTTTTGTTAGGAGAGAAATGTAAATTGGGCTTCATATTAAGATTTCTTGTCTATATGTAGCCGAAAAGCTAAAGTCGGAACCCGTTTTAATGTTTTATGAATGGCTCGAGCCAGACTTTCACCACCTTCTTCAGAAACTCATCCATAATCGGACTCTTGAGCTCTCTCACTAAGGCTGCGTATGGTAACCATTCCGTTTCGGAAAACTGATTTCGATTAAAATGACTTTTTCTGATTCTGTTCCTGGATGAGTTTTAGAAAATCAGAACGCGTTTGATAACTGCCCAAAATTTATGTTCCTGGAATAGAAACGCGTTTGATAACTGCACAAAATTTCTGTTTCGAAAAACTGTTTCTCTTCCTAATTTTTTTCACTTAAGTCAAATAATTATGTAGTTACTTTGTAAAATTTCATCCTAAATTGAAGACTAATTTCCAATGCACACTAAAATAATTTAAAATACATTGTTTTTTTTAGCACGTCATAAATGAAACGCAAATTTTAATACATGACGTTTGAAGTTCAATTGAAGCATAGGATAGTTCCCATATTAAGAACTCATTTTTTTCTTTAAATGTTGCTTTGTCCAAAATACATACAAACATAGCAGCTGAATAACCAAATTATCCACTGACAAAAAAAAAATCAAATTATCCTTCTTGATACGAAGTACAAGTCATTCACTATCATTTTGCAGCTTCTGTCCTAAATCAAAGTGGGTGTTTGGCTCCAGCTCCACATGCAGATGGTCACATTTTGCGACGCACGGCTACAAGTATATATGTTATCATCCGCAAGTTGGATGCCCTCATCTTCCGCGACATTTTTTTGCAGAAGAGTGAAATCTATGAAATCTAGAAAATTTAGGCCCAAATTTATGAAAATGAGGTCAAACTAGCCTAATCTAAGCTTCTTCTATTTTTAGGAATTTTCTAAATTTGTTATGATTTTTTAAAAAATTTCCAATTTTTTTTATTTTTTATTAGGTTGAGAGAAAAGTGACGAGAGAACTGAAAGAGAAAAGTGAGAGATGTGAGACTTCATTTTGTTTTGTGATTCTCAAAAGTGATTCTTTTTTCCAGAACCAACTTTTTTTTTTGTTTTGGATTTTGCTCTAAAACTGATTCTGATTCTCGAAAACTGATTCTGGGAACAGAATCAGAATCAGAATTATTTGCGTTACCAAACATGATTCTCATTCTTTACTGTTCCGGGGAACAGAATCGGAGAATGAGAATTGTTACCATACAGGCCCTTACTTGATAAGCTGTTTCATTGAGCTGCCCAGTCTTCAACAGTAATAATTTAAGGGAAAGATTTTGCTAAAAATGAATCTCGAGTCAGGTATGAATCATTGAGTTTATATTGAATTAGAATTGGCCAATTGGAGTCAGATCATTTTCGACAAAATTTAAACCGGGCCCGACGTGGTCGTTTGACGGGCCTAGGGGGGAGGACAATGATACGGATTTGCTAAAGATTTGAGAAACCTAATTGCACCGGTTGGACATTGAACAAAAATACAAGGAATTATGACGCCATCGTCTCTGTATCATCAAATGTCAGTTCCGCGTCTCATTCTGTTGCTGTCGAAAGGACAGGGGATGACCAAAGCCCACGTGTTGAATCCAGCCCATGCAAATCTATCCGTTTGCTCACTCATTAGAAGAACACAATGAGACTCCACTTTGGAAATCGAAAAGGAGAATGGACATCATCTCAGTGGCTACCTTCATATTCCTCTTCTTCACGGGACGAGCCGTGGACTTGATCCACACGTTCTTGAACATCACTCTCCCTCCCGTTGCCATCGGCGCCCTCCTCTTCATCCTCCCACCCTACCTCTTCCTCAAGCTCCTCCTCTTCGCCTTCCGCTCCGCCTTCAGCGAGGACGTCGCCGGCAAAGTCGTCCTCATCACCGGAGCTTCCTCCGGCATCGGCGAGGTTTGTCTCTTCTCTTGGCCCGCCCTCTCGTTTTCAAGTTTTTCATTTGTTTGTCCCGTCGTTTCTTATGCGGAAAATCAACTCCCCTTATCTAGAACCCTTTCTAAGTGGGGCCAAACTTAACAATTAATGATAAACACTTTTAGGCTTTTGCTTTGCATGTTATGATTAGCATAGTGAATCGGTATAAGTGATGTAATGGATTGCTATTGCATCTCGTGTACGAGCGATTTGGTTAAATGTCCATGTGTAAAATTACTGCATCACTTGGTATATCAAATTTAAGAGTAACTTCTGGCATACCTTGAGTCAATACTAATGCTCTGTGACTTAATCTCGTGAATTAAGCACCTCGCATACTCGTATGCGAAGAGAGGGGCATGCTTGGCGCTGGTTGCTAGAAGGGAGAACCGCTTGAGAGATGTTGCCGACATTGCTTATCAATTGGGCGCTCCTGCTGTGGTCGTCATCCAGGGAGATGTGTCCAGGGCCGAAGATTGCGAGAGGTTCGTCGATCAAACCATTGACCATTTTGGCCGCTGTAAGCACGTCACTATACACGATATCTTTTCAGCGATGATGGTATGTTCATCATTGGGTTAACACTAGCGCACGATCTGATGTCATTTGGTTCGTGTCGGGACAGTGGATCACCTGGTGACTAATGCTGGGATAGCCCCCATGTGCATGTTTGAAGACTGCCCCGACATCACTAAGCTCCACCCTGCAATGGTATAAGTTATATGTGAATATAAGCCCATTAATTGATCTCCTTTGCTCATTGAATTACACTGAAGTGAAGACATTTTCAACCATTGATCCTGCAATAAATAGCTCAAATTTTTCTGCAAACAAAAAGCAGATTGGGAATTGGGTACTTACTACTTACATCTGATAAGCTTGCCTTTGATGTGCGACTTGTGAAGGACATCAATTTCTGGGGTTCGGTGTATAGCAGTTACTTTGCTCTTCCCTATCTGAAGAGAAGCAGAGGAAAGATTGTAGCAATAGCTTCGGCAGCCGGGTGGCTTCTGGCCCCAAGAATGTCCGTCTACAATGTAAGTCACTGACTAATAAGGATGGTAAGATCACTTCATGTGCATTCCTCAGTCAGTCGAATTATAATTGTTAAGATATAGCCATTTCCTATCGCTTATCACTTGTTTGCTTTGACGCTTGAATCATTGCCGCTACCTGCTTGTTGGTTTGGTTTTGGAGTTTCTTTGCTATGACAACGAGAAAGGTAACGTCTCCTTAATTGGGTGCTCAACACTGAACTGAAATAGCTCTGTCAAATTTGGGAATTCATTAGGAAGGTTGTGATTTTGATTGTTCTAATCCAGTGGATCTCCTCAGGCAAGCAAGGCAGCCGTAATAAGCTTCTATGAGACATTGAGGACAGAATTGGGATCAGAGATTACCATAACCATTGTGACTCCAGGCTTGATTGAATCGGAAATGACTCAAGGAAAGTTCCTTTCGAAAGAAGGTCACATGGTTTTGGATCCTCAATTGAGAGATGTAAGGCTCTCTCGTGTACAATCATAGAGTATATATGATATAAGATGTTCACGCAGTTTCTATCAGTATCTCGCCTCAACCGGACTAGCATGGGACAAGTATTTACCGTCTCATGAAATCATGAAATCGATACGATTTGATTAATCAAAGTTCAATCACTCCGTCACTATCATGTGCATCGACTGTTCAAAATGGCTAATGTTTGTGGGCATTCTTGTCATTATTTAGGTGCAAGTGGGGGTGATGCCAATAAGGTCGGTGGAAGCGGCGGCGGAGGAAATAGTGAAAGGGGCATGCCGCGGAGACAACTACTTGACAGAACCCGCTTGGGTGAAGTCGACCTTCTACTGGAAGGTGTTTTGCCCCGAGGTAAATGAATGGTGCAACCGGTTGTTGTTGATGGCCGGAACTGAGAGCTCAGAGAGGAATGCACTCAACCTCAAAATATTGGAGCTAACTGGGTTAAAGCGATTCGTGTATCCTCCATCTGTCCAGTTCCCGGACCTCGCCGAAAGAAGTCGCTAGACCAGGTCATTGCCCATGACATCCAACATGCGGACATGATATATTGTTTAAAAGCATACAAAGTCAACTCATGCCTGTGAGTTCAGTACTTAGGTTCCGGTTTATACAAATCTTGGTCATGACTCGTAATAGCTTAGCTGTTCGTGGACAACAAATAAACGTGCCTTTACTCCTGGAGGAGAGGGCCGATGTGTACATATGAAATCACAATCTTATGATAGCTCGTGTTTGCTGAAGTTTTTGGTTTTGGTGCACTGGTCTGCCATGGGATCTCTGTTCTGCATGGAATTCAGACAACTTTCCTAGTCCTTCAAATTACATGCGGTCAATGCATTGAGTAAATTTTTGGGTTAATATCACGAAAAATCTCAAGTACACCCGTGAGAAATTTATCCCAAATTATTATTTTTTATCACAAAAATCTCAAACCGGTACACTTGTGACAAATTTACCTCAAATTATTTTTTTTTATCACCAAAAACTCCAAACTGGTACATATGAGACAAATTTAGCCCAAATTATTTTTTTGACCATAAAAAATCTCAAACTGGTACCCATGTGACAAATTTACCCCAAACTAAATTTTTTGGCCTCCAAAATACTCAAATTGGTGCACACGTGACAAATTTACACTTCGTTAGTTTCTGTTAATACCACGAAAAAATCCAAACTGATACATCTGCGACAAACAGAGGGTAAAAATCCCAAACAAATACACCCGCCAACTGTCGTGTCATTCAACTAAACAATTTGATGGTAAATTTGTCACACGTGTATCAGTTTTGGGTAAATTTATCGGAGATATACCAGTTTGGAATTTTTTGTAGTCAAAAAAATAATTTTGGGTAAATGTATCACATGTATATTAGTTTGGGGTTATTTGTGATCAAAAAAATAGTTTAGGGTAAATTTTCCATAAGTGTACTAATTTGAAGTTTTTCGTGGTATTAACTCTATTTTTTTTAAAACTTATTTGTAGTATTTGTGAAATTTGAGTTTACCATCACGTTTAACTTGAACCAAATGACTCATTTATCACATATCCACACAGTTTTTATCTATACTTTTGTTACTAAGGCCGCATTGAATATATTAGAGAGTATACGGGTATTATTGTCATCTTCAAATCATTTTTTTTCATTTTCCTCTATGATGAAGCATGTCTTACCCACTTAATTGTGCTACTGAAACTATGCTTAACAAATTCCACTATGCAACAAGTTGCGGGGTAATATGTGCATATAAGTAGTCTAATAGGATCACTCTCTGAACAAGCAGATCAATTTCATTTTTCGAGCAATATGCACAGGAGCTAAAATAAACAAAAAAATTACCGTGAAATTTTCCTAAACCATGTGTATATCAACTAAATGAAATTAAGCCAAATCTAATACTAACATTTAAGAGCCTAATTATTTCTTCCCTTAGGGAGCGCACAATCATCTCGTGGGTACCCTGATAATCAAAGTTTAGGATCGGGGGATTAAAAATTACTTGAATCAATCATGCCATTAACCTTTTCAACCTTTACCAATCGAAGTACAAGATCGGAGATTGAAAATTACGAGAATAAATTATTGCACAAATTACCCCTTAGCATTTTAATTTACATCGATGAAGTGAAAGGCTTTTTTTTTTTTAAGAGAAAAAAAATTATAGGGGAAGAGATGAGAAAATTCTTTTTATTCTCCAGCCTAGGCCTACCGTAGAATTACTAACTTTGTTTGTTCTCTCCAGTTCTTCAAGTAAATATTTCTATGGAGATATCAGATAAGTGTTGAGCTTTTAGACATCACTTGATTATGAAGGGGAATGACAGTCTCAAAGTGCAACTATCTGCTATACAACCTGCACTGGATGACTTGAGGTTGCAGAAAAACGAAAGAATGAAGAATATGTGCAGAGATAGCAGGCAATGAACTATCTATTGATTCTGCTTCTCTGCAAGTTAATGAACGTGATTGGACATTAAACATGTCGGCGGCACTCAAATCACACTTGCGGGAGCTTCAAAATGAGAAGGTTTGTTATACCATTTCTTTTCTCTATACTCATTTTTGTGAAACCCAGGAGAAAAAATTGCGAAATAACTCAAATTAATCAAATCTTTGGTTTGAGTTGCAGTTGATCCACTTACAAAAGAGTGAACAACCATATCAACATCGTGTCACGTATGGTCAAAGTAGTTAATGAATTTTTTTAATTGTATATACTATTTATAAAATGTACGTTTGACATCACGTTTAACTTGAACGTGCAGATTGCCCAAATATGTGCATAGATAGTAAGCATGAATGAGCGCTCCCAGATACGTCTAACATCAAGTTTAACATCCATGAATGAGCGCTCCCGTGCAAATCATTTCGATTTTCAAAATATGTTGATATAACATTTAAAAAAAAAAATTGGCATGTAAACTTCCCTTCTTATATAGGAATTTAACAAGTGTCCCGGTGGCATTTGGGATTAGAATATTGTTGCTAATGTTGTTATTTTTACTATCACTATTGATATGGTTGGATCATGCCAACTAGTCTAACATCATAGATAAGACTTTCAAAAGTGAGAATTTTACGTATTTGATTACTCAGCAAATGTTGACAGGACACCCACAACAAAAATTTCTATTTTATGACCATACTTTTTGAACAATCAAATAGCATATGAATATGTGAAGAGAGGGGGCGGATCGCGATGGCCTTAAGGCGGTATATGATGTGAGTTAGAGAAAGAAGCAGCAATGACTGATGTCCATGATAATGCTTAGTTGGTTTGGTTAAATTCTTGTTCCCAAATCAAAACGAGCAAATCTCCAAGAACACAATCATGCATAAAGTAAAGAGAAAAAAAATAAAATACACTGGCCCCTTAAATTCTTCAAATGATGGGAGCACGAACAAATGTACATACAGGAGCCCTGCAAATGTCTACTTTATTTGATGATCCATATCGGTCTTCAGTATATCACAACTAAACCCTTTTCGTTTTTGATAAGCTTCTTGCCAAATCGCGAGGAAGAACACCATTAACTACTTTGGATCAGAGAGGGGGAGAGATGTATGAACAGAAGAAATAGCATCACTGCGACTTGTAACGGTCCGTGATATGTCCTAGTTTCTTGAGGATGTGCCCTCTCATGATCTTGTCGTAAAGAAAAGCCGCCCCTTGATAGTTGGGAGCGACCAGCCACATCACGAACAGCAGCTTCGCGTCGTACCATATCGGGATCCTAAACAATGAGGTGAGCATGCAAATGCCGGACACCGACATTGTCATAACATCAGTGATCACGACATCGGAAAAGCTTTCGTCAAATGATGCGAAAAAGGAAAAAATGAAGAGGAGGGTACCATTGCAAAAGGGGTTGGAATAACATCTCCACGAGGGTGAGAAACGAGTACAGGATCCAGTAAGCGAGCCATTGCTCATTCTCCGCCGCATTCATCGGTCTGCTCTCTATGGCCATCACCGATGCTTGTCTGCAATTCGTTTTCCACACCCACTTATGTTTGTAAGTAGTCATCAGTTTCATGCTTTGTCTATTAAATTAGATCGCCCGCAATCGGTCCAGACCATGGGACTAGGGCCGCAGCCCGGCTCCCAGGCCCTCGGGCCAAGGAAGCCCAGGCACAAAACATTAAAAATAGTAATAATATACATTTAAAAGTTGAAGAACATAATTGTTCACTAGGCACTCTATAAAGTCAAAAATTGATTAATGAAGAACACAATTATTCAAATCGCGCACAAACGCTGAGCATCGAGCTGTCCCGAAATTTGGAGATTTCAAAGTAATCCTCTTTCCCGTCGTTGACCATGTAATAATTGAATGTTAGGATGAGAACCGCGAGAACTAACACGTTCTTTTAATTAGAAAAAAAGTATTGGGTTAGGCAAAAACTGCCATTAGATTGGACCAGTTTAGTACGATATAAATCAATTCTCTAAATACCGATCCAGGATTTTATGCCGATCCTAGAAAAATGCCTCCCAACTGAACATGACCCTATTTTCCTAACCGTCTGTTTGATAATTTGTCTTATTACTTCATTAATCAATTTCTGAATCCGTAATAACGTGCTTAGTATTAATTGCTTAAGATTAAGTAGTCTCGTTGATTCTGTTGTTTTTTCAATAACGAAACGATCAAAAAGCATAGGGAGGGACTTGCTTACAAAGGATACAGCAGCATGAGTACTGGTCTGAATGAATTTTTTTTCCACCGATGCCAAGGAAAAACACAAGGAAGAAAGTATGTGTCAGAGAATAGTTACCGAAAAAACAAGAAGAAATAATCAATGTGAATTGAGACAGGAGATTACCCTGCGAGGGCGCGGAAGTTTTTGTACCATGTCCACAACTGACCCATTATATACTCTCGATCTCTCTTCTTTCGTTCCTCGGCCGATTTCGTGGTGAAGAAAGTTGGGAGGAGGACAAAGATGTGGTGATATAGTTACGCATATATAGCGGGAGAGATTGGCATCGGATTCTGCCTTGATCGCATGAACAAAAGTAGCCCACCAAGGTATATTAGCGCATGCATGCATCACGTCTTCTTGGACAGACAAACAACCATGCCTTTTGTTCTTTGCTCAGGCCTCAAGCCTTCTTTGTCTCTCTCTCTCTCTCTGCCTTTGCTTTTTTCTCAAGTCTCCAACCTTTAGGCAATTTAGTTATCTTGGTCATGGTGGGTGCCAAACGTTTCTTCAAAGAAAAGGAAGAAGTCAATAGGCCTACTACCCAGAAATTGGCCCAGTACGGTTGACATGGTATTGGCCCAATTCCAAGTCATTAAGTCAACCCCCTTTTTTAGATCTTTTATCTTAGATTTATAGGAGCAATCGAATGCAGGCAGACCCATTTCGGATGGTCCAAGTTAATTCTGTGGGCCACCTAGGGCCCAACCAGAGAAAGAGGAGAACAACCTGTGTCCACACATAGAGGGCAAAAAAGAAGAGAATCAAGACCACAATAATAATATTATATGACTACTTTTGTCTTGTGTGTAACATGGAAGAACCATGTGATGCCTCAATCTCATGCCTTTTCGGTCCACGACACTCCATGTGGGCATCTCTCTCCTTCCCTCAAGGACCGCCATCGATGAATTGGCATGGAAAAAAAGAAGGAATTCCCTTTTGAAATAATGAAAAGGAGAACAAAAGAGAAAAGAAAAAAAAAAAAAGAGGGAACAAGGAAAAGTAGAGAGTATAAGAGGCATGATCATTGGCATTGGCATTGGCATTGGCATACAGATTCATCCAACCCCGTCCCCACCTAAATCCCAATCTGACATTTCTCTCATTCTCGACCACCGTAGCTTGAGCTTCCATACGACTCGAAATGATTCTGAGCGAGTATGTATAACTGCTGCTCTCTTAATAACAGTGTCAACTTATTCAAAAACAACTGACAAGAGTAACAAAAAGAAATACCCAATTATGTAATTTTATACTCGTCACATTCTAATAAAGTGGTTTTCATAAAGACTCAATGATAACAAATACCCAGATAGGCAAAATACCTTTTTCATTTCTAACATATGTTGTTTACATACTCCTGGTTTCTCTCCACCTATTTAGTTCCACTGCGCCGTGCTTGTATACACATCGGTCATGGGAAAACTGCCAAAAAAAATAAAGGGGCCATAAATCTATTGCACTTTCAGTCCTAAACTTTTCAAATTTTTTTTTTCCAATTAAATCATAAACCTTTTGACACTTTACCGATTGAGTCCATCTGAACAAGTCGAGTCGGAAATCGCCGACGTGGATGCCGAACGTTCTGCATGATACGACTGGCGCTGACATTGATAATTTTTTTTTAATTTCTTCTTCTTCTTCATTTCTTTTTCTCTACCGCGAGTGAGGGTCGAGGCTCGCCCAGTCGCTGACAATGGTCGTCGGCCGTACTTGATAAAAAAAAAAAAAGGCAAGAAAAGAAAGAAAGAAAGAACATATATAACTATAAAAAGTTAAATGATCAAAAAATATATATAAAAAATTATATACGTTAGCGTTGACCGTCTTATATGGCATCACAGGCATTCAAGTCAGCGAATTTCGGTAATTAATCGTGCCCTCGTCGATTCCTCCGTGTATGTGTGTGTGTGTCCCCAAAGTTATCAAGAACCCTCCTCGTGGCAAGAGAAGAGAGTATCGTCTGCACAGTCCACTCGAGGTTAGCTTCCGAGGCGGAACCACGACAACTGGTAAGGAAGGAACTATCCCAATCCAAATTCCTCATCTCCATTCTGTTCGTTGCGATTTACATTACGCATCCCCAGATAGCGACGGCCCCATGCATACAAAAATATAATTCATCTAAACAGAAGGCGGGTACGAAGATGCTAAAATTAGGATGGCGGGCTCTGTAGGCCTGACAAAATTCGCAATCACCGTCGCCACGTCACGTGACGCCCCACCACGCCCAAACTCGGCTTCATCCTATATTTTTATCTTTAAAACGTCCAAGAACACGCCCCCCCCCCTCCTGGATCGAAACTCGTTCTCGAAGACAGCAGAATAATAGCTCCAAGACGACAATCAATTCGCTCACCAAGTCGTACTTCGCCAGCTCTGTATCTCCAAGGCAACGTGTCGCGCTCGCAAGTCTTCTTTTGGATTAGAAGAATGCGACGTCGTTCATCATCTTCATTCATTTGCCATTTGTCCCGACCTGTGCGGCGAAGAGTACGACGTCGGAAAAGGGCGGTTTGTACGAGACGGGGAAATATTGATAAAGGCAATGGAGGTCATCACGTGGGCTCGAGTCCCTCAACCAAAATCTTTGGGTTGGTGGGGACCCTGTCGCCCACCTATCATTTCACAATCGAGGTAAAAAAACACAAGAACCAATTTAAAAATTTCACCTAACTCGCTAGAGACATTAAACGTCGAATTTCTACTCTGCTGGTATTAATACAAGTGTTAATATCGCGAAAAACCTCAAATTAGTACGCTTATGATAAATTTACCCCCAAACATTTTTTTTTATCACGAAAAACTCCAAACTGGTACACCAGTCACAATTTTACCTCAAACTAATTTTTTGACCACCAAAAATCTCAAAATAGTACACATGTGACAAATTTACCATAAACTAATTTTTTTTTACCACGAAAAACCCCAAACTACTCACGCCCGTGACAAATTTACCCTTCGTTAAATTGGGTTAATACCACGAAAAATCCCAAATTGATATACTTGTGACAAACAGAGGGAAAAAACCCCAAACTGGTATACTTGTAAACTGTCACGTGCCATCCAACTCAGCAATTTGACGTTAAATTTTACGAAACTTAACAGAGGGTAAATTTGTCACAAGTGTACCGGTTTAGAATTTTTTATGGTCAAAAAAATAGTTTGGGGTAAATTTGTCACTGGTGTACTAATTTAGGGTTTTTCGTGGTATTAACACTTAATATAATGAAGCTGCTAGCATCACAGTCTGACAATACTATCGGTTATTTATGACCACATGATCTCTTAATCAATGAGTGCTTTATACAAAACACGCAGTATGTGGGTCTACCATTGAGATTTTATAATTCCGAAGCATTTCACTTAATATAATATAATTCAAGTTTACGTTTTTTTTTTGGTCAAATAATCACTTTTACTTACAATCCCTATTCTCGTGATTTTCCCCCCACGGAGGAAAGTGCATCGAGGCACGGTAACATGGGCAGTAGTACTTGGTTTTCTTATTCCGCTGGTCCCGCACATGCATTATACAGAATCCGGTACAATTATTGTGTCGATTAAATTATAGGAAATCGAAAGTTCATCAGTAAATCAACAGAATCTTGAAGAATTCCCCCTTTTTTATTTTTTTCTAACTTGTCCTAATGTCGAGAAACGTCAAAATCAAACCGAGAACTCGAATCCATTCTACATGAAATTGAAGAGAGACAGATTGATGTTATTTAAAGCATATTTGAGAAGAGGGGCACCATCCTCGTCGTGTCAAGCACTGAGAATCAGATGACGAGTGTATAATCTGAAACCACTTGTCAAAGCTTCTATTTTCGTCGATATATATCGAGACTTTTACTTTGTCAGTATTTTATATATATTCGTGCGTCTAAATATGAGTTGTGGTAAGTGAATTATAGCAATAAATGGTGGTCATTAGAGGTGACGATTCACTGCAATCGTTCAATTAAAAAATACAGGTGGAACCGATCTTGGAACCAACCCTGAAACCCTAGTGACAGGGTAGGTTTTACCCGTATGGAACCTGAAATCGCTCGCTCAAAGATTAGCAACACTATTATGTTTTCCTCTGTAAAATGAGAAAATAAAATTATAAAAGAAAGAAAGAAGGGAAGGTACATGAAAAAACGAGCTTAAGCTAGCAATTCCTCAAAGTGTTCATTCATAACCAGCAACCGCCTCATCATCACCGTCGCAGGTGGTGGGGGGGTAAAGAGAGAGAGAGTATCAGGCTTTCTTTTTTGGGTCTGGCATCGGCCCGAGATGAATCCAAAGTGAGTGAGCTGTGAAGCTTGTCAGTCGAATTTAGTGGGTGGCGAACCCACCCCCACCTTACCTCTTCTCTCTCTTCTGCTCCTCTGCTCAGGTGAAATTGAACAAAATTTGTGTATTTGTAGCAGAGTCAGAGTGTGGGTCGTCGTCATCATCATGGCATGGCTTTTCTCTCGCTCGATGGGCCAACCGAGCGCTGAAATTGCAGGTCGCGTCGTGGGGCTTCAACCCATCTTTGGCATAAATTCACCAGCTGGTTTCGTTAGAGAAAAAAGCAAAAAAAAAGTTGCATCAATTTCGAACCTCATCTAAATCTAAGAATTCAATGGGGTCCAATTCAGAGAATATTTGCTTATAAAAAAGAACAAGAAAAGATTTGGGGGAGGGGATAGGACTTAGGAGTTTGGATTGGCAACTCCAAAGTGATAAAAGGTGGGGTTGGAGTTCGTTTCTCAACGTTTCCGAGACTCCTCGTAGTATGTGATTACGATAACTTTGGCCCCTTTTTGAGGATTTGCCCTTTATTGCCATTCTTTTAATAATTCTTCCGTTGCTTTTATGAAAAAACCCCCCCAATAAAATCCTTAATTTTGCTAAAATTCAAAAATACAGGTCCAACACGTACTTAATCTTCTCTTAATTTGAGTAATCAGTAGTAGTTCAGAAAATGATTTTTCTTTTCTTATCGAGCATATTCACTGGCCGTTTAGGGCGAGCATGGTAACACTTTTGGAGCAGAAATCCGTTTGGTAACGCAATTTCTAAAGCAAAAATCCGTTTGGTTCGCAATTGTATATTTCTACTTCTAAAACAACTTTTTACTTCAGAAGCTATTTTTGGAAAACTTTTGAGAAGTAAAAAAAAGTTACTTTTAATCATCATAAGTCATTTTTTTTCTTTTTGGCCCTCCATTTTCATATTTTCTGTCTCTCTCTTCGCTCGTCTATCTCAACCCGACTTGGTCAGGATAATTTTTTTTAATAATAAAAAATTTCAGAAAAAAATAGAAAATGATTAATAAATCCAAAAAATGGAAAATTCTTTAAAAAAAATTCTTAAAAAATTGGAAAAAAAATCCTAAAAAAATTCCAAAAATTTAGAAAAATCTAAAAAAATTAGAAAATGGGTCCATTCAACTGGCCAATCATATTTTTGATTATTTTACCATCTCTTTCTTTAAAAATGACGATTTTGAGCCTTATGGGCAAATCGTTTCGGAAAATTCCAAAAAATTCCAAAAAATCACAGAAAATGGGAGATAGCTAAATTTGACTGGCCAAACCCGTCTTTTGTGATTTTCGCTTCTGATCTTTCTCAATACGACGATTTTGCCCTCCTATGGGCAAATCGTTCTAAAAATCCAAAACAAATTCAAAAAATCTCAGAAATTGAAAAATGGGCACATTCAACTGGCCAACCCTATTTTTTTATGATTTTGATTCAAAATCTTTTTAAAATGACAATTTTTCCCCTTTGGACAAATTGTCTCCAAATATCTCAAACTCCTTTCAAACCTCCAAACACCCGTTCTCTAAGCCTTTTGGGCTTAATTAGGGATGCCCTGTTTTGATTTGATGCGTTTTATCAACATGTTCCAGGTTCCTTGATTTGCGCACCTATTTTTATTGATTGTGATTAATAGGTTAGATATTCCTATCTACATAAACTCTTAGATTTTGTCTCTCTCTTCGCTTGTCTGGTTTAGTCCTACAATGGGTGCGGCTGCTCCAAAACACCCTTTTCTGATCCGATGGAGCCTGTGATCTCGTGCCCTCCATTTAAAAAATAAAAATAAAAATTCAGGAAGACCAAAGTTGGGTTGAAAAGATAAAGATGATGACACCTCAATTTTTGCCTTTTGTCTTTTTGCCTAGATGCCTTCATGCCAAAACAAGCTCATCATTATTATAGTTTTATGTCCCAAGTTCTCATTAATATCTAGGTGATCTCAAGTCACATACAACTACCGTAGTTTTTTTGCTTCTAGAGACGATTTAGGCATGAAAAAGGTTCATATATTATGCCCATTGCGATATAAACCACGCCAGAGGCACAGAAGAGGAAGCACCAGAACTACCCGTGCTTTTAACTTTGATATATGAGCTCGGCCATCGTATTCATTAGTACAAATTTCCCATAATTTGGTCCGCATTTACATAAATAATTAAATGACGAATTATACGTAAATCATTCAGTATTTGCATTTAACTTTTCTTGAATAGCATGCATTTTAGGTTAGGATTAATAATTTTTCGTAGAATATTTTGTGTTAATAATGTTCCAGAAGTAGAAATTTTCAACCGTTACCAAACGAATATCTGTTCGAGAAGCAGATATTTTGTCCTGTTATCAAACACATTTCTTTGATCAAAAATCAACTTCTGGCCAGAAGTTGTTTTTTGAAGCAGAAGTGTTACCATTTGCGGCCTTAGTTACCCCTTTCGGAAAAGGGATTGCTAGAGATTGTGTGGTCCAGAGGCGTGGGTCGGATGAGAATTGGAACATAAATGCCACCCTTCTGCTTTCTTGGTTACAACGACAACGCCACCACCCCCTCCCTTGTCTCTTGCATTCGCCGCTTCAAGATGATATCATCATATTTAATGATTCCTTCCCCAAGTTCTCATGATGATGATGAAACAGTCGAATATTGATCTTAAGCTTCTGGTGATGATATCATCTTAAGGCCTTGCCTTGCCTTATCTTTCCACAAAATGGCCAACACTCCTCTGCATCATCATCCTCCATTGCAATTTTCATTTGATTTCTCGAATCAGCAGTTTAGTACGACATATCGTCGTGATTAGGACTCGTGATATGTACAGAGGGGACAAAACATTCACCAATATAAATCAAACAGTCGAATATTGATCTTAAGCTTCTGATGGATTTTGGACAGAAAAGTTAAACATGACTGAAGTTTGAAACAGGGGAAGGGAAGAAGATGAAAACAGACGGGACGAATCTCTCAGGAAATGGCCAAGTGATTTATGATGGACCCTTAATATTTCATCAAAGAAACGAGTTGGGTAATGAGGCATGAATGAGACGTACGAAGACTGTTGAGGCAGGAATTCGACAAAGCCGCAGTAAAGGGCAAAGCGCCATGTGCAAGCGGAGCTTTATCCCATTTATGGCAGTCGAGAATCTCTCCCCCACTCCAACCCAATGAGGAACTCATTGGACTTTTGGACACAGAACACGCACGAGCTCCACTCGCCACCCTATACAATACTCCCATGGCTACCACAAGAGACCCGACAGTTACTGCCTTCACCTAACCATGGTGTTATTATGCCTTTCACCGCCACCGACCCCAGGAAAAATCTTTGCTTGTGTTTCCGAAACGAGCCAGTACACACTCATCACCACGTCACTCTTGGTTGCCCTCAACCATATAAGGTGGCCTATGCAGGCCTCTGAGCATTCGCAGTTGTAATCCCCACTCCTCCATTATTGCTATGTAGGAAGGAAAAAGGAAATTGCTCATAACATCATCTCCGTATCTTTATCCTAGATATCCTGATACATATGGCAGATGCATTTAAATGTCTTTTTGCTTTCAGGATCTCTCGAGACAATACGTTGTTTGATGAACAGTTAATCGGACTTGAAACTGCATTGCATTTAGACTTGAAACTCATAAATCTCTGCGTGTGCCCTGTTTCTTGTAAGCTATTGCAACTTTGCACGCCATCTATTTCACAACCGGAAAGTTCGTACCAAATAGTTTCCAAATGTGAAAAAAGTTGTCAAATTTGATCAACGACGATCACATTACACCCGTTGCTTAAACAACTCGATCCCCACAAACAGCTTCCCACCAATAATTTTTTGACCTCCCTACCACCACCTTCGCCATCCTAAAACAGGCCGGGCATATCTTAACGATTGATAGAGTGGCCGACATCTCTTTTCATTTCTAAGTTTTCATCTCAACCTAACAGTTAACGAACGACTATTGAAATGACCTTTTTCTTTATTTCTGCCCCAACGTCGATCTCGGTGGGGCACATGTACCGTGCGTCAATTCACTACTCACCACACACACCAAACCAGTGCTGGTGAGTGGCGAAACATGTGTTAGTGTTTAGAATCTTGAGGTCCATGTTTCACTCATTTCACTCGCTGAACCAACCAGCCAAACCCACCTGTCCCGAGCCGAACAGAGTGCGTGAGAAGTAAAGACCTGCCTAGGAATCTCAACACTTAAACAATACATCAACCATCCCAAAACAGAAACCCAGAATAGTTTAAGATTTACCGAGTCCCAAAAGGTGCAGAATTATGTACTCATGTCATGGTGCTGTTATTTTTCTATGTTGACATGATATTTAAACTTCTCTTTTATAATATAATAGCGAGAGAGGGGGGGAGGAGAAAGGGAAAAGGGTAGTACAGAAGAAAAGACTACAACAAAACTCTACAGCTTAATCTGTAGATTTTATGCTTTTAAACAAGGGACAGGGCACATGCAGAGCATGGAGCAGGACAAAGGGGAAAGGTCTTTATTCCCATTTCTACCCTCAGGGTGTCTCAGTTTTTACATGACAGAACAGGCGTTAGGGTTCTCATCGCTGAAGATCTGAGGAGGGTAAGGATTGTATGGTGCAGCCACGAAAGGTTGATGATGGTAATTGTATGGCGGCGGAGGCGGAGGCGGAGGTGCGTAGAGATCCACGGGAACATATCTCGGGGCAGAGTAAAACTGAGGATAGTAATAGTACTCGTTCTTCTTCATCTCCACCACCTTGTTCTCGTCCGTGGCCTCTGCCTTGGCTTCGGCGGCATCGCCTTCTTTCTTCTCTTTGCTCTCTCCCTCGCTCTTCTTATCCCCTCCTCCTCCTTCGTCCGCCTTCTTCTCTTCCTTGGCCTCTTTGGCCTTCTCTTCCTCTTTCTTCTCCGGCTCTTGCTTCACTATCGCCGCGTGCTTCCCCGTCCTCTTGTGCACGTACTCCACCAGCTTCGGGGGATCGAACACCCCCTTCACCGTCACCTGTGAGCTCTTCAGATCTGGCTCAGCTGATTCCACTCCTGAAACGACCAGAATCCGTTTGTTTATTTGTCAGGATCGGGCTTTGGCTTGATGAGTGCGCAATACAAGTTGAACGGAGGAATTTCTTGTTGAGATATTATTAATTCAATAGATTCGGTCATAAAAGAATCTGATTTGATAAAGAGATGCATTATTCAATCCAGTCCAACGGTAATCCCCTGAATCTGAACTTATAATAGGATTCTGATTGAACTCCTTTTCTTTCTATAGAGATTCAAAGCAAAGCGTAAAACTTTTATTAAAAAAAAAAAACAAAAAAAGGTGTTCTCTTTCTCTTTCAACTATCACATTACGAAGACAGCGTGACGATAAATGACGTCGGAGGTGAAAAAAAGCTCACACCTTTCATTCTGAGGATGCGTTTCTTGATTGCCTGAGCACAAGCCTCGCAATGCATATGAACGCTGAGCACCACCGTGATCACCTGCGGCGGCTGAACAACATTTTGTGCCCAGAAAAATAGAATCAGAAAAAGAACAATCACCGAAGACCCCAAAGTCAGCAGAAAGTTGAATCTGTGAAGCAAAAAGAAAGAGAAGGACCTCTTCTTTCTTCTCTTGGGGCTTGGGGGCTTCTTTCTCTTCAGGCTTCTTGTCTTCTGGTGCAGGTGGCTTCGGAATAGGAGAGAGAAGCTCCACTTGTCGGTGGCTCTTCTTCTGAACTCTCTCCAACACTTTGAGTGGATCTGCTTTCTCTCCCTTCACCACCACCTTGTGCGCCCTGCAGTCCGTCGTCACCTCTTCCACTCCTACAAAAAAAAATAAAAAAATCAATCAAAACCGAAAACCCCCCCTTAAAATAGTCGAACGAAAAAGAAGAAACATTTTGAATCTCCGAGCAGAGCACCGGTCGAAATCACAGATTCAGCAGCTTCAGGACTGACCATCAAAGCCATTGAGGCTCCGGCGGACCTTGCGAGCACAGCCCTCGCAATGCATGTAGACTTTGAGCACTATTTCAGGCGGAGGGGGAGGCGGGTCGTTGGATTCCTTCCCGTCCTTGGATTCCTCTGCCTTTTTCTCTTCTTCCTTCTTGTCCGGTTTCGCTTCCTCCGGCTTCTTGGCCTCCTCCTGAGCCTGAGCCTGAGCCTCCTCCTGCACAACCCACAGACCAAAAGGAATCAGCGCATAAAACACACGCAGAAAGAGAAGACCAAGTTTTGAAAGCAAAGAAGAAGACCTCTCCCATTGAGGTTGTTTCGTTCAACTCTGGTTCAGAAGAAAAAAACTTTGAGGAAGAAGGGTACGGAGACACTTGGGGTTTGGGTGGAGATAAGATTTGAGGCGCTCTCTCTCTCTCTCTCTCTCTTCTGGGTGTCGCTGCAGTGGCTACCAGAAATTGCTCAGGACCATTAGATCTCGCTCGCAACTCCCACCACCACCACCACCACCACCACCCCCAACATCATCTTCCTCATCATCAGCATCGGCTCACCATATGGCTGATTACGTGGCTTTATATAAGGGGGCACGTGCACTGCAGGATGAATGTGGTCGAGACACATGTTGCCCGGAGGTTACATGCTCCCCCCGCTTGTCATCTCCCGAGGTTCAAAACTTTGGAGTAAAAACTTTTCACTTTTCGAGCTATTACAACAACCTCCAATTACTCGATGCATTCAATGGAGAACGCCTAAAAAGTCTCCCTTAGAAATTATAATGTGTACCCATTTTGCAAGCTACCTAATAGATCTACACATCACCCGGGTGCTCTGGTGCACCGCCCCGCATTATACCCGACTGCTCTCGCTTCATCGACCGTCACTGCATCTCCCGGTTACTCACGTTCTCAGTCAACGGCGGAGATTTCGCGCTCCACTCTTGACCTTTGAGGACTTTCGGTCAACCCTAGTAGTGAATTATTGTTAAATTAAGCGCTAACAAGCAGCTAATCTCATGGGATTCGGGATTTTGAAGCATCGAAGTTGCAATTGGAGAGAGACTCTGGTTAACCTCAGATTTGACCAGGTCAAAAACAAAACGGACATCCAAAACGGGGGACTACGAAACCACCACCGCCTTGGGTTTTTGCTGCGCTAGGGTGTTTAATAAATTCTTCTTGGACAGTTAAGATTATTTGGCATCATTCATTTCCCCAAAAGTTAGATATCAGTCGACCATTATTTCGCTTGATCCACCTTCAAATACGTGATTCACATTATTTATTGCGAAAAATGAATCATTTGAAAAATGTTTTCTCGAAAATGATCGATTGTATTGCTACAAAAACAAATAAATAATTTTTTTTTTCATGTTTTGAATATAAATTGTTCTTGATAATGAAATGTTTTTCATTGACTAATTATTTTGAGCGATCATTTTCATTAAAATATTTTTTAAATATTCATTTTTCGCGAAACAAATGAAACCTTAAAGTGGAATCGTCCTCAAGGTTTCCTCCCCTTGAATCGGCTAGAGAATGCATCACTTAGCAAGGTAGGCCTCTTCTTTGAAGCGATAAAATCAAAGATCAATGACTTTTTCACATGCTTGTACAAGTTAAGTTTCACGAAAATTCTTGAACCTCCATCATTAGTTTGTTGGAAGCGTTCAATAGTTCGACCTACCACATTAGAAATGCTAAAACATCGCAACCACTTGTCGATTTCAACCGTGCTCTCTACCTATCTTCGACGACGATCTTCCCTTGCCGTCGTTTCCCTTTTCAGAGAAGGTGTTTCATCTACTTTTGAACGTCATCCCATCTTTTTTCACGACAAAAGATAAGTAATACCTACTTCTTCTGTCTGGTTATTGAGAATGAGCTCGCCTGAATCAGAACTTGAAATCAAAGGAATGGACATCGGTATTTGGAGAGGGTATATGAAGGTTATTTTCTTATCCTTTTAATAACTGGCAACGCTGAATTCTAGTCATAAAAAGATTTGGTTTTTGCTCCAATGTGCCACCAGACGCGTTTGATTTTAAGATGAACTATACTTTTATCATTCGTTGTTTATTTTGATTCTCGATTTTTGTTTTGGGCAAATCAATATAGAGGAATTTACTATTTAGACCACATAAACTGAAAGGCGATTTTGAAATGGCAATCACTTCATCCTTTGCCAGTATTTCCTTACTCTCACGTGCATATCTGCTGTTGGAAGTGAATATTGTCCAAAAAGTCATAAACCTATTGTACGGCGATTAATTCAGTCTTAAACTTTTCAATTTTGCCAACTTAGTCCTAAACCTTTTGAAAATTTGCCAATTCAATCATAAACTTTTTAATTGTGCCAATTTAGTCCTAAACATTTTAAATTTTTGACAAAATAGTCCTAAACCTTTTTACGAAATGCCGATATAGTCCTTCTGGCTAATTTTGATTGAAATCGCCAACGTGGCAGTCCAATTCAGCGCGCACCACCCTACGTGACACCACTGGTGCTGACGTGGACGATTTTTTATAATTTTTTTTATTTTCTTTATTTTTCTTCAATGTGTCGGGGGCAGCCAGACACTGGCTGAGGGCTAGCAACCCTCGTCGACCCCTGGGCGGAGGCCACGAAGCACTTGCAGACCACAACGAGAGTAGACGAGGGCCATGACGCCCTCGCCCAGATCCAGCGAGAGCTGTAACCCTTGCCCGCAGCTGGTTAGGGCTTCGCGGCCCCTCCCGCATAAGAAGAAGAAGAAAAAATCTATAAAGAATTAAAAATAAAATAAAAATTGTCCACGTTAACAATATTAGGCCAAAATTGGCCGGAATGACTACGTTGGCAATTAGTTAAAAGGTTTTATGGCTAAATTGATAAATTATCAAAATATTTAGGATAAAATTGGCACAATTGAAAGGTTTAGAATTGAATTGGTCGCCACACAATAAGTCTAGAATTAAAAGGTTTAGCACTGAATTCGCCGCCATACAATAGGTTTGCAGTTTTTTGGAAATTTTTCCGCTTTTTAAAAGTGCACATCAAGCTATATAGGCAACACAAACCATAGGATATTCATTATTTAGCTATTTTTCCATCTCAAGCTCGAGCCTAGAACTCAAGTAGGATACGTACGCAACTTTCAATCTATCTTAGTAGCGCATTGAAAATAGCCACACAAGACATCAAATAATTCCTATCGTGATAGTGAAATGAATTGGGGGTAAAAGCCATAAAAAAATCCTAAGTTATGGCCATGATAATATGTTTACCTCAATTTTTTTTCGTGATGACCAAAAGCCTAAAAATATTTACCCCAAACTTATACCCATGTGATACATTTACTTTAAACTTTGTTTTGGGACAAAAAATCGCAAACTTGTATCCATGTGATACATTTACCCCAAATCTTTTCTCGTCGTTGTTACCAGCACTGTCCTCACCGTCATCAAACTAAGGAAGAAAATGAAGTTGGAAGTTAAAAAAAAGGCAAAAGAAAACGAGAAAAAATCACACAATCAGTTGGCATAATCTTGCCACGTAAGCACCACGTCAACACCACAACGTTTGCTTTCCGTCGTCTATGTAGACATCCGCAAATGATTTTTAGCAAAGTTCGTTAACGAAATTTTGACTGTGAGTTAATGTGTCGTATGAGTACAAGTTCGGGGTAAATGTGGGGAAAATTATCCAAATAATCCTAAACCTATTGCACTTTTGTTAATTAAGTCATAAACCTTTTAATTATTCCAATTGAGTCTTTTTCACGTTTTTTCAATTGAGTGCAAGCTATTAATTTTGGTTGAAAATTGCTAATGTGGGCACCAGTCATCCTACGTGGCACGGCCGGCGCTGATGTGAATAATTTTTAATAATATTTTTTTATCCTATTAGCTCAGGACCCCACTACTCGTCGTATTTGGTTTGGTATTTTCTTTGTCTTTTTACAACTGTCGTGCGAGGGCCGGCAAGGGCTGTAACGCCCAGGCCAGGGCCTTCGACCAAAAAAACAAAAAAAGACTAGGCGAGGGTTGGCTAGTGACCTCACCGGCCAAGGTTAAAAAAAAAAAAATCAAGAAAATACTAAAAGCTGGTTGTGCCACATAGGATAGCTGACGTTCACGTCAGAGATTTCCTGTTAAAATTGGCTGGATCGACTCAATTGGTAAAAGGTGAAAAAGAAAGACTCAATTGGAACAATTAAAAAGTTTATGACTGAATTAACAAAAGTGCCATAAGTTTAGGATTTTTTGGATAATTTCTCGATAAATGTGTCACACGAGTACACGTTTGGAATTTTTGGTGTCACGTAAAAAAGTAAGGGATAAATGTATCACACAGGAACAAGTTCATGACTCATGGTGTTGCAAATTAGAAAAAAAATTGAGTAAAGTGTTACAGTGGACATAGTTTGAAATATCATGTGGCTTTTTACCCAAGCGAGGTGTCTAGACTTGGGCACGGGGCATGCAAATCGGGGGGGTTTCCAAATTCAACATGTTCACGATCTCGCCAGAAGGAAAGCGCTAGAGAGATCGCGAGGAAGATAAATTGCATCATTTTCACTCTCGCACTCGTCCTAGCGAAACAGGAAGAGGATCGACCTTCAAGTGCACGTCACCAACACCTCCAAACGCAATGTCCAAAAAACGAGTGCCGATGTCTCAATTCCCAGCGGGCAATAATTGTGGATTCGATATTTCACGAAAACGGTGCAAAAAGTGGGATCACACGGGATGTTGGATCCGATTCGTTTTTAAGGATAATGGTTTGTGGTGGTGCTGACGTTGGTGATATGACCTGATTTGACTCTTTGCGTTGAATGATTATATGATTATCGCGAGGATTAAGGATAAGAGATACACTCCCTATAAGCTCTTCTAAGATTGGTCGAAAGGCCCTTTTTCTCTTTAGCATATTTTATCACTGATCATTAAGAATAAAATATGATCGCTAATCCTAGCTTTTCTTGATCATGACACGAATCGGCCGCGTACGTGTAGAAGGAAAATTATCCGCTTCTTCTGCTCCTTCATGGATACAAATATTTTCAGCGCGGTACTGTTAAGGAACGTAGTTTTAATACTGTAAGGGATTAATTCAAAATTCTAATTATTTTGAATTAGTCCATTCTAGAAAAAGTCTATAATTACAAATGCTATCCTAGAATTAAAAGATAAACGAAACTCATATTCAAATTAGAGTCTAATTCTTACGAGTGAGTTGGCGACGTGATCGTATCGGCTAAAACGCTAATGCCGAAAGGTCATAATGGGATGCTTTTGTCTGTGGTCAAGGGTTGTCTTGAATCTTCAGGAACCACCCAGATGTAGTTTTTTTCTTGTTTCTAGTTAGCAGTGGAAGTGTGGTCCAAAAATGAGGACAAAAGGCTAAGATTAGGCATGAAGATGACGTTCTAATGGAAGATGCATGCGAAGGGAAAGAGCGCATTTCAAAGTCATCATCAAATCACGGCCCTGATTAGGGGTGAACCTAACGTGAACGGAGAGCCACATCAGCTGCTGCATGGCCGACCGATTCGAGACGTCTTCTCCGCTTTGGAGTGCATGAGTTTGCGAGCTCCAACCCTACTCGAATCACCGGGTCCTCTCGATAAGATCACGATGTCGATAATTTTCGAGACATACAATGTAGTATTGGAAAACTTGATTCAAGAGTGTCGATCCATGAAAACGAACCCAGGATTGTTCTCCACCTTATATGAGTATGAGGCTCCTCTGTGTCTCGCTGATCGAGCTTTTCTTTTCATCGACCCTGATTTGGAATTTATTCCATCTAATCCAGCTTGGCATGTGAAGCGGTTTCCCCAGATGCATTCCGCCTTGCAATGACAAGTCTTAGTCCGTCCCTAAAATTATGGCACCTGGCAAATTGTCGAAGATGGCCATGTGAGCTCTTCTTTTCCATTCCGAAGTCCCTAATTACCTGTCTATTCAGGAAAAATTGTCCAAAAAGTCCTAAACCTATCGCATTTTGATCAATTCAGTCATAAACTTTTTAATTTTGTCAATTAAATTCTAAATCTTTTGATACTTTACTAATTGTGTTTATCCACCGGAAATCACTGGGCGTCGCTTAGGGCGAGGGCTTCGCAGTCCTCACCAGGTCTGGACGAGGGCTGCGACCCTCCCCCACGGTGGGTGAGGGCTTCGCGGCCCTCACCAGTGGCCGACGGTCGCCGGCCTTCGCCTATGGTTGGCCGGCCCTCGTCGGACTTGATATAAAAAAAGAGAGGAAAAGAATGAACGATAAAATAAAATTCATAAAAACTATAAAAATTCATAATTTTTTTATATAAAAATTGTCTATGTCAGCGCCGTCCATCCTACGTGGCACCACTAGTATACAAGTCAGCGAAATTTTGGTTCAAATCGGCCGGATAGACTCAACTGACAAAATGTAGAAAGGTTTAGGACTCA
Source organism: Lenwebbia sp. NSW1173648 (assembly GCA_029784005.1). NCBI lineage: Eukaryota > Viridiplantae > Streptophyta > Magnoliopsida > Myrtales > Myrtaceae > Lenwebbia > Lenwebbia sp. NSW1173648. The sequence goes on from JARCGZ010000002.1 coordinate 865,495, forward strand.
ATTGTACCACTAGCATAAATTAGATTTAAGATTTTTTGGATAATTTTTCCCGCAATCAAATATTCCAACTTTCGCTTCATACATTGAACACTTCTTCTTGCAAATGGGGGTAAGAATAAGGCAGAGAACGCGAGTCGGAAATAAGCAAAATCAAGAATGATGGGAAGCCCATAACATAAGAACCGAAGTCTGAGAGAGAACATAAAGGATCACTCCAAACAGGAGACAGTCGGCCACGAATATGAATTGTATCTTTCATTTCTTGGCATTTTCTCTCTGTCAATATTATCCTACGTGATGTTGTATGTCATGTCATCCATAGGACCCGTCACCATAACACATCCTCTTCAGAAGATATGAGAAGGAAGAGGTACTTTTGAGGAATGAAAGCTACCACAAATCTCAGGATCGCCAAGTTAGACCCCCCACGCGTGGCTCGACGCAAACATGCAATGGTCCAGGTCGTGGGTTGATGAAATTAGGGTTTATACAACATAATGCTAACTATAACTAATGTATTCCTTGAAATTTTAAGCAAATGTATTCTTTCTTCTTCTTCTTCTTTTGGATCTTCTGCAGAAGCCAGTGCAGAAAAATTAGGTTCTTTTCAAAGATACCCAGGACGTAGGGGTAAAAAAAAAAGTTTAATCCATGTGTAATGATGAACAATATTCACTCATGCACGACACATCGGATGCACGCACCCTATGCCGATCCTTTTCTTGTGCGTACGTGGGAAAGCAAAAGAATCCTAGAGCTAAATTTGATGGAACTTTCTCCTGCTTTGCAATACAAAAGATTAGGGCAGCAAGCCAGCCCCATGGGACCGTACAAATAATGGAACCTTAAAGCAGCTCAAATGTCACGTTCTACGCACCAGTAAAGCCCGACACACACGATGGGTAAACAAACATCGGTCTGATTGGTCCGTGCACGTCATGATTCCCCCGTTTGGAGTCTCGACCCCACATTATTGTAGCTTCGCACTAACACACCATGGATTGGTATGGTACCCGCCGAAATGACCGTAGCGTGGTTGCGAGATCGATGCAGACTTTCTCAGACAGACCCATGCTCAGCTGACGCAATGCAACGCAACGCAACGCAACATCAAAAGAAAGGCCCCGATGTGACACTTCGCGTCCTTTCTTCGCCCACCATCAAAATCGCACCATCTCCTTTTAAGTGCGTGATCACAGAGTATAAACAAAAGCAGAGCAGATGCACTAATTAGATATACATTTACTCGTAATTGTGTTTTCGAAATGAACCTTAATCTCCGCAAACTTAATCCAAATCCGTAGATGCTGTCATGTCAGGTGCAGGCTTGCAGCGGTGGATGACATTCCCAGTGTCCCAGTGTCCTATTTCGGATCTAATATATGATTTCTTGGTCTTGCTTACCCGAGCACTGTACGGGCTGGGCTTCTGGATTGGCTTTTCTAGCTTTCCAGATTAAGAGATGGTCCATTCCAATTGGGTGCTTGAAGTTGAAGTTGAACATGGCCCATCATCTACTTAATCGTGAATTTGAATTGAAGACCAGCCAAATTGGGCCGTGAAATTGAGCAGCATACGGTCATTTTCGTAAGCTTCCCTTCTCGCCATGAGGCCCACTCACAGGTAAACAATTTGTGTCCCTGGAGCTGGAACTGAAGGTGGGTTGTGCTTCAATGGCGAATCAAATCGACTCCATGACACAGCATCTTAGATTGGTTTATCGATGTGATCTACTAACTGATGTGATGAACTGTAATGGGATGCTCAAAATAAGGGGGAGTGATTGTCAAGTCAATTTCTAAATAACATACGCAAACGAAGAAATGAGAGGCGAATCAAGGTAACCAGAGAGCCAGAATGGATGCAACAGAGCAAGTATGGCAGTGACTGATGATTTCATCACCAAGCAATGCACAAATGGAACTATTGAATAAACAGCAAAACGTGAAGACTCGATAAAGAGGAGACGTTAACTGTCAAGTAGGGACGAGATTCATATGGCCATCGCCTCCATGGCCACTTGCACAGCTTCTCATGGCAACTATGGCAACTACGACAAGTACTGAAACCATCCGAATCCATCTCCCACCGGCCATCGACTCCCTTACCATTTTTCTCTTCTTCTCTATTTCCCCTACGCCTAGGGAAGAGGACGATGAAGACGATGAGGAGCGGCAACCACTGACCTCCGCCGCCGCCACTTCCTCACTCATCTTGATCTTCCCACAACACTCATCTACTTCTTCTTCATCATCATCAGTTACACCACTCCACCCACTGCATATCTCTGCTTCTACATCTCCTGAGTCTGGCACGTCGAACAACCTCCTTCCCCTCAACCTGCCGCTCTCGATGGCGGCTCGTCTCTCTCTTACTGTCTCTTCCGCGGCCAAGTCGTAGCGCCTTGCCATTCCCTTCCACGGCGGTGGTAACCTATGAAATCCATGCTGAAGTGAGGCCATGAGGGTTCGTGGAGTTAGAGAGTTGCTCCTCGGGAGCTGAATGACTTGGACCAGGGCTTTATTAGAACTGCCGAGGTTGTACAGTTTCAAGTTCTGGAACTGGAGGTACAGTTCGTTGTCGGCACTTCCTTTTGGTTCTGCACTCGTTCTCTCTCTCTCACACACCTTTATTAGTTGTTCTGGATCATGATGAGTTTTGACAGTGAAGAAATATAGGATCTTTATTTGAACGTGGGATGTGGAGGAGCGAGGTTATAGGAGCGGCATAAAACTAACTGATCCATGCCTGACTTTTGAAAATTCTCATGCACAATCTGAAGGACTCGTTGACTATAACCAACTTATATTTATCTTCTGAATCATCCGTGCTGCGATGAGAACTCAAGTAGTCGATTCATCCAGAAATCCCACCGCCTTCAAATGCATTTAAATCGCCCCTATGACATTTGAGACGATATGATCACGATCTTGCAAGTCTAAACTAAAATCGAATGCTTAAAGAATCTCAATTGAGTGCAAGCGATTATTCTAGGGGACGACCAGCTCGATCGAGCCATTAATCTGGTCAACTAACTTTTGGACATTTCTAGTCTTCCATAGTTACTCGAGACAAAATGTTTTCTCTTACTCTTCAGCTATTCTTAGCTTAAGCCAACATGGGCCATTGGAAGTTTCAACTTTCCCACAGCATAAAGTCAAAAAGGAAACTTTCATGATTAATGTAAGGAGCTCTATGCTCTCCCCTAAAATTTTGATTGTTTCGCCTTTCAATCATCCTGCTCAGGATGTTAAAGTGCATTCAGGTCGTTTTTCTTTATTAAAGTTTCGATCTTCAGTGGGAAAACTGATTGCGGGCATCCCCCACCCACAAATTTCCAGAATCATGATCCAGACCCACTGCGCGCGTACCCATCATCATCATTCAGCTCCTCCCACACCTGCACAATGATGTTTTAGGCAACCCTACCGACAGACTTCTTCAAATGATGTACATTCTTTTCAGAATTCGCCCATCGCCTTACATCGCCTTACATTCCCATTTAACGCTTTTGCCTTCCTCTACAGCAATTCCAGCACAGCCCTCGCACAGTCGCATTGATGCGTCAATAGCGATTACCACATTCCACTCTGCTTCTCAAGTTTCCAGTTATCTCCATTTGGACGAGACATAGACAATGCCCCGGTTTTACAAACTGAATACTGCAGGTACCTTATATCAGAGATGAAGGTAATGCTTTGTCACTACCTTCATCAGCAATCCGAGGTTAGTTGACCAAAAAAAGGCAAACAACATTGTCAAACAGCCCTCACAACAGTCATCGCACTTCCAAATTCCCTTGGTGGAATGGCAGTTACAGTTGATAATTGCCCTCAGATTCCAACTCTACTCCTAGCACTAACATGAAAGGAGGAAAAATAACCAGAGAGCTTTCATTTAGGCTGGCTCAGCTTGCAGCATCTGGATTTGATATGTCTTCTATTATCCCTTTTCCGTCAAAAGCATCAAAGAAGAAAAAGTTCTTAAGAGGATCTCCCTTCCCAGATATCACTTTTATCACCTCCTAAAATGGTTGCATCAGCAGAATATGTTAAAAGGGCATAAGGAAATCACTCAACATTAAGATAGCAACAGAATGCAAAAATTTAACAGGAATAGCACCTGTCCAAGAATCCCACCAATGACTGCACAAACTGGTGGAAATTCTCTCGTACCAACCACCAACCTTTCTAGTAGAGAATCCGGAATTTGAGATTCATTTAATGACTGCATGGTCGCAAAGTAATGAGGGAGAACCACACAAGTTATCATATCAAAGTTATGAGATATAGCCTAGCGAAAAATCATATGGTACATGCAGTTTCCGTAGAGCATACCTCTGCATCGCAAAGTTCCTTTCTCTTCTTCAGAACACCAGGAAGATCAAGAATCGAAGTTTCAGCAGGATTACGCCCTTCTGCCTCTTCAAACTTTTCTATGACTGCAAAAGTAGGAAAAGGTTGGCGGTGTTAAATAAAAATTGACTTTCTCTATTCATTCTCCATTATAATGATAAAGGGAAAGATAAGGTAACCAGCATAGAGAGGCAGAACATTGGCTAAATCATAAATTGAATACACGCACAGGAATAGCTGACTATAGGAGCTTAAATGACAACACACACAAGGGTATTAGTACTCAACGAAAGAAAAATGTAAAAACATCTGCCAATTGATAGGGACGATAACTGGGCTCAGTAAACAAACGAAACCATTTTACATATCTTGTCAATAACAAAATACATTAGTTCCCAAGGAAAAATCAGATCAGATACAATTGTCATACCTCTCATGGCGAAATAGAGCTTCGCCGTTTTCCTGGGTAGCTTTCTCCAAGGTGTTGTAATTGCTTCCTGTTACATGAAAACAACCATGTAATCAAGTAAACAAATATAAAGAAAAAAAAAAAAACTACGTTTGCATACATTTCTCAAAACTCGTTTAATACTTCATAATCACACTCAATGATAGAAAAGTTCAATATGTAACAGATCATCCAAGATTAGTAGTCCGAAAAGGCTTTCACAAGCTTTTCTCGTTCAATCATTTTTCTTTCTTTTCCTTTTAACTACTATAGGCAGCTTTATCGTAACATTTTCTAAATAAATAGAGTGAGACAAGCATCGTTTTATCTGATTAGGACGATCCAGTCATACCTCAAAACTAGGATACTTCAGTTCGAATTCAACAGCTTCATCGACTTTTTTCTGCCAACCAGGAGAAGAAAACACAGTTATGATATCAATATTTTGGATAATCGAGATTATTGAGTAAAACAAAGCAACCCATATCTGCAACGTTAAGAGCAAGAAAATCTCATTGACTGATAACCGTGTCCCAGGCATGCCGCTGAAGCAGCTCACATGCAACGCTAGCAATAACAAGATGAAGATTAACATGAGCAATACCTCATGCTGCTAAGAACAAATCCCACAAAGTTACAAGGTCATAAGTGCACCTTGTCCACCCTATCATGCATACTAATCAACCCTATATAATCTCCAAACAAATATGAAAATGTACCGGTTGACATCTGACCAAACAAATATCTTTTTTCACAGTCCACCCTGCCACTAGCTTTATTGCATATTCATTAAATAAGGCCAACTAAATTTAACTATTTAAAACTGAACTATGTGGACTCAAGTAAAAATTTGGAAGGCTTTTGGCGAATTGCACAGCCATTCCATATACTTTGCTAATATATAGCAGGACTAATATAGGGGTGAGTTGCAACCTTTGTGTACTTGTAACTTTGCAGATCAACGAAAATTTCTCCGTACGAGTCCCTGCAATCTACAATATAAAATGCCACCCGCCTCAACAATCTCCGACATTTCTCATTAATCAGTTTCTGCAATATACAAAATATAAGAGGCTTTTAAACAAGAACAACAATGCTCATTGATAGTGGATTAACCAAGCTTTAAAATTCTTTTAAGAGGATTCAAGTTTGAATGGGCAGAGCTTCTTACCTTAGTAGTGAGTGAGCATGAACTAATGACAACCACGTCAAACTTAGAGAAGAAATCTCCACCAAAGCTTGATATATCACCTAGTAATGTATCAGATAGAGAAACCATAGAGCACTATTCAACTATCAGAATTCAGCACAGCATGAATACTGGAAAAGGAAGCCCATAAGCAACTGTCTAGTAAGAGTTGACCTTTTTCGACTGATACACGAACCATAGAGTTAAACTCTTTGAGAGAATCACAACAGAGCTCGGCAAGAGTCCTGCCCTTATACACGCTCTCATCAGGAGGAATCAGAAAATTGGCAGACAATGCCTCTTCAGTAACAACCCCATCATCCACCAGGGTCACACTCCCAACTCCTGCTAGCACAATGTTCTTGCAAAACTGCCCACAGAAAACCATAGATAATTAACACAAAGCACCACACCCAGAAAAAGAATGTCTTGACAGAGAAATGAGTCTCAAAACATGGCGAAGGACAAAGAATGGCTGCTTAAATGATTAGAAAATGCGATACTTCACCTCGGCAACAGTTCCCGTCATTCCACAGACAAGAACATTGGCTTTGCTCAACCTAAAAATAGAAGAACAAGCTCGGTCACCTCAAATATTACACATCTTAACGGAGACATCAACATTAAAAAAAGAACGACAGCAACTTCTTTATCGTCATTGACCTCAAATAAGTCCCACAAGAAAAATGATAGAAACAGCAAAAGCAATTAGAGAATTGAAGACGTCAAGAGCAACAAAAGAGGGGGGGAAAAAAGAAGAGAACCTTCTCTGGGCATCAACGCCCCAAACCCTAATTTGACGATCGTAAAGTTCAGTTTCCTGCTGCGTCAACTCCTCCCCGTCCATTCCCAGCTGTTACCTGAACAAGTTGCGGCAAGCACCATTTCTAAGTTCAAAGTCCGAATGTGCGCATATAACAACCCGAGCATTTTATGCGACAAAACAGAGAAGGAACAGCAGCGTTCTCGCCAGAAATGAAACCCCAGAAACTCACACTGATACACGGAATCCCAATTTGCGAACGCGAAGCGAATCGAATCGAAGGATCTTGGAGTCTCAACTTGGCTTCGAGTTCGCAGTTCACAGTTTTCTCTGTACTTTATGAAGATTTTCCTCTCTACTCCGAGCGAATATTGGAACCCGCCATGGTCATGGACCAGAGAAGTTTGGTTTTTGGGCCAGGGCCTGGGCCTGTTACTCGAACCATGCCTTGTAGGGGCGGGCTTTCACAAGTCTTTAACTAACAAAGGCCCAAATTGTCCCCGAAAAAAAAAGTCGAGATTTGTACACCATCTTGTCCATATTTTCATGAAAAAGGGGATTGATCTTGAATTTGGACCAAAAGGGATTATGTTCAACAATGAGTTGTTTTAAGGGCATCCTTTGCTAACCAGTGATGCGCCGCCGTCGGGGGCGCTTTGATCCCGGGCTTCTTTCCATGGCCACGGTTCAACATCATTGAAGAATGTATGGTTTTTTCCGGTCGCTCAGGGGTTTGGTTCTGAGGAATGAAGGTGCTGCTCGTCATGAACATTGGACTGGACCTGAAAAAGGTGCTGAAATCTAAGGGTCTGATCGACTCCTGGGAAGGCAGAGACGAATTCTGGGAATGGAAATACGTCAGTTGTAGAAGAAGAAGAAGAAAGAACCGTTCCTCGAGGAAAAGCTTCCAAAGAATCCGCTTCCGTGCGGATGGGATGAGAGTCATGAGACTCTTTGCTTTCCATATTGCCATCCTTTGGAAGGTCATGAGCTTGGACGACACGTGTAAAATAGTGTGATTTCACTTTTTTTTTTGGCTGGGTTGATTTGGCTAATCAGAATCTTGCGGTTGGTACAGTGATTAATAAATGGATTCAAGTTCATGGTTTTTTTTTTTTTTTTTTTTTTTGTGGACAGAAAACTCCTACTTTCATTCATAATCTGGTAAGAAGACATTAGAATTCCCACGATCTATGCATAACAAAGAAGGGCTTGGCCGAAAGGCATTTTCGTTTCTTATTTTTTCTTTTTCTTTTTCCTCTCCCCTTCCTCAGCCATCGCCGGCTGTGAGGGCGACCGTCACCCGATGCTTGGCCTCGATAGATCCGACAAAGAGAGATTTTGGCTTAGGCGAGGGAGGGAGGAAAAAAAAAAAAGAAAAGAAAAGGAAAAAATGCAAAAAAAAAAAGTAAATGAAGGAAAATGCCCTTCGGCCATGTCGTTTTTTGAAATAACGAGAGTACTCCATGTCTTTATTTAAATTAAAATTCACTTCATATACTTATTTGAAAAAATAAAAATACTTCGGACTTTTGTTACGAACGAAGTCCTGATTTTCGCACCAAAACCACATCGGTTTTCGTATTCTCAAAAGATAAAGGCCGAGAAATAAACATCGTTGGAGGCAGAAATTTCGATGATTGGTTCGATTTGGGAAAATGATTGGCTGAAGCAAAAGGCAGAAATTTTGGGGGGAGGAAAAAGAGCAGGAAGGAGACAGATAACCCGATGTCGAATAGTTGCCGACAGCTTCTTATGTGGGAATTTCCTGAGGATATTACGGGGGACACGTGGCGGGCGTCAAACAAGAGCAATCAAAAGTCAGGGAAGGGATCAGGTCATAATGCTTGGGACCTACTGACAGGCTCAACAAATTTCATTTACCCCCCCAAAACTTTGGTGGTTGGGTTTGCATTAACTTTGTGTTATCATCAACCCCCCAACATCCTACTTCTCACACAAAATAATCCTCAATATACTAAAGTGACATGAATTCCACTAGTAGCTTAACTTAAATTTATGTACTAGTGCCACCAAACTACATCGAAGTCTCGGATATCGCACGGAATCTTCGAATGCTCGATTGGATCGAGTTGTGCCGAACCAAACCGAGTGGAAAATCATATGTAAAGTTGTCTAGTAGGATCAGTCGATTCGATTTTCCCAACATCGCAACTACGTAAGAGAAGGATCCGGGTTCCCAATTATTAAGTAATTTCTCTAGCTCTCATGCGGCGATAAGCGATAAGACCGTAATAATCCATTTGTACGAAGTACGATGACGACAAGCTCCTCCTTGTTTTCCTAAGATTTTAATTCCCTTTCCAAATACATTGCAAGCAAAGTTAAATCACCGGGTATCTTGCTCAACCCCGATATGTTATTGCTAATGTTAGGGATATGAACCGCATCTTGTGAGCTGCATAGAAGAGAACATGCGATAGATGTGATAAAGAAAATCGATTAGAGCAAAACGATTTTTACACTCTTTGAGCGACTCTATCGGTTATATTGTTGAGAACATCCCGCTATATGAATTATTCTTTTAAAGAACCGGGCTAAGTAGTCAACAAGTGTGGTTTATCCCTCATAATTATGATTTATGTTATTCAATTTAAGGGATAAGTGCATGTAAGACCTAAAAAAAATTATCACGAAAGTGCAATTAAGTCTTAAAACTTAGACAAAAAATCCTAAACCTATTGTCATTGTGCCAATTCAATCTTAAACTTTTTTTTTTTGCCAATTGAGTTCTAAACCTTTTGCATTTGTGTCAATTCAGTCCATCCGACCAATTTTAGCCAAACATCGCTGACCTAGACGCCAGTCATTCTACGTGGCACAGCAGGCGACGACGTGGATAATTTTTAATAATATTTTAATAGTATTTTGAATTTTATAGTTATATTTATATTGTTTTTTGTTTTTTTCTTTTGTTTCTTTTGTTTCTCTTTTCTTCCATTCCATCTTCTTCCGGCCGGTCGCCTACTAGCCAGAGGCGAGGGCCAGTGAGGTCGACCTCGCCAATCTCTGGCAAGCTCGCCCCCGCCAGCCACTGGCGAGGGCGAGCCTCTCTGGCCTTCACCGAGGTCCGGTGATCGACCGGAGGAAAAAGGAAGGAAAAATAAAGAGAAAGAAAAGAATAAAAAAGAGAAAAATACATAAAATATTATAAAATTATAAAAATTATTTAAATATTATCAAAAATTGTCCACGTTAGCACTGGCCGAGTCACGTCAGCGCCGGCCACGCCACATCAATAATTTCAGATCAAAATTGATCAGGTGCACTTAATTGGCACAAATGCAATAAGTTTAGAACTTTTTTGGTGTTTCTCCCTAAAACTTACGATAAGTACAGTCAAGCCCTAAAACTTGTCAAATTGGCGCAACCGAATCCTCTGTTAATTTTGTCCATTTAGACTAACAAAAAATACCGATGTGATTTTTTCTAATTTGTTCTCTCTCCTACGTGGCATTGACCTTACCAAAACATGAATATAAAACTAAAACAACGTGGTTTTGGCCTCAACCCTTATTTTTTGACCATAATCTTAATTTTGACAAAAAAAAAACCACAATCTTAATTAAATTAGATTAAACAATAAAAAAAAGATATTTGAAAAAACACAAAACATAAAAAGAAAAAAGGCAAGAGCAAGGGCAGATGGCCCTCACCACTATAGCTGGAAAGTGTCAGCAGGGGCTCGGCGAGGGTCACCACAACTGGGCGAAGCTCGATGACCCTCCCCCAGATCTGGGTGGAGGGCCGCGACCCCTTGCTAGCGATTTTTCGGCGACGGTGAGGACCTGCCGCCTTGCCCTTGCCTTTTAAAAAAAAAATGCCTTTCTTATTGTTATTTTGATTTAATTAAGAATTTGATTAAAAATTAGGATTTAGGCCACAATGACGTCGTTTTAGTCTTATATTTGATGTTTTAGTATGGTCAATGCCACGTAAGAGAGAGAAATATTTTCAAAAGGCCATGTAGGAGAGAAAACAAATTAGAAAAAAGCCCCGTCAACATTTGTCATTTGTCAGAATGGACGGAGTTAACGGAATGACTCGATTACACTAATTTGATAAGTTTTAAGACTTGATTGCTCTTTTTGTGACTTTTATGACTCAATTGCATTTTCACGATAAATTTTAAGACTTACAGAGCACCTATCCCTTGATTTAATTAACATGCTTTCGAAAAAAATTAACATGCTTTCATGAATGAAGAGACGGTAGTGTGGTCGATGGGCCTGGTGTCCCTTCTCTTATTAAAAATGCAAGCGTGCTTTAACTCAGAAACTTATTAATGATCCGCTTTGATTACTTTGGAAGCCTACATATTAAAAAAAGCTAAATAGATTAAAGTGAGATTTGTCAGGTAAATGAGAATGTTTGGCTTGCATTAAGCGACTGTAGGCTTGGGGACCACTAACCAACCAGCCTACCCATTCTTTGTCCTAAATTAATGGGTGAAAGGGTTAACAAAGACATTCTTTCCTCCGGGCCAACTATGGAACTGACTCCAAAGCGACTGAATTGAATTAGTTCTTTTGGGTCACAACTTAATATAGAGTGAATCAAATTGCCAACATTGTATTGTCAAGGTCGATTGCATCATACATGTACTTTGCTGTTGGCAAAACACTAGAAAAACGAAGGGAACGGAACCTATTTAGGGAAGAGTAAAACCCCGATTTCATATAATCTAACTTAGCAAAGTGACAAAGTAATCATTCTACGTAGATAAGCCGGGGGAGAAATGCGTGATTCTCCATAGAGCGTTTGTGTATGAACTTGAAATCGAGACACTCAGCGGTAACGACTCTACTGATCCAAAGACATCCAAGTGCCTCTTTTTAAAGTCACGGTATGGCTCGAGCGTCTTTTTCCTATGACCAAACTAGTGAGGAAAAAGTAAAGAAGTGGATAGTGGCGAAAAGGGTTACAACTAATGTTCGAGCAAAAATAAAAATGCTCGATCCCTCGACACGACATTATTGGATATACCGGATGCATGCAAGTTCAGTGAGCTCTCGTGTTTAGATTATGCGAGTCCCATTTGGGATTCATCAAAATCTAAAAACTGTGATGTATTGGACTAACATGCATGCATTCATCTGGAGCAGCTAAAGAGATTTGCATTCACTCCGAAGCAGATTTGAGATTGGACAATTGCGGCAGTCGAAGTAAAGGAACACCAAAAAGGAAGACATGCAATAAAATGTGAAACACAATGGCAAAGCCACATGCTTTGTCACAACCCATCCATCCTCTGTACTCCCTTTTTTTTTTTTTTTGCTCTTTGCCTTTTTCTCTGTTGGCCTCTTTAAGAGTTTTTGAGAGGGTACAAACAGTGGGGTTTGCCCCTTTTTCTCTTTTCTCATCAGTCACCGGGCAAAGGCACATTTCCAAACACCAAACCAAACCAAACCCTACATATGGAATGCGAGATACTAATAAAATAAAACTGAAGTGGACTAGGAGAGCCAAATCAAGCCTGCCCCTTTTTGGCTTTGTTCAACTTCTCCTTCAATGATTTTTCTCCACATCACTCAGACAACTCGCTCACTGTATCCCCCTTTCTCTTTCTGCACAACAAGAACAGCCCTTCAAGTGAAGGGTTTTGATGGCTTTCTGTTAGCAGCAACAGGTAGTGACTCTTCCTTAAAAAGCTCCTATTTTTCCTATTTTCTTTTTCCTTTTCACTGTTGTTTTTTTTTTTGTTGGGTTTCCTTTCTTTTCAGTTGATTCTTCATCTTGCTGGTCTTTGTGGAATCTATGCCAGGAATGGATGGTTGGAGAGAAGGCCTGAGTCTCTTTCTTTTCTAATCCTGGACTGGACTGGACTTCTTGTGCGTAACTACTCCACTTTTGCACTCCTTGCTCTTGTAGTTTATAGACTTTTAGGCACGGTTGTTTCATTAATTTACTTTCTTTCTTCCGCCGGTGGAGTTTTTTTCAAATGTGTTTGTTGATCTCTTCGTAGTGCGTTCTCCTCTGATCTTCCGATTGTCCGGGCAGCGTTTCTGCTACACTATTGTACTGTACTTGTATACTTGTAGTTATTGCCAACGGTTCTTGTGATATCACAAAGAGCTATTGGAGGTAATAATTACTCCATCTTGAGCTGCCCATTTTGCAACTCTTTCTTTAATTTCTAATTTCTAACTTTTGAAAGATTTCTCTCTGAGCAGCCGGCTAGAAATTTTTCTGGTTTATGTTCGTCAGCAATTTAGAAAGACTAAATTCTCAAGTGTTTGATTTGGCTAGAAGATACTGTTTTGTTTAGTTTTTGCTCCCTATTTGATGCAGTTGAGGAAAAAAAATTCCATCTTGTGAAGTTAAAAGGAGAAGCTTCACCGTCCTGGGTCACGAAAGAACTCTGAGTCGCTTTGCCAACAATCTCATTGATTTGAAGTAGTGAAAGGTTTAATGGATTGGAATCTGAAAGCTCCTTGGGATTTGACTGAATTTGCCCAAGAAAACCTGCCAAGCGACCATGGGGCTGATGGGCCAAAGAGCTATGGGAATCCTAGTGCAAAAGGAGAATTTTCGGTTGATTTGAAGCTGGGTCAAATGAGTAACGCTGTGAACGAGCCGGTAAATATGTGGAAGGACTCTGGTGTCTCAAAGATGGCGTCGTCTCCATATGGGAAGAGGGCTCGATCAGCCAGCAATGGGGGTCAGGCAGTACATTGCCTTGTTGATGGTTGCAATGCGGACCTTAGTAACTGTAGAGAGTACCATAGGCGCCACAAGGTCTGTGAAGTTCACTCCAAGACTCCCGAGGTGACGATTAATGGTAAAAAGCAAAGGTTTTGTCAGCAATGCAGCAGGTACTGACCATGCTTTTTGATTGTTGTAAATCGTTACCAATCCTTCAACGTAATCTTCAACCCTGTTGTTTCCTGTTGTTTTGCTATGTCATTGTTAATGACACTCGCCGTCTGAAGTGGATTGTGTAAATGGAAGCTGCTCCTACCAACAGGAACTGCCAAGTCACCAATGGCTAATATTATGTTTTAAACAATATCTGGTCCTGTAGGTTCCATTCACTGGAGGAATTTGATGAGTGCAAAAGGAGTTGCAGGAAGCGCCTAGATGGACATAACAGAAGGCGAAGAAAACCTCAGCCGGATCCCCTAAGTCGGTCAGCAGACATTTTATCCAATTTTCAGGGTGAGGATCCTCTTTTAGTAATTTTTCTTAGCTCCCATGTACCATGTGTCATACCAGCACATGGCAGGCTCTAAGACAATTTCATGAATACTCTGTTCTGATTAGAGCTGGCATAAGATCCATACATGCAGAAATTGCATCTGCAAGGGGATTTATTTTCTGAATGTAATGACCATCTCTTTCTACTTTACTGTTCACCTGTATGTTTCCTCCTATTACTCCTGCCCACAGGAGATATCCCATAAAAAAAAACTTGGGAATGCTCTGTGTTTGATTATGTTAAGAACGGTGGTTCTGAGGGAGCTCAATTAGTGTAGGAATGAGCTCAGTTCTTAGAACCAGAGACTAGTTGAGTATTCCTGATGTCTCATTTCATCTGTTATGTGATGACTGGTTGAGCCCTCGTACATTCCAACAGGATAACTTGATTTTAGATCTTCAATTCTTGGCAATTTTAGCCTCTTGCTTAGATGGTCTGGCTTCTCTTTTACAAATTCCAAGTGTGGATGAGAGCTTAACATGAGCAGACAAATTGGTGCTATTGATCACTTTATAAGTCCAGGAGAAGTCTCTAAGTGACTCCTACAGACTAGCATGACTGTTTCTGTTGGTTATTATGTTTCTTTGATTCTTTATTCAATCCTTTTCAGGTACCCAAGTAGTACCACTCTCTAACCCGCAGGTATATCCCACTACTGCTGTTGGCAACCCGACATGGGCTGGAGTTGTCAATCCCGAAGCGGAAGCTGCTCTATATGCCCACCACCAACACCTATTCGGGTCGTCCTCTAGCATATATGGGGGAGGCAAACAAATTAAATTCTTGCAAGGGAATAATCCCATGTTGAGTAGCCAAATGTCTGCTGAAGCTTCTGTATGTCAGCCACTCCCTAGGACAATCGTTTCGTCTGATAGTGGTGGGCTTGGCCGCAATATGTTCTATGACCGGCTAGTCAGCGAATCGGACTGTGCTCTCTCTCTTCTGTCATCACCACAGATGCAGACATCAGGAACTAATTTCAGCAATATGGCGCACCAAAACTCCTACCGTGATAATCGCAGCATAGAGCCCTTGGACTCTGTTCGCGTTTCCAGTGGCAGCGGAAGAAATACCAATTCCCAGGGAATGTTCCACTTAGGATCTGAAGGACGACAAAGGAATGAAGCCTCTCAAGTAATTCCCTTTCACTGGGATTAGTAAGCTGTAAGCTCACTCCCCAGTTTCCTGATGCATATTTACTGCATATTCATTCTCATGTAGAGATAATTGTGGTATTCTTTCTCGTATGTAAACTGTCTGTTTCAGAGAACTCTTCTAATTGAAGGTATTAACTACATTGCCCTCCCTTTCTTGGTGTGGTGATCGCTCTTTTTCTCCATCGAGGACGATGCGTATCATACTTGGACAAGGACTCCAGTTGAGTCTTGTTTGTTTACGCAGTTAGCTCCATATCTCAAGTGCTTTATCACTTGCATATGATTTAACTGATAACAAAGAAAGATAAGTATGACATTATGGGTTTGTCATCCTAAGCAGTGACACATTAGTTAAAATGAGAGGAAACAACAAACTCTAGATGTTCTTATACCTCTATATTGGGTTAACACAATGATTCCTCCTATATTTTGTCGGCCCGGTGCATTCAGGTTAGCCTTTTTCACCTGCAGTCCGTCTGTGTTCATTATACCCGTTTTCCGGTAACAGCTTCTAAGTATACAATCTTCATGATGACATGTTTTTTGTCTTCATAATTGAACTCCGAAGAGAGGAAAGATGGCTTCACACTGCTAACTCTTAGAGGTTCAGAATCTGCTGTCTGAAGGAAGATAGAAAGAATCATTCATATAGTTGCTTCCCCGAATTTATTTGTGTTTTCTCGTAGTTCTGTGAGCTGAAATCTGCCTTCCTCCGATAATGTTTATTTTCCTATGCACGACATGCATATGCTGTGCTTAGATGAAGCATGGTGCTAAGGGATTTAGCAGTTACCCTCTAGGATCAATCATTGATTGTCGACCCACCTAAGATCAATGTTTGCCAATATCACAATCGGCAATATCCAGGACTACATGGCTACGGTTTCATAAAACCAGATGGCTTCATGATTGATCAAAATTGTTCTGTCTTTTACACGACGGTTCTGCATTAGGACGACCGCAGTAGAAACAACCTCAATAACGAGAACCAGAGAAATCACTAAAAATCATCCTTAACCTTAAGAAAACGAAACACGAAAAGAAAACAAGCATGCTTGACATGGATGATTTCAGAAAAGAAGCAACAAGAAGTGAAGATATTGGCACGGCTCAATCAGATTAAAGGACCCATTTCAACACTTGGGAGATTTGATATGATTGAGCCATTCCAACATCGTCAAAAACCTCGACTTACCAACACCGCCAGGATCGACTGATGCTCCGAAGACGTGGTTCGCCGCAAGTCTCTTTGACAAATCTCCGATGGCCATGGTTGTATGATGAAAACTTGAGCTGTCTAGAAATAGTATATAACTATATATGTCTACAACAGAAAGCGAGGAGGATTTATATAAGAGAGAGACCACCACCGGCCTGCACGAACTGTGAATGGTTGGGACGTCAAAATCGTTGCTCGATACTGTGGGAAGACCTGAGCAAAGGAAAGGAGGATTAAAATAATTTCCATAATTAGGTCTTGTGGAACTCCTCAGTGGTCGATAACGTGGGGCAACAAGCTCACACAAAAAGGTTCCTTCACCAAATCTTCACTATCATTCTCCCACCCACAGATTATTTGACGAATTAATCCTTCCTAACCACTCAACATATCGATCTTTCTCCCAACACATTTCGCGTGCCGGGGAAAAGATGAATCGAATCGCTCAGGTGAAAATCACGCGACGCTACACATTCCCTCTACATTGTCAACTGGACAATCACTTGGCAGCGCGAGTATAATCGGAGTTGCCTAGATCAATTTACTGCTTAAAAGGGTGATCTAAATCAACTCATACGTTTGAGATGTTGGTCCTAATCTAGCTTTTTTGGGCCTCTTTTACTGATGAGGATCTTCTATTATTAAGTTTGCAATGTACCCGTTAATCACTAAAGGTTGGATCGCATTCCAGGAGCCTGCCAAGGAGAGTTGTTGGAAAGTGAAAGAAATCGATCACGTCAAGAAAAAGGAATTGAAAATTGCAAGGTAACCCCATGAAACAAAATTTGCCAGTACCGTATTTTCGATTCGTGAATTTAGTTGTCCGAAGACTTTCCACAAGAAGACGAGATTAATTATTTATTTCCCACTCTGGCAGTCGCTTTCGTCCTCTTCAGCAGAAAAAGAGAGTCAGCTCAAAGGGACTCTGTCCAACGAAAAGGAAATAAGATGATGGAGATTTGCTCCCAAAATTGGCGTGAGCAAAAGCTACACCTCGAATTCTGCCCATTGCCCCCAAAGATCAGCAAAGCTCTAGACATCTTCCCTCAATTTATCTTCTTCTTTAGTTTCCTTCCTCTCAAAATAATTTCTCTTTCGACCAATATATATATATATATATATATAATTTCTCTCTCTCTCTCTGCCATATCCACTCACAAGTCAAGACTGGAGTCACAAAAAGTTTGTGAGAAGTAGTAGACAGCGTATATTCGTGGTGGAATCCAAATGGCTCTCGCTTACAAAAAAAAAAAAAACAAAAACAGTTCGATTGGGTACAACCACCATGGAGCACGTACAGACACAGTACTTGTGGATTGTTCAAGAAGGCCCTCCACGAAATACTCATACATCTAATCTAATCTAATGGGTTAGCTGAAACTTGATTGGTTTCCAGAATCCAATGCAATAATGGAGTTAGCTTTAGCACTTGGGAATCTCCACCAACCCACCATAATCTGAAGAAGTCAGTTCTGAGTTGTGACCAGAAACTGGGAGAACTACAGACGATAACTCTTGACAAAGAAACTCATGGGGTTTAAACTTAAAGTCTGCTTTGCAAGGAGCAGAAGAACCATCCAACACTACGTTTCGACTGAAAAAGGCAAAAATCTTAGTCTACATACCAGGAAGAAAAATGATGAACCCATACAAACTTGAAATCACGAAAACACATGCAGTCTCCCATCCAGTGACCGAGTTTGCAAACGATCTTCTGAAGCAGTTACAAACGAATAAAATTTGCATGGAGCTCGAAAGGCAAGCTTTACATGTCTTGGAGCAGCTTATTTCCTTGTATGGGATGCCCAACATAAAATTCAACTCGAAGTTAACAGTGGGTATTATATGGAAATTCCCAAGGATTTCTTGAACTTCTCAACCTCCAAATACACAGTAGAATAAGGGAGAAACTCCGAGGAGTGGTTGTTACTCAGATCGTTTATTGCAACAGCAAGTTTAGGGATTTCTAACGTCTCTTCATGAGTGAGAGTCCTGACAAACCTTGCAGGATTTCCAGCCCAAAGTTCACCTGTCGGAATTCTCCTTCCTGGGGGAACCACCGACCCAGCTTCAAGTATCGAGTGGGTCTCTACCAAGGAACCTTCCATTAGAATGGAGTGCTGACCAATAATGCACTCAGGCTCAATTGTGCATGACCGCAAGAGGCTGTATGCACCAACGGTCACGAACCTCTCAATAGTTGTCTCTGCTGGCAAACCTGGCAGAAACAAGAGAAGTTGCTGGTTACATAAATTGACAGCACAAAAACACAAACAAGGCAGAGAATTTTGCAGTCCCTTCAGGATTGTTACTGTAGAATACTGCCAGTAGATGCATAGTAGAGCCAAAACTACATTTTGTCGACGTACCGTGTCAAAAATCTTTTCTAAGAGATTCTCATCCTTCTCCGAAACATCATATCTTACTTACCTTTCATCTCTTGTTCGTTCAATGAACAGAAGCATTAGAAATTGAGCTCATCTCAGCAACAGGCTCTAACTTAGAAGCTTGACTAATAAGAAAGTGTAAAGCATGCATACAACAGTAATTGAGGAAAGATAGGAACGGGAAAAGGATGGCATGTCAATCTAGAATCAAGACTCATAAAGATACTGCTCAGTATAAATATGTTTGGAACTTATCAGTTCACACACCTTACAGTCTACTGCAAGGCAAACAAGAAAATTGTGTAGACTAACAACTCGAACAAATAGAAAAAAACGTAATTCTTCACTGTGGAGACTCCTGTTGGGGAAGAACTAACACTGAAGTGTATGAAAACCACAAGACTGCTTAATCTATTCGCAAGAATTTTGACCTTATAATATATATATATTTAAAGATATATGAACTGTTAGTGAATGGAAAGACAGACAGAGAAGCAGGAAAGAAAAATCAAGACAGGAATCAGAAATGTAATGGCGTTTGGAGGCGGGTTTGTGAAGAGAAGAACAATGAGAGGAGAGGAAAGTGAAGCTTTCGGAGGATCCTGAAAAGGCTCCAATTTCCAGCAACATCATTGATTGAGCACAAAACCCGTACTATGATGCCATCGATTTTATGTGGAGGGCCTGGAGTTGGGGGCAACCTGTAGAAAACCCACAGGTGTTTCAGAGCCACTGATTTCACTCTGCTCTGCCCCGATTAACTTACACCAGCCCTCAGCTTCCATTTCTTTTATCTTTTTCATTTTTCAATAAAGGAAAAATTGATCGGAATGCAAGAATGTTATGGACCTCGTCTCTTTCCTTTCTCAAAATATTCACCACATAATATATAAAATGCAGCGAACCATTTTCCATGGGGAAATAATCCCAATGATCACCAAATTGTTATATTAATACCCACATCATTGTTTGAACCTCAAAGTTCACATTACACAATAGTTGTCTCAGTATCGTCACGATCTATTAAAGGACAATTCAGTAAAATAAAAATCAGAGGGATGAATAAAAGAAAGAGGAAACTATGACATGGTTTCATTCAGCATTTCTTTTCAACATCTAAACAACACAATTAATGAAACTGCACAGTGCTGATCATATGCTTTGATAGACAAAGAAGACCATCGAAGGCCAACGAATTCAGACAGTGCAGAAATTAACAATTGAGATTAGTGACCCATTGACCCCCAAATACGAGCACATCAATTACAATTCCCTACAGGATCAACTGGCAAATTAGTGCCACGTTAATATGAGCTTTTGCTATTGATCAAACTGACTTCAGCATAATTAAGAAGTTACAGGTCCATCTTATCAAGGAAACTGCATATGAGATTATTCACACCTCGTGAGCTCTAAATCACAAGTTAATCTACTTGCGACAGTTGCCTCCCCAGTAATATCATCAATCCTCCATAAGTAGAATAAATTCAGCTGCGGATACTAACAAACTTCACGTCCCTTAGTATCTTCGACACGCGACAAGCAATTTCCCTCTTCAATAGCTAATGACTTCCTAAAGCACTTCTTAAAGAACATTTCTCCGGACACATTCTTCCAGGTGAAGTCAAGCAAGTGCAGCAAGTAAAGAAAATAAAATGCTGAAAAACTACAAAGAGGTAACCCCGATTCCAGAACCCTAACACCCAAAATCACAATCACGCTCTTCAGAACTCCTAAAAAAGCACTACCCTAACCTGTTGGAGAAGACCAAGCGGCGTGAATGACACACCTCTCCTGGACATTGGCGCAGAATCCGACGGTGATCTTGTTGAGGTCGCCCCGGAGGACCGACCCGCTCCAGACGGACGCTCCGTCGTAGACCGTGACTTGACCCGCGAGGACGACGTTCGGAGCTACGTAAGCGTCGACGGCGACCTTGGGGAGCCACTGTCCCAGCGGAATTATCTTCCTCTGGCCTCTGTAGTCCCATTTCACTCGATCCGGCGACGGCGCGATCGTTTTCGACGGCTCGGCGGCGAAGCCGCGGTGGAGGACGCGGTGGCTGTGATTGGAAATCGCGGTGGCTAGGGCTCTTCTGGAAATGCGAGCTAAAGTGGCCATTCCGATCGAGGGAGATCGAGAGAGAAGAGTGTGTTGGACTGTGTTCTGGAGAGAGAAGCGAGACTCGGCTTCTGATGGAGAGAGAGAGAGAGAAGTAAATTGGATTTGGGCTTTTGGATCTATTGGGCTTACTGTTGTGGGCTCTTGTTGGGTCCACAATGGTAGATCCAAAGAAAATGGAATCTCGTTGTGTTTAAGTCGAGCTTGACTCGATGATTATTCGAGATTGATTCCTCTGATTTCGAGTTTAGCTGGAGCTCATCAACCCTCAACTATGTTTTTTTCTTTTCTTTTTACTCTTTAAATTATATTCAATAGTTGCAAGAGTAGACAAACATCCTTAAATCACAAGGTATTGGAGTTTATTTATCAGATGATTATAATAAAATGAAATCGATTTCGAGTATTTCAAATTTTCTGGAGTCAAGCATGAAAGTTAAATACTCGATCAAGCGCCGAGTCGAGTTTCAAAAGTTGATTACGCGAAGAGGCTGTTCAAATAAACCTGTGTTTTAGAGTTCAATCTTTCATGCATCTTTAATGCCAACTAGTAGATTGATACAAGCAACTCGTTAGACAATCTCTCTACAAATAGATGACAGTCATGCACACCCATCTTTGTCCCTGGCATTGCATAGGATACTTCTTTACATAATTAACTCAGCGTATGGCTTGCTTGTTAAGAAAAGTATTGTAAATAATCTGAGCGATGAATGTCAATTCAAGCTAAGAATTTTAGACATGTAATCACATTTGAATGTTATTGCTACACTCAAACCGCTACGACAAATTCTTAACCAGCTTTGCTTGCAGCAAGACAAGGTGTACACTACTCGAGAAGAGAAGTCTCAAATAGAATCAAAGAACTTGAGACACTTGCAATTGAAACTAGTGAAGAAATTGAGGTATTTCATGTAACATCTCGTTTAACCTGAATTAAATGACTAATTTATGACATGTTCACACAGTTCCTTTCTATAGTTTTGTTGTGATGATGTTAGGAGTACAATTATGATTGTTATCTTCAAATCGTATTTTTCATCTTCCTCTATGATGAAGCATGTCTTCCACATTAAATTTTTATGCAGGTGTGCGAGCAAGAATTTAATACTTGATAATCAATGCTTTTAAATAAATTGCTAGAAAGGATTTGAAGAACCTTGATGCACTAAGCAAACCAAAAGCTCCATTATGTCCAATACATCAAGTATTCTGCTGAAAAGTTATTTTGTAAAGGGTAAGAAAAGTGGACAAATTTTAAAAAACAAATAAAATAATTCAAATTACAGTTGGTAACCCCATTATAAAGGGTAATTTAATGGAGAGAAGATTGGTGAGACACACTAATTTATGTCGGTAATCTCTAAAAACTTTAGTAAATGTAAGAAGTTGCTAATCTAGGTAGATAAAAATTGATCCTCAATTGGAAAAATTGGAAATTAAAAGAATAATCAACGTTGGAAAGCAACCATCGAATTGATAACCCGAAATTAGTTGATAATTTAATCTAACAAAATTTGATAAATCACTTTAATTTAGACACGTGATTACATTGTAGACTGTACAAATTAAAGTTGGTAAGTTGGCACAAAAAATAGTCAAGATGCAAATCACGAAAAAAAAAAAAAATGGTGTTTCAGAAAAGTGTTGTTATGAACAAGTAACTCCCAAACAGTAGAATGAATTTATTTGCCTCTGCAAAATCACTGAGAGAAAGTTTAAATATTAGGATCATCCATAACTCAGGAGACACGAAGTCCATATCTCACAATTCGTCCCCAAGCTATTAATCTTATGCACAAATACACGTATTGCTTCCAGTTCTGGACTTCTGCTTAGCCCATGTTACATTTCTCACGCACATACATAGCATATGAACGAAAGGCAGTCCTAGCTTTGATACACCTTCTCAACCCTATGTTCATCAGGAAAAACCACCGCCTGTTTTAACACCAACCCACCTCACCAATGCTTCAGCGTCTGCCATTTACATTGTAGGAAGATCCATCCTGAGGAACCTGGACTTTGGCACACATTCAGTGGATTACTCTTTCCTGGTCCAAAAGCAAGCCTAGGCGCGGACAACTGTCACTTCGAAGCGAGCATTTTTAGCTTCTGTTAGATTTTAGATGTAGAAATTTGCAGAATCACTTGAGAAGTGCGAACCATTCTATGAGAAGTCTAGGGATATCGGATTATCAAAATACGCCCGTTTAGGAAGACCGATTTTCGTGATGTATGAAGATGGCGTACCTTTGGTCGGTGTTACAAGAATGATCTACGAAAACTCCAGGCCTAATATCGACGCCGTGCATCTCGTGGTACTTGACCTTGGCATGATGGGAAATATATATGCCAATCAAGATTAGTGCAGTAATTGATAATTGCCAAGCTATGCATCTTCAAAGGTATGTATATAGAGGTACAATAAAGATCTTACTGTTTTCAGGAGACCAGTGTTTTCCTCTTGCAGGACTCTGAGCTGAAGAAATTAAGCGACGGTTATGTTGCGTATACACAAAGTCCTAATTGCATGTCCTCGACTTTTATATGCCATCGTCCGCTACCGTTAGCAACAATTTTGATTGTGGAACGTGTGTTCTGATTAACTTTTGATAAAACGTTTAATGATGTGACAGGCCTCTAAAACGTATGCCCTATGCCGTAATCTATTCATCTTAAATCCTTTTCAAAGACCAAAAGGTCGAGCATTAACGTGCTGTAACATGCAGATTCATCTCAATATGTATGTTCTTGAATTGCCAATAATTAGTAAATGTTTGCCTTTCAGAGTATGAGGCTTTCTGTTTCACATAAATCATACGACAGAATGATAAAATGCAGCGCAAGATACCGGCTTTGGATAATGTGAGTATGATTCAACTAGAAGACTTTAGTAAAGTGTATCCTAGATGTTGCGTCGACCCTCAAAGAGAAATCACACTCAATATGGAGTCTGGATGATTAAGCCAAAAACACCATGAGAGTTTGGTTTAACAGAGGAAACTTACGTTCCTTTTCAGCACGTTTACATGCTCCGAAACGATGCGTCTCTGTCAAAGGCAACCGTTTGCTCAGTCAGAATAGGATAGTAATGAAGTTAGTGAACATATACTCTGTTTGTACATGTCTAAGTCATCTGTTCCAGAGTCTAAGAAAGATCCATATTGTTAAGACCGACTAATACTTGCGCCCGGATAGTCTTTTCGACTAAACCTTCAGAGGGAAAGAAAAATAACACCTCGAGAAAATATTTGTATAGATGAGTAGATTGCGCTCACTCCATCACAGAGCTAATATATGCATTCTTGAGATTTTAGTCTGCACCAAAGTCAAGAATTAATTAATCAGTAACATCCACCTTCTTGGAGCGTATGCGTTCGACACCGGTCTTCAGCTGTCGCTCGAGTTGTCTCAGCTCTTTCATGCCCAACATTGAAAGATCTTCTCCGGACAAATGCCTGCATACATGAGCAGTACGCGTCTTATTTGGTGAATCGTGATCCTTTGCAAACTTTTAAGCTTTCTCATTCCCCCAAAAAAGAGCTCGCTTCCACCTACTTGATTTGTGCTTCCATAGTTTCAATCCCTCTTGTCAACTCGTGAATTTCAGCCCTCCAGAACTGTATATATGGCAGCAACAGACTTATAAGTATGTCCCCTGAGTACAACAACAAAGTATCGCTACTTAGGATTTTTAGGGTTCATCATGTTGTACCAAGTGAATTAATCTCCTTCTTCCTTTGGCTGACTATCAAGCGATAGTTAATCTCAACTAGCTCTATCACTTAAGAACTGTAGGCCAAGATGTATTAGGCGTTAACCTATACACGTACTTTGCAAATTATAATAAGATGATAACGAAACATCTGTGTCAACTCTTTTTCCTTGAGAGATCATCATGGTTTAATAGGGTGAAGTAGAACACATTACACGATTTCTACTTTCCTAAACTTGATTATAGAGAGTCTAAAGGGGAGAGAGTAGAGATTTAGATTACATGGCAACAAATTGAGTTACATATTAAGACAGAATAAAGGATAGATCTCAATCACCTCCATGCTTTGGCTTCCCCGGTTGTGTGAAGATTGCGGGAGTCCTAATTCGTCTCGGTACTTGACAATAGTCCTATCCATGCTGCGAATTCGCCCCATCAAAGTAGCAAAACGATTCTCATATAAATCCGTACACGTGCATATGGAAGGAACGAAAGCATGTGCGAACGGAAAATAGAAAAGGTAGTTGATAACTAAATGGATTCGTTATATCAGTGATTACTCGTGGCTGGCGAACTGGTAACATTTCCCAGAAGAAGAGAAGATGAGGAGCGCGATCTCGGCATCGCAGAGGACGGAGAGCTCGAAAGCCTTCTTGAGAAGCCCGTTTCGCCTCTTGGAGAATGTCACTTGCCTGCTTGATGCCTTCTCTATTCTCTTCAGTTCTACTTTCCCTCTCCCCATTTTTTTTTTGGGACTGGAACTTGGTTTTTGATCAGACGAGACTCGATATGTTTCTTTCTTTGGATATGGTATTGTGGGGTGGAAACTAACTGGGAGAAAAGAGAGAGTGTGGCGATGCAAGCTGGTGAATATGGTAAGAATGAGCTACCATTTCTACTGCACATATAAATAAAGTCGGACAGCGCTCGAATATGCATGAAAGCAATAGGAGATTGGTCCGTTTGATGGCGCAGATGACGCAGGCGACACGACGCCAACAATATCTCTCCTTCGTCTCTTTTTCATTAGGTTTGATTTGGACAATACCCCACGACATCGTCCAAAGTAACCAATATTCTCTTCAACTTTGGTTCACATACCAATTTGTCTTCCCTACCCTTAAAACCTCAGATCTGCTCTTTGAATGTTGTTATTACACTTCGAGTAAGGTGATGTTTAAGTGTTCTCGTAATGGTATCATCTTTCAAATAATGGTGATTATATAACTATCAAGACATGACAAACAAATTACTCTTCAAGTAGTAACCGAAAGATTTTATGTTGTTGCGAGAAGAGAATGTTGAATTAAACATGTTTGATGCGACCATTTTTTTAATTTCTGGAATGTTGCATCTTCTCCCAAGTCGACACGTCAAGCTTAGCTCCAGGAGGGAGATTCTAGGAAAACCTATGAAAGGCCGACGCGTGTGGATTGAGGTGACCCTTACTCGGGGAGCAAAAATCAAAAGGTTCTTGAAAATCATCATGTTCGAGTTGAATAGAAAGGTGACACGAATCTCCCCACTAGGTTTAATCCTGCTTTTTGAGCGCACATGGTGACCCGCCACTTTGTTAATGGGGCTCTTACCTCGGACATCGAACTCCCTTTTTACATGACATGGCATGACTGTGATGTAAGCCAACCTTCCGCCAGAGGTCCGAGGACTTGGCGGTGTTCCTAACAATGCTAGAGTGAACAAGAGAGCGATGATGTTCTCACTTCGAGTTCAAATGTCTTCTGGCTTATTGCTTCTTGCCTGAGGATTGACGAGGATGCCAAGGCCGAAGGATGAGTATGCCTCCGATGTGTTCGGGACAGGTACCGGATCCTTAACTATCCCGAATGTTTATACCACTTATGCTGTGTAACCTGCGGTGAGAGAGTTTACAAAGTAGCATTTTGTTACGCTTAGGCGGACAAACACAATGAATAAAAAATAAATGCGAGAGAAAGAAATCGAGTCACAAGGTTTATTTTGGTTCATCCTTAAATTAAGGTTACATCAGATGATTGTACTATAATTAACACCTCTCACATCTCGATTATTGCTCTCAATTATAAGAGAGGGTATTTATATATAAACGGCACAAGAAAACCATAGGGACTGAGAAAGTCCTAGGCCACTTAGTAGCTATTTATGGGTTCAAATACAAACTACCAATACAATTTAAACTCAAACTATAAAAACCCTCTGGAGGCCGCCTCTCGCCAGGGCGCCCGCCGGACTACCTGTGACGTCCCAGGCATGCCATCCTGCTTACGATCTCTACTTTAATATGTTATTAGTTATAATACAGAGGGCGTATGCGGAAGCTTAGTAAACTAGAAACAATCAGCGGCCATACAGTCACTTACAAGCGCACCCCAAAAGACGTAGGTACGACACCTAAAGGGTATGGCCTTACTCATAGGGTTCGCTAATACGTATCATACATTCACAATAATCACACCCGACGGAAACATCTGAGTTATAAATATAAATACCAGTTAGTTACATCATCCTTTCATTAGACAAAAGCACAAATCACACTAGGAGGATTCGAGGGATAACATCTACTCCGGGGTACTATCTGCCGTCGCCATCGACGTACTTTAATGCCACCATCCATATCCACTACTTCTCAAATGGCTAGGTCATCTGTAAAGTTGTTAAATCAACGGGAGTGAGCGTAAAATAGTTAAATCAACGTGAGTGAGCCAAAGCTCAGCTAATAGGATGTTCTAAACCAATCGACTAAACCACATATTCATCACTGAATCGAGCAAAACCCACCTATACATGCCTAGCATAATTTAACATACATACCACACACAAGACACCGATGACGAGCAGACAATCACAAGCATGGATGAGATTCGACAATAACACCACACATCATGCAAGGCGACTCTCACACACATGAGCATACGCCTGACTCACCGTTTAGTTTCCACTTCATTACCAATTATCCATGGGACACAGGCCATGATTTCATGAGGGACACAAGCCTCATTTTCGTCAACGAGGGACACAGGCCTCGAATCTGGGTTTTACCCCCAGTTTATTGTCCATGGGACACCGTCCATTGGAATCATGAGGGACACATGCCTCAATTCTCCCATACTCCGGGGCTTCCGAGAGACACAGGCCTCAGACATTCCATTCCAATGAGACACATGCCGTGGACTTCCCGATTCCCACTCATGCTCTCACTGGGTATCATCCGGACACAGGCGGATATCACTAGTCCACGTCGGGACACAGGCTGACGAGACCCTCGCTTCTCTCATCTCATTTATTCAATTCATATGCAGACCCGCCATCAATCAATCAATCACTCCAACCACATACATAATCGACCTTGAACTCATCAGGCCAGACATTCAACCACGCACATGCTTTGATACTTACGTGCAATGCAATCGACACCATAACACGACTACTCGGAACCACACAACCTCACTTTCTTAGCCATTTCCAGCAGGCAGGACTCAAACATGTCACACATATCACTCGGCCACCTAGAACCACAAGACCTCACACACGTCGTACGCAATTACACGGTCACAAGGCCGACTATCCACACACATCACAACAATCATAATGCCACAACGACGACACGCAACACAATCAGCCCACATATCCCGACCATCCTAGTCCTACAGGCACTAAATCAAGCCACGGTTCAACATGGAAAGCAACTCCCCACACATGTAAACCAACTCTCCATCTGATACACCAAGAACAAATAGGACCAAGGCGCCACATCAGCGACCTAATAGACAATCTTGTGGAAAGGATTAGAGGTTCTACTTGCTTTCGGTCCTAAGCGGAATGAATCCGACGTTGAATTGCCGCCAACGAAGCCTCACGTTTCCCTCCTCCTTCCTTGGTCGTGCGGTCCAATACCCATATACGGTGCAACTTCCATTCCCCTCAGATCAACGACAAACAACACGATCAGACTACAGATTCTAGTTACCCACAACTTAAGGATGCTAGATACAGCGACTTTCGTACATGCAAGGCCGTTGTCCTTTTCATGCAAGCCAATCTTCTCTTTGACATACCTATTTTCAAACGGCAACGTTGCGCCCAAATCAACCGACAATTAGCTAGATCAAACGTCAAGATAGCTACCTCACTTGCCTCGGGTTCGAGCACGAGGACGGATGACGGTCGAATCACATCGAACGAAGCTCGGCCTTCCTTCTTGTTGCGCGGCCGAGAGTGATGAGGACGGGTGGCTGGTCAGGCGAGACGACGAGCGGCTAAGTTGAGGTAGAGAGTGGGGCAGAGGGGTGGTCGCCGCTACCCTTGTCGCCTGAGCGAGTTCAATCGGGAGGGGGAAGGGCGTCGCGTGGTTGGGCGGAGCCACCGAGGAGGAGAACGAGAGAGAGAGTTCGGTGGGGGCGTGTGCGCAAGAGGGGGAGGTGGAAAAATGAAGAGAGAGAGAGTTTGGGGTTTATATAAGATCGGTGGTAGCTAGGGGTAATTCGGTCAAAGGGGTTTTCAATCGCGCTCCATTTTCGGGACTAACTCAATAGGATCGAAACTCTACTCCAGCATCCATAACCCCGCGATAGTCCACTAGGCCAAGTCTCACAGGGAACTATCTTTGTATGCCAGACTTAACTTCTTATCCACCAGACTTTACAAATAATTCATATTATAAATGCTGACCGTTTCTGATAACAACGCCCGTCTTTCCTCTAGTCACGCTTAACATTCGCTTCAGTTCGCCAGCATGGCCTGGATGGTATATTGGGATCGGTAATTCAATATACCCAAAATGACCTTCACATTTGCCCGAGTCGGACGTGCAACGTGATTCACACGTCCCTTTAGTAATTAACGTCTAATATTAATTATTTTTCTCGTTAACTTATTCCTGACAGAAAATCAGGCCGTTACACTACCGCCCACTTATCAGGGAGCACGACCTCCGCACCTTCCTGTCGATGGGGAGTATGAACCACACCCCAACACAGTTTTGGGTGAAATCATCATTTCTTAGCTGGAATGCCAAGATATATTCTTCAAAAACCATCTTTTGATCACACAACTAAGTTGAGAACAAATTATATACTTTTTATAGGTTACGAACACAAGAACAAATCCTCGATAAAAACGTCACGGTATTGTCGATACATATCGGTCCACACTTGAACACGAATCGGACACTTATGGCCACTCGAGCATGTACAATCTTTTCCGGACAATGGCGAAAAAGCTGGTTTCATTTTCATCTCTCTAATCCGAACACGATCAATCCCTTGTCGAGACGTCATTGCCCAGATTGATTAAATCATTCTCTTTCGTCCGTCATGCCCGAGCCGACATCATGAAAACGATGCTCTCCTTGTACATTCTCCTCTACCGACTTCCCCCTTTCTTTGTGGGAGTTGATATGTAGGCAAGGAGCGATCGACACGTTCGATCTCTTCGCCGAGGAAAATTCAGGTGGTCGTGGGAACGCAACGCCACTTTCTGCGGAATCAAAGCATGGGTATCGACATGCCGTCCTTGTGGGGCCAAAGCTTTTTTTATGGAGAAAATTGTTCGTTCTACACGTACTTTTTATCTTCCCGTTGATTGGCCTATCCCTGTTACGTGATAAGGAAGGACATTGCCTTTGTTATTATCGTCATGCTTTTGTTTCCCACGATTTCAACCCCGGAGGACACGGAAACAACAGGCGTGTAACGAGGTAATGAGAAAGGGAGAATGCGACCTGTGTCCTGTTGGGCCTCTCTCCTCGTCTTTGTCAGGTCGGTCAATCCAATCAATATCAACATACTTCTCCATCGACAGCCCTGAGCTTTTTTGCTTGCACCACAATGTCCGGAGGTGCGTGAAGAAAATGGATTTTTTTTATTCTCTCCTTTCAGTCCTACCAGTGTTAGCATTTAGCAAGCAAGCAGCAGGCCCTTTACTCAACTTTCCTCCCTGACTGATCTAACGTCACATTCGAGAACTTGTCATCTTTCTAACGGGACTCGAAGCAAACCCTAGATGATTTCATTTATTTCGTTAATACTCATGTGACATTATGTTTTCTGGTAGGGCGAGTGACATCATTCCCTCGCGCAAAATAAGCCCTCGTTTGTAAAACCAAGTTGACGGGGAGGCACGCATAGACATCGCTTGGCAGTAGGAGATGCCATAATCAGGTATTAAGGCATGTGCTCGAACCTGAATCATTATCTCAACATATATGGCTTTGAATAATAGATGAAGATGCTTAAGTTTAGCACGATGGGTGGTCGATTTGCTTTGTCTAAAACTGGAACGAAGGAAAGAGAGTGGAGTAATATAATCATAAGTTCCCGTGAACAGCATATCCATATATGTCAAAAGAAACGATCTTGTTAATGATGAGAGCTCTCTCTCGAACTCTCTCTCGATCACAAAAAAAAAAGGACACTGTTGTAGTCGGCAAGAAATGATAAAACCAATAGCACTGACAATAATACAAGGAACCCGTACATACTAATGGTACAGACAGTGACAGAGATAATGAGAAAGGGAAACGTCAACCGCAAACCAAATACCAATACCCGTCTGTCCAAATAATAAGAGAAGAGAACGTCGGATCACTGTAGCTAGCAGCAATTAGCCGGTGTAGATGTGGACGCCGACGACGACGAGGAAGATGGTGATGAGGGCGAAGAAGATGATGGCGTGGACGATGACAGAGGCGCCGCTGGTCTGCATGCTGCCGAACTCGACCACCCGGTGGCGTCCCGGGATCTGGAACAGCAGCCCCGGGCTGAGCAGCACGAACAGCACCACCGCTATAATCACCGGTCCCCAATCCCCCATCGCTGGAACTCTAGAATGTTTATGTCCCTGTGCCCGACTTCTCTGTGGTATTGGAGGGCGAAGAGAAGAGACAAAGAGAAGTGGAAGGTGACTTGTTTTTGAATTTTGAAGTGCATGGAGTGATGTGGGAGTCTGGGAGATGTGGAGGCTCATCGGGAGGGACAACTGCCGGCTGCCGGAACAAACGTGTCGCTCTTGCATCTTCGACGGTCCCGATTTCCTAGGGTCCCACCCACCACGATCAGGGAACGCATTAGCTGCTTGGTAACGACCCATGGCCATTGTACAACAACTGTGTTGGGCTCAGACTGTCAGCCCAATGGACATGGAGGTCGGAGAAAAAACATGTTTTCTTCGTCACTTCTTTCACGAATTCTAGAGCTCATCAATGTAAATCGTGTGCAACGTATGTATTCCATCTTCTAGAAACATAAGGCTCCGTTCGTTTCGCGAAAAATAAAATATTTTTGACATATGTATTCCATCTTCTAGAAACATAAGGCTCTATTCGTTTCGCGAAAAATAAAATATTTTTGAAAAATATTTTTTGGTAAATCATTAAATGATAATATTTTTTGTTGTTTGGTTAAAACCTGAACATGAACTGGAATTATTTTCCATCATTTGATTTTCTTCGTCATCCTTTGGTTGAAAATTGCTGATGTAGAATTTTTTGTAATTTATTAAAAAATTACTTTTGAATTTTTTAGTTATTTTTTTTATTTTTTAGTCTTTTATGTTCTATCTTTTTATTTTCTTTCTTTTTCTGCCGGTCGTCGGCCACATACGAGACTCGACCTCGCCCTAGGCCGGCAAGCTCGAGCCTTGCCTTGCCATATCCGGAAAGAGAAAGGAAAAAGAGAAAATCATTTTTTCCACTTTTGAAAGTGATTTTCTATTGACGGAAAATGTTTTTCTCGACTATTTATTTTTCGTGAACCGAACAACAAAAAATCTAAAAATTCTTTTTCTTGAAAATTATTTTTCGCGAAACGAACGAAGTATAAACGTGTGTGTGACCACGCTATAAGTTTTGTGATGTACGATGCCGCACTATGAATTTTCAAATTCACGTCTCTCTCTTTTCGTTTCTTTTTTCTTTAAAAATGGAAGTATGTCCTATGTTCGCCTAAATTGTTCAAATAAAACAAGAACAGACACAGAGATTAAAAAAAAAAAAGGATAGTTATTGAAGATTCAAATTCCTATGTAAAAGGGCAATGCGTTTTAGACTTAATTTTTTTCATTTATGTCTTGTAATTACAGGGAAAGTTATCTCGGTCGGTGTACAATATTCTACAAATTGTCTATATAGATAAATTTTATTACCGTCTCTTCATAAAGTTCTATAATAGTTATTGCCATGTGTGCTCGCGAGACACTAAGGGGATGCATGACAACTATTCTGTTCCATAAATAGATTTTTCTATTTTTATTTCTGGATGAGTTTTTGAGCAAAAAAATGTGTTTGATAACGATATAAATTTCTGTTCCTGGAACAGAAGTTCAATTGACAACAGTTGAAAATTTCTACTTCTAGAATAAAAGTAGGCAGCAGCCGGTGGTGGTTGGCTGTGGCCGGCGGCGTCAGGCGGCGGTCGGCAATGACCAGCGGGGGCCGGTGGTGGTCGGCGGCGGCCAACGTTAGGAGGAGACATCGAGCGACTTTTACGAGTTTTCTGTTTCTACCAAAAGCTAAAATTCTCTGTTTCTCATTTGCCTTCCAAATCTATTTCTGAAACAACTTTTGTTCCATAAATAGAAAAATAGAATGACGTTACCAAACGAATTTATGTTCCAAACCTGTTCCAGAAATAGGTTTAGAACAGAAACGTAGAAGTAGAATAGTTTTCATGCACCCTCTAAGACTTGAGTACCACATCTTTTTAGTGCGAGATACTAATAATCCTTCCCGTTTGAGTAAATTTTAGGAACGTGTTGACCATTTATGGTAATGTGTGTATATTCGCGAATTGTTCATTGACTAAATAGGTCGTTCCTAATTTTAATGCAAAAGGAATTTTTATACTATTGTTATGTAATTTCAGATATGGAATATTTTAGCATTTTTTAAAATTCTTTTCACGCATTGGCCGGTTCAGCATCGGGCGAAATTGGAATTCGGTTGGTCTTGTTACAAAGGAAAGAATAATTGGATGACCATCAAGTCACTTAATGTATCCAATTCTAATTCGACGATGACACGGAAATTTGGAAATCCTCGAAGAAAATGAATTCTATATTCCTACGCCGCAAGTCATGCGCATGCGCAATTGAATTAGAGCAGGCCACCGGAGACCTTGCAAATGTATTGCGCAATTATTGGTTATTACAATCTTAAACGATCGTTAAACTTACTTAGGCTCCGCACGAAAATGTTTTTCGAATTTTCCAGCATTTAGTTCATGAAAAACAAGCTAATCAAGGAAAATATTTTTTACTCATGAAAAAACTCCTTCGAAAGTAGGGATAATGTTTTTATCTTTTCAAAATGTTTTCCTCGTATTTCTTTCTTTCACTTCTCCACATTCATTTTTTTTAGTTAATTATTTTTTTACTTTTCTTTCTTTTTCTTTTTATTAAAATATTTTTTTTCTTTTTTTTTTCTTTTTCTCTATTCTTTCTTCTTCGGCCGATCCCCGACCACGGAGACGGCTGGTGACCGGCCACAAGATCGAGCTCACGTCGGCCTTGAGCGAGTCCAAGCCTCGGCGGATCTGATTGTTGGGGTGTGGTTCATACTCCCCATCGACAGGAAGGCACGTGGGTCTCAGCACCCACCGAGCTGCTAGAGGATTTTTATAGTTTGAGCTCATATTTTTTTCATTAGTAGTTTGGGCTTGGGCCATTGAATAGCTACTGCTATATATACTCTTTTTCGCTTATAATTGAGTGATGTAACAAGAGGTGCGATATACTAATTATAGTGGAATCCTCTACTAAACGTAGCCATAGTTTAAGGATAAACCTGAATAAACCTTGTGTCGATTTTCCTTCTATCGCTTTTACGCTTTACTTCGTTTGTGGTTTGTGCGCCGAATCCTAACATTGACGAGGCTTGAAGCTCGCCGATAGGCAAGGCCCGAGACTCCACCTCGCCTAGGGCCGAAGAAGAAGGAAAACAAAAAAGAAAAACAAAAAGAAAAAAAGAAACTGAAAAAATAAAAATAAAAAAGAAACGAAAAAGGAAAACGCCTTATTTGGAGAATTTCAACTCCACTCCCAAATAAGGTGTGAAAAGATTTGAACTCGGAACCTCATGCTCTGATGTCATATAAGATTTTGTGGGGTCACTGCCAACCGTTCTAAATGCTTAGGTTTTTAGATAAAGGCATGATTTAATATTTAATTATTTTATCATGATTGACCAATTTGGTACAGGTTCCGAGTGAGTCCGAGAACTGGTCGTATTTTTTTTTTCTTCCCAATTCCATACAATATTGCAAGTGTTGTTACATAATCCAAACTACTATGCATGAGAGTGAGGCGTTGAGCGAGAGGCGTGGGCGATGCGTGACTAAGAGAAGTGAGAGTGAGAGGAGTGAGCGATGAGCATGTGTGACTGAGTTTGAGCGAGAAAAGAATGAGAATTTGGAATTTGAAAATTTAGAATGATAAGAATTAAATAAAATCGGTCCAATCCGGATGAGTGGGTTCACACATGGAACCAAAAATCGAACCGATATCCACCTGTTCAAAATTTTAGAAATCGAGAATCGCCTAGAACTTGCCGATTCGGCCCAATTTTCGATTTCTGTCCGGTTCTTTTGCTCACTTCTAGAACAAATGAAATTTTTGATACGATCGTGTCATGTGAAAACAAACCTTTGTAAAATCAAATTCATTCGGAGAAGTAAAAAGTGGAAAAATGGCCTTACTCTCTCCATCTTATTCCTTCTTTATAGAAAAAGACGTCGTCAAAAAAATTTCAACCAACGAAAAGGAAAGAAAAAAGGCCAGTTGAAATCTGTTTATCCGACAAAAGAAAATCAACCTGGTTCAACCGAAATTTGAAGCGCGTTTGAGGACCTCACAATCCTCGATGCTCGGAATTCCCCGCATCGTTTTTGTGTTTTAGTTTTTCTTTGGCCAGCGAAATTCCCCCATTACTGTTGGAGGAGCTTTGTCTAGTAATAAAAATCGGTGACGTGTCGGTTTCTCATTGGCTCTCTTCCAATAGAATCGAATTTCATTGTCCCTACGCATTCCTTCTTCAGGTCTCGGCTTCTCTCCGGTCGCTCATTTTCCCGGGAAATCAAAAGTTTGGATCGGAATTATCGTCCAAAACTCTCCGGGAAAATTCTCATTCCTCACCAATTCTGGTCTCCTCTGGGAATCTGAGTTCCCTCTTCCCTCATTCTCGCCAGCAGGAGACGGGCGGCGGTATTGTCGTTTTTTTTTTGCCTTTCTGGGCGATTGAGCTTCATGCCTCGCTCTTATTCATAGTTGATTACGTTTGAGGTTTTAATCTTCGGTTCAATCGATTTTTGTTGCCGGAGGAACTGATATCGTTTCCTCGGTGCGTTTTCTCCCCCTCCTTTTTATTCTAATTATTCAATTTGAATTTCTTTTGTCGAGGTTGCGGAGTGGCCTTGAAAAAAACGGCAGATGTTTGCAGAATTTACGTGTTATTTCCTATGATCTTGTTGTTTGTGGAGATTGACCGTGCTTTCTTGCAGGAATTTTCTGGAGGAGGATAGGGAGGAGGAGGATTGGTGTGGATAGTCGGTGAAGATGGCTAGTCAAAGCGGTTCATCGAGGAGAAGCTTATCGCTGTCGAACTCGTCAAAGGGGAAGAAGAAAGCTTCCGAAAATGGAGGAGGAGGATTCGACGCCTCTCGGAAATCTCTTTCATCTTCTCGTTCCATGTACTTTCAATCATCCTTCGTATGATTCTTCTGTTTTGCGGCTTAGTTTTTCTCGTGTTTTATATACGGTCACCTTATAATACAGTTGAGATTCGGTTCTTGTGTACGCCAGCATGCGGATTGATAATACTATGAATTCACATTGAAAATTCATTGGTCTGAAAATCCGGACTCAAGACATTTCGTCCTTGTGGTTCTGTTCCTGCCTCATTCCCCCTAAACCGATGGTTGAGAGAGTGAAATTCGTGATCGTTTCTGTTTCGGTCCGTGCTTTGTAAGTTGGAGATATCTACCTTCAGTCATTGCGGTATAGAAATACTTGAGCTACAAATCCTCCTGGTCGGAAACTTCTGTGCTAGTTTATGCCACAATTTTGTCGATTTTCCAGTTTGTTCTGAAGTTTCTATTTCCTATAAGAAAAAGAAAGTGCAGCACCACCTTCTCCTGGAATTTTGGACGATCCTTTATACAGGATCACTTTTTTCTGTTTCACTTAAAACAAGAAAGAGCCAATAATATATCTCTGCAGCCGAATTGAAAAGGCAAGGAGAAGGCTTTCCAGGTGTGGAGGTATTTCGGCATTGAAAAAATTCAACTAAGCAAGTCGAAAAAGAGATGGTTGAATCAAAATAATTCCCTTTAAAGTTCTATTTCTGTCAGAGTTTGCTCCTAAATGATGTATCTTTTTGGTAACTTTAGTCGTGGTTCTTGCATAATCAATTGATGTGGAAGGTCTTTTGACTCAAGGGGCATTATTATTACTATTATTTTCACTTTTGCCTATTTTCTCCCAATCATTAGATACATCATTCCCTGGCCTTTTGTATTTACACGTTAACACATGCATGCAAAAATAGCAAATGTTGATAAGAGCTGTTTTGTTTGTTCAGAGGATGCATAATATGTTTTTCTTGTATGAATATCAAAGAAAGGGATTTCTTTTTTGTGTGTGTGTGTGTGTGTTTTGGGGGGGGGGGGGGGGGGGGGTTGTTGGGATAGGATCAGGCGTTGTGAGGACTCTCTCGTTCTCTACTCATGAATGTTCATCTGAGTGTGTACACAAGCGCGTTTGTGCCTGCGTCTGCACCATTTTAATGTGGCCATAGTGAGGAAAATTTTGTCCTCCATATCTACAGATTTTGAGGCTAAAACCAAATTTTAATTTCCCAGAACTGTATTTGATCTTGTTTGGTCCCAGGGGATTAACTGGAGAGCGCACTGTGAAGAGACTGAGGCTGTCAAAGGCCCTAACAGTACCTGAAAGTACAAGTCTTTATGAGGCTTGCCGCAGGATGGCAGCTCGCAGAGTTGATGCTTTGCTGCTAACTGATTCCAACGCACTGCTCTGTGGTATTCTTACCGACAAGGTTTGATGTTTGTAACTAGTGACTTCATTCTTGTGCTTAACACCGTTCCTGATTGAAGACTGATATTGCTTTTATTTTCCTTTGTTTGCTGAAGGATATAACAACAAGAGTGATAGCACGGGAGTTGAATCTTGAGGAAACACCTGTTTCTAAAGTAATGACTAGGAACCCGACATTCGTTCTCTCTGACACCCTTGCAGTTGAGGCACTTCAGAAGATGGTGCAAGGTTAACGACAATCAAATGACCAAATGCTGTCTACTTTAGTTTTATTATTGCTTTATATGTTGAAATAAGGCTATGGTCCTGATAATTCTGGCTGCAGGAAAGTTTAGACATTTGCCTGTGGTGGAGAATGGGGAGGTCATTGCTTTACTTGATATAGCCAAATGCTTATATGATGCTATTGCTCGTATGGAGAGAGCTGCTGAAAAGGGAAAAGCAATTGCTGCAGCTGTGGAAGGTGTTGAAAAAAATTGGGGGACATCCATCTCTGGTTAGTGCTGAATATTATTTCTGATGTCTTTGTTTCTTTCCTACGTGCGTTGTCTGAATAAATTGTGTACAACACAGGCCCCAATACATTCATTGAGACACTCAGAGAGCGAATGTTTAGGCCCTCTCTGTCCACAATCATTTCTGAGAATTCAAAGTAGGTAATATCTCCTTTTGCATTTTCAATTGAATATCGTCTTCATTAATCGGACTATGCTGTATTGAAGGCTCAACCTTCTTCTAATGGATGTTGGCATTTTTCAGATTGGTAACAGTTTCACCAACAGATACAGTCTTAGAAGCAGCAAAAAAGATGCTTGAATCCCGATTAAACTCAGCGGTTGTGACCGTAGAAAATAAACCAAGGGGAATTCTAACGTGAGTTGGTTTTGTTTTAAACTCTTTCTTTTCCAAGAAATAGAAAGGAAGTTACTTTTACAAACTTATGCTTCAGTTCGATTGAAGAGTTTTCTTGTAATATTTCCAACACAATGATGATTCTTACGGGAATAAATTTTGTGTTTCTTTCAGTTCAAAAGATATATTGATGCGAGTAATAGCTCAAAGTCTTCCTCCAGATTCCACTCCTCTGGAGAAGGTATTTGTTTTGTTGAGATGTGAGAGTGCATTCTCAAACGATTTCAATAATTAAGTTCGTCATCTATTTGAGACCTGTTCTCTATGATGTAGATTGATATGTGTTGGGACTCATATGTGCTTAACTGCTGTTATAGTATACCTTTTTGATTGCAGGTCATGACTCCAAATCCGGAATGCGCATCGGTTGACACTCCTATTGTCGATGCTTTACACACCATGCACAATGGAAAATTTTTACACCTTCCAGTGGTAGATAGAGGTGAGTGACATTGAATTAGGAGAGAGCAGTTGCTTGTTGGTTTAGGTGGATAATTCAACTTTCTAATGAAAATCATTGATTGGAACAGATGGAAATATTGTCGCCGTGGTGGATGTCATTCACATAACTCATGCTGCTGTTGCCACTGTGAGTTGAATTTCTAGCTAGGGTGTTCACTGCTTGCCTTTTGCATCAAGCCTTGCTTGGGTTAGATGAATAATAACTTTTTCTTCCCTTATGATGTTCGAAAAGCAAATACCTTTTCATAGGTTGTCAAGTTTATTTAAATTACTTTTAAGTTTCATTGAGAAGTAGAACAGCTTGATATTTGATGTTTTTTATGGCTTTAATATACCTCTTGATATTGCATGGGCCTGCAATGCACTGATAATCAGATTGCAGTATGCCATATTACTTTTATCTACTGCAACTTCTTGGCTTTAGGATTTCTCTTTCAGCGGGTTGCTATTCTGTAGAACTTCATTGATTAGAATTTGTACTCCCTGATAAGCATCATGTATAGTGTTGGGGCTTTTCATTGGTCATTTGTTTTGTGTTGGAATCAGACTGAAGAATCCTGAGAAAATGGCCCCTTCTCTTTGATGTGCTTATTCCACATTCTGTTTACTACTTACTAGTCTTTCAAATTTTAAAGCTTTTGTCTTCTTGATTGACTAGGTTGGAAGCTCTGCTGGAATCAATAATGAGGCTGCAAGCACAATGATGCAGAAGTTTTGGGATACTGCTATGGCTGCTAGTCCAACAGATGATGATGAAGAAACTAGAAGGTAATATGATATGCCCGATTTTTATGACGAGATTCTTTTTCACGGGGAAGTTTCTATGGTCTGCTTTTGCAACTATTGTTTACTTACCCCACCTAGTGACATCTCAGTGAAGGTTCCATGAAGTTAACTTCCGATGGAGGAGATGCTGGGAGATCATTATCCTATTCATCAAGCCAACCAAATTCATTTGCCTTTAAGATTGAAGATAAGAAGGGGCGCATGCATAGATTTTCTTGTGGTAAATACTTCCATCTTGCTTATGAACTTAGCTTTCGTAGGAAATTACTGCGATTTTGCCTTCTTTTTCCTTAATGTGGTGTATTTGCCATTAATCCATATGATGGTGCGTCCTATTGGTTTAGACGAAGTACTCACCGTGAAATTTTAACCATCATAAATTATTTTGAAGTGATAGTCTTGGTGTGTATGGGAAAATCCCTGATGACATTGTGCTGCCCGATTTTTTCTTCAATAAAAAGTTTACTGCAGCATATTTATGTCATTTTAGCAGAAATGCTTTTCATGGTTGTCTTAAGTATTGCTCGAGTCAGAGAGCTCTAGTTACTATTGCAGACTTTTATGAAATTGTGAGTACTGACTTTTGGGAGTCTTTATACACTTGAGACATTCAAGAGGATGCATACTTCCAGGATTTACTAATTTCCATCAGTGATGAACGTTCTAATGCAAAACTTTTCTCCCAATATTAAGACGTAGGGCTGTGTTCAATTGACTTTTCCCTTTGCTTCATGTTGTTGTTTGAGATCAGATACTC
Source organism: Lenwebbia sp. NSW1173648 (assembly GCA_029784005.1). Classification (NCBI taxonomy): domain Eukaryota; kingdom Viridiplantae; phylum Streptophyta; class Magnoliopsida; order Myrtales; family Myrtaceae; genus Lenwebbia; species Lenwebbia sp. NSW1173648. Next base: position 906,029 of record JARCGZ010000002.1, read on the forward strand.
AAAGCATGACAGATGTTATAACATCAATTGTCCAAAGAGTAGGTGATGACATCGACAGAAACAATCTACCTCAGATTCTGGTATGTCCAGTGTGACAATTTTGCCGATTTCCATGTCATCTCTACCTTTAATTTCTGTGTCATTTTTTGCTAATTCATGGCCCATTGGCAGTATGAAGATGAAGACCATGATAAGGTCGTCCTTGCATCAGACGGTGATCTCACGGCTGCAGTTGACCATGCTAGGTCAGCTGGTTGGAAGGTCAGCTGCTTTGTATATCAGTTCCTTCTACTCTAAAAAATTATCGATCGACCATTTTATCTGGGATCCCAAGAACTCTCTGCGAACTCTCTTCACTCATTAATGGCAATCCTCTCTCTCTTTCTATATATATATACAATGGCAATCCTCTCTCTCTTTCTCTCTCTCTCTCTCTCTCTCTCTCTCTCTCTCTCTCTATATATATATATATATATATATATATATATATATATATATGCCATTTAATCCTGACATCTTTTGGTGGAACACTTATCGTAAACTGATCAGATGGTTATTCAAATTAGGGCTGCATAGAGTTTGATCGCTTATTCTGCCATATATATATATATATATGCCATTTAATCCTGACATCTTTTGGTGGAACACTTATCGTAAACTGATCATATGGTTATTCAAATTAGGGCTGCATGGAGTTTGATCGCTTATTCTGTCCTGTTGTAGGGTTTAAGATTGCATCTAGATTATTCCGGAACAGCCAAGCGAAGTACAGGTGCGACTGGTGGTGACATGGCTTACGCTCAAGCAGATGCTTGGGCTTCTGCATACAGTGCCGTTGCAGCCGGGGCTGCTCTTGTTGCTGGGTTGGGAGTGTTGGCATACTTGAAAAGAGCTGGTAACTAAATTTCCATATCGATTGCAATTGCAAGGAACCTGCGGAAGTGGCAAACGAAAGACGAAATCCTAACATTAATTCTTGGGCGGTATGATAGCTCTTAATCATATATACTCCGGGGACACTAAGCAGAAGGGGAAGAAAATTTCTTGGCACTTGCTGTAGTTGTAAGGTTGTGCTATGACACATTTGTTTCCCCAGGTTTTGCAGTTCCTGAACTCCAGGAATAGTTTGGCTGGTCGATATTTTGTGTCACTCGAAATAAAATGGAGGCCTGCTGGTTCGAAAGTGAATAGTAATTGATTTTTGGCTGCTTGGGTTTAGGCAGTATTGTATGTGGTGTGGTGGGTAACTGCCCACCACAGGACTATGTAAACAATCTTTGCTTTGTTTGCAATCAATTTGACTATACCCTGCAAGAATTTTGGCGACATTGGATATTAAACACTGCTGTCTATCATCTTTGTATGGTCTTTCTTTCTCCCCTTTGCCTTTATACACAGATTAAGACACATGATCTTCGCAAGATGGGTTTGGATTAGTCTTTCAGATGGGTATCCTTAGCGGGGCACGCCTTGCGCGGTCATTAATTCTCGTGGTTTGTCAAATATAAGTGATGTAAATAAAGGAAAAAGGGGATGAATTCTTCGGCGTTCCAATTTTTTCCCCCACTTGTACGTAACCTCGACCCCCATCCCATCCCATCGCGCCCCACCCCGCCGGTGGAATGACCGGGGACAATTGAGGAATTGGCTTGTTCCAGCATCGCTGCAGGGGATTTGTTTCCTGTCCTGGCAAGATTCAAGAGGCTCCTGTACATTGGCGCAGACACCAACCGAACACGGAAGGCCCATGTGGGTGAAATGCCGACCCCAACATCTGGGCCTCGAAGACCATATCATCACCTGGGTCCGGTCTAACAACCGATCTCACTTTCCGGTTTGTCATTGTCGGTGCGTGGAACCCACTGTAGGGCGCCTAATGAGGCTTCCCATTTGCCATTCCTCTGCGGAGGATAGAACAGAAGCCGTCTACAACCTTGTTACCATCATCATACCTCCTCAAATCTGACAAATATGGAGTCTATTTAAATGTCGGGCATCTAATATTATAGTAGTTTTACTAGACAACTGGATAATAATGTCGAGATCCATTCCGATTAATGATACCATAATGAGATAGAAGTTTCAATTCTATCACTGACACTATCTCTATATAGGGAAACAAATACTCATTAATGGGGAAAACTGTCAAAAAAGTCCTAAACCTTGCCAATTCAGTCCTAAACCTTTTTTTTGTGCCAATTCAGTCCTAAACCTTTTGCATTTTTTCCGATTCAGTCCATCCGGCGAACTTTGGCCGGCCGGCGGTGACGTGGCGCTGCCGGAGCAATTTTTAATAATTTTTTAAATAATTTTTAATTTTTTTTGTTTTTTTTTCTCTTTTCTTTCTTTTTTGTTTTTTATTTATTTTTGTTCGCTTCCTCCTTCAGTCAACAAACAGATCACTGGTGACTGGAGGAGAGGGCCGGCGAGGTCATTGGGTCCGTGCTGCGGGGCGAGGCCTGCACCGGCGCCGCTGGGCGAGGCGGGCGTCTGCGCCGCTGGCCATGGCCGAGCCAGGCCATGGCTGGGTGACGCTCGGCCTCGCCCAGCCATGGCCTTGCCGTTGCCGGCCTCGCCCAGTGACAGCAACGGCGACGCCATGGCTGAGCGAGCTCGGCCTCGCCCAGATCTGGCCAGGCCGAACCTCGCTAGCCATGGCGTCACCGTTGTCGATTCCTTCTCCAACGAGACGTTACAGAGAGCGATGGACAATGTGAGAGAGGGAGAGAGTGCGATGACTGGAAGGGGACGAGATATTTGAAGGGGCAAGGGACGAAATCGGCAAACGGCGATGCCATGGCTGGCGAGGATCGACCTGGCCAGATCTGGGCGAGGCTGAGCTCGCCCAGCCATGGTGTGGCTCGGCCACGCCCACCGGCGCCGGTGCTCACCTCGCCCAGCAGCGCCGGTGCCGGCCTCGCCCCACGGCGCCTGCCCCAGTGGCCATCGGCCCTCTCCTCCAGCCAACGGAGACCTGTTGGTTGGATGGAGGAAGAAGAAAACAAAAAAAAAAAAAAAAAAAAGAGAAAAAAAAAATTTTGAAAAAATTAAAATATTATTAAAAATTGCTCCGGTAGCACCACGTCATCGCCGGCCGGCCAAAGTTTGCCGGATGGACTGAATCGGAAAAAATGTAAAAAGTTTAGGACTGAATTGGCACAAAAAAAAGGTTTAGGACTGGATTGGCACAAATGCAAAATGTTTAGGACTGAATCAGCAAAATTAAAAGGTTTAGGATTGAATTGGCAAAAGTGCAATAGGTTTAGGACTTTTTTGACAATTTTCCCCTCATTAATGCCGGCGAATCACACCATTCAGGTTCAAGGATGAGTCTCCATACTTGGGTCTCTATTACAGTATCCTTTCTCTGCTGCCCGGTCACTGATGGCGAATTTGATAACACTACTCCGACGAGGCGAGGCAAGGAAAGGATTCAGAGGGGTTTCATGCAAGGTTTGACCTTCAGTTTCTTATTTCAATCTTGCATTCCTATTTTCTTTAGACGGCTCTGCTTCTTGAAATAACTCCTGCCTCAAATCACATGGGTTGTGATAGGCAAAAGCACCATTTTTCCCGAGTAAGTTTTAAATTCACGCATCACGGAACCTCAATTGATTTTTATTTCCAAGTATCGGCAATTGACGACCCCAACCGACCGGCCACGAGGAGCGAGCGATGGAGTGGAAGCAGGGTTCGACACATTCAGAGCAAACCAGACGCAGGCATGATTGGATTGTGACCTAAAGAGTAACCAGAGCATGATCAAAACAACAAATAATTTGGGGCCAAAAGAGAGAATAGAGATTATGTTATGCTATAACCACGTCATTATCGCTCCATTCGATCGTACAGAATCCAAAAATGACCTTAGAACACACGAGGGAAGAAGAAAAACAATGAAACCAAAAAGATCGGGACCCAAAATCTTCTGAGAGCCAAAGATGATACCACACAATCACCCCCGTCGAAACTGAATCGTCGAAAAACAAGCGAGTGTTGACCATATTCAGTTCGAGTGACCGCACCCACTGCCACACGAAAACGCTCCAGATTTTTCAGTTGCCCCACGAAAAAGAACCATGTTATGATCAGAAAAAGACCAGAAGTTTCTCCTCTTCCGGACTCTTCGCACCATAAAACAAATGCAGTTGCCGCCTCTTCTCTGAGAGTGAAATCAGGAATCAACATGTCACATCACAACCCCCAAGGCCAGATGGAATGAGATAGAGAACAGCTTTATTATAACATAACCAAGATTCTCTACCAACTTTATTACTCACACACTCAAAATAAAGCTCCACTATCAGTTCATTCCCTTGCAAGGCCCTTTAAAAAGCTAATGTGAAAAAAGCCGATCTTGCATAAATCTAGACAAAACCCATTTGCCAAAATCATCTTCTGTCGTATCGTTTTTCACTCTCGTATGTCTTTCGCTTTTTGCCAGCATAATAGCAGCTATGAGAAATCCTAAGAAGACGAGGCTACTTCCTCTGTTTCCTTCAATTCTGCTCCTATGTCTCGCTCTTTCACGCCTCTCCTTGGCCCAACAAGGACAACCCATCAAGACAATCGTGGTATTGGTGCTGGAGAACAGGTCCTTCGATCAAATGCTCGGATGGATGAAAAGAACCATCAATCCTAACATCAATGGCGTCACCGGGCGTGAGTGCAATCCTGTCTCGACCAACAAAACTGACCCGGAAATGATCTGCTTCACGGACGACGCCGAGTTCGTCGATCCCGATCCGGGCCACTCGTTCGAAGCCGTGCAGCAACAGGTGTTTGGGTCCGGCACAGCTCCTACCATGACAGGCTTTGTGGAGCAAGCGCTGACCATGTCGCAGAACCTCTCGGAAACTGTGATGAAAGGCTTCAGGCCTGAGTCTGTGCCTGTTTATGCCGCTCTGGTGAGTGAATTTGCGGTGTTCGATCGGTGGTTCTCTTCGATTCCTGGCCCGACCCAACCCAACAGGCTCTTTGTCTACTCCGCCACTTCTCATGGCTCCACCAGCAATGTCAAGAAACTACTTGCCAAAGGGTTTCCTCAAAAGACCATCTTTGATTCTCTCCACGAGAATGGCATGAACTTTGGGATCTATTACCAAAACTTACCCAATACGCTGTTCTATAGGAACTTGAGGAAATTGAAGTATATCTTCAAGTTTCATCAGTATGATCTGACGTTCAAGAAAGATGCTAGAGATGGGAAGTTGCCTAGCCTGACTGTCATCGAGCCTCGGTACTTCGATCTCAAGGGTATGCCGGCTAATGATGATCACCCATCGCATGATGTGGCCAATGGGCAAAAGCTTATTAAGGAGGTCTATGAGACACTCAGAGGAAGCCCCCAGTGGAATGAGACACTCTTGATCATCACCTATGATGAGCACGGTGGATTCTATGACCATGTCAAGACTCCATATATCAATGTGCCTAATCCGGATGGGAACACCGGCCCCTCTCCATATTTCTTCAAGTTCGACCGCCTCGGGGTTCGGGTGCCCACGGTCATGGTGTCTCCTTGGATCAAGAAAGGAACTGGTAAGCGCAATTCCCTTTTTCCTTGGTTTCTGCAGTTGCCTTTTCGTGATGCTGTTGAAGCTCGAACTATTTGACAGAAGAAATTTTTTCAAACATAATCATTTTATTGCCTGCTTATTCAATCAGTTAATGAATTTTCGCCTATTAGCCACGACTGCAGGGATCACATATTCTTTATTCGAGCCAAATATTCTATGGCATTATTGAACTAGTCGTCCTTAGAATGGAGATCACTAAGAAATATTTTGAGAAGGGTGTTACTGACTTGAGGCCAATTTTGACAATTTGCTTTTGACAGTAGAAAGCTACTATAGTTGCGCGGTGAACTGGCTATTTGGTAACAAATGGCTCTGATTTTTTTAGGAACTCTATGTGCCTCAGGCAAGTATTGATCCTTACATATTTGGATTGGTGATAATTGCAGTGATAAGTGGTCCAAAGGGACCGGCTCCAAATTCAGAGTTCGAGCATTCTTCAATTCCTGCAACGATAAAGAAAATTTTCAACCTCACCTCCAACTTCTTGACCCACAGAGATGCATGGGCTGGCACATTTGAAGAGGTTGTAGGAGAATTGACCTCCCCAAGATTTGACTGCCCAGGTAATGGAGAACTAAGTAATCACTGATCACAATCAGCAAGTGTTTCACATGCTGCTAAATTATTATATGTCGGGTCTGATGTCATCTGGTAACTTCTGGACTTCTATGCAGAGACATTGCCTGATGTGACACCTTTGAGGAATTCGGACGCAAAGGAAAACGGCGGGCTATCTGAGTTTCAGAGTGAACTTGTGCAGTTAGCGGCTGTTCTTAATGGTGACCACTTCTTGAGCAGCTTCCCAGATGAGATGGGCAAGAAGATGAGTGTAAAGGCGGCCAATGAGTACGTGAATGGCGCCATTTCTCGGTTCATGAGAGCAAGCAAAGAGGCCATCAAGTTGGGTGCGGATGAGTCTGCTATTGTTGATATGCGGTCATCACTCACTACAAGGTCTTCTATCCACAATTAGATAGAACTCTCGGGGATGTTCACATGTTCGATAGAACAGTCTATATAGGAAACTTAGGGATATATATGCTTGAGGAATCTGTGAATCAGAATGGTTTGGACAAAAAGATTAAAAAATCAAAGCTGGCTTTAAAGGTTTGGTTTCTCCGAAAATGGTTTTTCCATGCTAGACGATTATCTGCTTTAACTTGCCATGGACCGTGGGACGGCAACCACTGCGTCTCTGAAGTTGTTCTCTAATTAAAGTGGGAATGATGTGAAAAGGTGGACTAGTGTTTCATGTTTCCATATCCACCTTCGGAAGTTCATCCAGAATTGCAGAATCAATTGAGCACTTGCGGGAGTTCAATAAAAATTGCAGAACCCTTTTGAGTATGCAAACTAGATTGCTCTATGATCTCCAGCAAGGTCAGGTGAACCAGGTCTGAGTTGCGGCATTGGTTGTGTGGCTTCGCTTCACACTGGTGATAAAACGCCTAGCGCTCGGTGGTAGCAACTGAGGCCCCTCGGTGATAAGACAATAAGAGCCAATGTAAATTTGGTTATCTGTCAACACCTTGAATGGATTTCTCGGGTAGCCAAAGACAAAGCAGGTTGGGCAGCCATGTGAAAGAGGAAACAAAAACCTCTGAAACTGGCACAAGCTTCAGCTGTGTGCTTATGTATAACCTCAGTGCTTCTGTTTTGCTCGAGCAAGTCAAAGGGGTTGGGAAACAGACCTTCACCAAGCAAAATACCATTTCTTAGCGTTACTTCATGTTGCCTCCAAGCTGCGACAATTTTCTTCCTGAGAAAGGTTATCTTTCGAGACGACGAGTGCAATTGCACACCGGACGCAGTTCCGAAACATTGGATAAATACGCAGTATGGCCCTCTTTTATGAGATATAGCAGCGATCAAAAAACCGAAACTTTGGACTAAGCTTCATCATCATTTCTTGCCATTTGCTTTGGGTTTTGGCGGTTGAAGTTGAACAATCGACCACACTTCTGAAACATTAGTCAATGTTATTCAGCAATGAAAGCCTCGGAAGTGGGATTCGAACCTTCGAAGCGGAGCCCTACAGAAATTTTTTTTTTTTTTGGGAGAGTCTGGAAATCACCAGTTTTTGTGCTTAGACTCAAAATTATCCATTTTCGCTTTGCATCGATGTGAAGGAGAGATTTTGGTGCGTTTGGGAACTACTTTTCCAAAGCCCTTGGGCTCTAAAAGCCTTTGGACAAATTCACTATTTGACAATTTTTTTTGGAGAGCTTTGGGAAGTTGCAATTGCATTTCCAAAGTCCTTCAAGTCCTATGGCCCAAGGCAAGTCCGGATGTGCTTTGAGCATTTTCGAAATGGAAATACATTTTTTTCCTACTTTGTCATCCCTAAACTTTGTAATTTCGGAAATGTCCCCACTTCCGCAACGTCACCGGCAAGGGGCCATGCCAATCTAGTGCCGACAAACCTCACTTAATGTCGCGCGACCCCAGGCGACGCCTGAGGTTGCCTGACCCCAAGCCGCGTTGCCTGGGTTCACGAACCCAAGCGACAGCGACCTTAGGCGAGGCTGGTCGATGGCTGAGTTCTGTCGATAAAGGTTTGCGAATTAAAAAAGCAAAACTAACAAAAGCCTTTTATAAAATGTAGTTTTTTCCGAACGGCGTTTAACCAAATCTACATCCCAATGTTTTTTTAAATTACATTATATCAAATACTATTTGCATTTTGAAAAAACCCTTTTACCTAAAGTTTTTTGCATTTTTTCAAAGGCTTTCTCCAAAAGTATTCTCGGACGCACCAATTGTATTCTTAAAATCGTCAAATTTTATCAATAGACTTGACCTGATATATACATTAAGATCAAGGTAAGCTTTTGTACCATCAACGCTCCGTCACCGCTCAACAGGACAGAACCGTGACAATGAAACGAATGATTTGTATGTAGTAATGAATGGTATGTAAATAAACATTGGAGCTAGTTGTATAAGTTCTGCATTGAAGAGTAGGTAAATAAATATTTTGGCTTTGCATTGTAATAGGAAAAATACGAAGAATTCTTATATAAACCAATTCAACCTTATGCTAAAATGACCGAATTCGATCCGAAAAGTAAACATGTCAAAATGAGTCATAGATCCATTTCTTAAAACATATTTAATGGACTGAGTCATTAAATGTGTTAGCTATTTTCAGTAAATGGGTAATAAAATGGGTTTAGACTGGGCCTAACACCCTAAAAAAAAACCCAAATTTAGATCTAGTCCCAATTATACCAAAAACCATTTTTTGTCTCATAAAAAATCCATAACTTTAGGTTCAGTCTCAATTATACCATAAACTTCTTTTTTCGTCTCATAAAAATCACCAAAATTTACTCAAGTCCTATATCTGCCCCTACTAACCCTTTGTTCAAAATTGCCCTTAGTGATCCTACGTGGCATTTCCACGTCTTTTGGAGATGAATTTTTATGTCAGCCCAAATGACATTGAAATTTGGGTAAAAATTAGAGCAATTGGAGTTGGCTTTCTTCAATTACTCTTACTCTTAAGAGTGTTCCTTCCATCTCGCTCGATGATCTTCGATTTTGTGTTCCATCTTCAATCTCTTGTGCTCGGGAGTCTTCCATCTATGACGGTCGGGCTTGGCTCGGGATGCTCGAATAGCTCGTGCTTGTGAGTTTTTCATCTCTCGATTGTCCACGAGAAATTTTGGATAGAAAGTCAACATGGACAGATTTGGGACTCAAGTAAGCATTTGTGATTTGTTATGAGACAAAAAAAAGTTTAGGCTAGAATTGGGACAGAATCTATAGATGGAGGTTTTTTACAGGATAAAAATAAATTAGGGTAGAATTGAGACAGAAAACTAAAGTTGAGAGTTATTTAGGGTAGTAGTTCATTAGAATGGCAAAACCCGAAACAACACTGTGAGTGCTAAATGGGTTAACAATTTACCCAAAGTTAACCCACCTTTGTGACTTCTTCTTCATCCTCTATGAAAGAATAATAGACTTCTTGAATTGTTCCAAATTCAAAGAAGTCTTGGTGGGCCTATAAGATGGGCTCGACTTCACCGTTATTAACAAAATCAAGACAACTTCTTTTTTTTTCTATTGATCTTGTAAGTTTCGACTGTTAGTTATTGAAGTATATCTTTCCTTGGTTGCATTTGGGATTGGTATTTTTATGTAATACCCTAGTCTTAATTCTTGTCATTGCAATCCAAGTTAGTATAAATTATCTTCTTCAATATGTTGCATTGCATTTAATTGAACTTTCTTTTCTTCCACGTTATTTGTTGCAGTAATTTTCTAAATTCACTATTACGTACTAACTTTCTCTTATTCTTCATTGTGGATCAATACAGCAATTGAAAATTATGTGCTATGTTAAAAGTCAATTCTTTAGTATCTTAGGGCATGAATGGCAACGATTCTGATTTTTTGATTTTGTTTCCCGTAACAAAAAAGGATGAGAAACATGTTTGGTAACATAAATAATTCTGATTCTGATTCTGTTCTCGGGAATAATTTCAGAGCAAAAATAAGAATTAAAAAAAAAGTTGATTGTGGAAAAAAGAATCACTTTTCAGAATATATATATATTGCGTTTTAAATAGAGGGATTAAACATGCTAAGAACACATATAATCATCCCTATTTAAGCTCCATACTGTAATTGACTATTCACTGTACCCACATTCAACAACGAATCATTGTACCACACTAAAATTAGTTTTGAGAGCCTAAAATCTATTTGGACAAGTGAGAGTTAAAAGGTAACTAACTAAACTAATCTGAAATCACACACTAACCCAACAAGGTCTCTCCTTTTTTAAGCTTAAAATGACTCGTTATGACGGGAAAATTAGACGGAATAGCACAAAAAAATATTATATGCAATATGTAATATGCAATATGTTATATAAGAGAATCAATATGAATCAATATGAATCAATTCAAAATGTAGGATAAAATTCCACAAAATAACAACGTAATTATTTAATTTAATTGACAAACATTGGGAAGAGAAATTGTTCTCGGGAACAGAAATTTTGCGCAATTAGCAAGCGCGTTTCTGTTCCAGGAACATAAATTTTGTATAGTTATCAAACACGTTCTGATTCTCTAAAATTCATCAAGGGAACAGAATCAGAAAAAATTAATTCTAATCAGAATCACTTTTTCGGATCAGAATCGTTGCCATTCAGGCCCTTATTGTCGAAATATCAATTTTATCCATACACATGAATGTGTTAACTAGGTGAATATGGATTTACCTGAAAGCTTTTTAGTAAAAGAGTTGGGCAGAGTATGAGTTTGGTACATATCGGGTATGAGTTACTATATTTGTGTTGCATATATATGAGTCAAAATGGGTTAAATGAGTCAATTTAGATCGGAATATTTTCGACTCGACCCACCGATTTGACAGGCTTACAAAAAGGCGAAACAGCTCCAAAACGATGATTAAATCACGCAAATGAAACTCTTAAACATTTGGTCTTTTTTTTTTTTGGAAAATTCAAAATAAGGGTCTGAAGTGCCTTCATTTTCTCAAATAAGAGTCCGAAGTGAACCTTGTTTCAAATAAGGCGCTGAAATACTTCTTTGTTTCAAAGAAGGGCCTAACTAAGGGCATTTTTGTCATCTATTTTTTTTTAATTTTTTTTCTATTTTTCTTTTTTGCTTTTCTTTTCTATGTTCTTTTTTTTATTTTTTTATTTTTCCTCTCCCCTCCCTCGGCCATCGCCGGCGTCGGGCCAGGGTAACCCTCGCCAGATCCGATGAGGGCAACCCGCACCTGATGCCGGCCCAGGGCTGGCAAGGGCAGCCCTCGCTTGAGTCCGGTGATGGCCGAGGAAGGGAAGAAGAAAAAAAGAAAAACGGAAAATGAAATTAATGACAAAATTTAAAAAAAATGAAGGAAACGTCCTTGATCAGGCCATTCTTTGAAACGAAAAGAACACTTTAAACCCTTATTTAAAATAATGTTAACTTTAGACTCTTATTTAAGAAAATGACGACAATTCATGCTCTTATTTGCAATTTTTTTTTCTTTTTTTTCACACTACTGGTTAAAAAATTTAAAGAAAAAGAAATGGAGGAGAGGGCTAAATAAATTAAAAAAGAACAAAGTGGGCCCCAGGTCCAGTAGGAGAATCAGCCACCACCGCTGGATTCGTTCCTTATCCCCATCTCTCCCCCTCCATCTTCACAATCAAATCAAATCACTCAAAAATTAATTTGTTTTTTATAAAAATAAAAAAACCTCTCCCAACCTCCACCACCACCACCACCGATGGACAACACCCAGCAGCAATCCCTGCCCGCCCCCTACCCGCCCCCTCCTCCGCCGCAAGCGGCTGCCGGAGCCCTACCAGCGGCCCCGTTCCACCAGCTGCTGCAGCAGCAGCAGCAGCAGCTGCAGATGTTCTGGTCGTACCAGATGCAAGAGATCGAGCAAGCGAATGACTTCAAGAACCACCAGCTCCCTCTGGCCCGGATCAAGAAGATTATGAAGGCCGACGAGGACGTGCGCATGATCTCCGCTGAGGCTCCCATCCTCTTCGCCAAGGCCTGCGAGCTCTTCATCCTCGAGCTCACCATCCGCTCCTGGCTCCACGCCGAGGAGAACAAGCGCCGTACCCTTCAAAAGAACGACATCGCCGCCGCCATCACCCGCACCGACATCTTCGACTTCCTCGTCGACATCGTTCCCCGTGACGAGCTCAAGGACGAGGCTGCCGGCCTCGGCGCCGCCATGGTTGGGCCGCCGGCGAGCGGGGTCCCCTTCTATTACCCTCCGATGGGGCAGCCCGCCCCACCGGGGATGATGATCGGGCGGCCCGCCCTCGACCCCGCCGGAGGAGTCTACGTGCATCCTCCTCCGCCGTCGCAGGCGTGGCAGAGCGTGTGGCAGACTGGCGCGCCCGACGACGGCGCATACGGCAAGCCGGGGGATCTCGATGGCCAAGGGTATGTATCAAATGATCGCTATCTGGTGGCTTCAATTCTCTTTTTGCATGACTTTTCGGGCTTTCTTTTCCGCCTCGTTCTTTTTCATCTGCTGGGTAAATGGTTTGAGGTGCTTGTCGTGGTATGATGATTGTGCATTGGATCATAAGCTTCCCCAAGTTTGGATTTTGCTACCTAAGATTTGAAAGTGATGTTCTTGGTTGGGCAAAAAAACAGTTCTACCCTTTCAATTCAAGCAATAGCGTTTTGGGTTTATCCTGTAAAATTGCAATCAACATTTAGACAAGTACTTGTTTTTTCAATGTGTAGTTTTTTTAGGGTGCTTGAATTGTTTCAGCTGAAAAGATGCTCAGCCATTCCCTGATATAGCAGCTTGAGCTGCGTTATTTTCTCGTCCTCAAGCTCAAGCTCAACTATGCCGGAATTGAGCCTGTAAAATCCATATCAATACTCGATATCAATCTTCAGTATTAATCATCTATTAAACCGAAGATTTTGAACACAAACTAGCCAAAAGTACAATTTATTGCAAAGATTACGTTCCAAAAGGCAAGTGACACAAATTTCAAGAAGAAAGACGACAATGCGAAGATCACATTTCTAAAGGCCTGTGTGATGCAATCCGGGAAGTAAAACGCCTGTCTTGTTGGATAGACACGGGACATGTTGCCATAAGCCAGCGAGTAAAGAGTTACTTAGATATTTAGGCTTTTGGCTCCATGCGTTAGCTGATACTAGATTCTGGCCGGTAGATGACCTGAATGTTAGGAAATTGGAGGGACATGGGAGAGTCACTGACGTCACCTTGTTATAAAATATGACAGATGGCATCGGTTGCTCCCATGCAAAGCACTTCTTCAAGAGAGGTACACGGCTTTCTACCAAACAATGTTTTACTGTGTGGAAAGATTTGGAAATTATTAGTTGTTCTTCTTATCCTATAACTGTCTGTGTTTCATGAGGACCACAGTGATGAAAATAGACTTTTTTGACTGGCCATTTAGCTACAAACAGATTAATGTCAGAGAAGATATGAAAAGCGCAATATCGACTTAGTTCACCAATATTGTAGGAATGGTCATTATGTTATCACCATGCTTGTGAATCAGCTTTGCTTCTTTGGTAAATATTCACTCACTGGCAACAAAGATCAGTCGGTGAGTGTGTCCACAAATTATGCCCAACTCTTGGTTGAATATTCTTCTTTATCTATCGACTCCTTGCCCATCTTTGATGCAGAAAATTATTCTCACATGAATTTTTCTTCTTGGATATGTGTACCATGAGGGGAAGCAAACCACCAATTGAGAGGGCAAATTAAAGGGGGAGGGAGAAAGAGGTCTGAGAGCTTTGATGCAGCTGAGAACCTAGGAATGAACTGTTCTGGATTAATTGACTGATATTATGACAGGCATCTATTACTCTTCATAGTTTAATAAGGTAAATGAATAGTCAAAACCATTGACAGATGATTCTTACCATATGTTTGAAATGTTTTGAGACAAATACAAGAAAGTCAGTACTTTGATGATTCTGTCAGCTGCTCGGGGTTGGGTGTTACCAGATCTATCCGAAATTATAGGGCTTCCAAGCTAACTCCAACTCCATAATCATCAATAGTAGCCAATGGCTTGAGCTTAGTAGCTTATAAGCCTCTCCTCTCACTTGCCTTCCCAGTCTTTCAACCTAAATGTACAAGATTTGATTTCTGTATGATAGTTTATAATCTTTGCCATGGTAGATCTAACCTTCTTATTAAAAGACATGACGAGTGAAGTAGCTTACATGTAACTAAATCCACTTGCTCTTAGCCTTCCTAATTAATAACACAGTGAAAGCAACTACTTTTGATCAAGCTAACACAATCTGTGTTGCTTGATCTGACAATCTACCTGACTTTCTTGTCCGGGAACTGTAGTTGCTTAAAGAAAGCTCCTCTAGGAGACATAGGATATATGGCAGACTGTCTATTACCAATGCACAACTATGATTTTAATTGACTAAAATTCTGGTGAGAAGTGACTGCCATATTTGATGCACAATGTGAGTATATCGATCTTCTCGACACCTGCTAAGTGAGAGAGATCTTTTCTTCTCCCTAATCGGGTCGGGTGATTGAACTGTATTGATATGCTCTGGGGCAGATATCTTTGATAGTATACTTTGGTAGAATGACTGTTCACTTTTTTTTTTCTGTTTTCTGTGTGAATTTGTCTGAGGCTTAAGAAATTCACAATGATAAAGAATGCCACTTCCTTTTTCTCCCTAATATCCTTTATTCTGTTGAATGTAACTTCATGGCGAATCTTCTTTGTGAATGTAATTTGTTCATCTAGATGATTCTGCAATTTCAATGTTTCTCTGGGTAGTGAGAGTTCAATTGCCAGTTAAACATTCCATTAACCTTAAATGGTGAAAGGGAGAGCAGTGCTTCTTTAAGTGGATTGTAAAGCCTGAGAATAAGCTTTAGCCTATGGCTGCTGATTTCTTTGCCCTTTTATGGACTATGAAGCTAACCGTGTGACTTGGGTATCCTCTAGTGCCTTGTGGGTGTTAAGAATTTTTTCCTATCTCAGTAAAAAGGTGTTAGTAGTGGTACCTCTCTGAAGTCATTACTCTGTACTTTGTTTTTTATTTAGGATTTAAGTTTGTGTAGTGGAAGGTTCTTTTTCTCTTTGTTTTGAAGTGTGGTGGGAGGTTGTTCATATGATATTTTGGCTTCACGTTGGCCCTTCTGACTTATACTGGCTCTGACTGCCTACTTGTCTTTGCATGGATCTAAATAAATGTTAGAGAAGATAATGCTTGGAAAGTAGTACCCTTGCGGTAGTCCTGTTGCACTGTCATTGATAGGAATCTAGTCAAGCTTTTTAACAGCTTGACCATATTGTTTTGGAGGTTTGGGGGTTGCAGTTTAAGGACGCCTTACCTTGGGTTTTCTTAACGTTTGCAGTTGTCTATTTTATAAAAGCTTTTGTTTTGCAATTGTTGATTGATCTTTTTCCTTGATTCTAAACTTGCAAGGTATTGACTGTGTATCTTCTCTGGTGACGCACAGTTGAGTCGAGCAGACTGATATTAAGGACTTAACATTAGGATTTTATCTGATGCGGCGAAGGGTTAATGAGCTTTGCTGATGTTAACTGGACTTTTTATCCCCCCATGCGACTCTTAATTATATTGTGTGTGGGCAGTGTTGGTTAGAAAATGTATTGACTTTCCCCAAAAACTTGTGAGGACTCAGATAACTTTATTGAGTGCAGCAACAGAATGGCTGCTATGACTCAGATAACTTTATGAGAAGTTGACTTATGATTATCAATGGAAGTGGAAGGTACATTTCTTTCTCCCTTCTAATCTTCAATTTGGCTTCTTTTCTGGTTTTCTTCTTTTTGGTTCAAGCCATTTTGCTGCTTGTAGTTTCAGTCCAACATTTCTCTGTTCGCAACCATGGCCGTGGTTTCTTGTATGACTTTGCTCATTGAAGCGCCTGCTGTTTTGAGGAGACAGCATATGAACTCACTAGTCACTACCAGCGATTCTTACAGTTCCTTCTTTTTTTTCTTGTGCGCGCGCGCGTGTGGGGATGGGTGGGGGAACGGACGGTTCAAGAATTAATTTCGCGAGTATTTATTATTTTTCTTTTGCAGAAGCTGCGGTGAAGTCTCTAAGGTAAAGAATCAAATGGCATTGTGTCAGGTTTTAGCGTTGGAAGGGTTTTGGATAGCTCTTCCTATCCTACAATGAATAATTTACATTAGATTAAGTGCAATTTAGAACTGACCATGCAAATACTAGAGAAGAAGAGATAGCTGGACTGTTGTTTTATTTACAAACTCCTGAAAATGATAGCAATAAGTTTCCGATGGGAGTTCCCGAAACACTAAAAATCGGCAAATGGCTTATGGAATTACTCAAATTCCTATCGGTGATTGGCGGTCGAGAAAGGGGTCAGGATATCTAGTCCTATCCCTATAATAGCCGCCATCCAAGTAATTGCGCCTCACATTTTGGTATTGCATGCTTTAAGGGGAAGTTACTAAAAAGGTCATATACAGATTGGATGGATGACAATTCAGTCCTAAACCTTTTAATTTGATCAATTCAATTCCAAATCTTTTGCATATTCTTTCATTGAGGCCATTCGGTAAATTTTGCTCGTAAAAGTCTGACGTGGATACCCATTTAGAAAAAGCCACAGGTATAAACAAAAGCCCCATATCGTTCTTCGCCCAATCCTGGATGGACCCTATTTTCTACCAGATTTGATCTCGTCCTGCCATTTCCCTCAAGCTGAGTTGGAGAGCAAGCAAAATCAATTCGGCCAAAGCCCCAAATTCAATTCTGCTAAAATTGCAGCAAGCAAAATCGCGAAGAACCCTAATTGTGAATTAGTTTTGCCCCCAAATTTGATCACTTGCCATTTCCGTCAAGTCGACTGCTCCTTTCGTCAAATCACTAGTGGTCGACTCCCCCATTTCGTTCGACTCTCGCCCAATGCCTTTGTGTAAATCCGCTCGTCTAAATCGTGAAGGTTTGGAAACATGAATCTTGCCTTGTTGACATGGTTGTGGGTAACTCTGTGATCACTCCGATAAACTATCCCAACAAGGTAATGCAGATCTAGAGCTCTTGCCTTGTTCAAGTTTGGAAACATGAATCTTGCCTTGTTGACATGGAAAACTTTTTGCTTGCAGTATCTTAAACTGGGGGTTGATTATTACACTTGAATTCTCTTCTTCTGTTCATACTTAATGCTCCAAGTCTTGCTAAATGTTGTTTCTTTGTTTCTTTTTTTGGTCGGATGTAAATGTTGTTTCGAGCACCATCTTGTTATGGTCTGTTCCCCTGCACTGGGTAATGCTGAACTGTTTGATACTGGATGATCCGAGTTGTTTGATACTGCATTTGTTCATCTTTTGTAATAAAGTGGTCTGTTCAGCTAAGTTTGCTAAAATGTAAAGCAGTTATTCTCCTGGAGTTGCATTATGGACAAGGTTCTACTTGCTTACTCTATAAAAATTGCTGCTACCTGTAATCTGGGGTATATTATTGCTTTTAAGTTTCAAATGACTGATGAAGCACATCAACAGATGCTAGAGTTTAAGGGCCAGGTAATATTGTGACAACTGGAACTAGGATGTCGAGGATAGGAATGAGGATATATCGAACTTGCTTGAAGATGGGACACAACAGTTGGACATGTCCAATTAAGAAGACTGGGTCTGCAGTATCACAAACACGACTTTCTAGGCAAAAAACTTCAGTAAGTACTTCCATTTCCATTGTGTTATGCTTGCTTCTTCAATAAGACTTTAAACGAAGATGCTCGTCGCAGGTTGAGAGACACACGGGCGATGTAAGTGCAAGTGGCAGTGGAGGTGGCCCTGCCAATGTGAATATAAGTCCTCTTGCGGGATCACAAACAATTGTCAATTGCCATTCCCCATGATCTTAGCCGCACTAAGAGAAGTGAAGTTGCAGGTGCTATTGACGTTCCAGTGAATGCAGTAGGCCCATCAAGGAAGAAGAAAAACGGTGACAGGGAGCAATGAAATGGTGTTGTGGCATTTGCTTTTTTTTTTTTTTTTTTGGGATGATGGGATTAGTTAAGAGTGTTGTGGTTTTTTCCTCTCTTTTTTCTGTGGTCGATGGAATCAGAGAAGGGGTTTGTGGCATTTGCTTAATTTTTGTATGATGTAATCAGTGAAGTAGTGTTGAAGTGGGGTTTTTTTTTTTTTTTGGTGCGCTCGATGATGGTTGTATGATTGCAACAGTTGTGATCAGTAAATTACTATACTTGTAAACCCTCTCTTCTTGCAATGGAATGTGTTTGTTCATCTGAAATTCGCTTGTTTACTTTATTGTGGATGTTTACAGCATAGCAATGAACTAATATCGTTGTTTTATTAAATGATGGGGCATTTTTTGCTGTTGATTCATAACAACAGCATGTACGTTGTTGTTGCGCTAATTCTTTGTATGTATTTATGTATCGTGGCCTTTATTTTCCATTAACAGCCAGAAGGATGTGTCTCTGTTGTTAAGGTTTAGAAACAGCCAAAAAAAAAAACACACACACACACAAAGAGGAGCTTGCAAACAACCTTCAATTCATTCCCACAAACATACTGCACATACATGTGCAAATCATGTGGACGAATACATAACATGTTCAAAACAAGTAGTAAAATAGCTTATATAACACAATGTCTACTAACACACTCTAAACTCATCACATTGTTCATCTTCAAATTCCAAATGACATGTGAGCTAAAATTACTATAAACACCCACAACACAACCAACATTATCTTCAATCTCGAAATTTCATTTTTCAGCTTTGCCAGATCTTGTTCCAAGCGGTTTGTCTCTGAGGTGATAGCTCTAACTTCAGCGTACATGAGAGCTCTAACTTCAGCGTCCATTAAAGTGCCATCATCCTCATCATGGGTCGAAACTACTTCATCGACATTGCTCCAATGACTATTTTTTGACCCACACATTAGCAATTGACTGATTTCTACGTCAACCCAAAAAGAAAAAAAAGGCCGCAACTTTCCCCACTTCTGTATCTCGGGCAGCCGTGATATCTCCTTCCCTGATTCCCCTTCGTCTGTGCTGTTCCTAGTGGAGATTTCAGGCCACAATAGCAAATCAGAGACAAGTCATTGTCAACTGGAGGGACCGAGGTCATCGATCATGACGACTTCGCTAATCACTTCATGAATTCGCGGGTCTCTTCTTGCAATGACACCTCACTATTAGTTCTAGTGGAACTGCTATTAGAGCTTTCAGAATCACACTGCAGTTTTCTTTTCTGATTCTACCATCTATAGAAAAGGTGAGGATGGCATAAGAATAAATGAGAATCCAAAGGGCCCCATTATTTACAAAAGAAAAGGGGGATTAAACGCAAACCCCTTACAGTTGGCTATACTACACAGCATCTCCTCTCTTCATAAAAGCAACATCTCTTTATCAAAACATTGCATCTATACATTTTTGCGCTATTCTTTGGCAGGAGAACGTACAAACTAGTCTATGAGGGACCTTAGTCCATAAGACTAATCAAGTGTAGATGATCATTTAGTCTTATACAGATTATATGAAACAGCATCAATGCATCCAATTTCTTCAGAATACGTATTTGCACATTGAACAAAATATGCCTCTGAGAGGTCTCACAAAGCACAAAACTGTAATTTGTCCTGAACGTGAAGAAAATTTGATGAACATAAACACTAACATTGTCACAATATTACCCGGCGCTGAAACTCTAGCATATATTGAAGTGCTTAAATATACCGCAGATTCTAGGTAGCAATAATTTTGATAAAGTAAGCAAGTAGAGCCTTGTCAGTAATGCAGCTCCAGCAGAACAACTGCTTCACATTTCAGCAAACTTATACGAACAGACCACTTATTGCAAAAGATGAACAAATATAGTATCCAACAGTTCAGATCATCCAGTATCAAACAATTTAGCATTACAAAGTACAGGGGAACAAAACATAACAAGATAGTGCTCGAAACAACAGTTAGCAAGACTTGGAGCATTAAGTACGAACAGAAGAAGAGAATTCAAGTATAACGTTGAACTCCCAATTTGAGAAATTGCAAGCAAAAAGTTTCGCATGTCTACAAGGCAAGATTCTTGCTTCCAAACTTGAACAATTGCATGAGCTCTAGATCTGCATTACCTTGTTCAGATAGTTCATTGGAGTGATCATACAGATACCTACAACCATGTCAACAAGGCAAAATTCATGTTTCCAAATCTTCGCGATTTAGACGAGCGAATCTGGGCGAAGGCGTCGGGCGAGCGTCGGGCGAAATGGGGGAAGTCGACCACTATCGATTCGACGGAAGAAAGAATCAGCTTTAGGGAAATGGAAAGAAATGATCGAATTTGGGGGGGAAAACTGATTCGCCATTAGGGTTCTTCACGATTTTGCTTGCTCGCTATTTGGCCGAATCGATTTTGCTTGCTCTCGATTAACGAACGTTATGTATGGAAGAACGACTCGGCTTGAGGGAAATGGCGAGACGAGATCGAATTTGGGCGAAAATTTGAGAGATTAGATTCTTGGATTAGGTCAAATTAGGGTTCATCCGGCATTGGGCGAAGAACGACTTGGGGCTTCTTTAGATCTGTGGCTTTTATGTTTAGGTGAAACGGCGCCGGTTTTATTTCTAATGTCTACGTCACAGTCGGTTTTATTTCTAATGTCTGCTGACTTACCCACATCAGATTTTTCTGAGCAAAATTGATTAGATATACTCAGTTGAAAAACATACGAAAAATTAGGACTGAATTGATCTAATTCAGTATAATAAATTTAATAAATTTAAGACTTTTTAAATAATTTTTCCAATTCTTTAAGTTGCGCTTGGGGTTTGATTTCCCCTTCACGATCATCGTGCATTTGTCACAGATGATGGTGACGAGGGCATCGATTCTAGACGCGCACCACAAATCTTTGCAAATGAAGTGGGCAAGCTCGGCTTGTTTATCACTAAATCTGGTAATCGGCCGTTTGTTCTCGAGGGATAAGAGTGTGCTTTCAGCTACAGGTTGTGCTTCTGTTTCGCAGATATTTGGGATTTGCTAGAATGAAATGCCTTTTATGTACCTCTTGATTAATTATTCTGATATATGAATGGTTGTCTTTTTTGGACCCAATTTTTTTTTTTTTTTTACTATTTCCGATCCGTTACACATTCCTCTGAATTTGCTAGAATCATTTAGCCGCCAGTTCAAGCTTCCTTTTCTCAATTTGGAACTGATCATGCAAATACGAGAAAATAAGAGATAGCTGCACTATTATTTCATGAACAAACTCTATAAAATAATAACAATAAAGTCTCTATTGATGGGAATTCCCGAAACACTAAAAAATCAGCAAATGGCTTACGAATTCACTCAAATTCCTATCTGTGCGTGGCATTCGGGAGGAGGCTGAGGATATCTACTCCTATCCTTGCAATAGTCGTAATTTAAGTATTTGCTCCTCGCATTTTGGTATTGCATCAATTGAGCTGCGTTTAGGGTCTGGTTTTGCGCCCATGCACCTCCGTGAGTGTAGTCGCAGCTCCCCTGATTCGAAGGGTCGGACACGACGCACCCGTTAATGTCGAAGCCTTGAAATCGGGCTCTGAACGGGGCCTTGGACCAGTCGATCTTCCCAGCCCACGCCCCGGCGTCCCACAGCGAACCTTCCACTTGCATCCCTTGCGTTGGGTAGTTCCCTTCCTTCCCCAAGTTCTTGAACACTCTGATCGGTACTTTGTCCACGAAAAACCTGCCATAACAACATATCAGAATGGGTTCGCGACGCCACGTTTCGACAAAAGAATCACGTATCAAGAGCTTAGGATTTTTGTGTATTCAGCTTATGTTTATGTTCGTTGACAAACTCACATATAGAGATAGGAACACATGTCTAGATAGAAAGAGAATGGACTTACACTACTTGATATTTGTTCCAAAGAATCGTATAGGAATGGAAATCGGTGGTCGGATCAAACCAAAGATGAAATGTTTGCTCCCGGCCCCCGACTCCTTTAGTGAATAGGTTTGTACTCAATTCATAAGGTGGTCCATTGGTACCAATGAATTCAAAGTCAATCTCATCGTGTTGGGTTTCCTTCGAAGTTAGCTACGAGCAAAATTTGAAATCGTCCCTCATCGAAATATCCGAAAAAACAAAAAGATGATGATAATAATAAACGAGTGTAGCTCGACTCAATTATGGGTATCTTGTGGCTAGATGATGTGCATAGTAGATGTATTCAAGAAGCACTTGATGAAAAGGGAAACCTCACTCACATAGAAGGCGGTAAGAACTCCCGGAGATTTACTTTCTGGAAGTTTGATCCTCAAGTTAATTAATCCAGATAGAAGATGCGATTTAGATTCAAAGCCAGCCCCTGGAAAATTTGAGCTTGTATGATAAACACAAACACAACTTGAAGACATTGTCGTAAAAAAGAAGAAGAAGTAAGATCACTAAGTAGCACGATCACCTGAGCTTTGATCCAATGTAAGTTGGACTTCAGTGTCGTTATTGAAGCTGGAAAAATGACCCCAACCGACGTTGTAATTCTGAGAGAAGCTAACTTGTCGTCTTCCACTTGCAAATAACATGTTCACCATCACGAAGCCAAGGAAGCCCGAAAGCAGATAAGATTCCATGGATCCTCCTTCAAACTTGAGTTTCACTAAGTCCTGTGTTTATACCACCTACTCATCAATCGGACATCTTTATACAGAAATATACTCAAAAGACACGGCGAAAACGCAGCAAAAACACAGGGAATGGCGTTGTTCTTCAGGGGACCGTAAGTAACATGTAAAAACTTTGCATTCTTTTGGTCAGTCATAAGAACCATGAAAGAGCAACAGGAAACTGCTTTTCAACGACATGCAATAGTCACGAGATCTAAGGAAAACGCCGTGCAAATAGTCTTGCATGGAGCCAATACAGATGAATAAACTTACAGTGATAATAATACAAAACCCTAAGATGAAGGATATCACGAGATTGGAGGTAACTACAATGGTTTTTACACATGATCACTCGTAATATATAGGCGATCCAAGCTGAGCAATTGAGCAAGTCCATTCTCAATCTTTGGAAACAATATCAGATCTTTTCCGATGATACTATGAAATCCACAATAAAAGACTTCTATGTCAATAGATCTTTCCCAGTTCTTGGACTGCTGACTTCCTCTTTTTTTTTTTCTTTTTTTTTTTTTTGGGGGTAAGAAAAGGGGGGCAAAACCCGAGTGTTACATCGTTACTCGTGTCATAAAACTGGATTCAATCTTATGTCCTCTTGGAAAGAAAGAAAATCTCTCATTCCTTATCTAATGCTAGAGTGTCATCTACATCACAAGATTGAAGTATCCAATTTCCTAACCAATCTATGCACGATTTTCCTTCCCAAAAAGTATGTACAATTTTGATATGTTGGAAATACTGGGACAAAAAAGTTATCAATCTATTGTAATTGTGTCAATTTAGTTCAAACTTTTTTTTGTTGCCAATTCAGTCTTAACCCTTTGCATTTGTGCCAATTCAGTCCATCCGATCAATTTTGGCCGGAAATTTCTTATGTGGAAGCCGACTGTCCTATTGGCACGGCCTGTGTTGACGTGAATAATTATTATATTAATATTTTAAAAAAAATTCTTTATTTTTTTATTGTATTTTCTGACCAAGATTGGTCGGATTGACTGAATTGACACAAATACAAAAGGTTTCGAATTGAATTGGCACAATTGCAATAGATTGAGCAAAATGGATTGACTGGACCGGGAACCTCCCGGACCGGACCGAACCGACGGGTTTGGTCCGGTTCTAGAGGTCACCGGTCCGGTCCAACGGCTCCTCAAGTTGGGACCGATGTCCGGGCGGTCCGGGTGGGCGGTCCATTAATTTTTATTTTTATTTTTTAAATACACAACTTAATTATGACAAAAAAAAAATACCTAACCTAACCTAATATTCCAGAAGCTTGCATTCCTCGGCCCCGAGTCTCCTGCTAATCCCCCAAACCCAAATTAGCGGTGGGATATTTTCTTTTTTTCTCCTTTGGGTGTGCTAAGTGACATTAAGCGTGTTTTTTTTTTCCGGGGTTCCTTTGGCCGCTCACTCAGTTGCTCATCAAACACTTGAAAATGCTAGATGGTGAATTGCTTTTGCCATGCAAATCCGAACCGTATTGGGAACCCAGATACCCAGATGCAGTTGCTAATTAACTAGCATATGTATATCATTAGATTCTCTGCTTTGTATTGTTTTCCCATGGTTCTTGAATTTAAATGTCTGTTTGTTCTAGCTCCTTTTGTCAGCTGATGAAACCCCCCCCCCTAAGAAGTAAGAACCATCATAAATCCACGTGTGATAAGAAAGTGATGAACTACTGTAATTACCGGTTCCATTGGACCGCCCGGGAACCGGACTGGACTGGTTCCAAGGACCTTCGGTTTGGTCCACGGTTCTGGAAATTGAAAACGAGACCACCAGTCCGGTCCCCGGTTTCGGAGGGAACCGGACCAATCCAGACCATGCTAATCTTTAATCAGATCCTTCCTAAAATACTATGCAATCCACAATAAGGAGTTCCACGTCAATCTATCTAATCAAGTTATTGGACTTCTTAATGCACCTCTTCATAGACTATGTCAAGGCCGACTAGTGATGTAGCAATTGAAATTCAAAGATTGGTTTGACCAAAAAAAAAAAATTTCAAAGATTGGGAAAGAAAATCTAATTGGAGAACTTTTGCTTCAAATCAATGATGCAAGTTCTTAGAATCATGATCATCCAAATCAAAAATCATATCTTATTAGGAAAAAAGGAAATCATAAATAAGATGCCCACATTATTATTCTTATATCATATTCTATCACATTAAAAACCAAAGAATTTTGAGCATAGGGATAGCGAGGCAGACATCATATGGGTGATCATCTTTCTCATTACACAGAACCCTACCTCCAAATCATTACGTCGATCACTTAATGTAGATGTCGGGCAAAAAACACACACACACACACCTACATTGCCTTTGCACCATTGCCTCCCAAATTACTTTTTTAAAACATGAATTTCATAATTACCATAATCATTAGTGGCCAATGACTTGAGCGTAGTAGCTTGTGAGTCTCTCCGCTCCCTTGCCTTCCCAGTCTTTCAACCTGCATGAGCTAGATTTGCTTTCTGTACTGTGCGGTAGTTTATAATCTTCGCCATGGTAGATCTAACCAATTATTAGAAGACGCCGCGGGCGAAGTAGCTTGCCTGTGGCTTTATCCACTTGTTCTTAGCCTTCCTTATTGGCAACGCAGTAAAAAGAAACTACTTTCTGTAGAGCTAACATCATCTCTGTTGCTTGATCTACGTGACTTTCTTGGCCGAGAAGTATAGTTGCTTTATACAAAACCCCTCTAGGAGATGCACAATATAAAGGCAGACCGTCTCGCCTACTACCAATGCATTACTATGACATGTGACTCTGTCATTATTTGATGCACGATGTGAGAATATGGGGAAAATTACCAAAAAAATCCTAAACCTATTGCAATTGTGCCGATTCAGTCCTAAACTTTTTTTTTTTGCCAATTCAATCCTATACCTTTTGTAATTGTGCCAATTCAGTCCATCCGGCGAAGTTTGGCTGGCCGACGCCGGCGTGGACGTCAGCTGACCGGCGACCGAATATTTTAATATTATTTTTGAATATTTTTATTTTTATTTTATTTTTCCCTTTTTTTTTCTTTTTTTTTCTGTTTTTTTTATTTTTATTTTTTCCTTTCCCTTCCTTGTTCTTCTGCAGAGGACGCCGGTCTTCACAGGGACGCCGATTGCCGAGGTCCGGCGACTAGCCAGAGGGACGGCCGGCCTCGCCAGTGGCCGGCAAGGCCTAGCCTCATAGTGGCCGGCGTGGCCGAGCCTCGAAGTGGCCGGGCGAGGCAACCGGTAAAGCAAAAAGTCGCAGCCATTGCGAAGACATTCGACGAGATGAAGGAAGATGCGCGGGAGGCGGCAAAGAAGGAAAAGAGCAAAGAAGAAGAAATCGAAATGGCTGCTGGAGGAGAAATCCATCTCACCCCAGGTGCAACCACCTTTTCCAATCACGAAGAAGGGCTGTTTTTGGCTTTTTCTTCACCTTCCTCCTTCATCTTCTTCATAGGGTCGCCGGTCTTCACAGGGGAGCTCACCGAACCTCAGCGACCGGCGACCGGCCAGAGGGATGGCTGGCCCGCAGTGGCCGGGTGAGGCTCCCCTCGTTGCAGCCGGGCGAGACCGAGCCTCGCCAGCCCAGATCTGGCGAGGCGAGTCTCGCCCAGCCACGGCGAGGCTCGACCTCGCCGTCGCCGAGCAAGGACAGTCGTCCCCTCGCGACGGCGAGGTCGAGCCTCGCTAGATCTGGGCTGCCGAGGCTCGGCCTCGCCCCGCCGTGACGAGGGGAGCCTCGCCCGGCCACTGCGAGGCTCAGCCTCGCCGGCCCCTGGTGAGGCCGGCCGTCCCTCTAGTCAGTCGTCGGACCTCGGCAACCGACGTCCCTAGGAAGACCGGCGTCCCTCTGCAGAAGAACAAGGAAGGGAAAGGAAAAAAGAAAAAGAAAAAAAAAGTGAAAAATAAAATAAAAATTCAAAAATAATATTAAAATATTCGATCGCCGGCCGGCCGGCGTCCACGTCAGTGCCGGCAGGCCAAACTTCGCCGGATGGACTGAATTGACACAATTGCAAAAGGTTTAGGACTGAATCGGCAAAAAAAAAAAAGTTTAGGATTGAATCGGCATAATTGCAATAGGTTTATGACTTTTTTGGTAATTTTCCCCGAGAATATGGATCACCAGTTAAGTGAGAGAGATCTTTCCTTCTCCCTTTCCAGGTCAGGAGATTGAACTGTATCGACCTGCTCTAGGATAGATTTCTTTGATTTTATACGTAGGTAGAACGATAGGTTATGTCTGTCGAATATCTAAATTCGATCCTATCAGCGATGCAAGAAAGTAATGGAAATTCGCACAACACAAGAATTTACGTGGTTCGGCAGGGGAGATGTTCCGCCTGCCTACGTCCACGGGAAGATCAGATCTGTTTCACTAATAACGTAGAAAAGTGTACAGCCGCTCTTCTCACCTTCTCTCTCTAGTTTAGAGACCTGTTTCACCCTAAATATATATAGCGAAACCCTACATGGCACAAATTACAAAATTGCCCACATAGCCTAAAGTATTTAACTTTCCCAGAGCGGGACCCCCGTGCTATCCAGTCGTCAGGGGGCCTTTTGAAACCGCTTCATAATCTCTTGGATAACAGAATACAAGACATCAACCTCAACAATCTCCACCTTGGCTTGGATTCTGTAATGCCACCTGTGAAAGAATATGAAATATAGATGTCTTCATCCCCGTACCTCCATAAGAGGTACACTCCCGCACTCATTGAGTGCGTCCCTAACCTTCAACAGCGAGTTATATTAATTGAGCCCAAACAGGACCCAAACTTCTCAATAGTGACTGGCTTGGTAAAACAATCTGCGGGATTGCTATTTGTGTGAATCTTCCTCAAGTGAATGCTGCCATCTGACACAAGCCCCCTGATTTTGTGAAACCTCACATCTATATGCTTTGTTCTTGCATGAAACACTTGATTCTTGGCGAGATGTATGGCACTCTGACTGTCACAGTGTAACACCGCACCTCCTTGCTCTAAACCCAACTCACGAACCAACCCAGTTAACCAGAGCCCTTCCTTAGCAGCTTCTATAGCTGCCATGTACTCTGCCTCTGTAGTAGATAATGCAATTGTGGAATGGAGCATCGCCTTCCATGAGATAGGTCCACCAGCTAATGTAAAGACATATCCTGTAGTAGACCTCCTCCTGTCTAGGTCACCAGCAAAGTCTGAATCAACATATCCCGCTAGCTCCTTCGAACCTCTGTCGCGACTGAACATAATACCCAAATCTGCAGTCCCGCTCAAATATCTAAAGATCCACTTGACTGCATTCCAATGCTCCTTCCCTGGATTACTCATGTATCTGCTAACAACACTGACTGCATGAGATAAATCTGGCCTGCTACACACCATAGCATACATGAGACTCCCAACTGCGCTAGCATAGGGAACTCGAGACATCTCCTCAATCTCCTCATGTTTTGTGGGGCATTGCTGTTCAGATAACCTGAAGTGACTAGCTAATGGTGTCCTCACTGGTTTAGCCTTATTCATGTTGAAACGCTCAAGCACCTTTTCAACATACCTCTTTTGAGATACCCAGAGTTTACCTGCACTTTTATCTCTATGAATTTCCATACCAAGGATCCTCTTAGCGGCACCAAGATCCTTCATCTCAAACTCATTATTCAACAAGGACTTTAAAGAGACGATATCATGCATATCCTTAGCAGCAATGAGCATGTCATCAACATAAAGCATCAAAAGAATAATCGAATTATCATCTGACACTTTAAAATAAACACAGCAATCGTACTCACTTCTCAAATAGCCAATTTGCACCATAAAAGAGTCAAAACGCTTGTACCACTGTCTCGGAGATTGCTTAAGGCCATAAAGTGACTTCTTAAGCAGACAAACTTGATCTTCCTTTCCTGGCACCTTGAACCCGTCAGGTTGCTCCATGAAAATCTATTCCTCCAAGTCTCCATGAAGAAACGCCGTCTTCACATCAAGTTGCTCCAGCTCAAAATCAAACATGGCTACCAAGGCAAGTAGAACCCGAATGGAAGTGTGCTTTACTACTGGAGAGAATATTTCATTATAATCTACCCCTTCCGTTTGAGCATACCCTTTAGCTACAAGTCTAGCCTTGTACCTTACCTGCTCATTCTCAGACACTGCCTCTTTCTTGCGAAAGATCCATTTACACCCAATGATCTTTTGCCCTGTAGGTTTCTCCACAATCTTCCAAGTCCTGTTTTTATGTAAGGATTCCATTTCTTCCATCACAGCTGACATCCATTTATCACTATCAGTATCAGATATCGCATCCTGATAGGAAGATGGATCGCATGTACCTGCTATGAGGGCATAAGCAACTATATCCTCAAACCTGTATCTCACAGGTGCTTTGTGAGTACGTTTTTCTCTACCTTCTGCGATGGTGTAGGTATCTTCTACTGTCTCCTGTGATTCTGGTGAGTTACTGGATGATTTCCTTCCTCCCGCTATTTCTGGTTTACTTGACTCCACCTGCACAGTAGATCCTTCTTCACTTCTGCCATCTGCATGTGAACTGTTATTTGCCTTCACCATGTCAGAATCATTAAAGACAACATCCCTGCTAACCACGGTCTTCCGTGCATTAGGATCCCATAGCTTGAATCCTTTCACACCTTTCTCATAGCCAAGAAAGATGCACTGCTTAGACTTTGAGTCTAACTTGGAACGATGTCCACTTTGTACAAGAACATAGGCTGGACAACCAAATACTCTCAAACTAGAATAGTCAATCGGATTACCTGTCCATACCTCCTCAGGAACTCTGCATTCAATGGCTGTAGATGGAGACCTGTTAATGAGATAGCATGCCATATTAACTGCTTCTGCCCAGAAACTTTTGCTCAGCCCTGCATTCAGCCTCATACTCCGAGCCCTTTCCAAAAGTGTCTTGTTCATCCTCTCAGCTACACCGTTTTGCTGTGGGGTATCTGGTGTTGTGAAGTGACGTGTGATCCCTTCAGCTCTACATATTTCCAGGAATGGTGTGTACCTGTATTCCCCTCCATTGTCCGTTCTCAAGCACTTTAGCTTCTTTCTTGTCTGCCTTTCTACTTCAGCCTTCCACTCTTTGAATTTGGAGAAGACTTCGTTTTTCTGCTTCATGAAGTAGACCCAAACTTTCCTTGAGTAATCATCAATGAACGTCACAAAATATTCAGCTCCACCTTTTGATTTGATCGGTGCAGGACCCCATACATCGCTGTGTACATAATCAAGTACATCCTTGCTCGTATGCTTTGCAGTTCTGAAACTAACCCTGCTCTGTTTCCCGAAAACGCAGTATTTGCAGAAGTTCAATTTGCAGCTTTTGACACTTTTTAACAGCTTCCTTTTATGAAGCTCCATCATACCCCTTTCAGCCATATGCCCTAACCGCATATGCCACAGATGAGTGTCATCTGTATCGGACTCTGCAGCTATAGTCACAGATGCTCCACCTGTTACTGTACTCCCTATGAGCCTGTATAAACTTCCAGTCAACTCTCCTTTCATGACAACCATAGCTCCCTTGATGACTTTGAGAACTCCACCTGCTGCTACGTACTTGCAGCTATTCACATCAAGCGCACCCAAAGATATCAAATTTTTCTTTAGATCTGGAACGTGCCTTACATCTACCAAAGTTCTGACTATACCATCAAACATTTTGATTTTAATAGTCCCTATTCCAATGGTTTTGCAAACCGCATCATTCCCCATTAGAACAGATCCGCCACTATATGATCGGTATGAATCAAACCAATCCCTATTCGGGCACATGTGATAAGAGCATCCAGAGTCTAAAATCCATGAATCAACGAACTGATTCTTACCTGATGATATAGAGAGAAGATCTCCATCATTACCGTCTGAGCTATCAGCCACACTTGCTTGATTAGAAGTTTTCTCGTGATTCTTCAAGTCTTCCTTTCTCTTATAACAGTTTCTTTTCAGATGGCCTTCCTTCTTGCAATAATAACAAGAGAGTTTCGTCTTACCCCCTCTTGATTTCGATCGACCCTTATTCCCGGATCCCCGCTGGATTGTTCTTCCCCGTTCCTGCTCCTTGACTTTTCCGATGAGACCCTCACCATGTGCCGTAGCACTGTTAACCCTCTTTCTCGTATCATTAGATAATAGGGCAGCAGTGACCTCATCTGTATCAAGCGTCTCTTTTCCATACAAGAGTGTCGTCACCAGATGATCATAAGATGCTGGTAGCGACGATAGCAATAATAGGGCTTTGTCTTCATCTTCCATTGAAACCTCCAGACTTGCAAGTTTACTCAGAATCTGATTGAACATGTTGATGTGTTCTAACAGATCTGAGCCTTCCTCCATCTGTAGAGAGTATAACTGTTTTTTCAAAAACAGTTTGTTCGTTAGGGACTTGGTCATATAGATGCTCTCAAGTTTCGTCCACACCTGCGGAGCCGACTTGAGATCCACCACATACTGCAGAACCTCATCAGATAGGTTCAATCGAATGGCGCTTACCGTCCTTTCCTCCATCTCCCCCTAATCTTCATCACTCGTTTCTGGTTTCTTCCCTTTCCCCAGCAGCACTTTCGACAGGCCCTGCTGAATCAGAAGATCCATCATTCTTCGTCGCCAGAGAGTGAAGTTGTTCTTTCCATTAAACCTCTCGATGTCGTACTTGACACTCGAACCCTTTCCTTCCATCTTGATAGCTTGCCGAACCAGGCTTTGATACCAATTGTCGAATATCTAAATTCGATCCTATCAGCGATGCAAGAAAGTAATGAAAATTCGCACAACACAAGAATTTACGTGGTTCGGCAGGGGAGATGTTCCGCCTGCCTACGTCCACGGGGAGATCAGATCTGTTTCACTAATAACGTAGAAAAGTGTACAGCCGCTCTTCTCACCTTCTTTCTCTAGTTTAGAGACTTGTTTCGCCCTAAATATATATAGCGAAACCCTACATGGCACAAATTACAAAATTGCCCACATAGCCTAAAGTATTTAACTTTCCCAGAGCGGGACCCCCGTGCTATCCAGTCGTCAGGGGGCCTTTCGAAACCGCTTCATAATCTCTTGGATAACAGAATACAATACATCAACCTCAACAATGTCACTGCACTGCATGGCTGGTTTGGATACCTCTTCCTAAGTTCAATTTAGAACTGACCATGCAAGTACGAGAAGAGAGAGAGAGAGAGAGAGAGAGAGAGAGAGAGAGAGAGAGAGAGAGAGAGAGAGAGAGAAGAAAACTGCATTATTTGTCATCTACAAACTCCTAATGATAACAAAAAGTCCCTGATGGGAGTTCCCGAAACACTAAAAATCAGCAAATGGCTTATGGAATTACTGAAATTCCTGTCCGTGCTTGGCATTCGGGAAAAGGATCAGGGTATCTAGTCCTATCGCTACAATAGTCGTAATCCAAGTACTTGCGCCTCACATTTTGGTATTGCATCCCTTGACGCGTGCTTAGGGTTTGATTTCCCCTCCAAGACCACCATGCATTCCGGTGATTGTAGTAGCAACCTCGAAAGCTTCCTGGATCCGAGACGTCCGGCACGATGCACCCATTAATGTCGAAGCCTTGGAAATGGGCTGTGAACGGCGCCTTGGACCAGTCGATCTTCCCGGCCCAATCATCGGCGTTCCATATGGTTCCTACCACCTGCATCGCTTGTGTTGGGTAGGTACCTTTGATCCCCAGGTTCTTGAACACTCTGATCGGTATTTTGTCCACAAAAAACCTACCATAATCACATGTCGGAATGGATTTGTGACGACGTGTTTCGACTAAAGAAATTATGTATCAAGAGCTTAAGATCTTCTTCCTACTCGGACCACATAATGACAACACATTCACAGGATGGACATTTATTTTCGGATTTGTCTGTATTCATTGACACATTCACATGGAGATAGCCATTACCAAACTGATGTTTCTCATTTCCAACAGACTAGCTCGCACACCCAGAGAAAGAGAGAGACTTACACTACTTGATATCGGTTCCAAAGAAGCGCATAGGAATGGAAATCTGTAGTCGGATCAAACCAAAGGCGAATCTTTTGCTCGCGGCCCCCAACTCCTTTTGTGTACACGTTTGTACTCAATGAATAAGGCGGTCCGTTGCTACCAATGAACTCAAAGTCAAGTTCATCGTGTAGGCCTTCCTTTGAAGTTAGCTACAAGCGAAAATTCGAAAGCGTGACCCGTCGAAGTCCCCCCCAAAAAAAAGAGATGATAATAATAAGAAATAAGCATGGCTCGACTCAATATGGGTATCTTATGGCTAGATAATGCACATAGTATATGTAGTCAAGAAGCACTTGAAGAAAAGAAAAACCTCACTCACATAGAATGAGGTAAGAACTCCTGGGGATTTTTGTTCTGGAATTTTGATCCTCATTTGAAATAATCCAGATCGATAATATGATTTAGATTCAAATCCAGCTCCTGAAAAATGTGAGCTTGAACGATGAATACAACTCAAAAACGTTTCAATAATTTCATATGGCTCTCCAAATCCAAAAATAAAAAAGGAAAATTAGATAAGTATGATCTACCACCAAATGATGAGACATAACTAAAACGAGACAAATCACTATGCAGCTTGATCACCTGAACTTTGATCCAGCGTGAGTCGGACTTCGGTGTCGTCGTAGACGCTGGAAAAATGAGCATTTCCCCAAGTGACGTTGTAGTTCTGATAGAAGCTTACTTCTTGTCTTCCTCTTGCAAATAACACATTCACCACCAGGAGAAAGCCAAGGAAGCCCGGAACCAGATAAGAAGATTCCATGGATGCTCTTTTAAACTCGATTTTTCGCTAAGTCATGTGTTTGTTTTTTCACGAACTTATCCACGGGACACTTTATAGAGTAATTACATTCAAAGCCTGGGACATGCATGAAGCGCTTGCGGTGTGTAAATTTGCTGATATTACATACGAGAACATGTAATGGCAATTTAAGGTGCGATTGTGAAGGTGATATACTTAAATGGCGCTTTTAACAAATGCATTGGGCATGGCGTTATTCTTCAGGGGACTCTAATGTCCTGCACTTCAGTTTACTCTCCAGGCATCGCATGTAAACTTACTTTGCATTCATTTGGTCATTAGTACTCTACTTGCCATCAACTCAAAAAGCACATGACCATCCATATGTTGGTCGGCTAAGTTCATACAGATTGACATGTGAATAAAAGACTAACCTGCATCCAACGCGAAGTAGAAATCAGAATATTAATCCGAGTCCAACGAATGTCGTTGTGTCCTTAAGACGAATTTGCCCTCTCAATCTGTACCCAAGGACGCCGGACAATTGTCTCACAGGATAGAATGGATGGCGTTCCTTTGAAGCGGTACGTCTTCAAAGGACTCATTCGAACTCAAATTTGCAGAACAATCGCACAAATGAAGATGAGTAATGACTGGTGAAAAAATATCAGTATTCAAATGTGACGGTCGCTCGTTGTATTTATAGACAATGATATGAAGAGTCGCGAAGCAGAACATGTTTATTGGTGAAGGGATGCGAACCAAAAAACTGTTCTTGTTCTGTTCGAACAAACATGTTCGTTCGCTTTATTCCGAAAGAACATGTTTGTTCGTCGGTCTAACATGTCTATTCGCTCAACACCGAACAAACATATCTGTTCGGATGAAAAAGAATGTCCAAAAATTTCTGGACATGTCTATTCAAATCGTATCCCTTCAATTTAAAAAGAATAGAGTAAAAAATAAAATTGATGGAGTAAAATTAAATAAACGAGGGGACCCGGGCCGGGCCCCAACCGAACCGAGCGGGCGGCGGCGGCGCACGTGTGGACCGATCCACCTTTGCGTAGGTCCTCCCCCGTCCACAAAAGTGCGGTGCCCCTTGGGGCCCAAACCTATTTGTGAAGTTTCAATATTTAAACCCATCCACCATCTACTCTTTTTCCTATGTGGGACTCTCCATCCTTCATTTCTTATTCACTTCCCATGGGATTATATATCAAAATCCCAACAATCCCCCACATGAATGAGATGTTCAGATATCACGACTCTTCGTGTATGCATGAAATACAATGTGCGATTATTTCATGAGAGAACATTGCATAAGGATAAGTAGTCTGAGACTTTGACCTTTCCCTAGTGAAACCTATCGGAATTACTCGGTCAATCAGTAGACTTGATGTCTTTGAACTGTCGATCTTTGGTGTAAGCCTAGACAATAGAAATCATACAACTGTCTCTCGAACAAAGTTGGTTCTTACTGTTGTGTTCGTTTTGGCCATGAATGCCGCCTGGTCTCATGAGTGTTTTAGAGAATTCGGCCTCTTCAATTCTCATAGAAGCGACCCTCACTTCACACTTACATGGGTGATTTTTGAATATATAGTATATCACATACTCAATTCAGAATCATTAAAAGATTTCGCTTAACCTTCACATATTAGTACTGTCTTCATCTAGGAATGAGTAATAAATTACAGTACTTTACACGGTCTTCATAACTTAGTTGTCCCTTAGAACCTAGATCTTGGGATCTCCAGTCAACTAGGTAGGGTATCCGCTATGGCGACTTATTTATAGGCCTTAAACCCATTCCTTTCGATGTTTTCACAATCATCTCTCTAGTTAGGCCTTTTGTTAATGGATTTGCAACATTATCTTTTGACTTCACATAGTCAATCGTGATAATTCCACTAGAAAGAAGTTGTCTTACAGTGTCATGTCTTCGACGTATGTGTCGAGACTTATCATTATACATGACATTCCCTGCCCTTCCTATTGCCGCTTGACTCTCACAATGAATGCATACAGCCGGCACTGGTTTAGGCCAATTAGGAATATCTTCCAAGAAATTTCGAAGCCACTCTGCTTCTTCACCGGCTTTATCCAAAGCTATAAATTCTGATTCCATAGTGGATCTAGCAATACAAGTTTGTTTGGATGATTTCTATGATACTGCTGCCCCACCAAGTGTGAATACATATCCACTTGTCGATTTTGTGTCTTTAGTGCCGGTTATCCAATTTGCATCACAGTATCCTTCAAATACCGCTGGATATTCTGTGTAATGCAAAGCATAATCTTGAGTATGCTTTAAGTAGCCCAATACATGTTTCATAGCTTTCCAATGGTTTTCATTTGGACTAACTGTAAATCTACTTAGCTTGCTAACCGCACAAGCTATGTCCGGCCTAGTACAATTCATGACATACATAAAACTGCCTAGTATACTTGCATACTCATTTTGAGCCTTACTTTCACCAGTATTCTTTGAAAGATGTAAATTAACATTTATCGGTGTACTTACTGGTGATATGCCTAGATTCTTGCTTTTTTCAAAAATCTTGTCAATGTAATGGGATTGAGATAGAGATAGTCCTTCAGATGTTTTACGGAGTTTAATTCCTAAAATGACATCTGCGATCCCCATATCTTTCATATCAAATTTACTTGCGAGCAAGCATTTGATCTTCTTGATAATCTCACTATCACTGCCCATTATAAGCATGTCGTCTACATATAGACATAAAATGGCAAAGCTATTATGAGTGTTCTTAACGTAAACACATTTATCGCACTCATTAATCTTGAAACCATTCGACAACATAACTTTATCGAATTTAGCATGCCATTATTTTGGTGCTTGTTTCAAGCCATATAGTGACTTGATAAACCGACATACTTTATTCTCTTGTCCTGGAACAATGAACCCTTTAGGTTGCTCTAAATATATTTCTTCTTCTAGATCCCCATTTAGAAAAGCTGTTTTGACATCCATTTGATGAATTTCAAGTCTATACAAGGCTGCTATAGCAATTAACATCCGTATAGATGTAATTCTCGTGACAGGTGAATAAGTATCAAAATAATCCAGATCTTCACGTTGTCTGTAGCCTTTTACGACAAGCCTAGCCTTATACTTATCAATAGTATCATCTGCTTTCATTTTCCTCTTAAATATCCACTTACATTGTAATGCCTTATTACCAGGAGGAAGGTCAGCCAATTACCAAGTATAGTTTGACAAGATGGATTCAACTTCACTATTGATAGTTTCTTTCCAGAGCGGGGCTTTTGGGGATGTCATAGCTTCCTTATATGTCCGAGGTTCATCCTCTAACAAATATGTCAGAAACTCATGTCCAAAAGGCGTAGAAGTCCTTTGCCTTTTACTACGTCTAGGTTCATCCTCCATTGGATCACTTCTAGATGTAGTATCTCGAGGCCTCTTATTATTATCAATTGGTTCATATACTATGTTATACGGAAATATATTTTCAAAGAACGAAGCATCCCTTGATTCAATGATTGTATTAACATGTATATCTAGGATCTCTGATTTGTGAACAAGAAATCGATATGCATTGCTATTCTGAGCATATCCAATAAAAACACAGTCAACAGTTTTCGGTCCTATATTAACCTTTTTTGGTTTAGGAACTGCAACCTTAGCCAAACACCCCCACACTTTGAGATAATTCAGGTTAGGCATTCTGCCTTTCCATTTCTCATAGGGAGTTTGTTGTGTCTTTTTGTGGGGTACTCTATTTAAAATAAAATTTGCTGTCAAGACAGCTTCCCCCTACAAATTCTGCGGTAAACCAGAATTGTTCAACAATGCATTCATTGTTTTCTTTAGGGATCGATTTTTCCTTTCCGCCATACCATTCGATTGCGATGTATAAGGAGCGGTAATTTGGTGAACGATACCGAACTCGGTACAAATTTCCTTAAAAGGAAATTCATATTCACCCCCTCTATCACTTCTTATTACTTTTATTTTTCTTATTTAACTGAATTTCAACTTCAGACTTATAAGTTCTAAAAGCATTCACAGCTTCATCTTTACTGCTAAGTAAATAAATATAACAGTACCTTGAACAGTCATCTATAAACGTGATAAAATACTTCTTACCACCTTTGGAAGGTACTATTTTCATATCACAAATGTCTGTATGTATTAAATCTAAAGGTTTTGAGACTCTATTAACTACTGAATTAAAATGAGGCTTAGAAAACTTAGATTCAACACACACTTGGCACTTTTCACTTGGACAGTTAAACTTTGGTAATAGTCCCATACTAATTAATTTCTTTATTGACTTATAATTAACATGTCCTAGTCTAGCATGCCAAATATTAGAAGACTCAAGCACATAAGAAGAGGCAACTTTATTCATATCATCCTTGGTTACAACAGTCATTACATTCAGCTTGAACAAACCATCACTCAGATAACCCTTTCCTACATACATCTCATTTTTGGAGAGTACAAACTTATCAGATACAAAAACCAACTTGAAACCATTCTTGCTAAGGAGAGATCCGGACACCAAATTCTTGCGAACGTCTGGCACATGAAGAACATTGTTCAGTGTCATGATTTTTCCAGACGTCATCTTTAGAGCAATCTTTCTAACGCCTTCAACTTAGAGGTCGATGAATTACCCATATAGAGTTTTTTCATCACCATCCACAGTTGTGTAGGACGAGAACATCGATCTGTTTGCACAGATATGACGAGTTGCTCCAGTATCAATCCACCACTCATTAGGGTTTCCCACCATGTTGCACTCGGATATCATAGCAGTCAGATTGATATCATCAACACCATTGGAAATCTCTTCCACCACATTTGCCTGATTTTTCTGTCTTTTCTTCGCTCTGCAGTCTTTGGCTCGATGTCCAGACTTTCTACAGTTAAAGCATTTGCCAACGAACTTCTTCAGGCCTTGGGTGAATCCCTCTCCAGACTTATTAGACATTTTCCTCTTCTTGTTGGGTTTTGATCCCTCTTCAACAACATTGGCCCTTGAAACCTCTAGGTTCTTGCCAACTTTCTTCTCAGAGAGCTTATTGTCTTCCTCAATCCTCAACCGAACAATCAAGTCTTCAAGTGAAAACTCCTTTCTCTTGTGTTTGAGATAATTTGTAAAATCTCTCCAAGACAGTGGCAGTTTTTCAATGAAGGCAACCACTTGAAATAACTCACTTAGAGTCATTCCTTCAGCATGAATATCATGCATAATCACTTGAAGCTCTTGAACCTGACTTAAGACGGTCTTTGAATCAACCATCTTGAAGTCCAGAAATTTACCGACAATGAATTTCTTCAGTCCGGCATCTTCAGTTTTATATTTCTTGTCCAGACTATCCCATAACTCCTTAGCCGTTTTTAGTGGACTATAGACGTTATAGAGAGTATTGTCCAGACCATTGAGGACATAGTTGCGATACAGGAAGTCAGAATGCTTCCATGCATCCACAGCAGCAACCTTTTCCTTATTTGTCTTCAAAGGACTCATTCGAACGCAAATTTGCAGAATAATTGCACAAATGAAGATGAGTAATGACTGGTGAAAAAAATATCAGTATTCAAATGTGACGGTCGCTCTTTATATTTATAGACAATGATATGAAGAGTCGCGAAGCAGAACATGTCTATTGGTGAAAAATGCGAACCAAAAAAATGTTCTTGTTCTGTTCGAACAAACATGTTCGTTCGCTTTATTCCGAACGAACATGTTTGTTCGTGGGTCCAAAAATTTTTGGACATATCTATTCAAATCGTGTCCCTTCAATTTAAAAAGAACAGAGTAAAAAATAAAATTGATGGAGTAAAATTAAATAAACGCGAGGACTCGGGCCCGAACCGAACCGAGCGGGCGGCGGCGGCGCGCGTGTGGACCGATCCACCTTTGCGTAGGTCCTCCCCCGTCCACAAAAGTGCGGTGCCCCTTGGGGCCCAAACCCATTTGTGAAGTTTCAATATTTAAACATATCCACCATCTACTCTTTTTCCTATGTGGGACTCTCCATCCTTCATTTCTCATTCACTTCCCATGGGATTATATATCAAAATCCCAACACCATCTTGTTCATCTCTCTCTCTCTCTCTCTCTCTCTCTCTCACACACACACACACACACACATATATATATACAAGCCCACACCCACACACACACTCTTTTTTCTTTTTCAGCTTTTAGGCTCAATTCCCTTAAAAAAAAAAAAAAAACCTCTACCTTTAGGTTGAATGCTAATCCTGTTCTCAACAGTAACTTTAGGTCTAGTGTCAATTATGCCCTGAACTATTTTTGTCTTAAAAAGAATCCTAAACTTTCAGTTCAGTCCCAAATCTGTCTAAAAAAAATTTTGTTTAAAAAAAAATCACCAACTTTGACTCTAGCCCCAAATCTATCCTAGTTAGGGCTTCATCCAAAAATCGTCGATAGGCGTTTCGAATTTCCTTAATTTTCATATAAAATAACGATTTTGTTTTTCCAGATATTTATCAATGTCACTTTGTTAACGTGGATTTGTTACCAACATGGAAATGTCGAGTTAAAAAAATAGTGGCAATTTTTAGAGGGAAGGTTATCAGGGCAGATATGAAACTAGACTTAAAGTTGGTGATCATTTTTTAGATAAAAAAGTACGGGGTAGATTTGGTACTAGAGTTCAAGATTGTGGGTTTTTTTAAGAAAGAAAAAGGTTCGGAACAAATTTGGAATCAGACCTGAAGTTTGGTTTTTTTTTTTCAGACAAACAAAAAGTTGGAGGAAGAATTTGGACTGAATATAAAGCATAGGGATATTTGTAGGGAATTAGGCCTCCACTTTTACTTTTTTGACTAACTCCAGATGTTGTTTTTAAGGAAACAATCTGAATAATTTAAGTAATTACGCATCAATCATAAATATGAAAGAGCAACAGTCAACTGCTTCTCCGCGACAGTGTATAGAAGAAAGATTTATATCTTCAACCAGACTTCTGTTGTAAAAGCAGTCTGTGGATAGAGTCTTCCCTTATAAACTGACATTAATAACAGGGGTGAGTAAAAAAAATCATGATCCACCCAAACCGGACAAGAGCGTACCTGACCGGTTGATTTTGGATGGAACCACCGGTTCCCAGTTCTAATTTTTTGGAACCGGCGGGTACCGGTTCGGTTTGCGATTTCGGGCTGGAACCATCCAACCGACCCAACCGAATCGATCCATTTATATAATACAAATGTATATTCTTTTAATTGAAGCTATCTCCCTCAAAGGCCCAGAGTCCAAACTCATCCGTAAAAAAAAAAAAAAAAAAAAAGAGTCTAGACCCAACTTATTTTCATGTGTGATATGTGTTGTACACTATGGATGCATTTGAAAACTTACATTAATTAGCTGATCAACTGCTATTGCATTTCCCACGATACTCGACTCCATTGCTGACAATAATACTATCGCCTGCAAAGACATTGTCCTTAAGTTTTTCGTGTGATAAGAATACTGAACGCAAACATGGGGAATGCACTGCCAAAGTCCCAAGTTGAGCCATCCTCTTTCAATCGCTAAGGATTGGTTCCATTTTCTTTTTTAATTGATGTTGGTACTCGGTAGGACCGTAACCTGGAACCGGACAGGACCAGACCGATGGTTCAGTTCTTGAGTGGATCCATGGAACGAACGGGTGGGTCACGGTTCGCATTTTGCGGAATCGGTCCCTAACAGACGATTCTTGATTTTAGGGTGGGAACCACCTATCCTGAAATCGATCACTCCTATTAATAAGTATTGTCCCCGAGACACTAAGGAAAGACCCAACTAGCAAATGCCTTGTAGATTCGTAAGCCCAAGTAATTGGACCTCGTATTTTGGATTGGTGGGCTTGGGCCGAAAAGATCAATAGAAATTTGTCTGACTTATTAACTTTTTAAAGAGGAGTTAGATTAAAACATGAATTTCATAATTACCCTAAGGTCCAGAAATGGAATTTATCTGACTCATTTCCTTTTTAAAGATTAATCCAAACGTTCCTTCACTCTGTTTTTGACGACAAAAAAAAAAAAAATCCTTTCTGGGCTTAAATCAAGCAAATCTCAATGGGATATACATCAAGCAGAATAAATTTGCTCAGTGCCCGGATAAATTAAAAAATTGTCAAATCATAAATGATACGTTGAATTCTCTTTCTATATGTGGTTGATGAATGTCTCGGAGATATATTTTCAAAAAGGTGGAAAAAAAAAAGAAATCAAAATTTCACTCGGTCGATATTTTTGAAAAAATAGATTTTTTTTTTCAAAATTTACGAGTATTGCATTAGATATCGACACCATAATAAATACAAATGGAGTAAGTTATGAGTTCACTAATACAAATTTGCAATCAAATACATAGTGATACCACTACCTTGAAAGCGATACGAATTTGTATTTTTCATCGAAATTTTGAGGAGGGAAAAAGCTTACTATTATTTTGAAACGTTCTTACTTATGCTATAGAAATAGAATGACACGAACCTAATACGTTTATATAAGCGTAAGAAAATCGCGTCACCGAGGAGAAGCTACAAGTCAAGAGTCCAAATATATACACGGACCGGACCATTCTCTCAACTCCATTTCCCGATTTTCCTCTGTCCCTTCCGTTGCGACTCGCCTTTGGTTGTTAGGGTTTTGAGCGTGAGCTGAGCGATGGATGCTATCGATTCAGCCATCGATCCTTTGAGAGAGTTCGCCAAGGACAGCCTCCGCCTCGTGAAGCGATGCCACAAGCCTGATCGCAAAGGTACCCCTGAAAACGCCTCCTATACGTTCGTCCTGTGTCGGAATTTTGGGTTTTGGCCGTGCGATCTTTACAGATCTGGTGTGAACTCGGGGTTTTCTCGCGATTCTCGTGTTTTTTCCTCGTCTTTTAATGGCGATTTCGTCGATGCAGAGTTCACAAAGGTCGCGTTCCGCACTGCGATCGGCTTCGTGGTGATGGGATTTGTAGGGTTCTTCGTCAAGCTGATCTTCATTCCGATCAACAACATCATCGTCGGTTCTGGTTAGGTCGGTTTTTGCCTGGATCTACGAATTGGTTTTAGTCATCGGTGGATTTTGCTTCCTGTGATTCGATCTTGGATTGTTATTTGGACAATTTTTTATAAGCAACTATAATTTGTTGATGGGGATTTAGTTAGATGCTCTGTTATAAATTGAATTCGGGCTGCTCTCTGGTAAATCTCTCGTAGCATTAAAATTTTGATTTGGTTCATGGATCAGTTTATGATCCTTATTGGTATGACTTTGTTCTGAGGTCGCATAGGCCATGAAGGGAGTTGGTTAGCATTGTTTGTGTCTTGTTCTATGTACCCAAGCAGATTCTTAGCTGGACTACCATCCATGGATGAGACCCCGCCCCTCATTTAGCTTGAAGCTTGCTGGCGGCAACAGGAATTAATTAACTGCTGCAACTTGCTAGCATGGATAGTAAATCTCTTCGAGGAAATAGACGATGATGTCAACGTTCAGTGGTAGAAAGCCCTGAATAGCATCTTTATTTTTTTGTTGCGGCAGAACTAAAACCAATGTTCTGATAATTGGACCAGACTGCCTGTTCAACGGGTTGAACTGGACGAGGTCCAGTCCATTGACTGTCGGTGGTTCAAACCTGAACCAAATAGGGGTTGGAGCATATCGAACTGGTCAACTGATCAGATAGAGGAGGAAAGGTGAAAAAGCTATAGACTTGCTGTTATTTGAGGATCAAATGAGGGTTTTATCCCCTTTACTTTATAGGCACAAGCCATTTACCCATGTGCGCATTGCACGTTCTTTGTCATCAGTTAAATTATTTGATGAGGAAGCACTCACTCAATTGAAAATGCTTCAGGTCGAGGCAATGTTTGAACCTCTAGCTTAATACTCCTGCAGCCATGATTAACATGCAAATGGCCACCAACCCAAAGGTTGCCATGCATTGATCTGTCCGGTTACGAAAATCTGGAGTAAAGCCTCCATTGTGTTAATTGAGTGTAAGATTTAACCATTTTGTCATGTAGTGATCGTATCATATCATCCAACTAGCGTTTACCCTCCAATTTATGCTTCATACTGATTTCTACTGCTGTTGGACTTATTGGAGGCATGTTGCTATCAGCCAATCGTTTCTTTCTCTGAAAAATGAGCACATCTCCATCACTGCAGTCATGTGTTAGGTTTTTGTGTGGTGGTTTTTATTGCTCGATGAACGGTGTATGACACTATCACTTGCTGTTGTATTAGAATTCTTCAAGTGCAATAGGCATTTTTGTCGCTTCGTTTGCTTAATAACTTTTTTGCGGTATGTTCTATATGTTCAGATAGGGGGTCTCAATCTCATTTAGCATTTATAAGCAGATCTATATGTACGTAGTAGAATTATAGATCGCCTACTTACGAAAAGTTTTCATCAGATCGCCACTAAGTTTTAAATGTTGTAAATTCTAAGCTCTGCTTTACATCCAAATGAAAAATTACATATTTAAGTGAAATTTGAGGAATACTCACAATTCGTCAATCGTAGATGGAGAGAGCCATTTAGCTGCATTTTGTTGTCAGATATCTTTGCAATGAAAAGTACACGGTATCGTTGAGAGCAGCGCAATTGAATGAGAAGATGAGATTGGCTTTGATTTGAATGTTTTTAAAAGTTACAGGGAACACAGTTTAGTTTCCATTAACTTGAATCTAATTGGTCTGCCTTCCCAATTCTGCTTCCTTGATCAAGATGTCTTTGCATGTAGTAACCATTGGGTTTCTCTTTAATTCTCAGTGTGTGATGTTTGCAATGTATTATCCCCATCGATGAACCATGGAAGATGTATTTTGTGATTCTTCTAGTTCTCTTGACGAGTAAAAACCAGGATCATGTCTTTTTGGCAGGCCATCAAGAAAGTGGATTCATGGGAATAGGAGGCGGTTTGCTCAAAGCATTAGTTCGATTGGACTGGACATGAATGTTGTTTGAGCTTTAGGAGGAGGCCCCTTTTTTTCCCATGATCTTTGTAGTTTATACTTAATACTGCACATTTTTGAGTGTTTACCTTCGTTCTTACATAACCAAACGAGTTTTTATGTAGTTTTTACGTTAAATCCTCAATTTCCTTTCAGCACTAGTCGATGCAGATTTAAGTTTGAAAGGGAGGACACATCCTTGTTATCCTATTTAACTTCGATTTTAAGTGTACGAATGGCGATGGGGACTTCGATTGATTGCTTCCCAACTTCATACCTCCATTCGGGGTGTTTTAAATGTTCCGCGGAAAGGGGAGTGTTTGGAAAGCTCATACTGAACAGAAAAAAGAGTTTTAATTTTTAGGGTTAATATCACAAAAAATTTCAAATTGATACTTTTTTGACAAATTTATCTCAAATTGATACATTTGTGATAAATTTACTAGTTTCTGTTAAATTTTATCGTCAAATTG
The DNA here is from genome assembly GCA_029784005.1 of Lenwebbia sp. NSW1173648. Classification (NCBI taxonomy): domain Eukaryota; kingdom Viridiplantae; phylum Streptophyta; class Magnoliopsida; order Myrtales; family Myrtaceae; genus Lenwebbia; species Lenwebbia sp. NSW1173648. Next base: position 950,998 of record JARCGZ010000002.1, read on the forward strand.
TTGAGTTGGATGACACGTGGCAATTGTCGGATATACACGTTTGGGATTTTTACCCTTTATTGTATTAATTTGGGATTTTTCGTGATTCAATTTAAAGAAAACTAACGAAGGGTAAGTTTGTCATATGTGTATCAGTTTGGGGTTTTTGGTGGTCAAAATAATTAGTTTGAGGTAAATTTATCATAAATGTATCAATTTGGTTTTTTGTGGCCGAAAAAATAGTTTTGGGTAAATTGATTACATGTGTATTAGTTTAAGGTTTTTTGTGGTCAAAAAAATAGTTTGTGGTAAATTTATCACATGTGTATCAGTTTGGGATTTTTCGTGATATTAACCCTAATTTTTAATATATTGATTACTATATCACAAGAATCCATGTGTATATATTGGAAATCCTCCTTGCTTTGAACGTGCTTCGGTTGACTTGCACAAACGCTTCGCCCTTCTCCTGAGGACTTGTGTGCCATCTTTCATAGAACAACGGGAGGACGTGATTATATTCACTCGAATTAATTTCTCAAATACTGTTGTTTTAATCAAATTTATAAATTTTGATATACAAAATTGGATGAAGAAATTTGAAGTATATATAGTAATTCATGTTTCTCTATATGAAATTTCCGGAAGTTTAGGCTTATATATTGTTATTTTGGTCCTTCTTTTGCCCTAAAGTCAGTAATTTGACAGAGGATCATCAATGTTGTAACCGAATCATATTTTGAATTTTTTCCTTTTAACATTTGAGATTTGATTTTTAATTAAAAAATTAAATATAAAAGTTTACATGAAAATCACTTAATGCAGAAAGCCTATGTAGTAGGGGTGATTGGTTTCAGGATGGGTGGTTCCTATCCTAGAACCGATAACCAATTGCTAGGAACCGGTTCCGCAAAATGGAAATCGTGAACCACTCGCTTGTTCCATGGATCCACCCAAAAATCAAATCACTAATTCGGTCGGTTCCCAGGTGGATCCATGGAATCGGTCCTACCCATTATTACTTATGCTTTGTTTCTCATAGCAGAATGCCTTTCGAAAACGAGGATGGGTTCTCTTACTTCCTAGGTCTCTGTAGATTAATCCACCATTTATTCTTTTGGCTGACTTCTTAATGCTTGTATGCAACTAGGACAGTGTATGTTCTGGATAATTTTTTGTTGATGTATACTTTTATATGTTAAATAAAACTTAATAACGATGCTGAGATATATCTCAAGAGAGGACCTTAAGTGAGATAAGCTTAAATAATCACAACATAGCTTGCTAAATCGTAGAATTGAGGGAAATAGCTTCAATTATATATATATATATATATATTATGTAAATAGGTTCGGTCCGATTGGGTGGTTCCCACCTGAAACCGGGAACCGAACCGATAACCGCCTATTCCAGCAAATTGGAATCGGGAACCAGACCGATACCCGGTGGGAATCATCCAAAATCAGTCGATTGGGTACGGTTCGATTCAATTTGGGTGGATTTCGAATTTTTTGCTCACCCCTACTATGTAACATTGTTTGATGATCGAAACAAATCAAATCAAATGAGCTACGATAATTCAAATAAAAACAAACACTTAAAATTATCGCGTTGTTTCAATTCTTTCCGGTAGTAACTTACTTTGTTCGTATCAATGCATATGAATGCATTTCGAAAGCTCTCTAGAAGAATTAGAAAGAAGTGAAAATCCGATTAGATATGCTTGGGAAATTTTTTCTCGAGGGTCGAAATTTTCCTTTTTTCTTTCTTTAACCTTTTCAATTTTCCAGTTCCATGATATACTAATGAATAAATAATTGTTTTCTGAACTATTTCTCTAAAATACCTTTGATTTCCAGTATTTGAAAATCACCTAAAATTTTTATCCTCGACTCTTCCTCCGTCCCTTTCTCCTCCTCTTCCGATTTTCTCCTCCCTACTTCTCTTCCAATTTCTCCAGTACATACATTCCCATGTGTTGTGCATCAAAACATGAAGGGATATTCTGGTAAATTCGGCTATCAACCCCACTAAAGACTGGCCCTCCTCTCAGGCTCGGTTTAGAGCTGCACATTTCCCAACACCTGCAACCCTTTGTCCTCTCTCTCTCTCTCTCGCTCTCTCGCCGAGACATGGCCGCCGCCGTCACCACTTCGACCACCTCCTCCGCCGCCAAAACCTCCGCCCTCTCTTTTCCCTCCAAATTCCAAACTCCCTTTGACCGATTTACCCTCCGCGTCCCTCCCAATCCCGCCAAGCCCGCCACCTCCCTCCTCCGCGTCACCTCCGACTCTTCCCCCACTGGCATTCCCCGAGCCGCCGCCAAAACCACCTCCACACCACCAACCCCGACGGTAGCCACTCCCGAAACTTTCGTTTCCAGATATGCCCCCGACGAACCTCGCAAAGGCGCCGATGTCCTCGTCGAGGCCCTCGAGCGCCAGGGCGTCTCCAACGTCTTCGCCTACCCAGGCGGCGCCTCCATGGAGATCCACCAGGCCCTCACCCGGTCTCGCGTCATCAGGAACGTGCTCCCTCGCCACGAGCAGGGAGGCGTTTTTGCTGCGGAGGGATATGCGCGCGCCTCCGGCCTCCCCGGCGTTTGCATCGCCACCTCCGGCCCTGGCGCCACCAATCTGGTCAGTGGACTCGCCGACGCCATGCTAGACAGCATCCCCCTCGTCGCCATCACTGGCCAGGTATCTTTAGGAGTTTTTACTGCTCGATGGTCCGATTTTTTTTATTTTCCCTTTTTGTCTCTTCTAGTTCCGGAGGAATGCTCGCGGAGCACAGGAGGTGTATGTATGGAGATATATGTCCTGTAGACCAGTTATAAGATAGCATTAGGATGATAGATTCTGTTTTTTTCTGGCTTCATTTGTTGTGCATATGTATTAAATAATCAGTGTTTTGAATATACGACTCTCTTCAGTTCCGCTCTTGTTCTCTGATGCATCACTGCGTTATGGATGAGTGTGTACGTGAATGTGTTTGTAGGTGCCACGAAGAATGATTGGAACAGATGCATTTCAAGAGACTCCAATTGTTGAGGTGACGCGGTCTATTACGAAACATAATTACCTTGTCCTTGATGTGGAAGATATTCCTCGAGTTGTGAATGAAGCTTTTTTCCTGGCGACTTCGGGGAGACCTGGTCCTATCCTGATCGATATACCTAAAGATATACAGCAACAGCTTGTCGTTCCTAATTGGAATGTGCCCATAAGGTTGCCTGGATACATGTCGAGATTGCCCAAGTCGCCTTCGGAGGCCCATTTGGAACAGATTGTGAGGTTGGTATCGGAGTCGAAGAAACCGGTTTTGTATGTGGGAGGTGGATGTTTGAATTCAAGCGAGGAATTGAGAAAGTTTGTGGACCTCACGGGGATTCCTGTCGCTAGTACTTTGATGGGGCTTGGGGCATTCTCGTGCTCGCATGAACTGTCCCTTCAAATGCTGGGAATGCATGGAACTGTTTATGCTAATTATGCTATTGATAAATGTGATTTGCTGCTCGCGTTTGGAGTTAGGTTTGATGACCGTGTGACAGGGAAGCTGGAAAGTTTTGCCAGCCGAGCTAAAATCATTCACATTGATATTGATTCGGCAGAGATTGGGAAAAATAAGCAGCCTCATGTGTCAATATGTGCAGATGTGAAGTTGGCATTAAAAGGGATAAATAGCATAATGGAGACTACAAAATTGAAGCTCAAACTTGATTTTTCAGCTTGGAGAATGGAACTTGATGAGCAGAAAATGAATAATCCATTAACTTATAAGACATTTGGGGAAGCTATCCCTCCTCAGTATGCGATTCAAGTTCTCGATGAGCTGACTGATGGAAATGCTATTATAAGCACCGGAGTTGGGCAACACCAAATGTGGGCTGCTCAATTTTACAAGTACAAGAGGCCCCGCCAATGGTTGACATCTGGTGGATTAGGGGCCATGGGCTTTGGATTGCCTGCTGCGGTTGGAGCTGCCGTTGCAAAACCCGATGCTGTTGTGGTGGACATTGATGGAGATGGAAGCTTCATAATGAATGTCCAGGAGTTGGCGACAGTCAGAGTGGAGAATCTTCCTATCAAGATAATGCTGTTGAACAATCAACATCTGGGTATGGTTGTCCAATGGGAGGATCGCTTTTATAAAGCCAATAGGGCTCACACATATTTAGGGAACCCATCTAGAGAGTCTGATATATTTCCAAATATGTTGAAATTTGCCGAAGCCTGTGGAATACCTGCATCTCGTGTGACAAAAAAGGCAGATCTTAGAGCAGCTGTCCAAAAGATGTTAGATACTCCTGGACCATACTTGTTGGATGTCATTGTCCCCCATCAAGAGCATGTTTTGCCCATGATCCCTAGTGGTGGTTCTTTCAAAGATGTGATTACTGAGGGAGATGGACGATCCGCGTATTGAGTCATCTGGGCTAAATATTTTGCAGAGTCATGTGTATCTACATACTTAAGATGATAGGATTTACATAAAACTTGTGTCAGGTTTTGTTTTTCAAGTTATTTGGGAACATCGATGCTTCAGATCTTTATTTGCTTGCCTAGTCCTTTTTTTTTTTTTTTTTGGACTTCTTGTAAGGCATGTACTTGACTGTAGCCTTTCTGAGGAAACAATGTTACGCAGTCACTTTTCTCTTAAGCTGCGCTGTCCATTTCCCTGGTGGTTTAGATTTTTTGAACCTTTTAGAATGTGCCTGTGCAAGAAGCAAGAAATATATGAGAAAGATGAACTAATCACGTACGTGCTGCAACTACATTACATTCTTTCATTGTGAACTTGTATCAAACTTGATCATTACAGAAATACTTTTCATGCAGTCAGCACAGGGTGGCGACATTATTTTGTTCCGTTAATGAATTACGGTTTAGCAAGTCATAAATCAGAGATTCTCTGCCTGCATTCTTCTGTTAATATATGCCATTAAGAGTTCCTAGTCAAGCGTTTATTTATTTTTCTTAATGTTTATAGTTCATTTCTAGGTATCACCGCACCAGATCCCTACCTCTCTACCATCTTTTTCATCAATTTCCATTATGTTTTCTCCTGTTTCGTGACTAATTCTGAAGATTGGCATCAGGTTTTAATTTTCTTTACCGATTTATAGGGTCAAATGAGGATGTTTTGGTTCTATAAGGCGAACATACAGACCCTAAAGATTTTTGTGGGACTCATTAAGATGTGATAATGCTGTCTGAATGATAGCTTACCAGGGTTGACTTGGAATGTGAGATTCCAGATTCAGTTTTGAAAGGAGATGGTTTCGATTATTTCCCCACTTTGAGATCAACTTAGCTAGTTGTGCAACATGCTTGAGCAATGTAACAGCTCCTTAGTGCTGCAGAGAAAGAGACAACGCGACATAAGCATGGAGTCTGGTTCATGCTGAATTTTTATGAGGTAAGAAAGTAAATTTAATGTGTTAGTGCTTGTTTGGGGTTTTTAGGGGATTTTAGCCCCCTCGTTTGCTTCTACTTTTGTTTTTTCCCTTCTAACTTGACTTGTGGATTGGCATCAAAAGCTAGTCAGAAGTTGTCTGTTAAGTTTGGAGCAGAAATGACAAAGGGTGTTCCTCTAACTTTTGGCTCTTTGGTGAAAATTATATTGGAAATTTTGAGATTTCCATTTGAAGTTCATATATAGGATAGTAGCATGTTCTTGTGTAATTAATATTTTGTTTAGTAAAAGCTAGAAAGTAATTAGAATTCACAACTTCTAAATTTAATCAAAGTCAAGATAAAGCTAAAAATTGGAAGCCATTGCTAAAGCCAATGCCATATCCAAGAGACCATGTCCTCCAACAAACTGTCGTTTTCCTTCTGCATACTCTAGACTATTCTTGTTATGCGATGGTAAGATCCACCATGATTAATTACTGACGAACATGCTGTCATCCTGTCAAACCAGGTTGCATTGATAACTTTTATTGTTGATTCTGGAATTTTGCATCATAAGTTGGTAGAGAAGAGAGGTCCCCAGAAGGATAGCTTTCACCAGAACTCCGGGTGGGTGCTTCATAAACAGTAGCTGCACTTGGATAGAGAAAATTCTCAGCTTCTGACCCGCCCCAAACCATGCATGCACTATTAGCTATCTCTTGAAAGTCTCACCCATCCGGTGGCAGAGAATCATGGAAGATTCTTTGTAATAGATACTGTTTAACTACTATAGGCTCCATACACATAACTTATTTACCTTTTTGTATATGTGGAAATGTATATCTCTTCTTTCTTAAATGCACCATCCAGTTTCTGTTTTGCAGGGAGAAAGTGAAGAAACTTGCCTGGTGATTTAGTAGATCGGGATAAAGTCAATTCATTAGGTGTCATCAAGTTTTTATTGATCATAGGATGATGATCTGATGATAGCTTTTCAAAAATAGCACCCAACGTGATACTTTTTGATCCATTAAAGTATGGTGTGTGTGAAAGGTCATATATTTAGTTATCTTTAATCATGGAAAACTTTTCTTATGAGTTTAAACATGTAAACTTATTTATAACCGGAGTTCGTATGTGTAGCTGTTCTTATTAATTTGAAGACATCCACATGGAACTATTTTCTCTTTCATTGGCTTGAGTAGGAACCATTGCTGCATCAAAAGATTTTTTCCTCACCAAAAGGCAAGTAATTCTTGAAGGATAGGCATGCCTGTTGTCTAAACTGCACAAAATAAAGCTGACTGGTGAAGTGAGGGATTTGGGCAATCTTCTCCAACAATCAATGCGGTTGCCATCAAGAAGAACATGCCATGAATTTCGACAAGCTTCTGTAATCTAGTGCATGGAATACCGTGTCCTATTGACATCTGCTGGGTGTGAAACTAGCCCCCTTAGGGCTGTTCTTACTTTTTCGGCAGGAGTACTGGCTTAGCTGTGATCCCTTGATCCGCAGATCCCACCAAGTCTCGGGTGCAGAAGTTACCTTTGATTCTTCATATGTAGCGAATTCCTTTACGTAATGCCCATCTTCTCAATGATGGTTTTTGAGCAGTTTCCCCTGAGAAAGGGATAGCTCTCACCTACCGACATCATGGCATCTTTGTAGCTTGGAGTAAAGAGAACAAGATACTCATTGCTGTACAGTCTACGGAATTTCAGAACTTTATTTTGAGCTTGAATTTCAGGGATGGAGATGAAACTCCCGGGGAAGGAGGACCCCGTGGTGATGATCTCAAGCAATCTTGACGGTTCTAGCTGGGTGCCATCTCAACCTGGGTGACTGCCTCTGTAAGCTGGCGGGGATGGTTCCCTGAAGTCCTCTGCAACTTCCTCTTATTGTCAAGAAAGGGGTGAAATGGCTCCTTGTTAATGCAAAGAGTGGATAGATCTATTCGTTCTCCTTCACCAAGTCAATATTATGGATACTTTGCCAGCAGGTACTGTTCAACATATTTCATCTCTGTTGGGGAGATTGGCCCTGACCATCTAAGGCCTAGACCGTGGTGTGTTGATATGGCTTCTGCTACTATGTGAGGGGGAACTGCGGTATGTGCTTTCTGTTGAAGCACTGGCTGATTTACTAATACTATTGAATCATGGACACTTACCTTAGGAGAAAAAGCCATTGTAATATATCTTACCTTTATGACCATACTTCTGGGTCTGCAATCATCTGCAAATGCTTTATGTATAAATTGGGATGGGGACTTCTTTAGTCAATCTTCGTGTTCATATTTTTGTCAATAAATATGGTGGGCATTACTATTAGGTTAAGATTTGTATAGAGCGAAAATAAAGAATCAAACAGATTTTAAGTTTGAGAACTCACTTTCAATCCAGCATTTGAAATGATCTTTGCATTGTTGTCCCTATACATGGTCCCTTACGCCTATAAAAGTTTAGAATCTTTCTTTGCAATGGATGTACAAGATTCGTAAGAATGAGAACCAAAAGGCCAGGAAATTAAAGTGAGATTATATATGGGTAAGCCTTGCACAGCACAAGGAATCATGAGTGGGTTAGAGATGAGTATGTTGGAAATACGAGCGTTCAGACAAGTCAATGGATGGAAATGTGTCAAGGATATAAGGAGATTTTTCTGCACTTGATTAGACAGAAATAAATATTTACTCTAATACAAGATAAACTTTTAGGAGTTGTTTAAGATATAGAAACAGGAATGACATTGGGAGGGAGGAAGGTGAGAAGAGAGGACCTGGCCGAACTCATCGTGGAATTTTTGGTTGCAGATGTGTATCTGAATTCAGGTATTGAAGATAGGTAATCTTAAGTGTCCAAGTGTTAGGATTTGGCTGAAAGATTTTTTGATCACTTGAAATGTTCTGCTCTAGCTTTTGGAATCAGACAACCAAATATCCCTGCTAATAATGCCCATATTGAAAGACAAACGTCTTCCAGCTGGAAGTTGAGTAACATAATTGCTTATCCTTGAAACATAGATGTTCATGTAGCTAGATGAGAGTATTTTAAATTGTAAGTGGAGGCCGTTCTCTGAATTTTAAATCTGAGCAGAAAGTGACATTAGAAGTTGCTGGGTAACAGGTGCAAATGGACCTGTTCATTACAGTTGATTCATGAGATGTATTAGTTTGTGCAGTTGATGTTTAAAAAGGATATTGACCTGTCTGGAAAGAATCATTTCCAAAAATCTTAGTTTAGGATAAGAGTTAACGGTAATAGAATTGGTGTATGCTGGGATTGGTATAGAGTACAGATCTTGAAATAAGGTTATTGTTGTTTGTTCTAGTTAAGAATTATTTTTTTTCTGCAAGAACTGGCATGTTATGAGTATGTACTGGGTCGTGTGACCAAAGACAAATTCAAATATTAGAATATCTCAAGGGGATTTTTGCCAATTTGAGGGATCTTCCGTGCTCATGCAACAGCTACCATCGTAAATATATTTGTCCCTCTGTTTAAGCTGCTATCATTTGAGTGTGTTGTGGGAAAATTACATGTCGCCCCCAGTTTTTGAAATTGTCTCAGTCAGCTCCTTATAATTTGTCTGACTCTCGATCAACCACGCATATCTTTATTTTTTGTTTCATTTGACCCAAAGACCTCAATTCAATGTCTGACATGACGAAATTTAAAGCATGTGAGATTATGTAAGTAAATGAAAATTATAGGTGAGGTTACAATAGTTAGCATATGTATTTTCCCTAAGTGATGAAATTTAGAATGCGCATTTTATTTTTCAGTAACTCCAAAATTAGATGAAGAGAAATCTAATTCAATTTGGAACTGTTTAAGTATCCTACATCGCTTGTCTATGGGGTTTCAATGTGCCTTATATCTATGAAATCTCCTTTCGCCTATCGGGATAACCTTTTGAGCTGAACTTACTTACAAGGTCACAGACCAGCTAATACACAATTTAGTTCGCTTATGAGGCTCCTCGTTCGTCAATTTCACATGATATTCTCAGTTTGGTTTACACGTCAGAGGGGTGTTAATGTATCCTACATCGCTTATCTGTAGGGTTTCAATGTGCCTTATATGCATGTTGTCTCCCTTCATTTATTAATTTAAACTTTTGAGTTGAACTTTCTAACAGAAACTTCTATTAGAGGGGAAATATGTGTCTTGCTAGTTTTACCATTAGTGAAGGTCATATTTATGTATTTGATGTCATGAGCTTTAGAATCTATCTGTTCAGAGGCCAAAAGTGGGATTTTGGGCCCAGTCGAAACAAGAAATACAACTACACGGAGTTGATTGATATAAATTGAATATATGGGGTGACTGAGACAACCCTGGAGTATAGGAGCAAGATGTACTCCCCTTATCGTCGCAGTAGCCATATTCTTGAACATATCAACGCCAATAAATTTTGTAAAGGAGTTCAGATCCATCTGCCTGCGTTTTTAAAGCCCTATGATAAGTCATAGCAGGTTCCATTATGTTTTTTGCAAATCTATCCATTGTCAAATTTAAAAGATTTGGCATCCAGTTTCAATGAGCTCTGTCCCATATAGTGAGGTTGAAGGAAAAAAAAAATGTTTTTTGTTTGATAAGGCTAAGTTTGTTTAGTATGTCTAAGAGATGTTACCAGGAGGTTGAGAGTTTATACATTCTGTAAGCTCTCCCATCTGTGATGTGTTCAGCCCTAACTTTTTCTGGAACTCATTACGATGTGATCGTGCTATATGAATAAAGTATTAGCAGGTTGAATTGGAACATGGGATTTCAAATAATATTCACACAATTGGCGAGTTTCTTTTTTGCTATGCTCTGGAATCAACTTAGAAACTGATGTAGCTTGGGCAAGATTTCCTTCTATATATTGCAGCAGAGGAAGAGGCAACACATGAGCACAGAGAATTTCAATATTGAATGTCTTTGAGGAGTATTTTTCAGCTTCTTGTGAGGTCAGAAATCACCTTGTGTGTTAGAGCTTGTTTGTGCTTGGGGGATTTTAGCCCCAAAATTTTGCCTAATTTCTTGATTTTGTTACTTATTGATTGGCATCAAATGCTAAAAGTTGCTCCTCTAACTTTTGGCTTTTGGGTGAAACTATATTGAAAGTTCTAGGATTTCCATTTAAAGTGCGACATATGTTATTTAACATATTTTTATCTATAAATTTACTATTTTTTAAGTAGAAGCTAATAATTGGCAGAAACTTGCAAGTTCCCAATTTAATACTAGTCAAAGCTAAAATTCAGAGACCATGCCTAAAGCCTATGCCGTTGCCTGGAGCCTATGTCAACATACTCCTGATTTCCCTGTACATTCTCCAGACTATTCCTCCTGAGACATGGATGTTAAGTTTCATTAAGGTCATTCTTATATGAAGATGCTATAATCCTTCCATGCAAAAGGTTTCATCATGCTGATGCTGGAATGACATAGATATCAATAAATCCCCTTCAGGAATCAGTTATTATAGGCCCTTTACCCTCACTTTTGAGTTAGTATATTTCTTGCTTGCTTGCATGCATGCAATATGAACCATCCTTTCTATGACATTGGCAAAAAGAATATGCAGAAACTTGCCTTAGCAAGTTACTGGATTAGGAAAAAACCACTTGGTGTGTGGCAACAAGTTGCCATAGATCACACGATTAGAATCTGATGACAACTTTGGCTACAAATCTGTCAACGTGGTCCTTTGTGCTCCACCTAAAATATGATGTGTAAAGATGCTATTTTCAATCGTGTACACTCTGAAACTTTTTCTTATGAGGTTATACATGAAAAATTATCTGAAAGCCAGAGCTCACTTGTGTGGCTGTTGCTTAATTGAAAGGAAGAAATTCTATATTTACATGGAATTATCCTTCTCATTCATTGGCTTGAGGAGAAATTGATGCTGCATCAAAAGATTTTTTCCTCACCAGAAGGCAAGTGATTCTTGAAGGATGGGCATGCTTGTTATCTAGACTGCACAGAACGAAGTCTGGTCGGTGAAGTGACAGGTTTAGGCGATCCTCTCCAACAACCAATGCAGTTGCATCAAGAAGAACGTGCCATGAATTCCGGTGGGCCTCTGAAACCCAGTGCATGGAATATCGAGTCCCATTCACATCTGCTGGGTAGGAAAATAGCCCCTTAGGACTGTGCTTGCATTTTCTGCGGAAATATTGGCTTAGCTGTGATCCCCTGATCCGCAGATCCAACCAAGTCTCTGGTACAGAGATTATCTTTGATTCTTTGTAAGTAGCGAACTCCTTTATGTAATCCCCATCTTCTCCAATGATGGTCATGTAGCAGTTTCCCTTGAAAAAGGGATAGCTCTCACCTACCAACATCATGGCATCTTTGTAGCTTGGAGTGAAAAGAACAAGATAATCCTCATCAGGCAGTCCACAGAACTTCAGAACTTTATTTCGAGCTTGAATTTCGGGGATGGAGATGAAACTCCCAGGGAAGGAGGCCTTCTTGGTGAGGATGTCAAGTAATCTTGATGGCTCTAGCTGGGTTCTGTCTAGATCCGGGTGACTGCTTCCATAAGATGGCGTCAAGGGTTCTCTGAAGCCAGTCCGTGGTGATTTCCTTTTGTCATCAAGTGTGGGTTCAACTGGCTCCTCATTAATGCAAAGCGTGGAGAGATCTATTTGTTCACCTTCAACAAGTCCAGCATATTGTGGATATTTTGCCAGCACGTATTGTTCAACATATTGCATCTCTGTTGGGGTGATTGGCCCGGACCATCTAAGGTCTAGACCACGGAGTGTTGATATGGCTTCTGCTACTATGTGTGCGGGAATCACGGTATGTGCTTTCTGTTAATGCATCAATTGATCTAATCAACATACTGTCGAATTGATGGAACTCATTTTTTGAAAAAGAAAAAGAAAAAGAGAGATTGACGAATATCCTACCTTAATGACCATGCTGCTTGGTCTGCCATCATCTGTGGAGGCCTTAAGTATAGATTGGAACGGGGACTTCTTCGGTCGATCGTCTTTCATTACCTATATATTTTAGCCGAATTTTAGCGATAGACACTACTAATTTAAGGATTGCAGAAAGCAAGAAATACGGAATCGAAGAATGTCTGAATTGAAGAACTCACCTTTAAACCAGCAGTTGAAATTATCTTTGAATTGGTGTCTCTACCCATTGTTGCTTCTCTATACGCCACTGTCTAAAGGTTAGATGCTTCCTTTGCTACACTCAAGATTCCGGAGGGAAGGAGAATCAAAAGGCTAGGAAATTAATGAGAGGATGCTTTGTAGAGATGTCTTGCAAAGCGCAGGAAAGATGTTGCTAGAGAGTTGGTCCGATATGGGAATTTTGGGACATAGGAGAGTCTTCAGAGAATTCAATGGAAGGGAAGTAAGAAAAGCACAAGCCAAATTCTTCTGCACTTTATTTGGTGGAAAGTATATATGGACTGTCGTGCTAAATAAACTTCAAGAAGTTCATGAGGTTGGAATGAATTGGAGGAAGTGAGGGAGGAAGGTGCATAGGGAAGACTTGGCCAAAGTTATCACAGCAATTTCGGGAGTCCAGGAATAGAGTTTGACCAAAGGATTAGCGAGTCACCTGAAACAATCTGCTTTAGCTTTGGAAACAAACAAGCATTGATACGTTGGTTAAATCACCCATACTGCCTCTACAGAACCTTCCAGCTGGAGAATAAGGTAAACCGGAGCTTGGTTCTTGAAAATAAATGTGAATGCAGCTATGCTTAGAATATTGATGTCATCCTTCAATTTTAAATTTTCTGCTGAAAGTGACATTTTGGGATGCTGGTGGACAATTGACCTATTCATTGGTGTTTTTCTTTTTCTTTTTGCTGAGCATATTTGATTTATATTGTATGGTTGTTCAGAAATAGGCTTGTGATTGGTCTACAAAGTCATTTCTGGAGATTTTAATTCTTACAGAGATAGAAAAACGATGAATTTCGTGACCGTTGGGTTTGGTACAGACCTTGAGAAGAGGTTTTTTTTCTCAGTTCCAGCTTAGTCCTCGTTGCAAGGACCAACTTTTTGATATGAAATGGGTTGCTTGACCTATGACCAATAGAAGAACAAAGGGATTTAGACCTTGAGAAGCGGTGTTTTTTCTCAGTTTCAGCTTAGACCTTGTTCTTGCGGGACCAACTTTTGTGTATGAAATGGTTTGCTTGACCTATGACCCATAGAAGGACAATAGGATTTAAGAATTTCATGACGGATGGGTTAGGCGCTGGACCTTTTTGTCTGATTAAATGAAGGATCTGATCTAGGTTCAGAACTGGCACCATATAGACACCAAATTATTGCAGATGTTTTCCATCCAAGAAATAGACCAAAAGAAACTGAGAGAGAAGAGGAAGTTGTCTGTTTATCTGATCTCAGCTTGATATTGTCTACTTATCGCTGTGCAATGCGATAGCTGTTCTATTTCTCCTATTGAACTGTTTGAGTGCAGTTCCCTTCTTGTATTAGGTTACGCATTTAAACTTGATGCAGAGACTGGATGTCAATTAACTGAGAATACTACATCCTCATAACTATTTTAACATTGTCTTAATCTTCTGATATGATTAGGCCTCTGAGCACAAAAGCTGTTAATTGGGGCGTATGGTCATCTAGCTACTTTTGATCGCTTTGGTGCTACATTAATCGCCTGGGACGAGTATTTGTTTATGCAAAAAGAACGGTCCATGCACTGTGAGGCCGCAGGTACTTTCTTTTGGTGAGCACATATATTGTACTCCATCGATATGGAGTTAAGTAATAGCTATTCTTTTCAGTTGCAGGATGATGTGTTTCTAGAGGATGAAAGAAAGATGCCACTTGAAGATGCCTTGCTGCAAAGCGTACACACAGACAAAAGTAATTGGAAAATTGTATTATATATGTTGGCAAATTGACGTTAGAATAATGTAAGCAAGGGTGCCTTTCGTACAGCTCATTCGACACTGATTAGCGTAAACGAAGTTCCCGTCTAATTTCTTGGCTGGTGGAAGGTGACATCAGATTCATTTTTTTTTCTTTTGTTTGAGGGCTAGTTGACGCAGGTTAAGTTGGAACAGCTGCTATTGATTTGTTTTAGCAATGTCTAGTGATTGTGGCAATTTTCGGTAGGAAAATGTCAACAGGAGTATATTACTCGCTTGTTAGCATGTACTCCTGTAAAAATTTAGACTGATTTGCTCTATTCAGTTCAATTCCTTTACCAATAAGTAGTATGATACGTGTGTATAGAGAGATATATTTGTACATGTATCACAGCTTATTAACAAATGTTCGACCCTTACTGTGAAGAAACCTTTTAAACCGGTGGAATCATTCAATACCCTCCTTAGGGAATTCCGACCCCTTGATTAAAGTAATGCTATGCCACTTTCACACGAAGCTCCTCTTGAAAAGGACCTTTTAACTAAACATCTCTCTCTCATTTGATAATCTTAAAACGATGGTGACATCTTTTACAATAAAGTAAGGAAATTGTTTTTTGTTTTAACACGGAAAAAGGAGAAATTTCAAATGCTTCTAGTGATCTTTTTGATGTGGGAATGTCACTCTGGATTTCGGGCTCTTGCTCCATATGGTACGGGTATATGCGCCAGGCTAACGTATGGTGAACGCAAGATCTTCACTATATTGAAGTTTTCTATTTTTTCACTTTTTCAACATCTTTGAATACATAGTTCAATACTGGTTCTGGACAGTGAAGGTCTGTTTCCTTTGGGCCTTGAGGCTTCTTCACCGATTAGTCATAAGCATATATCGTAATTGATTTTTTTTTCTTCCTTTACCTCCATAACGGTGTTTGCTTGCCAGAACCGATCCGAGTCATTATGCAAAGCGGGTAAAAAAGCCATTTGATGTTATTACAATGCCTCACCCGTTTTCGAACCTCAAGTCAGACGCAAAACAGAGCTCAGGTTAAAAATGAAAAGAAGGGGGACAGGGCGTTGGTTCTTATGTTAATGTCGTCCAAAATCTCCAACCAATTTGCCAAAGTTTCTCGTTAAGGGCTATGTGCTTCTTGCCTTTGTGTTTCAAAATGTCCAAATAAATAAATAACTACAAACATAATGTCGTAGGCTTAGCGATCAGATGGGTTTGATCCTCGATGTACCAAATACAGATAATTCCATTTTTGGATCATCCACTCAAGCTTCGCCTCGGGCTGACACCTAGTTCATATTATAAGCCTATCAGGGTGTTTTACATATTCAGAATTTACCGAGCTAAAATTGACTTCTTCGTCACATTGGATTGTTAAATATTTATTGAATTCTAAGGACTATTTGACGGAATTTATCTCGCAAAACTTTTGGAGGTGCCGCATAACGCAAGGACGCCATACGGTAACATATTTCTTGAAAATTGGGAGCACTAATAAGATCATCTGGCTCTAAATCTGCTTATGGTAATTGCACATTGGCTAGAAAGGGAACAAACAACCCAAAATTTAAAAAGAGGGAGGTGAAAATTGGGAAAATATCTAGACACTTCAAATAGAAAAAGGGAAAAGAAGAAATTTAATTCAAACACAGATATTGTGGAAATTTTATTTGTCGAAGTAAAACATCATTTGACAACACCCCCCCAAAAAAACAAAAAATTTAGAACATCGTATCTATTTTTATATGCTCCTCTCACATGACCACCCATTCTTGTACCTAATCTACCTAATAGACTACTAAATCGAAAAGGAAAAGAAAAGAGCGGAAAAATCACATGGAGGACCACATCACCCAATTACTATTCAAATCCCAACTATCTTAATAATTGAATGATTCTTTTTGGTGTCTTCGAGTTACTTTATCGCGCAAATTAGCATAATCAGTCCCCTGGCAAGAACAATGACCCTTTATCCCAGAATTGGTAAAGATTGTGGCCAGCTCTCATTGGGCTGAATCTCACCTGTTACGTTGACTTTAAGAGGGCACTTTCACTTTTCATTCGAACAGGATCCGTCTCCATCACAAGTTGTCCACTCATCATATTGAGACAATGGCCTTCCAACCAATTTTCATTCTTCAACTTCAAACTATCCACAAAAGAGCAGCATTCCCAACGACCCACATCAGAATATGTCAAGTGTCAACCACCATCATATGCTAAATGACTGGAACACCAACCATCTGATGTTTCTCTAATGAAGATACAAACGTAGGCAACTCTGATTTGACACAATGCAGTTAGGTGACCAGCTGACAGCTCGTAAAAATCTCTTGCAATTGAAGCAAAACCTCTTTTCCTTCTTCCTCACGCAAGAAGGATACAAAAGATTCCTGCCAATAGCAACTAATAGTGTCAAAAACCCTCCCGCTACACATTATGAAGATGATGTGAAGGTGGCTGTAAATGTGGTGAAAGGAAAGAGAGGAAAATGCCCCCAGAAGTACCTCTGTCCTCCCCTCTCGCAACACCCCTCATTCGCTACTCTCCTCCAGCCCCTTCTGACATAGAAGGCAACCAGACGTTCAAACACAAATCACTCCGAGGAACTAGGAAGATGAAATTTAGCGTAAGGAAACTCATACCAGTTTTCGTATTGATCCTTGCCTCCATATCCATCCTTAGATTTGTTCGAATCGTCATCACCACTTCATCTACTCGCCCACTTCCAGCTACGCCTCCACATGTGCAACAAGCATGCACCTCTCCTTTGTCATGCAGTAAGGTTCTAACGGGAATAGCAGGCAACTCAACTTCCACACCGCCTGCCTACCCCACCTCACTAACAGCTAAGGAATTTAGACTTCTATCAAACCTTGTCAAGCAGAGGAGACCTTGCAACCTTCTCATCTTTGGTCTTGAGCCACAATACCTCAGCCTCTCATCAATAAATGCAGGAGGGACTACAATCATACTGGAGGACGATCCTAAGAAGTTCACGAATTATAGAACAGAGATAGCCAGTCCTGGCAGCACTCAGATATACAATGTCCAGTACAATGTACCAGCAAAAGACGCATACGAACTGCTCAAGCATGCAAGGATAAGTTCGACCTGTGCACCCGGGGCTGCACTGCTTCGACTGTCAAAATGCCGGTTGGCTCTAACAGGTTTGCCACAAGAAGTGTACAAAACAAAGTGGGATCTGGTAGTGGTGGATGGACCAAGTGGAAGCAACCCAGAGGCTCCTGGAAGGATGGGAGCAATCTATTCAGCAAGCATATTAGCCAGAGCTGGGAACTCAACAGATGTAGTGGTTCATGATGTACATCGCACCATCGAGAGGTGGTTTTCCTGGGAGTTTTTATGCGAAGAGAATTTGGTTTCTTCGAAAGGGAAGTTCTGGAATTTCAGAATACTGGGTCATACAGACCCTGCAAGATTTTGCTCATCCCAACCATGATAGGTGCCATTGTCTCCTCCGATCTGATTGCATAAGGAAAACAAAAGTGGCACGTTATGAGAATCTCCAGAAGGGCGAGCACGTGATAAAGAGACGCCATGGAAACTGCATGGTTGAGGCAGTGGCACAACATGCTATGGCCACTTTTGTTTTGGAAATTGCCCACATGAGAAACAATTGCGATTAAGGTCAAAACGCAAAGAATGATACAGCAATTGATAAAAGCTTCATCAAATAGGCATCCCTCTGGTGTAGATTTATCAGCATATGGAGCAGGAGAGGCTTCTTCCCTTACCAGCAAGGTGCTAGTGGCTTATACACAAGACCACGCTTTTATCAGCATGAGAAGAAAGACAATCCCAGATCCTTTTGCAAGACAGTTCCTCTTGGAGTAACTTTGCCTTTTCTTTTTTTCTGAGCATCCTATGTAAATGAATCCCATTCACCATGCACATGAAATTATCTTTAAACAGAACCAAAAAAAAAATTCAATAAATGATTGAAAATAAGAGAAAAGAAAGAGCGTCCAAGAGTCCAACATCCAAGAGAAGGAACAACATGGCCCTAAAGCTCATGACAATACAACAAAAGTCAATTTTGATATTCCATGATTCATAATGAAAACATGGACACCTCAATCAAAAGTAATGAGATGTAATAGTTGCAAATGCCCAGACACAAACCAAAATTTGTCAGACTACTGCAGCCTTGAAAGGTTTTGTCCAACTGAAAACTTGCAAATATGTCCAAAACTGTACATACCGAACATATCTGAAGCTTCGCGGATATATTTACACTGCCAAGATCAACCAAATCTCATTTGCTTACATCTCTGCGCTGCAATAATTAGGGAAAGACCAATTAGTTCACATTGCTCAGCTAATTCCGAAAGTGTTCAAAGAAATTAAGGCAGAAAAAAGAGACCATAATGTTTAATGAGCCATATACACTGGTTGCAGCCTCCCATGCGGTGTAAAAGTAGACTCGAAAATGAGACAATGTTTTAATTGGACATCATGGAAAACTGGCCCATTAGTCTAAAAGTGAAGCAACTATGTGCTCCATAGCCAAACAGAAACAAAATTCTCTGAACCTTTTTGGGAAAAAAGAAGACATGAAATTGCACTTTCCTGAACAAATCACCTTTGGGCAAGAAAAGCTTTGAGTCGCAAGTGCACACTCATGACAAAACATCCAAATATTGCAAACTAGTAAAAACACCAACACGCAAAACAAAAGACAACAAATAAACTAGAAGCCTGCAAAAAAGAGAACCTCACAGGATATGATATCAACATTGGACAAATATTATAACACTCTGGGTTGTCAACAAAAGTCAGTCAAATGTATTAATGGTGAAAAAAACGGAGAAAGGTCATCTAATTATTAAATTGGTCCGCTTATACGGATAACCTAACCATAAATATAGGAACTTTTCCCTAACTGCAATACACATGACAAGAAATTTCAGAATGCCCTTGCAGAGCTGAAAAAAGTGAATAAGGTGTTTCGATAACAAACCGAACCAAAACAACCGGTTGAGGTGTCTCCATACAAAACCAGAACAATCATGCAGTCAGTATTCATCATATTGCAACAATCAATAATCCAAACTTACCATTCGCTTGCTGATGTACGGCTGTACATCTGTCGGCATCTCAGGTTGACTTTCAACACTAGGCAATTTTGTTTTCTCCATCTCATATTCTTTTCTTGATTCCTTTCGACTGCCTGCCTGCCAAACACGGCCAAAATTTGGAAGCCATTCAGCATCATTGCAGCTCTTCATTATCTCTCCTCGTCTCTCCATCTCCATCTCAATCTTTCTCCTTTCAGCCCAAGCAGCACCCACCCTTTTAGGATTTAGCTTCTTGGACTTTCCTGGCTTATTAGAGGGAGAAATTAGGCTAACTGATGGTAGCTGTCCGTGGTTGTCTGTCTGACTTCGTTCAGAAGCATCCAACCAAGGAGGTGATGCTCCAGAATGCACATTTCCTTGAAAATCCCCTTGAGATGACGAAGAAATCTCAGTGAGCAGCTGCAGACCTAAAGCGGGTGTCACAGGAATTCCGGTATCAACTCAAACTGCAAATAACTTCCTCCAGTACACAGACACGGACACAGACGCAGACGCAGACGCAGACGCAGACGCAGACGCAGACGCACACAGAAAGAGGGGTGCCTTCACAATAATTCTGATGAGGCCCTACTTAGATGAACATAAGGTTTATGTCAAAAGCAAAGACAAATACCTTGATAGCTGCTGTCTCCATTCATCATTCCTCCAACCTGATTCACATGGTTTTACAACATGAAAGTGAACGCAATTATGCAAAGGATCAAAGCCACAATATACTGAGACACATACATCATTTTGTGCATGTCCATAAAGTAAATAAATGCCGAAACCATAGACCAGTGAGGCATCCACCATAAAAAAAACCACTGGATGCAACGCAAGAACTGCGTGCACGAAACTCAATTAGGACAGGCATTTCAGAAACATATAGTCACTAAAAATAAAGCCATTTCTTCTTCAGCAACACGGCCAGAAAGAAGTGGGAAATAAACTTGAAAGGGTCATGCTATAAAGAAAGCGGCAAAGCCATCTCGCATGACTGAGAAATTCTGGTGGGCTTCAAGTTTAACATAATGTACCTATTGGGTAGGAAAACAAACAACTTATCCAAAGTGTAAAGCACGTCATATGTTGATTGAAAAACATTGTTGTCTAGTGACAAACAACAAAGACTTGAGAACAGGAATGCTGCATCCCACAACAATCAGCATTGCTACTATAAATGAGTACCTCTTTCAGAAGTTAAACTGTTACAAAAGAGTAAAAACCAAAAAAAGCAGCAAACAAAAGGATTCTAAGTGGAACATCCTGTATCCCAAAAGCAACCAGGAGAAAGGAACGACAGTCGTTTTCTGAGCTTCATAGTCTAAACATTAAAACAGGAAATGAGTGGTGCTAACTAAGCTCCCTGAAAACCTACAATGCATGCTAGCGTGCATACGCAAGGCAACCACAAAAAGGACGGTTGAGTTACAAAGAAACTCAAGCAAAAAATTCAAGAAAGACACTGGAGGAAATCCAGAACTCACACTATCACCAATGAAACCACTGGAAACAAAGTTCTTGTTCCTATCTCGATAGAGACTGGAGCATCGCATACTTCCATTCCCTGAATTATTTGCATAAAATAGTTACTAACGTTACCAATGTATTTAAAAGAAACGAGTCACACTTTGCACTACTTCTCTACCTGTTGAACCACTGGAGCTTGGGAGTAATACTTCAGGATATTTCTCCACAGGCAATGAAAAGGTGGAAGTGTGAGATGCACCACAAGTGTACGGAACCCCATTAGGTCCATTATGGGATATCTGATACTCATTTGTATAATATTGTAAAGGCATAACAGCATTCAAAAAGTTTTCATGAGGATGATATACAGAATTATTCCTAAAATTCTCGACAATCCCATAGTTCTGTTCATTTTGGATATCATTTGACAGTCCACATATTGGTCCATGTGATCCTTCTCCAGATAATGCGGTTTCTTTCTTCAATGTCTCGCATTTCTTTTCCCACTGCACAAGCAGCAGTTCTTCTCTTGTTATCCATGTCAACCGATAAAAATAAACAAAGCACCAGGAAGGTGCCAACCAGAGAAAGATATTTAAACAAAAAAGAGGATAACATAGTACCCAAAGCTTTAAAACTCGAGGCCAACAGAATCACTCTAAGAGCACTTGTTAGACCATACCTTAGCTACATCGTCATCCAAAATCCTGAAATCGTCCAGGTGGTCCATTGCACCACCATATTTCCAAATAAAATGCTTCAGATTCTTAAGGTGATCTGCACCTGCTAGGTGATTAATTGCCTTCCCGCTGTCGCCATGACAACAACAATTAAACCCAACTCAATTAATAGGGATATAGAAAGAACGAATTGAAGAAACTAAAAATGAACCCCGGCCGATAAGAATTTAGTACAATTATCCCCCAGACAGACATAAGCCGGAAATAGGGAAATAACTATACGACATGGGAAGCAAGTTGAAGATACAACCAGTCCTCAATTCAACTAATCTTTTAGACTCCTTCCCTCCCTCCCTCCCTCCCTCCCTCCCTCCCTCTCTATCTATCTATCTCTAATTAATTGTCGAAAAACAAAGGCGAGAATTAGCCGAAATGTCCTCACCAGGCAAACGAACTATCGAGCTCCTCCACGTCGATATCGCAGAAGACGCACCAGAACCGATTGCGAGAAACGTGCTCGGGGCGGAGCGGGCTAGGGTTGTCGAGAAAGAACCCGACGTCGGCCAATTTGGAGCGGAACCGATTGAGGTACTCGGAGAGTGATCTTTTGTGGTTTGGAAAGTACTTGTGACGCTGTCCTTGATCATGATTGAGCTTGCAGACTTTGCAGAACTCAAAGTCGCTCTTCCTCTTCGTCGTCGTCGCCGCCGCCGCCGTCCTCTTCTTGGTGTTGGTGATCGGGACGGCAGGATCAGAGTTAGGGTTCGGTTTCTGGCGCGGTGAATAGTCCCCCACCATATTTATGGGATACTCATCGGAGAATGCGTGCTGTTGGAGTGAACCCGATCGGCGTCGACGACGCGGGACGGTTGGAGATTCGTGCGATGCGACTCGACTCTCTGCAACTTTCGCGGCGGGAGAGGTGGATGCTTAAAGAAAACGCGCCGTTTCAGTCGTTGTTCGTCGTTTTAGTTATGCACGGCGGGAACGAGCCCCGGTAGAAAAAACTATCGCTTCAATTCACGAAAAAAGTTGCATAAAAACTCAAATAAATAAGTATTCATTTACAATTTGTAGGGAAAATTCCAAATAATGACCTCAAGCCCCATTATTTTCTCAAATAAAGGCCTGAAGTTGATATTGTTTCAAATATGGATCTGAAGTGACCATATCAATCTCAAAAAAGGGTCTAACTCATCATTGATTAGGGTTATTTTCGTCATTTTGTTATTTTCTTTATTTTTACTTGTTGGAAAAAACTAAAACTGTTAAAAAAAAAAAGTAGCAGATACAGGCGAGAGGGGGCAACGGCCACAGGGGGGAGTGGGCTGCACTCCCGCCTGCGTATGTCCTTCTTCCCCCCCCCCTTTTTTTTTTTTACTTTTTTAAATTTTTAATTTAATTTAATTAATGAAATTAAGTTAAAATTACTTTTTGACAAAAATGCCCTTGATCGACCTAAAAATTTGACCGGCCGGCGTTGTCAGGCCTTTATTTGAAATAACCATAGCCACTTTAGGTCATTCTTTGAGACAATGATGGCACTTCGGGCTTTTATTTGAAACAAAGTTCACTTCATCTCCTTATTTGAAAAAAAAAATGAGAGCACTTGAGGCCCTTTTTTTGAAATATTCCCTAATTTGTAATTTGATTCGAAGGATAACGGGAAAAGTGTCTAAAAGTTCTAAACTTATTACCATGGTACCTTCAACGAAAAGAAAATAAAATTTCAATGGTACCAATTCAATTTTAAACCTTTTAATTGTGTCAATTTAGTCCTAAACCATTTGCATTTGTACCAATTGAGTCAATCTGTCCAATTTAAGCCAAAAATCGTTGACGTAAAATCAACTGTCTTACGTAGCACGGCGGGTGATGACGTGAACTTTTTAAATATTTTGGTATTTACAAAAATTGATTTTTTTTGCTTTTCAATACTTTCTGTTTTTCTTGGGAGGCATGAAGGGTTAGTCGGCAAGCCCTCGCCGGCACTGGGCGAGGGTGGCACGCCTTTGCCGGGTCTGGGAATCACGGCCTTGACTAGCCCCAGGTGAGGGCATCACTGCCCTTGCCAAGATCCCACAAGGGCCGTGGCGCCCTTGCCTAGCCTAGACTTGGCGAGAGCTTCACGGACCTCACTAGCCACTATGAGGGCTTGCGAGCCCTCGCCTAGTGGCCAACAAAGGTTGCGACACCCTCGCCCAATGCCAGTGAAGGTCGTTGGCCCTCAATAAAAAAGATTAAAGAAAAGAAAAGGAGGGAGAAGAAGAATAAATCAAAATATTATTTAAAATGTACTCGTTAGTGTCGACCGTGCCACGTAGGAAGATCGGCATTCACATTAATGATTTCTAGCCAAAATTGGCCAGATGAACTTTATTGACACAAATGCAAAAGTTTAGGACTGAATTGATATTAATACAATAAGTTTAGGACTTTTTTTGACACTTTTATATAAGGATTACGATGCTCGGATGCTGTCCAATTGATTAAATATTCACTTTTTGTCACACTACCTTATTTATCAATTTTTATGTCCTCACTTTCCCTAATTTTATCCTAAAGATGTGAGTTTTTTCGTAATATGTCGCACTATTGCCTTCTCATAGGAGGTTGCCAAGAGTCCATCGAAAATTACAATTCAATAAAAAAAAAAGAAGATTATAAATTACCTATCTTTTTTAACTTAGACGACGTTTGTTTGAGTAAAATAATTTTCTACTAATTTTAGTTTTTTGAACTTTCATACGTTTGATTAGCTGAAATTTATCAATCAATTTCCTAACTTGAGAAGGGAAAAATATTTTTCTAAAAAATGATATTTTGGAAAGCCTTTTCAATTATTATGAGATTTTTCTCGAAACAAACACATCATTAGTTCTAAATTCATAGTAATCATAACAGACGAGTAATTAGAATTTTTTTTTACATGAAAGTACTAACTCAATCAAAATTATCAAGTGAGGACGCCGGCATTCATGATCTAATTAAAGTCGGTGTTTTATCCCTCAAAACTAGAGTAGCGTTGTCTAATTCACCATCCATCCCCACAATCTTTTCAATTCCACAGGCGAGGAAGAAAAATCAAGTTTTGGTCCAAAATTGGAAACCCGACAAAGGCCATTTGTCTTGACCGGTCAATAGGGCAGATATGCTTTGACTTCGGATGTGGCCCAAGCCCACCATTTTTGCATGGATCTTCTTCACGAGGCCCGGACTATTTTGAAGACTTGCCTAACAACATCCCTTATTTCCCGCCAACCCCCAGTTTCATGTTAATCCAAATTCGTTAATCAACTAACTAAACTAACCAACAAGAACACCAACCAAATGAAAGACCCGGAATTGATTGATCGCCCGGAAAAATAAGCAAGACAGAAGCACGACCGGGTTGCTTTTCAAGTTCGCGAAAAACTACGCTAGACGTTTCGCCGAGGTTCGGCGAATCGTATATTTCTCAATTCTGGTTGATTGAGAATAGCATTCAACGTACACCGGCACGGCATTCAACAATTCCTTGACCAGCAACCATCTCTCATGGTGATGCAACGTTTCTCTCGAGCATATTTTCGCGCTCGCCTTTTCTTTTCCCTCTGTCGAAAATGTTGGCCGATACATGTGGATGTGGTGCAGTTCATTACAGAATGCCTTCTTCATCATTACATTGTCGATGGCAAATTTAAAAGTTTTGGAGTACTAGGATTTCTGATAAACCCAGACGATTTTCTGAAGTGATGGAAGCTGGAACTTTCCGCCTTTCATCATGAAGAAGTAGTTGAGTTGCCGAAAGGACATGTGGCTCTCTGGTCTTTTTAAGGTTCCTTTCCTGAGACACAAACATCATCATGCTTCTCATGAGAATGCATGTTGCTTACTGCCTGTAATCACATGAATCACGTATCTGAGACTATTCTAATTTATCGTGCGAATGATTGCACTAAATAGCAAGCATTGCTTCTAACATTCCTTTCCAGTGCAAAGCTATTCTCCCGATTCACACCCAGGGCAATGATTGCCAGAGATGTTTTGGACTCGTACTTGACAACTAGAGCACGGTGAATGTCACTCCCTACTTCTTTTCGGCGACGCCGCGTTTTAATTAGTAACTTAACCAACTTGGTCACATGTGCATCTTCCGCCGCCTCGTAAGTCATAATTCGGTTTTCGTGCTTTGTTGTGTAACATTCCGGCTAATGATAGTAGCGCAAGAATTCGAATCCCACCACGGTCTCGAGCCAATCCGATCCAAGAAAAAAAAAAGTCCCCTCTGTTGTTGGTTGGTATCGGAATGACTATTCCCAAAAGGTATGGCATCTTGTATCCTGCTTGTTCTTCTAATCCTAGAAAGCAGTGAGAGGTACTTTAGATGGGCATGTATGGCATATTCATCCTCCTCTCTCACCTGCTCATGCGCCAATTATCAAAGTCAAGACAGTGAAGTAGTCCTCACATGACTTTTATCAGCTCCACAATCTTTTGTCCCCTCTCTCTTTCTCTCTCAAAGTCCTCTTGTGCCTAACTGGTCCCTGGCCAAATTTTCATTCAGACTTTGAACTGTGAAATACAGGTATAGGAACACCGTTCTTCCAGAAGGAAGCGTCACCCCAAGCCCCCTAAACATCTCACTTACAAGTCGTACCCAGAATCATCCCGAAGCGAACGGTATCTGAACGGCGTGGCATCGGGTATTATTACCATTAGGCTTGAACCAAAACAGCTATGTGATAATCTGTAAGTGGACAATCGAATTGGTTTGGCCGGTCATGCCAAGAAGAAATTTTGAGGGAGCCTGATACATGTATTGACACCTTCATAGACGATCATAAGTGCAGCTTCCACTTGGTATTACGGTTTGTGTTTCAGCAAATCTGATGATAAGATTTTGCATCCACGCACAGTTTCGCCCTGACAACAACGTAAAGACGACGTGAAAAGACAAATTTAAGGTATTGTCATGATGACTAGCTTGATTATATTGTTGAAAGCATGTCCTACATCTTTATCCGCACTCCCCAACTTTCTGCAATTGATTGTTCCTTGCATATCTAAGACAGTATCCAAATAAAAACACGAGAGACAAGGAATCCATTTCGTTAGCACATATCGACCATGTTGTGGAGTGGAGTGGAGTACGGCTTTCATGCTGAGTGCTAGTGCTATTTTACTGGTATGCAACCAGTGAGAATTTTTGGTTGCGCATGTCAGTTCGAAGCTGTGGAGCGTGAACTTTTGCACCGATGGGTCCCGAAAGTTTTATGCGGGGCATCCTTGTGATACGACATATTAGCCGGAGTTATCTACTTCAACCGGATGAGTTCGTTCGGACGAAGAAAAAGAAATCTTAACCTGGTCCGATCTCTACTTTATAATCAGCCACCGCTTCCGATGAATTGGCTCATCTAATGACCATTACCCATTACTGAAACAGCTCAACTTTTCTAGGGCATAATGTTTTGATTAAAGGGCATCAGAGTGTACTGTTGATGGTATGCTAGCACGCAACAGCAGGTGGACCAGAGAGAACACACTAGTGCTCATCAAGATTCCTCATTAGGTTGGGCAGTCAAGAAGTTTCTGGCAGGAAAGAGAGGAAAAAGAAAAGGGCTCTCAATGATAGTTATTATTATTAGGATTTACATTCTTTTTCCCTTGATTCTCAGTTCTCACAAACATACTTTTCAAAACTTTGCCCCACTCGATTACGTCGCGACCTCGTGAAAGAACCGGGCGGACTGTATTATTGCAGACAGATCAACTGTGTTTGAGTAATACGTCGCGAGGTTGCTGACAAATCAAGCTAGTTCGATTGTCACGACATCTTTGCGAGGGCACAGTGCATTGCTACGTGACTGGTGCTTTCGGTAAAACCCATACCCAAAATGATCTTATCTGGATCCCCTTTTTCCCTGGTGTTAGATCCCAGACATGGATAGTGGGTGTTTGGTCTTCTGATGAGCAAAAGTTAAGGAGTTGAATACAAAGTAGATACAGCTATCCTGTCACATTGTGTAGATGAAATGGTTGCTTTTTGTTCTGATTCATTTGCCTTTTCTATGGACATCGAGGTTCTGAAGTTGACTGAGATTTTTATCAGTTTGACTACTTTAATCTGCAATTATTCATGAGCCTTGGTTCCCCAATAGTACCTGGCAACATTACAGTAATCAAAACTTTCAACTTAGAAAACACAACTGTAATGAAAACCACAAACTTATCGAAACTTGAACTTAAAATCAAAGACCCGATCCACTTGACTAGATCATCAGAAGTCTACGGCACCGGTAGCAATTTTCGTCATGGTCATTTCAGCCGGAGATGCCTCGGATGTATAGATTTTAGCAACTAATGGTTTTCATAATTAGGGTAATATGATACAGTTTGGGTATGGAATAACTTTTAAGTCAACTACAAAGCTCAGCTTTCTTATATAGCAGAGCAGTTTTCGTCATCCATTAGTATGGTTGTACTGTATGAATTCCCTAGTCCTTAAAAAGCTTTTGTTTCTAATTTTTTCCAGTGCGCATCATCAACTATGCTCTCATCTATGCTAAAGATCTTAGGGGGATTAGAGGAGAAAACCTTGGAGTTCCAATTTAGGTTGATGCAGACGTTCGAAAGAGCTGCTTCTTAGCAGTCACAAGCGCTGGTATCAAAACCGAACCATCGGAAGTTGTGACAAATCTCCGAGGTAGTCGCCATCGACCGATGCAAAATAAAAGTGGAGGAATCGGAGAAACCATCTAAAACTTAGATGATGCCATAAAACAACAGATGCTTCGGTACTATATTTCCGGTCTACTTCTAGATACCATGGCCGTTTAGCATTCTCTCTCTTACGGCGAATGCTACTCCGACCCACCTAGAAAACTGATTCACAAAGACAACCACAAAGTTGAGAATCGTCGGAACTGCCCGTTATCGTAGACATACCGATAGTTTGGCAAGACAACTGGCACGGCATTCCGAGTTTGCAAGTGATGTCTGAGATTCAGAAATTCATTCCTTTTTATTATCATGTCATACAATTGAAGCGATCAATGGTTCGATGCTTTTTACCCAGATCAAGATGTGTAGAGAGTAATGCTTTCGACATGCCACCTATTATTTATTCGTCCTCCACAGTCTTTTGCTTCCACTTTCGTGAGGGAATTGCAAGAATCCAATACCAGAAAACCTGCAAAAGAAATGCGAAAAACACATAACAGCTTGACTGAATTGAAAAAGGTTCAGGTGGCATCATCAAGGTCATCACTCATCACCAACAGGGATATTGTTTCATCGACAACGTCGTCAAGCCGGTCGAAACCTTTGCCTACAAGACTGGCAAGTGATCTCCATGCACGTTGAGTCGATCTGCCGCGTCGCCCGCTCCTTCATCCTCTCTGCCCTATCCACCTCCTCCCTCGCCCTCTCCCACATGTGCCTCGCCCGCGCGAACTCCGACTGCGCCTGCTCCATCTCCCGCCTCGTGAGATCCCTCACTCGCTCCGCGTACGCCTTCTCTATCGCAGCGAGCCGGATTTGCTCCGCCGCCTCCCACTTCAAGGCTTTGACATTATTCGTCTCCAGCCTCATGTCGCCTGGAACGACGCAGTTAGGAGGCGAGCGGATCGGGCGGAGGCTGATCGATAGTTGCAAGTCGAGCGAGGGGGCTAATTCGTTCGGATCGGACGTGGCCGACCGGCGCCTTGATGAGGAACCCGACGGCGTGGAAGGCATGTTTGATGAGGAAGCTGTGGAATGTGGAGCAGGGAGGAGCTGGAGTTCCTTTTGGTCATCGTCTTCCATTTGAGAAGAAAAAGGAAGAGGTTAAGTACAAAGAGAAACCGGCCAAGGTGTTTGTCACCAAAGAAGAGACTGTGGGTTTGGCGGAACTGGGTGTCTATATATAAGCAGCTCACACAGGCCATTTTTACTATTTTGTCCATGGTCACCATGCAAAATGGCTTAATCAACTTTAGAAGTCCCATGTCGCCAGCTAGAGGTGTTACAGTGAAATTAAAAGCTGGCTATATTTAAGGCGGCACTAATTTATGCGAGAACCGCTATTTACAAAAACACTAGACTCGTTAATGAATCGGGTCAAAAAGATTCGATTCAAACTGGTTCATTTAACCCGTTTTGATCCATTTTCATACAATACAAATCTAGTGACACATACGCGATTTATATTATTAAAACACTTATATATTTAACCAAATTTAGGAAAATCCATACCCAAACTGAGGTGAGAAAACGAAGCGAGCGACCGTGAGATCGAGAGAGGGTAAAAGAGAGTCATAGAGCTGGGTTGGGTCTAAATAAACTGTGAACCTATTTAATAGCCAATTTATTTTAAGCTTTGCCCATTCTAAATCTATTTCCTGAATATAACTAACACACACAACAACCCAATACATCAAATATAGATTAAGAATTAGCCCTATTACCCATTTTGACAAGTCTAACAACCACAATAAACGTGAGATCCGAAGATACCTATGATCAGAAGGAGTGTCCCCGAGTTCGCACGATACACATTATTGGGGTATGGTTCATACTCCATATAGACAGCAAAGCACATAGTCTCACTCTATTTTATTTGTAGTTTGAGCTTAGGATATATATATAATTTTTCGCTTTTAATTGAGTAATAGTTGTTAATTATAGTGAAATCATCTACTGGATGTAGCTCTAGTGTAAGGGTGAACTAGGATAGAATCTTGTGTCTTGATTTTTCTTTCTCGCTTTTACGCTCTATTTCGTTGTGATTGTGTGCTGAACCCTAACACACATCACGTGTCAACAAGTCGTGATCTGATTTTTGCGATCGATGAAATGCAGGACAGTAAAAACTGAAGATTAGCTACTTCAGTTTACTATACACACGTGGGGGGTAAGAGTTTGGTAATTCTAGGCTTCTAGCGGGACGTGTGAGGGTGTTTTGGGTTTAAAGAGAAGTGGAGACGATGGGGGAGAAAATTCCGTTATATTTTGAAGAGACAAGGGGGATGGCGCATATAACGGATTGCGTTATTGGGCCATTGAGTAGTAGCTTTTGGATTCTCGGAAAGCGTTTGTATCTTCGCCTTTTTCTCTCTTTTGCCTTTCCTTTGTGATAATTTATAAATTATTGAGTTTTTGCTTTTCCTTGGAGGGAGATGAGGATCGATCGAGGGGGGGGGGGATGAGTGAGGGCTCCGTGGGACGTGTAATAATTACGCTCGCACGTGCGTGCGTGGGTGGTGGAGCGAGTTTATACAACTTCGAGGAGTTTCATTTCTTTTTAATTTTGTAATTTTTGGGGCTTTTTTTCGAAAAGGGTTTTAAATTTTTGTAGGCAACGAAATGAAAAAGACTTTATGGTAGGGCCTGGTGTTGTCGGCCCTCGGTACAAAAGCAAAGCTCCCGACTTTTGGATGCGAGCAGGCCACGACCCGGGCAGATTGGCACGTGGGACGGGCACAGTAAGGAGTGTGGCTGACTATGATTGTGGGTACTGACTCTTACCACTTGGACCGCTCATTTCCTGCGGGGCCCTCTCGTACGTAGCCACTTTCCTAAGTTTCCATTTGGAGCACAATCCATTCTCGGCAGGACAAGTTCTTAGTCGGTAGATGTTTCTAATTTCGTTAATATAGTCCTAAATTTTTACGCGAAATATTAATATAGATTTAGCGATTCACAAGTTATCCACGTCAATATGCCACATAAGACGTCTAGTGATGACTGGATTTCACGTCCGCAATTTCTGATAATGATAGGCCGAAAGGATTATACTGAAATTTCGCACGAAAATTTATGATTATATTGGCAAAGTTCTTTTTTTTTTTTTTTTTGTCGAAACATTGGCAAAGTTGGATTGTCATCGATCTTGATGAGTGGCCAGGCGCTTGATCTGGCGACATGAGTCGAGAGTTCATGGATGCGATCGAGTCAAGGTTCGATCTCTATAAATGAAGAATCTATCTTTGTTTTTCTTTTTTCAAGTCTGCAATAGCCAGTCACGTAAGAAGATATGCCTTGTTCGTTGGAAATATACAGTTTAGTTTATGATCTCTTTGAATTTTTACGTATTTTTAAATTTTATGACGTACATACTTTTTGACTTTAGTCGAATGCGGTGCACCTTAAACATTTGAAGATGGACAAATTTCTCCATTACGTTTCTAGGGGTGCAAAAAGAAGTGTTTTTGCGGCTTCTTGGCCCCCACAAGAGTCAGTCTTGATAATCCAATTGATCGCCCACTTTAATCCTGGGAGCATGCTCTGCAAGTGCAACTAGCTCCATTTCTCACATTACTTGCTCCCAATTGGTTGGTAGCTCCACACACCAGTTTAATAGCGATTCGCATCTTTCTTCATAATTCCTTCAGGAAGATATACTCGACAGACAGTCAGTCCACCCATGATTCAATTTCACAGCACGTAAAAATTCTCTTCCATAAAAAAATAATTCGAGCCCGTATAACGTATTAAACTATATCAAACGACGAAACAGATTTGGCAGATCCGGCCTAAGAAGCAAAGGATGTAACTTCCGACCACATGAATAGGTGGTGATCTCTCCTGTGCCCCCTCAGACACTAACCATTCGAGATTTATGATCCCAAACGCGGAATCCGGTTTTACAGTCTTGGTGCTCGAAAATGGCAGCAGCTAACCTAACAGTTGCACGCTTTGTAATTACAATTCTTGGCGTCTTACGAGCTAAAAGGCTTTTGCACATATCAGCCAAATCATGATAGAATATAAGCCTTAATCATCATGACCACATGCCCAAATCCCTTTCCTGGTTAAGCATGATCTGTCGAATAAAAGAGGAAAAAGTGGAAATTTGGGAGAGCGAAAGGGCAAAAGCTCGCCTGGCCACCCCAAAAAGAAAGCCTCAATGAACAGCCCCAAGCTCCCCAAATCAGTAGTGTTAAGCGCTTGTCAGGCACTTTATTGTATCTTCAGCCTTTGAAGATTTCTTTCTCACCTCTCAAGTCTCAGACCTTCCCTAGATCGCAGATGCCAATGGACCGAGTGAAGTCGCAAAGGTTGATGCAGACGAATCCCTTGATTCCCATGCATAATGCAAGCGACCCCATTACGAGATCATGTTGCTTAATGGTAATTTCCCATTTGAATTAGGTGAAACATCCAAATTACCTGACTTTCTTTGAACTATCTAACCGTCATCATCGCAAGGTCGTTAGCCATAGGTAATCCACCTCTTAGCTACTCTTATCGCAACGGGAGACAGGAATGGAACCTAAAGACCTCCCCAGATCTTGAGAGTGGAACCATCACAAGGCCAGATGCTTGTTTCCATCATTTTCTGTGGTCGAACTTGCGCAACCACAAATTTCAGCCAAATCAACTACCCTTGCATCAATAGAATTGCTACCATTGCTCTCCTCTCTACAATTTGAGCTAACTATAATCTGAAACGGTCAGAGAAAAATGAAAAAGAAATGGGAAAGAAAAAAGCCAGCAAAACAGGATTTTTTAGTTCCCTAAATCTTTCGCTAATCTTACTGAACCCATGTAAACTTGTAATTTCTAAGCCTACAAATCATGCTACATGAAGCCTTCAAGAGTTTATGCAAACGGAAAAGGCAAAGAAAAAAGGAAAAAAAATTATGCTACGTAAAGGTAAGACTGCAATTCTGATTTTCTTCTTCTACTTGTGTGTGAAGGCTGTGTCGCAAGTCGAATGCTCCTCGAAATAGGTCAAAAGTTTTCTGACAAAGTCACTTTAGGTGAAACACATAATTTGCACCTTAAATAGAATTAAGTGCATCAAGTTGCTTCCTTAGATCTTCGAGGTCATCAATATATGCTGATCCAGAGGCGGGAGCATTCTGAAACTCATCAGCACTAGGAAGCTCTCGAGTGAGCCCTTCAGGAAGAGCATCTGCAGGGAACATAAAGTTAGATGATAATTGCTGAACTAAAGTTGCGAGTGAGCACACCGAGAACTGAAAGGAAAGCAGGGGAAGAACATAAAATCTGGAATTCTAACGGCAATTCAAAATTATACGACACAGCCAACAATTGAATATATACTAAAGCGAGAATTTCAGAAGATGCCAACTTTCTGGAGCACTATAGGACCTTCTAAAAAGTATGGTCCCTAGTGAATGACAAAACTATATCACAAACATGGAACCCCAAACAAGTTGGAGAAACAAGAGGGAGTAAACACTAAAAGATAAATTAACCGACAGGTCGAATGCTCAGCTCAGTTACATGTGCACCCAGGCAAGTAGTGCAATGGTGCAAAGTGGTTTTCCTTGTTTATATCTGTCACCATTGAAATATAAACTTCTCACGCGCAACACTATAAGGCCAGATTTTCCAAAAGGGACTGGTCGTAGATGGAACTTGAAACGTTCAGTGAATCAGCCAAGAGAACTAAACCAAAATAGTGAGAACCATCCCATGAAAAGAGAATTGCATCATTACCAGCAACGAGAACTTGTACAAGTTTATGTTTAATAACAAGTTCCCGACAGTGAAACACTTCCTTTAAATAAGAGAGACGAAAGGCACCTGAACTTGCAGCATCCGTCCGCTTTGTATCATTATCATCAACAACACTGAAGAGGACAAGAAATTGCAGAAAAATCATCAGATCATCAACGACAATGAAGAGAAGAAAAGAAAAGAATACAGAAGAAAACGTCGGAATAAAAGAACCTCCAGACACCATAACTAAGTCCTAGAAAGAGAATAGCCAAACGCATTAGATTGATAATGAAAACTATGGAAGGACGAGTCATTCTGACATGACATGAAAACCATTTTTCACGCACAATGTTTAGTTCAAAGGAGGGGTAAGTAGTAACAATTCCAATTCCAATGCATTCCATTTTTTAGGGCAACATCGATAAGTAGAAGACGAGAAAAAACTTATGCTGTTACTACGCGAGGAACCTCTAGAAGTTCCCCCAAAGTAGTCGTATTTTGCAAGAAAAGGACTTCCATCTCATATGGTTTTTACCATAAAAAATGACAAAAGAAAGGGAAAAGATTGTCTCTGTCCTTTCTGTCCTCTTCATTATTTTCTCAAACTGAAAAGGTTCGATGAGGTGTCAGTAACACAACTTTCTTTGAAAATAACTTCGTCGGACCCGATGAATACCTTATGTTCCACTCATTATCAGCATGAAGAGGACATTCAGCAGCAGATGGTGCCTCAGCCTCCATCTTGGCTTTAGCAGCAGCATCCCTAGCTGGCTTTGCAAGCATGTATCCTTTCTGCATGGTAAAAAAATAGAGAACCACATAAATAAATCACATATCAGTGGAAAGATTAAGCTGTCGCTAAACAAAGGCCGATCAAATTAGTTGCCTGTCGTTCTAGACATGCTGCATTAGCACATTGAGGATTTGGCCTCATTTCCATGGTTGGGAAATAGTCTTTAAGGGAATTGTATCCCTGCAATCATGCAGTAAAAACTTTCAGAATTCAGAGAATAAGGAGCATAACCCCAGCTTCTATGCACACACACGTGTCGAGAGAGGGAGAGAGTACCAGGTATGGTGAGACATGTCCAAATTTAAGCAAGAACTTTAGTGTATTTTGAACAAGAAGACCTGCAACAACTCCCTGAAAATTTGGAGACGGTAAGATTCAGTGGATACCGCAAACACAATTAAAAGGATGAGGAACCTGTTTACCATAGTAGTTGGTAACGATGCAGCACAAACCCCTTCACGTTTAAGTGTACGTTCATCTATTCCAGATGCTACAACCTAAAATAGTCCATGAGATATTATCACCAGGAATTAGAGTTTCTTTAAAGGTCTCCCCACAACAAGACTAAAAGAGAGAAAGTAATAAGAGGATGCAAACCAGGTTTAACTTCCATGTTATAAATGAACCAAAAGTCCATCACATCAAACAAGTCAGACGAAAGTGCTAACATCCTTCAGACCAGTCAAAAGAATGCACAAGATTTCTGTACTATGTATTCTTGTAAATGTGGGCTTGCAATCTAGAGTTCCATTCCTCTTCAGATATTTACACACAGATGAGATTTGACTCCAATTAAATCCCATAAGAAAAGCACTTGACAAACAGACAACCAGATTCTTATGCAAAAGTTGATTGAGTAGCAGTTCGTTTTCTGACAAGTCAGTATGAAAACTATTGTTTCCCATGAATGAAGGGACAAATCCATATTTCCAATGAGTCAATGAGAGGGAAAAGCGATGCATATAAAACTACATATAGATCTACTTTAACATTCATCCTCCAGTTTAAACTTTGAATGCTAACTTACAAGAGGAGGAGCACAGGCAAAACACGCTGTTTCCCCAGGAATCAGCAATTGGATATGACCAGACACGGCATCTTCAGAGACACCTGCATACATTTCCTCATGAATGAATCTTCTCGCCAATGAGGAACATAAAGATCCATTAACATTCACCGCATCAGCACAGTTTACATAAAAAAACTACAAGTACAACCAGATTCTTCACACTTCAGAAATGACTTAGAACAATTAGGCATGTCTTCCTTGAAGTTAACTCAGTGGTCAATTCTACAATTAAGATGATGGTGAATTGGTGATCATAGCATTCTAAAACCATCTGGAATCTGAAATGCTATCAGTATCTCATTCATTGTGGCAAAGCCATCTACCCATAAATCAACCACACAGGACTATGTGAAACTGCATTTGAACTACAGAAAAGAGAAATGGAAGCATTCTTCTCAGCTTCTCAAGGACTTTGTTGTAGACCAGTAATAATCGGAACATCTAAACAAGCTGACCAAATTGTACTTATGTATGTAGTCTAGAGAGAGAGAGAGAGAGATATGGAAAGTATGTATCATACCAGATTCCATCCATGTCTGATTCAACTCATTGCAAGCCTGTATACCCACAAGAATTTTGATGTCGCATAGCCATTGAAAACATTCAATAAAACCATACCAAGATATGAACAATTAGTCATTACATAAATCAAATGAAATCACTCATTAGTTCTAGCCCACCTAAGGTAACAACTCTACCTGGTTAACAACCATTCTGGCTTCATAATTATCAACACAGCTTAACACAAGATCCACACCGCTACCTTCTTTGTCTGGACGAAAAGACTTATTCTTCAAACTTGATATGAAGGTTTCAAAGCCTTGCAGTGTTGTTATATTCAATGTATAGCTCTGAAAAAATCAGAAAAGTTGACAATGGAATGAT
The DNA here is from genome assembly GCA_029784005.1 of Lenwebbia sp. NSW1173648. Taxonomy (NCBI): domain Eukaryota; kingdom Viridiplantae; phylum Streptophyta; class Magnoliopsida; order Myrtales; family Myrtaceae; genus Lenwebbia; species Lenwebbia sp. NSW1173648. The sequence continues at coordinate 987,668 of JARCGZ010000002.1, forward strand.
AAAGCGGAACTGGAACAGATAGAATCAATACTCACATCAGACCCCACAAATTCAACCGGTTTTGCGTGACAAGGATATTCCTAGACCATAGTTTTTGAAACATCTAGTTACCTATGCCTAAGCTAGAAGTAGAACTATAAATTAGCATGGGCCAGTAATAGGAAATCGATGTCAAACTAACCTAACTATCTCTTTAGGCCGGTGATATTTGTGAACAATAGAAAATCCATATCGGCACATCAATGTCCATAGATGTGGCAACTATATACAATCATCACAAGCTGCGATGAAGACTTTCATGATGCTGGATCAATCTTGCCATTTTGAGAAGAACTTGGTTTAGATTTCAGAAATGCGTATGTGCCAAGAGATGTGGGTTGCCCTCCAACAAGGACAGGATAAAGTACATACCTCAAGGACAACGTCTGGATTTATGTCTGACAGAGTCTGAACAGCAGCATCGGTCTTTGTCATCCCAACCTAAGAAGGTAAAAGAAAGACATTTGACTGACCATTGACCAAGCAATACCATTTCAGATACCAACATGCATGCTATATATTGTACAAGCAACTCTGGCCAGCACCACTCTTCTAACAGTTAAAATTTGATCTCATTCTTATAGTTAATTGTTGAAGGTGAGGAATTCCTGATTTCATTACATTGATTGTAAAGGGTGAAAAACTTAAGCGCTGTCAGCTACCTGCTCTGGACGGAAAAATAGCCTGTTCATGTTAGCTAACTCGACTTTGTCATAATCATACAGCAAGAGGCGACCTACACCACACCGCGTGAGCATCTCAGCAGCGACACTTCCCACGCCACCAATTCCCTGTAGTTTGAAATGACGTCAATAGAAAGGTATAAGACAGTCAATTCGAAGCCTTTTTTTTTTTTTCTGAGTGAATTTTGCAAATGCACTATGAATAACTTGTTTATTGCATTTCAAGCTATATTTTCATTGAGGTACAGATTGAAGGAAGAAATAAGTACAGACAACTATAGCAACGGAGTACTCCCGTATCCTTTCATAATTCTCCACAATTCCCATCCTTTGTAGTGCCATGAGCCTACTATAAGGGTTACTGTCTACAACCTCGGCACTCATATCCTGCCAATGGAACAAAAACAGATATCTCCATATCACAATCTCAAAGTTTAACAACCAGGCAACATAGAGAAAATAGGAATAGAAAACCAACAGAATATCACCTCGACTTTCGAGCGACGAACTGGGGTAAATTTTGCAAGCTCAGATAGATGCATCACCCGCGACCTCAGCTACATACCACACCAGACGAAGGCAAACATATTCAGCGCCTCACTCATTTATTACGAGAAAACAGCTTCATTTCAAGGACCCAAGCTTCTTTGAACTAAGGTTTTCCTCTTTCATCCTCCTCGTTTTCAGAACTATTAAAAGTCAAGAGGCAATGGAAAGCCTAAACAATCAAGTACCTCTCTTCTATGTCCACGCATAGTTTTTCAGGTAATTCAAATAAACCCTCCAACGTTCAAATTTACACTATCGGGATCTAACACGTCCCATGCGTTTCTAATGTCGGAGAACCTTTTCAAGAGAACATTGGGGATGGATGCTTATCAGAAATCTAGTCCTGTTCTTCCTCTCGAAATCTGACGCCATAGATCCCAAGAAAAATCACAAGTAACATCTGACAGGACGAAAGCAACAGAAAACATGTCCGGCCAAAATAATGCAGGTGCAGTTGTGCGCGAGGAAAGCGGAGATCGCGGACGCATGCAGATGAAGCAAAGCTGGAAGTACCTTGTCGATGGAGGCATGGGGACAAGGATCGGGTAAGGATCGCTCAAGCGATTCAAGATCGTCAAGAATCTCTTTCAATTCGGTCTCCATTTCCCCACCTCCCTCCCTCCCTCTCTCACTGTGAAATTGGGAATTGAATCGACGACGCACTGACTGAGAGTCGACTGTCGTAAATGATTCCTTCCTTGCCTGCTTTTATTTACCCAGCATCAGCATCAGCATGCAACCCCTTTTTGTTTTCGGTAACGGTTCCAATCTATACGGACGATTTTCGCATCTGGGCCTGTAATCTATCGGCCTTCCAAGGTTTAGAAACCCACCAAGGCCTCGCTTGGGGAAAATTCACAGGAGAAAACGGGAGAAAGCTGGAAAATGGGTTTGGAAAAACCCCTAGAATTCAGCCATTTCATTTGGCTGGTGGTTCTGTCTGTAATAAAGGACAGCATTGCTTCTACTACAAAACTCGCGGATAGAGGAACAAATGGGGACACCATCTGCTCTCCAATGTAACGAGTAAGAAGAGACATATATTATATGCTCATGTTTCGACAAGCTGCCCTCTTGCCAGAAAATTCTAACATGATTTTGGGATGCCTAGCTCTCTACGAAGCTTTTTTGTGGATAATTTGAAAGATTATATAGACGGTAATGTTACTGCCAATGCCAATTGCTAGTGCAGGAGACCTAGTATTCCGTTGATTTATTTATTTATTTATTTATTTATTCCCAATGGTGATTTGGACTCTTTTGGCTAATAGAAATAGGAAAAATCTTGATGACGGTTATCCTAACTCTAAATGGAAGTTACTTATTTTTAATGTTATCATGGATAGCGAACAAAGTCACCATTATTACAGAAGTTGGAGAGTCCCATGGTAACCCCCCCACCGGTTGGATGGATGGATAGTACAAGTCCAAGGGGGGAAAGTATAAAAAAATAAGTCATCAATCTATTGTAATTGTGCCAATTCAGTCATAATTTTTTTTAATTTAGTCTTAAACCTTTTAACAATTTACCAATTTAATATTTTCGGCCAAAATTGGCTAGAAATTACTGACGTTGACATCAGTCGTCCTACATAGCACAATCGTCGCTGACTTGGACAATTTTTGAATTTTTTTACTTTTTATTTTATTTGTGGCTAGCGAGGGTCGCCGGCGACCATCTCTGACTGTAAGGGCCCTCGCTAGATCTGGGCAAGGGCTACCTCGCCTACGGCCAGCAAGGCCGCGAAGGCTCCCACCAGACTTGTGTGTTTTTCAAGTAATTCTTTTTAGGTAAATACATTCATTTTTCGGAAAACAAACAGAGCCGGGATGGTCAAGTATGAAGATAAATATGATCTTCGAATTCAGTAATGGGTCAAATTTGTTCATATAATTCTGTGTATCTAGGTTAGGGGTGAGCAAAACAGACCTACCGAATCGGATCAAATCTGGTTCGGTCGGTTCCTAGTTCCATAAAATTGAAATCGATGATTTTCAATCCGATTCTCGATTCCAAGGGGAACCGGACCACCTGAACATGGACCGATTATTTTTTATTTTTTTATTTTTATTTTTTAAATGTAAACCAGTAATCCATCGATTAGTTTTTATTTCTTAAATGCAAACCTAATTTCGGATCATCGAATGCCTCCCCTCTATTCAAAACATCCTATAATTTGAGCTGGCAATCGAAGGATGGAACCGGACTTGACCGGAAATCGATCATCCCTAATCTAGGCCTATAATCTCGCCCCGTGAGACCACTTTTTTTTTTTTTGTTATGTGCCTTGTTGTATGTCCCAACCCAACTAGCTCACACAAGGCTCAGAATTTCATGTATCTGGGCTTGTATTATACGGCGTACATGTTCGTATATTATCTGGGGAAAATTTCAAATAATTGCTTGAAATGCTCTGATTTTCTCAAATAAAGGCCTAAAGTGGACCTTGTTTTAAAGAAGGGCCTGAAGTGCCGTCTTTTTTTCAAAAAAAGGGCATGGCCAAAGGGCATTTTTGTCTTTTACCATTTTAAGTTTTTTTTCTTTTCTTCTTTTTTGTTTTCCTTTCTTTGCTTTTTTTCCTTTTCTTTTTCCTTTTTCTTTCCCCTCCCTCGGCGATCGCTGCCCTCAAGCGAGGGCCGCCCACGCCACCGTCGGGCGGGGGTCAACCTCGCTTGGGCCGGCATCAGGCGAGGGTTGCCTCGCCAGATTTGGTGAGGCAACCATGCCTGGGGAGGGGAAAGAAAAAGGAAAAAGTAAAAAGTAAAAAATAAAAAATAAAATGAATAAAAAAGAAAAAAGAAAAAATTTTAAAATGGTAAAAGACGAAAATATCTTTCGATTAGGCCCTTCTTTAAAATCCATTTCAGGCCATTATTTAAAAAAATCAGAGCACTTCTTGCCCTTATTTGAAATTTTCCTTCGGATACCAATTCGTTTTACCTCGTATTCCAATTCTAATGCGACATGTCCCGTCTCGCTTCGTCCTGGACCTGAGCTGAGCTCAGCAGGTCGAAAATGCCGAACTCGGCACTGCAAGTGGGAGCCCTAGACGAAGACGAACACGATCCGATTCCCAACCAGACCAACCAGACCAAGCAGACCGGGAACTCATGGCGAGAGCTTGGCTTCGCGCCTTCGAGACTTTGACTTGAACCATGTCTCCCTACCATTTGAGCTCAAGTCCGGGGATAGGTCTGAGCTCATCGAACGCCTCCTCTTTATTCAAAACATCCTTCGATTGACAGCTCAAATCCATGGAGAGGTACTCCCTTTTCCTCTATACTCCAATCATTTTAATACACTTGTACAATCAACCTGAACAACATATCTTACCTCTACTCAACCCAGATAACCCCGTGAAAACTCTCTTCTAGCTTTTCTTCCTTTTCTTCTTTTCGTGTGTGATCATGCACTCAATGTGATGAGCTCATTACTCCATAAAACATTTTAACTGCTCTCTACCTCAGTCTGCACTTCCAACTGACCGGCATTGCTGGCAACACTTTGGCATATGCCCCAACGAGGCACTTAATCAGTACGTAATCGAACATCTTTTTTCCATCCTCTCATTATTTCTCCTCCTACAAGTAATAGCTAATGCGCATTTGAAAACGAATCCCTCAAATCATGTACATAATCCAACTAGCCAGCAAGCATCGGTCAATCCGATTCGATTCTCAAACATACAAAAGGATTCTATCGCGAAATACGTTTCAACAAACAGCACAGCATCGGGGGAAACAACTCGAAATCAAAAAAGGATGGTGGAAAAGGGAGTACCTCTCCATGGATTTGAGCTGGCAATAGAGAGGAGGCGTTCGATGAGCTCAGACCTCTCCATGGACTTGAGCTCGGATGGTAGGGAGACACGGTTCAGGTCAATCCAAGTCTTGACTTCAGTGGCGGTCACTTCCTTCGTCTCTGGGATCGGGAATAGATAGATTATTATTAGGGATAAGCAATACATATTTTAATTTTAATATATTAATTACAATTAAATTTGCATTTAAGAAATAAAAAAATAACCGATGGATTATTAGGTTTACATTTAAAAAATGACTAATCAGTCCGTGTCCGGGCGGTCCGATTCCCATTGGAACCAGTCTGGAATTTTATGGAACGGGGAACCGGACTGAACCAAGTTCGGTCCGATTCGGTAGGTCCGTCTTGCTCACCCCTAGTCTAGATGCACGAAATTGTCTGAATATATTTGTTTGCTGGGTGCTTAAAAGATTGACTTCAATTAGTTTCGTTGTGGAGGTAGGCGAGTCTGGGCTCGCGGTACATTTTTGAAAATTCTTTAGTTGAATTTGTTGTTTGGGAGGTAACTGAGCTTGTATTTACAGTCGGATCATTGGTTCATTTTGGGTGATTCTGCTGCTTCTTAATTGGATCAAGTCTTATGAATGGTTGGCTAGTGTTCTTCATGTCCTCTGTGTTGGTTCTGTTTGGCCTGGGCCTGGGCCTGGGCGACTCTTCTTTTTTCTGATTCTGGTGCTTGGTTAGATTAGCATTGGCTCTCTCTTGCATTGGGGATTGGAGGCGAACGAAGCTGAACTTGCAAAGTGGTTTGAGAGAAACCAACTGGATCCTGTCTCTGGGAAAGTTGCGGTTAGGAAAACTGCCTTTGTTTGCCTAAAAAGCCTTAAAAAGGAGGAAGAAATTTTCAAGTTTTAAGTTTCCCCGTTTCCTCTTTTAGGTAAAACCAGCTAGAGCTGGATCAAACAGCTGTTTCTGTCAAAGAAGCCAGTGAAATTATTTCAGAAAAACTTGAGTTTGGTCCAAAACTTCAGTACATCATTCTGAACTTTCAAAGCCACTGGAGAGTCTAGAAAGATTACTAAGGGCGCGCATGGCAACACTTCTGCTTCAGAAATCAACTTCTGGCTAGAAGTTTATTTTTTTACTTCTGCTCCAGAAGTTTATTTTTCTACTTCTGCTCCAGAAGTTTATTTCTGATTAGAGAAATTTGTTTGGCAACGGTTGAAAATTTCTATTTCTGAGACATTATTAACACAAAATCTTCTATAAAAAATTATTGTCGGCGGACGAAAAATTTCTACTTCATTTTTTAAATTTTATTTATTTTTTTAAAAATTATTATTAAAAATTATTATTTACTTTTTAAAAAATATATATTATTTATTTTTTACTCCGGCGGCCGGAGATGGCGACTCGGCGGCGGCAGCCGGCAGAGGTCGGCGGTAGATTGCGGCAACGGGCAGCGTGGTGGTCGATGGTTGGCAGCGGGGGCGGTGGTGGTCGGTGGTTGGGGGGGGGTGGCAATCGGGGTGGGCGGTGGTTGAAGGTTGGCGGCGGCCAGCGAAGGTTGGCGGTTGGCAGCGGGTGACGGTGGTCACAGGTGGCGATGGGCGGCGGCCGGCGGAGTTCAGCGGTGGCGTGGTTGGCGGCGGTCGCGGGTGGCAGCCGACGGCGGGCGATGGTTTGCGATTGGCTGTGGTCGCGGGCGGCGATAGGCGGAGGCCGGTGGAGGTAGGCGGTGGTTGGCGGCCTGCAGTTGGCGGTGGGGGCGGTGGTCGCGGGCGGAGGCGGACATGTTCAAAAAGAGGGTGATGCGAGAAGTACTTCTTGAGTTGAGAAGCAATTTTTTTAACTTCTCAAATTAGGGGAAAAACAATTTCAGAAATAAAAAATTTTACCAAACGGATTTCTGCTCCAGAAGCACTTCTGGAGCAAAAATTCACTTCTAGAAGTGTTACCGCATGTACCCTAAGTGGGTGCAGATTATTTTCAATTAGACTTCGAGGCAGGAAATACATTTTTTCTATTAATGTGACTGCATTCTTTTGTTTAGTGAAATACATCCACCGTAGAGAGCCATGAGAGCAGAGAAACCAATAAAGAAGACACTTTTTATGTACTATCCCGAGAAGGAATTGCTCTTCGATTCAATCCACTTGACATTATGAAACTCTGAGATGGCTTGGTTATATATGATAGAATTGAGCATCAGCCCGTCTCAAATATGTGTGATGTCCAAAGCAATAAAAGCACAAGAAATAGTGAGCATGTTTTACTGGGAAGTCAGTTTCTCTGATATATGGGCATGTATGTGTTTTTTTCCTCCTTTGTTTCACGGAGGTATCGGCAGCTCTATCCTCTTTGCAAGGGGGCCTGTCAACAGCTGTTGAAAAGTTGAGAAGTAAGTTCCCAGCTTCCCATCTGTTGATTTCCACTGCCTTTTGCTTCATGGGGTTTTCGAGTTTTGCCCGAAGGTGCTCGAAATCTTTTTTGTTTTGATCTTTGACGATCGTGATTGGGCAGTTTCTAAGGGTTGGAGTTTTTCGTGCTGCTCAATTTGGTGGTGGAAACGGAGAGGAGCGATGCTGTGAATTTAGCTGAATAGAGGCCCTTTTGTTGTCTTGCCTTGTTGGGGTTGGGGGGGTTGGTTCTTTGGATGGCGAGGTTATGCTGTTTCAATTGTCAGGTATTGATCTAAACTGATGTCTTAGCCTCTGTTGTTTTGCTTTCTGTGTTTGTGTGCACACGTCCAGAGTATATGTACAATCCAATTGAGTACTTTTGTGTCTACTTTACATGTAGTTACCAGTTATCACTTGAATTTCTGTGGTTAAAACCTATGTAAGGAATTAATATTTTTTGTTTAAGGGGTTTATAGCCCTCCTCTAGCTGTTTAAGGTTTATAGTACTATGTTACTGCGTTCCCTTTTCAATTCCATGGCATTCAACAAGACAATTTCATCGTATCAGACAAATCATGGTCCTTTTTAGCTAATTTTGTGTTACTATGAATCACGTTACAAGCCCCTGGTTCATTCAATTTGGATACATGATTTTTTGCAAGTACGCTTGTAGTTTGGCAGAGTACCTCTGGTCCGGCGGCACGGTCCTCGATTGGTGGAACGACCAGAGAATGTGGCTCTACAAGAGGACTAGCTCTTACCTCTTCGCCGCCATCGACACAGTGGTGAAGCTGCTGGGGTTCTCCGAGACGGCGTTTGTGATCACTTCGAAGGTGGCCAAAGAACGAGTCGCCCGGCGGTACGAGCAGGAGATGATGGAGTTCGGGGCCACGTCCCCGATGTTCACCATGTTGACCACTCTCGCTTTGCTCAACTTAGTTTGCTTCCTCGGCACGGCATTGAAGAGGGTCGTGTCTAGTGGTGCCGAGTTCTTCCTATCGATGTTGCTGCAAGCGATTTTGTGTGCAGTTCTGATTGTTGTCAATGTGCCTATATATCATGGCATCCTGAGGAAGGATGAGGGCAAGATGCCAATTTCTACAACGGTTGCATCAATTGTGGTTGGTGTGTCTGCCTGCACAATTTTTGTTTCCTTTCGATGGTAAAGTAAACGATTCATGTGGTTTTTGGCTTTGAGACTCATTGTAGAACAGAGAGTTTATGAGGCTTCTTCTGTTATCATCGGAGGCAAATTCTCTTGGACATGAGTTTGCTACTCGGTTGGGAGATTAAAAAAAAAAAAGTAACCCGACTGAATATCTGAGGCATATGTAATTCGGGTATTGGGCTAGGTTGAGCTCGGTGCCGTTTAGTTTCGGGCCGGGTCTCTATGATATCCGATCCGACCCGGCCCATTGACACCCTTAGTTGAATCTATGTTAGTCAGAGGGTGGTGTCAGATTCTGCAATTTTTGAATGCAAAAAAGAAACGGGGCTGACGGAGGAAAAAAAATAGAAAAGGAAAAAAGGTAAAGAAGGAAAAGAAGTAAATAAAGAATAAAAATTTGAAATATTTCAAGTGTCGGTCTTGCCACGTAGGATAGTCGGTGTCCACGTCAGCGTTAATTGGTCGGCTGGATTTAATTGGCAAAATGTGAAAAGATCTAGGATTTAATTAGCATAATTCCAAGATTTCGGACTAAATAGTAAAAGTGCGGTAGGTGTAAGATTTTCTGGACTATTTCTCCGATTAGTTCTGGTACGGCTCATGTTGGGACTCATTTGGGGAAATTCACAAGGGAAAACGGGAGAAAGCTGGAAATGGGTTTGTAAAAAAACCCTAGAATGCAGCCATTTCATTTGGCTGGCTCTATCTAAAGAATAGCATCGCTTCTAAAACAAAGCTCGCGGATAGAGGAACGAATGTGGACGCCATCAGCTCTCCAATGCAACGAGGAAGAAGAGACATATATGATATATGTTCATGTCTCGACAAGCTGCCCTCTCGCTAGAAAATTCTAACATGATTTTGGGATGCCTAGTTCTCTACGAAGCTTTTTTGTGGATAATCTGAAAGATTATATGGACGGTGGTAGTATTCCGTGGATTTTTATTTATTTATTTATTCCCAATGGTGATTTGGACTCTTTTGGCTAAATAGAAATAGGAAAGATCTTGATGACGGTAATCCTAACCCTAAATTGATCATGCAAGCTAGGAATAAAGTTACCGATTTTTTTATGTTGCCATAGCTCTGGATGGATAATATAAGTTGAAGGGAGGAAAGTGCCAAAAAGGTCATAAACCTATTGTTTTTATACTAATTCAGTTCTAAAATCTTTCAGTTTGCCTAGTTGAATCTTAAACCTTTTGACAATTTAACAATTGAGTCTTTCTGGCTAATTTGGCTGAAAATTGTTAACGTGGATATCGGTTATCCTGCGTAGAATAACCGGCGCTGGCGTGAACAATTTTTTTTTATTTCTTTTTGGCTCTTTTCAGATCTGAGTATTTTTCAAGTAATTATTTTTAAGAAAATATTTTTAAAATCGTTTATTTTTTTCAGAAAAAAGAGCCAAAATAGTCAAGTAAGAAGATAAATACGGTCTTCGGATTCGGTAACGGGCCAATTTTATTCGGACAATTTTGTGCATCTGGGCCTGTAATCTCGGCCCGTGGGACCACTGTTTTTGTTATGTGTCGTGGCGTATGTCCCAGCCCAACTAGCTCACACAAGACTCAGAATTTTGTGTATCTGGGCCTGTATTATACGACGTACATGTCCGTATAATATCTTGATACTGATTCGTTTTACCTCGAATTCCAATTCCAATGCGACCTGTCCCGTCTCGTCTCATCCTCTGAGCTGAGCTCAGCCGGTCGAAAATGCCGAACTCGGCACCGCAAGTGGGAGCCCTAGACGAAGACGATCACGATCCGATCCCCAACCAGACCGAGCAGACCCAAGAATGGGAAGTCATGGCGAGAGCTTGGCTTCGAGCCTTCCCAGAGGCGAAGGAAGTGACCGCCACCGAAGTCGAGGCTTGGATCGACGTGAACCATGTCTCCCTACCATCGGAGCTCAAGTCCATGGAGAGGGCTGAGCTCATCGAGCGCCTCCTCTCTATTCAAAATATCCTCCGATTGCCAGCTCAAATCCATGGAGAGGTATTCCTTTTTTTCACTATCCTTTTTTTATTTGGAGTTGTTTCGCTCAATATTGTGCTCTTTGTTGGAAGGTATTTCGCGATAGAATCCCCTTTTGTATGTTAGATAATCAAATCGGATTGACCGATGCTTGCTGGCTGGTTGGATTGTGTACGTGATTTGAGGGATTCTTTTTCAAATGCGTATCAGCTATTATTTATAAGAAGAGGAGAAATAAATGAGAGGATGGAAAAAAGGATGTTCGATTACCTATTGATTAGGTGGCTCTTCGTTGGGTATGAACCACTCGGCGTTGCCAGACTGAAGTATAGAGCAGTTAAAATGTTTTTGGGGTAATGAGGTATAGGCCATTGTCAGAAGGAAGTGTAGTTTATGGAGACCTCTGAGATGAGTGCATGATCACACACGAAAAGAAGAAAAGGAAGAAAAGCTAGAAGAGAGTTTACACGGGGTTATCTGGGTTGAGTAGAGGTTAGATATGTTTTTCAGGTTGATTGTACAAGTGTATTAAAGTGATTGGAGTATAGAGGACTTGTTGAGGGGATTAGTCTCCAAACTTCTTTGCAATTTCGGGGTACAAATTTTACTTACAAAAGGAGTGAGTTTCAATGGTTAAAGCATCGCATGTTTCTTTCAAAAAAGAAAAAAAAAACAGTATCGAATTTTTGTCAGTAAATGGTTCAATTCTGCTATACTTTCCAAAATTTGTTCCCGGGAGCTTTGAAATGACTGGAAAGTATGTCGTTAATTATCCAGAGGAGTGTGCCTACTCAGTTTATGTAGTTGAAAAGCATAGATTTGAATTGTAAATCAATTGATTAGGAGCATGGAAACAAGTGGAATGTTTTGATTCAAGCTATGTTTACTTGATTGACATTATGACTTATTCTTAATTGACTTTAATCATCCACTATTCTCATTCGGATGATGCACGTAGCTAGAGATGGGAACTACATGCTTCTGTATACTGAATATTATGTGTGCTCCAACTTAAATGCTTTCAATATAATGATCACTTTGGATCTGCTAAAAGATATCTTTTTTGGGCTTACAGGCTTTAAAAATGTGATTGCGATTAAAAAAGAAAAGATGGAGTGACATTATATTTCTGCACAAATTCTGTTTGCCAAAATTCAATGAAATTAGTAGCATGACGAAATCACTTACGGTGCTAGCTCATTCATAATCATGACGCTAAATGCTGGGATCTTATCAGATATCAAGATTCGGATTTCTTTTTGGCGATGTTGTGAAGTTGTCTTTTTAGTAAGTGATTGATTATGAGGAGATGTTATTATTAAATGTTCTGGATTCTCTTTGATTGTGGTGGAGATGTTATTATTGAATGTTCTGGATTCTCTATTTATTGAAGGATCCCCTTTGGATTCAATAGCATATCACATCTGATCATGAACTTATATAGTCCCACAATTGCATGAATCGTAGGTTAGTATCATTCTCCTATCAACTAGTACTGAAAGGAGTAAAAGAATAATGGCAAAGCTGGTGCAGGTCTTGCAATGTTGTTATGATCAATTTCTTTTCAGAAGTCCAAGAAACTTAGACTCTTTTGATCGACTTTCTATTTCATGTTTGATTTTGTTTTTCACTTCTGAAGATTGCCATGTCTATTTACTAGGCACTGAGTGGCAATTCATGCGAATGCACGGTATTTTTTCTCATGGCAGGAAAAGGAAACACGTCATATGAATTATCCACCTGCTCGGTTTCAACGTACCGATCAATGGATACCGGTTTATTCCTGGTTGGAGTCACTGGACCAAGATGACGTAGTTAAATCCAATGATATATCTGACTGGCTAACTGACAACCCAGAGATCAGAGAACAACTTTGCTCCAAACATTCTCGATATCATTTGACGCACTACATCAAAAAATGCCATATGAAGATACTAAAGAGACGGGAAAAACAGAAGGTATTGCTTCTAAGTTCTTTGCAATTCGCCAAGAGACCTGGGGTATCCTATCTCCATATTTTTTTTTTTCAGTTTCTATTTTCTTCCATCTCCTTCACATGATTCCGCAAAATTCCACCAAAAGTTTATCTTTTGGTATTCATAGACCTGATGATTTTGTTCGTTATTGACTCTATTGCATAATGGCATTCCTTTTACAGCTGCTTCCTCAAGCTCCTTCTGTTAATGCTAGCAAAGACATGGTTCAGAAGCAAGCGATGCAACTTCCACGTATGATTTTCTGTTCTCGTCTCTGGCTTTTAGAGCACGACGGCATATTTTTTAGCAATAGAAAATTTTAGTACCATGGGCTGGTGGTGAACCCCGTCCCCCCAAACGTGAAATTCTCCATCCGCCGTATCACTTTGCACTTTTACACAGAATCCTATTTTTGAGAATGCTTAACACGAGGGGAAGACAAGTGGGCATTTAGATTTTTCTTCAAAATTGAAAGGAACTACTAAGTTCTGGATGATGTTTTTTTGGTCAGAAGTTCTGGATGATTGAGTCTGACTTAATTTGTGAAGAATTGTCAAAGATGCAAAATTGCCGTCTTTCCTTGCATATTGACTGCTTTTCCCCCGATGCAGTTGCTAATCAACCCTATTTAGATCATGCTCGCTTCTCTTTATAATGCCAGCGATCAACCAATAAAGTTTTTTTTTATTGATCAATGGTTGAAGGCTCTTTTCTGTTTGTGGTGCATTTTTCCCCCTCATGCTGCTTATTTTACTGCTTCGCTTATTTTAGCTTCCAATTAATGATTTCTTACTTGTTATCCCCTGTTTTCATTGATTGACAGCCAATCCTTTGAACAACATACCAAGAGATAGTGATCTTTACGTGGCAAAACGAAATGAAGCATTTCAGAAGTACGAAATGTGAGTGACTCAAGTTTGTTCTTCCGTATTTCAGTTTGACTGTTTTATGTGGTTTGGTGATCTATATTCTGAATGATGCTTCAGTTTGGTCGCACTGGAAAAGCAATTGTCGACCCTCTTTCCGAAGCCTCAAGTCGTAAACAAGTGAACCGCGCAGAGCTCGATTCACTTTGTATATGCATAGAAGTGGAACAACAGGAGTTTTATCTTTGGACATGGTGTCTTCGTGAATAATATATCTCTCCTTTTAGTTTGTTGCGCGTGACTAATTTTGTTTTCGCAAAGCTTTGCTACCTGTACAGAAGAATGGTTAGCTGCTGATGTTTATCTGGCGTCAAAATTTAAAAGGAGATCTCGATGATGCTACATGCCACCTTTTTTAGAAGTCTTACTTGGCCATCATCGAAAATTTTGCATTTGTTGAATCTATGTTAGTCGAAGAGTGGCGTAAGATTCTGCAATTTTTGAATGCGAAATGAAACGCGCACTGCCCCGGCAAGGGGAATGCAGCCTCGCCTGAGGCCGGTGGAGAAAAAGAAAAAAGGAAAGAAAAAAAAGTAAAGAAGTAAAAGAATTAAATAAATAAATAGAAATTTTGAAAAAATTGAAAATATTAAGCGTAGAGCAGTCAGCATGAGAAGGTTTAGGATTTAATTCATACAATTAGAATATTTTGGACTGAATTGGTAAAAATATAGTAAGCTTTAGGATTTAATTGACATAATTAGAAGATTTTGGACTGAATTGGTAAAAATGTAGTGAGTTGAGGAGTTTTTTGGACAATTTTTTGGATTAATTGCTGCACGGCTCATCTTGGGAGTCACGTGCGCCCGTTCCATTTTCTTAAACCCAAGGGTGAAGGACAACGGTAATCTGTCACTGTCGTCAAAGTTACCGCGGGCTCGTCGGGGAAAACAGAGTCGGCCATGGCGGGCAATTCCACCCCCGCGCACACCCATGACGACTTTTCTTTTTTCGGTCGAAACCTTATGACGACTTAACATTGGACAAATTTCATCACAGACAATCCTCGTCCTCCCTGCTGCTTCATGCGATACAGAGATGGCTAGATCACCGCTGCTTCTCGTTGACTCCATGGTGTCGCTGGTGGCGGTCTTACTCGTGCTCAGCGTTCGAATCGCGAGCGCTGTGGGTGGAGAGCAGCCGCTCTCCAAGATAGCGATCCACAACGCTGTTTATGCGCTTCATGAGAATGCTTCCATCAGTGCTCACCCTCTTGTTCTTGGACTCAAGGTACTTGGTTTTCTTTGTTCCCTTCTTTCTCTCCCGGTGCATGTTCCATTGTGCTTAGTTTCATCTTCTTCTTCCCTGCTTTTGACTTCTCTCCTCTGTGTTTCAAGTTTTTCGTTTGTAGCTAATATAATATCCAAACTGCAAGCGGGTCAAGTTGTGGTCCGCTCACAGCTAAGCAAGAAAGACATGGGTTCTTGGGCTTTCTTAATTATATGAGTAGCGAATGGTAGATTCTTTAATGGTATCCAAACTTCGAGGGAACTTTTGGGATTTGCTTCACAAAACGCGCTTTAAGTCCGTATTGGCAGTAATTCTATAGGTCAATATGGAATATAATGGTTTGTGTTGTAGCAAAGTTACCCAAAAGATTAATTTGTCAATAGTTATAATTACTGGTTCTTTGGTACAGAGGGGGTGCAGAATTTGGATCAGAAGAAAGGATAAATTGTAGTTCGTTTCGTTAACTCAAGATCATCGATTCAAAGTTGCGTCATTTCTATAAAAATTGACTGTTGCTGATAATTCATTGTAATAAAACATCGACCACATTCGATAGGCTGATGACTAATCCAGGCAAAGTCCGACTTGTCAGATTAATCTGATGCTCAACAATCTGTGTATATGGTGGGGCTAGATTGGATAAAGAAGGTTCCTCTGATGGGACACGGATACCAGTCACACTCCTTGTTCACTTACTTGGTCATGCTTTAATATCCGGTTAATATATTGAGCAAAACCTTACATCACAATGTTTGTATCCGCATGCACGCGCGTGTAGGGGGAAGATACTGAGTGGGTTGTCGTGAACTTTGAAAGCCCCAGACCTGCCGAAGATGACTGGGTTGCGGTTTTTTCTCCTGCCAACTTCAAGTAACCTCCAGCCTCCTACTCGTTTCATATTCTGTACATCTACATTATCTCTAGCCGTCGTGGAAGTCTCTAGAAATCTATTTAATTCAATCAAATATCAGTTTGGCTTGATGAGAAAATTGGGAAACTGCACATAGATTAGTAAGTATTGCAAGTTTTCACTGGTCGCTTCCCTCCACTATTCATTGCTTGGCCAATAAGAATCTGCTCTAATGTTTCAGCTCCTCTACCTGTCCACCTAATGATCCAAGGCAGCATACACCTTTTATATGCTCAGCTCCCATTAAGGTAAAGATCGATCCACCCATGCAAGTTCTGAGTTTTTCATAACCGAAATACTGTCAACCAATTTTGACCTTGGTTATGCTAATTCGTGCTGCATTTGCGCCCATTTCAGTATAAGTTTACCAATGAGTCCAGCTCTGACTATCCAAAGACGGGGAATGCTTCTTTAGAGTTTCAACTGATAAATCAGAGATCAGACTTCTCATTTGCGCTCTTCTCAGGCGGGCTGTCAAATGTACTTTCTACCTGCTTCTCAGTTTCTTCGATGTTTGATATTCTCCAGATTGTAATGGCATCGCATCGGGCCAAAAGAAGGATTGAATATATATTAGGAGCATTTATTATTTGAAGTCTCAATTGTTATTTTGCACTTGTTACGTGGAAACTTGGGCTTTGATCAATCGTGCACAATTCTTGCAGCCGAAACTTGTGGCAGTTTCGAATATCATTAACTTTGCAAATCCAAAGGCACCCCTTTATCCACGTCTTTCTCAAGGGAAGTCTTGGGATGAAGTAAGTTCTCTCAGTGCATTGTTTCTTTTTCTCTTCAGGTTTTCTCTGCAATCATTAAGTGCAAGCTAAAATCTTTCCATATGCTTGTCCAAATTATAGTGCACCAATGATTCAGAGTTTCGTGTTAGCATTCCCACATATTAAGCCATGTCATTTCTCTCAGTTATAATGGTTGTGATAATTTTGTTGACGATATGTTCTCTGGTCTGAGATGCTTATCTAGATGGTAAAATAGTTCAATAGTACAGAAGTAACTGTCTATTCTATATGCCGAAAATAAGATAATGGTGATATAAATTGCTCCGATGTGAAACACAGATGACAGTTACCTGGACCAGTGGCTATAACATCTATGAAGCGACTCCTTTTGTTGAGTGGGGTCTTGAGGAAGAAACCCAGACTAGAGCGCCAGCTGGAACATTAACAATTCAACAAAATAGCATGTGTGGTATGATCTTTTTGTACGCTAAGGAGTATACTCTTTGACAACTAATTGTGGTTCAGGATTACTACTTTCGACTTCCTCTGGCATCATTGTCACCATGACATTTAATGATCATTTGCTGTGAAGCGCTTAAACAGTTGTTGCCAAATATATGCCCTTGCTGTGAGTTTACAATCTTTAGGTCTAGACCTGCAGGTACCAAGGCAAATGGTGCATGGCAATGGCTGAATATAAATCCCAAACTATAGGACCTTCATGTCCAATCTTAAGCTAACACATCATGGTCCTCAAGAAATGTTGTTGTTTGCAGGTCCACCTGCGCGAACAGTAGGGTGGCGAGATCCAGGTTTCATACATACAAGTTTCCTAAAGAATCTGTGGCCTAATGCAGGGTATTGCTCTGGACTAGTACATACATGTCATAAGTTTTGCCACATAAGCAGGTTGACCATATACGTTTTCCTTGATTTGATGTTCCAGGTACACATATAGGCTTGGCCACAGATTAGCTAACAATTCATACGTTTGGAGCAAGGTATACTCCTTCAAATCATCTCCATATCCGGGACAAGACTCGTTGCAGCAGGTCGTAATATTTGGTGACATGGGAAAGGTAAAAGCAGCATAACTCAGGAAGGACAACGTCACGCATTAGTCTTTTCTCGATTATTAAATAGCTTCAAGATTCACTTCATGCTGATGTTCGAATTCTTTTTTGGGAAGGAGTGTCGGACAAAGTTTTCGATTTGGTTGTCATGTAAGATGAAGTGTCTCTCTTTCTTCATATAGCATAAAATCTCATAGGTTGATCGAACAATATTTGACAAGAAAATCGCATGCCATATCTATTCCAGCATAAGCAAGTTTCAGAGATGCATTATGCTTTTCACATTTTAGGTTTGCTTTCTGCTCATTTGCAGCGCCAGCACTTTCTACAATCTGCCCAATCTGGTTCAGTTTGTGCGTTTTCACATCATCTGCTTATCTTAACATGGCTGAATGTTCTTCCTTTTTCCCTTTTCTATTTTGGAACTCCACGTGGATGGATTGCAGGCAGAGCGTGACGGGTCAAACGAGTACAATAGCTATCAGCCAGGCTCGTTAAACACGACAGATCAGCTCATCAAGGATTTAGCCAACATAGATATAGTGTTTCATATAGGTGATATAACATATGCAAATGGGTATATTTCACAGTGGGATCAGTTCACATCTATGATCGAGCCCATTGCATCGACTGTCCCTTACATGATTGCAAGGTATACATATGATGTGTGGATTAGCAAACTACTTCCTAACCTATATATAATGCTGGAGTTTGGATGCAGTGGGAATCATGAGCGTGACACTCCAGGCACGGGATCATTTTACGACACCAATGATTCAGGCGGTGAATGCGGCGTCCTAGCAGAGACCATGTTCTATGTCCCTGCAGATAATAGAGCGAAATTTTGGTAAGTGGTTGGTGCTACTGTAATTTTGGAGGAAACACGTGCGGTGTAGTCATTAAGAGGACAGTCAACTAATTTAAAAGAGCCAAGAATTGTCTAGGAATCAATTAAATTTGTAGGAAGACCTGTAGAATTCCCATTCTCAGAACAAATCCACATGAAAGAATCTGGGAAATGCCTCTTCATATCTGTTCCTGCAATGGTTGAAAGAGACAAATCTGAATGACAGCTTAGAGAAGTCTTTCACTCTCATTGAAGGTACGGTCATTACAAATCTTGGATATGTTGACAAATAATCGCCCATGCACTATGTGCGTTCGCATGACATGTTTCTCTCCTATCTTCTCCATACTCTGACTCTTCATAATTGATTTCTAGCATTTTTTTTTTGGTCGAAAATTTCTAGCATTTGAGGTTTGCATCATTTCATGGAGCGGAAGTACAAGTAATGGCATAACACAAACTTACCCCCTCCCCGCATATGTGCAGGTATTCAACGGATTATGGCATGTTCCACTTCTGCATAGCCGACAGTGAACACGACTGGAGGGAGGGTTCTGAACAATATAGGTTCATTGAGAACTGTTTTGCAACAGCGGACAGACAAAAGCAACCTTGGCTGATATTTGCCGTCCATCGCGTTCTTGGCTATTCTTCTTTGGATTACTACAGTTTGATGGGCTCTTTCGAGGAGCCTTTGGGAAGGGATAGCTTGCAGAAGCTGTGGCAGAAGTACAAAGTCGACATAGCATTCTACGGTCATGTCCATAACTATGAAAGAACATGCCCGATTTACCAGGTAAGACCAAGAACGTTGAGATTTTGGAGGCTAATTAATTGTTCTTTGAGCATAAGAGAGGCATTGTATTCACGGTGTCCGTATGTACCGCCATTGATACTTATGATGACAGTCAATTTGTCGATTGGATGATGCAGAATCAATGTGTGAACACAGAAAAGTCTCATTACTCGGGCATCGTGAATGGGACGATCCATGTCGTCGTCGGTGGTGGAGGGAGCATGTTATCATACTTCAGCGAATCGCAGCCAATTTGGAGCCTGTATAGAGACTACGACTACGGATTTGCCAAGCTCACCGCATTCAACCACTCGTCCCTTCTGTTCGAGTACAAGAAGAGCAGAGACGGGAAGGTGTATGACTCATTCACTATCTCTAGGGATTACAGAGATGTACTGGCATGTGTACATGATGGTTGTGAACCAACCACTTTGGCCTCGTAGTAATCCAATCCAAGTAAACTTTTAGCTCCCTTCAGGAGCAGCTGATTAGTAAGATTGAGATGATTCTTGGATGAGGAACATCTCGGAGTTTTTTATGAGTTACATTAAAAGGAAACATGTCATTGTGGAGAGGTCATCGGTATGAATTTTTCATGTACAAGATTGTGTTGGAGAGAAACGGGCAGCATTTCTCCACAAACTAAGCTAATCCAGGATCAAAATCTCCCTCGAAACTAAATAGACTTAATCCAGCAACAACCAACGATATATATCCAGCAAAACAACCTCACAATGAGTAAATATGATAGCGGAATGATAAGAAGACATTACACCAAGATTTACGTGGAAAACTCAAAATGGGAAAAATCACAGACGGCCCAAAAACTTTCACTAATCACCAAGAATAGTAGATACACAAAGGGGTTACTCTCTAGTCACATACTAGAGGCTCAACATCAAGAATACAATAGTATTTCCTCACCACAAAGGTGGAACAATACAAAATGGGATAAGAAAACCCTAACCCTGATTGGAGAATCTGGAGACGAATCTCAACGAACAAAACCGATCAACTCGTAGCGCTCGGTTTCACAAACAACATACTCAAATTTGAGCCAATTCCGTCAACGTTTGGCCTTAAAATCGCCGCACCCTTTTTTGTCTTCTTTTCTTCTCTGTCTCGGTGGCCGGGAGTCCCTTCTCTCCTCCCCTGTTTTCTTTTCTTCTCTGTCGGGGCACTCCACGAAGACACACAAAACCAGCGGCCCCTTTCTTTTTCACTTTTCTTTTGCTTTTTATCTTTTCTTGCTTTTTTTTGACTTTTTCCTTTGTTTTTGTTTTTGTTTTATTTGCTAGCTTGGGCCCACAAGAGGCGGACTCAGCCAACAAATCTCCCCCTCCGCCTCATGTGGGGAGTTCCATCATGCCCGCTTTGTTTCTACAAGAGTTGGTCATCATATCGGATCCATTATCATCGGTATGGATTTTCTCAAGTAGAAAGAGCTTTTCTTCTAACTTTTCTCGGACCCAATGATACTTCACATCAATGTACTTCGATCTTGAATGCAACACTGGATTTTTGCTAAGATAGATAGCACTCATGCTATCGCAATATAGAACAAACTTCTCTTGCTTCAAGCCCAATTCTTGTAAGAATTTCTGCATCCACAAGAGTTCCTTACCTCCTTCAGTGATAGCGATATATTCCGCCTCAGTCGTAGACAAAGTAACGCATTTTTGCAATCTTGATTGCCATGAAACTGCTCCCCCTGCAAAGGCCATCATATAACTCGAAGTGGACTTTCGCGAATCACTGTCACCGGCATAATCAGAATCTGAATAGCCACTCAACTCAGGCTTTCCATTTCCATAACACAAGCAGAATCTGGAAGTGCCTCTAAGATACCGCAAAATCCATTTCACGGCGATCCAATGCTCTTTACTTGGATTTGAAAGAAATCTACTCACAACACCAACTGCATGAGCAATATTCGGTCTTGTACAAACCATGGCATACATCAAACTACCAATGGCGGATGCATAAGGAATTTTCATCATCTCTTCCTTCTCTTTCTCACTCGTAAGACACTCATTACTACTCAACTTGAAGTGACTAGCAAGTGGAGTACTTACCGGTTTACATGTGCTGATGTTGAATCTTTCCAGCACCTTTTCAATGTACTTCTCCCGAGATAGCCAAAGTTTCTTGTTCTTCCTATCACGAGTGATCCTCATGCCAAGGATTTGCTTAGCCGACCCTAGATCCTTCATCGCAAAGGCTGTACTCAACTCATTTTTCAAGCTCTTGATTTTGTTAGCATCATGCCCAACTATCAACATGTCATCTACATAGAATAGGAGAATAATAAAACCATCATCTGAGAATCTTTTCATAAAGACATAAGAGTCAGAGTTGGTCTTACCATATCCATGATCTTCCATGAATGATTCAAACTTCATGTACCATTGCCTTGGCGCTACCTCGAGATCATATAGACTCTTCCTCAATGCATACAAGATGCTCCTTGCCTTCCACTTTAAAACCCTCCGGTTGCTCCATGTATATTTCTTCTTTTAAGTCTCCATGAAGAGAAGATGTCTTTACATCAAGCTGTTCGATTTCTAAATCCAAACTGGCGGCCAACCCAAGAACAACTCGAATAGAAGGCTTTTTTACAACTGGTGAAAAAATCTGTTCAAAGTCAATTCTCTTCTTCTGACGAAAGCCCTTCACAACAAGCCTAACCTTGTATCGTGGTTCAAATTGCTTTCTTTCGTCTTTAACTTGTTCACCCACTTATTTGTGAGTGTTCTCTTTCCCTTAAGCAACTTCATCAATTCAAATGTGTGGTTCTCATGCAAATATTTGAGCTCATCTTGCATAGCTTTATGCCACTCATTCTTTTGATCACATGACATAGCCTCTTCATAAGTTTCTGGCTCTCCTACATCAATGAGTAACACATACTCATGCCGTTGATATCTTTGTGAGGGTCTACGTTTTCTTTCTGATCTTCTAACTTGAGGTAGGACCGATTGTTCTTGCTCAACGTGCTCAACTAGTTGCTCTTGCTCAACTGATTCACCAATCTCAACTGAAGAATCAACATTCTGTGAGGATTCACCCTCTTCATGATTTCCATGCACTTCTCCCCCGTGATTTCCACCAAATACAGTAGAAGGATTTGGGCTGAAACTAACAACGTGTTGAGCTACATTCTTTGGCTTCCCTGGCTTGTCGATGTCTTTAATGGTTTGATGCTCAAAGAACACCACATCTCGGCTTCTAATGACTTTCTTTGTAACTGGATCCCATAATCTATAGCCAAACTCTTCATGTCCATAACTCAAGAAGATACACTGTTTAGACTTGTCATCAAGCTTGGACCTTTCATCTCTTGGAACATGTACAAATGCCCGGCATTCAGATAACTGTAGGAAACATCTTGTGAGATTTTGTGAGACCATTGTTAACTGTTCTAAAAACTTAAGCTGTTAGATGAAGGAGTGGTATACTATTTAGTTACTCTAGCACTCCCCCTCACGCTTAGTCTAGTCTTTTTGCCTAGTACTAAGCATGGAAATATTTCATTGGAGAGGCAAATAGGAGCCTGGAAAGGTTTGAACTCGGGACCTCCTACTCTAATACCATGTGAAAAGAAGAAGAAAAGAAGAGAAACGGATGAATGAATTGTCTACCCTCTAGGTTAGCATGCTTTGTAATTTATAATAAAAATGAGGGTACATAGTAATACAGTGGGCATTCCCACACATGATAGTAAATAATAATATAATAACTCATAACACCTTCCCTCGAGCTGAGGCATCGATCATGCCCATCTTGTTACATATTAAGCGAACCCGTTGCCCAGCTAAAGATTTAGTAAACACATCTGCTAGCTGATCTCTAGTACGAACATGTGAGAGAGTGATACTACCACGTGTAAGCTCCTGTCGAACGAAATGACAGTCAATCTAAATGTGCTTTGTTCTCTCATGAAAAACAGGATTTGAAGCAATGTGAATCGCTGAACTACTATTACACCATAACGAAGTGGGACCACTCGACCCGTATCCCATCTCAGTCAGAAGATGTCTAGTCCACATAATCTCTGCAGTGGCTGCAACCATGGCCCGATACTCTGCTTCAACACTACTCCTCACAACAATGTCCTATTTCTTACTCTTCCATGAAACCAAATTATCGCCAACATACAAAGCATATCCAGAGGTAGACTGCCTATCAGTAGGGCAACCGGCCCAATCAACATCAGCATAACACTCCATGCAAGCGTGACCATGAGCAGCAAAAAAATCCCCTTGTCGAGACTACCTCGAAGATACCTTAGAATCCTCAAAACAGCATCCCAATGTGGTTGTCTAGGTGCTGCCATAAACTGACTAACCACACTAACCGAATATGCAAGATCAGGTTTAGTCATCGTAGTGAGATAGTTTAGTTTACGAACAACACGTCAGTATCTTTCAGGGTGTTCAAACAACTCACCCTGATCAGGAAGAAGCTTCAATCCCGATTCCATAGACGACTCTGCGGATCAAGAGTGCTGCATGTTAAATTCAGCCAAAACATCCAGAACATACTTACGCTGTGATAAAGAAATACTTCCTTTCTTCCGAGCCACCTCGATGCCAAGAAAATATCTCAAATCACCCAGGTCTTTCGTCTCAAATTGAGTATGTAAATATCTCTTCAACTCTGCAATATCCTGCTCGTCATCCCTTGTCAAGACAATGTCATCCACATATAAAACCAGAAAGACACACCCAGTAGTAGCACGACGATAGAACATTGCATGATCCTTTTGAGACTGAAGCAAACCAAAACTCCGAACCACTAAGCTGAATCTGTCAAACCATGCTCGAGGAGACTGCTTCAAACCATACAAAGAGCGACTAAGCTTACAAACTTTCCCTCCTTGAGCAGCAAACCCTAGGGGCTGCTCCATATAGACATCCTCATCAAGATCACAGTGAAGGAAAGCAGTCTTGATATCCAACTGATGGAGAGACCAAGAATGCACAGCTGCAAGGGATAAGAAAAGGCGAATAGAGGCCATTTTTGTAACCGGGGAGAAGGTCTCAAAGTAATCAAGACCATGAGTTTGAGCAGAACCCTTAGCAACCAACTGGGCTTTCAGACGAGCAACAGTTCCATCAGGATTGACCTTCACAACAAACACCCAACGACAGCCAATAACTTGAGCACCAGGAGGAAGATCAACCAAGGACCAAGTCTAATTGCGTTAGAGGGCACTCATTTCCTCCTCCATGGCCAAACTCCAGCCTGCATGCTGAAGAGCCACAAAAATAGAAGTAGGCAGGGAAATAACATTAATATTAGCCACAAAAGCCGACAAACTCACTGATAAACCCGTGTAGGAATGTGTATAAAGAGGGCGATCCCTACAAGCATGGTAGCTCTTATGAAGAGCAATAGGCTGCTCGGCTATATCAGTCTTTGCAAGTGGATTAGCTACATGAGAGACTAGCTCAACAGGAGGATCCTCTACGGGAGAGACTGGCTTAGAGGGAGAATTGACAATGGGGGAAGTGTCTATTGAAGACGCCAGAGAGATAACTGGACGAGAGACCGTTGGCGAAGAGTAGACAAGGATAGGGTCAGAAGATGTGAACTCGGCCAATTGTGGGACTGGATTAGATGAACTAGAGGCAGTTGCAGAAAAGTAAGGCTGAGACTCTATGAAGGTGACATGACGGGAGGTGAGCATTCTTCCTAATGTAGGAGAATAGCAACGATAACCCTTTGATACTCGTGAGTATCCAGGGAAAATACATTTGAGTGCACGAGGATCTAGTTTTGATAAACTCGGACGAATATTATGGACAAAACAAGTACACCCAAACAGTTTAGGGGAAAGGGAAAAGAGACTGCGATCAGGAAAGAGGAACCCATGTGGAGTATTACCCCCAAGAGAAGAAAGAGGCGTGCGATTAATGAGATAGCATGCTGTAAGGACATCATCCCCCTAGAATTCGTGGAACATGCATATGAATAAGAAGAGCATGAGCAGTATCCATAAGATGGCGATTCTTCCGCTCAGCAACACCATTTTGTTGAGGTGTGCGAGCGCATGAAAGACGATGGTGAATACCATGAGAATGGAGAAATTGATGGAGATGATCCGACATATATTCCCCCCCACGATCAGATTGAATTGAGTGTGGACAGAAAAATAAAACTCACGGAACACAAAATAACTCAAAACGTTCTTTTATTAAGTAAACAAATGACATTCTTGTGAAACCATCGACAAAGAGAACATAGTAACGATAACCAAAGGCTGACACAACAGGACTAGGTCCCCACACATCAGAATGGATCAAAGCAAACGGAGCAGTTGCTCGTTGAGATACACTTGGTGGTAAAGAAACACGACTATGCTTAGCAAGCTGACAGGACTCGCAATTTATTGTGGACACCGAACGAAAACGAGGAAACAATGATTGCAACATAGATAGAGAGGGATGTCCCAAACGATAGTGAACGTCTAAAACATCTGTCTCTTTCACTAGTGCAGCTAGAACAGATGCACCATCCAGTTGGTAGATCCCACCATTGACACTTCCCTTACTGATAGTCTTCCGCGTCGAGAGATCCTGCAAAACACAATAATGAGGGTAGAAAGTCAAGGAGCAATTCAAATCCCGTGTGATACGACCAACAGATAACAAATTAAATGGCATGCCAGGAGTATATAATAGAAGAGAAGGAGATCTCATCGGAAGGTCGTGCAATTCCGTGTCTCTGAACCGTCAAGGATGACCAGTTCGCAATAGTAATATGGCGTAATGGAGACAAGGAGTAATATGCAGTAAGAATACTTCTATTACCCGTCATGTGAGCACCGGCACCAGAATCAATAATCCAATCAGTGGAAGGAAGAGCTGCACAAGCTGAGGTAGAGGAATAATTAGACGACTGTTGTAACTATGCAACAGAGGCAGACGCAGTCCCTCTCCCTGAGGTCTAAAACTCCAAGTAGCGAGTATACTCGTCCGGACTCATTGTGATCACCTTCTGGTCCATAGGCACACTCTCAGACACAACATGAGCAGATGTGGTTGGTGAACCAGAAGCTGCCTGTGCAGCTTGTAGTTTCCGGCAATAGCTGCGAAGATGTCCAACAATACCACAATAATTGCAAGTACGAGTCTCCCTACCATGACTGGTAGTGCTACCACGACCTCCCCGTCGGTCACGGCCCCCACTGCCACGGCCACCTCCTTTGTTCGTATATAGGGCAGCAGCCTATTCACCTACCTCTGAAGGGGCAGCTCTAACCTCCTCACGACTCGCAGTACGAAGAACACGGAGATGAACTTCTCCAAGAGAAGGAACTCGAGCATCTAAAAGAATTTGCGATTGAGCAGTGTCAAACTCAGCTCCCAACCCATTAAGATAGCAAGTGACCAAAAACTGATTTCGTTGTTCTTGAAAAGTAGCCCGACTAGATGTAAACGGGACTAATCGATCAAACTCATCAGCAAAGGATTTAAAATCCTCATAATATCCCTGTAGAGGCTGACCAGCAGGAGCCGGCTTCAACAACCCACAAACAACATCATAGAGTCTCGAAAATCATTCAGAGAGGAGTATAAATCCGCCAAAGCATCCCATAACTCTTTAACAGTATCAGTATTACTAACAACAGTCTGAACAGAAATATTCATAGCATTCAACAATTGACTATAAATATAACAATCAACAGTGTACCAGCCATCACAAGTCAGGTCATCCTCGTTCGGAGGAAGCTAAGTAAGATGATGAGATAATCATTGTCCGTGCAAGTTCTTGAAAACATTATTCTTCCAAAGTGTGTATGTAGATTGTCCCGTCAAAACACGTTCGACGAGCTTAGACGAAGTAGATATAAAGGTTAAAGCTTGTGACCGCATCACATCAAATCCAGTCGCACCAGATCTATTCATGGTTGATCCAGTCTCACCGGATTCAGTAGCATTAGCTATTGGAGTCTCTGTATCACTCGGTATAATGATGAGTACTTAATCTAGACACACCAGATTAATCAGAAAATCAGATTGGAGAAAGAGATCACAAGCTCCACCATTTCATAGATCTGATTAGATCTAATCAGATCTGGGCATGTAAATCAGATCCGGACAGCCTTCATGAATAAAAGAAATAATCAGATCTAGAGGAAGAGAATGGCCGAGAGAGAGAGAGAGAGAGAGAGAGAGAGAGAGAGAGAAGAGCAAGTGCTGGATGGTGATGATGGTGGTGGCGCTGGTCAGGGTTAGGATTTAGGTTGGGGCGGCGGCTGGGGCTGGGGTTAGGGAAAGGGATGGCTTTGATACCATGTGAGATTTTGTGAGACCACTGCCAATTGTTCTAAAAGCTTAAGCTATTATATGAAGGCTTGATATAATATTTAATTACTCTTAACACATCTTCCTCACTCCAAACTCTTTGCGGAACATCTCCCTTAAGAGGAATGATGGAGAAAGATTTATCAAGTCCACGACCGTTCTCATCGCTTCACCCCAGAATGACTTAGGCAACTTCGCATGAGATAGCATACACCGAATCCGATCATTAATCGTCCGGTGCATTCTCTCCGCTACCCCATTATGTTGTGGTATCTTTGGGACAGTCTTCTCAAGCTTGATACCATAGTCCTTGCAATAATACTCAAATGGGCCTCTATATTCTCCACCGTTGTCGGCTCGAACACATTTCAGCTTCTTCTCGGTTTCTCTTTCCACGTTGACATGAAATTGTTTGAAAGCCACAAGCACCTAGTCTTTAGATTTCGAAGCAATAGCCCACACTTTTCTAGAGCAATCATCAATAAACGTCACAAAGTATAATGCGCCACCAAGTATTCTAGCATCCATGCAACAAACATCAGTGTGAACTAAATCATGTGGAGAGGAACTATGAAATGAGAATCGATGTTGCTTACCCGTTAGGTAATGAGTGCATTCTGTCAGATTTCTCTCCTTCAATGGTAGAAGATTCTTTCTAACAAGAGTTTCAAGCCCCTTCTCGCTAAAATGACCAAGCCTCATGTGCCATAGATCAACTGAGGAGTCCTCCACTGCATTTACCTCTTCTCTGATCAACTTTGCTTCCATGGTGTAAAGAGTACATGTCTTCTTGCCTTTTGCCACTACTATAGAGCTTTTAGTCAATTTCCATTTGCCATCATAGAAGGAATTGCAATAACCATCGTCATCTAAGGCACCCGTGGAGATCAAGTGAAGTTGAATATCCAGAACATGTCTCACATTTCTCAGAAGCAAATTACATCACATATCAATCTCCAAATAAACATCTCCCATGCCGATAACCTTGGAAACACCGCTATTTCCCATCCGAACACAACCGAAGTCACCAGTGCGATAAGATGTAAAGTAGTCACGCCGTGAGGTGACATGAAAATAAGCTACGGAATCAACAACCCAGCTAGAGTCTTGGCATATAAGGTTTACACAACCGTCATCACGAATGAACACAATATCGCCATCGGATGCAACTGCCGCTGTAACCTGTTTCTCTTCTTTCTTTCTATCTCCATTTCTATCATGGGATTTGTCTCTCTTTGGTAGCCAGCATTCTTTAGCATAATGTCCCATCTTGCCACAATTGTAACACTTCACACTTCTTCTCGGCCTTGACCTCGACCTTCCTCTTGACTTGCCCATGTCGTTACTTTGAAACTTTCTTGATTGACTTCTCGCCCTGTTTTCTACGACAAGTACCTCCGATCTATAAGCATAATTCAAGCCTTTTCTCCTTGTTTCTTCATTGAACAAGCTTTTTTTAACCATGCTCATAGAAAGCACACCGTAAGGAGCCGAATTGTTTAACGCCACAACCAAGGTGTCCCAACTATCGGGAAGAGTACCAAGCAACAAACATGATTGCAATTCATCACCTAGGTCAATCTTAAGATTTGTCAATTGATTTACAATATCTTGAAATTCACTCAAGTGTTCCGACATACTACTCCCCTCATAGTATCTCAAATTCACAAGTCTATAAACTAGAAGAGCTTTATTTTGTGGGGTTCTCCTCTCATGGAAATCCGGTAGTTTCTTCCACAAAGTATGCGTTTTCGTTTCTTGAGCAACATGATGAAACACACTATCATCAATCTATTGTCGAATAAACCCAACCGTTTTCCGATTCATTCGCTCCCACTCTTTGTCTTCCTTGTCTCCTTGAGACTCATCACCATCGACGGGATCAAACAAATCTTTGCAATATAACATGTCTTCCATCCGAGGCTTCCATATGGAGTAATTCGAGGCATTTAACTTAAACATGGTGGCACTCGATTCCTCCATTTAACACTAGAATCTCAACACTAGCTCTGATACCACTTTGTTGGGGAGAAACGGGCAGCACTTCGCCCCAGACTAAGCCAATCCAAGATCAAAATCTCCCCCGAAACTAAACCGACTTAATCCAGCAACAACCAACAATATATATCCAACAAAACAACCTCACAACGAGTAAATATGATAGCGGAATGATAAGAAAATAATACACCAAGATTTACGTGGAAAACCCAGAACGGGAAAAATCATGGACGGTCCAAAAAATTTCACTAATCATCAAGAATAGTAGGTACGCAAAGGGGTTAATCTCTAGTCACACACTAGAGGCTCAACATCAAGAATACAAAAGCATTTTCTCACCATAAAGGTGGAACAATACAAAATAGGGCAAGAAAACCCTAACCCCAAATAGAGAATTCGAAGACGAATCTCAACGAACGAAATCGATCAACTCACGGCGCTCGGTCTCAGGAACAACATACTCAAATTTGAGCCAATCCTGTCAACGTTTGGCCTTAAAATCGCTGCGCCCTTTTTTTTTTTTCTCTTTTCTTCTCTGTCTCGGTGGCCGAGAATCCCTTCTCTCCTCCCCTGTTTTCTTTTCTTCTCTATGGGCACTCCACGAAGACAAACAAAACCAGCAGCCCCTTTCTTTTTCACTTTTCTTTTTACTTTTTATCTTTTCTTGCTTGTTTTTACTTTTTCCTTTTTTTTTGTTGTTGCTAGCTTAGGCCCACAAGAGGCGGACCCAGCCCACAGATTGGAGGACCCAGAAAATAACTTATCTTGCCGTGTGCACGATACAGCACATGGTTTTCGTGGTGCGTCAGATCTGCAACGGAACAAAATGGGTTTCTTTCTTTCACTTGATATACGATTAAAGTTACTAATTTTATCGATGAAATCATTAGTTCATTAGCAATAAATCCCCGATTCTAATTAGAAAAATCACTATTTGATTGAGGCGATTGCCGACGGGCCTCTGCACTTTCCCGCTTATTTCATCATGGGATTGCAAGACGTGCATGGAACAGATTTGCAAATTTTCACGAAATGCCATATATGATTGCTGCATAATTATGGTACGTCAAGAAAAAAAAAGTATCTCATCATTTTCCTGGTTATAAAAAGGTGTTTCCAGATATTTTGGTCCCACACTCTTATCAACACGTGTAACTTCTAATAATTGGTCTTTGTTTTCGCCTGATACAATACAAGATGATCAAGTCTAAGTCTTCACTTTCACTTTTCTATCGCGAGAGATCGGTGATTTCTCGCAACAGAAGCCGACTAATTCCTTCCCAATCTCGTGTCCCGCGTGAACTAAAAGAAATCGGAGAAAGAAATGAACAAATTCCGCAAAGTCAAACGTGGTTCTAGATACCGAACTTGCACAAGTTGTGTTAAATTTCAAGTCAATGCTCTATAGTTCTCCATTTTCTTAAATGGTTCCGTCAATCTAATCAGAGGAAATAACCAGAGAAAAGGCTCTACTGCTAAGCGTGATTCTCGTCCGACTCTAGGCGGTGAGTGGGTAGCTACAGAGCTTTCACCATTAGATTGAGTTGAACCTCCTCGTGTAAGAAATATGGGAGAACGCTTTTCCTTTTGAAACAAAGTAAAGCAACATCTGAGCTTTAATAGTATAAAGTTATTATTTTGGGTCCAGTTGGCTATTTTGTTGATGCAATAGTATTTTATTCTCCTTTGTATGTTAGTCAAAATACAATAGACAAGAGCCGGCAAATTCTAGTAAATAAGAAGGTCGATGACTATTCAAGGTGACAGAGCGAGGCACTTGCTAGTTCATGCTTTGTTCCAGCTCACTTATCATTTTTCCGTTAGAATCCCATAGTCAAGAATCAAAAAAAGTCGCCCCTCTAAACCTAATCTCAAGAAAGGCGACGCATGGCTATAACTGATAGAGTAATGTAATGTCACGAGTCAATCGATACACACTCACGCTCACAAGAATCTACTCAAAAGAATCGTAGAGAGAGGAACTCTAAAAATAGAAGATCTGTATTCTATTAACTTGTAAGGTGATCTCAAAAGACGAGTTCTGAACCCCTATATATACAAAGACTCGATCAATTACAACCGTTGATCAATCATCGATCTAATGTTGGTGATCGCACCTCCTTATCTATCAATAAGAGTGCATCTCCCTATCGACCAATCAAAATACAATGAACTTTTTAGAACATGGTACATTTACCATATTGTCCATCTAGAAATATTCCAGAGAACTCAAGAGAGAGATTTCCGTTCATGGATGATGATTCACGGTCCTTCGAGCTTGAAAATCTCCGGACCGTGACAAAAGGATGGTGAATGGCATTGCCAAAAAGAAGAACAATTAGCGAAGGCACAAAGCGTAGCACATCGGATTAAGCCTACATTACATGCTCGTCTGAGGGCAATTTTACAAATCACGGGCCAGAAAAAGGATGAAATATATGATCTAGACAGTTGGCCATAGCATATAGTTCAGTTCTAGAGAAAAGTTTCTGCGCTCGGGTAAAAATTATTTAGTGCATATTGTAACAGAAAGTGTTACTAACAGACTTAGAAAATTACTTTGTTTGTTTTTTTTTGTCAATAGAAAATTACTTGTTAACCGGCAGAATAAGTGGTCTTTTTATTTGGTCTAATCTGATCCAAACATGTATATTAAAAGCGCATGGCACACGATGGCAACAGATGGATTTTCTTTTGGAAGCTGTTAGCCTGACAGTTTGGAAGCTGTTAGCCTGACAGTCTGACAGTACCTATCAGTTATTTTTTACCACACGATCTCTCAATCAATGAGTGTTTTATGCAAAACACGCGGTGATGGTGTGTGGATCTATGATTGAGATTGTACCATTCCAGACAGTACTATCAGGAAGCATTTCCCTTTCTTTTTGGGCCAATTTGCAGTGCCGTGATGACCCATACTTAAAAAACAAAGAAGATCGTCATCGTCTGCTTAAACCCCAGAATGCTCAAGCCCACTAAAATCCACCCCAGAGGTACCCTGGCTTTTTGGTCCATCTTGTGTCAGAAACTGCTAATCGCGGTTCATTTTACCGTGGAGAACCTCAAATAGCACAGGCTGATTACCGCAGTCTATCAAGGGAAGCTCAACGTAGTCCCACCATAAAGCGCACATCTAGGACAACAATTTCCCGTCATTCTATTCTACGCCAAGAGTCTATTTGTTCCACGGAAATTCGATGACTTGGATCACATCTTCATTCGGTGAGCTGATCGCAGATAGCAAGTCGTTTATCTTTAGAGGTGGATGCCGGACAGTACATTTTCAATGTGACCTTCAAAAGAAGAGAGAAAATGATCAACATGCACTGAGCACAAAATACCCGTGCTTCACAGGGCATTGATAACAAGCCAAAGCGACATCAACAATGTTTCTTACCAAAAAGGCGACAGCATAATGCTTGAAGAAGGAAAAAAGAAACGCCAATAATATTGCACAAAACCCAATCCAGATCCACAACCTTATAAACCAAAATACCAATTCAAAAGCAGTAGAAGAGCACAATTATGCCACACCCAATCTGTGCTCCAAAACTCCAACTTGTACACAAGCATCAGCAGAAGCGAGAAGTTTGTATTGCAGAATTAGCAACTTAAAATCTCGTAATATATTTTCAAGCAAACACAATTTGTATGCTTAGCAGGAGAACTACGGGGGTAGTCCTCTATAATTAGCAGATTTCCCTATAACTCAATGGAAAGGCATTTATAAGAACAATACCTTTGAATAAATATCCTTTAAGTTACTAATATGTATATTTATATATAGCTCAGCTACACATTAGCAGTATCTAACATTGATGACAAGTACGATAAATTACAAAACGCAGAGCCAACTGAATTACCAACCTTAGAGTAACTATCTGCGAAAGCACGTGCTCTATTTGACTTGCCAAGGTACTGAAGATCAGCTCTATCAAGTCTCCCATCTGCAAAACTTAATCCTCCATCATCAATAGCAAACTTCAAGAGATATTCTGTGCGCAGGCCTGAATGGAAGTGGATGAAAACAGAAGTTCAATTTCAAGTTTAATGTAAAACCATAGGTATGATTCATTGGACTCAATAATAGAACAGTTAGATATATGTACATGTATGTATGTATGTATGTATGTAAGCATGTATGTATGCATGCATGCATGTGACAAAGACACTAGGAAAGATAAATTTGTTGGACTGTAAGCAAACTGAACCTTTTGGACAAGGTCGTTATCCAAGCATCCAAATACCACAGGAGGATCATCTGATGTGATCAATTTCAAATCTTCCTGTAGCTCCAGAACCACCTGATTATAGAGGGACAAGAAACAAGAAACTTTCTTGAAAGCATAAGCTCGTTTTCATTCTAAAGAACTGTTATGTTGCTCTGCTCTCTGTGGTTGCGTGAGCTTGTGACAGCCTGAGAGAGCAATGTTTGTCAAGTACCTGTTGCAATCTTGGGACATTTCCTTTACTGTCTGCATCAATGACGTACCGTCTACACTTCTCATCCTTCCAGACTAATGCCAGGGGTGTGTTGCCAGTTTGATAGTGTGCTTGCCTACAGACAAGGTTCCAAAGGAATATAAACAATAGTGAGACATGCTACATAAGAAACCGCGAACAGATTACTAAAACCAAGTTGAACCCTATCAAACAACAAGAACAATGATCAGTGAGCAGCTATGAGGTAATGGTGTGGTGACAAAACGAGCATATGCTGCGCCCAGAAGCATAACCTTACACTACTAGATTGGTAGATTGAAGAAATCAAATCATTACCTATCAAAAACAAGGATAAACTCGGTAAATAGAAACAAAAAGAGATGTTTCCGATTCATGAAAATAAAAAATAAAATAAAATAAAAATTCTTCATGTGTTCCTACTTAACTAGGAGTGATTGGTTGAACACAACCATCCCTTACTTTTAAGGATATTGCCATCTGAACGACTTCAACATGTCCCTCTGTTAAATTTTGTTCAAATTGTTAATCGAATGCTTCTTTCAATCTCAAAATTGATAGTCTGTTTCGTTGACATTATACAAAGAAGTCTATCAAAACTTCAATTCGAGGCCAATCATATCATACTTTGTGCAGATCCCTAATCCAGACTGAAACTGCATGGACGCTCACCATCGAGTATACTATATGCATTCCATAGCATGATCATGACGTATCACGTATGCCGTAATCCACATCCTTTGAATCTGCGATCTAGAAGATGCAATGCTTTACCGATTTAACTGGATTTAGTTCCTATTACTGTCCACAGAGATTAAACATAAAGATGAAACATAACACCCCAACCAGATATACCAAAAAAATTGATAATGAAAGACCTCAGATACGTTGAATATGTATGTCCTTAAAGGCCATTTTAAATTCCAGGATAAAAGAGCTTACTTGTTATAGAACAGAAGCCCATCCTTTATGTAAGTTACAGCTCCTGTATATGCCGCATGTAGGCCATTTTCATCACAGTTGTATATGGGCACCAGGCTAAATCTGTATCGGTGGTTCTGTGATGGTGGATTACAAGCTCCACTCTCAATGATCTTGGAGTTCGACCAAAAGAACCTGAACTCCGCAGAGAATATCCTCGCCAGCAAAGCATGTCACTTACATAGTATGTTTGATTGAAGTGTCGGAGTATAAAATCAGTCGACATAGCATTCTATGGTCATGTCTGTTGGGGTAAACTTGAAAATCTGATGAAGATAGAGAAGTAGAAACAGATCCTTGATGCTTTGATGCGTGATGACGATCACTATCCTTAAGGTATTATTTGCCCCCACTATTGCTGTCGGGTTTAAAACAAATATACCTCCAGGATATACACCAAAGCCACAGAGAAAACAAGTTCAGCAATTACTCAATCTTTCTCTTAAAAATTTCACCTTGAATGCATTGTGTGTGTGAAAAGAGAAAAAGAAGAAGAGAGTTATATATCTGTGAAGTTGTGAACAGTTGTGATAAAAAAAAATCAATAACGTACTATTTGGTGTCCATTCAAAGATGCCAAATCAATACAACTCTTGGGAATAGGTACCTTATCCCCAACCATCACCACTCTTCACATCTAAAATAACTTCTTTTTAAAACTGCCAATAACCTCTCTTTCGAAACGAAGAGTTACCTCTTTCATTCAAGAATCACATATTTATGATAACAAACTATTTCAACAATCCCTACTTAGTTTGTTATCTGCATTAATTTACATAAATACATACATACAAGAAGGTATTTGTTAAGATTTAAACCTTCAATTAGTGTAAATAATTTCATTAACGAAATCAGTGGTAGATAAAATTTTAAACCCATTCCATTTGTTAATCAAACTATCACACATATGGATTTACACACATTCCGTTAGAAATTTTCTATGACTCAGCACTTTTATGGCCTTGTGCTTCCTCCTGCATTCATGAACATTTACAAAGTTCATCCAACTTTTGTTGAAGCGGCACCACTTCTTATGTTCATATAAGTGAAGTCCTCAATTTATCACATTAGCATTGTCTTGCTAAAAGCCTTGAACTTCGTTAAGAGTGTTCTCTTACACTATCCTCCTAACTTTTCATGAGTACCAACCTTGTGTCCTAGTACTCGTTCACCGTCAAGTTACAATAGC
This sequence comes from Lenwebbia sp. NSW1173648, assembly GCA_029784005.1. Lineage (NCBI taxonomy): Eukaryota > Viridiplantae > Streptophyta > Magnoliopsida > Myrtales > Myrtaceae > Lenwebbia > Lenwebbia sp. NSW1173648. The sequence goes on from JARCGZ010000002.1 coordinate 1,023,687, forward strand.
TTGTTGTTACCCATTTAACTTTAATAATTTCGTTAGAAATTATAAAGTTGGGTTTTCACCATGCTTGACTATTATCAATTGGTCTAAGACCCATTCCTTTGGCAGTACTGTTTATTAAACCTCTCGAGAGTCCTTTGGTGAATGGATCGGCCAAGTTATTATTTTTTCGAACATATATTACCGAAATAATTCCATCAGTAATTAATTGTCGAACATACTCATGTCGCAAACTAATATGTCTAGATTTTCCATTGTATATTGTATTGTATGCCCTAGACATAGTTGCCTCACTATCACAATGTAAAGGTATGGTTGCCATTGGTTGTGGCCACAACTCTATATATCTAATAGCAAATTCCGCAGCCATTCAACTTCTTTACCAACCGCCGATAGTGACATAAATTCAAATTCCATCATTGAATGAGCAATACAAGTTTGCTTCTTTGATGCCCAAGAGATCGCACCATTCGCAAGCTTGAAAACCCATCCAGATGTTGACTTGTTATCAATTGTGCTAGTTATCCAACTAGCATCTAAATATCCTTCCAATACTACTGGTTGTCTTTCATAAAATAGATCATAATGTATTGTTTTCTTTAAATAACCAAGAATTCTACTTATGGCCTTTCAATGTACAGCATTGGGATTACTAGTAAATCTGGACAATTTACACACAATGAAAGCTATATCATGTCTAGTGCAATGCATAGCATACATCAAACTTTCAATCGCACTAGCATATTCTAATTGTGCTAAAGGTTATCCAGTATTTTCCATCAATTTCATTGATACATCATATGGTACATTTGTCTCTTTGATTCCGAAATGCTGATATTTTTGAATGATTTTCTTCACATGGTGGCCGTGACTTAAAGCATAACCCCCACTATGTTTGATTACTTTGATACCTAAAATTGTATCCACTTCTCCCAAATATTTCATTTTAAACTGAGAAGATAGATACCTTTTAGTTTCATCTATACCATGCATATTTGTACCAACAATCAGCATATCATCTACATATAAGCATATTATAACTCCATACTCTTTGGTAAATTTTGAGTATATGCACTTATCAGCATTGTTATGCTTAAATTCATATGATAAAATCACTTAATCAAATTCTTCATGCCATTGTTTCGATGTTTGCTTCAAACCATATAATGATTTATTTAACTTACAAACCATATTCTCATTTCCAAGTAGAATAAAACCTTCAGGTTGTTCCATATACACCTCATCTTCTAATTTGCCATTTAGAAAAGCTATTTTAACATCCATTTGATGCACATGCAATTTATAAATTGATAACAAAGCCAATAGAACTATAATAGATGTTATTCGAGCAACCGGTGCGTATGTATCAAAGTAGTCAATTCCCTTTTTCTGCTTATAACCCTTTGCTACCAACCTTGCCTTGAAGGTTTGTAATGTACCATCAAGGTTATAATTTCTTCTAAATACCCATTTGCATCCGATTGGATTTGATTCAGGAGGCAAGTCTACTAACGTCCATGTATTGTGAGCAATAATCGAATCCATTTCATCATTAATTGCTTCTTTCCAAAATGATGCATCTCTAGATGCCATTACTTCACTGAACGTCCTTGGATCTTCCTCCAAGTAAAATAACATGGGTAATTTATTCACAACATTTTCCCTATCTCGTTCTACTAGGAGAGTTACAAAATCAGAACCTAAATCTTTCGCTTTCTTCACTCTTCGACTTCTCCTTGGCTCGCTTGGAGAATCAAATGGTTTTCTTTTAATTGATGAAAGATTGCTTTCATCAATTGTTATTTGTGAATATGATGAAGTATCACTTGAATCTTTAAGAAACTTGTGTTCAAGAAATTCAACATCTCTTGATTCCACAATTACATTAGATTCAACATCCAATAAGCGATAAGCTTTAGAATTTTCAGTATATCCAAGAAACACACATTTTAATGCTCTTGGTCCTAATTTGGTTCGCTTAGGATCAAGAACTCTACAGTACGCAAGACATTCCCATACTTTAAAGTATTGAATATTCGGTACCCTTCCTTTCCATAATTCATATGGAGATATCTTAAATTTCTTTGAAAGAATTTTGTTGTGAATATGACATGTAGTAAGAAGTGCTTCTCCCCACAAATTTATTGGCAATTTTGCTTGTAAGATCATGGAATTAACCATATCCACCAAAATTCGATTCTTTCTTTCTGCCAATCCATTTTGTTGTGGTGTATAAGGTGCGCTTGCTTGATGCACAATACCATTTTCTTCACAAAATGCAGAAAAGTCTAATGAGAAATATTCTCCTCCACGATCACTTCTCAAAACCTTGATTTTTGCGTCCCTTTGATTTTTAACAACAACCTTATAGATCTTGAACATATCAAAAGCTTGATCTTTTGATTTCATTATATAAACATGAGTATATCTAGAGTAATCGTCGATAAATGTAATGAAATAACGATTTCCACCTCTAGTTACTACACCATTTAATTCGCGGATATCAGAATGTGCAAGTTCAAGTACTTTAGTAGATCTTTTCACCTTTGAGAACGATTTCTTAGTCATCTTTGCTTGTAAACATATTTCACAATCCTTCTTATCCAAATTATCACAAGATATCATACCACTTTTATTCATAACTTTCAAAGTACTATATCCAACATGTGATAGTCTATTATGCCACAAAGAAGATGACTCGAGCATATAAACAGAAATGAAATTCTCATTAATACTTAATTTGAACATTCCGTTACAAGAGTACCCTTTCCAAATATAATGTCTCGTACTTAGACAGGATAAGCTTATCAACCCCTAACACAACCTTAATTTCATTCTTGCACAACAAATTTGCTGATACAAGATTCTTACGAATATCGGGAACATGGAGCACATTGATCAAAGTCAATTTCTTTCCAGAAGTGAATTGCAATTCAACAGTGCCTGTCCCTAGAACAATTACAGTATTGTGATTTCCCATCAACACTTGTTGTTCCTTCTCCATAGGAGTATAAGATTTGAATTGGCTTTTTTCATTGCAGACATGCACAGTTGCACCAGAGTCAAACCACCAACCCTTTGAATCATTCACAGTTGTCATGTTTAATTCAATCAACATCCCAATATGCAATTCAGAAACGTAGCTACTAATCCGTTGACGTTTTGATCCACAATATTTGCTCTTGCGTCAACCTTTTGCTTTTTTCGATTACGGCACTCCTTCTTGTAGTGGCCCTTTTTACCACAGTCAAAGCAAGACTTGTCCTTCTTGAATGTGCTGCTATTGCCAGGTTTGTTGTTGTTGGTGTCAGTGAACTTCCTCTTGTTTTCCTTCATATTTTCTTTGTCTCTATTCATGTTGCCATTCTCAACAAAATGTACCTTGTTTGCAACTTCTTTCACGTAATTAGCCTCACGTTCCCGAGAACCTTCCTCAAGTCGAACGTGTTTTATCAAATTATCTACAGTCAGGTTCTCAGTTGTATGGAGAAGTTTCTTTCGATAGTCATTCCAAGTTGAAGGCAATTTTGAAATAATTGTGGCAACTTGAAGAGGTTCAGAGACTTCAATCATAAGGTCCTTGAGTTTGGCAACATATATTTGAAGTTCCTCCACTTGCTTAGAGACAGAATTTCCATTAATCATGGTAAATTCAAAATATTTCAAAGTAGTAAATCTATCGGTACCTTGTTTGTTAGTATTGTATTTGGTCTCTAAGGCATTCCAAATGTCTCTGGGATTTGTGTAAGATCGAAAAGTTTCGTAGAGTCGATCTGACAGAGCATTGAGAATCCTTCCTCGGCACCTCCTTTCATCATTCTCACGTCTCTTCCTTGCAACCTTGATTTCATCAGAATCATCATCTTTTGGATCAAGGATAGCGGGCAAATTGGGATCCAAGATGTAGAAGATACATAATTCAGATAAAAGAAGGATCGTATTGTCCTTCCAACGGATGAAATTAGTTCCATCATAAGGATCGATTCGCAATCTGTCGAGATTGCGAGCATTTGATGCAGCCAGTGTCTCCATCTTCATGAAATTAATACCTTAAGATTGTTGAGGTAAACTTGAAAATCTGATGAAGATAGAGAAGTAGAAACAAATCATTGATGCTTTGATACGTGATGACGATCACTGTCCTTAATGTATTATTTGCCCCCACTATTGTTGCTGTCAGGTTTAGAACAAATATACCTCCAGGATATACACCAAAGCCGCAGAGAAAACGAGTTCAGCAATTACTCAATCTCTCTTTTAAAAATTTCACCTTGAATGCGTTGTGTGTGTGAAAAGAGAAAAAGATGTAGAGAGTTATATATCCGTGAAGTTGTGAACAGTTGTGATTAAAAAAATTGTGATTAAAAAAATCAATAACGTACGATTTGGTGTCCATTCAAAGATGTCAAATCAATACAACTCTTGGAAATAGGTGCCTTATCCTTAACCATCACCACTCTTCACATTTAAAATAACTTCTTTTTAAAACTGCCAGTAACCTCTCTCTCGAAACGAAGAGTTACCTTTTTTTATTAAAGAATCACATCTTTATGATAACAAATTATTTCAACAATGTCCGTAACTATGAAAGAACATGCCCGATTTACCGGGTAAAACCAACACGTTGAGATTTTGAAGGCTAATTAATTGTTCTTTGAGCAAAAGAGAGGCATTGTTTTCTCTTGTAACAAGCCAAACCATTTGTAACCGAGGCTAACTTGATTATTCAAAACTAGAAGTGACAATGCTAGTCCCATCATTCTCATGTCCTTATGTATTGCGATTGATACTTATGATGACAGTCAATTAGTCCTCGCTTGCATAGCTATGACTATAGAGTCCAACTAAAATTGGGTAGGCAACTCATGTTCCACTGAGTGGAAGGCTTTAATTGGATGATGCAGAATCAATGTGTGAACACAGAAAAGTCTCATTATTCGGGCAGCATGAATGGGACGATCCACTTTGTCGTTGGCGGTGGAGGGAGTGAATTATCATACTTCAGCGAATCGCAGCCAATTTGGAGCCTGTATAGAGACGACGACTACGGATTTGCCAAGCTCACCGCATTCAACCACTCGTCCCTTCTGTTCGAGTACAAGAAGAGCTGAGACGGGAAGGTCTATGATTCATTTACTATCTCTAGGGATTACAGGGATGTACTGGCATGTGTACATGATGGTCGTGCACCAACCACTTTGGCCTCGTAGTAATCCAATCAAGTTAGCTCCCTTCAGGAGCAGCTGATTTTAAGATTGAGATGATTCTTGGATGAGGAACATCTCTGGGTTCTTTATGAGTTACATTAAAGGAGACGTGTCATGGTACGAGAAGTCATGGGTATGAATGTTTCCCCAACAAGATCGGAGGACCCAGAAAATCACTTGTCTTGCCGTGTGCACGATTCAGCACATGGTTTTCGTGGTGTGTCGGCAAGTAAAGAGAATCTGCAATAGAACAAAATGGGTTTCTTTCTTTCACTTGATCTACGATTAAAGTTACTAATTTTACCGATAAAATCTTTAGTTCGTTAGCACTTAGGCGCACACGATAACTATTTTATTTCTTTGTTTTTCTATTTTTCTGTTCTCGGAACAGGTCTAGATTGGTAATGAAATTTCATTTTTAGGTTTGGAATAGAACTTAGAAGTAAAAACTTTTTACTTTTCTATTTCTGGAACAAAAATAGAAATAATAATTCTTTTCATCGATCCCTCTCTTTCTCTTTCGCGTGCAGTCTACCTCTCTCTCACGTCCTTATTGTCGGCCGCCCTCCACTGGTCCATCGGTCGCTGGCTGCCGTCCGTCGGTCACCGTCTGAGGCTCAGCGGTCGGCCACCGTAGATGTTACCAAATAAATTTCTATTTCGAAAATAGAAATTTTGTGTCGTTGTCAAATACTTTTCTCTACTTAAAAATTTATTCTGGAAATAAAAATAGAAAAAATATCTTTCGGATTAAAAATATCTTTTCGAAACATAATAATTATCATTCCCGATGTGAATTCATATCGGAAAAATCACTATTTGATCGAGGGGATTGCCGTCGGGGCTCTGCACTATCCCGCGTATTTCTTCACGGGGATTTCAAGGCGTACAGTACAGGGAACAAGATCTGCAAATTTTCACGAAATGCATGCTGAATGATTACGCTATGTCGAGAAGAAAAAAAAGAAGTCTCATGTTTTTCCTGATTATAAAATGGTGTTTCAAATATTTTAGTCCCACATTCTTATCTATAACTTTTTCTTCGTTTTGGCCTAATACAGTACGAGATGATCAAGTCAGAGTCTTCACTCAATCTCGGAACAGAAGCCTACCGATTCCTTCCACTGCGTATCCCGTTTCTCGCGTGAACGAAAAAAGAATCGGAGAAAATATCGACCAATTCTGCAAAGTCAAACACGGAATTATTCTGGGTATCAAATTAGCATCTCTACTGTCCCATGTTGTCGTTAAATTCCAAGTCGCTAAGTCTCAGTTTCTCCATTATCACCAGTTAGATTGAGTGGAAGCTGCCCGCCATCAAGAAACATGGGACAACGCTTTCTTTGCACCAAAGTCTCGATTTTTCTTGCCTTGCTGCGTTTCGCAAGCTTAACCTTCACTTGGGGACATGGAGAACAGCCACTCGCTAAGATTGCGATCCATAGAGCCACACTCGCCCTCCAGGATTCGGCTTCTGTGAAAGCACATCCTCTCGTTCTTGGCATAGAGGTAAAATCTTTAATCTGTATTTTGGAAACATTTTATGCTGTGATTTGCGCTAGATTTTTATCCACTCGACGCTTGGCTGTTGGGTGTGAGTCGTAGACGCAGGTGACTACTCTGCTTTCCTTTTGAAAAATAGAGTAAAGTCACATCTTTAATGGATTTTACTATTCAGATATAGAGTTCACTGTGTATGACCATCTGGTGTAAAGTCGAATGCTTTAGAGCAACTCTTTCTTTGAGTTAAACTTCAGTGATTTGGTAGTTCTTTTTCTTTTGGGCTTTTTTGTGGGGACAATGGAGATTAATTTTTCTGAGATTCTTTCAATCGGGATGTTCGTTGAGCGTTTTGGTCTGCAGTAACTTTGACGGGTACCAGTAATGTGATTTATGATCGTGCAGGGTGAGGATACGCAGTGGGTGACTGTGGATCTCCAATCCCCTAATGCGTCTGTGGATGACTGGGTTGGCGTTTTCTCTCCTGCAAAATTCGAGTAATGTAGCTCTTGTTCATACATGTGTATGCTTGTGTTGTGTGCTTCCTACTCGAAATTTCACTAGTAACTCAATCATCAGGCAGTTCTTCAAAAATAAGTCTATTTTTACGACGCATCGAGCTGGAATATCTATGTTTCTGGTCTTTAGCGCTAAAGGTACTTTATTCATTGTGGCAGCGGATCGACATGTCCTCCAGTTGACGACCCAAAAGAGGAGACTCCGTACATATGCTCAGCACCAATCAAGGTTAGTTTCATGTGGATTTTGACATTATAATGTTAAGTTTTCTTGCCGAAAATATGTGATCAAGCTTCACTGACCCGCATATATTACTTTACCAGTACAAATTTGCGAACCATTCTAGTTCAGGGTACACGAAGACAGGCAAGGCTTCCTTGAAGTTCCAGTTGATCAATCAGCGAGCAGATTTCTCATTTGCTCTATTTTCTGGAGGATTGTCAAATGTGCGCAGTTTTTTTAGCATCTCCTCCTTAGTCTGTCTTAATGAAAATTGCGCCGTGCCTCTCTTGTTCCATACAGCTGCTTCTCTCCATTGTCCTTTTGTCAAACTTTCCGGCAATTTGATTAGCCCATCAAATTGATTGATGTTCCCATGCTTGATTGTTTATGCAGCCAAAGCTGGTGTCAGTTTCGAACTCTGTAGTATTTGCCAATCCTAAAGCACCTCTTTATCCACGCCTTGCACAAGGGAAGTCCTGGAATGAGGTAAGTTACCTTGACTTTCATTTCCCAATTAGCATTTTAGAGGACTTTATTTGATATTCTCCTTTGATTTTTTGCAGATGACGGTGACCTGGACTAGTGGTTATGATTTAAAGGAAGCCGTCCCTTTTGTCGAGTGGGGCTTGAAAGGAGAAAATCAAGTGCGATCTCCAGCAGGAACCCTGACTATTGACAGGAACAGCATGTGTGGTATGTTGGCTTCGCATATTTGATGAGATTTGCTATTCAAGATGCGTGTCTTAATCTATACCTAGACATTCTTGGCCTACTCAACTTACAATAATACAGAAAATCCATGAATTTTGGATGCTTGTCATTTGATAAACTGCTCAATGTCGTTACAATTTGCTGACCGCATAGCTAATTATTTTCTTTGGCCATTTTCTCGTTATCACGACGGCCACTCAATAGGTTATGATGATGCTTTAACTCTCACAGCTTGTATTTTCAGGTTCACCAGCACGGACAGTTGGATGGCGTGATGCAGGTTTTATTCACACAAGTTTTTTGAAGGATTTATGGCCAAACTCTGTGTATGTATCTTACAATTTGTTTCTAGCAAGCGTGTTGGGATGAGGTGTCAGCATCATGTATTCTGATATGTTCCCATGGGTTTCAGGTATACCTACAAGATGGGTCATCTGTTGACAAATGGTACCTATATCTGGAGCAAGAGCTATTCATTGAAATCATCTCCATATCCTGGACAAGATTCGCTGCAACGCATTATAGTATTCGGTGACATGGGAAAGGTGTATAAATGATCCTTCTATTTTTCCAACTGTTGCCTTTCTGGGTTGAGTGAGAGCTGGGTTATGAATTTCTCTTTATGGTCATATGATGTGCATCAGATTATGTCAGCACAATGCAGTAGAAGCGCATGGCACGTGTCCTGGGAAATATGACAGTATTCAGACCAGAGCTTGTTCTCTGCTTAACTCTAATCAGTAATGTTCATTAATTGTTTTTGATTGACTGCATTTGTATATATTTTTATTTTTAGGGTGAGAGAGATGGTTCGAATGAATATAATAACTACCAGCCTGGTTCACTCAATACCACAGACCAACTAATCAAAGATTTGAAGAACATAGACATAGTTTTTCACATCGGAGACATTTGTTATGCAAACGGGTACATCTCAGAGTGGGATCAATTCACAGCACAAGTGGAGCCTATTGCATCAACGGTCCCATATATGATTGGAAGGTTGTGTGTCATTGCTCATTCTGTTTGTCCCTCTTGTTGATACCGTTGAGTAACTCCATCTCCTTGGTTGAATATCCTCTTGTTTATTTCAACTGCAGTGGTAATCATGAACGTGATTGGCCAAACTCAGGATCCTTCTACGAGAACACGGATTCAGGAGGGGAATGTGGCGTGCTTGCAGAGACCATGTTCTATGTTCCTGCTGAGAACAGAGCTAAGTTCTGGTAAATAGCTCAAATCCTTGTTTAAGAAAAGACAAGACATTAACTCTCATGCGTGAAGAGTAGGGAGATAACTCGGTCACTAGCAGATTTACTAAAGGGGTCATTCATCTTTTGAAGCTTGTTTCCTCCTCCCTTTGTTCGTAACATTGGGATTCAGTCATCACACAGGAGGGAGCTGTGTTTGGCTCTTGTTTATCATTTGCCTTTCCTTGCTTGAGTGCTTTCAAATCAAAGAGAGAATAATAGGGCTGTTCCTCAATAAATTTTAGACTGTTATCTTTTGCATAGAGATTGAGAGAGTTCATGATCTCTAAAGACAGTGGATTGTGGTTGATTCACATGTATTTTAGGTATTAGAAATATATTGCTGACATATACATTTTGCAGGTACTCAACAGACTACGGCATGTTTCGCTTTTGTATAGCCGATAGTGAGCACGACTGGAGGGAGGGATCGGAACAGTACAGGTTCATTGAAAACTGTCTTGCAACTGTGGACAGGCACAAGCAGCCCTGGTTGATTTTTGCGGCCCATCGCGTCCTTGGTTATTCTTCCGACAGTTTTTATGGCTCGGAGGGCTCTTTTGAAGAGCCCATGGGAAGGCAAAATCTACAGAGGCTGTGGCAGAAATACAGAGTGGACATTGCCTTCTACGGCCATGTACATAACTATGAAAGAACTTGCCCTATCTATCAGGTACGTCATCAGATTCTATATTATAAGTTCATAACCCTAGCCCATTCCCATTTTGGGTTTAACTATGAAAGAACCCTATCTATCAGGTACGTCATCAGATTCTATATTATAAGTTCATAACCCTAGCACATTCCCATTTTGGGCGGAACAGATCTACTAATTCTTTGATTCCGGAGGGATCTTGAGCTAAGAAATAGATTCTAGAAGCTAAAAATTAGATTAATTGTTATATGGTGTTGCAAAACGGTTGAATGCTAGTGCTCAAAGCAAATACAAAGGTCTCTCTTCTTTTTAAGCGCAGTCGCAACTTTCAAAAGGCATTTTTTCGGTTAATTACAGCTTCTGCACTGCCCTGTAGCCATGAGTTGACCACTTGAGCAACACTGAGTTTCTAGGGGTCAAGTGTTCTTAGGATATTCTAGAATCTGCAATAGGTTCCAATTAGTTTTGGTATATACGGATGTGATCATACCTGCACTGCACTCTCACTTAACAGTCTGTCCTATCAGCTAGTTAACAATAATAATTTGTTGATTGGGTTTCCGGAGGACTTACCTGCATAACAACATATTTGATTCATTATCCCCATTGTGGAACAGAACCAGTGTGTTAATTCAGAAAAGAATCATTATTCGGGCATCGTCAATGGAACTATCCACGTAGTCGCTGGTGGGGGAGGAGCCCATTTGTCGGAATTTAGCCAACTCACACCGAGCTGGAGCCTCTACCGAGATTATGACTGGGGATTTGTGAAGCTAACAGCCTTCAACCGCTCCTCTCTTCTCTTTGAGTACAAGAAAAGTCGCGATGGCCTGGTGTACGATTCCTTCACAATATCGAGAGAGTACCGTGATGTATTAGCCTGTGTACATGACAGTTGCGCCAAAACCACCTTGGCTTCCTGATTATTATAACTTGTGGTTTTATTTTTATCATGTTCAATTGTCATTGGAGTATATAAATAATCTGAACTTAATAAAGGTGCTAAGTCTACTAGTCAGTCCTAGAAAGACTGCTTTGTGACACTCTTCCTTGATCTTTTTCTTAAGCAAATCCATTCACAGTAATTTAATCATTAAATTTGATACTTGACGCACTATATTAACTTAGCATGTTCGGACAAAGTAGTTTCAAGGTCACAGCACACATAAACACACCTTTCCATGTGTATTAATCATCCAAAAAAGTATATTATTGCGGCGAGAGCATGTCTAGCTGTTGTGGTTCATGGCATCAGGTAGTGACTTTTGCGTTCAGTTGGCGATTTCGTTGATGCAATATTTTTTTTTCTGGATATTAGTCAAGATACAATAGAAGAGGTAAATGAGATGCTTGGCTCATTTAGCTGAGGCACTTCTATTTCATGTCCTGTTGCAGCTAACTTATCATTGCTAACGATGTTTTCATTTCAAAACTCATTTATTTCACGATGTACTAAAAAATTAGAAAAAGGTCGTCCCTCTATACCTAACCTCAAAATTACAACGCCCAGCTATTACTGGTTGGGAAAGTAATGTCAACAGGAACTGTATGCGACGCATTCAACATTATAATTCACAAGAAAAGAGGAAGACTCACAAGGATTGCAATGTCTGGCTAAAACTGGTAGAGGAACTATATAAATAAATATAAATAAATAAATAAAAACTCTGGATTATGTTGACTCATGATTCAAATGAGAAGAGGGAAGCCCATATATATACAAAAACTCGCTCGATTCTAACCGTTGATCAATCCTCGATCTAATGGTGGAAATCGCACCTCCTTATTTAACAATGAGAGTGCATGGTACATTTACAATGTTGTTCATATTCTAGAGAACACTAGAGAGATGTCCGATTTTCTTGGATGGTTCACGGTGCTTCGAGCTTGAAAACTTCCAAACCGTGACAAAAGCATGGTAAAAAGCATGGTGAATGGCAATGGCAATGGCATGGCAAAAAAAAACATCAACAATTAGCTGCACAGAAGGGGACAAAGCGTGGCACATCGGACTAAGCCTACATTACATGCTTATCCGAGGGCAATTTTACAAATTATGGGCCAGAAAAAGGATGAAATATATGATCCAGACAGTTGGCCATGGCATATGGTTCAGTTCAACAGAAAAGTTACTGCACTCGGGTAAACATAATTTACTGCATATTGTAACAGAAAGTGTTACTCACAGACTTAGAAAATTACTTTTTTTTTTTTTTGGTCGAATAGAAAATTACTTGTTAACCGGCAGAATAAGTGGTCTTCTTATTTGGTCTAATCTGATCCAAACATGTATTTTAAAAGCGAATGATGCCCGATAGCAACAGACGGATTTCCTTTTTGGGCCAATTTGCAGTGCGGTAATGACCCCATACTTGAAAAAACAAAGAAGATCATCATCATCTGCTTAAACCCAGAATGCTCAAATTCATATAAGTGCCCGCTAAAATCCACCACAAAGGCATACCGGCTTTTTGGTCCATCTTGCGTCAGAAACTGTTAATCGTCATTAATTTTACCGTGGAGAACCTCAAACAGCACCTTCTGAAATCCACACTGTAACTGATTATCGCGGCCTATCAAGGAAAGCTCAATGTAGCCGCCATATGAAGGACAGATCTAGGACGACAATTTCCCATCATCCTAGTTTACACCGAGAGTGGATTTGTTTCACGGAAATTCGATGACTTGGATCACATCTTCATATAAATAATTATTTGTAAGGTTTTGGAATATTAGTTGATGGAAAATAATATCAACATCAATAATAATCCATGCCTAAACATTTTCATTAATTCATTATCGTATACGATACAAATAACCATTAGTAGATTTTCTACTAAACAAATGTATCCTTAATCCATCATTTCAACATCAGGATGCTCATTCTCTCGTTCATCCCATGGACTGATTGCAGATAGCAAGTCGTCTATCTTTAGAGGTGAATGCCGAACAGCATATTGGAATATGACCTTCAAAAGAAGAGAGAAAGTGATCAGCATCCACTGAGCACAATATTACTTGTTCTTCACAGGGAATTGATAAATAGCCAAAGCGACATCAACATTGTTTCTTACCAAAAAAGTAGACAGCATATGATCCGGATCTGGACGGCCTGATTTGAGTAATATTACCCATGTTACAGAAACCTCAATGTTAGGTGATCCGCTTCCCCAATAATATTGCACAAGACAATTAACCACCTCTCAAAGCGCATACACTTAATCAATTCTGCGACAAAATAAAAAGGAATGTGCAAAGTGCAAAATACGCTATCGCATGAGAAACTGATAAGATGTCTAATATTGCCCATTGGTTAAGCAATGCAGGGCTAGCATAAGGAAGTTTTCTGAATATGAATAAGAGCGTAAGAACATCTTCTGAACTTGACAAGTATACTCTCGAATAATGCCTCAGAAGGTCACCAAGTGATCACCATCCGCAACTATCGTCCAAATGAACGCATCGTTTAGTATTTAGTAATTCAATCCTTAACTGGTTCAATCACCAAGTAATCACCATCCACAACCAACTCTATGCTGAATGCTCTTCAAAGCGACTTCTAATCTCATGTCCCTACAAATCTAGGCCGTAGAATTTTACTGACAGGCGAGAGAGAGAGAAAGTCAAAAACAGTCTTGAGAAGGACGATCCGGGACCTCAATCATCCATTCGAGGAGCATCAGCTGCCTCGCGAACCACTTGCGACTTGCGAGCCTCCGCGCCTCGGAGCTTCGACGCCTGACGGACGTCGAATTCCTTCGATGGCGACCTCGAATCTCCTTCTTCTTCTTCGACGTGGTACTCCGACTCGGATGTGAAATGACAGGACGCTAGAAACCCATTTGCCAAATCAAAACACAATGCTACTACAAGTTGGATCAAACTCTAGCCTAAACCACCGGTGATTAGTTATTAGATCTTATTTGCAGCTCTCTTTCACAAAAATGACAAAACGTCACAACTGTTCTAAAAGCTTAAGTGGCTAAATGAAAACATTGTTTAATATTAATTAGTTCAACACTCTCCCTAAGCTTAAACTATTAGATTGTAGAAATACTATTTGAACCAGTGGTGATTAGTTCCTCCCTGCATGACATATCTTTGATATGAAGAGGACCTCTTTGTCGATGCCCCTCACTTGTTGGTTGAAGCCCCCTCCGACACTGACCAAATGTTTATCTCCTAGTTACGGTCTTGTAGGAATTGTTTTCAGTATGGCCTTGATCGGAACAAACCGTGCGAATGTTGCAGGCATGTGAAAGGAGGCACGATAGACAACGCCCTCACTTTGTCGAGTGGGTACTTCCCTGCGGCGCCGCCGCCAAGTAGTTATGCTGTACAGAGATAGGCGAGGCGAAGAACCGATCTTGGGTCCCCTTTTAATTATTCAGCTAAGAGCTAGTTTAGGCATGTCAATCTGATCTGTTCTTATCATCATCACCCAGAGACAAAAATTGAACCCATTTGTTCTCTCATGTCTATTTCCCAAGCACATGGAATCTGTAGACAAAAAAAAAAAATTGGATATCTTGTTATTTCTATAACCTTATCCAAAATAGTTTCAAAATTTTGTCTGGCCACGCAAGCGTATCAATCCATATTCCTTAGCCGACCACGTTGCCTAAGTAGTAGAAACCATCGCAAAATAGAAAAATGAAAAATAAAAACCTAAAGTGGGAACAAAGATGGAGGACAAGGAGAGCACGATTCAGTGGCATTTTGGTAAATGGGGACTCGGGGTATCGTGTCAAAAAAACCCTAAAGCGGCTAAAGTGTGCCAGGTGGCAGCACTACACCAGTCGCGGAACCTCACTACGACTGGGCTTTCCAAAAGAGACGGTGCCACGTGGACTCAATGGAAACCTCCTGGATGACGTGTACTCGTAACCGCAGTAGTAGCCTCCATATATAAAAACCCCTCTCTGTCTCGCTCGCTCTCTCTCTCTCTCTCCTTTTCGGTCTCCTTTTCGCTTCATTCTCATCCATTTCCCGCTCTCTCTCTCTGTTCAACCGATTGAGACACGGACACGCGAGAGAAAAAAAACAAAAGAAAAAGAGGGATCGGATCCGCAGGTTCTCCGGGACGAGGTTTTGAGCTAGGGTCTGCGTATTGGATTTCTCTGTGGGAGTGCGGTTCTTGCGTCTCGTTTACTGAGAGTTTTCTCACTCTCTCTCGATTGGAGATCCAATTACTACGCTGCTCTCTGTCTTGGCTCGAGATTCATCCGGGCCAAGCACAGTAGAATCGGATACGTTTCGGTCTCGTCCGTCTAACTGGCGCAATTGTTCAGGTCCTTCTATTGAATCTCAGTTGCCTCTTCTTTTTTGTTCGTTTGTGTTCGTTTGTGATTTGTGTTGTTCCTTATTTTTCCGTTGTAAATGCAATGATATGCTGTCGATTGTTAACTCGTAGCTCAGATTCAAAGAGCGGCGTTCCTTCAGATTTGCTCTCCTGTTGAATGTGCTTTGTCCTGTATTGACGCTTAGATTCGTTTTCCCAATGTGCGCTAGCCCGCAGTTGTGCGTGCTTTTTTGTTCGTAAATCGAGTGGCATGATAGTAGATGGTGACGGTTAGCTGTTGGTATAGTTTTTTATCGTCATTTGTTCTTTAGGAGTGGGCTACGCAAATGGCATCGAAGAAGGGGTTTCTGACGGATGAGCAGAGGGAAACGCTTAAATTAGCGACCCAGAATGCGGAGAGTCTGTCATCCTCTCCCAAATCGCCTAAAACTCTCCTATCTGAACATCCATTAAAGGTTCCTGCTGCTGGCAAGGCGCCTACAGCTGGAATTGCTGTGAGGCATGTGCGGAGGACACACTCTGGGAAGTTTATACGAGTTAAGAAAGGTAATTTGGTGCATTTTAATTATGCTCAAGTGGTGTTTCTGTTGAAGGATTCAATGTGTGGTTGTGTTTGTCTTGGGTCTTGTGGTCGTCTCATTGTATTCTCGTCTCATTGTATTCTCGTCATCAGAAGGGTTTGCTGCTGCATCGCTCTACATCTTTGTTCCTCCTGTTTTTAGGCAGATGTTTTCAGGTTACAACAAATGTCTAGGTGAAAGTTGATAAAATTATTTGAACTCCTATTAAGTCATCATTATCTCTCCTTAAGAGTTTATTTCCGTTCCCTGCCTGAGACTTATTAGTCAATCTTTTGCGAAGTGCATTAGTTAACTTATTGCATCCTCCAGTCATTAATCCCTTTCTGTCTGTGAACTATATATATTAGACGATCAAGGGAATCCATAGGCATTATTCCTGTTTTCCCAAATTTTTGTATCGTGGATTTTGAAAAATGCATTGCCAAAAGTATCATTTAGTTTATGGAACTGTTGGAGTTGTAGTTTGGTCATATTCCTGTTTTTGGCAGCAGTATGGGTGGTTAGGAGGCCTTTGATTTAGATCTCTTACAACTTGAGTTGGGCTTTTTGTTTAGATTGAATGTGTGAGTAGCTCTGGTGTTTTTATATTTCAAGTAACTGTTGCATTTGGAAATCTGCTTATTAGAGTTGGAATGAACTCGGGTCTCCCCACCTATTTGCTTGGGGCCATAGGATTGTAATGTTTATATCTTTTGCGTGCATTTATTGAACGTGTATCTGCCTTTCTTGGTTATGTGATTATGCTACAAAGGAGAGTAGTTCAATTGAGGTTACTTGTCTGGCTGTAGCTGTTATAATATACTGCTTAGGGCTTGGAACTGCTAATTGAGCAATTATTTTCGTTTTTGTGTGCATGTGCTATTACTTGTATATTGGAAACAGATGGAGGTGGTGGTAAGGGAACTTGGGGGAAATTGCTCGACACGGATGGTGGATCACATATAGATAGAAATGATCCAAACTATGACAGTGGTGAGGTAATGGCTGTTTTCCACCATTAATTGACATTTATCAATTCTCTATAGTGAGGAGGTTAGCTCTTTTATTAACAAGTACTTTGTTTTTGCAGGAGCCTTATCAACTCGTTGGTTCAACAGTCTCAGACCCCTTGGATGTATACAAGAAAACTGTTGTTTCTTTAGTAGAGGAATACTTTAGCACTGGTGATGTGGACGTGGCATCATCTGATCTCAGGGAACTAGGCTCAAGTGAATATCACCCATACTTCATCAAGCGGCTAGTTTCCATGGCCATGGATCGCCATGATAAGCAGAAAGAAATGGCCTCGGTTCTGCTCTCTGCCTTGTATGCTGATGTGATCAGCCCGCCACAAATCAGGGATGGGTTTGTCTTGCTTCTTGAGTCGGCTGACGATCTCTCTGTTGACATATTGGATGCTGTTGATGTGCTCGCATTGTTCCTAGCACGGGCTGTAGTTGATGAGATTCTCTCCCCAGCGTTCCTCACGAGGGCTAAAAAAACACTGCCGGAATCTTCTAAAGGTTTTCAGGTTATTCAGACTGCTGAAAAGAGTCATCTCTCAGCCCCGCATCATGCAGAACTTTTGGAGAGGAGATGGGGTGGTAGCACACACATAACTGTTGAAGAGGTGAAAAAGAAGATTGATGATTTGCTGAGAGAGTATGTGGAAACTGGAGATGCTTTTGAGGCATGCAGGTGCATTAGGGAGTTGGGTGTTGCGTTTTTTCATCATGAGGTGGTGAAAAGGGCTTTGGTTCTTGCAATAGAGACACGATCAGAGCCCTTAATAATGAAGTTGCTGAAGGAAGCCGCTAAAGAAGGCTTAATAAGTAGCAGTCAAATGGCTAAGGGTTTTACCCGTTTGGCTGAGAGCCTCGACGACCTTGCTCTTGACGTTCCATCTGCAAAGTCCCTGTTTCAGTCACTGGTTCCCAAGGCTATTTCTGAAAGTTGGCTTGATGCTTCATTTTCGAAGTCATCGGATGATAATGGAGACGTACAAATGGAAGATGAAGAGTTAAGGCGCTATAAGAAGGAAGTTGTAAGTATAATTCATGAGTATTTTCTCTCTGATGACATTCCCGAGCTCATTCAGAGCCTGGAAGATCTTGGAGCACCTGAGTTCAACCCCGTGTTTTTGAAGAAGCTCATCACCCTTGCCATGGACAGGAAGAATAGAGAGAAAGAGATGGCATCTATCCTGTTGTCTGCCCTCCATATTGAAATTTTTTCGACTGAGGATATTGTAAATGGTTTTGTGCTGCTTTTGGAATCCGCAGAGGACACGGCTCTCGACATTCTAGATGCTTCAAATGAGCTTGCTTTATTTTTGGCTAGGGCTGTTATCGATGATGTGTTGGCCCCGCTGAATTTAGAAGAGATTGGAAGCAGGTTGCCTCCTAATTGCAGTGGGAGTGAAACCGTGTGCATGGCTCGATCGCTCATCGCTGCCCGTCATGCTGGCGAGAGGATTCTTAGGTGCTGGGGAGGTGGAACTGGGTGGGCTGTTGAGGATGCCAAGGACAAAATTCAAAAGCTTTTGGAAGAATACGAGAGTGGTGGAGTGGTGACTGAGGCTTGCCAGTGCATACGTGATTTGGGAATGCCCTTCTTCAACCACGAAGTCGTGAAGAAGGCATTGGTAATGGCCATGGAGAAGAAGAACGACAGGATCCTGGATTTGCTGCAAGAATGTTGCAGTGAGGGGCTCATCACCATCAATCAGATGACAAGAGGTTTCAACCGGATTAAAGATGGAATGGACGATTTGGCTCTTGACATCCCGAATGCAGAAGAGAAATTCCGTTTCTATGTGGAGTATGCTAATCGGAAGGGATGGCTCCTATCTTCATTCGAGTCATCTTAGATGGGTATGTTTGAGTTCATCTTGATGCCTTTTTTCTCTATTTCCTTGTAGTTTCCTGATGGAGATCGACTATGTATAAAGTTAGTGGCTTATCCAGCTTTAGGCTCATGGTGCATCATATTTGTCGCGTTCAGTATGATATAAGATTGAATTCTTTTGATACCATTCAATTCGTTTTTCAGTATTGTTCTTTGGCCCTTTTTTTTGGGTTCATGGCATCAGGAATAGATGGAATTTGCATTCTCAAATCAAAACCTTCTAATGGGAGTGACTTTTGGGTTCAGTTGGCCATTTCAATAATATTTTATGCAATTGTAGTAAATAAGAATCTTGCATTATATATTGGTATATTGAGGTCACAACTGCCATTTAGCAGAGGCACTTGCTATTTCATGTCCTGTTGCAGCTCGCCGAATGTTTTCGTTTCAAAATTCAGTTTTGTTATGCAGGTCGTGTTTTTGTTTTAAAATTCAGTTTTGTTATGCAGCTCACTCGTCATTGTCAACGAATGTTTTCGCTTCAAAATGTTAACGAATGTTTTCGCTTCAAAATGTTAACGAATGTTTTCACTTCAAAATTCAGATTTGTTTCGCGATGTTCTATATCTGAATATTGATTGTTATGATCCTATATTCAAGAATTCATAAGAAAAGAGGAACACTCGCAAGAATTGGTACGATCCTATATTCAAGAATTCATAAGAAAAGAGGAAAACTCGCAAGAATTGTAGAAAGAGGAACTCTAAAAAGAGAAAGCTCTGGATTCTGTTCATTCTGTGATCCAAATGAGAGGAGGGAACCTATACATACAAAGACTCACTCGATTATAACCGTTGATCAATTCTCGATCTAATGGTGGTGATTGCATTTCTCTAACTACCAATGAGAGTGCAGGGTACATTTACAATATTGTCCGTCCTAGGAGTATTCTAGAGAACTCTAGAGAGAGATATTTGATTTTTTGGATAGTTCCCGATGCTTCGAGCTTGAAAACCTCCGGAACCTGGCAAAAGTATGGTGAATGGTATGGCAAAAAAGAAGAACAATTACCTGCACAGAAGGGCACAAACCGCAGCACGTGGGACTTAGCCTACATTACATGCTCGTCCGAGGGCAATTTTACAAATCATGGGGGCCAGAAAAAGGAGGAAATATATGATTTAGACAGTTGGCCATAGCATATAGTTCAGTTCAGCAGAAAAGTTACTGCACTCCGTTAAATACTGCATATTGTATCAGAAAGTGTTACTGATAGACTCAAGAAAATTTCTTGTTAACCGGCAGAATAAGTGGTCTTTTCATTTGGTCTTAATCTGATCAAACATGTATATTAAAAGCGAATGGCGCTCGATAGCAACACAAGGAATTTCTTTTCGGGGCAATTTGCAGTGCCGTAATGACCCCATACTTGAAAAACAAAGAAGATCGTCGTCGTCATCATCTTAAACCCCAGAATGCTCAAATTCGTATACGCGCCCGCTGAAATCCACCAGAGTTGTACCAGCTTTTTGGTCCATCTTGTGTCAGAAACTGCTAATCGTCGTTCATTTTACCGTGGAGAACCTCAAATAGCACAGGCTGAAATCCACACAGTAACTGATTACCACAGCCTATCAAGGAAAGATCAATGTAGCCCGCCATATGAAGGACACGTCTAGGACAACAATTTCCCTTCATCACAGAAAGTGGATTTGTTTCGCGGAAATTCGAGGATCACATCTTCGTGTAAATAATTGTTTGTATCATTTTGAAATATTAGTTGATGGAAAATAATATCGATATCAATAATAATCCATGCCTAAACATTTTCAATAATTCATTATATTATACGAAATGATTTGTAGATTTTCTGCGAAACAAATGCATCCTTAATCTATCATTTCAACATCACGATGCTCATTCTCTCGTTCATCCCGTGAGCTGATTGCAGATAGCAAGTCGTCTATCCTTAGAGGTGAATGCCGGACAGCATATTGAAATATGACCTTCAAAAGAAGAGAGAGAATGATCAGCATCCACTGAGCACAATAATACCTGTGCTTCACAGGGAATAAATAAAAAGCCAAAGCGACATCAACAATGTTTCTTACCAAAAAAAGTAAACGGCATAATGCTTGAGAGAAGGAAAACAGAAACGACAATAATATTGCACAAGACCCAATCAAGATCCACAGCCTTATAAACCAAAGTACAACTTCAAAAGCAGCAGAAGAGCACAATTACGCCACACCCAATCTGTGCTCCAAAACCCCAACTTGTACTCAAGCATCAGCAGAAGCAAGAAGTTTGTATCCCAGAATCAGCACCTTAAAATCTCGTAATATATATTCAATGCCATTTCCTTTTGCTTTAGCCATAAGCAAACAATTTGTATGCTTAGCTAGAGAACTACCAGAGTAATCATCTATAATTAGCAGATTTCGCTATAACTCAATGGAAAGGCATTTATAGGAACAATAACGTTGATTTCGCTATAACTCAGCTGCACTTTATCTGTATCAAACATTGATAACAAGTGTCATAAATTACAAAACACAGAGGCAACTCAATTACCAACCTTCGAGTAACTATCTGCAAAAGCACGTGCTCTATTTGACTTGCCAAGGTACTGAAGATCAGCTCTATCAAGCCTCCCATCTGCAAAACTTAATCCTCCATCACCAATAGCAAACTTCAAGAGATATTCTGTGCGTAGGCCTGACTGGAAGTGGATGAAAACAGAAGTTCAATTTCAAGTTTAATATAAAACCATAGGTATGATGCATTGGATACAATAATAGAACAGCTAGATACATGTACATGTTTGTATGTATGTATGTACGCATGTATGTATGAATGCATGCACCCATGAATGAATGTGTCAAAGACACTAGGAAAGGTACATTTGTTGGACTGTAAGCAAACTGAACCTTTTGGACAAGGTCGTTATCCAAGCATCCAAATACCACAGGAGGATCATCTGATGTGATCAATTTTAAATCTTCCTGTAGCTCCAAAACTACCTGATTATAGAGGGAAGAGAAACAAGAAACTTTCAGGCGATCAGAAAGTTGAAAGCGTAAGCTCGTTTTCATTCTAAAGAACTGTTATGTTGCTCTCTGTGGTTGCGTGTGCTTGTGACAGCCTGAGAGAGCAATGTTTGTCAAGTACCTGTTGCAATCTTGGGACATTTCCTTTACTGTCTGTATCAATGACGTACTGACTACACTTCTCATCCTTCCAGACTAATGCCAGGGGTGTGTTGCCAGTTTGATAGTGTGCCTGCCTACAGACAAGGTGCGAAAGGAATATAAACAACAGTGAGAACAACTTTGGCATAAAGTGAACACTCATACTACATAAGAAACCGTGAACAGGTTACTAAAACCAAGCTGAACCCTATCAAACAACAAGAACAATGATCAGTGAGCAGCTATGAGGGGTGGTGACAAAACGAGCATATGCTGCACCCAGAAGCATAACCTTACACTCACCTGCCCACTTATACTACTAGATTGGTAGACTGAAGAAATCAAATCATTATCTATCAAAAACAAGGATAGACTTGATAAATAGAAACCAAAAGAGATGTTTCCGATTCATGAAAGTAAAAAATAAAAATAAAAAAATTCTTCATGTGTTCCTACTTAACGAGGAATGATTGGATGGACACAACCATTACTTAATTGTAAGGATATGGCCAACTGAACAACTTTAAACATGTCCCTCTGTCAAATTTTATTCAAATTGTTAATTGAACACTTCTTTCAATCTCAAAATTGATAGTCTGTTTCCTTGACATTCTACAAAGAAGTCTATCAAAACTTCAATTCGAGGCCAATCATCTCATACTTTGTGCAGATCCCTAACCCAGACTGAAACTGCATTGATGCTCACCGTCAAGTATACTATATGCATTTCATAGCATGATCATGACGTATCACGTATGCCGTAATCCACATCCTTTGAATCTGCAATCTAGAAGATGCATGCTTTATAGATTAACTGGATTTACCTCCTATTACTGTCCACAGAGATTAAACATAAAGATGAAACATAACACCCCCAACCAGATATACCAGAAAAAAAAAATGATAATGGAAGACCTCAGATCCGTTGAATATGTATGCCCTTAAAGGCCATTTCAATTCCAGGATAAAAGATCTTACTTGTTATAGAACAGAAGCCCGTCCTTTATGTAAGTTACAGCTCCTGTATATGCAGCATTTAGGCCATTTTCGTCACAGTTGTATATGGGCACCAGGCTAAATCTGTATCCGTGGTTCTGTGAGGGTGGATCACAAGCTCCACTCTCAATGAGCTTAGAGTTCGACCAAAAGAACCTGAACTCCGCGGTGCAGTCATAAAGAGAGTATCCTCTCCAGCAAAGCATGTCAATTACATAGTACGTTTGGTCTATCTGCAAAAATGGGAATGCTTATATCAAATCCAACTACTAGTCAACAACATGCCTTTCATTAGTAGGCAAAGTTACCTCATGAAATATGCAATCCAGTATGGAGTATGACTGAGCTGACCCGGAAACATCTCTTGTTCGTGCCCCACCGGGTAGAGCAGATGGGAAACGGTGCAAGACAGAGCCATTGCGTAATCGGCTCACTGTGATGCCATTGGAAGAAACGACGAAGCACCGCTTACCAGCGGGTCTTGCAAACACATACCTGCGAAATTGGGAATGTCATAGACAATTAACCGCCTCTCAACGCACATACACTTAATCAATTCTGCAACGAAGTAAAAATGAATGTGCAAAGTGCAAGACATGGTCCATTGATGGAATACGCTATCGCATGAGAAACTGATAAGATGTCTAATATTGCCCATTGGTTAAGCAATGCAGGGCTAGCATAAGGAAGTTTTCTGAATATGAATAAGAGCGTAAGAACATCTTCTGAACTTGACAAGTATACTCTCGAATAATGCCTCAGAAGGTCACCAAGTGATCACCATCCACAACTATCGTCCAAATGAACGCGTGGTTTAGAATTTAGTAATTCAATCCTTAACTGGTTCAATCACCAAGTAATCAGCATCCACAACCAACTCTTTGCTGAGTGCTCTTCAAAGCGACTTCTAATCTTATGTCCCTACAAATCTAGGCCGTAGAATTTTACTGACAGGCGAGAGAGAGAGTCAAAACCAGTCTTGAGAAAGACGATCCGGAACGTCGATCATCCATTCGGGGTGCATCAGATGCCTCGCGAACCACTTGCGAGCCTCCGCGCCTCGGAGCTTCGACGCCTGACGGACGTCGAATTCCTTCGACGGCGACCTCGAATCTCCTTCTTCTTCTTCGACATGGTACTCCGACTCGGATGCGAGCTCGACCTCGAGTGCGGGTTCGGGTTCGGGTTCGGGTCCGGGTTCAGGGGCTTCGAGGGAGAGCACCGTGGAGGCTAAGCAGCGAGCACGGTGCTGGGCGTCAAGGCGATTCTGCGCTTGACGGAGGAGGGAGAGTTCCCGCCGCCTCTGCTGATCTGAGATCGTTGGTCGCTTGAACGGACGGCGGTGATCGGGTGGTGCCATTTGCGTAACCTGCGGGCTTACGAGAAGGTTGGGGATTTGAAATCCTCGGCGTTGTCCGAAGTAGAGACCAAGCGTGCGCATGGTGGGAGTGAATTTATGCTTCAGCGTGCTTTTTGAGAAATTTGTTTGGTAACATAACTTTTGAAATAAAAATTCGTTTGCTAAAAAATTTTGCTTCTAAAAAAATTTCTACTTCTGAAGTTATTTTTTCCTTAATTTGAGAAGTTAAAAAAAAATTTACTTCTCAACTCAAGAAGAACTTCTTAAAAAATAAAAACCTCAAAAAGTACTTCTCGCCTCACTCCCTTTTTATTACGCCCTTACCCTCTTTCCAACCACACATGCCTCCGCCGACTTTTATCGCCGCCCGCCGCCCCCCTCCGTCAATTGTAGACCATCACCGTCGTCGCCCATCGCCAACCTCCACCGGCCGTCGCCCACCGCCCCCCTCCGCCAATTGTAGACCATCACCGTCGTCGCCATTGCCAACCTCCACCGGCCGCCGCCGCCGGAGTAAAAAATAAATAATAATTTTTTATTTTTAAAAAGTAAATAATATTTTTTAAAAATAAAAATTATTTTTTAAAGAAATTTAAAAAGTTTAAAAATGAAGCAGAAATTTTTTGACCCTCGACAATAATTTTTCATAGAATATTTTGTGTTAATAATGTTTCAAAAGTAGAAATTTTCAATCGTTATCAAACGAATTTCTCTGATCAGAAATCAACTTCCAGAGCAAAAGTAGAAAAATCAACTTTTAGTCAGAAGTTGATTTCTGAAATAAAAGTGTTGCCATGAGCGCCCTAATCAAATGGGTGGGACTAGCTGCACGACTTCTAACATTCGATTCAGAGCGAATGGTTAAATAAAGAATTCACTCACTTCGAAGAGAAAAGAAGGGAAATGATTGGAAAAATTAAATTTTCTCAATGAATCGAATTAGACGGAGAGATATATGTTTTATGAAGTTAGATTTTGACTCGAAAATAGTGCTCGCCCTAATTTCAATTAGTGATTTTATATCTAACCCGATGGTAGATATACTTTTTATTCTACTTGAAGATAGGTTTATCTTTAATTTTCCCGGTGAGTTTTTTTTTTGGACAGAAATTTTCCCGGTGAGTTGACTTGGTGGAGAAAATACGTTTCATGTATGGCTGAGATTTCTACTTGAAGAGAGGGTTCAACTGAGATTTCAATCTAGGATTCATGTCTCCTTGAGGGTTTGTTGCTCAAATATAGGTTCGTCTTACCTTTCACGGTAATTCGCCTTGATAGAGGAAATATGTGTATGTCTACCTTAGGTTTCGACTTCTAAATAGGATTTAGCTTAGATTTTAATCGGTGGTTTATGTCTAGCTTGATCATAGAAATACCACTTTCTCTACCCGAAAATAGGCTTTACCTTAATTTTCTTGGTAAATTGGCTTGATAGGGAAAGTATATTTTATGCCTAGCCTACATATCAACTCAAAGATGAGCTTTTACTTAGCCTCCATTCGTTTTGCAAAAAAATTTATGTTCTAGAAAATATTTTTTGAGAAGTCATATTTTAGAAATTTTCTTGTGTTTGACTGAAACCTGAAAATAAACTGAAAAATATTTTCCCCGTTTTGTATGGAAAATCGAATTTGATTTTCCTCCGTGCACTTTTTTTAAATAATTTCTTATTTGTAATTTTATTTTATTTTTTATTTTTTTTCATATTTCTATTCATTTTTAAAAAAATTGGATTTTTAATTATTTCACTTTGCTCTTTTCTCTTTTCTTTTTATTATTTCTTTTCTTTCCTTTTCTTTTTCCTCCCCCGCCAGCGATGGCCGCTGGCAAGCTCGAGGCTCGCCCGACGACGGCCACAAGCGAGCCCAGCTGAGGAAGAAGGAAAAAAAATACAAATAGAAAATAAATATAAATATAAATATAAATATAAATAAAAATAAAAAAATGGAATTCTTTTTTAATAGTTATAAAGAAAAAGAAGGTGAAGAAGTGGATGGAGAAAAGATGAAGGAAAATGATTTCCTTTTATCAAAAAGAGGAAACCATTTTTCCCACTTTTGGTATTGTTTTTTACTTTGACTGAAAATGTCTTCTTTGATTCATTTATTTTTCGTCAACCGAACGCCAAAAAATTCCAAAAATATTTTTTCTCGAAACGAACAGAGTCTTAGATTTTGAGTAAAGACGCTCACTCGTCCATACAAATAGTTTTGCAGCGGCGGAGGATCCAACGATAATCTTGCAACAAATGATTTTTATTAAGTTTACCCATAGATGTAAAAGATAGTTTACATATTCATTGTTGGATAAGTAACATGTGCAAAATTTTAGTTACAAAATCAATTTCGTACACTCGCGTCACTTATCCAGCGGTAAATATGTAAAAAAATTCCGAATTTTTTTATTCAATGAATATTATGAATATACTTTTACATCGACAATTAACCTAACAATAATCTTCAACAAATGCCCACAAGGATGGATGAACGACATGCTTATATCCTCTATGACAATTCCAAACCCTGTTTTGAAATACTTAAATTTAGTACTAGTATCACTTAATATCACCTGCGATCCATTGCTCCCACAAAAGCGAGGCCCACCGAGACGCTAGAGGCCAAGAACCCATTTGCCAAATCAAAACATATTGCTACTACAAGTTGGATCAAACTCTAACCCCTCATGATTAGTTATCACTCATCAGTTATCACATCTCCTTTGCTGCTCGACTGCCACATCCATCTCTCTCTTTCACAAAAATATAAATGACAAGAGGCCAATTGTTCTAAAAATTCAAGCGGCTAGATTAAGGCGTTGTTTAATATTTGACAATTTTAACGCTCTTCCTAAGCTTGTAGAAATATTATTTGAACCACCGGTGATTAGTTCCTCTTCTCTTCCAATTTCATATTGCAATTGGATCATGAGCAAATAAGTTGCCGAATATCGCGTCGCTGCTCCCCAATCAAAGAGAGAGAATCAGAGTCTACGTTTCATGCTTTCGTTGTTTTCTTTAATCAATAATACACGTGTAATGTGTAGACAATTAAATTGACATATATGTAATATTTAATGAATATTGTAAATTTATCTTTCAGATGCATTCGCATCGAGTGTGCCCAGTCTTTTAGTAAATACGAAAAAGTTTACACTCTGCTTCATAGTGATTCAAACGGAAAATGTCGTGTCAATTATTTTTCAGTCTAAGCTCATTGAAACTAAATTGTTTCAGCCGATTAACTAGTAAATTTCTAATATGGTTAGTGGTTATCAACCTTACCTTGAAACGTCACTTTGTTACTAACAAAATGAAAATATATCTTACTTCTTTTTTTCCAGTGATATTGATCGTTTCAGTTTATAAGAAATACACGAGGACTTTGACCTAATTATTTTCTAAATTTCTGCACCCGTGCACTGTTCTGAACATAATTGGCTGGAAAAACGCACCGTTTAGGTGGCCTAAGCAGTCCCCTAGGACTGATCGCTTCGTTCAACTGCCCCAACTGTTAAGGCGGATTTTCCTATGCGAATTCGTGTGAAGAAATCCAAAAGGTACAGCTTCTCTAGGATTTGAGTATGAGAGCTGAATCTGAAGCTCACGGCTCTCGATCCCCAAGGTGCATTTTCTCTCACCCCCATCGCGATACATCATTATTCTCGCTGAATTTCATTGTGTGAAGGCATGGAAGTCCCCCTTTGGCGGTACCAGAACATATCACTCGATCAAACTCAGTGCACATGTAGCTTCCCCTTCTCATTCGCAGATCCTAAGCTATCTGGGTATTCTTTCTCGTTCTGTCGGAGAAAGTGGAGGTACCCATTTTCTCGGGTTAAGTGTTCTTCGGTGGAGCAGGAGTTACGTCCACGCCCGAAGCCGAAGCCATCAAAATTCGACGCCCATTGGCCCGAGCAAACGGTTTTGGAAGAAGAGACAGGGACCAGAAAATATAATCCGAGGATTTGTAGTCAGATAGAGAAGCTGGTATTGCACAAGAGATACCGAGAGGCGCTGGAGTTGTTCGAGATTTTGGAGTACGAAGGTCGATTTGAGGTAGGTTGTAGCACGTACGATGCGCTGGTGAGCGCATGCATTGGGTTAAGATCTGTTAGAGCAGTTAAAAGGGTGTTCAATTACATGGTCAGCACTGGGTTTGAGCCGGATGCGTATATGAGGAACAGGGTGCTGCTCATGCATGTGAAATGCGGGATGATGATCGATGCGCGTAAGCTGTTTGATGAAATGCTTGACAGGAACTTGGTCTCCTGGAACACGATGATTGCGGGACTGGTTGATTCGGGGGACTACGTGGAGGCTTTGCAGCTGTTCATAGCGATGTGGGAGGAGTTTTCTGAGGGGGAGTCACGATTGTTTGCTACGGTTATTCACGCATCTGCTGGACTGGGGCTTGTTTCTGTGGGAAGGCAGTTGCATTCGTGTGCTCTGAAGATGGATCTTGGCGAGGATATTTTTGTTTCTTGCACATTAATAGATATGTACAGTAAATGCGGGAGCATTGAAGATGCTCAATTTGTTTTTGATGAGATGCCCGAGAAGACAACAGTAGGATGGAATTCGATCATTTCTGGTTATGCACTGCATGGTTACAGCGAAGAAGCGTTGTGTATGTACTACGGGATGCGTGATGCCGGTGTCAAAATGGACCATTTTACCTTTTCTATTGTTTTAAGGATCTGTACTAGGTTAGCCTCCGTAGAGCATGCTAAGCAAGCTCATGCTGGCTTAATTCGTCATGGATTCGGGCTGGATATAGTTGCAAGCACGGCACTCGTGGACTTCTATAGCAAATGGGGAAGAGTGGAAGATGCTAGGCAGGTCTTTGACAGGATGCCTGAAAAGAATGTGATATCTTGGAATGCTTTAATTGCTGGGTATGGTAATCACGGTCATGGAGAGGAGGCCATCGAGGTGTTTGAGCAGATGGTTCGTGAAGGAATGAAACCTAATCACGTCACTTTTCTTGCTGTTCTGTCTGCTTGTAGTTATTCAGGACTATCAGAACTAGGTTGGGAGATTTTTCAGTCAATGACTAGGGACTATAAAACAAAACCCCGTCCTATGCACTACGCGTGCATGATTGAGATACTAGGTCGGGAGGGGAGTCTAGACGAAGCCTTTGCATTGATAAGAAGCGCTCCCTTCCAGCCAACGGTGAACATGTGGGCTGCTTTGCTCACAGCTTGTAGAGTTCACCAAAATTTCGAGCTTGGGAGATTTGCAGCCGAGAAGCTCTATGGGATGGAGCCCGAGAAGCTGAGTAATTACATTGTGCTTCTGAATATATACAACAGCTGTGGCAAGACGAAAGAAGCAGCTGAAGTTGTACATACTTTGAAGAGGAAGGGCCTGAGAATGCTGCTGGCGTGCACTTGGATTGAGGTTAATAGGCAGTCACATACTTTTCTTTCTGGAGATAAATCCCATGCCCAAACTGAGGAGATTTACCAAAAACTCGATAACTTGATGCTAGAGATCTCAAAGCGTGGTTATATACCCGAGGACAAGTACATGCTTCCAGATGTGGACGAACAAGAAGTGCAGTTACCGTTCTATCACAGTGAGAAACTGGCGATCGCATTTGGTCTGATTAATACTCCGGAGTGGATGCCTCTGCAAATGGTGCAATCTCATCGAATATGCAATGACTGCCATAAGGCGATTAAGCTCATAACCTTGGCCACACAGCGCGAGATCATTTTCAGGGATGCCGGTAGATTTCACCATTTTAAAGATGGCAGTTGCTCTTGTGGGGACTACTGGTGAGGGTAAACATTTCAAAGCCGCAGTAGATTGTCATCATTTTCGGGATGAAGCAAGCATTGTCATCAACTTCTACCCGAATTTTCAAGTGGATGACATCGGTCGAGTGATGAAGGAGATCGAAGCTGGCTGATTGTTTTCTGACTTTCCCAATTTTTTTCTTCCTTGATAATAAATCACTGTACTTACGTACAGGTTCATCCGCGAATGGTAACTGATATACATATGCACAAGACCAGGTAGCTCTGTTCCCGCAGCCTTTCGCTGCTTATAACTTGATCCGAACGTGAAAGGAAGTGCATATCTTAAGCGATCTCTCTAGTGTGCATCTTTTCAGAGTCTTGAGGAAAAGTCTCGTATTTATTCTACTTCAAAGCAAATATTGCTTTAGGGTAATTGTTAACTAACCTTAAGATAATTTTAGTTATCGAGTTAAGTGATTACTTTAAGTATTGATTGGAATTGAACTAAATTCTCTATGAAAAAATCAAGACTTTATTGTCGAATCAACCTTCAAGAAATGCTCTCAGGCGAAATGGAGTTGGTTTTTTACTCAAACTCAATTCGAGATAGGTTGTTTGATTCGAGCTCAATTTTCTCAAACTTGGCACTTGCTCGATAATTAAAAGCTTAATTTCACTTGAAACGCAAAGTACAACATAACTAGAAATTTGTTTTATTTCAATTATGGTTGACCGGCGATCTCTAGCGATTCCAATTTCATGCAAATGAGTTGCATCCCGCAATTTTTTTAAGAATCTATCAAATCTACATTTCGATTACTTGATTGGATTTCTCCCTATTTGAGCTCGGCTTAGCTAAATGCTCAAGCTATTAAGGGCCTGTTTAGTAATTGGTCTATTTATCTGTTTTTCTGTTCCGAGGGACAAGAGAACGGATAAATACTGAGGTGTTTATTGGTCGAGTGGACCGCTTAGAATCGACGCTGGAGAATCTGAGAGTTATTCCAAAATCAAAACGTTTCTTGTGTTCCCGTGGTGAACCGTTGGTTTGGAACCAAAACCGGTTGCAGCTGGCCACCGAGTTTTTTTTATTCAAGAGTTGAACCGATTCTCCGGAACCGGCCCAACGGTTTGAAGTTGAACCGGGCACCAATTCGAACTTTCGAAGCATGGCAAGCGATCTTCTTTTTCGTTGAGTCTAGGCCTTAGGGCACACAACAGAGCTTTTTCATGCCTGAAGCAGAAGTTCGGCTTCATGGAGAACCATGTCTTCTGGGAACACTTGCCATTGCTGATGAGGGCGAACTCAAAGGATTCGGTCGAATACATCCTTCAAGCTCTCTGGCGAACTCGCACAACCGGTCTTGACACAGCCGATCGAGGCATCATCCGCGACGTGCTTCAGCTCCAAAGCGACTCCGAACTCGATCCCGTATTGCTCTCTCTAACCTTCTCTTACTCCAAAGTACATAAGTAGAGCGACTGGTAGCTAGAGGAATCTTATAAGTGGACGACAGATTATTTTTCGATAAATCCAATGTCGCCGGGGATGCAATTCGTAGACTTTGATCGAGACAGAGTGTTTTATGTCGTGGTTGGGTGATTATATCGAGCAGAGTTATGACATTGCCCATTGCTTGCTATCAGATAGATCGATCATTCATGGGAAGCTACCTATGTGACAGGGACTAATGTGTGCCAATTCTGGTTGTCAGCTTCTGGTATGTCTGCGCATGTTGATCCGGAAATGTGTCTATGAGAATACCAACAAGGAGGATATTCATAAGCTTTTCCCTAGCGAGGTTTTGCCCGAATTGCAGAGACTGTTGACGCTTTTGCTGCGGAAGTTTCAAAGAGAGTGGCGAGAAGACGTGCTCAAGGATCAGGTGAGGAATTCAAACTGCATGAACAACTGATCGGAACTGCCATTCTTTGACTAGACATTGCCAAATTATTTCTTTATTCAGGCGACATTGCCTCGGTTGAAAGCCATGACATGGAATATGTCCTCATCCAGTACAGAGACTCCAGAGCCAGTTGCTGTTATCAATTTGCGGGTATTCACAAAATTACGTGTTATTCCAGGAAGCATGCTTGTCTTGCCATTGAACTTATGCGTCGGACGATATCTGCCTGACTGTCTTTGAAAATTTTATGCATTGATCATATCTGTTTCATTGCTTTCATCATCAGCTTCAAAATGATGTAAAGTTTCGCTACGATGATTCAGAAGTGAAGTTCCAGCTTGATAGAGATGCTTTAGATAGTTGGCTGAGGTCTATGCATTCTATAGCAGAGCAATTGTCTGAAATGGTGAGTGGTAAAGTTCTTCGCCATAGTTCTGATTTTTGTTTTGACCAGTGTTTTGTGGTTAATTAACATCTCTTCATACTTCACCAAGACGATCCATCAAGTGGGCAAATACCCCTGGAAAATCCTGTGTAGTTCAGCAAATGCCCCCCTGAGGAAGGTATAGTGTGTTTCTTGTAGGTTGCTTCCCATTTCTGTCTCTTTAGCTAGGAATTTTGATGTCACGTACTATTGTGGTATTCCATGGAGCATCTTTTATGGAGTTTAGCTTTGCCATGAATTGTCGTCCCTCCAATTCCATTGATGCAGTACTTGCATTGAACAGTTTGGTTATGGCATCTGCTTTAGAGAAGAACTCCATGTGTCCATTTAGGCATTCTATAGAAAGGATTTTTGAACCCTTGAGTGGAGAATCCCTCATCTTTTAGTCGTAGAGGCTTCGAGCGGCAATCCCAAGGTGACATTACCTGCACACCACTCGACATATTCTTTACTTGCGTTAAATTTAATATATGTTTGGACACCTTTGGTTGAAGTGCCTTAAAAGCTAGGATGACAACGGTGTCTTAATGCAATCAGAGGGTGTTCTTGCGGAGGTTCTTCTTTTGGCCCATCATGATTCTGCTTCTATCCTGTTTTCATGTTTATGTATTTGCTATTCTAATACCAACGTGAATATGCTTTTCTGAGTCACACCATTTAACAAACAGAACCTCAGATGAAGCACCTTTTCATGAGTCACTTTCTGATGATCTTAGAGACATCTCCCTGATGAATCTAAGTAAATTATCTTTTCCAGCTCACTCTGGAAGGATCTTAACACGTAAAGAATACAGAATGTGCTGACATTAACAGTAAACTTCCTTTTCCAGCTCACCGTGGAAGGGATCCGAACATGCAAAGAATAGCAAAACATTGTTTGGCTTGTTCGTTTTGATGTTTCAGCAACATCCCTGTCTTTCTTACATTGAATATCTTTGAATTTTCGCAGCTGTTCTCATTGAGAGGGTGACAAAAGAATGTAAAAGTTGTTGGGGGACACTTTTAAAGTTTTAATTGGTTCGGTTGCTTGATATCTGCTGGACCCCTCAACAGGAGAATGTGCTGCACTTTTTTATGGTGATCATCAGAAATGTCAAAGATCAGGACTGCAGAGAAGAGCAATTGCTTCCCACTTCTTTGTGCGACTTTGCCGCGTCTTAGTGCTTGCTGGACCAAACTGCAGGATTTTGTGCTGGATTCTTGGATGATGATCATTAGAAATGCTAAGATTGGGAGTTAGGATGGCCATTGCGTATTGTGGGCAGCTATGCTGCATCTTTTGTTGATGAAAACTAAATTATC
This sequence comes from Lenwebbia sp. NSW1173648, assembly GCA_029784005.1. NCBI lineage: Eukaryota > Viridiplantae > Streptophyta > Magnoliopsida > Myrtales > Myrtaceae > Lenwebbia > Lenwebbia sp. NSW1173648. The sequence continues at coordinate 1,057,403 of JARCGZ010000002.1, forward strand.
ATTTCTCCAAAGAGTCAAAATTCTAGACGCAAGTTGGCCTGTGACAGTGCTTTCTTCATGAATCATCAAAGTGGTTTTTGTATAAGCATGTAGACTTTGGTGGGGTATTGCTTCATCCTCACTCCCTTGTGGGTTTCGAAGTTTTTTCGGGTGGTTTAAACAAGGAACTACTATTTTGGGTGGTTTCCTAAACTTTATCGAAGACAATCTCTTTTATTGTCTGTTAATTGTCCTTGAGAAGAGAGAATGCAGTTTCAGTCAGGGAACTACTTGTTACAATCAATGAAATGCTAGCTTTGCAATGGCATCTTGTCTAACACCTGATAGGACATCATCTTTTGAAATTGCTCTTTTTGGTGTCCCATACCCTAGCAAGTGCCATAGTGATCGATCCGTATCGTAGGCAGAAGCATGATTCAGTTTTATTTAATCCAAGGTAAGGAGCTAAAGAACTGTGAATCATGCCTATTGGTGATGAAAGAAATACGTCTTGATGACTTAAATCTCATGAAGAAAGACTATGCTCTCTATCTTGAAACTTGAAAGGGAGCGTTTAGGTTGCTTGATGCTAGATGAAGAGTGTATAATATCCTAGACTGACGATTGTCTTGTTGTCGCCTCTTCCTTTGGGTCACTCAAGCTTTGGAAATACGCATTGTTGTAAACCACGAAACAGGAGTGCGGTTTCGATGGTTGTTAGTTAGAAAACACTTGTTTATGCGAAGCAGCTTCAGTTTGATTCATACAGAAGAAAGCAATAGCTTCTTCATGTTATAACTTTGAGATATGTCATTGTTGCTACCAAAGAGTCAAATGTGCGCTCGTTTTGAGTTTGCCTTGCTTGCGCTGATCGTGCAAGTTTATCTTGAGAGGACTGAATGTTGTTGGTCAATTCGGTAGTTTTTAGTTTTCTATCGCTTTCTAGGTCACCAAACAGCTCTTGGGTTTCGAATTCTTACCGTGAATCGAGTCCTCGAGATTGTCGATTGATGATTTTCATTACTTTATGAGAGGAAGGTGGAACGAGTCAATGGACGTGAGGAAGGAAAACGACCCGTCTTGCGTTCTCTGTTGCGTCAAAACTGTGGAATCGTCCTAGATGGAAACATCAAATCCAGAGTCCACAAAGGTAGGTGAGATTGATGACCCGAAATTGATTGTATTTCTCATCTTACAAAGGAGATGGAAACGGAGATAGCGATCGCTCAAAGTGGGTCGAGAATCTTATCAAATCGAACTTCTCTCGTATTACTTTTTTGCTAAACGTTCATAAGAAGACGTAGTCGAAGCATGTAGACGTTCGACCCTGAACAGGGTCAACGGATCTGGGCAATTTTCGCAAATGTTGGAAATGAAAAAGATATTTCGTAATCCAAGCTCATCTTGTGAATTGGAGTCTTGCAATTATTATCTAGAGACTTGGAGTCTTTGAAATTGTTATCTAGGAAATTATGTTTACTTATTGTTGCCTGTTTTCAAGATAGTTTTTAATTGTTCTAGTTATCTAAGGAGTCTATAAATATTATGTAATTCTTCAAGAAATATATATGAACTTTAGTTCCAACATTTGGTATTAGAGCCAGTTTTGGCTGAGTTTTGTGAATTCGGCTTAAAAATCTCGTGTAATATGGCTTTTGTGAATGGTGCCGGGACGGTCCAACCTCAACTCCCAAAGTTTGATGGGAAGAATTTTGAGCATTGGAAGATCCAGATGGAGGTGCTATTCGGGTTTCAGGAGCTGACCGAGATTGTAGAAGAAGGATTCGTGGAGCCAGAAACGCCGATAGATTTGACAACGGAGGAGCAGAGGACGATAAAAGAAAATCGCAAGAAAGATCGTAAGGCTCTCTTTTACATCTTTCAAGCGATAGATTCGTCAATCTTTGAAAAAGTGGCGAATTCAAAAACGGCAAAAGAAGCTTGGGACTCTCTCATCAAAATATACAAAAGGTGTTGAGAAGGTCTAGAAGGTTCGGCTTCAGACTCTTCGTCGACAATTCGAGCTCCTTCAAATGGAAAAGTCGGAGTTCATTTTCGACTATTTCTCACGGACATTGGCTCTTGTCAATCAAATGAAGGCCAATGGTGAGACTATTGGTGACCAACAGATCGTTGAGAAGATTCTTCGAACGCTAACTTTGCAGTTCGAATATATTGTGACTTCCATTGAAGAGTCTCGGAATCTTTCTATTTTAACCGTTGATGAGTTGATGGGCTCTCTACAAATGCACAAGCAGCGACTCAAGGAGAAATCCAAGACGAGAGAGGAAGCTCTACAAAGCCAGTTGGTGTTACTCGATGAGAAGAAGAAACTTTCTAATCAAAAGAAAGATAAAAAGTGGCAAGAGAAGCATTCTGGACAACGAAAAGATAAGTCCCATATTCAGTGTTTTAATTGTAAAAAGTATGGGCATTACCAATCTGATTGTCGAAGCAAGAAGATTGGTGGTCAAAAGTTTCGTGCCAAGGTAGCAAGATTTGTTGATAGTGATGAAGGGCATGACAATGCTCTTTTATTCACGTGTGATGCTGCGGTGGAAAATCAAAAGAACGTTTGGTACTTAGACATCGGATGTAGCAATCACATGTGCGGCGAGAAGAAATTATTCTCAAAACTTGATGACACCTTTCGTTCAGAGGTGAGGTTCGGGAATAATGCGAAAGTTCCTATCATGGGAAAGGGGACAATTAAAATCAAAGCGAAGGATGGGTCGGTTCAAAGCATTTCGGACGTTCATTATGTTCCCGGTCTTCGAGAAAATCTCCTAAGCATGGAACAATTGTCCGAGCGAGGCTATCACATGACCATTAAGGATGAGGTTTGCACGATTCATGATGGCAAAGGAGGGTTGATTGCAAAGGTAAAAATGGCTCGAAATCAACTTTTTCCTTTGTATATTAATTATGCTACCTCGTGTTTTAGTACCTCGGCGCAAGATTCTTCATGGCTTTGGCACAAGCGGTTCGGGCATGTGAATTTTGACAACTTAAAGCTGTTGTCTCAAAAGAAGATGGTGCGTGAACTACCCGAAATTATTTCTCCAAACGAGTTATGTGAACCATGTGTTATTGGGAAAAAGTGCAAAGAAAGCTTCCCTTCAGGACAATCATGGAGAGCGTCAAAGCCTTTGGAGTTAGTCCACTCCGACCTCTGTGGACCGCTCGGTGAATTGTCAAACCGGGGGTACAAGTATTTTTGTTACCTTCATCGACGACTTTAGCAGGAAAATATGGGTTTATTTCTTGAAGCACAAGTCTGACGCCATTGATGCCTTCAAGGAGTTCAAAGCCTATGTAGAAAAACAAAGTAGGCACCATATTCGGATTCTTCGAACTGATCGTGGCACAGAATATTTGGTTGGTGATGGCTTCTTCAAACAATGCGGCATCAAGCATCAATTGACAGCACGGTATACTCTTTAATAGAATGGAGTAGCGGAGAGAAAAAACCGCACTATTGTTGATATGGTTCATACCATGCTTCGTTCCAAACAATTGCCTAAGCATTTCTGGGTGGAGGCGGTTGCTTGTGCTGTTTACTTGTTGAATCGGTGTCCTACTAAAGGTCTTGAGCTCAAGACTCCAATGGAGGTGTGGAGTGGTCGAACCCCTTCAGTTCAGCATCTTCACGTGTTCGGGTGTATTGCTTATGCCCATGTGCCAAATGAGCTTCGCAAGAAGCTTGATGAGAAGAGTGAAAAGTGCATCTTCCTTGGTTACAGTAATGAAACCAATGGTTATCGGTTGTATAATCCGGTAACAAATAAATGGTTATCAGTCGAGATGTCACCTTTGATGAGGAAGGTGAGTGGACTTGGAACACGGAGGAGAAGAAGCAGTTTCACTTTGTCCTGGACGAGGAGGAGTTGGTTCAACCCGATTCAGATAGTCAATCTGAACTAGTAGCAGCATCAGTGCAACCTGATTCGGTAGCCAAGACTCAATTGAATTCTGCTGCAATGTCCTCACATCCATGGCGAGAACGAGTTTTACCGGCTCGTTTGAAAGATTGTGTATTGTCCAATGATGATGATGAAGAAATTATTAATTTTGCTCTCTTTGTAGATTGTGATCCGACAAACTTTAAGAAGGCTTCCCAAGTTGTTGGTTGGGTTCGTGCTATGGATGATGAGATATATGCGATTGAGAAAAATGATATGTGAGAGCTCACTTCTCTTCCAAAAGGCAAGAAGTCCATCGGCATGAAATGGGTCTATAAGACCAAGTACAAGCCTAATGGTGATGTTGATCGGTTGAAGGCTCGTCTTGTAGTCAAGGGTTACAAACAAAAACCCGGGATTGACTATTTTGAGGTATTTGCTCTAGTTGCAATAATGGATACTATTCGCATGATCTTTGCTTTGGCTGCTCAAAGACGTTGGAAAATATACCAAATGGATGTCAAGTCCGCATTTCTCAATGGCGTACTTGAGGAGGAGGTGTATGTGGATCAACCCGAGGGGTATGTCAAGAAAGGACAAGAGGGTTTCGTCTACAAATTGAAGAAAGCTCTTTACGGTCTCAAGCAAGCACCGCGAGCATGGTATACTAGAATTGATTCTTATTTCATGAATCATGGTTTTAACCGATGTCCTTATGAGCATGCTTTCTATGTGAAGATTGGCTTGAACAGTGAGATGTTCATTGTTTGCTTATATGTTGATGATCTTATATTTATCGAAAATTGTCAAGAGATGATTTTTGACTTCAGGGAGGCCATGACTCGTGAGTTTGAGATGACGGACATGGGTCTCATGTATTGTTTTCTCGGCCTTGAAGTTACACAATCGGAGGATGGTATTTTTATTTGTCAACAAAAGTATGTCAAGGATATTCTTGAGCGTTTCAAGATGGCTACTTGTAAACCAATTAGCACTCCAATGGAGGAAAGATTGAAGTTGACAAAAGATGGAAGTGGCTCCGAAGTCGATCCCACATATTTCAAGAGGCTAGTCGGAAGTCTACGATATTTGACTTCTACTCGGCCAGATCTTGTTTATAGTGTTGGGATAGTAAGCAGATTTATGGAGACTCCTAGACAATTACACTTGCAGGCGGCAAAAAGAATTCTACGCTACATTAAAGGTACTGTGGATGATGGTATATTCTATACTGTTTCTAATGATTTTCAACTTGTGGGATATACAGACATTGATTGGGGAGGTGATATTGGAGAAAGGAAGAGTACTTTCGGTTATGTTTTCTCTTTAGGAAGTGAAATTTTTTTTTGGTCCTCGAAGAAGCAACAGGTGGTTGCTTTGTCCAGTGCGGAAGCGGAATACATAGCAGCGGCTTATTGTGCTACTCAAGCAGTTTGGCTACGTTTGATGCTTGCTGAATTACGTCATAAGCAGGAGCATCCGACGGTGATTAATTGTGATAATAAGTCAGCAATTGCCCTTGCAAAGAATCTAGTCTTTCATGGAAGAAGCAAGCACATTGATATAAAATATCATTTTATTCGAGATCTAGTGAAGTCCGAGGAGATTGTGTTACAGTTTTGCAAGTCGGAAGACCAAGTGGCTGACATGTTTACTAAGTCGTTGAAGACGGACTACTTCCTTAAACTCAAGAGAATGATCGGCATGGTCAAGATGAACTCAGTTTAAGGGAGGCTTTTGGAAATGAAAAAGATTTTTCGTAATCCAAGCTCATCTTGTGAATTAGAGTCTTGCAATTATTATCTAGAGAATTGGAGTCTTTGAAATTGTTATCTAGGAAATTATGTTTACTTATTGTTGCTTATTTTCAAGATAGTTTTTAATTGTTTTAGTTATCTAAAGAGTCTATAAATATTATGTAATTCTTCAAGAAATAAATATGAACTTTAGTTCCAACACGCAAGATAAACAATATGGATCGGGTGGGGAGGAACGGGTGAAGGTGAAATTCGAAATTCCAAGATGTGGTGTGGGTCGAGAACTCGAGAAATCGGTTCGTGAATTGGCACGCCATTTCGCGTCGAGAGACGACAAAAAAGAAGTCCGCGTCTTTGTTGGGAAATGAGAAAACATCAACAGGTCAATCAAACGTAGGGGGCCATTAGCATTTCGCAATCAAAGGACGAGGTCCTCCATGTGCACCCTCCAAACATCGCTGATTACGTGATTTTTTTTTTTGCCGAGTTCACACCTAGGCACTCGCGTGATCGTGGGAATGTCATCTGTATATATAGCAACTTGCCAGATGGAGAAGAATGAAATTACCAAAAAAAATTATCCGCCAGAAACTGTACTAGTAATGGGCGGACAAACTACTGTTCACTTAATGTCCAATCATGACAAACAACCGCTATTCACCGTCCAATTACTATGTACTACCACTCACGTATGATCTATAAATAGATGTTTGCTTTCACAAAAAATCACAGTTTATATCATTCTTTTATTACTTGTAAGATCACCAACCCTTGATTGAATCATTTTTTAAAAAAAATTAATACCAGTTCATACCTTCCTTGAGCGAGAATTACCGCTCTTGCGGTTGTGTGAAATTCAACTTAAATCAACATAAAACAGAGAGAACATGTGAATGCAAGAAGAAGAAAGAAAGAAAGAAAGTGAGTAGAATAAACGTAATTGATAGTGTTTAAATTTTGGTACAATATGTAATGTCATCTTTAAAGTATTAATTCTTTTAATGTGTTCGTTGATATCCTATATGTTTAATGTAGACCCTGAATTTTTAGTTTGTTCAATCTAATCCCTCAATTTTCCAATAAAGTCAAAATCTATCGGTAAAATCTATCCACAAGTCTCTATGATGTCGCTATTACGCTCCGTCGGTTTCGCAGAAAATGAATGATTCGAAAAATAATTTTAAAAAAAATGATCTTTTGTATCACTTGCAATAATTAGTGAATGAAAAATATTCTCATTACCGATAATAATTTATGTCCAAATATCTCCGTGGGCGATGAAAATGATTTTCACTCGGTCATTTTTGTAAGCCATACAAATAATTATTTATAATTTTTTTATCAAATCATTCATTTTGCGTAAAATAAATGGGGTCGGTATTGATTTTTCTCGATTTTATTCGGCGAGCGTGGGCACGAGTATCTTGTAAGAAAAATAGAAATCGGAACGCTCGAACGCACTCTCCGCCATCCACAGTCTGAACAAGATGAAAGTGGCCCATAATCATCGCCGCATTTTCCGTCTTTCTTCTTTTTTTTTCCTCAGTTAATTGTTATTCATTGGGTCGTACTTCGTAGCATGCTTTCTGTTTTATGGTAATCTAAGAAACTTACGAAGAACATCTGGTGATGAAAACTTCTGACATTGTCGTGCCTTTCATCAGTTTCATGTCGATCCGCTCGATCTTCTACTCGTGCCACTTTCGTTTTTCGCTGTATTCTTAATCGTTACTGGTCTTCCTAGCACGAGACGAGAGCGATACCAACAGGAGCAATTTGGACATTTCACAGGTCATTATCCCATTTACATTTTTCCTTTTGCAAAAAAACATACGAAAAGTACCAAGTTCATTGCGGTTATAATTAGTAGGAAGGAAACTTCGATTGGGCCCTTCTCTTGGTTTGTTTTTTGGGTCAAGTGCTGTGTAAAAAGCTCACAACATGTCAGCGTCTAGCTTAGCTCTTATCAAAGGCTACGCTACGTAGTGGAAAAAGTTAAAAATCTCTAATGTTAGGATTTCCATCGCAACTCCAATGGAATTCCCTAAGTCATTTTATAAAATGGCTGCTATCCATTTACGCATATAAGAAAGAAAATAACTCTGCTTTGAATTTTTTCCCCTCCAAACATTTTTATACAATTTAGTGACTTTTCTTTCCACTAATTCCATTCGTGCATTATCTCGAGGTCATTACATGAGCACCGGTGAAAGTATCGTTCCGCGCTTGCGAGACGATAAGATGGTTGCGCTTTATGGAAAGGTTTTTTGGGTAATATCCCTTGACCTATCGGAGGGAAATATACAATTATTATTTTGGTTATTAGAAAATAAATAGAAAAGACCACATGTTACCGAGTTCACCCATGAAATTACTTTTCACGAGATCTGGTTATACATTTAATAAATTACCTATCGATCTTTTTAATGCGAGACAATTCGAATTAGGATGAAATTCACTCATTATGTAAAACCGTCGGAATTGCGGAATCATACCGAGATCCTTTGTGAACGATGGAAATATTTTCCATTGACTATTTCCTTCGAGCGATACAAATGGATATTTTTAGGAATATATTTTGCAAATCATTTATTTTTTGCGAAACAAACGAAGCTGGAGAGCATAAAGTGTTATTGTTTGTCGAATGTAATTTATTTACTCGAAGAATTTTAAAGTATGCTTAATTGATTAATTATTTAATATGCTAATTTCAGGCCGAGTGAATGCTAAGATTTCGACCAAAACGAAAATGCTAAGATAATTTGCAAGTCAATAATGTCCGTGCACTGACATAGAAAACAAGACCACTTGCCATACACGTTACTCCGATTCATGTCCGGAAATTTTTCTATCTGCGGTTTTAGGCCGGCTGACACAGTTTGGTAATTTCACGTCCTCCGCCACTCGCACAACAAACCTCCTCCCCCCCCCCCCCCCCCCCCCCCCCCCCCCGTCTCTCTCTCTCTCTCTCTCTCGCTCCACATTCACTGTAACACTATTACCAACGTCATCGCCATCGAAATTTCAACTCTCTCTCTCTCTCTCACAAAACAACTTGATCGACCTCAGAGATCGCCATAGTTGTACTGAAACTGAAACCATGGCCACGACCACAACCACATCAAGTATCGGCGGCGGCGGCGGCGGCGGCGGCGGAGGGGGAGGGGGAGACGGCGGCGGCAGAGGTGGAGCCGAGGACCGCGTGATGGCCACCGCGCAGCAGATTCTGAAGAGCCTCAACACTCCCAAGGAAGTCCGCGAGGACATGCTCCTCATCTTCTCCAGCTTCGATAATCGCCTCTCCAAGATCACCGACTTGATCCACTCTTCATCGGCCCTGGAGGACCGCTTCGACTCGGCGGAGAAGGTGATCCTTCGCTACGACTCCAATTCCAACTCTCTCCCCTGGGAAGACTCGCCGGAGGATGCCAACGAGTACTTGTCTGCGCTCGACGAGATTCTGCAACTGTGCGAGAACTTGACCGTCGAAGACGATAAGGACTTTGTTGACCGTGCCGATACCGCGATCCAGATCGCCATGTCGCGATTGGAGGACGAGTTTCGACACATACTGATCCGTAACACGGTGCCTCTGGATGCTGATCGGCTCTACGGATCCATCCGTAGGGTTTCCCTCTCCTTCGTTTCGAACGATGGTGTGATTGATGATGAATTCGAGAGTTTCGGCGAGGTTGATAATGACAGCAGTGGTTGTTTTCACGAGCGAGGCGCGAGTATAGCTGATGATTTGTTTGTGGACTTGATTAATCCGGATGCCGTGGTGGAATTGAGGGAGATCGCTGAGAGGATGATTAGGTCCGGGTATGAGAAGGAGTGTTGTCAGGCTTATACTAGCGTGAGACGTGAGGCGTTGGATGAGTGTTTGGTGATCTTAGGCGTTGAAAAGTTAAGTATTGAGGACGTGCAGAAGGTTGAGTGGAAGGATTTGGATGAGAAGATGAAGAAGTGGATACAGGCTGTGAAGATTGCGGTAAGAGTCTTGTTAACTGGCGAAAAGAGGCTTTGTGATCAGATTTTTAATGGCTCTGATTCCATTAAGGAGATTTGCTTTAATGAGACTGCAAAGTGGTCTATGATGCAATTGTTGAATTTCGGAGAGGCAGTTTCGATTGGCAACAGGTCATCGGAGAAGCTCTTCAGGATTCTTGATATGTATGATGCTCTTGCAGATGCGTTGCCGAATTTGCAGGCAATGGTTACTGATGAGTTTGTATGTTCAGAGGCCAAAGGTGTATTATCTGGATTAGGCGAGGCTGCAAGAGCCACATTTTCAGAGTTCGAGAAAGCAGTGCAGGGTGAAACCTCGAGGAAACCGATGCAAAATGGGGAGATTCACCCCATAACTCGATATGTGATGAATTATCTAAAGTTACTCGTGGTTTATATTGAAACTCTGGATTCTCTTTTGGAGGGCAATGAGGACGAGCTTCATGGTTCGGAAAAAGTCGACGGGGACAAGCTGCAAACTGAGAGAGTGTCTCCAGTTACACGTCATTTCCAGTCACTGATTTCCACTCTAGAGTTGAACCTTGAGGAGAAATCAAGACTCTATGACGATGCTGCCATGCAGTACATATTCTTGATGAATAATATCTGGTACGTAGTGCAGAAAGTGAAGGATTCTGAGCTTGGGAATCTTTTGGGTGACCATTGGGTTCGGAAGCGCCGTGGGCTGACCCGCCAATATGCCACAAGTTATCTAAGGGCCTCTTGGAGCAAGTCGCTATCTTTCTTGAAGGATGAGGGCATTGGTGGCAGCTCAAATAATGCTTCTAAGGTGGCATTGAAGGATAGGTTTAAGAACTTCAATGCATGCTTCGAGGACATTTACAGGATTCAGACAGCTTGGAAGGTCCCAGATCCTCAGCTCCGGGAAGAGCTTCGCATATCTATATCGGAGAAGGTGATTCCGGCGTATCGTTCCTTTGTGGGACGGTTTGGGAGTCAGCTCGAGAGCGGGAGGAATGCTGGGAAGTATATCAAGTATACGCCGGAAGATTTGGAGAATTACTTGCTGGACTTGTTTGAAGGATCGCCAGGTGTGCTGCATCATTTGAGAAGAAAAACTTCGTAAGAGGATACAGGACTTGTGTAACAGGTGAGGATGCTGCTCTTATAAAGAAGATTAAAGTGGAAATGTACCCGTCTGTTGTAACATGATGCATTGGATGTTTAATTTTGGTTTTAACATTATAAACAACAGCTTTTGGTTGAGATGTTTCCCTTTTACTTGATGTACATGTATAATAGAACATAGCTCCACACCTTTTGTGTACATTATTATATGAATCCGTACTTAGCATTCAACTAGTCAAGACATCATGGACTTCTTGTAGATGACAGTTTAGCCCCTTTGGTTTTTCTGATGCTGCAGTTCTGCTGGCTCCTCCTTCCCTGTTTCCCATCATTTTCAGTTCGCAATGAGTTAACGTCTTGATGATTTCATGTTAAAGTTTCTCTGCCATATCTTGATTATGGTATATTCAATTGAAAGTCAAGTTCATTTTGTGCAAGATGGTTTACTAAGTATCTCTATGTGGAAGCTCCTTTTCCATTGGTACTGGCTTTGCCATAGAATCCTCTGCATGTACTATGATCAACTCTCGTCATCTTTGTGATCTCTGCTAGTAAACGGAATTTTCTTTCCTCCTCATCTTTCATCTGCATTTGTGACCCCATCTTATATTTAAGAGCCAAAATGTGTGGTTAGAGTACTCTAGATTCCGGGAGTCAATCTTGCATTTCTGTTTGAGAGGCGGGACAGGTGTTGTTGAATTTATAACTTTTGCAGAGCTATTGGAGTAAAGTTTTGCCCGAAGGTGTTAAAAAAGTGGACCCACTTGGGGGCTGAGGATGACCAAGGATAATGTGGTCTTAGAATTTAATGGACAACATTAATAACAAAGATCGTTGAGCTGTGTCCTTATTCTGATAGGAGCATTTACATGTGAAGATCCTGCAATCCTTATGATATACTCATCGAGATCACTCGAGATTCTATTACTCTGCATTAGCATGGACATGATGCGTGTTAATTCATCTATAGGTGGGATAACATTTGGTAGTTGGAACTTAGAAAGTTCCTTTAACCAATAGGAGTAAAAGACTCAGGTCATTCTGTAAGGAATAGATCGGCTTGGAGCTGAAAGTATTGCTGGACCCATTGGGTATGTCAAGGCCATCAAGTTCAGATGTTGAGATAATGAATGATATAAGATACTGGGAGTTGCTTTTTCCCTGTGAGTGATATCATATTGTTGTCATGGTCCTTAGTAATGGTGCATGATGATTATATGCTTTTTCATCGAAATTGAAATAGAGGCCACTTATTTCTTGTTTGATCATCAATTTTTCTCTTTGTATGTCTTATTCCGACTGACCTTTGGTCTGTTTGGAGATCAATCTTTGTCTCTGTAAGTTCAACTAATCATTTGGAAAGGAGGATACATGTCCTGAAAACAAAGAGCTTGCTGACTTGTTTCAGTGATCAGTGCATGCATCTACTCCTGAAAACCACTAATTTTGAAAAGGAGGATACATGTCCTTTTTCTTGTACCTATTTCCTCGTCTCTAACCTAGAAAAGAAGTGTTTCTCCACTAGCCTTTGCCAGGTAAAATGATTTCAGATGCATTTAAATACTAAATACTGAATGCCTTCGTGATATTCAATTTTTCTTATAAATTTCCAAATTAAGCATCTGTTTTAGCCTTTTAGGTTAAGTGGGAAATTCTGGGATGACGTCTGATTTTACGATGTCGTCAGAGTTAGATAGTGTTCATAGTATATTCAATAAATCCTAGATTGGATTTTTACCATATTTCACGTGCCTCGTCAAACTTCATATTCTGTTTGATGCAAAGGACAAAAAGCAAGGCTGATGGATGGATAGGTTTCTTTTGGTGTCTGTTTGGTGTCTTGATGAATATGAAATCAGCAGTACTATTTGTCTAATGCTGCCGGGAACTTGGAATGTCATGTTTAAGAAGAGTCTTTGCACACTTCTCCATGCAAGTAGTATGTATCTTTAATGGAGGCATAGTCACTGGTTATGTCGAAACTCTCTGGTTATGCATGTTGCTAGTTTTACTCAGCCTTTGGAGATCTATGGAGTCTTAAACAGATGGAATTTATCAATCTTACGCAATGTACTTCTTGTTTGTTTGAGAATTATCAGAATTGAACTGATTAAGCAATAGTGGGGAGTTTCTTTAGCTTGATCTCCTGCTGATTGCGGTGGCAGAGGCATTACCACAAGAGTCCGGGACTCCCAGACAACTGATACTGTTTGGTTTTCCTTGTATGAGATCTATGGAGTCTTAACCGGCGCCCGAATTGTTGCTTTTTGTTGGGGAGGGTAAACAATATGCTTGCTTAAAATCTCTCGGTGGTATCTTGTTCTCAGTTAAAGGAAGAGAAAGCCTCTGGATTTGGTCATGTTATACCGCGGCTTGGATGGTTGGTGAATATATTATATATTTGGGATGTGTTTTGGATGGTAATCAAAGGTTCGGGTAGGGTCGTGCAGTTAGTTTTTTTTTTGCCATGGGAAATCCAGCTAATGTAGATTATCCTTCGTCTTATTAGCTTGTGAGTGAATTGAATTGACCTTATACTCGTGCGCTCTTCCAGCCAGCAGTCAGCACTGGGTCGCGCGACCCCAGGCGACGGTTGCCGGGCATCGAGCGACCCCAGGGCGGCCCTCGCCTGGGCTCGCTCGACCCCTGGCGCAGCCACCGGTGAGCCAGATCTGGCGTCGGCGGCCGTAACCTAGGGTTTAGATTTTCTTTTTTTTTTATTTAAAAAATAAATATGGTAAAAAGCCCCTTCGCAAATTTATTTTGCCAAACACTAGTTAGTCCAAAGCTGTTTTTCAAAGGGTTTTTTTACCAAATGTCATTTGCATTTCTTTAAAACCTCTTAAGCTAAAGGTATTTGCATTTTCTCAAAGCTTATTTTCAAAGTTGAACCAAACCTACCCTAAGTACCGGGGATGTTTGGAATGGGTACTTAATAGATTGATATCTTTCTTGATGCAATCAAATCACAAGATCTAACCAATCAAAGCACAGGATCCGCTTGACCACAGATTTGAATCTCAAGGTAGTAGAGTAAATAATTTTAACTTGTGCACGGCGTGCGTACTCTAGGCCAGGCCCTCTACGCTGTGTGATTCCTTGCATATTTTTCAGTGATGGCACGGATTGTTTACTCGATCACATCCAAAGAGAATCCCCAACTTGATCAAAGAGATATTGGCCTCGATCATCGATGCATATCTGAGATAACACATTCGAGGCATAACACTACACCAATCGATGTGCTATAATGCTGCAGAAGCTGGTGCTTTAGTCCGGGCCGAAAAACTCGAGCAACCCAAATGGTCACATTTGGTGGAAAGTATCCATGAGTTTTGTCCCTTTGATCAATAGGACCAGCAGATAGTTTACAAGGCATGCCATTATGGGCAATGTGATATGTGCACTTGCCTGGTAACAATTCTATTTCTGAGAATAATTTCTGAGCAAAAATGATTTTTTTTCTAATTTTGTTCCTAAGAACATAAAATTATATATTTTTTGCTTCGTGATTCTGTTCCAAATCTGTTCCCTGACCACTGATCTGTTCCCGGGAATAAAAAAATTAATTGAAATTACCAAATAGATTTCTATTCTTTTTCTGTCCCAAAACAAAAGAACATAAATCAGAGAAATAGGAGTATTACCAAACAAGTCCATATATCTACTTATTCGTTGAAGCCAAACAGTAAGGGGAATGAACCAATCTACTTATTTGCCGAAGCCAAACAGTAAGGGAAATGAACCAGCATCTTGGGAAGAGAAAGAAAAGCTGTTATTTGACAATATAAGCAAGTTTGCCCACAGTTCTCCCGCACGGCAAACTACGAACAGAGTAACATTTTCTTGAGGAGGCAAACAGATTATGCCTGCCTATTTACAAACACAAATTATTCGTTAGCCAAAAACCGCCGCGTACAACAAAGTGAAGTGGCATCCAACAGAAACGGAAAAGATGTCAGTCGACTAGGAGACAGTCACTAAGGTCGATGAAAAAGCCTCATCAGACCCTGCTGTTCTGAGGAAGAGGTAGAACTCCGTCGAAGAAGTCACCAAAATAGCCATGCGGCTCGTGGACTAATTTCGAAATGATATCTCTCAGAGTGATAACACCTTGTAGGTTCCCGCTATCATCTACGATGTATATCCTCTGTATTTTGTGGGAGTCAAGCATCAAAATTAGCTCCTTGATAGTCTGATCGCTTTTGCAAGTTATCATGCCCAACATCGGGGAGGCCTCTTGATGTTTCTCCAAATAGTTTCTAGCAGCAGTCAGGAAGCCTTTTGCTGTAACGGATCTGAATAGATTTAAGAAGCAAGCGATAAGCGAATGGATGGTAATAACAAGCCCGACGTAATGGATAGACATGGTTTGCATATAAAATGAGAAGGCTCCGCCATTAGGAAGCATGTTAAGATGAACGAAACTGTTACCAACCTGTAGTCATGGTAGATCTTTGGGGAAGTCAGAAGGAATTGGATATCTCGTATGCTTATGTTGCCCACTGCCTTTTTACCACTGTTGTCAACAACAGGAATCCCTCCAACTCTTCTTTTCCTCATTAGCTTAAATGCCTGCATCACTGGTTCATGCTCATACACCTGGAGCAGTGAGAGGAATCAGTACATATCAGATCAAAGACTGTTTAGCTATTGCCATTTTGCTTTGAAACTAGAAACTGATTGAGAAAGCCAAAAGACTGGGCTTGGGGTGCTGAATCTTCAACAAAATTCCACATTACTCTCTGTCATGGTTGCTTCTAGTGTCCAACATGTTTCAAGAAGATATGGATAGTCTTCTGGGAAATGCACACGAGATTCATATACCCATAGAGCACCAAAACAAACATAATGATAGCAAACAACCTGTGGCGAAGTGCTCTTCTGCAAAACTTAAAAAAGATGGAATGTGCATAAAGAGACCAAGTAGTAACATAATCCAGTATCATTTCATCCTGGAGGACGATTTCTCTCACAAACAAGTGTATTCAAACATTCAAAAAGTTCTCGAATTCTGAAAAGAACACTTTGTCCATCAGATCCTGCTTATGGTGCCTTTAATTCTTTCTTGAATGACTAAGAGATTAAATGGGAACGAGATGTGAGGATAATATTTAACAGGAGAAAGGTTCTATAATGGGCCGCACCTTGACTAATTGGTCAGGAGGCATGAGGGGGAGCCCAAGTTCAGATAGCCTTTTAGTTCCCCAGCTTTCGAACCAATGAAGGCCAGTGCATTCAGCAAACATGTGAATTACTGCAGACTGAGTAATGACATTATCAATCTTTCCCTCACCCAAGTCAACCACAGGAATACTCTTCATTTTGTACTTTGATAGCAACAAGAGCATAGTCAAAAAGGAATCCGACTTCGGCAGAGCAAGAAAAGGGGCCCAGCGAAATGACCCTGAAATATCGTGTACCTGTATGGACAGAATTTAGTGGAATGAGAACTTTTTCAGGTATACAACGTGACGAAGAAAAAGAAAGGAAACTCAATATCAAACAGAAGATTTAGCTATTGACGTCAGACATACAACCTTGGTATTGTTATAGATTTCAGAGGTTGTGAGATCCTCAAAAAAGCTGCCAGAAGTTTCAGCAGCAGGTTCAGGACCTAAGTTTCCAAGCCCTGAAGCAGAAGTTACTCCATTAGCTGCTAAAGCAAAAGCAGCTCCTGATCTGGGACTCCTGGGAGATGGAGGTTCTGACTGCAACATGAAGAATTAGATAACTCAATTAGAGGTCCCTTCGTTCAGAAAGCAGAATGCACTAAATTCAGTCGGTTAAATCAACATTTGCAATTACAGAGTGAGGTAAAATGAGAGTACTCTTGTCATTTTCCCAATTTCCACTGGTAGGTGTCTCCTAATATCAGCCATTCCTAGTTCAGCTATTTGATGTCATAAGAGGAGTTAATCCATGGCAAAAGAAGAGTGACACAGTGCTCACAGCCATCATAGTAATAAGTTGAAAGGAGCACATGCCTCAAACCACTAAGAAAGCACATCAAACCTAACCTCTCCTCGTTTTCTTAAATTTTAAAACTCGCTATTATTCTCTCCTCGCTCTCTCGAATCTAGGCACAAGTTTCAACAAGTCTCTATCAGGCAACTGTTAGCTAATAGACACTGGTAAGAAATTCAGCCATTTCCTATTTGAATGGTTAATTGTTTTAGGCCGGCTCACCTGCTGTAGAATCCAAACAACAATTCCTGCAAATTCAACAATGCCAAGATATCTATCAATCCAGCTGGCATCTTCAGGTGCATCAACATTCACCACAGGAGCACTAAGGACTTTGTGCTGGGACAATATTTGAACTGCTTCAGCAAGACTGGCATCTGATCTTATCTCAATTACTGCACACAAGGGCACATACATCGTTTAGAGTACACAGCTTCAGCCGATGAACCAGGATAAAAAGACATATTGCTCTCAATATGCCATATACGAAAGAAACAACAAAAAACAAGCGACAGTACATGAGTATATGCTTGGCAGATCACTGTTGAACCGTCGAATTACTTTATTTGATATTTATCGATAGGCACCACTTTCTCGCCAGCAGTGAACAACAACAATTTCTAAATTCAACGTAGGAACCTGAACTCATCCATTTACACTCCGATTGAGATCGAACGCTCAAAGTTGCGCTCTGTTCCCCTTTAATTCTGTTTTAGGAAATTGGTTACACAGAAGATATATGCTAACGGTACAATACCTGAGCAGTACCGACATCATTCTAATCTCTTAGCAAGTGTCTACTAGATTAGCGACTAACAATCCTCAATCCCTTGTCTACAGCATCGGCAAATAAGACTGCGAGCATAATCAATATGCAGGAATCATCCAGAAGCTGCTGTGTACGAGTAAATTAAGCTCCGGAACGAAGATATACTAGATAAAGCTATGCGTATTCGAAATAATCTTTCGCTGTTAACTTCTTCGTGAAATTGAGTCCTGATCATCGCGTACGATCAATAAACCGAAAAAGATAACGCGATCGATACCTTGCGAAGAAGGAGCGGGAGGAAAAGCAGAGACAGGGACGCTCTCGAAGCAGGCGTTGAGCTTCTCCGTCGGAGTGAGCTGTGCCCCCTGAACATCCCACAGATCCTCCACCTTCATTCCGAGCCGAGCCTCCGGACTCCTCGGGCTCTCTTGCACCGTTCGAATCTCTTGCATCGTCGCCATTGTCAACAAACTCAAGCTCTCTCTCTTTCTCACTCACTGGAAATTCAACGCTAGACTAGTTTTGAGAACTATTAAAACGAATGCAATGATTGATAATGACCAATATTGTGGGCCTAAAAGGGAGAAGATAATGACGGAAATGGAGCAGACTAACGTGCATCGCGCTCAGACTGGGATAAAAATGCAGGAGGTAGCTCAGCCGTTGATACTGCTTACTAGTGCATCGAGAGTTGCGGGCCGGGACACGTGGGAGGATCGTTAAGAGTAGAGGGCATGTTGGTCAAAGACGAGGATAAAGTGTTAAAGCGCTGGACGTGTTCTTCGCTACGCTTATCCGGTTTTAACTGTGGGCCACGAAAAGGCTTCTGACTCTGCGTGCGGGGGGTGGAGAGTGATCTTCGCGCTTGTCCTGGACGATGGCGACGGGGACGCTGACTAGGATCGGTTGGTGACGTGGCTCGGAGCAACACGTGTATCAATAGTCGATCGCTTGCCCTTTCTTAATATCACGAAAAACCTTAAATTAGTACACCCATAATAAATTTACCCTAAATTATTTTTTTTACCACAAAAAACCTCAAACTGATACATCCGTGACAAATTTACCCCAAACTATTTTTTTTACCACGAAAAACCTTAAACTGGTACACCTGCGACAAATTTACCATCCGTTAAATTAGATTAATACCACGAAAAATTCGAAATTGATACATCTGTTACAAGTAGGGGGTAAAAACCCCAAACAGGTACACCCGTCAACTGCCACGTGTCATCCAACTCGACAATTTGATGGTTAGATTTAACGAAAACTAACGGATGGTAAACTTGCCACAAGTGCACTAGTTTGGGGTAAATTTGTCACAAGTGTGTCAGTTTATGATTTTTTGTGGTCAAACAAATTATTTTGGTAAATTTGTTGCTGATGTACCAATTTGAGGTTTTTCGTGGTATTAACCCTTTAACAAAATGCCAAGACCTTGACTCTTTTTAATTCTAGAGAGTGAATAAGTTTCTACTAAATGCTATCGACGGTGCCTTGTTAGATCATAAATAATCGAGATACAAGAGAAAAATAGGAAAATGAGAAAATTTCAAATAAAAAATTGAAGTGTTTTCATTTCCTCAAATAAAGACTTGAAATATATCTTATTTCAACTAATGGCTTGAAGCGTCATCATTTTCTCAAAAAAAGTATAAAGTGGATATTATTTCAAATAAAGGTCTGAAGTGGCCATCTCAATCTCAAAAAAGGGCCTAACATTATCGGCTGGTCAATGGCAGTTTCGCCCTTTATTTTTTCAATTTTTTCTTTATTTTTTCTGTTTTTAAACTCAAAAAAGAAAACACAAAAATAGGAAGCCCAGGCCCACCCCACCTGTGGCCGCCGCGCCATCGTCAGGCAGGGGCGGCGGCAGCGATGGTTGGTGGCCACAGGCGGGAGGGCTGGCCAGCCCTAGATTGTATTGTTTTTCTTTTTTTAAAATAGTTTTTTTAATTTTTAATCTAATTTAACTAAAATTTAAGTTAAATTTATCTTTGGACAAAAATGCCCTTGACCAACCGGAATATTTGGGCTGCCGGTGAGGTCATGCCATTGTTTGAAATAATCATCATCACTTTAAACTCGTATTTGAAACAATATCCACTTCATGCCATTATTAGAGAAAATCATGGTATTCTAGGCCCTTAGTTGGAATTTTACCTAGGAAAAATGACAAAATAAATAATTCGCGAACTTTTGTTTAATGTACAACGTCTTTCATGGATTTTTAATTTGTTTAATATGATCGTATCGGTAAATGTTCAATATAGCCTTTCACTTTGATCAAATGACAAATTAGATGCTATTCGATAACGTGGATTGTCATGTGATGAGTTAAATACTTAAAAATCACGAGTCAACATGTCTGTCTTGTTATTCATCTATTTTAGAGAAGGAAAAATAAAATTAAAGTGTTAACATGTCTATCGTTTTTTAAGGGAAAATTTCGTTTAAGGGCCCGAAATGCCCTCGATTTCTCAAATAAGAGCCCGAAGTGGACATTGTTTCAAATAAGGGCATGAAGTACCCTTTTTGTTTCAAAGAAGGGCCTGAGTATGGGCATTTTAGTCATTTCCTTTTTTTTGAACTTTTTTCCTTTTCTCTTTTTTTTTTCCTTTTTTCTTTTTTTCTTTCCTTTTTTCTGCCCTGCTCGCCGGTGGCCAGCCACCGGCGAGGACTGCAGCGGCCACGCCTGGGCGAGCCGAGGGCGGCCCTCGCCGGCCTCGCCAGATCGGGCGAGGGCCGCCATCTGCTCGCCCAGGCGAGGGCCGCCCTTGGCGTGCTCGGGCGAGGCCGTCGAGGCCGGCGAGGGCCACCCTCGAGGCTGGCGAGGCTGGGGCCGCCCTCGGCGGATCTGGCGAGGGCCGCCCTCGGCGGATCTGGCGAGGGCCGCCCTCGGCGCGAAGTGCCCTCGCCGGATCTGGTGAGGCTGGGCCGCCCTCGGCGAGCCCGGGCCAGGCCGTCGAGGCCGGCGAGGGTTGCCCTCGAGGCTGGCGAGGCTGGGGCTGCCCTCGGCTCGAAGTGCCCTCACCAGATCAGGCGAGGCTGGCCCACCCTCTGCTCGCCCCGGCGAGGGCAGCCCTCGGCGAGCCCAGGCGTGGCCGCTGCTGCCCTCGCCGGTGGCCGGCCACCGACGAGCTAGGGCAGAAAAAAGAAAAAAAGGAAAAAAAAAAGAGAAAATGAAAAAAGTTCAAAAAAAAGGAAATGACTAAAATGCCCATACTCAGGCCCTTCTTTGAAACAAAAAGGGCACTTCAGGCCCTTATTTGAAACAAGGTCCACTTTGGGCCCTTATTTGAGAAATCGAGAGCACTTTGGGCCCTTAAACGAAATTTTCCCGTTTTTTAATGACATGTATTATATATCATTTTTTTGGATGAATCCACGTTCATATTTTTTTTTGTTCCTCATTCAAGCTTAACGAATTGAAAGGCGCATCAACATATGTCCTTAATTTGGATTAATAATTTAGGACTAGATTAAATATTTATTAATAGTTATCACATATTTAACAAATTACAAGTTCATGGACGATATTGCACTTTTGATCAAAATTCATGAACCATTTATATCATTTTCCCGAAAAAATACTACCAACAGTAAAATATTGAATTTTTTTATTTTTATTTAGGATAGAGAATTCTGTTATATTTTAAAGCCTGTAAAATATTGATTTATTTATTTAGGGTAGAGAATTTTGTTCTATTTTAAAGCCTGGTCTGACAAGGAGCCCACACGAAAGCCCACAAGCACAGGCCCCAATCGGAGACCCGACCCGTGATCCCGAATTTTAATTTTCAACAGCAACCCGGATCGCCTATAATCGCCAAACCCTAGCTCCGAGGAGCGGAGGATCGAGGACAGAGCATCGAACAACAATGGTGAGTATGTGTTGAAATCTGACAAATTCAACTTGCACACGCGCCCGTAAATATGATCAAACGAGGTTTCTATTTATCTTTGTTTTCTGTTTCTCTCCGAATGACTTGAATTCTTACAGTCAGTGTTGTGATGATTCTCTTTGTCAGGTGAAGTACTCGAGAGAGCCAGACAACCCCACCAAGTGTAAGTACATGCTTCTGTGTTATTTTCGTGATTCGATTGGTTTGTTAGTCGACAACAGGGATTTTCATGTTTCCTCGTATTGGGAATGACCCTGCAATGGTTGTTTAATAAATGAGAAAGGAATAGAATCAGAATCATTCGGTATCGAATCAGAGTTGTGCTTCCTCTTCAATTTGTGGCGGGAATGGCTTGAGTGTATGATGGTGATCGCGGATAATTATGTGGATAGTCTTTGTGACTAGATTCAGGTTGAATTGGTACTTGAGTAGACGTGGTCGTCCCATTCAGGTTAAAGCTTTTGGCAAGTCGAATTTTCTCTTGACCTTATATATGTGGTTATCTGCAGCTTGCAAGGCAAGGGGATCTGATCTCCGGGTCCATTTCAAGGTATGGTGTGTAATGTAAAGTTTCAGCATGTGATGGTTAGGCAACAGTGATGTCTTGCTTCTATCATTGTCTTGGTGAATGAGATGTGTGATGTCGATTGGACTGCCAGAGCCCATTGAATCAATGTACAGAAAAGCTAATTTATCTGCTGTCCATATTCATTCTTAGAGAACAATTATCTGAATGCATCAAACATTAATAGACACTTTTTAGACCGTGAAAACTCTACAAGAATTGCAAGATTTCCATGTTGACTTATTAGTTGTCTTCGATAGACTTCTGCATCCCACTCTATCCCATGGTTTTGTTTCTCAAAATTCTCGACCATGATGTGAGGAATACCAATGTCAGTCTACTTGGTTGGAGAAGCCGTCACTTCTTAGTTTTTATGTTTTTTTATATATTTTTTTATATTTTTTTCTGGTCAGAACAGGAAAAGAGGTTATAAAATTTGTTTGGTTAGACATAGACTCCCTTGTTTTGTAGTTTCTAGAAACAAAAGCAGTGCCTGTACAGCAACAGAATGCATTTTTTCATTTCCTTATTCAATGGAAATGGAATGAAGGTGAAACCTTGTGGAGGGCATTTTGTTTTGGATAACTCCAGGTAACATTGAGTAATAGAAGTGCAGAGATGTATGACGTGAAAGCGGGAGATGAGAAAGATGAAAATTCCAGGGAAGTTGGAAAACTTAAAAGCAAGTATTGTTTTCAGGAAATCTTCAGTGAAAATAAATAGTGGCTGATTTCTCTTATTTCAGACGGAAAATTTATTTTCATTTTCCCTTATTTGGAGTAAATGCCCTGTTGTCATTTTTAAGTGCTCAATTGCTCTTCATTGCTGTCTTGTTAATTTCTCTTTATCTCAGTGTTGTGTATTGTATCTTCTATTCGACAGTTGCTTGACTTTGATTGCTTTGTGTTAGAATACTCGGGAGACTGCCCATGCTATAAGGAAATTGCCCTTGATGAATGCTAAAAGATATTTGGAGGATGTTTTGGCTCACAAGCAAGCCATTCCGTTCCGGCGCTTTTGTAGGGGTGTTGGGCGGACTGCACAGGCTAAAAACCGTCATTCTAATGGCCAGGGGCGCTGGCCTGTCAAATCTGCAAAGTTCATTTTGGATTTGCTCAAGAACGCTGAGAGTAACGCAGAAGTACGCATTATCTTACTAGAATGTGTAAGAGGTTGAACTTTTGTACTTGTCACTGATGACAGGCCGTTGTGTTGCGAGTTTCCAGGTGAAAGGTTTGGATGTGGATACACTATACGTATCTCATGTACAGGTTAATCAAGCTCAAAAGCAAAGGCGTCGAACATATCGAGCTCATGGGAGAATTAATCGTAAGTCATCACTTGTTGAGTTATGTATTCCCTTGGGTAGAATATATGTAGATTCATGGGTATGCTGTTCTTGGCAGCTTATATGTCATCTCCCTGCCACATTGAGCTGATTTTGTCTGAAAAGGAAGAATCTGTCGTGAAAGAGGTAATTTCCTTTAAGTGTCATGTAAAGCTAGAAGTAGAAGATAGTTTGATGCCTTTTCATGTCTCCCCTAGTAGTGTGGGTTTATATTGCTTTGGCTGAATTTACTTCAGATGACAGCCTGTTGAGATTGGTTAAGTTTTTTGTCTCTAAAGCAATACATCGACTGATCTAACCTTTGTTGGTTTTGTAGCCTGAGACCCAGCTTGCTCATAGGAAACCAAAGAGCACTCTGCGCAGTGGGGCTTCCTCTTGAGAGTTGGTGCATTACGGTGGTTCAGATTTCATGATAGTGTTCTTTTGCTAAATTCCATCCTTGGGATTAAGGGAACAGTTTTGTTTTCTCTTTGTTGAGGGAGAATGTGCGATTTGGAATATTTAGTTTGGTTTGGCATCCTTGCCGGTATCTTTCATGGAACTCAGTAACTCAGGATTTTTATTTTTTTTTGTTAGTTGAAACTTGATTTTCAGTTCCATTTGGATGGGTGCTCTTATGCAAAAGCATGCGAAGTTTACACGTCGTTGTTCTTTTTGCAAATTGCTCCTTGCAATTGTACTTGGGATTTTTCGCTCTTAAGCCGCCCCCTTGCTTAGCTGCTTTAGAGTACGCGTGCATCTCAGACAACTGCATGCATAAGGATCGGTGCTGGTCGTTTAGCTGTAGATTTGGCAAAATTCAGATGGCTGGATGTTATTTTGTGGACACAAGTGCGAGTCAATCCAAGTGTTTCTGGACAACCAAACCTCTACTTTTGTCAGTTAGACCAATAGGTCGTCCGAATTCGATCATCTCTTGGCGGTGCGTTTGTAGAATCTTTTCAGAATATCTATCCAAGAAATTCCCATCTCTTTGAGCCAAGTCTTTTCAATCAAATTAATCATCGAAGATCTGTAATTTCATGGCTCACTCATATGGGTCGTGACTTGACGCATGGATGTAAAGGTATCATGCAGACAACTAGAGTCGGAACACGATACCAGCCCGAATTCTGGTCAAGATGGAATCACATGTGATTTGTTTCAAGTAGGAATCAGGATTTGTAACCAGATCCAGATTGTGTCTTAAGCCTATTGTTCAATAGTCGGAACCTGAATTCTTTCCAAAGAAGATAAAATGATAATTTGAACCCCGAATTTCTCTGGCTTTTTTCTGGCCATAGAAGGAAACTCTGCTTTTCTCTCTCCGTATCGGGAAAGTCATTAGAGACCCCTTTTATGTTGACCGACGACCGTCCTCGAATAAATCGAGAAAGGCCGAATGTTGTTGCCCTGCATAATTAGTCGAAAAGACTGGTCATTAGCCATCTTCAGATCACTCGGAGACGTGTTATTCAACGTTCGTGCATGTTTGACACCTTGAGCCCTGACCAAAAAACGCTCATAATGTCGTAGTTCAAAATCGCCCCCCTTTTGAGCAATTTTCTTGCTCACTTATTGACTAAAAGTCCAAAGTGCAAAGACGGTGAAATCGCCACTTTTTCCTCTGTGAAATAAGTGCCCAGAAATGGCATTGAAATTTGACAAATACTTACGTAGCAAGTAGTTACTACTTGTGCAGAAAGTAGCTTTGCCACGACCAGCTTTTGCACGCTTCATAGGACGATTATAGGGAAAATTGTTAAAAAAGTAATATTTTTTTTTGCATTTTTGCCAATTCGATCATAAACTTTTTAAGTTTGATGATTCGGTCCAAAACATTTTCACCTTTAGCCAATTATCGTTGATGTGGACGCCTTCCGTCCTACGTGGCACCGTCACGCTGACGTGGATAATTTTTAATAATTTTTAATATTTTCATTTATTTTTTCTTATTTATTTTTCCATTTTTTCCTCCGGTGTTAGGCGAGGGCCACCCTTGTCGGATCGGGAAAGGGCAGCCCTCTGCCGCCCCCGCTAGCCCCTGGCGAGGGTCCCCCCGCCGGCCCTTGGCAAGGACCACCCTCGCCGGCCTCTGGCGTGGGCGACGTTGCCTGCCTAGGCAAGGGCGACCCTTGCCTGACGCTGGAGGGAAAAAAGAAAGGAAAAAAGGAAAAGGAGAAATAGAAAAGAGGAAAAAACAAATAAAAACATTAGAATATTATTAAAAATTGTCTACATTAGCTCCTGCGTCCATGTTAGTGATTTCTGCATAATAGGACTGAATTGGCATAAGGTGAAAATATTTAGAAATGAATCGACAAACTTAAAAGGTTTAAGACTGAATTGACAAAAGTGTAAAAAATTTATTACTTTTTTTACAATTTTCCCAACGAATGCACAAAGAGTCGCAATTTTAACGTTAATTACAAAAAAAAAAAATCAACACTTTCGTCTTTTGTTCTATGTCAATATTGGGAAAAATTATCCAATCAGAACTAAATCTATTATATGATTACTGATTCAATCCTAAACTTTTCAAATTTGCCCATATAGTCATAAACCTTTGCGCGAAACTCCCGTGTATCCATTCCAGTCAATTGTCGTCGGGAATCGCTGACGCGGCGATCCAGTCATCACCGACCCTCGTAATGGATCAACCTTTAGCATAAAAAACGAGATATCTTGCACTATGTTTGGGGATAACATTGATGAGGAAATTATCCAATCAGTCCTAAACGTATTGTACAAATGTCAATTCAATCTTAAATGTTTCAATTTTGCCAATTTAGTTGTAAGACTTTATACTAAACTCCAACGTAGTCTACGATTGCTAGACCGCTATCTCGACAATTTTCAATTTTTTATGCTAAAAAGTGGATCCATCCTTTCGAGCCCACCCAACTTAAATCACCTTCTTTACCATCACCACTTTGGGAAGGAAGGCAGAGGGATCGAGTTGCTTAATTATTCCACTGTGTCGGGCATGTTCAACCCTTGAATATTCCAATTCACCTTCCTCTTCCAAGCATGTCAACAAAGCTTTTTAACTCTCTATCCTTCATCACATGGAGGAATCACTTTTTGATTTTGGATTTACCAACCGATATTCAAAGCTACTACTGCATCTGACCCGCAATATCTCTCGCCCCTTCTTCGCTTTTTCGGCCCCTTCCGTCGAGCCCTAGGAGCCCCATCCCACGTCGGTTCAAACAAATCGCTTTCTCGTTTTGAATCTCGTCTCCCACGACTCGTCGTTTTAATCACCACCCCGATTTTGTCATTTAATTTAATCATTTTCCTCGGAGCTTAGATTAATCGACCCCATGCAACTCTTCCACCCCGTGTGAACGCATGTCGTGCCAGGACCCAGCACCAACACTCCATCCACGTCGACAGCCCACAAGACACATGGGACATGTCAAACAAGCGAAATTCGAGAAAAAAGATAAAAACATTGTCTTTTTATTAGTTTTCATAGGAAAACTACTCCCGCTGAATTATTTGATTAGGTCGAAATATGTGTAAAAATTCTCGCATCCAGATATTACTTCCGCATAGTAGAAGCATTTTACCATATAATTAGTGCCACACGATATATTCGCCGCATGAAAAAGTCTTTTTTACGCGAAGATGTGTTTTAAACTCTTCAATCTGGCGATCGCTTATTGTCAAGAAATAATCCATACGGCTCTCGGTAGGGGTGAGCGGTTACAGGTTCCGTACAAGTTCCACCTGGAACCTGAAACCTATTCGTCTATACAGGTTCCTCATTTTTTTGGAACCTGGAACCTATTTTACGTACCTTGGAACCTATAACCTACCCTGTCACAGGATTCAGGGTCGGTTCCAGGTTCCACATGTATTCTTAGTTGAATGATTGCAGTGAGTAATCACATTTAATGATCATCACATGTTACTAAAATTCACTGACCACAACTCATATTTAGACGAAACATTAACGAAGTAAAAATCTTAATGATAAAGTGGTTCCGGATTACACACTCATCATCGAATACCATGGAATACAACAGGATGAAGCGATAGCATATATCAAGAAAAAATATAAAAACTTACTCTAAGTTTCAGGTTTCAGGACCCATAAGAACAGGTTCCCTAATTTTGAAACCTAGAACCTATCTTCTATACTCTAGAACCTGGAACCGATCGGTTCCCGCCGGTCCGGTTCTTCAGGTTTTAGGTTTTACTCTAAAATCATGTTCACCCTTAGCTCTCGGTGCATGGTGCAATTAATTTTTTTAAAAAAGAAAACGAAGAAACTAGAAAAAAGAGAGAAAATGCGTAACAACAGGGAGAGCCGAGAAAAGGCCCATAACGCCCCATGCATAAAATCGTGGCGCATCCCCGGGGGTGGGAATCCAACAAAAGTGCTAACATGCGCATGCGACCTTGTACCAACCAAACCAACTGTCTAACATACGCTGAGTTTCACTGTCTCTATAAATTCAATCATCTCGCACCAAACCAACCAGACACAATTCTTCGATATTTTTAATCCCCTGTTTTCGCCCTTTTAACGAGAGAAGAATAATAGAACCTCTCTCTCTCTCTCGCCAACATTTGCATTACAATTACATTGCATTTCGCTCAAACCCCACCCCCCCTCTCTCTCTCCTCTCTCTCACTGCACAGACCAGAAAGACAGAGAAGAAGAAACCCAACATAAACCAAAGCAAGAAGGCCCGAAAAATCAAGAGAAAGAAGAAACCGAGAGTCATGGTGTCAACGAGACGCAGTGGATCTCTCTCGGGCAATAATGGGAAGCGATCTTCTTCCTCAGAAGATAAGTCTCCGTCGCCGAAGCGTCAGAAGGTGACAAAGAAACAAATCATCGATTCATGATTTCGTCCCTAATCTCTTCTTCTCGCCTTTTTCACTTTTGTGTGGATGTTTTTTTCTCTAAGATATTCTTTTTCGTGTCGCAGAGTGTGGGTTTTTGGTGGGTTTCGCCGCCATCTGATTCATTCTTCTCCTTGTTTGTCATTTCAGGAAGATAGCGGCGGTGGGTCGGACAGACCGATGCCGGCGGCGGATAATTCGAAGGAGCTGTGCTCGCCGGCGGCGGTGACTGATCCAGCGGAATGTGCGGATGGAGATGCGGTGGTCGCCGGAGACGATTGCGTCAGCGCCGCCAAGGGAGAGGTGGCGCCGGCCGTCGCAGTGGCAGCGCCGATCCCTGAGGGTAAGCCGTTCGCGTTCTTGATCGGCTCTATGCATCTGATTGAGTCGTAAAGCTCGTTTTTTTATGCTTCTTGTATGTGGTTTTGTGTCTTTTTACTGGCAGGTACTTCGCCACTTGTGGTGGATAAGCATCGGAGTTCTTTCACTTCTTGGAATTTATACCCAAAACAGAGTCCGAGCTTTGAGTCTTCTACGCCCTGGTGCCGGCTTTTGTCGCAATCGGGTCAGGTATTTGCAGCTCGAGATTGAATGCAGT
Organism: Lenwebbia sp. NSW1173648; assembly: GCA_029784005.1. Classification (NCBI taxonomy): domain Eukaryota; kingdom Viridiplantae; phylum Streptophyta; class Magnoliopsida; order Myrtales; family Myrtaceae; genus Lenwebbia; species Lenwebbia sp. NSW1173648. The sequence continues at coordinate 1,086,129 of JARCGZ010000002.1, forward strand.
CTTGACTTGTTTGGTTTCTTGTGATTGGGATTTTTTTTATGTATTTCTTCTGGTTTAATGTGGGTTTTCATGGATTGCAGAATCCAAATGTTCCTATTAGCTTCCCTACTTTCGCAATTGGTTCTAGCAGACACTGTAACTTCCCATTGAAGGACCAGACAATTAGTGGTGTTCTTTGCAAGATCAAGCACACCCAGGTATCATTCGCTTCCTGGGCTTGAGTCGTGTGGAACTATAGTTCTCTTATGTTTAGGGAAGTGCTAGTTCCTTGAATAGTACAGGAGGGTCTTTCCTTTAAATAGCGGGTCAAGTTTCAGTTATTCGCTCTTTTGGGTTGGCTTAGTTCTATGTGGGGATGAAGCCTGTAAAATGCACATGCAGTATCATTACTCACTATCTGTGGACTTGACCAGCAAGAAGGCGCTGCTGTGGCCATACTAGAGAGCACCGGTAGCAAGGGATCGGTTCAAGTAAATGGCACTGCTGTCAAGAAGAACTCCAGTCGCACGCTAAGCTCTGGGGATGAGATCGTCTTTGGCATGCCGGGGAACCATGCTTATGTATCCTTATCTACATTTCATGCTTGTCTAAACTTTTTGGTTCTGATGTTCTGGATATGCAACTCTGTCATCACCATGGTTACTGCGTTATGTCTTCCCAGAAGTCATGAAGAAGTCTTTTGATCTTTTGAAGGAGAAAATAAAGTATGAAGATGAAGAGCGAGAGGAACTCAGCAACTTTACACTGTAAAGTATCAATAAATAGCCGAAAGGTGGAAGCAGCATAAAGGATGGGGGAGGATGGAAATCAAGAGAAGAGGAAGTGTGTATACAGAGAGAGAGAGAGAGAGAGAGAGAGCGCGCTTAAAGAAAACTAAAAAGTAAAATAGCTGTGAGGTAGGAGAAAGAAATGGAGGGGGAGAGAGAAGTGAGCACGAACTTGAGGGAAAAAGGAGAGAATGAGGGCAAGAGCAGAGTGAAGTTGGGTAAATGGAGTCTATTGAAGTGTTGTATTTATCATGAGGGTGAGGTTATTGCAGTCTACTTGAAGTATGAAGTGAATAAAGTTCAAGCTTTCCGTAGATATTCAGAATAGTGCCAACCAAGACAAGAGATTATGTAATTAAAGTACAAGATCAACACTTTTCATGACATATGCCTTCTCAATTTGGACACATCAACTTCCCTTTGACTTGATTTCGGCCCTAAAATCATCCCTTGCCATTGACTTGGAGGACTTCTAAATGTGGGGAAAAGAATCATCACTTCGACATTCTCTTGGGGAATCTATTTGGACATCAAATCATCATCTTATCATGGAATTGGAGGATCTCTTGGAAAGTAACTTCTGGCGGTATATTGCATTTTATGTGTGACTGTCCACACTCTTTTTATGATTATGTGTCATGCACTTTTTATGCATGGGATTTCCTTAATCTCTCTCTATCCAGATATTCCAGCAAATAGTATCTGATCTCACAGTAAAGGGCGCGGAGATGAAAAGCATGGGAAAATTCATTCAACTTGAGCGGAGATCAGGGGATCCTTCGGCTATGACTGGGGCTAGCATATTGGCATCCATTTCAAACCTGAAGCAAGATTTATCACGATGGAAGACGCCTGGCCCGACTTCCTTCAAAGTCTATCAAGGACATGAAGTCCCTGCTCATTCTGCAATCAATGATGGGATGGACATCGATGATGGCCTGGAAGGCAATTCGGCGCCGAATGTGGCGAGTGAGAAAGCAGCAGAAGATGGAGCAATGGGCAAGAGTCTTCCTGATGACAGCAGCCAGGACGCTGGCATAGAGGCAGGCAATGTAAAAATCTCGGGGGTGAATCATTTGCTAAGGCCTTCCTTGAGGATGTTTGCTCTAACAACTAGCTGTAAACTGAAATTGAGCAAAAGTATGTGTTAACAGGTACTGGAAGAATCGAGCGAGTGGACAAGGGATTCACAACCAGCATCAACATCGGGCATGTCTTTACGTAGTGCAGTATTCAAGCAAGAGGTTCATGCAGGAATCCTCGATGGCAGAGAGATTGAAGTGTCATTCGATAACTTTCCATACTACTTAAGGTGGGTTTTTTACATGGCAGAGAGATTGAAGTTTTATTTGATGACTTACTACTTAAGGTGTGGTTTTTTTACCACTTGCTCACATCTGTTTTAGAAACAGAAAAGGAACTGCTAGTTCTTGATGGTAAGAGACACGAACACGTGTGATTTTGGGGATGGCGATATCCTGAATTTGAACTCGAGTGATTACAAGTTGTTCGTTTGACAATTTCAGTTTCCAATGTATGCCCAAAAACAATGTTGTGAATGTGTCATTTATGGGTCAAGAGAGAGAGGGAGAGAGAGTACTTTAGTTGGGTCACCTGGGAGAAAATACTTTGACTGTGAAGTGCAACTTAGTGGGAAAAGGCTCAGTTTAAGTGTCGTTTCTCATATTTCTTAGGTGCAACTCTGATTAAGAGGAGCTTGTGCTCTTGACGCTATTGGCCTATTGATAGTGCTCTTGGGATTGTCTTCGCACACTAATTTGCCTCTTGATATTTATTTATTTTTGCCACTAGACCTGCTTCTTGTTTTAAAGCACAATGAGGAAGATAATGCCTCCACTTGTGATGTGATGTTGTCGGATGGTGTCTAATTATGCTACAAATAGATCTTAACAAAAGCATCTCATGAATGGCAAAGACCTATATTGCTCTTGTTGTTGTTTTGCAGTAGATCAGCTTGCTATGCTGAGCTGTCAACATTTAGAGAGTCATGGTCAGTTTGCTTAGTCCTCATATGGTTGATCATGGATTAAAAACTCTGTGGTGCCTTTTTTCGCAGTGAGAACACCAAGAATGTGTTAATCGCTGCTTCATTTATACATTTGAAGCACAGAGAACATGCTAAATATGCCTCAGAACTTCCAACAGTGAACCCAAGGATTTTGCTTTCAGGCCCTGCTGGTGTGTGAGCTTTTTTCCTTCCTCTAGTGAACACGATTGTTTTCTTGTTTGAGCAATTTCTTCTCCTTCTTTGCTAATTTGAACCTCTAAACTGTCAATATTTTAATTGTAGGGTCTGAGATTTATCAGGAGATGCTGGTAAAGGCACTTGCTAATCACTTTGGCGCCAAATTGCTCATATTTGACAGCCATTCATTTTTGGGTGTAAGTGTTTTGCTTGTGCTTTATTCCAATGTTTTAACTTTATACCTTATTGATTTTCGTGGACCCAGCCCTCTTCTGTGTATGTGAGATAGAGGGAGGGAGGGAAAGAGAGAGTATTTAAACAATCTCCCATCTTGGCTGCATGGGTTGAGGTCAATTATGTCACTAGTTGATTACAAATTTATTGTAGGGTTTATCTTCCAAGGAAGCGGAGCTATTAAAGGAAGGATTTAATGTTGACAAATCCTGCAACTGCACAAAACAAAACCCTCTTCCAGCTGACTTGGTCAAGGCGATTACTTTGCCAATTGGTGATGGCGATGCACCTAGCTCTTCAAATGCTCCCTCTCCTGTTGTCCCAGATTCACAACCAAAGGTCGAGAATGATAATGTGGCTTCATCCTCTGGTGTATCCAAGAGTAATTCGTTTAAATTAGGTATGCTACTTGAATTGATTATTGACAGATATCTTTTCTCATTCATTCTAATTTTCCTTGATCTGTAGTTCATATTTACGCATTTTACTTAACACGATGATTTAAAAAATGTAGGCGACAGGGTAAGGTTTGTTGGGTCAGCTTCTGGTTCCTTGTACCCATCCTCCTCGCCATCAAGGTACTTCTATTATTGGCTACCCATGTTTTTTTTTTTTAATCTCATGAAGATACCTTTATCAACATGTTTGTTTTGTGAATTCTCTCTACTGTCTAGATTGGAATGTGAAAATTGTGTCAGAAATAGGAAAACTTTGTAGAACTTGTGTCATGCATTGACTTTCATGTTGCTATCTGGGAACACCAATGAGAAGTGCTGAGATGCTAAATCTGAAATGAGTAGTTATGGTCTGGCAGGTAGAGTCCTGAGTGCATCTCTTATAGCAAATGAGTTGTTTCTTTAGGACAAAGAATTGCTTGCTGTTAGGATAAGACCAAAGGACGGATTTCATATAGTGTATTGATGGTCATCCTTGTGTTTTCTATAGAAGTATATGCTTAAGTGGGGAAGTAATATGATGCTGCCTATCTCTAGCTTGTAGTGTGGGTGGGCGTGTAGCTCTTTTAAGTTATGGAAATTGTTGTGCATGGAGATACTGCAGAAATTGTGACCATTGCTTTATATTGGTTGAGTAACATCTGTCGCTCCTTCCCTGTGTAAACTTTTTTTTTCTTGGTCTGCTCTTTCTGAATAGCTCATTTCTGTTTTTCGTATTTTCACAATAAAAGCAATAGTACTGAAATATCTCTGCATCAGGTTCATTTCTGATCAGCATCGACTTTTCTATGTTTTCTGATATGCATTTCGTCTTTCTAGTTTCCTATTGATGGTGTGGCATGGAGCATTTCCTTGACCATGTTCTTTCGTGTTGTTTTTCTTGTATAACTTTGACAGGGGCCCGGCTTCTGGGAAATGTGGAAAGGTAGTGTTACTTTTTGAGGATAATCCTCTGTCCAAAATTGGTGTGAGATTTGATAAATCTGTCCCTGAAGGAGTTGACCTTGGGGGTTCTTGTGAGGGAGGTCATGGGTTCTTCTGTAATGGTATAATTTCTCCCTTCAAGTTTTTCTTCCGCTGAAAATCATCAGGCTGTTTTATCTTCTCTAACCCCTTCCTTTCATCGTTTGTTTGGTCCAGCTGCTGATCTTCGTTTGGAAAACTCCTGTAGTGAAGATTTAGACAAGCTACTAATTGACACATTGTTTGAGGTGGTTTCGCCTGTTCCCTATTTGAATTGTTAATAGTTGATAACTTTAGTTTTTTATTTGTGTTCTTTCTGGCGTCAGGCTGTCTCCAGTGAGAGCAGGAATTCTCCTTTCATTTTGTTTGTGAAAGATGCTGAGAAGTCTATTGCTGGGAACTCAGATGCATTCCCTACATTTAAAAGCAGAATCGAAAAGCTTCCCAATAATATTGTCGTCATTGGTTGCCATACCCATACTGACAACCGCAAGGAGAAGGTAACTTTTATCTGGTTTTGAGAAATAATGCTCGCTGTTGTTCATTAGATGAGATGTATGTTTAAATTCTTGTTCAAGTTGTAGATGCATAGAGGATCATCAGTTTCATCTCCTCCTCCTCCTCGTTGATTTAATCTCTGGAACAAAAGATATTATAGTTGTTCAGTTGTTGCGCTTTATTCCCTCAGCCCTTTGCCGGAGGATAATTATCTTTTTTAAGCTAGCCTGGAATTTGCACGAAAGTATGTATTATGTTCTGGCAGTGTTTGATGTTTTTTTCTGGTGGCAGTCACATCCTGGTGGTCTTCTTTTCACAAAGTTTGGGAGCAATCAGACGGCTCTTCTTGATTTGGCTTTTCCGGTATGATTTTCATTCTTCACCTTGTTGTACTGTCGTACCTGTTTTAATTCTGCAGGACTTAGGGCACTTATTCACTGTCTTACCTGGGGACGTTGGCCTATAGGTTCGTATAACATGCTTGTAGGTTGGCTACAGTGTCAATCTGAGCATGGTCTTCCTCATTTGCTGGTGATTCTATGCTTTATATTGTAGTTTAGATCCGAAAGTTTCACTATTTTTCTATTTACTCACAATGATGAGCAGTTGCTAAGTTCCTTTTTTATAAGCCATAACGTATTCATATCCAGAGGCACCATTTCAGCTTTAACTTTTGTACTTACGTGTATTGGGTCATGACTTGCTGACGTGCTATAAGATGTTTACGCAGACGTTTTAACATCCGGGCATTTGATTTTAATTATCACTTAGATCCTGTGGCTGAGACAAAGACATAATAATCAAATGTAATGACAAGACAATATAACCATTCTGAACTGGGTGAAGAGGTTGAAACAGACAAGTTGATCAAGTATTGACTAAAGCATCGATAATAATTATGAAGGACTTGGTTTTTCTGATGGACTGCATCAAATCTTGGATGACACATTTGTTTTGGAAAATGAAGTATGATTTTCAGTGGATGGAAGATGTTCGTACTCCACTTCTGCCTTGCATGTTCATTCCACCGTGCTTGAATTTTGTTCTCGACTTTATACCTTCAGCCTAACATTATTTCATATGACCTGTCGGACAAGGTGTATTTCTTTTGGTTTGGTTCTTTTAACTCAAATAAATATGACACAAATGAAAGTTGCAGATATAATGCTGAAATCATTTCATGGTCTCAGGATAGTTTTGGAAGGCTTCATGACAGAGGAAAAGAAGTTCCAAAGGTTGCAAAACTTCTTACAAAGCTCTTCCCCAACAAAGTTACGATCCACATGCCACAGGTCTGACTTCCCTCTGGTGGAGCTTAGATACTCGCTTGCAATTGCTTCAGTTAACATGAGTCTTGGAACTGCTACTACTGACTGCAGGATGAAGTGCTTCTTGCATCTTGGAAGCATCAGTTGGATCGAGATTCCGAGACCCTAAAGATCAAAGGGAATTTGAATAATTTGCGAACTGTGAGCAATTTTCACTCCTATATTTTTTATCATGGAGCTTCTTGTGCATGGTTTTTGAAATGAAATTTGATGAGCGCACCTTTTCGTTTTAATGGGCACTTTGTGATAAATTGGAAGTATTTCCACTCACGGCCATGTGTACAACATACATGCCTTGTAACAGTTTGTTCCCATAGTACCCCAGTTTCCTAGGATGTTGAGAGGTTAAGTATGAGGCCAATCTTTTGATTTGTTGGCATTTTCAAGTTTGGCAGTCTTATGCATCAGAAGAGATAATGTCAGAGTTTCTAATCCTTACGTGCAGGTTCTTGGTCGATGCGGAATGGAATGTGAAGGACTTGATACGATATGCATCAAGGACCAAACACTTACCGCTGAGAGTATGTACATTACCATTGATCCATTTAAGTGAGGTTGCTCACCATGTTTCCTTAACATGGTGTTAAAATTTAATTTTATATTGGCAGGTGCAGAAAAGGTCATTGGATGGGCTCTAAGCCATCATTTAATGCAGAATCCTGAATCTAATGCTGATTCACGGCTTGCTCTGTCCAGCGAGAGGTACGGAATTGTTCATTTCTCTGTCAGGATGCATGTTTTATTGGCCACAATCTTTGGGTTAAAGTGAGTACAACCATTTTGAAATGCTTGGCAGCATCCAGTATGGCATTGGGATCTTGCATGCTATTCAGAATGAGTCTAAGAGCTTGAAAAAGTCACTCAAGGTTATCATATTTATTTGGCTAGTAAATTTTTTGTAGCAGGAAAGCCTGAATCACAAATTGTCTAACTGTGGGTCAGTTTTTTTATCTGTACAGGATGTTGTAACTGAAAATGAATTTGAGAAAAGGCTTCTTGCTGATGTTATTCCCCCCAGTGACATAGGAGTCACATTTGATGACATCGGAGCTCTTGAAAATGTCAAAGATACGTTGAAAGAGCTAGTCATGCTTCCTCTACAGAGGCCTGAACTTTTCTGCAAAGGGCAATTAACCAAGGTTCTGCTTTTCTATATGAGCACTCAATTTTTCCACGTAGTTAGGTTGTAATAACGAATTAATCGGTTCTTGCACATTATTTTTCACGTATTCCTTTTCATTTGTAAGTCGTGTTAATGACTTTATATGTCCATGTATATTGGCCATAATATACGTACTGACTTTCCTGGTTTAATCTTGACTTTTTTTGGAGAAATTAAAGGTGTTCTGTTATGAGGCTACAATACAGTGTGCAGAAACTTCCTGGTTTTCTATTTTTTTTTAGGCTATAAAGCAAGCATTGATAACTAGAAAAGTTGATCTTCTGGCAAGAAGTTCTTCGATGCAGGATTCATCATGGTTAATTTGAGGTAGCTAGGCACCTGATAAACAATCAGCTAGCAAGGTGACGTTCAGTATGTATTCATGGGGCAACAACCCGTCCTGATTGGCTGCCCTGCCTGGCGCAGCCGCAGTCCGGTCCACCCTTGCCGCATCTCACCTTGCATTGCTTAGGCATTCTTTGTTTTTTTTTCTTTAGACTAATTAAGTTACACCTCGTCGTTTGTACTCCTATTATTATTACTAGTTGATCACTCATCTCAAGAATGCCCTATCTATCGGCTTAAATTTTTGTTCAATATAAGAAAATTTGGCAACACTGGTTTGTGTTAGATTTATCTTTTTTGCGAATAGCATACATGAGGCAAACTGGTAGAGATGGTGCCGGGCGATGGGACAGGGTGTTGATGGTGATCCTGACCTCGCTGACCCCCACAAAAAACTAGTGTGCTTTAGGCGGCTTCCCTCAGCCAAAATAAGCTTGAGTGTGCTTCAAGAAATGCTGGTGACATTGTTCCAAGTAGAGCTAAAAGAGGGTCATTTCAAGTAAAGGTACACATGCACCCGTAAGAATGCAGCAGTGTGGAAATATGAGAAGACATGAGAAAGAGACCAGTGTGGAAATACGAGAAGACTTGAAACGACACTGGCATGTGTCAAAGAATTTTCTAAAGTAGAAAATTCCGACGGTTTAGGCTTCTGGAAAGAACAAAAGGCAGAAATTGGTTTTATGAGCTGACTGTAAAAGTGGTTCTGGTTTTTCTTCACTTTATTTTCTAGTAATTGTCTCAAGTTCATGCTTGAAAACCTTTCTGCCTGATGTTCTAAGCAGTCTTTACGGGCCTCTGTAAATGCAAGTTATTTGTGCAATGCTTTCATGGTGGAGCTTGCTCTTAGTCTCACTGTTACCTTTCTTGCCCAGCCTTGCAAGGGCATTCTTCTGTTTGGTCCCCCTGGAACGGGCAAGACTATGCTTGCGAAGGCTGTGGCTACTGAAGCTGGTGCAAATTTCATCAACATTTCCATGTCTAGTATCACATCCAAGGTCAATACTGGGCTGATCACTTGTGATCATTTGAAATTTGCGAAGATTTAACGTTGTACTGTTGTACGCTGCATTTCTTCTTTCCTTTGCAGTGGTTTGGTGAGGGCGAGAAGTATGTGAAAGCTGTTTTCTCACTTGCCAGTAAAATTTCCCCGAGTGTTGTATTTGTTGACGAAGTCAGTTTCTCTATTCTTTCTTTTTGTGAGTTTGGGTTCCTAGTTGTTGTACTTCTCATAGTGTTTTGGTGGTTACTTAGGTTGATAGTATGTTGGGCCGGAGGGAGAACCCAGGGGAGCACGAGGCCATGCGCAAGATGAAAAATGAATTTATGGTCAACTGGGATGGCTTACGGACTAAAGACACAGAACGAGTACTGGTACTTGCAGCCACAAATAGACCTTTCGACCTGGATGAGGCAGTCATCCGTAGGCTTCCTCGTCGGTGAGTGTTTCCATGACTTCTTTTCATGGACACATGTATGGCAATTCTTACTTTCCTTCACATCCTCTTTCCTCTCCGAGCGGGCCTTCATATTTCCCAAAAGCAGATGCTAAGTTTCGTCTTTACTTTAGATTGATGGTAAATCTCCCAGATGCTCCAAATAGAGCAAAAATTTTGAAAGTCATACTGGCAAAGGAAGACTTATCTCCAGATGTCGACTGGGATGGAATTGCAAGCATGACAGATGGTTACTCAGGAAGTGACCTTAAGGTGACACCTTGGAATCTTCACTCAAATAGTTCACTAGCGGAGAATTCACACTCACCTATCACTGTCTTATTGCAGAATCTATGTGTAACTGCGGCACACAGGCCAATTAAAGAGATATTAGAAAAGGAGAAAAAGGTCCATGTCTTCCCATAATTTGGTAGAGCAACTTTACTCGTATTTTGATTATGGCTGATAATATGTGCAACTCATGGCAGGAGCGCGCTGCAGCTCTAGCAGAAGGCAAACCTGCTCCAGCTTTGAGAGGGAGTGCTGATATACGGTCTCTCAATATGGAAGATTTCAAATATGCACATGAACGGGTAAAACAATTCAAAAATGACATCTGGAATGTAGCACTTTTTTCTCACCATAGCGTGATCGTACACAAAAATAGAGCTATTTTACTACTTAATAGCATTTCATTTTCCTTATTGTTGGTGAAGCTTCAATTGATTTCGTATCTTTGTTGTTAACATGGAAACAGGTATGTGCGAGCGTATCATCCGAGTCTGTAAACATGACCGAGCTTCTGCAGTGGAATGAACTCTACGGTGAAGGCGGTTCGAGAAGAAAGAAGGCACTCAGCTATTTCATGTGAAGTACCATTGTTCACTAATTCACAGTTACAATTTTTGACCCGCTGCTCGTCCTCCTAAGGCTGCTGCGTAAGTGATCTATTTTGTTTCTTGTAACCTGGGAAGCCCCATAGGTTGTCTTAGTTTTTCCTTGTAATGTTTTCTGGCCAAGGTTTTTTTTTTTTTTCCTTCTTGGATTGTTGGTATAAAAGAGAGAGAGAGAGAGAGAGGAAAGCCTCCAATAGCTTTTAATTTGGCTCCGCATCATATCTGTCCTCTTTTGCTTTCTATTCAGCTCTGAGGATTTACTGGTTCTCATATAAATGAACTTTTGTTCATCTCTTTTAGGTGAAGTAACTTACTGTCACTATGTTAATAGTGGTCAGATAAGATCTCTCTCTCTCTCGCACGCGCACGCGCACGCCCACGCCCACTTAGCTATGGACCAAGGAAACGACTGAGCTATTATCATGATCTTGAAAAGCAAATCACTGTGTCTCCATTCAAATCGGTCATCTATGGACTTTTGACTCTGCCTGGCCTGCTCGGCATTCTATTCAAAGCTTTTAGGTGTTTTGGACCGGGACCCACAGCCATCGGAATTTGACATTCCAAAATCCTCTCTCAACTCGGTTGCCTTCTCTTCTCCTCTTTCCATTAGTTCAACAAATTATCTTGTTCTTTCTTCAACAATTTCTAATCTCTAGTAGACCTCTCAGTAGGATCGAATCGCCATGAGTAGAACTCCTACCATAACATAATCAACAGATTCAAGATGTACTCCTACAAGTGAAGGGGGAATTGCCATGAGTAGAACTCCTACCACAACATAATCAACAGATTCAAGATGTACTCTACAAGTGAAGGGGGGTTCGAATAGATATTGGTTGTGTTTGAAAGGTGTGTTTGAAAGGTGATGAATCGATTGACAAGTCCAATTCCAATATCTTGATTTGGCAATGCATCGTAGGAATCTGTGTTATCAAAAGATTTCCTATGATTATTTCTAATAAGGAATGAGTCAATCATCCACTTTGGTATCTTATTGAGCAAAAGCGGACAAATATTGTTCCTTCATAGATTCATAGTTTTGATTTGGATCAACTGATTTAATTGAATCGGAAAATTCCCCTTCCTGCGAAGCTCAGTCGTTTCCTTGGTCCATAGCTAAGTGGAAATCTTTCCATCTCCGTAAGAGGTCTGGCGAGAAAAGTTGGGAAGGTGCGTTGTGAGTTCAGAGGCAAAAGAAAACGGAATGGTCTTTGTCAAAGTGAACATGGACGAAAAGGATGAGGGGGTTCTACTCTGTTGCGCCAATAATATATTGATTTGCCTCCCTCGAGTAGTATGAGCAATCCTCAGAAGTGTGATACTTTCTCGCAGTTCACTAGTAGCCCAAAAGTTAGCAAAAAGGATAATTGGAATAAACACACGAGGTTTGCATGTCATAGAAAACGAGATTTGCTTGTGTATTAATTCCTACGGCGTCGATGAATAGAAGAAAAACCATGAAGGGGCTCTAGAAATTTCCATGGCTACCATCCTGAAAGACCGGATGGCAGAAAAGGCCCTCTTTTCTAATCATTAATTGTCTGGAAGTTTCAAAACTGTGCCTAAGTCAGTCACGAATAGGGGTGTGCAATTGGACCAGTCACAAACAGGGGTGTGCAATTGGACTGGCTTTACCTGAAAACCGGACCGGACCACCCAAAAAACAAGTCTGGGAACCGGTTCCTGTTCTAACCGGTCCGGGTATAGGTTTTAATTTTTGGGAACCGATTGGAACTAGTCCGGTTCCCGATTCCAAGTGAAGACCCACGCAGGAACCGGATCGATTTTGGAACCGATTTTTAGAAAGAAAAAAAAAACCTTAGTTTCGTTTGCCTCATGTCCTCCGTTTTTGGTGTATTGTAATTTTCATTGCTCATATTAGAGATTGTTGCTTTTGGCAGATAGTGAGTTTTATTATTCAATCTTTTACTTTGAATTGTTTCATTGCTACTCATATTATTTTGCTGGAAAAAATAAAATTAGCGAAAAAAACAAAAGAAAAACAAATTCTCGCATAAACCCTGAAACCGGATTGAAAAAAACAGGGTCGGTTACAAAACAAGTTCTAGGACAAAAAGAGTAGATTCCAGGTTCCAAAAACTGGGAACCAATTATAACTAGGTAGGTTTCAGATTCTAGATCTGAAACCTACCCACCTGGACCATGCTCATTCCGACCCTCTTTTGTAATCATAAAATGTTCCGAAATTTCAAAACTGTGACTTAGTCACGAGAAATTCCCTAGTCCACAATGTTCGAAGAATCTATGGAGCTCGTTCGCAATTCAATGCATGCCATGCAAGACAGCTAGGGAAGCTAAGTAAGGCATATATACAGATAAAACCGCTGGCAAGCATATTTGGCAACCTTAATAGTAACACCATCATGGTTTCAACACGCACCTGCATATACTTGGAGAGACATTAGGATTCATATTGTTAGTGTCTAATCCCCAATTTCAACTTACTAGAGAGACATTTCTCCTAAAATGGGTTAATGTCCTGAGTACTACAACTAGTACAATACAAGTCTTTTGGCACTGTCGTGGCTACATCTTTCCCTAACAGGGAACACCCCAACTTAAAGCCTCTATGGAATTGGGGACTAAAACCCAAGCTCCCGTTTTAGTACAATGAGACGTCAAGCTTCCACGGAATGTCCAGGAAACCACGGAAGTCCTGGCTGAATGCATTGTTTCGAGTCAGGAATGGGGACAATTGGTCCTAGGAAAATACGCCACAAGTCAAGTATGATTGTCACCAGCATGGCAGCGCCCAAAGCATCAATGGCTACTCTTGGCAGGTCCCAAGGGCTGCCTGGCTTCTCATCAATCCTGCAGGTACAAGTTCACTTTCAGCCAACGAACGTTGCCCAAGCTCCAATGATTGACCAAGTACAAAACGTATGACAAGAAAAGACAAAAGCTATGACTTCTGTATCCTCTTCCATGTTCTACAATTCAACCACTCCGTATCAAAAAGAAAAAAGGAGGAAATATAGGGTGCAATTGTAGTGTTCTAGTGAGGAGGAGCATTATTCCTTTAAAATTTAGATATATGAAACATAATGTATTAAAACCAACCACATGATCTAATACATGCCAGAGAACATGAAGAAAATGGAGCATACGATGCAGATCAACCTTGCCAGAACTTATGGCTCGTTAACCAGATAATGTTTTCATCTGTTTAGATGATTGAAACTACATTTTTCCATTGCGTTAATTTGGAATATGGTTTTACAATTATAAAAACAACATACTGATCATTCTAGTTATTATCAATGAAACACTGTCCGAATTGATAAACTACAGACCATGCATTTATACAAACCGGAACCTATAATTCTCTCAGTTACCATTTAAATTCATTCTAGGACAAGTTCATCCCTATCACTCTCCACACCATTGCGCAGCCGTGATGTGCGCGTGTTGCTGCTGAATCATGCATTTTTTGAAGCAGGGAGGATAAGAACCATAAAATAGGTGTTGGGCACATAAAGTTCTCACCTCAGAAACATTGGAAAGCTCACAATGAAGTAGATTGCATAAAACAAGGACCCCACTTTATACATGGATGCCCGGTCTACAAATTCATAATAAGGAAACTGCAAACATTGAATGAAACAAATTAATTTTGCAGAATCCCTGCATATCATACGAGTATTTGAGCATCAGTAATTAGCTAAATGAAATAGCGACAATTGCAATGTAAAATGTATTGGGCTTGTTTCACAGCTGGCACAAAAAGAAAGAACAGACTTCACAAGCAATGCTCCATGCAAGGTTGAAAGCTTGCTTAGACCCAAAAAAAAAAAGATCGAAAGCTTGCAAAAAAAAGTGACGTGACATTGCAGGCAGAATGATGTCGAACTTTCTTTCTCATTACTGAAACTACAAAAACATGCCAAGCAATATACATTGAAGAGGAAAAAAATCAGCATTTATCAGGGATATTACAAAACAGTTAACCATTGATATTCTTAATCTAATAAATTTCATTTCAAGGTTGACTGAATATGTTCTGTCAAATTAACTGATCTTTTCATGATAAGGCTGTGGATAAAGGAGAATGGACGGAATAAGCAGTCTCAGAGACAATGTATTGCCAAATATGCACCACTCCAGTTCAAACAGGCAATAAAATCAGCATGTCATCTATATAAAAAAGAATTGGATATAGTTATAATGGATAGTAGAACAATTGGTCTGGACATACATTAGAAATAGCTAGAGTCTCCAGGTTTGCTATGAAATAGGAAAGAGCCAGAATCCATGCCGCCTCAGTAACCCACTGGATTTTTTCAGGCAAGTCAGAAATAGCATGCCTTAGCCTGCGGAGGGTCAGGTTCGACGTAACATGGTAAAATAAAAAGCAAACATGAGTCAGGAGGAAAGTAGTATGCGGTACCTGCACAAAAAGTTAACCAAACTGCATGAGAAGAAACAGACGGATGATTAAGAAAAGCGTAACTAATCAATGTCTTGATGGCTCACATTATTCATTTTCCACGACGGAAATGTATAAGCAGCTCCCAAAACTGTGAAGAAGTAGTGCGTCCAAAAGTAATTCCCAACGTAACTAAAGATTATTATCCAGAGACTCGCCTGCCAAAGCATGGTTAAGTGTTAGGGTGGAAGAGCAGCTCTTATTTGATATCCAAATATCTAGCTAAATAATGTCCACACAAAGGTCAGCTTCGTAACGTAGTGGATGAGTAAAACGTCACATATACAGTCTTCTTTAACCCAAAAAGGAGAGATATTGCATTTACCAGGACGATTCTTACTTTAGGCAAATAATATAAAGTTGAAACATTCACAGCCATCAGGGAACTTGCTTTAATGTGCTTTAATGCAACTTCTAAGTTGATGCTCCAGTATTCATGTAATTCAGATTATTTAACCAGACCATCATCACTGAACCCCACATTGCAGGGATATAAAGCAAACGCACATAAAAATGCTCAAATGTCCCGCTAGATTGTAACAGCAGATACAAGTTTCAAGCCCCAGCTCTTTAAAGAATCAGAGCTTGTCCGCTTCTCTTAAGTATATTGTGAGACACAGGAGCTGAGCCCACAACATGCAATCTACCCATAAACAATTCAGGTTTTACATGTTCTCTATAATTGCAAATCCAAAATGCAATCTGAACAGCGATCCAATATTACTTCCATCAGACCAACTCACATATTTTTCCTAGACACAAAGTAGTAATATTTTGCAGACTCTGCACATCATGCACAAATCAAAAAGGCAACATGCGAAACAAAGCTGTTCTAGACACTTCACCACCAAATGTGTGATCCGTCAGTGGTATATCCTAAAATTGATGTTACTGAGTCTAAATGTGGATGAGCAATATACATCATGGAAATAGCTTCTGAAGCATTAAGAAAATGGACACTTTATAACCCAAAAAGCACTTGCCTTGACCCAATAGCGATCCTTCCAGCACATACTGCTATCCGCCTGCACAAGAATGAAAGTTTAAGGATTCCATATCAACAAGCAGTTCTAGCACCTCAGGATCGTATCTAATACTCTTAAGAAGGAGAATTAGTTTCCAGGAGACCAGAAGTAATCCCAGTAGAGACCATTATATGAGCAAATTAATTTTTTTTCTTTTTTGCAGAAAACCAATTCGAGTTTATAACACCTCTATTTTAGACTTAATACTGCGAACACAATCAGAGTTCCAAGCACCGGTTTATGCAGTTTTCAGGAGAACCACAGCATTGAGTATACATGAAAATCCATGCTAATAATGTTTAAGGGATGATTTCATTATAATGACATGTAGGTCAATTAAGCAAGTCAACAAACATACCTGCCCAACAATTACCATTGGTATCAGGAATGCAGGAACCGCCGACACCAACCCCAGAAGCAAGTACTCTAACTCTGTAAAACTCTGTCATTCAATGCAAGGAGAAAATCATACAGTTTCTTAGTCTGAGTATATACTCTTCACTCAAGCATGTGCATTTTCTCATTTATGTGCCACATAGGTCGTAGCATGGGAACTTTTAGAAGTGTCTATTCAGCTAGAAATGGCTGAACAATTATGGAAATTTCTACCTGGAGGTTCTGTGAAATGCAAGATAAGAGCTGCAATGTATCACCCTAACGATTCTTAATTACTTTAAAATTCAGTTTGGATGGAGAGATTAGAAGGGAAGAGAAAGAAGATAAAATGGTCATGGGTTTGGATTGAATGGTGAACATGGAGGGAGAAGAGAGGAAAGGATTAGGAAGGATTACTGCAGCCAGTTTTGTGTAGTTTTTAAATCCCTCATTATATAGGAGGGATTCGCGCGACATATAAAGAAAATTCTCTTTTTCACCATAAGTACCCTTATTTTAGCTGAAGTTATAAAATCATCAAAAAGATATTTAGGTTCATTTTGCATACATTTCTGTTCTTTTCCCTCATCAGCACCCAAAAACAACATTTTAGCTCAAACTTTTTATTTCATTTCATTTCTTTTCTCTTGTAACTATCCGAATTCTCTCCATTCCCTCCTAATCACTCCATCCAAATTGAGTGTAGAAGTGGATGAATTCACCACAAACTCGTCTTCATGACTTCCATGACTCTCCAACCCACCCCCCCCCCCCAAAAAAAAAAAAAAAGACAAAGTGAATGATAGAAAGGTCTCTTGCAAAGCTGATGCATCATCATCTCTCTCCTCCGCCCACACAAACATGAAGGAGAGAGAATACAAAGATGATTACTCCTTTCTAGAACGAAATGAGATGCTCGATTCACTCCTTAACTTATGTAAAAACACCTGCTTTTGTGTTTCCCAGTTTTGTCAATGTACCATACTTTTTCTATTCCCTTCGTCGATAAAATAAGTTAACCAGATCAGCTTTAGACTGAAAGAAAAGGGACACACTTGCAGTGAAATGTGAAAGTCCTAATGCCTCCTGGAAAACTGGACTCACGATCATGAACAAATAACCCACTCCAGCAAACTAAAACCCCCTTTTCAGCCAAAACCTACAACAGCTAATGCAATTGAATACGGAATTCAGAAAATGAAAATGAAAAAAGCAAAAAATTCAAACTTGGTTGAGAAGAATTGAGACAGACCTCGTAGAGCTTGTAAGGAACGATGATGCCAAGCGAGAGAGTGAGCCAGAACGGCGTGTAGAAGAGAAAGAAGAGTTCGCCCCATCTCTTGCTGGGGTTTGGAGCGAGCCACAAGCTGGAGCTCGGCGAAGGAGAAGAAGCCGATTTCGTACTGCCTGTGCATTCGGCGCGAAACAAAGAAGCATAAACCTTAGCATTGGAGGTCGATTAGGGAAAGGCCACAAAGATAAGATCAGTTCGATGAAGACGAGGAGATTACCGGACATTGTGAAGCTTCTGTATGTTCGAGAGCGAGCGAGAGTGAGGTCTCACCGTCAGTCTCTGAGAGAGCGAGCTGGGCTGAGGGCTTTCTTGATGTCGGAGTGCCAGCCAGCCCCCACGTGGTTATCGAATCTTTTGTTTTTGTCGTACTATTCGGTATTTAAAATGAAAAACTACCCCTTCCGTCTTCTTCTTTTTTTTTTGCGTCGCACATGCGGGTGCTCTTTTGTTTTGCTACTACTGTTAAAGTTACGAGAGATAGAGATCCACCCAGCTATAGTTTAACATTTTATTGTAGCTCAAAGCATGACAATCTAAAATCACTCGCACGGGTTTGGTTTGATCTGATCTGAATGTTGTAGCCCCTTGGAGGGTGTTAAAAGATATTATCTTCTAAAAATATTTAGGATATTTTCTCTAATTTTTATATCTATTTTGATTTCGTATATCTGATTCGATTTACTCAGATAGTTCTCTAATAAAAAAAAAAATTGGTCTAAATCTAATAAAATTTACAAATGAACTCTCCATGTACACTTTTCGATTAATCAAAATATATAGAAATTTTTCCGCATTATTCTCAGGTTGGCTGGTCCCGCCACTCAACAGGGTTCATTTCGTGCACACAAGTCTTATATGAAGATGTACTTAGTCGTCCACATAAACCGCATCGGTCGTGTCAGAAAATGGCTTTTCTTTCGATGTCAGTTGCATAGCTTGCATTGCTTGGTAACTATTTTCCCAAACCAGACGTATTGGCCGTTTGATGCTATGATGCCAGCCTTATAGGCCACGTCGCTCAGTTACTGTTTCGTAAGCCAGCCACATCGGCCATTTGTTGTTTCCTCTAGGCCTTTCGCGTATCATTTTGAGAACTCAATACCATCACCAAACTCGCCACCACTAGCTAAATCTAAAAGTTTCACCACAAACTGAAACAGCTATCTGAAGCGGCTTCATCCTTGACTTGATTTCAAACTCAAGCTGATGTTAAAGTTACTTAGATATCTTCTAGTAATATTTAGGATATTGCCTCTAATTTTTAATATCTAAAAATTCATCAATTATTTTCTCTCAAGCAAGGGAATGGGATATTACAGGGAGAGAAGATGCGATGGAAGCATAATGTGCCTATTACTGTGACAAAGAAGTCACATCAAAAACTCAGGGGCACTTCAGCCATGAGGCAATCATCCATCTATTAGGATTTGGCGCACAATCAAGTCGAAATAAAACGTAAAGCAAAAAAAAAAAATTAAGACACGAGATTTTATCCTGGTTTATTCTTAAACTAGGTTACGTTCAGCAGATGATTCCACTATAATTAGCACCTCACACTTCTCGTCACATTCCTCAATTATAAGAGAAAAAAGAGTATATATTACAACAGCTATTCATGAACCCAAGCCCAAACTACTAATGAAAAAAATATGGGCTTAAATCGTAAAAGCCATATGGTATCTAGGGGCTCTACCCCTTGAGACCCCTGCCCACTCAATATGAAGCGGGACCCACATGCTTTTCTGTCGCAGGAGAGTATGAACCACACCCCAACACCCTCGTGTTGAAGTCATTATAGATCTGTCAAGTCCCTTGGTTTACGATAGTTTGAGGTGGTATTGCTCTTGAAAATGCGTCGCTTTTGGTTCTTGATGTGCCCATTTTGTGATGCTGAATCATTTATCTTATCGAAGGGAGATGTCTACGAAGACCCTGCAAAATGAGTCAAAGAACGGCTGGCTCGGAAGATGCTCTTAGTCAACCTGGCTGAGTCGTTTCTTGACTAGAATCGCTGTCGTGTTTTTTTTTTTTTTTCAAAATGAATTAACCCTTCGTTGATTGTGATGACCTGCATTTTACAGGTACATCAATGGCGAGAATCTCTCTCCCACTTCTTTGCTCTCCGAGCTAATGAACTCGGGGGGAGGCAAAATATTGATCGCGTCGACTTGATTGTTGGAATGAAAAGCCGCGTGGCCTATGAAACTCCTGAGGTGACCATTCTTTTCAGTGCCATGCGTGAGCTAGAATCTTTGACCCTGGATCAAACATCCACCGCAGCAAGTCGAGGATTCTTTCACACTCAAGTATGCAAAACTAATGTAAGCGGGGAGGGGGTTCAATCCTCTTCGCATGTCCATGGACTCTTTTATAGAGCAGATCGCGGACACGACTATCTATTGCGGGAAAAGCCCTTATCATTTGAGCGTTACCAAATGGGTGACCAAGCTGACGCTGCTGGATTTATCGGGCTTTAATTTAGAAGCATTTATGTTAACGTTATGGCCTTCGATCTAGTGCATGTAGAGTGGTACTTGGGAATTAATATCGCAGTATGCTCTTGGATATGTACTTTTCGAACTTAATTTAAAATCTCCTACAACACATAATTTTTAAAGTTTTTCTTTACGACGCACACGTGGGCGTTATTTTGTTAGTACTATTAAAGGACAAGAAGGATTTGAGAGTGAAATTCATAATTAGACTCAATGGCAAGAGTTGGCTGTATTGAAAATTTTTATGATCTCTCGAGAGACCAATTCACCATCTCAAAAACGTCGTACTTCAGTGTCTTTTATCGTGCTTCCGATACAAATTTTCATACTTCATAAATATTTCAAAAGTTTGTAATCAAGAGCCAAGCTTTATCCTTTTTGCGATTCAATGATCACCCCAGTACTTAAATGTACAAATGCCTGTACTCAAGGAGATAACAGTGAAGTTGACTCATGAACGTCGAATGTGCGCTAAAATTCCCCTTGTAAAATTTTGTTCGGAAATTTTTCACAAGTTGCAGCATGTCGCTTATAATTTTGTCATCTTGTCTGGCGGCTGGGCTTATGTATGACATGAAATTATACGAAGTAGACGATTAACTGAGAACCCTAGTGGTTAAAGAGCACGTGCCAAACTTGTCGCGACTCTGTGAAATGGGTTAAAATCCGTCTCTGACAGGAAACATGAATAAGCTGCCCAAAAATATTAAACTCGCACCCGCCTAAAACCTCAAAGCCCTCCACTGACTGCGACGCTATCTCCTCCTTTCCCATTTATCTTTTCACAGTCTTCCTGTTTGGAAAGGCACTTCTTTTCGACATATTTTCGTGGAATCGATCACACAATTTTGCAGTTCTAAGATCCGATTCCCAACGCTTACCCGGGGCACCCGATCCCATTCTGCGATTTATTTGACTGTGGTCTCTAAAGGAGCGAGAGTTTGCGGACATGGCTCAGTGGCACGCAACAATGCCCTACTCTGGCAACACCGCCACGGTCTGTGCATCGAACAAAGGTAATATTTTTTTTTTTTTTTTCCGTTTCTGTGGATACCCAGTTGCTGAATTTCCTTGCTGCATGTGAAAGTTCGAATCTTTTGTTTTGTGGTCGTGCATTTGTTTAGCAAAAAGATCGAAGCTTTAGTTGTACTTAATTCTCTCTTGACGCAAGTTTTTGAGATGGCCTGAGTGGCTATGAGCAGAGTAGATTCTTAGAAAGAGAGTGAAAGAAGTGCATTTTGATCAAATTTGTTCTTGCTTTAGCTCACTCTTCCTTATGCTTGTCTGATTGAACTTCCAGCTACACTTATTCATGACAAGATAAGCTGCCTGAATGGTTCATTTGAATTACGCAAGGTATGGCCGATATAATTTATAGTCTATTCCATGGACTTTGTTTTCAGAAGCAAAATAGTTGGCTTGATGAGATCTTTTTGAACTTTTTTACCACAGTTTGGCGCTCGGTTGAGTTGCTTCCATGGATATCCGATTGGTTTGACCCATGGCGGTATCACTGCTGAATCTCATGTTAGAAAAGGTGAGCTTTGTTTTCCCTAGCCTTTTTGACATGTTCATACAACTAAAGGTGAGATTTTTACTTTTAACAAACTCGATACTTGGTTATGTGCTCACATCCTCTGTCAGTTTAGCAGTGTGGAACATGTATAAAAAACAAGGGAAGTTTGTTCCACCAAAGTATTACTAATCTGTTTAAACAAAATTAAATCCGTTTAGGAGTGTTGATTATGAACTTTGCTGCAAATCCTTTTTGCGAGAATCCTATGGCCTGCATCTTTTGATGTTTGCTCTGCAATCTAATGGGTGCTGACTCTTGACTACAGGAATTCGAGCAGTTTTGTCAAGTAATGCAGAAAAGGGTGGAGGTATACGTGGAAAGTTGAAGAAAGTGGTTCTGGCCTATAGTGGCGGCTTAGATACCTCAGTTATTGTTCCATGGCTGAGGTAATTCTCTCTTCTTCTCAGCATATGCAGAATGCTATATTCACATCCATAGTAATCTGAAATACGCGATGCACATTACAAGAAATAAGTTTTCAGATTCAGTTTGCATCAAAATGTTCCTCAGACTTTGTTCTAATGCTTTCTTGACACGCGGAGAAAGGTATGATGGTCCTGGTAGCCCTTTCTTTTTTCTGGGATTTGGGTAGAGTAGAGGGGGCAGTGAAATCTATCTTTCTGAGAAAGATTTAATAGGGGAATAGATTTCACGGATACCACAATCTAAATTTTCAACACTATTTTAATTTTACTGAGTTTTTATAGGATCGTGGTTTTATGTACCTTTCGCATGCTTTCGGCTTGAAATGTGAATTACGTTACTTGCAGGGAGAACTATGGCTGTGAGGTTGTATGCTTCACTGCTGACGTTGGCCAAGTATGTTCTTTAACGCATCGTTGAATTAGTTCAAAGAAGATATGGTTCTGCAGAAAATAGTTTGTGTTCCATATGACTGTCATTTGGATCGATTTTTCCAATGTTTCTTCATCAAACCTGGACGTTTTGGTGCTTGATTTGTAGGGTTTGAAGGAGCTCGAAGGTTTGGAAGAGAAGGCCAAGGCCAGTGGTGCATGTCAGTTGGTGGTAAAGGACCTAAAGGAAGAATTTGTGAAGGATTACATATATCCTTGCCTGCGAGCCGGTGCCATCTACGAGAGGAAGTACTTATTGGGGACCTCTATGGCCCGACCAGTCATTGCTAAGGTTATGTTATTTTAACTATTTTCAAGAAGGTGGAAAGGCTGTTGTTATATGTATTATCCCCTTTCCCCTCATTGCATTTGAGAGTAACATGGTGGGGTGGTGATATCTCACCGCTCCACTCAAGCATATGGCTCATTAAGTTTCTCAGATTGCAATTTTTGTAATTTATCTCTCTTTATAGATTCATCCTTTGCTATTATAATCCTGTGTTAGGCTTTAGAAAACCCTTCGGTAGTTTTCCAAGTTCTATAGTGGATCTAAAATGTTTACATCTACTCCTTCATAAGTTTAATCTTCACTGACTGCGTTCCTACCAAATTTTTTCAAATGATCCAAGTTCAATATGTTGGCGCTATTTAAGTTAAGACTATTTATGAAAGAATGGAAGGATTAAACACAGTACCTTATAAGAGGTAATCAAGAAGATAAAATTTACTGAGCTAGCACTATGTTGGTGAAAGAATGCAGGACTTTCCTTGTTAAGAAACTCTGATTGACCTGTGAATAAGTTATACAAATGTTCCTTCACTCACCTTCGTAAACAAAAGAATGTAAAGTCTCCGCTCCGCCTCAGCCCCCACATTCAAACCTCCATTTTTACCATTAGCAAGATATGGAAATGGGATTTCCTAGTCTAAATAGAATCATGATCGAAAAGTATCCATTAATCATAGTCGAAAAAAAAAAAAATCACTACTCCTCTTCCCCCCCTTTTGCTGGGGCAGGCCTCATTTATCTGATTTTATGAATCTAAGATATGGAATGGCTCACTGTACTGTGATCCATAAAAAGACTTTTTTGTTCATTGATAAAAACAGGGTAATATTTGTGGTCTAGGTGCATTGCTTTTCTATATTGCTTGTAGAGGTGTATTATTTTTGCAATTAATTGTTTTTTGCAGTTAATTTCAGATGTTAAGGTAATGAAAATTCTGTTTCTAAATTCACCAATCAACACCAATGGGCAAGTGGGCATAGTTTTTAATGAAGATTATCTGTTTTAAGTACTGTTTTCTTCTAGTCACTTTCAACCGCGAACTAATCTTTCTTAGTAAGATTTTTCTATGTATTGATATATGTATTATTTAATAGGCCATGGTAGATGTTGCAAAAGAAGTTGGAGCAGATGCTGTATCTCATGGATGCACTGGAAAGGGAAATGATCAGGTCTCTATTAAGAGTAAACATAAATTTTGTGGGCATGGGTGTGTATGAGAGAGAGATCCAACTACAGTATGAAATGACAAGCTAAAATCTTTTGCATAGGTTCGGTTTGAGCTGACTTTCTTTGCCTTGAACCCTGAGCTGAATGTTGTGGCCCCTTGGAGGGAATGGGACATCACCGGGAGAGAAGATGCCATCGAGTATGCTAGGAAGCATAATGTGCCAGTTCCTGTGACCAAGAAGTCCATCTATAGCAGGGACAGAAACTTGTGGCACTTGAGCCATGAGGTATTCATCATTCGTATTTCAGAAGTCATTATGGATTTGTTAAGTTCTTAGTGTGTGATAGTTTAAGGCGGCATTACTCTTGAAGCTCTGTTTTTTGGTTCTTGCTGTGCACTTTCTGAGATGCTGAATCACTTTCCTTACTGAAGGGAGATATTCTGGAAGACCCTGCGAATGAGCCAAAGAAGGATATGTACATGATGACTGTCGACCCTGAAGATGCTCCCAATCAACCCGAGTGAGTATCCTGATTGGAATTGCTGTCATGTTTCTTTCTTTCAAAATGAATTACTCACTTCATCGATTGTGATGACCTGCATTTTACAGGTATGTCGAAATTGGGATTGCGTCGGGGCTCCCAATTTCCATCAACGGCAAGAAGCTCTCTCCTGCATCTTTGCTTTCCGAGCTGAATGAGATCGGGGGGAGGCACGGTATTGGTCGCATTGACCTGGTTGAAAATCGGCTAGTTGGGATGAAAAGCCGTGGAGTCTATGAGACTCCTGGTGGGACCATCCTTTTCACTGCCGTGCGGGAGCTAGAGACTTTGACCCTGGATCGGGAATCCATGCAACTCAAGGATTCTCTGGCCCTCAAGTATGCAGAGTTGGTGTACGCAGGGCGATGGTTCGATCCTCTTCGCGAGTCGATGGACTCTTTCATGGAGAAGATCACAGAGACCACGACCGGTACGGTAGTCCTCAAGCTATACAAAGGATCTGTCGCGGTTACTAGCCGAAGAAGCCCCTTCAGCCTTTACAGGCAAGATATTTCATCATTCGAGAGTAGCCAAATATACGACCAAGCCGATGCTGCTGGATTTATCCGGCTTTATGGTCTTCCGATCAGGGTGCGAGCGATGCTTAACAAAGATGTTTGATTGGATTTTACGGTTACTGATGACTCAGATTATTGTGGCTGTGATGTTGGATAGGCTTTGTCTTGTTTGGCCTTTTGATAAGAAGTATTGATGTTATGGTCTTCGATTTAGTGCATGTGCATTTTAGTCACCATTCTTGTAGGTTGCAAAGTTTATGAAGGGATTCCACTTACTAATTCTGCGATGCATCAATTCAATGCACTGAGACATTCAAAGTGGATGAGTTATTTGAATGTTTATACATCTTGATTGATCTGCGAATGAGTTATTTGAATGTTCCTTCACGTTTCATCAGAAGAGTAATGGATTATGCTGTATCTATACTTCACTGACGCTCATGATCTTATACGTTTCCAAAAAATACCAACATGTATGATATTTTATAGATATAGTTTCGTAACCCTTTCATAATTTCTTTGTAATTTGTGTTTATTTCAATTGACTCCAGATTCTTAGTCATCACATGCCGATTTTTAAATGATAAAGTTACCTTTTGTGGATTCATTTGATCAAATACCGTAAAATCAAATTTCGTATTTATTTTCAGTCCAAACAAACATCAGAAAATTCAATTTTTCTAAAACTATTTTTCCTTGGTTGTACCTTCTGTTTGCAATTGAATTTTTATTGATTCTTCCCTACTATTTTATGAGCGATCGATGATAGTTGAGATCCATGAATATTGTTTATTTAGTCGCTGATGAATTAGATTTACTTGGTCGATTATTTGCGGCATCACGACTTCTATGTATGATGCAAAATCAACACGTCGTGTGATTATGTGAGCGAGAATGTATTTGGAGCAATCTAAAAGTCAAAGTATGTTTTGAAAATACGGTTGTGTTAGAAATAACATGTGCAATTTGTTGCGCCGACGAAGAGCTCATATATTCGACTATGATCCTAGAAACTTCAGGAGATTATTTTAATTGAAAATGGGGCATGCAAGTCATAAATCACATGCCATGTGATTTATGGGAAGGGAGATTGAAGATGAACCCGCTGGGCTAATCTAATCATGCATCTCGTGACCAAAACAGGAGACTTGAAAAAAAGAAGAAGTATGTGGGCTTTCACACCAAAGGATTTGGGCCCGAATTCACAAGAAGACGGAGGTCGGCCCAATAAAGCAATCTCTGATGGGGATAAAATCGTCAATACACTGGTTAATGCTAGTCGCCACGTCACAGTGAATGGAATAAATGTGGTCACCCGAAAAACCATAAACCCTAGTCCCAGTTTTTCCTCCCCCTGTCTCTCTCCATTTTTCTCCCACCGACGCTAAGCTGAGCGAGAGAGAGCGAATCCCTCGCTCATGGCGCTTTACCTGCTCTACGAGTCCGCTTCTGGGTACTCCCTTTTTGAAGCTCACGGCCTCGACGAAATCGGTCAGAACACCGAGGCCGTCCGGAGCTCCGTCTCCGACTTGAATCGGTTCGGTAAGGTCGTCAAGCTTGTCGCCTTTAGCCCCTTCGAGTCCGCGCTCGATGCCCTCAACCAGTGCAACTCTGTATCCGAAGGTAAAAGACCTCGCATGGTTAGTTAATGTGGTTTGTTGCGATTGCAGTGCATGTGCACGTTCGTTCGTATGCAGGGAGTTTGGGTTCCTCGCTTAGCTCTCGGACTCTCGTTTGATATGTTTGCCTTTCTTCGACGGGCCGGGTTTTAGTGTGTTTCTGTTTTCGTTTGGTACATTAGAAGAACTTTTCTTTATGGAAAACCTCGATATTGGTCTTTATTTTCGGCCAGGTGGTTTGTCAGCTGAGCTAAACTTAAAAAATGCAACAGCGGGCATCGAACAGATTGTTAGTTCCCAGTTAATCCTATTTTGAACGATTGAATCTGTTACCTGGTCTTGTCATGTTTCTTCATATTGCTAGTAGAAGAAGGCGAAATAATCATGGATGTGATGTCAAACTCTAGGTAGCATAGTAATTGGTTGAGTATTAAGTCGTGATATAACGCGGTTATATATTGCATCTCAGGGCTTATGACTGATGAATTGAGGAGCTTTTTGGAGCTTAATCTACCAAAAGTCAAGGATGGTAAGAAGCCCAAGTTTAGTTTAGGACTTGCTGAGCCTAAGATAGGATCTCACATCTTTGAGGAGACAAAAATCCCCTGCCAAAGTAACGAGTTTGTTCTCGAGCTACTCCGTGGTGTCCGGCTTCATTTTGACAGATTTATCAAGGACTTGAAGGTTTGGTTTTTCTCTGTTTTCCTCCACTGAGCTCGATTTTGCGGTGTTTTTCAGTCTCTCCTGGCAAGTGATGTAAAGTCTTCCCTTCTTGATGAAATGCTTCTGGGTCCTTTTTCATCTCTGTAGCATGGTGACCTGGAAAAAGCACAACTTGGTCTAGGGCACAGTTATAGTCGGGCAAAGGTCAAATTCAACGTCAACAGAGTCGACAATATGGTTATACAAGCAATTTTTCTTTTGGACACTCTTGACAAGGATGTCAACTCGTTCTCCATGAGAGTCAGGTCTGTCGCTGAAATCTAAGCAGAGAAAATTCTTTTCTAACTTGTATTGCTCATCTTGGTTGCTTGCAATTGGCAGCAAAAAAGCCTTTTATTTTATGGATTTTATGTTGTCCGCAATATGAAGATTTTTGGGAAGTCTTTCTTTTTTGAAGTTTCGCGGTACTTCCTGCGTCCTCTTGAAAGGGTTTTTTTGTTAATTACCTTCTTCCAGAGAGTGGTATTCATGGCATTTTCCGGAATTGGTGAAGATTGTTAACGACAATTATCTATATGCCAAAGTTGCTAAGTTTATAGAGGAGAGGTCAAAGTTGTCTGACGACAAAATCCCTGGTTTAACGGACATAGTTGGGGATGAAGACAAAGCAAAGGAAATTGTAGAAGCTGCCAAGGCATCTATGGGTAGATTCCTCATATGCGCTTTGTACTTGCTTAGCCCTCACTGGGGTTTTCATTAACTTATTGTCTATAATTCCTGCAGGACAGGAGTTGTCGCCAATTGACTTAATTAATGTCCAGCAGTTTGCACAGAGGGTTATGGACCTCTCTGAATACAGGAAGAAGCTTTACGACTATCTCGTGACAAAGATGAACGACATAGCTCCCAATCTTGCATCTTTGATTGGTGAAGTTGTCGGTGCTCGTTTGATTTCTCATGCGGGTAGTCTGACTAACTTGGCTAAGTGCCCTTCTTCAACCCTTCAGATACTTGGTGCAGAAAAAGCTCTCTTCAGGTTCGTTTGTTGTCTAAGGACTTTAGTCCAACCATCTTTTATTTGGAGCAGGATCACTGAATTGACTCGATTTTTCTTTGTTTGCTCTCAAGTTCTAATAGGATCTAGTTGTAAACAGCAGGAAGCTCTGCTATCAAGCGGAGCTTTTGCCTCCCCTCCTTTTGGTTGTGTGACTTCAAAATGATTTTGTGGAGAGAAATATTGCTGTAATGATTTTGATTCATTTTCTAATTTCCCTATCTTTATCCAGGGCATTGAAGACTAGAGGAAACACACCAAAGTATGGTCTCATTTTCCATTCTTCTTTCATTGGCCGTGCATCCGCGCGTAATAAGGGCCGCATGGCTCGCTATCTGGCAAACAAATGTTCAATTGCTTCCAGGATTGACTGCTTTTCTGGTGAAATTCCAAATCTTTTTGGCACTTTCTCCTGTTTCACTTGCATATGCCTTTACAACAGGTTTTGATGAATTTGCATGATGATATGTAGAGAGAGCAACAACTGCTTATGGTGAGAAACTTCGGGAACAAGTGGAGGAGCGACTTGACTTTTATGACAAGGGAGTTGCCCCTCGTAAGAATATTGATGTGATGAAAGCTGCCCAGGAGAGTGCTCAAAACAAAGGTACCTTTTAGAGTTTTTTAGTAGCAACCCGCTTCCTAAATAACAATGAGAAGTGAGAAAAAAAAGTAATCCAAGCATCTACTAACGAAAGACTATATCAACTCATTTTGTACCTTAAATGACTTTTTTCTTGCCACAATCTGAGATGTGATTAATTTGTTTGGTTATAAGCTGTTTCAAAGTAAATTGGTCAATATCCAGAGAGGCTTTCCCTTGCATGGTAACTCTGATTCTCTAGACCGCGCCACCACGACTGAAAAAAAGTTAATGCAGATTTTGAGTTGCTTGCTCATGCCTCCTGTTGCTTTTTGTAGATGTGGAGATGGAAACTGGGGAAGTGCCCTCTGAAGTTTCCACCAAAAAAAGCAAGAAAAAGAAATCGAAGTCTGCTGCAGCAGAAGATGATGAGACTATGGCTGAGCCTGTTGCAAATGGAGAAGCTTCTGAGGAACCTAAATCAGAGAAAAAGAAGAAGAAAAAGGAGAAGCGGAAACTGGAAAATGAGCTGGAGGAAGTTGCAGCAGATGGGAAATCTAATGGAACGAATGGCGTTGATGCCGGCCAGGATGGGACAACCAAGAAGAAGAAGAAGAAGAGCAAAGCTGAAGAAGGTGAAGATTTGCAGGCAGCAAGTGATATAAAGAAGAAAAAGAAGAAGTCGAAAAGCGAGGATGAGTGACGTTTGGAAGGGCGTTTCGAGGGATGATTCTCGGTCATAAAGACCGACTGCTGTGAAGTGGCAGTAGCAGCGTAGTAGTGCTAGCAAGTTGGCTGCCTTTTGAATTGTTTTGGTTGGAACCTCTGTATCTAAGTAACTTGGTTATCGAAATTTGTCTTCTTTTCAATCATGTGATGATGTGAGGTATTATGGCATTCGTAATTTCTTATGGCAATGTTAGTTCTACTTCTGGCTATCTAGTTCAAGAGGTGTAGTTGGCCTAGCACACAATGAATGCTCTTCCCAAGCCAACGCATGAGCTCTCAATCCAGAGCAGCGAGCAATGGCATTCAAGACATCATTTTTACGTGCCCAGATTCGTGGTGTTCCTTTCTATCCCTTGCTTATTGTCCATGCTGAAAAACATCAACGCTGTCAACATTATTTTCTGCCGACCCGTACTGCAGTCCAAACACCCAATTTTTTCCCAACGCCATGGTTAGATCGGAGTTGAAATGGTATAATCACATATATGATTCATGAACTTTGGCCCAATATTTAGTGTGATTTTTTAAATTTTAATTTATTTAATTTGATCCTTGAACTATGACTTGATGTGTAATATTGTTCTTGAACTTTGGATTTATTCAATTTTTGGTAAATGTTCAATTTAATATTTAGTGCGATCTCTTAATTTTTTGTAAATGTTCAATTTAATATCTAGAATATAAGGAAATGTCCAATGTTATCTTTTTATTACTTAAAGTTTAAGTATAATATTGAACATTTTCGTATCATTTTGGGATTATGTTGAACATACATAAAAAAATTTAAGGATCACATTAAATAAATTAAAAGTTTAAGGACTTGATTGTATATTAGATTAAAATTTATGATCTAGTTGAACAAATTAAAAGTCTAAAAGATGGTGTTGCAGGACCATTTATGTCATTTTTTCAAGAAAGTAAAAGTAGATGCCAAAAGTGACTCGGTCGGCTTTCCATTGATACGTGGTTCCGTATGGTTGGTGGCTTCTTTGGAGAGGGTCTTAGATTCCTGTCGTCTTTTATTCTAGCTCTTCTACGACTCTCCATAACAGGAAAGGATATCTCTTTATTGTCTCTAACTACTCTCT
Source organism: Lenwebbia sp. NSW1173648 (assembly GCA_029784005.1). NCBI lineage: Eukaryota > Viridiplantae > Streptophyta > Magnoliopsida > Myrtales > Myrtaceae > Lenwebbia > Lenwebbia sp. NSW1173648. The sequence continues at coordinate 1,116,741 of JARCGZ010000002.1, forward strand.
CTCTCTCTCTCTGCTCGTGCTTTCTTATTCGAGACGCAGAGAAACCCGAGTCCCGCGTACGAGAAGCGACTGGGAGAATGGCGAGCACGAATACGGTGAATTTGGATGATGTGCCTTCCGTCAATCTCATGAATGAGCTCCTCCGTCGTATGAAGTGCTCCACTAAGCCCGACAAGCGCGTCATCCTCATCGGTCGTTCGCTTTCATCCCTGCCTCGCTCTCTCATTACAAGTGGTTTTTATTGTTTTGTTAAATCACGTCTCAGTTCGTGACTGAGGTCAGATTTGTTGGAATCTGTCTTACGTTCGAAGGCTCAAATTCAATGCCGTTAAAATTCATGAGTCACAGGCGAATGTGAGGGTTTTGGTTTGGTTTTCGTAACTAGAGGCTCTGTTGGCTCACTGAGAAAATGCAAGGATAGGGAAGAAGCATCAAGCAGCGGCAGAGTTTGAATGAACTCAATAAGTTCGCGTGTGGTTTCGCATGTTTCACTGGACACTGGACAGTCGTTGTGTCGCCGGCTGCATGATTGTTCAATGTTATGGTCTTCTCTGTGTGCAATCTCATGTTATTTTGAATTAAACTTGGTAAGCGGAAAGGAGGAAAAGATTTACGTGCTTCATTGTCTTGCGGGCTGACGTCGCTGCTGTAGTTGTAGCACTCATGACTATGGTTCCATCGGATTGGGCTTTTAGTTATTTCTCCTCGGTAGTCGGCATACATATTCTGTCCAGAGAACTTGTCCCAAATTTTAGTCAATCCATGGGAATGATTGTTCATGGGTTCTTGCTTCTCTATCAAAATAAAACAGAGGCCATTGGGAAATTGATGTGCTTGAATACTTTCTCGGCCATATTTTCTCCATCAGTTCCGTTCTGCAAAACTCTAGCCAATGTCGTGTTTAAGCTTTACCTATAGTTGGAATCCATTTCTAGCATATCTGAGTACAGCATACTCGTAAGGCTTGCTGAGGGACAAAAGAGGGTTCTTGTTTTTGTCCACTAGCTTGAATGTTCCTTGATTGAACTCAACCTACATAAACCTTGATTTTTATTGTCTTTTACCAATCTAAAAGGGAACCTCAAGTTTTATAGTTTCTCTACAAATTTGGACTTCACATTCAGAAAGATCAATTTTCCGGTAGTGGGTATTTTGATTTTCACTAGGAGTCAGGCCTTCAGAGCTAGTTATTATGTGATAGTGTTGATTGGTGCTTAGTTACCTGCTGAATCCTAGTGTTCGGTAAAGTTTCCTCTTTTCTTGTCATGTTGATTGAATGTATAATAGGGCTTTTGAGATTTTAAGTCACATGTACTGCTGCACATCTTCATGCATGGACTTCATGTATTGTGCATATTCATCTACTTCGCTGTATACACTCTTCTATTTTCAAAGATAATGCTGTGTCTTTATATATCTCGGCGACAGCTTCTGAGATTCGCTATTGAGATAGCCAGTAGACACTAACAAAACAGAAAAAGAAAAGATGGACTGATGCACAAGTTATAAGCTTCAGCCTCGTTTATTGATCTCAAATGTTGTTCTTCTTAGACGTTGGCATCTCTCGTTTCACTTGTGCTGAAGCTCATTTTAGCGGTTGTCAGTATGCAAGCAATTGTCGAGGTATTAATTTGATAGGCTTTGGCTTATGGTTTCTCGTGAAAATGCAGGCCCTCCAGGATCTGGAAAAGGTACCCAATCACCTATCATCAAGGATGAATACTGCTTGTGCCACTTGGCTACTGGTGATATGTTAAGAGCTGCTGTTGCTGCAAAGACCCCTCTTGGTCTCAAAGCCAAAGAAGCTATGGACAAGGTAAGACTTCTTGTACATTGTTTTTGGCCTATCCACTTGGAGTTCTCTTTTTGTTTCGATGATGTCTTACAGTAAGTAATCTGGTGTGCAAAACCGCTTTCCAGGGAGAACTCGTTTCTGATGACTTGGTTGTTGGCATTATAGATGAAGCAATGAAAAAGCCTTCATGCCAAAAAGGTTTCATTCTTGATGGATTCCCAAGAACCGTCGTGCAAGCGCAGAAGGTTTTGTATTAGTTCTTTGGTTTATTAAATATGTTTTCTTTTGTACATCAACTCCCTACGTAGTCCCATTTTTCTCACAGGCTGCTCTGTTTTATTTTTCTTGTGACAGCTTGATGAGATGCTAGAAAAGCAAGGTGCCAAAATTGATAAAGTTTTGAATTTTGCAATTGACGATGCAATCTTGGAGGAGAGGATAACTGGTCGGTGGATACATCCTTCCAGTGGCAGGACCTACCATACAAAATTTACTCCTCCCAAGGTTCCAGGGGTTGATGATGTAAGCATTATGGATGCTCAATTTTCTTTCCTCGGTTTAAAAGGTTTAGGAACCTGTAAATTCCTGCACGGGATGATCTACTGTACTCTAAGAGAGGGTCTTTTCCTTCATCAGTTGTTTTGCTTCAATTATTAGACTGTTTCAAGTTAAAGTTGATCTGTTTTTAACTCCACCTGTATCTCTCTACTTGTTTATTCTGTTGAAGGTTACCGGAGAACCTTTGATTCAGCGCAAGGATGATACTGCAGCTGTCCTCAAATCTCGACTTGAGGCATTCCATAAGCAAACTGAACCGGTACCCTATACGTTTTCCTGCTGGTGCCTTCTTCAATTTCATGTGTTACACGTCCAATGAATAATAACAAAATCCATTTCACAAGCTCCCATTTGTTGCTTTTTCCCCCTTTTCTTCCTGCTTGTTTGAAGCCAGCCATGTGGCTATTTTAGTTAAGTTAGCTTGTCTGATTGGTTGATGCACTTTGGATACAGGTGATTGATTACTATTCCAAAAAGGGAATTGTTGCAAATCTTCATGCTGAAAAACCTCCTAAGGATGTGACGGCCGAGGTTGAGAAGGCTTTGTCTTCTTGAAAGAAATGGTGCTCCTACATTGAATGTGGCGGCTGTTGTCAAATTGTTGAGGGATTTTTCTTATCGTCCTAAAGTAAATTTGAGTACAGAATTGCTCGTCTTTGGTCATTTCTGCTGGAAATGCCAGATTGGATAAGCACTGATGACAATGAAGTAGGCCTTGATTTGCTTGATTATGCCTTCCTTCCCTCAGAATATTATAGTTTCCATACTTCATGAACTCTCCCGTTTTTTAGTCTTTTCCTGGTTTGTGCAATATGAATTAATTAATAGTCAGTGGGATAGGTTATGGATGAAAAATAGAGAGAATCACGAGTTTGTCTAATGAATCAACTGAGAGCTTCTTGAATCCTGGAAACCCTCTTTTACAAAATACCACTGTTGACTTTGAGATGAATATATTAGCTGATGGTGGTCCAGCTTGTTATCTGAATATATACTTGCCAAACTGATGAATACGTAGCATCAATATTCATTCTGAGATTTTTGGGGTCATCCCCTGGAATGAAATGATGATCAATTCGCACTGAGTTGCCTAGAATTGCAGCAGATTCCCTCAAAGACCATCTCTCTGTGCAGCCCCAATGCCACATAATACATTCATACTTAATGTGGGCAATCAGTTACAGTGACAATGGTGGAATATTGGAACTCTTCAAGGAAATGTCTCTAATAAACAGTAGTACATCTCACTATATCACAAACAAGATAAACAAAATCTTCAGAATAACAGTTGAGAGCACCCGGTTAGGGTTCCTCATTGGTCATATTGGAGAAAAGCCTTGTACCATTTGGCAGATGCTTTAGGAATGCGTTTGAGGTTGTCCTTATAGTCAGTGTAGTAGAGCCCGAACCTCGGTACGAACCCCGAGGCCCATTCCCAGTTGTCAGCAATTGACCAGTGCATGTATCCTTGCACATTCACTCCATTCCTGCATTGCCCAAGATGATCAGTTTAAGAAGTTTTCGCCGGGTGTTGGCCTTGGGCAGAGCATACATTAAGAGTTTAAACTAGTCGTCCTAGTAAAAATTGATCAAGCCATGACTCGCCACACAAATGCAATCAAGAATTATCGAGAACTCGGCGTGAATGCAAAGAAATGTGCGTATCATCCTCTTTTGACACGTGCAGCAAATCCAACACACTGTTAAGAAGATGCTGCATTGCAGTGGCAGATAATCTTAAGAAGTGACGATTGCAAGTGTGATGGAATTGAGGACTTACTTCATCGCTTTGAGGAGACGGGCGAGATGCTGCTTCAAGCAATCAATCCTGTGAGGATCGTTCAGCGCGTCGGCCAGTGGACGGCCCTCTACATTTGCTTCAGTGACACCTGTAATAAAACATCTTCCCTGAGTAAAATGTGTAACTTCTATATGGGAGGTCCAAATATGTACGATGATAGTCTGGATGATAAATCATTACAAAAGCGACTCCTACCATTCTCAGTAATGTAAATCTTGGGGTTTTGGTACTTCCGCTTTATATAGTCCAAAATTTGCACCAGACCATCTGGATACCTATATATCCACTCAATGCCTTCAGCCTGAAAATGAAGATTTGTTTATTGTGGTAATAAGGTTCAACTGTCACGAGCTGCAATGAGGTTGTAAAAGCATTAGTACCTTTAGACCAATTGGTATGCCGTCCTTGGTTACTGAAAATCAGAGAAGTGGGTCAAAAAGATCGATTACCATTCCTAATCATCTTAATACATCTTTCACGATCTTGGCATGGTAAAGATATGGCTAGTCATTACCTGTTTCCTTCACGAACGAGTCGGCAGTGTAGCTAGTTGGCACTTCGCGTTCATCTTCTGGGATGTTTTGAGCATAGATCGTTGTATAGTAGTTGATACCAATGAAGTCGAAAGACCCCTTCATCAGCTTCTTCTCCTCTGCAGTGAAAGTGGGTAATCTGTCTTTCACCAAGCTTCTCATTATGCTTGGATAGTCTCCATTCACCAACGGATCAATGTACCTGTCGAGAAAAAAGATTTTTTGTCGAGCTTCGCCGAAAATGAACTATTGAATGGGGAATGAACTAGCACAAAATTTAGTGCCCTTAGATGAGTGAGTTGTAACATCTCTGAAATATGTCATTTAAATGCCGTAAGATGATGTTGGTACTTGATGTGAAAAACCATGACTAGATAGGTAACTGAAACGGTGTCTTATAACCAAGAATACGCACTTGCAAAAGTACGAATAATGTGATTAGACATCCGAAATCTCTTGCGTGGTAGCTACATAAGAAGAAGGTATAGAAATCTGATCGCGCCTGCGTGTGCAGATGGAAAATTCACTCACCAACCCATAGCAAAGTCCAGAGCTCTTTCTGTTGCAGCTTTGTCATCTAAGCTATCCGAGGATGGCGCATAATTTTTTCCGACGAGGGTAATTCCAATTTCTCCTTTTTGGTCAGCCTGCAGTAGTATATAACCGTCGGGTCAATACATTTCTGCGAGGACAGAAACACAAAAGTCCAACATTTGCGCAGAGTGTTGATCGGACAGAATGACGGCGTAAAAACGGTGCTATCTTGAAGTGGTGCTTAATGGCATGCATATGGGACCTAAAATCGCGCATCGCCTCACCTCAAATTTTTCTCTGTAGAGCCTAACAGCAGTTGCATGTGCAAGCAGATGATTGTGGCTCACGATGTAAGGCTCTGTAGAAGAGTTACCGGCGGGACAACGGGTACACCGACCCGGTGCAGCAAATCCAAGGTCGTGCCCAAAGACCGCTGCAACTAGTGGCTCATTTATCGTAATCCAGTTCTTTACCCTATCCCCATATGTCTTGAAGCAAATCTCGCAATAGTCCCTAAAATCGTTCCTGCATATCCAGGGAAGCACCAAACCAAAACTTGTGCTTAACTGTCAAGAAATAATCCTCAAAACATTTAATCCACAGGGGAGCTTGTGCTTACACTATGGAACGGCTCAAGAATCCGCCATACTTGTCCTGCAAGGCTTGAGGGTGGTCATTGTGCATCAATGTGACAAAAGGTTTGATGCCTGCAAGCAATCACAGAGTAAGATTAGGACAAAACTTCTTCCCAATACAGCAGTATCTCTCGGTGTCGTCGTAGTCATCATCGTCGTTGTCTTACCAGATGCCACCAATTCATTTATCAGATTGTTGTAGTAATCAATACCCTGTTGGTTTATTCCACCACTGACCGTTCCTTCTGCATTGGAATTCAGAGTGGTAAGCAGACCAGCATTAGAGTCTCTTCATCGGCTAATACTTGATAGCTTTACATGTAATAAACAGACAGTTGGAAGAGCAAATGATACCGGTACGGTACTTACGGGGAAGAATCCTGCTCCAGGAAATGGAGAATCGGTACGTGTTTACCCCGAGTTCCTTCAAGATTCTTACATCTTCCTGTATAGAACACTGATTTGTCTCAGATTATACAGAGAACAATGTTGTTGTCTATGGTTGAAAAAAAGATGGAATTCGACTCGCCTTGTAACGATTATATGAGTCTATAGCAACCGATGCATCACTCCCATCTTGGATCCTGCCTGGATTTGTGAAATTCAGGGGACAAGATAAAGAGAAAAACTAACACAAGTTGGTGTGATTAGCTACAATCAGAAAGCTTCTTACATATTGTTGGAAAATCAAATTGTGAGGCGTATAGAAATATAATAAAGATAGAATAAATAGACGTAGTAATAAAAGAACGAACGAACGAACAAAAGAACGAACCTCGAGTAGCATAATAGTCCCATATGCTTGGTCCCTTACCTCCTGCTGCAGATCCTTCGATCTGTATAATAACAAATTTGTGGTGCTTATTACGCAGGAAAAACGAAAAAGCCGCACTTGTTCTGCTGTTTAGGCAATAATAAATCATGTAATCGATCAACATGAACTCACAATTTCAAGACATGTATATTTAAGGTGGAACAAATACTGATATACAAGTCTTCATATATTTATCACGTTGAAACGGATATTCACCTGCTGAGCAGAGGTGGCAACTCCAAACAAAAAATCATTTGGGAAGTCTGACCTCTTCAAAGTTGGTTCATCGACATCTATCACTGCACGAAGACATAACATTAACATCTCCAAAGGATTTAGAAAATCGTTGAACTGCTGGTTATAATATTATTTTTTCACAAGAAAGAAGAAGAAGAAAAGGTCAAGTTGTTTCCAAAATGATCAAGAACATAACAAGGACTTTTTAGACCATTCTTTCTCCTGTATTGTGATTAATCAACGTATACATGCGTTTGGGTCAATCATCAAAGTAAGCCATGCATGTTAGGTGCAGAAAATCTACTCAGAGATTATCCTCTAAATTTATGTACCTGATATGTCCAATACTAGAAATTCATAAAGAAATGCACCCAAAGAAAAGAGAGATTCAAAGACAACCAACCATCGGCCGCCTCTGTCGACGACGCCGACAAGATCAAAACAAGTGAAGCGACGACGTTGAACACGAGTAAATGGGCCATTGTTGGTGACGGCGATGAAGATGACATGATCAATGAAGCATTTGAAAAGAGAAATTGGGGTGGGTAAAGAATTTAAATGCCAGAAAGCAATCTACTAGTAGTACTCAGAATGAGAAGGGCAATAGCCAACCTCAAAACCTCCATTCCTAACTTGGTAAAAGCTCGTTCATTGGACAACTCTTGAAATCGAATGCAACCTTACGTCTCAAACGGCTCTTCTAACAAAAATTCCTCGTACTCGCTCTCCCAACCCAACTCTCCCGTAGTATTCTATAGATGGCTTAATATATTTTCTTTAGTCTTAAAAGAGGGCCTCACATAGTAAAAGCATCGTTGAAGGAAACCCATGTATGACAAAATAAAAAATGTAAAAACTACGAATTATTTACGCCAAAAAAAGCTTTGTTTAACATTTAGTAAAAAGTTAAAAAGTATTTTCTTTTTGTTTACCTGCCAATACACTAGAGACCTGCTAATATTTGTATGTTGTGAAAGTTTCAACAAATTTTAAAAAAGTAAAATGCGTATCCGATAAAAGTCAGTTTTAAAAATTACAAAAATTTAAAAACCAATCCAAACAGACTCTAAATAGTTTTGTTTCAACTTGTAAACATGCACATGGAGCATTGAAACGAAAAATGAATCATTTGTAGACCTTGCTGGCCCGTGAATCTGCTATATTCTGAAAATGAATCGTTTGCCAAACGCTACACATTTTCAGTGTACAATGAAGGTGGATTTGATGGGCAATTTTTCACTATTCACGCAGCGATTTAAAGTTCACCGGTATGTGACACGTTAGATTAATTGCGAAAATTATATAATGCCACCGGGGATCGATGAAATTCGCGCGATCGTTGATAAAGGAGATTTAGTGTGGTATATTAGGTTTTAAATCAAAATTATTTGGACACATCAAATTATAACCACGTTCAAGTATGCTTATCTGATCATTCGATTGTATAAAATAAGAGAAACCTAGAGCTTTTAAACCATATAAATGGCAAGATCTCGTAATGTTTTTGGATCCCAAATTGTTATTGGTTTACTGAAGTTTGACTTTTGAGAAAAATAACAAAGGAATGAAGCTACGGGAGCCTGGAGGGGATTCACGGCCAACCCATCTAGTGAAAGAAAAGATATCTCTAGACCACCAAAATCAAAGAAAGAGAAACAGGTGAGGGAGGCCTTCCTTCGAGTTTTCAAACACGAATCTTGCACAACTGGTGACAAATTGAAGGTGGTGATGCGAAATCTATGATCAACCATATGGAAGAATATCTTCTTTGCGGTAATACTCAACAAGTGCCATCCTCTTCCCAACTCTATTTTTTGAAGATTCCATGGAGTCCTTATTGATCTTGTGATAAATTTTAGTTTTACTGGTTGTGATTTGATGGCTGTAAACTGGGATTTAAGCTGTAAGAGGGGAAGCTTGGATTGGACAAGATCATTTGAACCCTAATTTCGTTAAGCTTGGTTTCAAAGGGTTTTTTTGGTAAGGACGAGCTAAACCAGTGATCTTGCTGTTGAGCGGGTATACTTTTGGTTGAATATTAGAAAGGATGTTTTCGGTTTAGGTTGTCGTTGTCCAGCTTTAAGGCTAAGCTTTTATGCTTCATTTTCGCTTAGACTTGAAATAAATTAGTTAGTCATATCCCTAAGTGGTCTGATGCTATAACTGTTGGTGAGTTATTTTTGTAAGCTTGATGTGCTAAAAATGGAGGAAAATTAGGAACATAAAAGAAAAGAAAGACTGGGCAGCACCTGGACCAACTTGGTCGTGAACTTTGAGAGCGAGAAATAGACGTCTGAAGCTTTATTTTGAATGGAAATTGCACTTAACTTTTTACCCCTATAAGTTGTTGAAGTAATTTGGTGATTAGAGTTCAAGGTAATGAGTTTTGAGCCAAGAAGTTTGAAGAATTAAAATGATGTGCAATCTGTCCGAAGCTGGTCTGAGGTGTTTACATGTGGTTTTTGAATTTAATCCATGAAATAATTAAAAAAAAAGGACTAAATTTAAGTATCTAAATGAAGTTAAGAAAGAAAGAAGTTATTGGTTGAAGATGGGTGATTAAAATGGGTATTTTAGGTGACTTGGATTAAGGGAATATTTGCTGGGTCGTCTTGCAATCAAGTTTTCGGACATTGTGTAAGTTAAACTCTCTTGGTGTGAAATTATTTGATCCCCCTAGCACTCAAGTGATTGAGTGTTGGAGTTAAATGTTACTACTATGGTGAATTGTTCTATCCTCAATTGAATGTGTTATGCATGTAATAAATGATCGGCGAGTATATGGCATTGCACGTGTTTGATGAATTGTGGCAATATGACTATGGTCGATGGTATATGCCTGTGTGCGTTGATGTGAATCAAATTGTGTGCTTTTTGGTCTACGTGGGTCCTAGCTATTACCTCACTGTCGTTCTTATTTGCCGCTCTCACGAGCAAGGTCGTTAAAAGGACTTTCTATGTGAGTTAATGGGGAACCTGTGTTATATATTATGTGACTGGACTTTGGTCCTTGGCGTTGATAATGGAATATAGGAAGTCATAGCTAGGCTAGGTGGATAACTGCCACTATTTCGAGGAATCCTTCGTCAGGGGTTGTGAATGACTGACTTTTTCTCAATCTTTTCGACCTTGGTTCCGTAGGAGCAAGTTAAAAAGATTGAGGAATAGAACCATATGATTCGATTCGTTCTAAATAGCCATGAGAGTAATGCCCTACTCTCAGGATGAGCCTCTAGCCAGACCATAAAATTTTCTATGGGAACCCACTAATATGTACTTCATTTGATTAATGTGTTGTTTGTAGCATTCATGTGAAACTCGTTTCAATATCTATGTTTGATACAGGTGTACCTTGCGTGTGATTGTGAAGGTGACTGCTTATAGTTATATCGAGCGATCTCTTTCAGACCTTGAAATTTCACTGATTGAGAATGTGCTGCTCACCCCTTATTTAGCATTTTCAAATTTAGCTGAGAGTGTGTCTCCGTCAATTCTGGAGAGTTAACCGGGAAATTCTCAGGCACTAGAAGTCAAAGTGGATTTTAGAGTTAAGAGTGAGCAACAAATACTTAGGGCGTCCCCTTGCCTATATATGTATAGAATTGATTTGTGGTCTACGTGGGTCAATATTCCCTGTTTTATTGTACAAATATCACTAGTCCCATCGTGGCCAACAGTGAACCGCCAATGTTCATGTCCTGTAAATGTGTCAAAGTTATGTTGTTGATCGGCCGATTGTGTGCCTCCCAGGCTTTTCTATTTGACACTTGTAAACGGGCCAAGTGTGAGCCGAGCCTTGGGTATGTTTTGGACATGGCCTGCTGTATACCCTTTATATACGCATGCTATGAGAAAAATAGGATTTTGCTTTACAGGTTGATTGATATATCGTCTATGTAGTGGGAACTCTGTCTCCTTGTCAATGAAATTATCCTTTCACGTGTTCTCTCCGCGAGTCTATAGTAGCCTCCTTGGCATTTGCACGTAGCGTTATCACGGGATTTCGGGTGTTACAGCTCAACTCAACAGTGCGTAGGAAAGGCTAGTGAGCCGACATTTTTCACGATACACGTAGAGATTTAAAGTTCATGGTATGTGACACGTTAGATTAATTGCGAAAATTATATAATGTCAAGGAGATTTAGTGTTTTATATTAGGCTTTAAATCAAAATTATTTGGACGCACCAAATTATAACTGCGTTCGAGTAAGTTTATCTGATCATCCGACTATATAAAATAAGAGAAATCTAAAGCTTTTAAATCATATAAATGGCGAGAAATCGTAGTGTTTTTGGATCCCAAATTATTATTGGTTTGCTGAGGTTTGACTTTTTAGAAAATAATAATGACGCCCGCCACTATTTTATGCAAGGACTGCCTAATTTTATCTCCACCTTCATTTTCATTTCCATCTTCTTCTTTTTTCTTTTTTCTTTTTCTTTTTCTCTTTGAAAGCCAGAAAGCAGCAGGACTCTGAGAAGAAGAAAAAGAAAATCCGAGAAAATAAAAATACCGCAACGTCAGATATATATATATATATATATATATAGAGGGGGGGGGGGGGCAATTTTCTAGAGAGAGAAAGTAGCTTCGGGCTCTTTTTATAGAGGGAGGAGGGAGAGAGGCAGAGGAGATCTTTTGGTTGGGTCCTGCGTTAAAACGTAGTCTCTCCCTAGGGTTTTCTTGTCTTCGTCATTGGATCTTCAATCAATCTTTCTTCTAACTCCGCACCAGCTCCTCTTTCGTCGTCGAGCACAGGTTCCTCGCAGCTAGCTCCTCTTCAGGTTCTCCCCTCTCTCTCTCTCTGCTTCTCGCCTCTTCTTCTCTCGTTTCTCTTGCCCTTTTGGGGGCGGTCTGTGCGCGCGCGTTTGGGGATTGGCTGTCCTCGCTTACAACCGGGGATTGCATGGGGTGGGAATCGCCAGCATTCGGGGTGCTCCGGGCTTTGCTTTGCTGCATTTCGCGTTTGCTCCCGGGGACGTGCTAGATCGCGTTTCGTGATCGCGTCTTTCTGCTTGGTGTCTTCGATAGCTATGAGAGTAATGCCCTGCTCTCAGGATGAGTCTCTAGTCAGACCATAAAATTTTCTATGGGAACCCACTAATATGTACTTCATTTGATTAATGTGTTGTTTGTAGCATTCATGTGAAACTCGTTTCAATCTCTATGTTTGATACAGGTGTACCTTGCGTGTGGTTGTGAAGGTGACTGCTTATAGTTAATCAAGTGATCTCTTTCAGACCTTCAAATTTCACTGATTGAGTAGTTGCTGCTCACCCCTTATTTAGCATTTTCAGATATAGCTGAGATGGTGTCTTCGTCACTTCTGGAGAGTTAACTCGGAAATTCTCAGGCACTAGAAGTCAAAGTGGATTTAGTTTGAGTTAGAGTGAGCAACAAATACTTAGGGTGTCCCCTTGCCTATATATGCGTAGAATTGATATGTGGTCTACGTGGGCCTATATTTCCTGTTTTATTGTACAAATATCACTAGTCCCATCGTGGCCAACAGTGAACCTCCAATGTTCATGTCCTGTAAATGTGTCCAAGTTAAGTTGTTGATCGGCCGATTGTGTGCCTCCCTGGCTTTTCTAATTGACACTTGTAAACGGCCAAGTGTGAGCCGAGGCTTGGGTATGTTTTTGACATGGCCTGCTGTATACCCATTATATGTGCATGCTATGAGAAAAATAGGATTTTGCTTTACAGGTTGATTGATATATCGTCTATGTAGTGGCAACTCTGTCTCCTTTTCAATGAAATTATCCTTTCATAGTAGCCTCCTTGGCATTTGCACATAGCGTTATCACGGGGTTTCGGGTGTTACAGCTCAACTCAACAGTGCGCAGGAAAGGCTAGTGAACCGACATTTTTTGAGCAATTAGCTCCCCCCCCCCCCCCCCCCCCCCCTTCTCCCCCCTTCTTTATTTATTTATTTTATATCTGTGCTTGCCCTTAGTCCTTGCTAGTTATTGCCCTTGTAAGAGGTTAGATTGTTCATGAGAAATCGTTGTTTCTATTGATGCCTGACTGGTGTGGCCATTTTTGTAGCTTTTATTTGAACTTCATCGAAAATTGTGGGCACTCAGGATGGCGTAGTTCTACTAACAAAGGAAGCCCTATTATAAGCACCTGGTGAGCAATGGATGGTGATTTGCGCAGAACAGACTACTTCTAGATCTACGGCTATCTCCTGTCAATCAGAAATTTAAGCTATTTTTTGCAAGAAAATTGTTCCAACATAACCTTTGTGGTTGACCATTCTCCAAGTTTGCATGAGATTTACTTCTACATATTATTGGGAGACATGCTTCTGATATATCCGGTGTGAGTTTTCTGCAGGGATTACTTGCTATAAATGGCTTCTTTCCGAGCTTTCTTGAACAGTCCTGTTGGCCCCAAAACTACTCATTTCTGGGGACCAGTTGCAAACTGGGGATTTGTGGCTGCTGTATGCTTCTGCTCCATAATGTCTATTTCCACATGCCATCGCAAAGTCACGAATGAAACATCTTGAAGCCTGGACTTTCAGCTTTTTCACTAATGTTTACCTTATTTGTTGCTTCCAATAGGGATTGGTTGACATGCAGAAACCACCAGAGATGATATCAGGCAACATGACAGCAGGTTAGCAATTTCTTTTCCTAAAAAAGCAATCAATTTTATTATCTTCTTATCATGTCCAGCCAGATTCTGAGTTCACCTTTGTGTCTTGATTGCAGCTATGTGTATATATTCTGCACTGTTTATGAGGTTTGCATGGATGGTGCAGCCGCGGAATTACCTACTTCTTGCATGCCATGTCTCAAATGAATCTGTCCAGCTCTATCAACTATCCCGTTGGGCAAGGGCTCAGGGGTAAGTTCCAATTGCAAACTGGTTTAATACACTCTCTACATGTCACCTCAAGTATGCACATATAGATCTGTTTAGCTTATTAGTTTTGATTTGTATCATTTGATTTTAGTTGCGGTTGTGGCTTTGACTGGGAGATGCATAAACAGGTAAACATTGTGTGACTTGATCTTTTCTTTGTTATAGGTACTTGTCCCAGAAGAAAGACGAAGCCTCGTCGCAATAATATGTTGCTGGGTCTTTCTTTCCCCGTTTCATTGGTCTTGTGGCGATTTCTTCACAGGAGTTCCTGAGAAGTGTGCTCTCATGCTATCTAAACCGTAATTGGCAGGTCTTGAGTGATCGTAACTTGATTTGTATGTTTTCGCTTTGTCATTGACTATTTACTTTCAGCAAGTGATGCTTGCATGGAAACTTAGCCTCCTATTGGACTTGGATGCACAATAATATACACCTCGAACAGTTGCATTGCCCTGAAAAATTGCAATATGGTTACGCACCAAGCATGGTTTTTGTTGGCATGGTTCAGGAGGAGGTATGATTATAGGTATCATCACATAGGACTACGCCGTCTGCTGTGGTTTAAGTGGAGATCAGGTATTAGGATCTCTGAAAGTGTTGTGCATGATAATCGATTAGTCAAAGATTAATTGCTTATGAGGAGATGTGACAGGAAGCAGTTGATGTGGTTTCATGGTGAAACTTTCCTCTAGCAAGTTTAGTTTGGTTGGTTGGCTGGGTTATCGGGGTACCTGTCATAATTGGTGGGCTTTGGAGAATGGAGATGATTACATAATGCATGCTTATGTTTCGGGAGAGGCGAATCAAATTAATTAATTAATTTCTATGAACAGGAAATCAAATGAATCGATTCTTGTGGTCCCCCATTGAACAGCAGTCTAGTCATCTTCTTTTCTATGTTTAGTTCAAGCGCTGTTTCATTGTAGCATGGATGTGGCCGGTGCTCTTGCATCAGGATTCAAGTCATTGTGTGGATCGGTGAGCAGTGATTGTATTCTCACAGATTTAGGCCTTATAATGCGTTTGAATTGGCTTCTGGAGGTGATCTGGAACTGATTAAACGAATCGGGCTGACAAAACTTCATGTTAAGAGCAAATATGTTCGATTGGGTTAGTAGGTCTGATTCCAATCTTAAGTTAAAGAACATTCTCGTGTTCACCCATCAATCCCTGTTAGCTTAGCTACATTGACATCTTCCATTCACAGAGAGTATAATACATAATCTAAGCAAGTATTATGAAAGTGCATTGACGTAAAGCAAATTATTCAGAGAAGGATGTCGGTTGGTTTCGGCTGAGTTAAGTTAAATTAAAACAAAATGTGAATAGATCGATCAATTTACCCAAACTGAAGATAACATTCGATTCGATTCGGGTTATTATTTTTAAGTTATTGATCTCGAGCTTCTCTTGTACTCCCGGTTTCTGTACGTCAGATATCGATCCTATGCATATTGAAGTACTATTAGAGGAGCTCTTGAACAAATCATAGGATGTCGTGCTACACGTGGACGAGAGTATGTGGAGGAGAGTAAAGTTTTGTGCTCCATTTCCTCCAAACCTAACCGTCCTCTTTGGATTGTTTGATGAACGTCTATGATTGAGGCAGTGCCTTCTCTTCTTCATCCCTCTTGTTTTTGGCTAAAAAAAATTTTGCCTTTAACCTTAATGTCGTGCTTCACGTGGATCCAACTTTTAGCCATTCAAAGAAAGAAGCAATGTGTTAAAAAATACAGAGAAAATGAGATGTTTCTAGCGTGTGAGGGTGGTCCTTGGCCTAAAATGCCCCCACGAATATTAAATTCGAACATTAGCCCCTCGAGCTTCATCATCGATTTTAAAGGGCAATATCTCAGATACAGCCTATTTGAGGCATTTTTCCCTAATTCTAGTTTTTGACTTTTATTTATGACCTGATGACTTTCAACCCCACGTGAGGAAATTTTTGTTTGTTTGTTTTCTGAATCATTAATTTTTACCCAATGTCTTTTCACTTCCCATGACAGGATTAATCCACACCCAAAAGAGAGAATCCCTCGGAATAGTCGGATTGCCAAGAGGAGAGCTAAATAGCATCCACACACGACACGACAAGATACGTCGATATATTTTTTCGATACATTGGGACAAGTTATAATTAAATATATAATTTTATGTTATATATAAAAATTTCAGCGGTGAATTTTTTCTTCTTTTATTAGGGTTTTTTTTTTTGTCAAACTTCTATTAGGGATCACGATTAGGTTTTTCTGGGGACTGGCTGAGTATATTAATTTTGGGGTGGCTAGGTATATGACTTAAGTATATATGTTTTTGATAAATTTACATTTTGACCCTTAATTTATTGAAAATACTTCAAATTGACCCATGCGTGTCGAAATGACCTTTCGGAATGCTGGAATCGTATGTCGTTGGCGTGTCCAGAGTGTTGACCACGTGTCGGATGTCTAATATCTATTGACCACGTGTCGGTGTCCCATACGCATCCCACACGACACATAAGCATTTCGGTACTTCCTAGGAGGAGAGTATGGCACACGTCAAGGTGCGAAGGCTTTCCATCACTTTTAAATGCCAAGTGTTATTAGGGAGAGCGCATGAACATCACCTGTCTGCTTCCCTGCTATAAACAGTGTAAGAAAAGTGTAAATGTTGTTGACCCGTTTGTTTCGCGAATCGCGAAAAGTATAACATTTTTAAAAAATATTTATTTTTTAAAAAGTTATTTTTCAGGAAAAGACCATATATTCCGACATTTGGCTAAAGTCCGAAAATGCTTTGGAAAACGATTTCGCCGTTTGGCACGGAATCGATTTTCCTAGAAAAAGTTTATCAAATAATTAGTATTTTTAATTATTTTACTTTTTAATAACTTTTTCTTTAATTTTTTTCCCTTTTTTCTTCTTTCTTATGTAATTTCTTCATCAGCCGGTCGCCGGCCCCGGCGGCGGCCGGTGACCGGCCACAATCAAGCCGAGCCTCGCCCGTGGCCGGCGAGCTCAGGCTGAGCCTCGCCGGATCTGGCGAGGCCGGGCTCGGGGCCGAGGTTCACCTCGCCAGATCCGGCGAGCCTCGGCCTCGCTCGAGGCCGGCGAGGCTCGGCCTGAGCTCGCCCGCCTTGGGCGAGGCCGAATCTCGCCTCGCCGGCCTCGCCAGATCCGGCGAGTCGAGGCCTCGCTCGACGCCGACTCACAAGGCCACGAGCTCCAGATCCGGTGAGTTCGCCGCGACTCGTGAGCTTGAGCTCTCCGTGACTCGCCGAGGCGGTAGATGAAGGAGGCGATGGCTCTGTTGGTTGCGTGAAGAAGATGAGGGAAAAGGAGCAGCTCAGAAAGTAGGAACGGCCACGTGAGGAGGGGAAATGGAAGAGACGACCTGAGGAGGAGAGGGCACGAGCTTGAGAGAGAGAGAGATTGGAAAATGATTTCATTCCTATGGAAATCATTTTCCACAGTTTTAAAAAGAGTTTTTCCATAGATTGGAAAACATTTTCCTTGATTATGTATTTTCCGTCCACCAAACATCAGAAATTGAGGAAAATATTTTTCAATAAAATATTTTCCGTGAAATAAACGCAACCTTAGTAATTTTGTAAATTTTTTTTTTTGGTCGAATGTAATTTCGTAATTAAGAATAGCAAGTAACATGAAAGTGCATTGCGTAAAGCAAATAATTCAGAGAAGGATATGGTTGGTTTCGGCTGAGGTGAGTTAAATCAAAACAAAATGTGAATCGATCAATCAATTTACCAAACTGAAGATGACGTTGGATTCGATTTGGGTTACTGTTTGCTAAGTTATTGATCTAGAGCTTCTCTTGAACTCCCTGTTTCCCTACATCAGATATCGATCCTACGCATATTGATTAAATCATAGGGTGTCGTGCTACACGTAGATGAGAGTCAGTGGAGAAGAGTAAAGTTGTTTACTCCATTTCCTCCAAACCCAACCGTCCTCTTTGGATTGTTTGATGAACGTCTATGATTGAGGCAAATACCTTCTTCATCCCTTTTGTTTTTGGCTAAAAAAATTGCCCTATGCCTCACGTGGATCCAACTTTTAGACCATTAAAGAAAGAAGCAATGTGTTAAAAAGTACAGAAAATATGAAATCTCTCTAACCTGTCCTAGGCCAAAAATGCCCCGCGAATATTGAATTCAAGCATTAGCCCCTCGAGCTTGGCAATATCTCGGATACAGCCCATTTGAGGCATTTTTCCCTAATTATAATTTTTGACTTTTACTTATGACTCGATGACTTTCAATTCCACGTAAGAGAATTTTCTTTCTGTATTATTATTAATTTTTACCCAATCTCCTTTAGCTTTCACTTCCCATGACAGGATTAATTAATCCAGACCCAAAAGAGAGAATCCCCCGGAATATTGACTAGAGGAGAATAGGCACGTCATCAAGGTGCGAAGGCTTAATGCCAAGTGTTATTAGGGAGAACGCATGAACATCACCTGTCACTGTCAGCTTCTCTGCTGTATTAAGTGTGAGAAAAGTTGTAATGTTTGTTTAGTACTTTAATAATTAAGAATAACAATTCGTTCGTTCGTAGGTCATATCATCTCGTGAAAATAGCGAGGCGATTAGTCGTCCTCGTCGCCATCTTCTTCTTCTTCTTCATATTTTTCGTGATGGCGGAAAGTAATCATCATCACACTCGGGAACTCGAACCCACCAATGGCTTCTGCGCCAAAACCAAGACCTTCCACAGCCTCAGGCCCTCCCTCCCTCTCCCTCCTCCTTCCGTCCCCATTTCGCTCACCGACTTCCTCCTCTCCGTCCTCCCCTCCTCCTCCTCCTCCTCCTCCTCTTCCACCTTCCTCGTTGACGCCGCCACCGGCAACCGCCTCACCTACCCGTGCTTCATCTCGCAATGCCACGCCCTCTCTTCCTTCCTTGTGACCCGCTTCCCTTCCCTCTCCAAGAACGACGTCGCTCTCGTCCTCCCGCCTCTTTCCCTCCACGTCCCTGTCATCTACTTCACTCTCCTCTCTCTCGGCATCGTCGTGTCCCCCGCGAACCCCCTGAGCTCCGCCTCCGAGATCCGCCACCTGGTCGGGCTCAGCAAGCCCGTCGTCGCTTTCGCTACCTCCCAAACATCTCACAAGCTGCCTAAGCTCAGGCATGGCACCATCCTTATTGACTTGCCCGAGTTCGAGTCCGTTTTGACCCGGAACGGCTCCAAGGAAACCGGTCCCATGCTCCGCAATGTCAACCGGGTCACGCAGTCCGATCCCGCGACGATTCTTTACTCTTCGGGCACGACAGGCCGGGTCAAGGGCGTACTCATGACCCACGGGAACATGATCGCGGCGCTCGCCGGGCTTCGCCAAGCCGAGTCCGGCCCGAAGCCCGTTTACCTGTTTCCGCTTCCCCTGTTCCACGTGTACGGGTTCGTGTGGATATTGAGGGCATTTGGAATGGGGGCGACGGTGGTTTTGATGGGGAAGTTCGAGCTCGAGGCCATGCTGAGGGCCGTGGAGAAGTATGGAGCCGACTCGTTGCCGGTGTCGCCGCCGGTCGTGCTGGCGCTGGTGAAGTCGGAGCTCGTCGGGAGGTATGACCTCAGCTCGCTCCGCACCGTCGTGTGTGGCGGAGCGCCGCTTGGGAAGGAGGTTTCCGAGCGATTCCAGCAGAAATTCCCTAACGTGGAGCTGATGCAGGTAATACGCCAGTAGTGCTAACGAGACGACATAACTTTCATATTTTTTTGATTTATTTGGCCAAAAAGATAATTATCCTCTTAATTACAATCCCGAAAAGAATGGCCAATTCTCCCATAAAACTGAAAACCGACCTGAAATAACTGCCGGCTTTGGACATCATTGTTAATCCATACAGACGATCCTTTTGTTTTTCCTTTGTTCACTCTGAAACTCAACTTCGTACTAGTAAGCTTACCCCGGTAGATACCGTGCGCGTACCATGACAGTGCCGTACTGCAATTTTGGAAGACGACACGAAAGAGTTGGAGAATATGAGGAAGTAGATATCGCACCTAGTTTTGAGTTGATGGATGCGAAAGATCAATAGATATAAACGATTAATGGCTTTGTCAACTGTGACATGTCCGAATGAATTTTTCAGGGTTATGCATTGACAGAGAGCCTATCAGGAAGTGGGATGATGGGGCCGGATGAGACCAAGCAATACGGCTCCGTCGGTCGCCTCTCCGGGAATGTGGAAGCCAAAATAGTCGATCCTGTTACTGGAGAAGCTCTACCTCCCGGCTGCAAAGGCGAATTGTGGCTGCGTGGCCCAGTCATCATGAAAGGTCAATATTAATGCCACAATCTCTCATCCTGGATTGCTTTCCTCCTGGAATCTGGGAAGAAAACCCGTCTGGAGTTCTGTTGCACATCTTGTTCGAGCACATCAAGTTAGGAAATGGCCGTCTTTCTATTGAAATACTGACTTGCTTACAAAAAATTGTCGTGCAAAATTACAGATCCTGGTTTCTTCGGACATCGACAGTAACTATGCTGCTTCCTGCATAAGGATTCCTCATTTCACTGCTTGAAAACTCCTCTTTAAGCTTCACGTATCACTTGCGAAACGCGGATGTTGTTCTGAATCTTTCCTGATTCCATGTAGGTTATGTTGGAGATGACAAGGCGACGGCTGAGACATTGGATCCTGACGGTTGGCTAAAAACTGGCGATCTTTGTTACTTTGACTCGGAGGGGTTCCTCTACATTGTGGATAGGCTAAAGGAATTGATAAAATACAAGGCGTATCAGGTAGCTGCTCTCCTAAGGAATCTTTTGATGATGAAATCTGATGCTTCCCATTTTTCCGTAATCAGATTTTGGCATCTCATCCTCATCCCATCCTACAGGTCCCACCTGCTGAATTGGAGCGTTTACTTCAATCTCATCCTCAAATTGCAGAAGCCGCAGTGATACCGTATGCTCCGGTGATTGTGTTATGACCTCCATAGATGCATTGAGTTTGCATGAGCCAAAGTTTGTCTATCTTGTTTTTATTCACCATTCAGTGATCTTTAGATTACTTGGAGGACATTCAAAGTTTAAAAGGTTGATAGCAATCCTACCATTGTGCGAAATGATGATTGCCGGAAGATGTCCTATTGGGATTCACATTTACTTTTGAAGCAAATCTTTATCTGCTTAAAATGTGCTTGTCGAACTTCGGTGTGTGGTGAGATCCATAAATGTGCTTTCTTTTCGGCTAAGTGGCTGCGTAAATAACCAACGAAACTAATCCAATTGTATTGCTTGGAATCAGGTATCCTGATGAAGAGGCAGGGCAGATTCCAATGGCTTTTGTGGTGAGGAAGCCTGGTGCATATGTTGCAGAATCTGAAATCATGGATTTCATTGCTGGACAGGTATGTTCCTCCTGGATTCATCTGTTTTGGAAGACGCTACGCTTCTTCAGTTTCTAGATTTTCCCGGGGAAGGAGAGGAGTTGATGTCTTGAAGATGTTAAATGCAAACGCTGAGGCATCTATTCATTGGAAGTGAGAACAACTAGGACTCTCTTTTTTTCTCGAGTTCATAGGGGACTCAATTTGATTCCCAATCACTGAGTCGCCGGGCACCTGGTGTTCTTAGCCTCTTCTCCAACTCTAGTTCTATTCCTTGCTGCTAATGTCTTTCTTTTTCGTCCCCTTTAACCCCGATTTGTCACGTATTTTTTCGGCGAGTGGTAAATGCTACTACCACATCTATCCAACAAGATTGGCGTGGTCTTTCATACTATTCCTTCGTTCCACTTGCTGAAGCAAGCTTACTTATAACATAGCTCAATCAGATGACTTGTATGCCATTCGAATACATATCAAATTTGCAGGGTGTTCGGCTCGGTCCGAACCCATAAACAACTCGACTCTTTTATCTTATTACATGAAACTGGATTTGCAGGTCGCTCCATACAAGAAGATAAGGCGTGTCGCTTTTATCAGTAGCATCCCCAAGAATCCCGCAGGAAAGATCTTGAGGAGGGAGCTCATCAGTCATGCTTTATCTGCTGGTTCAGCTAAACTGTAAAATCTTTGACCAAGAAAATAAATCCCAGTTTTTTCCAATAAAACACAGGCCAATATTATCAATTCTCCTCTGTATTTGGCAATTTGCTGCTATATGGTATGTATGTTGTACTTGTTCCTTACCGAAGACAAGCAAAAACCCGGCGAAATGTCTGTTCCTGACTGAATTTTATGCCATTTTTTTCAAGGAAGCCGTGCTTGTTAACACTTGTCTAAAGTGGTCGTGTTCGATTCCCGTTTGTTTCACGGAAAATTTTTTTGGGAAAAATATTTTTCCCAATTTCTAACGTTTGGGAGCGAGAAAAATATGTGGTCAAAAAAAACATTTTCCGGTCAACGGAAACTATCCTTCTAAAATTGGGAAAACATTTTCCATTTCTGAAAAAGGGAAATCATTTTCCACTGCTCCTCACGCGTGCTCTCGTCCCATTCATCAAGCTGAAATCCCTCCCCCACCTCTGTAACTCCTCTCGATTTCTCTCTCTTCACTCTCTCTCTCTCTCTCTCTCTCCTTGATCTCTCTTCACGCGTGCTCTCGTCCTCTCCCACCCGATTCTGGACAGTTCCTCCACACCAGTCGTCTTCGTCTCTCTCTCCCCCGCCTCAAAACCCCAGCTCTGCGAGGAGTCGCCGAATCCCCGCCATCTTGCCCGACGTCCGATCATCGAGCCTCGCCAAATCTGGAGGAATCGAGGCTCCAGCTCGATTTTGGCGAGTTCGCCTCGCCTCCTCGACGGCCATGGGCGAGGTCGCCAGATCTGGCGAGGCGAGGCTTCGCCAGCTTCGATTGAGACCATTCGTCGCCGGCGAGGCTCGAGCTCGCCTGCGGCCGGTCGGTGGGTGAGCGAGCTGCTGAGTCTGGTGAGGGATTTCGCGAGGGTAGAGTCGGAGGCGGAGGAATTACGGGGAATAGGAAAAAAGAAAAACATAAAAAAGAAAAAAAAAAGAGAAAAAAGAAAAAAGTTAAAGATAAATAATTAAAACATTAAAAAATTCGATTTTTTTAACAATAAAAAATAATAGAAAAAACAGAAAAACAAAAAATTATTGAAAATAGTACATGGAGGAAAATCAAATTCAATTTTTCATATTAAACAACGGAAAATATTTTTCGAGTCTTTTTCATATTTCAACCAAACACCGGAAAATATAGTCATTTTTTTTGAAAATTGGCTTTTCGAAAAACATTTTTCAAGAAGCGACCCATTTTCCGTGAAATGGTCAGAAAATTTAGTTTAATTATTAAATTTATGGCAATTTCATCTCATGTGATTTGAGTTAAGAGTACTACCATTAAAGGTAATTACTAGCTATAAGTACAGCTGATTCGTGAGGAATTTGAGAAAGTTACAACCGACAAAGAATGAGGAAAACATACTACTTTCAAGGCAAATTACGTCTTATTAGATAAATTACTACTTTTAAGTAAAATTAGTCGCATTTAGAAGCCACGTTACTGATTTTCATTTACAAAAAACTTACAAAGAAATCACTGTTACAGTTGTTGAGATGGTCACGTCAATTTGAGATTGATTACTAAGTCGTAGCAGTTTCACGTTACCAAATCGAAAGCCCAATGACTACTAGGAAAAGTAGATTACAAATTATAAGTGCGATTTACGGCAAATTCATTAAGTGCTTGTAGTTTCATGCTATAAAATCTATAATTAAACTATTGCACGTAAAGGTCAATCTGGGCAAGGCCGGTGAGGGCTTCATGGCCTTCGCCCAGTGGCTGGCAAGCTTCGACGAATCTCGTCCGCCACGGTGAAAAAGAGAGAAAAAAGAATGAAAAGAGAAGATAAGAAAAGAAAAATAAAAATTCTGAAAAAATTATTAAAAAATTTAAAATTTATTTACATTAGCAAATTATCAAAATGTTAAGGTCTAAATTGATCAAACTAAAAGATTTAAGACTAAATTTACACAACTATAAAAAAATTTACAAAAAAAAATATAAATTGTTAGACACATCAATATGCAGAATTTCCCGCCTAGAAGCTCCTGTGCTTCGCTTCGAGTCTCTCTGCATTCATCAATGGAGTCGGTGCAATTGGAGGAGAACCCTAGCCCTCACGTGAACATAATGGCGGCATTTCTGATACTCTTCTACTCGAATCAGCTTTATTCGATCACTGTCTCTCTCTCTCCCGCCCGCTCTGCATCGAGTGATTCCCCTCACTTTGCTCTTCGATTTGACGATAGCATATCGAGTCTAAAAAAGGTTTTGGATCTCTCCCTTTCTCGTTCTCTTTTTCAGATTTGCAGAGCTTTTGAATTACGATCCTCCTCTCGCGCACCTCTGTCTTCTCTCAGCCTACACAGTCCTTGAACCATTTCGACGACACGGCTGTTTGGGCTCACGTACGCCCCTAATTCGTGGATGGATTTGTTTCGTCGCCCTAACTGGCATGGTATTCTAAAAAACGGGCGGAAAATGCATTCTAATTGAAGCGACTGAAGCATGATATGGATATTCTCCAATGCTCTCGAGAAATTTGCGCTGGGTAGTTCCTTGTTTGTTGTCTAAACATTGATGTAGTATGTATGTTCGATTGATATGACAGTGTGTGCAGAGAGTCTTATTGGAAACTTGAAAGGAAACAGATGGAGTTAAGGAGAATTTCATTCACATGGGGATCAGTATTGTAGGATCCCCGCTTGAAAGCCCTGGTTTGCTTCTCTTTAAACAATTAACACAACGGTGTTCTTTCTTTTGAGAAATTTCTGCATGTTGACCATCTACTTCTACCCTCCATTTTCTATATGGTGTGTTGCTTTATGCTGTATTAAGATACTTTTACAAGCATTGGGCATGTGAGAGTGAAGCATTGAGGTACTCTTGTTACACTCAATGGGACTGTAATAGGGACTGTAATAAGGCCTGGAGCAGTGAAAATGTGTTAATAAGGTGGTATAAATGTCGAAGTTGCCATTACAGGTGGTCCTTCTCAGCACACTTCATTTATTGCATGGCAAAAGCGCACAGTGGACCGTTTGTTTGTTTTATTTTTCCTGTTGCTATTTTGGCTGGCAATCCAATAAATTCTCGTGAGTTTGTCTTATCTACCTTCTTCCATGTCAAACCACCTCAGTGTGCATTTTTAACAATTTATGGTTTGGGCTGGTTCTGCATTTGATGGAACTTGAGAATAATATCTTCTCGTTCTACTTAAGTCAATTTTCACATATCTTCTGTTTTTCAAATCAACCTTTTGAGTTGCCTGTTTGCTTATGTAGCTTCCCAGTGTATCGTGAGCTGAAAACAAGAAACTGCATAGTTCTGCTATCCATTTGCCCATCTCAGGTTTTTATCCATCTATACTTGAAAGTCCATTTACAGCTCTGTGTTTGACTTGCGATGTCAATAATAGGAAATTTGTGAAGGTTTCAAATTTGTAGAGAGGACAGAATAACTTGCCATGATTAACAGGAAATAAAAATTCAAGAAAGTACACAATTGTTCGGCGTTGGGGCCATCTCTTGTTCAATTCCTGTTATTTTGAAGGATGAACTGGTTGACAGTCGAGATGTAACATAATCTCCAGAATCATACTTAGATGAATATTCTCATCTATTCATAAATGCGGGAATATCAAAGATTTGGACATAACCATCAGTTTATTGTCCTTCTATTATCAAGGTACAGATATAAGCTGATTTTCTGTTGTATCTGCCATGACGAATTTTCTTGCTTCTCCACCTCACAATGCCTTCAATTTTTTACTGTCTAGGTTGGCTCTTACTAAGGATGGTGTTTTCTTTTGTGCAGATGATATAATCGTTACAGGAATTTTGACTGCGATATGGTCTCCTGATCTGAAGGATGTCTGGTGTGATCTTGAGGGAGTGCTAGTTGCCAATCTTGTGAGGTATCGAGCTGAATTAGTTGTCAATAGCTTGTTCTCTTGGTCTAGGTCTATAGAGATTTCCGAAGGATCTTCTTTGTGATTTCAGATGACGGTTCTCCTCACTTGGTTCCAATCGTCGAAAACTGGACCGAGTGGTTGAACTGGTTAAACTGAGAATGGACCATCTGGTTTGGTTTTTCTATAGATGCCTCTTGGAAAAAAGAATGTTGTTGGCGGTGACCTAGTTCAACTGGTCAACCTGATTTGACTGGATATAGCTTTTTTTCGAAGAACGAATTTGTGAGGGACAGATTCAGGGATCACACTCCCACCTTCTTCGCATAAGTTAGCATGCCTGAACAATTGAAAACATGATGCCAGTAAAATATGAATGGTAGCAAATTTACTAAACAAATGAGTGGGCATGATCTTTATCTAGAAAAAAGGATGGATGCACTGGGAGGGAGTTGAACCTGGAAGCTCCGAGATATACGTGTGTGTCCCTTCCACTTCAATCACCTGGGGCTGGGGTGTGTGTGTTAATGTCTATTAATGCATTTACTCGTTCATATTAACAGGCCGCCACTGTGATTGGTTTTTCAAATTGGTTTGATTTTAGATGCACTTCTTTAAACGAATTTATCTTTTCTCTTGAAGATCTTCTTGAAGTCACCAAAGGCAGTAGCATCATATAGCTATTAGCAATTTCAAACTTTTAAAGCAGGAACCTGTAAATTACTTTCATTATTGAATGTGACTTCTGCGATATGTTGGCAAATATGTACTTGTTCTTGAAATTCTTTTAGCTATTGTCTGAGTGACAGATATTTCACAAACATATCTTCAGTGACGAGTGATAACCAATTGCAGAAACTTGCTCAATCCTCCTTGTTTGTACCTGATGTCCTTATATAATGTAATAGAACTCACCTGCTTCTTTGATGTTATATCGAACAAGTTTTGCGAAATAGGAGTCTCATGGTTTCCAAAGTTATAACTTAGGACATGTAAGGAGTTTTTAGAAGCTAAAGTGACTTATCTAACCTTAGAAGACCCCTGTTTCTGTGAGATTGAACTCCAGGTAACTGTAGGATTGAATATTTAGAAACAGAATTGCATGATATTATTTGCAAGTGATAGTAGCTTATTCACCTTAATTGCCATGTTGTAACAAAGGCTCATTATGGAGCATTTAAATGTGATGAATGGAGGGGAGGGGCAACGGAAGATCCTCTCCTTCGCTAGTTAGTTACTATCAACCAATAGTGGGAAATGGATAAATTTTCTTGCTTACAACTCATATTTACCTTTCTAAAGTACGGGTTTTTGTAGTGCGCTCATTCTTTTACTGAAATTGAAAGGATACGTATTTATGATGTAAGGATGGTGGAGTTCGCTAGTATGAGTGTCAGCTAATGAGTGTTAATATTCTGGTGGGGGAGGATATTCAAATGCTCAACTCAAGTGGAGTGTCTACATAAAATTGCTCAAAAGGCCTTCCCTACATCTGCAGCTGGGGAAGTTCCTTGTGCCTGGAGAAAGTGTTTATGCTTTGAAGCATGATGATTGTCATATCTAGAGCTATATCTGGGCACTTTGGATCTTCGTGTCATTGTCATGGAAACCTTTGCCTTGGATCTTGCAAGGCACTATGTTGTCCTGCACACTTAGGTAGCGGTGCTTGTCGGATTCAAAGTCATTCTTATTTGGTACTTTTGGCTATGCTGTGTATGAAAATGATCATGTTTTAGCTGCATTTGTAAGGCTTTTGCTGGTGATGAGGTTTTCTTGCTGACCTGTAATACCAAACGCACTATACATTTTCAATGACGACCTGAGGGAGCATGACAGGGTTACCATACGTGGGCCATGGAGTGGCACGCAATGAGTGTTGCTGAGGTGAATATTTTGTCTTCTTCACATACTTTTGTTCCAAATGGTATACTTCAAATTAAACATAGGAACAGCCATACCGCAAAAAACAACCAAATAATCCGAGCTTGATCCAGCTTATTTATCAGATTTCAGTGACCCTTTGTAATGGAGCACTAGTGGAACATATAGATTAACAGTGACTGTATAATAGAAAGAAATTTCCTGTGACATTGAAATTAGGAATGAAAAGGAAGTTGCATTAGGGTTTGTCCACAGAGTCCTGTATAGAAATGCTTGAAAGAGTAATCTTTTAATCTTCTTTCAGCTAGTTAACTGAAATATGCTTATATCAGCATTTTTTGTCATTTCATTGTAAAACTGGCGCAACTCTGTGTCTTTGTTATGCAAGTTTCTAAATCATGTTGTGCTGCAATAAGTTATTACTGGAATGCACTTTATTTATTTTATTTTTTTGTCACACTGGTCTTCTAACTACTCTCAGCCGTAAAACAATCGTGTTTGGTGCAACAAACCAAAGGGCAGTATGATCCCAAGCAATGTCCCTGTCCTGGTTTGACCAATATCTCCCCCATCAAGGGACTTCCCTTTTAGTCGATCGTGATCACACCCACCCACTTTACCGAATCATTGAACAACCTTCTACGTACAAAAAGCCTTCTCCTTTTTCACTCTACCTGGGGGTCCCTTATCCCTGTTGAATATGTCCTGCTTCCACTAAAGCTCTTTCGTTCATTGTCTGTAGCTTTTTAATTGTTTGGTCTACTCCGTCCAGTTCCATCAGGCTCCTTAGTGTTCAGAAATAGAGGAGTATCAAAGTTAGCCGATCAATGCATCAACGCACAACCTTTCGTGGGTAATACTGGCCTGTTTCATGAGGTAATGTGCTTCTTGATCAACGATGTTTTTAACTTTCAACTCGAGACATGATCACTTCATTTGTATCCGTCAATATCCATCTAAAATTGGAGATTAAAAGCCCGAAATAAATGATTTCAAGACCAAGTAGTCCCTATAACATTTTCTAGCAAGAGCACAATACAATTGGTTATAGCGAAGCGATGTCTCAATATCATCTCAAACTAAAAGAGTGTAAAGATCATAGTTTGATTTGCATATGTATGAATCGATAGGTCTGTCTGTCAATTCCGGTCGCTTATTAAGCATATTTCTGGTGCTTCTTGGATACAAAAAAATCCAGAATAGGATGCAGTTGTTTATTGTCACATCCTTAGTGAGGCAATGTCATCAATTGGACTAATTGACTCCCTTTTCGGCATGAATGATTTGAACTAATCCATATCAAGAATGGTTGTGGAATTAATGGACTGGGTAAGTCAGATAATGTTGGTGGTGAAGAAGATCTAGCAAATATTTGGGCACTGGAGATGTTGAGAAGGTAAGTTCTCTTGGATAGGTCATAGTATCTCCACATGATTTGAAAATCTTGGCCAACAATATAGTGGTTTATTTCACTATGACTTCAGAACCTGGTCAATGTTGTTGTTCAGTGTAATTTGTGCGTCACTGGGAAATATTTGCACTAACTGAGGATAGTGGAGAGCTGAATAAGTGCTTTCAAATGGGCTGGTTCTAGTCTCTTTTGTAATTTTTTCTCAACTTTTTAATTTAACTTTAGCAGAGCTCATTTGTTTTTCACATGGAATGATTCAAGATAAGATCAAAGTGCAAGAACATCAGCGACTTCCTTTCTGGAACTAAAGGTTGAAGCATCATAAATACCTTTAGGGTAATGCTGGTGACAAAGGTTGAAATTAGTCGTATTCCTATCTGAGCGTCATAGGCATCTTACATGTACTGGAATTCCTCTTAAGCGACAAGTAGCTAGTCTTTCAAGTTGCTCTAGTTAAGCTGGCTTCTGGGTCTTTTTAGCTGATCCATGAAGATGTGATTTCTCTTGTCGTAGTTTTTGACTTCGATCTGAAGTCCTGGAGAGCTTCTGAAACTTGTAACTCCTAGTCCCGCTATAAAGTCAGACATTCTGGTTGTTGGATTTCAGGACTGAGGCGCGAGAAGTTCTTGTTCATTGAGTTATAATCAACAGAATTTTATATTCAGGGACAAAGTTGTTTCAAGTTAAACTGATATTGCAGGTACGAGGTGTTTCTCAGAGGTCAATATTAACATAACGTACATGTACAGAATCATTGATTTTCAATGTCTTTTCAACTTTTGGGGGTGTTAAGTCACGTAGACTTTCCCCCCCTCTCTTTCTTTTTATTTTATTTATTATTTTATTGGTATTTTGGGCTTAGCCCATCTAATGTAATACGCTATTGTCTATTATAATACAAGATGTGTCTCTAACCTAGTGAGACACACGTTTGCCTCTTTTCTAACGCCACTCTCTTCTCTCCCTCTTCTCTGCAACTTTACATGGTATCAGAGCAAGGTTTTGTCGCATCCCTTGTTTTGATCGGCCCTCACCTGCTTCTTCTTCTTTTTTTTTTTTTTTTTCTCTTTTCTTCTATAATGGACACACAACAGCATGGCTTCTAAGCCACAGATTTCTTACCGAGGCTAGGATTTCTTCTCCTTCCACAGCCTGCCCAGCGGTGCAGGCTGGTCTTTTGCTTCCAGCCCTGAGGTGCTGGTTCTGTTATCTTCTTGCTCCGGTCAAGAGGTGCCGGTTTCTTTGTGTAGAGACCTAGCAGGTGTCTCCTTCTTTTCTTTGCAACAACAATGGCAGGAGATGATCCACAGAAGAAGGTGATCACGGGTGACACTTCTGTGGGCTCCAGCAATACCGAGGGTGTTGTCTCTTTCCCAACGAGACTGTCCGATGAAAAATTGGAAGGAGCCCTAAATTTTCAGATTTGGCGAAAGACTATTCTTGTCTGTTTAAAAGGTATGGGTAAGGCTAAATACCTAACTGATTTGCCTCCTGGGTCTACCGACCCTAATTATATGAGTTGGGAGATTGAAGAGAACCGTATTTTCGGACTTCTCTTAAATTCCATGGATCGCAAAGTTAAGGTTATGATTGCTAATTGTCCAACGGTTCGAGATGTGTGGAATCGTTTGACTATGTTATATTCAAACACCAACAACAAATCTCGTGTGTGTGATGTGTTGAAGAAATTATTTCAACTTAATCAGGAGGAGCGGTCTATTCAAGAGTTTTATACTGAGTTTCAGGCCCTGTTTGATGAACTTGATTTGTTGTGGCCGATTCCAACTAGTCCTGATGAGATGATTGCTCAGAGGGAGCAGCTCGGTGTTATGTGTTTCTTGTCGGGTCTTCATCTCGAACTTGAGTCAATTAAAAATCAAATCCTCTCAGAGAGGGTTCCAATATCTATTCCCGAGGTTTATAATCGGCTAAGTAGTGTTACCATTGGGGTTCATACGCCGTCTATGCAACCACAATCTAGTGACAAGTCCGCCTTGTTCTCTTCTTCTGGGAGTGGTGGATCACGTGGTGGTCGTGGTAGCCGTGGAGGTCGTGGTGGTAGTAAGGACCAGCGTGTTTGTCATCATTGTGGTATTCCCGGTCATCTAATGAGCAACTGTTATAAGCTGCACGGTTATCCGAGTAGTAACAAGGTGGCCAATGCCTCAGTACCTGCATCTTTTGATATCCAGGAGGCCTCTCCTGTTTCCGGGAGGAGAATGATTGAGATGACTGATGAGGAGTTTACACGATATACTCAGTTTCAGGTGGACGGGCAGGCTTCTACTGCTACATATGTACAGACAGGTAATCATATGGCATGTGTTTCCATGTCTCGTGGCAAATGGATTGTTGATTCTGGTGCTTCAGATCACCTGACAGGGACAGTAGGTAATCTCACAACCTATTCCTCTTCATCACATGTTAGTGCTATTACTGTGGCGGATGGCTCTTCAGCAATTGTAAAAGGGAGTGGAACTTCCTGTCTTACATCGGATTTAACCTTGTCTTCTGTGCTTTATGTTCCGAATTCACCTTTCAATCTACTTTCGGTTAGTCAGATCACAAAACAATTGAATTGTTCAGTCTCATTTTTCTCTGATGGTTGTGTCTTTCAGGATCTTTTGACGAGGAAGGTCATTGGTAGAGGAAGGGTCGAAGGAGGAGTCTATGTTATTGAAGCCACACCACCGTCAGTAACTTGCTCCGCCACATCCCCTAGTCCATATGAGATTCACTGTCGTCTCGGCCATCCAGCTCCTACCACCCTCCAGAAGTTATATCCTCAATTTAAGAATGTTTCCTTTGAATGTGAGTCGTGTCAGTTTGCTAAGCACCATCGTGTGTCTTATTTTCCTAGAGTCAATAAAAGAGTGTCAGCTCCATTTGAGTTAGTCCATTCAGACGTATGGGGTCCTTGTCCTATCGTGTCAAAGCTTGGCTTCAAATATTATGTAACCTTTGTTGATGACCATTCACGGATGACGTGGGTCTATTTAATGAAAAATCGTTTTGAGGTATTCCAAATTTTTTGTGAATTCTTTGCTGAAGTTCAAACTCAATTCTCTACTTCTGTTAAATGTTTGCGCAGTGATAATGGTCGGGAATATTTATCCTCTCAATTCATGTCGTTTCTTTCCCGTAATGGTGTTTTCCATCAAACTTCTTGCCCTGATACACCTCAACAAAACGGTGTAGCAGAACGCAAGAATAGGCATCTGTTAGAGGTTGCTCGTGCTCTCTTATTCCAGCACAATGTTCCTAAGTCATTCTGGGCGGATGCAGTTTTGACCGCTTGCTATCTTATCAATCGTCTTCCCTCTGTTATTCTCAATGGAGAAATCCCTTTCCGTGTCTTGTTCCCTACTAAATCTCTGTTTCCTCTCATTTCCAAGATATTTGGGTGTGTGTGTTTCGTTCGTGATACGCGACCTCAGGTTTCTAAACTCGACCCTAAGTCTCTTCGTTGTATTTTTCTAGGCTATGCCCGGCATCAAAAAGGTTATCGCTATTTTTCTCCTGATTTAGGTCGCTATGTTGTCTCTTCAGATGTTACGTTTCATGAGTCTCAGTCCTATGGCACCAAGGATGACTCTCCATCTACTTTCTTGGAGGATGTCCTTGTCTATCGTCCTTTGTCCAATCCTACCTCTGAGAAACCATCCACACCCACAGACGAATCCACTGACGTGTGGTACGGTCGTGTGTATCATCGGCGGCCGGCTCCTGTGATTTCTTAAACCCCGTCCAATGTGCCTTCTGATGACTCATTAGATCCTCCTCTGGATGCATCTTTGCTAGCGCCACCTCCGCTGGATACCTCTCCGTTGGTGCCGGATCTCCCCTCAGATGATGAGCCTATTGCTCTCCGTAAAGGTATTCGTGCTTGCCGTGATAGACCTGTCTATTCTGACTCTTATAAGGGTTTATCTGTTCAGACACAAGCATTGATTGTCACTCTGGATTCCATCTCTGTTCCACGGTCAGTTTCTGATGCCTTGGCTCATTCTGGTTGGCGTGCTGCTATGGTGGATGAGATGCAGGCCTTGGTTCAAAATGAGACCTGGGAGCTTGTTCCTCTTCCCACAGGTAAGCAAGCTATCGGTTGTAAATGGGTTTATACTGTAAAGGTTAATCCGGATGGCTCGCTTGCTCGCTTGAAGGCTCGTCTTGTTGCTAAGGGATATGCTCAACAGTATGGGGTTGATTATTTTGAGACCTTTTCCCCAGTGGCTAAAATGGCCTCCGTTCGGTTATTTATTTCTCTGGCAGCCTCCCATGATTGGATCCTCCATCAGCTTGATGTCAAGAATGCTTTCTTGAATGGCTATCTCGACGAGAAGGTGTATATGGAGCAACCTCCCGGGTTTGTTGCTCAGGGGGAGTCTTGTAAGGTCTGTCGGCTTCGTCGCTCCTTATATGGTCTCAAGCAGTCACCTCGTGCATGGTTTGGTAGGTTTACTACAGCTGCTGTACGGGATTTTGGTATGAAGCAGAGTATTAAGGATAGTTCTGTTTTCTATCATACTTCTCCTATTGGTTGTATCTATATGGTTGTATATGTGGATGATATTGTGATCACTGGCAGTGACCTAGAAGGCATCTCCAGGCTCAAGGAGTTCCTACACAGTCAGTTTCAAACGAAGGATCTTGGTCCTCTAGGATACTTTCTTGGTATTGAGGTTTCTAAATGTAAGAATGGTGTTTTTCTGTCTCAGAGAAAATATGTGTTAGATTTATTGCAGGATACAGGGCTTTCTGGGGCAAAATATTGCGAGTCCCCCATGATTCCTGGACATAAGCTCATGCCGCAAGAAGGGGTCTCGATTCCAGAGCCTGAGAGGTATCGTACATTAGTGGGAAAACTCAATTATCTCACGATGACCAGACCCGATATTGCCTTTCCAGTCAGTGTTGTTAGTCAGTTTATGGCTGACCCTCGTGTTCCTCATTGGGAAGCTGCTCTGCGGATTGTAAAGTATCTGAAGAAGGACCCCGGGAAGGGTGTTATCTATCAAAATCACGGACATTCTCGCATCGAAGCATTCTGTGATGCGGATTGGGCTGGATCTCCTGCTGATAGGCGATCTACATTTGGTTTTACTATATTTATGGGTGGTAATCTTGTCTCATGGAAGAGTAAGAAGCAAGATGTGGTTGCTCGATCTAGTTGTGAAGCAGAGTATCGCTCAATGGCAAGTACAACTGCTGAGATTATGTGGTTGCAGCAGCTTTTGACGGAGATAGGTTATTCCATTGATTGTCCTTCTAAATTATGGTGTGATAATCAGTCAGCTCTACATATTAGAGATAATCCAATTTTTCATGAGAGGACTAAACACATCGAAGTTGATTGTCACTTTGTCAGAGATGCTTTGCTCAGGAACGTCATTGAGTTTGGATATATTCGGACCGGTGATCAACTTGCAGACATCCTTACAAAATCTACTACTGGAAAGAGGATAGAGTTCATTTGTAACAAGCTGGGCATGATGAATATCTATGCTCCAGCTTGAGGGGGAGTGTTAAGTCACGTAGACTTTTCCCCCCCTCTTTCTTTTTATTTTATTTATTATTTTATTGGTGTTTTGGGCTTAGCCCATCTAATGTAATACGCTATTGTCTATTATAATACAAGATGTGTCTCTAACCTAGTGAGACACACGTTTGCCTCTTTTCTAACGCCACTCTCTTCTCTCCCTCTTCTCTGCAACTTTACAGGGGGAATATAAGATCGGTATATTCAGCATGTCTTATCATCTAAACCTCCTCTAACCAAGAAAACTATGCTTGATGCTTCAACAATCTATGAATATATTGGTTCTTCTTCTTGTTTCATGTAAGGAACATGAGTGGAACTTAGTAATTCTATCTATAGCATGTGGTCTGTGTGTAATTTGTTTTGATCTGCACAATTTTTCCTTGAAAAAGTATTAGGGCACGGAATTTGTGCATTTCTAGTATGGGGCATTCACTTGTCAAAGGATTACTTTAGACCGTCCCTTTCTAAGGAGGCCAAAAAAGTTATATCAAGCTATTATCAACTTCAACGAAGATCTGCAACTCAGAGTGCACGTTAGATCAACCGCCTCTCTTAGTTTTTGTTCTATTTGTTCCATTTATGGTATTGTGAAATCCTTAACAATGCAGCAAGGACAACTGTGCGCATGTTGGAAAGTTTGATCCACCTAGCTTGAGGTAAGGATAATTACTATCTTACATTGCACAAAAAGTAAGGCTTATGACACTGTCAAAGTTGACTGTTTCGAGATTATACTCTTTTGTGCCCTTAAACGTTTTAATGCCAATTGTAGCACATTTGAGACTAATGCTGAGAAATGAGGTTACACATCTGGATGCTATCTCCGCCATTTTGTGCATCAAATCCTCCATGACTGCATCAGCCATCATGGACGGCATTAGAAATGCCCTTCACTTCAATTTTAGTGAAATCACGATCAGGGATGAATTCTTATCAGTTCCTAGTCTAACTTTTAATCATCCACGCACAAACTGAAATTTGTTTGAAAAAAAAATTAATCTGTGTGTTGGCTTTGCTCGTATGGATGAACAAGTGTCCATGTTTCCGATCATCCTATAAGAGGTTTTATTATATGGATGCAGAATAAAGGCAGAAAAGGACAGTTGACTAATTCTCCAATTTAGATGGATTGGAAGCGTTGAAGATCAGAAGACTCGAAAGGCAGAACGTGCGCAGCATGTTCTAGGTACCAATTCTTGGTACTCTGCCAGTAGAATGTCAAAATTTTCCTTGGAATTGTCTTATTCAGTAACTTGTCTAAGGGTCCATGCGAAATCTTTTGAGCCAAGTTTTCGAGTATCTCTTGAATAGAATATTAGGATTCCTTATGTCAAGTTATTAGTGTGAACAAACCTGTCAGGAAAATAATGGTTTTATTGATTTGTGACTTTTATACTTCTTTCACAAAACAAGGAGCTAGCATTCATTTAAGAGCTTTTATACATTTGATAAGTTTTCCATCTAAAGTAGGCAATTTGTTCATCAGTTGGGAATGAAATTTGAAGACAATATTAATTTGTCTGGAAGTTGTACGTGGGAGATTAAGAATCCTCACATTTGCTACGCACTTTTAGTTCAAGATGCTTTGAATGTACCCCAAGTTTCACTAGAAGAATTTCCATAGAACTAGAGCGTCTTTTTATGGTCGAATTTGTTTTATTTAGTCAAAGATTCGTTCTGTTTGGAAACTTATTTTTGCTGGCAATTTGTTTGCTTTATTTCGTCTAAACTCTTCCGGTTGGGATCATCAGTGGTACTACACTGAATTGTTTTGTGTCCAGCAAGGTATTGAAACAATAAAGGTAGCAGGACAACGACGGTTTCGAATGCCAGGATGGGTGGGACATTACTGATGAGAAGTTGGTGGTTGCACCTCTTTGGTGTAATATTTGTGAAGATGGAGCTGGCCATTGATCACTCCCTCATCTTCCTTTAGGCTGCTTTTGGTCGTCTGGATTTCTAGCCAGAATAGGATTGGATAGGATAGGATATGAAATTCAGAGATTTTGCCATATCATATCCATTGTTTGGTGAATCACAGTAATAAAGTCATATATGTGCATATCTTATGATGTTCATTATTTGGCATTTGCACATATCAATGTAAATGAACCTGAAAATGCACAAACGGAGAGTATAAGAATCTCTCATAATTCACTCCCAATTCTAGTAAGAGAGAATATGATCATTTACATTTGCAATTACGAAATTTTTTTTTTCTCTTTCGGTACTTTGGTTAAACTTCGACATGAACCATAAAGTTATGGAGGAAAATGAGTTTTGACTCTCTTTCTGCTTTTATAAACTTTTGACGTGAACTAAAAAACTACAAAGGAATGATGAAACTTCAACATGAACAGAGATACATAGGAGAAGGAGATGGAGATTTCTAGGTTTTTTTTAAAAATTTCATTGTCCTATATTCTTCGAGAATTAGAAAGATCATTTTCAAGTTCGAATTTGTTCATTTAAAATATAGTTCGTCTACTTTATTTTTATTTGCTTATTTTTTATTTTTTATATATCTTTTTTATTTATTTTTATTATGTTTAATCATTTCTTAATAAATATTTTATTAAATAATAAACTATATTACCATCCTTCAAATATGTAATAATATGGATATGAAGTGTGTGTGTATATATGCACAAAATATATATTATAAAGTAGAAAGAAACTTAAATTTATAAATACATACAGGTAAATATAAAAAATTTATTTTTATTTTTTATGTTAGAATTAATATTAGAATTCAA
This sequence comes from Lenwebbia sp. NSW1173648, assembly GCA_029784005.1. Taxonomy (NCBI): domain Eukaryota; kingdom Viridiplantae; phylum Streptophyta; class Magnoliopsida; order Myrtales; family Myrtaceae; genus Lenwebbia; species Lenwebbia sp. NSW1173648. The sequence continues at coordinate 1,154,002 of JARCGZ010000002.1, forward strand.
ATATAATTCAAAATTAATTATTATTTTAATTTTATTATTTAAGAATTTTGTTATTCGAAAAAAATAACTTTTATATCATGTACATAAGAAATCTTATCCATTCTTATCCACCTCCCAATGGGATAATTATATTCAGGCTATATCCCCCTTTATCTTGTCCTGGGCAGGAGCCAAATACAAGATAGGATTAATCTTATCTTATCTTGATTTATATCCTGACTACCAAATGCAGTCTTAGTGTTAATGCTTGTATAATTTGTTCCTTTTCTTGTAAATGTGTAGCCTAGCTTCTATTTTGAGAATACGAGAGGCTATTAGCAGCTAATCCTCTTGAAAGTACGGTCATAGCATCTAAATGTGCAAATGTCGTGGCAGGAGAAGGGTCGATCTATGCATTCCCATGAGAAAGGTTGAGAATATCTTTTCAGCTCCGTCGAGCGGCCACTTCTTCTAAGAAAACCATGAAATTCTACCTTTTTTTTTGTCCAACATGAAATTCTACCTTAGATTAGGCAAATATATCCATGAAAGTGAATAATGTTAAGGCACATACATCTTACTTAAAAATAAAAAGAAAGAGGTTCGGGGGAGGACTTTTTGGAATCGCTAGCTTCTTAAGAAGCCTCGGTTATGAGGCCTGTGCTCCTCAGTCTAACTCCACGACCTAAAGCACATCAACCAAAAGTCCCAGAGTCCAGAGTCGGCATCCGACCCGTGAGCCCAACTTTTGTCCCAATTGAGGTGGGCCCATGAATATAACGGGCCTGGCTGTGGGGCCGTAATGCCCAACAAGGACGGCCTAATCTTGTCCCAGATATGGGGAAAGCCCATTAACACGGGCCCTTAAAAATGGGCCTAGATATGACAACACAATGGACCTAATTTAAGACCATCTTTGGGCCCATCGAAGTAGTACGGTCAGCCCATTGGGCCCGGCCCATGAAATTATCGGGCCTGTGTATGTGCCCCTAAGCCATACATTGGGCACCAACAGTAGGCCTATGACGTCCCAACAATGGGCCTTTTAGAGCTCTATATGCATGGACAAGCCTGAATCTAACATCAAGTATTTCCTTGTATCTGGGCCTCCAAGGCCCGTTGAGTCCAGCAGATGAAATGGACATAGAAGTTACTTTGGGACTAATCTGGGCCCAACGATTGCCTTTAATAGCCATAAATAAGCTAATGGGCTCAAGAAGCACCTAAAATTGGCTTCTGTCTAAATATAACGAGCCTTGCCGTGGGCTCCGAAGGCCCAACTATTGGCATTAAGCACCTACCACGCATTCTGATAAACGCACCGACACTACGGGCTCCCAATTGACCAATGGCCAAGGCCCATTGGGACAATTGCCATGATATAAGAACTGTTTGAGTGCTACTCATTTATGGAGCTTTGTATTTATCAGCGCGGTAGTCCATTATGTAAAAGTCGAAGCTTAATCGGACTTCATAATCTGACGAGTCTGGTCTGGCCCGGAAAAACATGTCAAATACCAATACTTAAAAAGCTTGAGGACAAGATGGTAAATCAAAATCTCAAGAACTTGGGTCACAGAAGTACATCCTTAATTAAATGAATGCCACTGCCTGTGATTGGCCATTAACAATCTAGCTTGTGAGGAGACTAGAGATGGCAGAAACTTCATCGGTGGCTTGCGCATGTAGCCAATTAGGTACAGTTCCCAGTATTACAAAGACAACTCTCACAATCATCAATCAATAACTTGCTGCATCAAACCTAATCACACCATCTCCAACAAGAACTACCTATGATTCTTTACAAGGAAAAATCCAACTCGTACACATTTAGCTTTTCCAGCCAACCAATTATCGCCCTCAACTAAAAATTTTCCTGAGGAGAAAACAATGTGTTACTTCCAGATACAAGACCATGCAGACAGCCTCAACTATCGGACACCGACATGCTTAACTCGCCAAATTCAACAAAGCTTAGGCAAGTCTCCCTCAGTTCTTGTTCTGTCTGGGAAAAAGTCCCAGAAAAACTGCTAGTAATTCAATTTACACTTCTTGCTATCTGTCGTGTATAGTATGACACAAACATTGCTAGCTAACAAACAATGAGACCAAAAAGAAAAACATGAAATTGAGATTGAAGCACTCGGCTCGGGCTACACCAGGTGCACCAGCTCCATAAGATGCCTTCCTTAAACATATACATCTGTTAATACAACCCAGTAGACTTAACATGAAGATAATCATCATATGCAAGAAAAATGTGGTTCTAGATTGATAAATTCACATGGAGCAGAAAAGACAGGTGAATTGGAATATTCACATGGAAGTCAGACTGCTTGGCTGTTGTTCTGGAAAGGTTGATCTAGCGAAATTCATCTGTCATTGTTGAACAATACACAGGTGAATTAAAGATCTATCCAAAAATCTTTGCAGCAGAAATGACATCTGGCAGAACACCATCCTCTAACATATAAGTTTATTGAAGCAAGCACTGCCAACAGAATTAAAGACTAAGACCCCCAGATAAACGCAGATTTGAGAAAAGAAGCAGGCCATCCAAGTAGTGCTGTCAAAGATGAAACTGCTCCATCAATTGCAGGCCAATTGACTACCTTCATCACAGCAATAAAAAGAATATTGTAAACCACGCCCAAAAAGAAACTCACACTAACGGTAAAACAAGAAGACATCCCAAATAAAAAGCTTTCCACTCTCTCAAAGGCATCATATGGAAGCATCCCTGCACTCCCAATGCCACCATCCAGTGGATCTTCTAGAAGCATAAGTACAAAAAGAGGCCCCTTCAAAAGATAAATACAAGACAAGAGGGATGTTACAACTCGACTAAAAGAAGAGCGAAAGGAATTTTCAAGTGAAGCACTGACGACTTCATCACTTTTTTTTCTGAAGTTGGATGGTTCCAACAACAGGTAAAACAACAAAACAGTAAAATGAGCGGAGATTACATGAGGCAAATTTTAAGTTTAAGGCAAAGAGGAACAAGAACAGGCATGAAGTCACAAAATAATGGAACTAAATTATGGAAATCAATAGCTTATTAGGAAGAAGTCAACTCAAAGATAGAATAGACCCTCCCCCCCATCAGTTGCGCCACTAAGGAAAAAATGCTAAGATATCATCATTGAATACAAAGCCTCATAAATTAGTTTTGTCTTACAAGTAACAACAAACTAGAATTTCAGGGCTTCTGCTCATCCCTATGAAATCTAAATGGCCATCTCAACTTCTGTTAGATGGATTAACCAATACCGACAGAAGATATTCAATGCAATCTGCCTTCTCACAACAACAGAAGCATGCGTTATACAAAAGGAATCGAAAATTTTTGTTAGATCATTGCATATTCAATACCTCAAGGGATTTGATCCTCATAGGCACGAATACCCAGTATCGCTTGCATCTCTTCATCTCTTACTGAGCTCTTGAGTACTAGACATAATGTCAAGAAATCACGATGTGAACATCATTTATCAGAAAAAAGATGGTTGCATCGAAACTTAATTTGACTATTACATTCACATATTTACACAAGTTTGAACCTGTCATGGTCCAACCAAAAGAGAAGAAAAGAAAATGTGGGGAACCAACTAGCACACCTTGCAAACTCAAGGGAGGTGTGAAGATGTAATAGTAGAAAATTGTTCGAACCGGAGCAGTTTCCCACTGTTACTATCATCAACGATTCATCTAGGTTCCTGCCAAGCACAGAAAATGCAATTATGCATTCCTGCAGTTACTCTTCCTGCGGCGAGATAATCTTTCCAGATGCCTAAAAATCAAAGCAGGAGGTTTAAAAGACATCCATCACAAACAAATCAAATTGTTCCAGGGAGCAACTGCAGGTTAAATTCTTCGTCCATCATCCAATCTGGCCGCAAGCAGTCATCTGACAACAGTATGCATAGGGGGAAATGTCGGCATGAAATCCTTAGAAGTAGGCAGTGGAACTTCACGAAACCAATCATGTTCAAGGGCTTCATCTGCTGTTATTCTCTGCATGTGGAAAAGAAATTGATAAATACGGACAACAAGGACGTACTAGAAAAGCACAAGCTTCATGAGATATACCATCTCTGGATCATATGTCAGAAGACTGTTCAGCAAGTCAAACCCCGATTCAGAAAGAACAGTAGTTCCAGTAAAGGATGCGGCAGGAAACTTCTTTCGCAACAGATTATAGCTGAAGAAAAAACATCATACTCAGACAATGAAAAAACATAATGTCTTGAAAAGGGCCACACCAAAGCACTGAATAGAATACCATGGCTACAGAACACTTACGGTTGTTTAACAAAGTTCGCTTTCGAACCAGGCAATTCAGAGAATCCAGGCCATATTTTCTCACTGGGTGTGCCAAGAGTCCTGAAAATCTGCAAAGCACAGTTTTCAAATAAGAAAATGACTGAATGAAGAGTCTGACAATACAAGATAAAGGACCTATTACGTCAAAGTTTCTACCTTGTCAAGCTGATTGACTTCACTATTGCCCTTGAACAGTGGTTCATTGGCCAACATTTCAGCCATAATACACCCTATTGACCACATATCAATTGCTGTTGAGTACTGTTTTGCTCCCAATAAAAGTTCGGGTGCCCTGCACATCAGAAAATACTGCCAAGGCTCAACCACAATTATATACCGCAAAGTTCAAAAGTACACCAATGTGATGTGCATGAAAAAGGAAAAGAAAAGGCAACTACAATGTACATAAAGGAATCATAACGTGACTTAACCATCTTTATGTACTCAAGTAGAGTCCCAAGTGCAGGATTCTCTAGGCTGTTATGTTGGAAAATACAATCTTTAAAGCAAATAGAAATTTCCAAAAGATCACTAAATTTAGTGATCTGGAATAATAGATGCTCACGAATTGCGAAGTATCATTAACCAATAATTGGTGCTACTTGGCTTCTTGTCATCCTCAAGAAGTAAGAAGGGCCCAATTTCCCATATATGTCCATGTTTTTATTACTAGAAAAGGTATGCAGCTCACCTGTACCACATGGTAACAACCAGAGGAGTATACGGCTTCAATGGGCTCCCATACTGTCTCGACAACCCAAAGTCGCATATTTTTAGCTCTCCCTTGTTGTTTAAAAGAAGATTCGATGTCTTCAAATCCCGATGAAGCACCCAATTATCATGGAGATAATTGACGCCCTCCAATAGCTGAAGCGTCAGGCATTTGACTTCACTTGTACTGAAAGGACGCTTCCTTGTTTCCATCAACCCCTTGAGATCGTGTTCCATGTACTCCATGACCATAAATATACTATCAACATCACCCATAACGACTTCTTTAACACCTACAACAGAAGGGTGATTTAAAGACAGTAAAATGTTTATCTCTCTCAATGATGTTAGGGGAAAACCACCGTCAGAGTCCTGTTTGTTCATCTTCACCTTCTTCAGTGCCACTATTTCCCCCGTTTTCTTATCCCTTGCACGGTAGACAACACCATAAGTGCCTTCATTGATCTTGTTCAGTCTTTCATATTCGAAGACACTTCTGCAAGAATCAAGCATGTTTATACTCCGTCTTGCAGGCAATGAGGACACTTCAAACTCTTGACGCTCTCTATTGTTCTCATCATCCATGTCATCCTGGTTGTTATCTGCGTTGCTAAGATAAGTGTGGTCACCATCCATGACAACAGCTTCATCACTGTCTTCAGAATCACCTACACTTGCTCCGCCAGCCAGCCCAATCTCATCAGATCCAGAGGACCTGGTCCGATGATCCGAGCCTCCTGGAAGAAACTCCCCACTCTCTGGACTTGACCTTTTTGTGACCAATGCTCTATTCTCCAGTGTCATTTCTTCATCGTCGGATGCACAGATAAGTCTCGGTGAATCACTATCGGATGCCCATCGTGACATTGAGATGTTTCTCTCATGAAAAAATTCTCCATCCTCGACCATACTGTCGTCCTGATCACCACCCTCACTTGGCTCCTGATGCAATGCCAGAGCCTTGCATCCAGACCCACTCAGAGATATAGATTGATCAGCCATAGGAAGATCAGATCCATGTACCTGATCCAATGAGATAGAGGAGTTCAAAACACAGCCGCCTGACTCATCATTTGATGACAATGTAAATGTAGCCATGGGAGGGCTTAAAATAGTGCTAGCTGAAACCACTCTGTTCTTGGAAGATATCTTGATTTCCGTGTCCTCCACATCCCATAAAATCGGGGAGAACTTCCTCTTCTTCTCAAAAGTTGGCTGTACACCATCTTGGTACAATTTGGCACCATTCTGCACCTCAACAAGGTGATGCTCCTTATCTTGATTCTTGGACACCATCTCGCGTCCATCATTCCGCTTAGCTTCATGGCCAAGGGACTGGCTAAATTCGCTGCGACAAGTTGAGCGAATCGCATCGCGACCATCCCTTCTGGAGGAAGAGTAACAATCCAATCTCCTAGACACATGATATTTCCCTGTTGCCATATTGTTTGCAACCACAACTCCCTTTATCAAAAACCCACACTGACGTCTCAATACACAAAAAAATAACCCACGATCCCCAAAACGATAGTAAAATTGAAATAATTGGACGGATCACCCTTTCAAACAGAATCGTCAGAATCAGAAAAACTACACAAATTCTACGAAAGGAAGCTAATCAATAGCCCGACCACTTTTCCCTTTTTTCTTTCCCTCCGGTCAACAGCAGATCATCTAGGAACCTAGTTGCAATCTAAAGTATATGAGAGAACACGAATCGAAAGTTGCAGATCTGACGTCAATCGGCAACGAGAGTCACCGGAAACCGATTCAGACAAATCAGGAACGAAACCGGAAAGGAAATCAGAAAACCTAGATGCCAAGAAACGAGGCTTTCGGACGTCACTTCTTCGAAATCCGCAGGTACTGAAAGCCTTACCGGAGGATGAAGAGAGAGACACAGGAAAGGCGTCGCGAAGATGAGAATCGGTAGATCGCAATCGCAAGATGCTTCGAGAGGAGGACGAAACCCTAGAGAATCTTCGTCAACTCAACGCGTTAATGTTCGTTCCTCGATGGACGGCAATGCTTTTAAATCGGGGTGTCTTTCTTATTGTTCCGTGTCCATGCCAAGGTCGGTGGCTCCTATTTGTCCTCTTTCGTTTCGGTCCCCAAATAATGTGATATTCATGTTTTTAGCCCCTCGACCAACTTGCAATCATGGGCTTGGGCCTTCTTTTCGGTCGTACTTGGGCTTGAGGGCCTTAAATTGCATAACGGGCCAGACTATAAATTGGGCTATTCCTTGGATAGACGGGCCGAATGAACAAGATTGCAGGTCGGTAGGCCCAGTATTACTTCCCCTTCATGGATGATCCTCTTCGATAGTAATTTCCTAGGATTTTTATCTTTATCTTTTTGATTTTTTTTTTGTAGGGTACAATAGGACGAATTGATCCTAATTGCACCCCAAATCTGAAAGTTATCAAAATCAAAACCATTGTATTCGAAGTTCGATCGTGGTTTTGTTGTCGAGACAACTTGAGCTAAGCATAATGGACCGATCGATTCGAAAATTGCCCAAACCTAACCGAACTGGCCGATTTGATCCAGTTCCCGATTTCATAAAGTTGGAAACGATTATGGTCGGTCCGATTTTCGGTTCTGGAAGAGAATTGGACCGACCGAACTACCCGAACCGGATCGAATAATATTAAAAAAATCTTAAATGTAAACTTACACCTAAACATAAAATGCTTAGTATGACTTCTAGGTATAGAGACAACAATGCAATGCATTTAACGAGAAATATGAATATGCCATTCACGAGAAAAATGTTACGACAAATCACAATAAAAAATTATAATCGGTCGGGTCGCTTGAAGGTCGGACCGGACCGGGAACACATCATCCTAGGGACAAAGTGGATTGGTCACTTCAGAAAAGATGTGAATGTGAATGTTATCTCTTGGAATCAAATCGGTGGGTGCGAAAACTAGGGCGACATCTTGGAAACGTGATGGACATCGAACGGCCTCATGCACGCCACGTGTCAGCTTCCCATACTTCCACCATATCCAAACAAGGTGCACCTCCCAAGGCGGGCGCAAACTTCGAGACATCAGCCCTTATCATCACTTCTCCCCACTTCCAATTGCGCTGTCCTGAGTAAATAACAAAGCCAAGCTAATTTCATTTGCTCGTCGCGTGACTCCATTATATGAAAAAAGACAACGTACGCGAAACTAATTTACTGCCGTGGTATGTGAAGATGTTAGGCTTTTGGATTAATTCGATCGCAATTAAACTCCGCTCATAAAGAAATACCTTACAATTCTCACGTCCACTCAAAACAATTCAAAATCGACTAAAGACCGAGTTACTTAAATGTGAGCAAAGTGCTAAATTGAGTTGGCAATTAGGCGCAATTTGAACTTTCTTATGTTTGAAATTGGTTAGAGGCATGCGAATGGTATTCGTAATTAGGTCTAAAGAGAATAAGATTTTGGTGTTTTCCGGTTTTAAAAAAAAAAACAGATGGAAAAAGTACATAAAAGCCAATTAAACTCCAAATATAGACCATGACGATAACGCTGGCTGTACCTATCCACTTGCCTCCTTGTTTGGTTCCTATATAATTCCACCACCTATAACACCTCGATTCCTTACATCGACATTCGAAACTTGCCAAGTAGCGCCATCACTCCCAAGAAAAAGATGATGGGTCTTGGGTCATTCGTATACCAAGCGCCAACGACCCACAAGGCCAACACCGAGTCCGGCTACGACGTCCCTGAGGGAGTGGACATCAGAGGGCGTTACGATGCCCAATTCGCCAAAGTCCTCACCAGGGACGCCTTGCAGTTCGTCGCCGATCTGCAGAGGGAGTTCAGGGGCCGCATCAAGTACGCCATGGAGTGCCGCCGCGACGCCAAGCAGCGCTACAACGCGGGCGCGCTGCCCGGGTTCGACCCCACCACCAGGTACGTGAGGGAAGGCGAGTGGACGTGCGCGCCGGTCCCTCCCGCTGTGGCTGACCGGAGGGTGGAGATCACTGGCCCCGTCGAGCGCAAGATGATCATCAACGCGCTCAACTCCGGCGCCAAAGTTTTCATGGTGAGCGAATTCTGTACCTTCTTGTCCATTTCGTATCTAACTCGTCACACACATCTGACGTTTCCAACTCATTTAGGTGAATCATAATGAACTTACTTAATGCTAGAGTTCGAGTCTGAAGTCGATTATGATTACGATAATGACATGTTTCGTCCGTATAAACAGGCGGACTTCGAAGATGCGCTGTCCCCTAGCTGGGAGAACCTGATGAGAGGGCAAGTGAACCTGAAGGATGCGGTCGATGGGACCATAACCTTCCACGACAAGGCCCGAAACAGGGTCTACAAGCTCAATGACCAGATTGCCAAGCTATTTGTCAGGCCCCGAGGTTGGCACCTGCCCGAGTCCCACATCCTCATCGACGGCGAGCCCGCGACCGGTTGCCTCGTCGACTTCGGCCTCTACTTCTTCCACAACTACGCTTCCTTCAGGAAAATGCAGGGCGAGGGGTTCGGGCCCTTCTTCTATCTCCCTAAGATGGAGCATTCCAGGTACAAAACTTCATGACGGATTGTTCTTACATATCGATCTGTGGGATACATCGATACGAAACAGACCGTGGGATGATTTCAGATTTGATGATCTATTAGTCAGCGAGTTTAAAGTATGTTTGTCTGTGATCGCTAAAGTGGACAATGAAATGTCCCGGTTTGTATCAAATAGGATGCCATTAGCATTACAATACTCGGTGCATGGTCCATTTCCTTAGTTTATCAAGGTATATTAACTGTATTTAAAAGTCGGTCCACCGAGAAAGAACGTCTAGAACTAGATATTACCGTATTGTGCTAGGCCAGAGTGCCTCCGGAAATTTTCCACGAATATTAGCTACGGCATTGATGCATTGGGATCCGCAGGGAAGCCAAGATGTGGAACTGCGTCTTTGAGAGGGCGGAGAAGATGGCAGGAATTGAGAGAGGGAGCATAAGGGCAACAGTATTGATAGAGACGCTACCGGCCGTGTTCCAGATGGACGAGATCCTGTATGAGCTGAGGGATCACTCGGTCGGCTTGAATTGCGGAAGATGGGACTACATCTTCAGCTATGTCAAGACCTTCCAGGCTCATCCCGATCGCCTCCTACCCGACAGGTTTCAGGTCGGGATGAGCCAGCACTTCATGAGGTCTTACTCCGATCTCCTCATCCGGACTTGCCATCGCCGCGGTGTTCATGCCATGGGAGGCATGGTATGGAATTCCTTTTAGTACTGAAGTAGAGTCAGCCTTTCGCCATCGATCTAATGAAAATCTGTTGTCCTAATTTTCTGACAGGCGGCTCAAATCCCGATCAGAGATGATCCCGCGGCCAATGAGGTGGCGTTGGAACTAGTAAGGAAGGACAAGCTCAGAGAAGTCAGGGCCGGGCATGACGGGACATGGGCCGCGCACCCAGGGTTAATCCCGGCGTGTGTGGAAGTCTTCACGAATCAAATGGGCAATGCGCCGCACCAGATCCAATCGGTCAAGAGAGAGGACGCGGCCAACATAACCGAGGAAGACCTCCTCCAGAGGCCGAGAGGGGTCCGGACTATGGAAGGTCTCCGGCTCAACACTCGGGTCGGGATCCAATACCTGGCGGCCTGGCTCACGGGGACGGGGTCGGTCCCGCTCTACAATCTCATGGAGGATGCTGCAACTGCCGAGATCAGCCGAGTCCAGAACTGGCAGTGGCTGAAGTATGGTGTGGAGCTGGACGGAGACGGGGTTGGAGTGAGAGTGAGCTTGGATCTGTTCGGGAGGGTGGTGGAGGAAGAGCTGTCCAGGATTGAGAGGGAGGTTGGGAAGGACAAGTTCAGGAATGGGATGTACAAGGAGGCTGGCAAGATGTTCACAAGGCAATGCACGGCGCCGGTGTTGGACGATTTCCTGACGCTCGATGCCTACAATCACATCGTCGTGCATCATCCTAGGGGGTTTTCCAAGCTCTGAGAGCCTGGTTCTCTCTTATGAATAGCCAAGGGACATATTGCTTTGCCTTTACCAATTTCCACTGCTGCTAAGTTATGAATAAATTGTGTCCTATGACTACCGCCAGTTGTTCTGTTTCTGCAAATTGAGATGATTTTTCTACGAAGTAGTAGAATAATTGTACAAGATTAGACCAATGGTTTGCTTGAAATTACGCAGTATTCTTCCTTGGCATACGAGGAACATGCATCCTTTGAATTACACTCGGCCCGGTGGATTAGAAAGCAGAGATGAAAGGTGTAGCTAAAAAAATGAAGGTGATCTTTGATGGGCTCGACCCGCTTTTTGTGCTTAGAAGTCAGCTATAGGCCCAAGGTGGCCCATCTTAGCCCAACAAAATGTAACTTGTCAAACAGGAAGTCTTTAGGGGAGAAAAGGAAAGTCCACGAGTTATCCCCAATAATTAACTTCGTTTTGGTGCACGTTGACATATTATTAACAAATGAGATCACTTGATCATACAAATTACTGAATTAGTATGACTCTTTACATAAGCAAGACTTTAATGTCGTTTTCCTCCTCAACACGATGATAATGGATTGGTTTTTTTTTTCCTTAATGTACATGGACGATTCGAGATACGGCTTCCATGAATTTTTTTGGAGCCTAGGGGGCCTTGCTACAAGGACCAATTTGGTTGGTCGCGTATTCTTTTTGCGGGTTTTAGTTCATCGTATTGAGTTTCGATATTTTAGAGTGTTTTCAGATATATTGGGTATATTTGATGTTAGGTTTTCGATAACTTTTGTCTGTTGTTATACTCCATATTCTGACTTAGTAAATTGCTCTTCCTCCTTCGCCCATGGACGGCGTCCAGTGGATGAACCACGGTAACTTCCTCTTTCGTTCTTTTCTCTTCGATTTTATCTTCTGATATTTGTTGTCGCTTTTGCTTAAAAAAGAGTGAAGATGGCTCCATATCATTTGTGATGATACATAATCATTTGTCCAAAGAAATCAACTTGCGAAAAAACACGTCCAAAACTCAATGCTTGCATCACCGATCAAACGAATACATCACGAGAACATATCATAATTGCCACAGATTAGATGTCGTCTTTGCAGTCTCGAGAGTTCCATTCACTTCGAATGTGATTCATCAGTAGAGAGGGAGAGAGCGTCGTCCTTTCTCTATATCATTGTGTTCTTTTGAATACGACAGAAGAGAGGAAAAAGAGAGAGAAGTAATGTCTACCAAAAGATGCGACTTTTCCACGTTCAAAAAAGTAACTGCTGATAATTGCCAAGTGGGTTGGGTGTGGTTGCCCGTATGGGCGGCACACCGAAAGACCCATACTCCAACAATTTGGAATGTAAACTCATCGTGAGATGTGTATAGGTAGACCAGCTGAAATTAGTCTGCCCTAAGTTGTGTTGGGATTTTATCCTAAACTGAATCAGAACAATCACAAAAAATAGAAAAGAATGACACATGAGTTTACCAAGGTTCACCCAGAAATAGGGTACGTCCTGCAAAGGGATTTCACTATTTTAGGTTCACCACAAACATTCGTTACAATGATTTCTCATACGAGTACAATATATAGGACTTAAAAATGGGCACAAAACCCAAGCTTATCCGAAACCCTTTGATCCCACAACAAACGGGCCAACTTAAACACAAACCTAAACCCGATGTTGTTTCGGGAGCGCTGCCTCCGAACCTCCGCATTCCGTGCGCAGGGGTTATATGTCGTCGGTTCATACTTCAATTTCCCAAAGCTCACGTGGACGTACCCGGTATGAGAAACAAGGGTTCCCGAAATATTCGCCAACTCCAACAAATTGATCCACGAAAATATCGGAAGGTGCTCATGAACTATGCCATCCCTATCTACGCAAGCGAATGAAAACACGCTAAAGTTCTCATTTTGAGAGCATATCTAAAATTCTCTCCGACTCATGAGCGACGATCTAAGTCATTATTAGTCAAAATAAGCATTCTTTATCTTCTCCAATCTTCATACTCGAATTTTTTTTTTTAAAAAAAAGAGTTCTCACGATGTGGCATCCGTGGATTTAGGGGTTACCGGATAGATGGCAATTCCTAAACGCAAGTCTTAATATGGTATTCACACTCAGTATTTCAAACAAAGAAAATGATCCAAACCGGTGCTTGGGCCTCTTTTTCGTTGCCCTAGAGAGACAATCTTTCTAGTGGCTTCATGGAAAAATATGTTTAAATTCCCCAAGTTTTGAGTAGTTGGTACCCACGCGGACACGTGGTGGTGTTCCGAGGATATTTGCCAACTTAGTTAACTGTCAAATTTATCAAAGTCGTTTACTTTAAAACTAGTGATTCTTTCGTTTGACGTGCTCTAAAACCACTGGTTGACACCGCTCAAATCATGGTGGTAGATCTGATTTCCTTCCAAAGACAGCAACTACAAAATCTACAAGATGTGCGGGAAGAGTTGTACTTTAGTGACTTTGGTTCCTCTTTAGGGCGATTTAATTATTAACGCCTCTAGATCAAAGATCACACAGTATCTGCAACTTTTGGCCAGACATATGATCTCGGCAAGCATTTTTATTCATACTAAATGAATCAACGATAGGTCCTAACTTCCACAATCAGAGCTGTGTCTACTGTCTACCGATTTTTTTTTTTTATGGCTTGTTAATGCTAAATGTACGTGGACCGTTCACATCGCGTGTCTCTCTCGATTTTATCATTAATACTAATAAAGTATTCTTATAATTAGATTTCAAAAGACCCCGAGTATGCTTATAATTGGAGTTGAAGAAGCGACTAATGATCCATTAGGGTTTCGCGAGTTTCGTGCCTGATGTGTCTCTTAGGATAATTATATGTTTGAGAGGTACACGGTATGAGTCAATCCATGGCATACATTTGTCTCTTTTCAAGAGATGTTTGGTCACGTAATTGGGTGGTGTTGGACCAACCAAATTCCAGGAGCTGCCATTCCTGTAAAGGATAGGTTCTTTCATTCCAACAAGAAACCCGAGAGTCAAGCATGGTTTTGTCTTCTGGTGTGAAATTGAAATGTAATGAATATATGGCCCATCCACGAGATATTGATTTATAAAGTGTTAAGGCATAAAATTCATCTCCAATGATATAACTCCATTTAAGTGGCAGATTAGATTTCTGGACACGAACGAAGCCTAGTATCCCAGATTGTTCCAAGGCATAGACGATCATCTACACCGAGACTAGGGACATACGCAAGAGAAGTTTCCTTCTTTGTCACTTCATCCTTGACTTATCCATACTAATTTAGTCCAAGATAAAACATGGGTACATATCATTATCATACCACTTATAAGATGATGCGTGATTATTTAAAATTGATTAAATTGTAATTAGGATGACATGAGATGCATCTTCAAGTTAAAAACTTTTGGTTATGAAGGAAGCTGCCTGATCAACTCAATTTTCCATGCAAACAAAAACAATTCATATTCTAACAAAACAAGAGGGATCTGCCTTGTATACCTGCACGAATTTCTGTCTCTCTCATGAGGGAAACATTCTTCATTTGTACCAACCATTTCGGTTCTGTTCTGGTACACGGCCACATCGGAATAGCACCGCTTTGACAAGATGGGCCAAGGATGCAAGAAACCATGAAGATTATCGCAGACCATTTAGTCTTTTTTACTTTGTTCTTGCCACGGACAAATAGCAAGAGTTTGAACAAAGGAGGGTTTGGGTCCTTGTCATTGTCGACAAAATGGGTGTTTGCCTATTCCACAATAATTGACTCGGGGCACATGGCGCAGAGAGAGAAGCCTATCTCGACTTCTAGATAGAACGTTGAATGATTGAGTCGATAGCTTGGCCTGCAAGCATTGGAGAGAGCCAATTGATGACTCCATGACACGAGAAGTATGGGCTCAGAACGTGTCAAAATGTCTCTGGAGGATCGATGCATATAAGGGAAAAAAGAGAAAAATGCATCGATTTTGTGCTTATCTACCCTATCTTGAGATATTTTTCATGATTCACGTTTAGATTGACACAAACTATTGGCGTGGTATAGACATCAGTGACACGTAAATAACCTGCTTTTCTACTTTTGTGGGTGGACAAACTACACTGCTTTCGGTCATTGGCTATGACACTGCTATTATTATATGAAGCTGACTGCTTGGAAGCATAGAGTTATCTATCTACTCAAGAACTTAGGAGCAAAAACGATTTCATTCTGTGCGTTGTAGAAGAATTGTATGAAATGTCTTGCCTGGTGCTTAAGCATAAGCACGTCAATTATTGTTTAATTGGTGTACTAACCAAAAGAAACGAGCGAATTCCAAAACTTAGATCCGTGATGCTCAAACACACGATCGTCTGATCTTCTCGTGGGTCATTTTATATAGAACGTGATATATCATTGACAGTTCAGTAGATTTATTCAAGACATGACAATCACGTTGGTAGCTGAAGAGCGCCCTCGTGACTTGGAGCACCATCAAAAGTAACTTTCTCGAGACCAGTCCAAGGCACCTCTTCCCTTAGTAATTGCAACTGTATGGTTTAAAATAGTGCGCGTCGAGAACCGATGAACTTAATCGGACTGTCATAAGAGGTCGAAACACGAAAATATTGTTCTCTCATTTTTTTGCACTAGCAACTTCATGGTAAAGCCGATGAAGCACGGATTCTTCGAAATATTAAAGCACATAAGAACAAAAGCCAAGTATATATATAGAACGTGCATTAATGCTACATATTTCATTCGAGAGAGATGGAGAAAATTCGTTTTCTGAATGATATGATATCATTACATACAGAACATTATTAAATGAAATGCATAAAATGAGTTATGTTTGGTAATGTCGAACTTGATGTATAATAATATCTTGGCCGAGGCCAGTCCCCTAATTGCCCCGCTCTTTCTATTATAATTAGTATCATTATCTTTATTATTGTCATCGTTGTGGTTTGTTTAGAAAATCACAAGAACCATGAAGGAACTCCCCTTCATTGATAATTTTCAATAACGCCCTTTTTGGTGTCTACCTCTATCAATGAGACGCGTCTCTCCGGGCGGGTCCCAGTTTGAACCCCCGCCGCAACCAATTATTACACTCCTTCCCTAATCGGATGGTTCCCTCGCCTCGCTACATTGACTCAAACACGCGTACGCAATCACGTGGGCCGTCGTGCCTACACTTTCTCTCTCTATATATAGTGGTATATGTCATAGCTCCATGCAAAGTGAAGCCAATCTGTTCCTCTTCTGTCTGTTGTTTTCTCAAACCTCAAGCAAAACATGAACTTGTTCAGACCATAAGAGGATCATATGTTTTATGTGTACGTCGTTTTGTAGATATATACCGTGAAACATGTTGAAGAAGGAGGGGTGTTGAGCATGGCAACCAAGAGAAGCGGCTATTGTTATTCCATGTCGGCGTCAGAGATGGACAGGATCCTGCTCAGATTCCGGCCGATCGCTCCAAAGCCGGCGGCCACCGGGTCGGGTTCCGGCGGATCTCATTCCTCGCCCGAGAGCAGCGGGCTCTGCAACATCAAGCCGGTGATCAGAAAGAGAAGAAGATACAGCAAGCGTGGGAACGATATCAGCAAGGAGCCCGCCTCACGACGCAACAGTAAACGAAAGCCGGGTTGTGAGGAGAAGATCATGTATGGATCATCAGGTGAGAAAGATTATCTTGGCTTAATGAGATGGATTATGTTAATGACCCGTACTTTTTTCTTTTCCCAGATCACTAAGAAGTGCAATTATCTGGTGCATGGTTGTTATTTTAATTCTTCGGATTTCGTTCCTCGATATATATGACTATGCTTTAGGATTAATATTTCTATAAGTATGCTTAACAAACGTTCTTAAGACACCCGTTAATGTACGAATGAAGTAGATTCACGTTTTAACTTTTAAGACATGCGTGTCCGTTTGATGAACTGCTCTTTCTCGCTCTTTATATAGCTAGAATGATAAAAATATGTAGCTTATATGAAATAACGCTGGATAATACGAAAATAATCTTTGCGTGCTATGGGACATGGGGAGCAAAAAAGATTCCTTATTCATCTAAATGAGAAACATACATTAGGATGATGAATAAATTTTCTCCTGATATATGAATTTATCATGGATGATTATGAATAATGGTTTTGCAAAGGAAATCCTTTGCTCTTAGTCTTCTCATATTCATCAAAATACTTTCAAGGATGCACAAATAATTTATTTAAAAATAAACTTTTAAAAACGATTACTATAAATCTTTTTACACTTTAAGTATCTGTAGTCGTATATGCTATATGCACCAAAAAAATATTTTTCCTTTCGCAAATTTTCTGATTCACGTGGCGGAGCAGGTGTAGGCAAAAAGGGAAATGGATGAAGTCAATTTGAATTAACGTCCTTAGAACAGAAAAGGCAGCTGAATACTCAGGTGTCAACGCAATAAAAAAAGGGAAGTTTCATGAAAGAATAGCCAAACATCTGCAAAAAAAAAAAAAAAATGGTGCCCAAAAGCATGATTAATCCAAACTGACATTTTCGCCAATTAGTATACATGTTCATTTTCTTATCCAACTTCTTTCTGATTGATAAATAATTGGAGTGGCTAATGCGATACAATCCTTTTAGATTGGTTTCGTATCCTTTTATATTAGTTTCATTTTACACCAATCTTCAACTGCAATGAGACCAACGAAACATTGCGAAACAAATGTTGATGAGAAATCTAAACAAGCTTCAAATTTTTATTACATGCACGTGTATATCTTAGACTATTTTTTAACGTTAAACAAGCTTTGAGACAAAGTTTGGTGTTAGATCTTTTGTTTCAGACTAAGATCGTCACCATATATATTATGCATCGATTTTCGTGCAGGCACTAATGAACTTTATTTTGTCTACAAATAGTGAAGAAGGTGAACTTTTGATAATCTTTATGCAGACTTAGGACAGACTCCAGGACCTCGCTTCGGCAATAAAGACGGAGCTCCCTCCAAAGAGAGCTACGTTCCCGAGAAGCCGTCGATGATGCCACGTGTGCTCAGTCCAGGGCATCGGACGTCAGCTGTACAGAACCAGGCGACGCAACGAAACTCGATAGTGGCGTCAACGGTCAGCGTTGAATGGGTGGCCGACACGTGGGTGGCTTCGGATGCTTTGGGGCGCACGGACGCCGAGAGGAGGAGCAACCTGGAGAGGGACACGTGTCCGGGATTCACATCCGACGGTTGCGGAAGGGTCACGTGGGCTAACGGGGCGTTCAGGCGGATGGTGGGTGCGGCGGAGGACCGGAGCAAGCTCATGGTGTGGTTGGTGGCGAAGGAGGGAGCGCCTGAGATGGCGGCGTTCGCGTGCAGGGTGAGGATGCAGTACGAGAGCAGTGGCGAGGGGAGGTGCTACTCGCTCACGCTGCCGTGCGATGTGTGGAGGATGGACGGCGGTGGTTTTGCATGGAGGCTCGACGTCGACGCCGCTCTAACGCTCGGTTGGGGACTTTAATTACATAATGTGAAATGTCAACCCCCCCAAAAAAAGAAAAAGAAAAGAGAGGAAAAAATAATGTAAGGAAAATGGGAAAACAAAAATCGTGGGACGCTCAAAAGTTGTGAATATGTGATAATATCTGCTGTTTCGCAACATATTTTGCGTTGTATTTGTTCTTATCCCTCCATAGTAATATTGGTTTTTTCTATGAATTCAATTTTTGAAGTATTGTTGGATTTTTCTTTTGGTCGAAAAAACTGTTTTTATTTAATCAAGAAGTACTTAAAAAAGACAGCCCATCGAAGGTGCATCAAGACAAAGTAAATTCCAAAGATCTAGAGGAGGATTGGCCACCCAATTTGAAGAAAGGACATTCCGTCTCTGGGCTTTAGCCACCCAGTCAACGTCTTGGTTAGCATTTCTCCCCACATGGGCTACGGTGACGTTAGGAAGTCGGCCCAGTAAGTCTTGGGCTTCCAAGATAAGTGCAATGGCTTCCCATAAAGGCTGATCTGTGCTCTTGATAGCGTTGACTATCTCCAAACTATCTAACTCAAACTATGCAAGATGAATTCGAGATGAGCATGATGAGAGAATTGAGATTCTTTCTTGGACTTCAAATTCAACAAACCAAGAAAGGAACATTTATTCATCAAGAGAAATATGCTCTTGAGATTGTCAGGAAATTTGATCTGGAGAATTGCAAGAAGATGGAAACTCCAATGTCTAATTCGTCAAAACTTGATAAAGATGAACAAGGAAAAGAAGTTGATCAGAAACTATATAGTAGTATGATTAGTTCGCTTTTATATCTCACGGCATTAAGGCCAGATATTCTATATAGTGTCTGCTTATGTGCAAGATTTCAGACAAGCCCAAGAGAATCACATCTATCCGCTATAAAAAGAATCATCAAATATATCGGAACATATCCAGTTTATGGACTTTGGTATTCAAAAGATTCAGACTTCGTTCTGAAGGGATATTCAGATGCAGATCTTGCTGGTTGCAAGATTGACAGAAAATATATTTCTGGAACTTGTCAACTTATGGGAAATATGTAAATTTCTTGGTATTTTAAGAAGTAAAGTACAGTTGCTCTTTCCATAGCAGAAGTAGAATATGTATCTTTTGGAAGTTGCTGTTGTAATATTAACGCGGAATAACAGGATCTTGCAAATTAAGTTAATGCGAAAAGCCCAGAAAAATAACGAGGAACGATAAAGGACACCAGAGATTATGTGGTTCGGTCCGAATATCGGTACCTACATCCACGGAGAGAGCCAATAAGAACAATCCACTATAATCGGAGAATCGAAATTACAATAGCTCAATCGCTCGTGTTTCCCGCACCTAGATTATACCAAAAACCCAAAGTGTTTATAAGTAAAACAACTCTTCAATCGGATATAATAAAACTCACGAGCAAAATCCGCGTGCGTTCAAGAGTCCCTTTCTTCGTGCGTCCCGAAGTGCTCTCTATTTTGCTTTTTAGACGTCACTGTGTGGCACTTCCTTTTTGGACTTCTTTTGGCGACTTCTGCAGGTTGAGAATAAAAAAGCAAACCCTTAGCTTTTTATTCCTTTCTTTTACAATTACCCTTTTACCCATAAAATAGATATACATGGGACTCTTTAATTTGTCTTGTAGTGCAAAAATTTTCAAGATCAAACTTGGAGTCGTACATGCACTGATGCACTCCTGGATAATTACCAAGAACTACTGCCCAAGAAAAGAAACAAATCTGATTTGGTTGGGGGCACACCAGATTTAAACAAATCAAAATCTTCCAATGGAACAGATTCCATAATATAGCTCAAACTCGAGACATTAATTTAACAATTCTCTATCTTGGCTCAATGTTTGAAGCCAAGTCATAGTGTCCATTATCCATGCTGCTCTCCCTTTGCCCCAAAGGGCGCTCACTCTCTACAGACACCAATTGTGCTCAAGCAGAGCTTGAGCTTCGCCAAAGGAACAGACTTAGTCATTATGTCTACCGGGTTCTCTGCTATCGTTATCTTTTTCACAACAACCTTACCTTTTGCTAAGACATCTCAAATGAAGTGGTACCTGATGTTGATATGCTTCGTTCGCTCGTGATAAATCGAATTATATACCAGATAAATCACACCTTGGTTATCACAGTGTATATCAACACTTTTCTGTTCTAACCCAAAATCCAAGAGCAAACCCTATAACCATATCGCTTCCTTCGCTACAAAGGTAAGTGCAATGTACTCTGCCTCAGTCGACGACAAGGCAACGTGATCCCGAAAGGACGCCTTCCAACTAACTGCATCACCTGTAAGCGTAAACACGTACCCTACTAAAGACATGCACTCATCCAAGTCACTTGCATGATTAGAATCCACATAACTAGTGGTCTCACTGCCATTACTGTCGCTTCGATACACTATACCAACGTCTGCTGTCCCATTCAAATATCTGAGGATCCATTTCACAGCTTCCCAATGAATTTTACCAAGACGCTTCATATAACGACTAACTACGCTTACAGCCTGTGAAATATCAGGTCTAGTACAAACCATAGCATACATAATACTACCCACTGCACTAGAATAAGGAACACGAGACATATGCTCCTCCTCCTCCTCAGTCTGCGGTGATAACTTATCTGAAAGTTTAAAGTGCTTCGCTAATGGTCTACTCACAGACTTAGCTGACTGCATATTAAAACGTGCTACTATCTTCTCAATATATTTCTTTTGAGACAAACGTAACACCCCTGCAATCCTATCACGCAAAATCTCCATACCTAAAATTTTCTTTGCAGCATCTAAATCTTTCATCTCAAATTCAGCACTCAACTCTTCAGCACATCAATATTAGACATATTTTTCGCTTCTATCAACATATCATTAACGTATAATAACAGATATATCAAAGACCCATCATCCAATCTTTTAAAGTAAACACAGCTATCCATCTGACTTTTTGAATAGTCTTGACTAGCCATGAAAGCATGAAAACACTTATACCACTGCCTAGGAGACTGTTTCAGCCCATATAAAGATTTCTTTAACAAGCAAACATGGTCTTCCTTACCGGGAATAGTAAATCCCTCTGGCTGCCTCATGTAAATCTGCTCCTCCAACTTACCGTGAAGAAGCGTCGTTTTCACATCAAGCTTCTCCAACTCGAGATCCTGTGTAGCAACTAAGGCAAGTAAAACACGAATTGAAGTATGCCTTACCACAGGAGAAAACATCTTATTGTAGTCAATGCCCTCCCGTTGTATATATCCCTTCGCAACAAGCCTCACCTTATACCTCGCTGCCTCGATACCGGGAATGCCCTCTTTCCATTTGTAGACCCATTTACTTTCGACTATCTTCTGGCTCTTGGGAACTTTGACCAACTCCCATGTCTGATTTCGACGGAGTGATTCCATCTCTTCACTCATAGACCCTAGCCACTGCGACGACTCACTACTAGCCATCGCCTCAGAGTAAGACGAAGGCTCATCTGTCTCCACCTCGTCACCTACAGTCAAAGCATAAGCAATATCTGTATAACCATAACGTACCGGTGGTTTAATCTGCCTTCTCTGTCTGCCCGCGGCTATAGTGTGCTGCGGCTCTGCTGGTTGATCTGTATCACCGACTTCAGGAACTGCGGCCTCATCTACAGTCTCAACCTCTATTACCTTCGAGGTCTCTGGAGTCTCCACCTCACTACTGACACCATGATCTGTCTGCATTGCTGGTAGTGTCTTAGAACTCCTCTGTCGAAGCATTGCAGTCTCGTCGAAGATCACATCGCTGCTGATTAGAAAATCAGGTGATCTGGGATCGGTGCACCACAGCCGGTAGCCTTTCACCCCATGTGCATAACCCAAAAATATGCACTTCTTTGACCTCGGCTCAAGCTTACCATCACTAGCATGAGCATACGTAGGACATCCGAATACTCGTAATTCGGAGTAATCAATAGGTTTCCCCGACCATACTTCCTCTATAGTCTTCCACTCTATAGCAGATGATGGAGATCGATTAATTGGGTAACAGGCCATGTTCACTGCTTCGACCCAAAATTCCTTGCTTATTCCTACATGCGAAAGCATGCTTCGAGCTTGCTCAAGCAAAGTTCCATTTTTTTGTTCTGCCACGCCATTCTGCTGTGGTGTCCTAGGTACTGTGCGCTGTCTCACAATCCCTTTTTTCTCGCAGAATCTTTACCACAGAACTCCATGCCGTTATCGGTTCTCACGCACTTAATCTGTTTATCTGATCGCTTCTCAATCAATGCCTTAAATTTCTTGAACCGATAGAATACATCATATTTGTGCTTCAGAAAGTATACCAATACCTTCCTAGAATAATCATTGATAAATGTCAGCATATATCGGGCACCTCCTTTCGAAGGAACCGGAGACGGGCCCCAGACGTCTGAATGAATGTACTCAACTAGTTGCTTGTTCGAATGCATACTTGTAGTAAACTTAATCCGCCGCTGCTTCCTAAAGATATAGTGTGCTCACATAAGTCTAACTTATTTTTTGACCCTTTAACAACCCCCCTATCACTCAACATCGTCATACCTGCCTCACTCATGTGCCCTAAACGCATATGCCATAACTGAGTTAAATCAAAATCTAACTCACCTGATGAAACAGCAGCAGCTCCTGTCACGGTCTCTCCCAGTAGATGATACAAAGAACTCACTTTCTTCCCTTTCATTACTGTCATGGCACCTCGAGAAATCTTTAGCACTCCACCTCCAATGGTGTACTTACACTCGATATCATCGAGTGTCCCTAGAGAAATAAGGTTCTTCTTGAGCTCTGGTACATGCCTCACGACTGTCAATGTGCGCACCACACCATCGTGCATATGTATCCGAATTGTCCTTATCCCCACAAACTTATAAGATGCGTTATTCCCCATTAGAACTCTACCACCATCTGCAGTCTGGTAAGTAGTAAACCAGTTCCTATGAGGCGTCATATGATAAGAACGCCTCGAATCTAGCATCCCGACAAACCTGTAGTCACACACAAGACAGCCTCTGCATCACTAGTGCTCTCCTCAGCAACGTTCGCCACACTTCTTGTAGCTTTCTGCTTATTACCTCTATTTCTCAACTTAGGACAATCTCTCTTGATGCGGCCCTCCTCGTGACACTCAAAACACTTCACGAGTCCCTTGGATTTTCTATGACGTGATTTAGACTTGCTTTTACCTCTACTGCTATTGGACCCCCGATGTTACTCTCTACCTCAAATCACTAGCCCCTGCGTTATATCCTACGCCAGACTGTCATCTCTGTTGACACCTGATTTTTAATCAGTTAATTTTAAAAATTAATTGAAAATCAAGAAAACTTCATAAAATCCAAAAATCAACTTTGGGACCCTTGGCCAAGCCTAGGGGACCATTTTGAACAAAAAATATTTTTCAGTATTTTCTACATTTTTCAGTATTTAAATATATTAGAAAATACCCAAAAATTACAAAAATAGCAGTTGGGACCAGAAAAATATATATAAAATATTTGTTAGTCTTCTTTTTACCCCGATTGCATTTTGTTCATTTTAAATCTTAAAAGTTTGATCGGGAATCTCAAATTCCAAAGTTTTTTCATTTAGGTCCCTAGTCGAACAAAGATCACAAATTGAGTTCTTTTCCGACTTCTTTTAACCTTTTGCCAATTATGACATTTGACCCTTATACCTAGAATTGCATTTTTTTTCCATTTAATTTCACAGTTTGAATTGGGCCGAACCGATCTGATTTCTATCTGTCAGATCAATTGAACCGAACCGGTCAAACCGGTCCAATCTATCTTGAACCGAACCCCATCACAGCCTCCAACACAGCAACAGAAGCAGAACGCTGGAGCAGAGGCAGAAGCGGAAACCCCCCGCTTCCTCTTTCACGTTTGCAGTAAAGCCAGAGACCACAATGCCCAAAAGAGGTCCAGTCAAACCCAAGACGCTGCGCTAGGCTCCAGGATCTTCTGAACACGAAGGAAAGAAAAAGAACACAGCTAGAGAAAGAGAGAGGGAGGCAAGTTCCAAGGTTGAAGGGGAGAGTTCCAAGTGAGCTGGCGTAAAAAAAAGGAGAATGTGACAGGAAGAAAACCGAGGGCAGCGTTCGTTTGAGCGAGGGGGAGCTGGGTGGTTTGCGAATAAGAGGACGAAGCGCAGAAGAGAGAAAAAAAAAGAGGCATTAGAGTCTTGAAAAAAAAAAAGAGGTCATTCGGGGAACCAAAAAAGGGAGAAAAATCTGGTTTTGCGAGGGGATCGAAATGCAAGCCTGGGTTCTTGGAGAGGAAAGAAGAAGGTCCCACTCTTGAGAAACCAAGAAAATCGAGAGAGAGCTTGGTGGATTGAGCAAGCGGGCGCACCGAACCACCGCGCACTGGTCGCCATCGTCGCAGCCCAAGAGTATCGCCTCATGGCTGGCGGCGACGGCGGTGTGGCCGTAAAAAAAAGGGCAACGGGAGGCTCGTATAAAAAGCTCTCTCGGTTCCAAAAGAACACGCTCGCAGATAGCAGACGAGAAGACCAAAGAGAAGAGGAGGGCGACGAGGTGATGGCACAAAAAAGAAGTGCGCAGAGCAAAAAGAGAGCGCCAGAGAGGGAGTGTTCAGTGGGAGCTGGTGAGCGGGCAGTGAATCGAAAAGAGAGAAGGAAGCACAAGAGAGGCTCACTCTCTCTGTTTTAGCCTCACACACCCTGCGCTCGTTCCCGTTGAACGATCAATGACAGGGCTTTTTTTAAAAAAGGGTTCAGAAAAAAAAAACATTTACAGATTTGGGTCTCGTTTGCCAAAATTTACCACTTAGGGTCCCGTTCGGCGGTCTTACCGCCGAACTTGTGGCAAGTAGGAGCAGAACTTCAGTTCGGTAGCATGACTACCGAACACATGCAAGTTCGGTATCATAGTAGCCGAACTTGCATGAGTTCGGTAGCACGGCTACCGAACTCATCTAAGTGCGGTACCATTCCTGCCGAACTTAGACCCACCCCTCTGCCAAAGCGCCACACGCCCCCCTCTGCTGCATGCAGACGCCCAGGCGAGGCCCCCCTCTGCTGCAGCCAGACCCTCCCTCCTTCACGCATGCCTTCCCCTTCACGTGAAGGGCCAGGCGCATTCAGAAGCCTCTGAATGCCTGCAGGCGCCTGGCTTTTCACGTGGAGGCATTCAGAGGTCTGAATGCCTTGCAAGCGCTTCGTGAATCCTTCAGGCCTCTGATACAAATAACAGAGGCGTGAAGGTGAACACGGAGAGAAAAAAGAGAGAAACGAGAGACAACCGAGAGAGAAAAGAGAGATTTGGAGGTCGTTTGTCGATTTTCGGCGTCTCCGTATCCGCGGTCATTGATTCCGGTGACGTTTTCTTACCTTCGAACCAGGTAACGATTCACTTTATAATCGATTTTCTGCTGCCCTTAGCGTTTTTCGTTTCGTTTTTGTAATGTTAATTTTTTATACACGGCAGAGAAGTTAGAGCAGAAGAGCAGAGAAGTTAAGGAGACCCAGTATCCGAATTCTCATCTCGACGCACGCACGCTTTTTGGGTCAAGGTAATTCCTATATCCTTGTTAGTGTTAATTTGAGCACGTTTTGATGTGAAAAACATGTTGTTTTAGTGCTGTGTAGTCACTGCTGTTGTTTTGTGCTGTTTGGTCCCAAAAATATCTTGTTCTTGCGCTATATATCTCTGTTTTGCATGTCGCTACATATCTCACTAAAAATGTTGTACGTTGTTATCTTCTTTCTTTTGGAAACGTGCTTGGAATTAATACATAGTTGTAACATGTTTGGATTGCCAGGAATAAGAAATCAATATAATTGCATTATAGTTGCTCACCGTGAATGACATTTTTTAGTCAATTATAAGAGATGCCAAATTCAAATTATTACGTGCAGATATTAAAATACCATACATTAGAAGAATGGTTGAGGCATGAAATAGTTCATGGTACTTAATGACTTGGTCCACTTACAATTTTTTTTGTATATTGACGGTGGACGTGACAATTAGTCATTTTAAATGGGCAAATTGACAACTTTTTAGCCAACCCTTAAGCCTGCTTTGCAGAAAATTTAATTCCTAATCGCCGTCTTCTTCCTCGTGAGCAATGGTAGCTGCGAATGTTAGTACATGCACCGCCTCATTTGTCTTCATATCCGAACATGCAATTTTTTACACATTCATAATTTTTTTTTCTCTTTTTGGCTTGATAAGATATGCGCAACCCCTCTGGTTGGGGGTTGCATTTCCTAGAAATGAAATGAGGTCCCACCTTCTTAGACTAGAACATATAAAGTCACACAAACTCAACACTTTTTTCTTGATCAATTTATTTTCTTAAGATGGCAGGAAAATCTTGTTTATACTAAGGGACACACAATTATGGCCAAGTCAGAATCTTTCACAAAAGAATAAGGGAGTTTTTCTGGTGTGCTTCAATGAAGAAACGATGTTGGCTGGCACACATTGAAATCAAATATAATTGTCTATTTCCCACCTAATGTTCTGCTTTAACAAGTGGACAACGTTATAGGTGCCAAGACTTTTCAACAAGTTTTGGAAATTTTTAAAGACTCCTTGGATGACCACAACGTTATAGGTGCCAAGACTTCTCACTAAAAATGTTGTGCGTATTAAACTCTATTTTAATCATGATTTTTGAAATTTTGGATTTTCAGAATACTAAAAGAATAACTGAATGTACACGTCCCACGAAATTTTTTGTGCAAAACCCTGGTTAGATCTGGACCGTAGGATGTGGTAATTAGATCGGACGGTGTAGATTTAGTCTTCGGTTAAATCTGAGCCGTTGGTTTTAGGAGCCTAATCCAACGGACGTGGGCTAGCCACGTGGGCAAACCTGGACCGTAGGATCTGTTCGTAATAATAAAAATTTCCCAGAATATAGAAAAATCAGAAAAATTTGAAATAAAAAAAATGCCCAAAATTGTGTCGTTTTAGTCCCGGTTAGTCCCGGTTCAAACCCGAGTGGGTTTGGGCCGGATATTCGAGTTTGTGAGTTGGGTCGAACCGACCCGGTCCGGAAAATGAATAGAAAAAAAGTAATAAAAAAACGAAAAAGAAAATTAGAAGACAAATAAAATCAAAATAATAATAATAAGAATCTCAAAAATTAGGATTTGGTCAATTAATTGACTAGATCTTATTCTTGATGATTTTGGTCCTTCATTCCCTTCTAAATGATGATTCTACCCCTTATGGGTAAATCGCCTTAGAGTCATTTAAAAAAATTTGTAAAAATCACAGAAAATGGGGGAACAACCACATTCAACTGGTCCAACCTAATTCTGTCGATTTCAATTTTTCGAGTCTTTGAAATATAAAATTAGCTGTGAAACAGCCGCTCATGCCCTAAATCCGTAAATATTTTTAAAGAATACCTAAATTCTTAAATAATTTTGCGACCCTATTTATTTCATTTGTTATATTGATAGTTATAAGATTAATTTATTACTGTCTAGGGAAAAATATTTATTAAATTATGGATGGAAAGTAATTTATAATTTCTTCATTTAGCAGAATATCTTCTACATCTTTTGGGACTGTGAAATGGGGAGGTACAATAGTACAAAATGAATTTGGATATGATTACGAAGGTGGACAATATGCTATGTTTGAGTTGGGAAACATATCCAGATTTGATGAGTTACGTGCTATGATTGAGCGCTAGTTGAATATAACAGAAAATCAGTATATTTCTAGTTTGATGTATAGACAACCGATTCAAGCAGCCGGTCATTGTATGTATGAAATTGTGGAGGTGCATAATAATGCTATAGTTAAGATAATCATGCAGTTTGCACGTCAGTGTGATTCTATGGGGTTTGTACAGTTTTATGCAACTGTAGATGAACACCAACCGATAAATGATTTAACTGGGGAATGTTCCAATGTTGGTGAAGATGAAGTTGGTGTGGATAATCAGTACGTGGAGTACGATGATAACAATGATAATGCTGATGCTGATAGTGATGAAGAAGATGATTTATGGTTGGAAGAAGATGACGGAGGTAACGAAGAAGATGACGGAGGTGATGAAGAAGATGTCGGATGTGCCGAAGAAGATGACGGAGGTGGCGATATGGATGCTTACTACAACACACATTGCAGTAATCCCATTTTGCCGTTGGTACATCCACCACCCCATTCAGAGATTAACTATGATATGATGCAAGTAGATACAAGAAGCAAGCCGGGCCATATGTTGTTTGATCCATCAACAGAATTTCATGTTGGGATGTTATTTTCATCACGAGATGCAGTGCAGTTGGCTGCGAAAGAGTATTCTCTGAGAAAAAATCATCATTTTCGCAGTGGTGAGTCAAAGAAGAGAAAATATACTATACAGTGCGGGAACCCAAATGAACCGTGTGGTTGATGGCTCCGTGCATTTCATAAAAAGGATGACCTATTTTGGACAATAACTAAGTATAGTGGGCCACATACATGTCGTAATCTGCAAATATCAAGGGATCATCGGCAACTTGATCAGAAGCACCTCTGCAGCCAGATAGAAGCAATGGTTGCCGCTCAATCAGATATCAAAATCAAGCCATTAATGGCCGAGATTAAAGACAAGCTGGGCTTCGAACCTACTTATCGAAAAACCTGGGCAGCTAAACAAATGGCGATTGCCAAAACTTTTGGAGGATGAGATGAGTCGTATGGTCAGTTAAGACAGTATATGAATATGATGAAGTCAATGAATCCAGGTTCTCATTTTGTGATCGATGATTGCATGAGCCAAGATGATAGTGTCAAGGTTTTCAACCGGATGTTCTGGACTTTCAAGCAAACGATTGAAGGCTTCCAAAATTGTCGTCCTGCCGAACTGATGTCCGTTCGGCTTCACGACCGCCGAACTTCTCAGTTCGGTTTCCACAATGCCGAACGGGACCCCTTCTGGTAAATAAAAAAAAAATTAGACCCAGTTTTGTAAATTTTTTTTTCAGACCCTTTTTCGAAAAAAGCCCATCAATGACACTCGCCCCGAACCAGACGAGCCGGGCCAGCAGCCTCGTAACGAGCACAGTCCAGCGAAGTGGCGAGGAGGTGTCCCGAACCAGTGGCGGCGCGCGCGAACAGGTCCCAACGGTGGCGCCACGAGCAAAGTCGACGGCGGCGGCGCACGAGCAGATCCAAGGACGGCATAGCAGCTCGTTTGGAGACGGCGCGGCGGCAGCCCGTGGTTGGAGGCCACCTTCGTAAGTTACTCGATCTTCGTGGTTATCTGTTGCGTACTCAGATCTGGAAAACATAACAAAAAATGTAGAAGATGTGTCGCCAGAGTTGTTGGTCGCGGCCTTTTGTTTTAACCAGTCGTTGGGCACACTGGTGAAGTTGTTTTGAGTTGATATTAAGTTTAGAATGCATATTATGAAGTTAAGATATGATTTGGCTAAAAAAAAAACAGAGAATGGAGGTCTTGGTCGGTGAAGTTCTGGGAAGAGCCAGGGAAGGAGGCTCCTGTTCGTTCTTCATGGAGGAGGGGTCGTCGTGAAGAAGACAAACCAAGAAAAGATATAAAAAAGAAGAAGAAGAAAGAAATAGAAAAATAGAAAAAAAAAGGATTAATAAAGCACGATACACAAAAAAAAGTGAATAATAGGGCTGGGATCAGGTTAGAGTAGAGCTAGTATTGGGCTCAGCATGAGGTCGTGTGGGCCGGGTCTATTGGCCCGGTCTGGAGCATTCTTTTGGAATCAAATAAATAACAAATCATATAAAAAAATATAAAAATCAAAAATCAAAAATTGGAAAATTTCAGAAAAATTTCAGAAAATCATAAAAAAAAAAAATGGGAAATGGCTAGATTAGCCTTATTTTCCGGGTTTCGACTTTTAAAACCCCCTGAAATGACGGTTTTGCCCCTTTTGGCAAATTGTCCCAAAATCACTCCAAACCTTAATTACTTCATTCCGTAAGCTCCTAGGACTTTACTAGGGATGCCATACTTGTTTTGATGCGTTTTATTCGAACGTCATTGACTCATTGATTGCGCACATTATATGCTTGATTGTGGTTGATAGGATAGACTCACTCCTGCACGACCACGTTTAGAAAAACACCCAACTCCGATACCGAAAGGGCGTCGGTGGCAACACCAGCGTAACCAAGTCCCCGGACCCTTAATCTCTGGTTGCGTAGAATCGAACGGAATCTCCCGACCGCTCGATAAGGTTTCCAGTCCGCCTTCCTCAAGGACCGGTGGCGATTCCTTTTGCATGTACACATACACATGCCACCCGATCACACTAAGATCGAACTCGACTTAACCTGCCGCGATTTGGTATGGGCCTGGGAGGGCCCGAGCTAAGCCTGTCGTGGAGGCTTAGTAATCCATTAGCACGATCTCGATCGATTTTTCAAGATCGGGTCGCGACAATCTCGCAACTTTCTTTGCCACTCTTTAAAGAACAAAGAAGACTTCACCTCTTCCGAGGTAATCGTAGTACGCCCCTGTAACAGTGAATCAGCAAAGTGCTCCCATGACTCTGGTAAAGAGGCCAACAACATCATGCCCTGCTCTTCATTATCTAGAGTCTTATCGACGTTCTTCAAATCCATCATGAGTTTATTAAATTCATCTAAGTGGGTTCTAATAGACGTACCTTCAGTATATCTGAACTAAAACATCCTCTTCAACATGTACAAGCGATTGTTCAAACCTTTTGTTACATAGAGCGCTTGAAGTTTTGCCCATAATGCTGCGGTATCCTTCTTCTTGCCTACATCTATTAACACTTCATCCGATAAATTCAACAGGATTAAACTCCTAGCTTTCCTCATTAACACATCCTTTTTAGCATCTCTCATTGTTTCGGGCAACTTATCCTTGCCCTCCAATGCTTCTGCTAAACCCTGAATTGTCAATAACGCATCCATCTTGAGGCTCCATAATCCAAAGTTGTTCCTCCCATTAAACTTCTCTATTTCTGCTTTCACTCCAAACATAATTGCAATAACATAATATCTAGATAATAATCAGACAAGCAAAAGCCCCAAATCAAAATCCAGAATATTTGATCCCAAGCTTTGATACCAATGGTTATAATATTAACGCGGAATAACAGGATCTTGCAAATTAAGTCAATGCGAAAAGCCCAGAAAAATAACGAGGAACGATAAAGGACACTAGAGATTACGTGGTTCGGTCCGAATATCGGTACCTACATCCACGTGGATAGCTACAAAGAACAATACACTATAATCGGAGAATCGAAATTACAATCGCTCAATCGCTCGTGTTTCCCTCGCCGAGATTATACCCAAAATCCAAAGTGTTCATAAGTAAAACAACTTTTCAACCGGATATAATAATACTCACGAGCAAAATCTGCATGCGTTCATGAGTCCCTTTCTTTGTGCGTCCCGAAGTGCTCTCTGTTTTGCTTTTTAGAAGTCACTATGTAGCACTTCCTTTTTGGACTTTTTTTGGCGGCTTCTACAGGTTGAGAATAAAAAAGCAAACCCTTAGCTTTTTATTCCTTTCTTTTACAATTACCCTTTTACCCATAAAATAGATATACATGGGACTCTTTAATTTATCTTGTAGTGCAAAACTTTTCAGGATCAAACTTGGAGTCATACATGCACTGACGCACTCCTGGATAATTACCAAGAACTACCGCCCAAGAAAAGAAACAAATCTGATTTGGTTGGGGGCACGCCAGATTTAAACAAATCAAAATCTTTCGATGGAATAGATTCCATAATATAGCTCAAACTCGAGACATTAATTTAACAGTTGTTGTACTTAGATTCTATGGCTAACACAGCAACTTAGAGACTATGGAGTTGAAGACTTAAATGTAAAAATCAAGTGTGATTACCCGAGTGCTATAAACTTAACAAAGAATCCAATTCTACATTCACGGGCGAAACATATCGAGATTAAATATCACTTCATACGTGATCATGTTCAGAATGGATATATTCAAGTTCAACATGTTGACACCAAGAATCTACTTGCAAATATATTTACTAAACCCATCAATAAGGAAGCTTTCAATTACATTCGCAATATACTGGCTATCATTAATCTTTTCTCCTAAGTCATCTCAGAAACAGGATCTCTATCTTTTTCAGAAGCATAATTCCAAAACGTTTATTCAGAAGCAAAGATCAGTTATTCATACTATCCTTAATTTTCGAGATTCATAAAAATGCAAGGATTTAAGGTATGTTTTCTAACTTCTAAATATATATTTTGTTAATTGATTGATATAAAATATTATCTTTGGATTGTTTTCTTCGAATTTTATTCTAAATTGATTTTGTTTCCAAAGATAACCGTTTTATAGTTTTCTTTTCTTTTTCAATTTTTTTTTAAATAACTTGAACCGTCACCTTGTCTGAGAAAACCCTATTCATGTCAGACCTCATTATCTTTTTTGTTTATTATCTCAGCTTTCTCTCTTTCAAGAAAGCCCTTACTCTCTTTCCCTCTTCGCTCAAAACTGCTCTTACTTTTTCTTCGTAAAAATCCAATCTTTTTCTTCAATGGCTCCTAAATCATCATCCTCTGCGAAGAAGGACGTTGAGAAAGCGAGCAACAAAGAAGACAATCGTCATGGTTGACGAAAGAAAGGAAATCGAGGGATCCAACCCCAGTGAAAAGCACCGCATCCGAAGAGAGAAGTAGCAATTAGATAGACACAGGTTTGTCTGAAGATCTCTATGACGAGAGGGTTGCTATGGCTCACTCTATTAAGCCCCTGTATGATGCGTTCAAAGAACAGGGCTTTGGTAACGACCTTATTGCTAAACTTCTAAATATTCACAAGTTTGTGAGTGAGGAAGATTTCCTAAAATTGCTGGATATGCCTCTTTGAACTGTAACTCCTATTGCTGTTGAAATCCATGAAAAAGTTCATGAGAAAGTGTCTAGGAAAGGGAAAGAAAAGGTTGCGGTCCCCGATTTTCCAAAACCTATGAGGACTCCATCCAAAAGGGTAGTTATTCGGGAATCTGCTGAGGAAGAAAGTGAAGAAGAGACAAAAGGAAGGTTTGATGATGACGACGATGTCGTTTACAGGAATTTTAAAAGGAGATTATCTCGCTGTGTTAGAGACAAGAGTTTCAAAAATCGTTATTTTCTGTCACATAAGCATATGGATAGGTACGAGGCTCCGAAGGTGTAACGCCCTCGTATTAATAGTTCTTAATAATTGAGAATTTGACGAAATGGCTTAGAAAGCTGACTCATGTGAGGGGATGTAGCGGATGATTTGGATATAATTACCGAATCAATTAATGGACCGACGAACAACTGGCAGTCGAGCGACCGGTTGATAGACCCGACCCATTAGGAAAAGATTTTCGACCCAGTCCAATCCGACGCAAAGGAACCGCATGATGGACTTGGGCCTATGGTGCCTGCCCAACCAATTTGGACGCGGGCCTTTTTCTTCAGTTAAAAGCCATGGGCCTGCAAGAGCCAAAACCCAACCCGCCTGCCAGCCAAACCGTGAGCCCAATGTGGCTATTTGGAGTTAACCGGCCCAACTGGAATAACAAGTCCAAAAAAGACCGACCCAGCCCAATTAGGAAGGCTGATTTCTCTTTTTCCTCTTGCAGCCGAACTCAAGGCCCACCAAGCAGACCCAAATAATCTTCCACTATCAATAAGCGTGAAACATTTTGGCTTGATTGAAGCCCAAACAGTTAACAATAGCAGACGCACTTTTTTTGTTCTCTCTTCTTAAGTCCCTCGGTGGGGTCCCCCAGGGGTCGCACAACTGCAGCTTCTATTTCTCCTTTTGCTGCTCCAGCGTTCAATCTTGCATACCCACACCCGGAAGCTCACCCGACAAGCACGAGCAGAAGTTCAGCTAGAATCAAGTCAAGTTTTCTCTCTAACCCATCTACTAACCTGTGCAATGTGAGTCGGCACTGGTGAGCAGGTCAGTGTACTAGTTTCGAGAACTTTCGGCCACAGAACATGAGGTAGTGGTGTTTTAAGCGAATTCCTATAGTATTCAGCTTAGGTAATTCGGGCTCCAGGTTATCAGACGAAGTCCCGCAATGGCGACATTTTTGTAGTTCGGATGTCTGGAATTCGAGAGGTAAGAGAAGGCGTGAATGGTTCGAGTTTTGTTGCATACCGTGAGTTTTGATTAGGTAGGACTTTGAGGGTGTCGGGTAAGAGAATTTGAGTATCTAATTGTGAAACCGACAGATGATTAGTAGAGGTTGAGAAAGGAGACAAGGCTGGTTTGGGTGATAGCGTTAAAGTCTTGTTAGAGCTCCCTGTGTTCAGTTCTGAAATTGGTTGATGAATGAACTAGTTGGGCATGCCGAATGATATCGTGCGGACGAAAGTGAAGGTTGGGTAGTCGAGGAGCTTATAGTGCATAATTCATTTTGTGTGATGGGTCTTACTATTGTTATACTCCAGATAAATTGAATGCAATTGCTGGTAGTTTTGACCCTAGGCTTGTTCTTTCGAAGTAGAATGGTGAATAATGATAGTTTAACAAATTAAGTAGACTAAGAGTTTTAGCTGATTAGTTCAATAAGTTACAATTTTGGCTGAGGGCTTTTCATATGCTTGAATTATGATATTAAGAGCATGCCAATAAAATTCTGTTTCTGCGGAACTTGACATTGCATGGCATATGGCACACATTAAGCATGAGCACGACGTGGTTTTGCATATCACGAAATTGGACCGGTTAGGTTACGATTCATGGAATTGGACTTTGTGCTCGAATAAATGTACCCCATGGAGTTTATGGAAAGACCTTGCTGTGTGATCTGGGTAGTCCTGTTGTGTGATCTGGACCGGTCTCTGAGACGGTACGAGGCGACATTGAAATTTCATGATCGAAATGGTCGGGTCACGAAAGTGATGATTAACATATTTCATGTGCATATGGTCAAGTGCAAACTTCATAACATGGCTTGTTTTCATGTACCGTTTATCGTGCGTTCCAGTTGAAGAGCGAGTTTAACTATTTAGAACCTAGATGCTCAACTTTGTCACCGATGCTCCCTTATTCCATTGGATAGATTAGTTAGTGATTTAGGGAACTAACTTGCTGAGTTTCTTACTCCTGTTGTTGATTTTTTTATAGGTAAATAGTATGGCCAACCTCCCCACTATTTCATATGGTGTACCTATCCACCTGTCATGGGAAGTTTCACCTTTTTTTCGTGCCGGGGCTACCAGACCTGGAATTTGTGCGGGTTACCTGCACGATGTGGTTCAACGGAGGTCTTGATGTGGGAGTAGTCCTACATCATTTTGTGGCCATTTATGGCCGGCTGGAGGGTGGCTTAGGATTCATCGGCCCTATCCCATTCCAATATGTAGCTTGTTACGTATTGAAGAAACGGTTGTGTGCAGAAGCGACGCAAGGATGAGGAGAGCAAACGCACAACCACCAAGGAATGGTCCTACCGACCTGAGGGTGGATGGTATCCTGGAGGCATTGACTCATGTGGGAAAATTGCTGGCACAACAAGCACAGCAATAGGCTGTGGTGAATGCTGGAGCGGGCGATCGCCGAGCACAAGGATTAGTAGAACAATTTTTGAAGTTAAAACCCTCAAAGTTTACTGGAACTAGGAGCCTGAAGAGGTGGAGCGATGGAATAACGAAATGGAAAAGATTTTCAGGCTGTTAAATTGTACTATTGATGATAAGGTGACTTTAGCAGAATATCAGTTGGATGGAAATGCCATGTACTGGTGGCAGGCGATGAAGGACACGGTATTCCCTAGAGGAGCGGAGGTTGTTTAGGGAACCTTCGTCACTGCGTTTTATGAAAAATATTTCTCAAGTTGTGCAAGAGTTAGGAAGTTGACAGAGTTTGTGGAATTGAAGCAGGAAGATAGGACAGTAGAGGCGTTTGGACCAATGACCTATAGAGAAGCATATAATCGAGCGCAGTTTATGGAGCAGGACATGATCGAAGATGAGACAGAGTCGAAGCCTCCAGCGACTCGAGATAATGATAGGTTTGGCAAGAGACCAATGCAGTCGGGTCGACCTCAGTTCAATCCTAACAAGAGGCGTTTCCGAGGAAATTTTAGTAAACCAGATGGAGTACGGATTGGAGAGAAGAAACCAAACTCTAGTGAGGTGTGTCGTCGGTGCGGTAAGTTCCATGGATTCGCTCTATGCCCGACAGTGAGAAAATGTTTTGGATGTGGGCAGACGGGACACATGGTGAGGGACTGCCCACGAAATCGGCCATAGGCACGGGCGGTTCCTCCTCAGCAGCCACCGGAGGCACAGGTGGTGGGAGGACGACAATATTACTAGAGGCCACTGGCTCAGGGAAAAGTGTACGCAGTTACTCAGGAGGAAGCCGAGGCTTCCAAGAACGTCATCACAGGTATCGTCTCTATATATGGTTATAAAGCTTATACCTTATTCGATACGGGCGTTACGCATTCTTTTATATCTGCTCGGTACGTGAAGTTGCATGGATTAGAATATAGCCAGTTAGAAGTACCTTTGACTGTCTCGACACCGATGAAAGAAAGTGTGCTGTCAACTTTAGTTTGTAGAAACTGTGAAATTGAGATTGAAGGGAGGAGACAAGTGATTGATTTGGTGGTGTTAGCTATATATGATTTTGATATCATTATTGGTATGGATTGGCTGAATAGACAGCGAGCAACGGTGGATTGTTATGGGAGGTTGATATGCTTTGAATTCCAAGGGAATGTGGCAAGTGCCACAAAAATGTTCATTTTTGCAATCGAAGCTCGCTGGCTATTAAACAAAGGGCGTTACGTATATTTGGCAATTGTTAATGATAAGGAAAAGCGGGAAGGGAAAATTGAGGAGATACCTATAGTCAGAGAATTTTCGGACGTGTTCCCTAAAGAATTGCCAGGATTACCCCCGGAACGAGAAGTAGAGTTTGTGATAGAATTAGCTCTAGGAACGGAGCCCATATCTAAGGCACCTACAGGATGGCCCCGGCTGAATTGAAAGAATTGAAGGTGCAATTACCGGAGTTATTGGATCAAGGGTATATTAGACCCAGTGCATCACCTTGGGGTGCGCCCATTTTGTTCGTGAAAAAGAAAGATGGATCATTGAGGCTATGTATCGACTACAGGCAGTTGAACAAGGTAACGATCAAGAATAAGTATCCACTCCCAAGGATCGACGACCTGTTCGATTAACTTCGTGGAGCGTCGGTATTTTCGAAGATTAATCTTCGTTCGGGATATCATCAGTTGCGAGTCAAAAAGGAGGATATTCTGAAGACGGTATTTCGGACAAGGTATGGTCATTATGAGTTTTTAGTAATGCCATTCGGACTAACTAATGCTCCAGCTGCTTTTATGAATTTGATGAATCGGGTGTTCAATCCTTTCCTGGACAAGTTCGTGATCGTGTTCATTAACGACATATTAGTATATTCAAAGGAAAGGGAGGAACATGAACAGCATCTGAGGTTAGTATTGCAAACCTTGAGAGATCACCAATTGTATGCCAAGTTTAGCAAGTGTGAATTTTGGCTGGATCGAGTTGTCTTCTTGGGGCATGCAGTTACTGGAGAAGGAGTGTCAGTGGATCCGGCGAAAATAGAGGCAATGCTAAGCTGGTCAAGGCCGACCACAATAACTGAGATTCGTAGTTTCTTGGGACTGGCAGGATATTACAAGAGATTTATGGAAGGATTCTCGAGAATTGCCGGTCCTCTAACTCGACTGACCAGGAAAAATGTGAAAGGAGTTTCTAGGAACTCAAGAGGAAGTTAACTACAGCACCGATATTGATAATACCGTTGGAATCAGGAGGGTTTGTGATCTATAGTGATGTCTCACATAAAGGCCTGGGATGTGTCTTGATGCAGCATGGAAAAGTTGTCGACTATGCATCTAGACAGTCAAAACCTTATGAACTGAATTATCCTACACATGATTTGGAATTGGCGACGATAGTGTTTGCATTGAAAATATGGAGGCATTACCTATATGGAGAGAAGTTTGAGATTTATACTGATCATAAAAGTCTGAAGTATTTATTTTCTCAAAAGGAGTTGAATATGAGGCAGAGAAGATGGTTGGAATTGCTGAAAGACTATGATTGTGATATATTGTATCACCCTAGAAAGGCAAACAGAGTAGCAGATGCTCTGATTCAGAAGTCGACGTCGATAGGAAGCTTATAGATGCGAGCGTGGAACTTGCTCGAAGAAATCTTGAATTCAGAGTTTAAAGTTGAAATAGATGAAGTAACTGGTATTTTGGCGACGCTCAGAATTGAGCCTGAGGTGGTACAAAAAGTTAGAACTTTGCAGTAGGCGGACGAAGAAATCTCCAAGATTCATGACGAAGCCTTAAAAGGAAAGCGAACAGATTTTGGTATGTTGGAGGATGAAATTGTTCGATTCCGGGGGCGTATTTGTGTGCCATATGATAAAGGGTTGAGAGAGGAAATTCTAAATGAAGCTCATAGAAGCAAGTACAATATTCATCCAGGAGGTACAAAAATGTATCGAAATCTTCGACAAAATTATTGGTGGAATGAAATGAAGAGGGATGTGGCTCAATATGTGGCAAGGTGTCTGACATATCAGCAAGTCAAGGCAGAGCACTAGAAATTGGCGAGATTATTGAAGCCGCTAGACATTCTTGAATGGAAGTGGGAGCACATCACTCTGGACTTTATTCAGGGACTCCCAAGGACGTCGAGTGGACATGACTCTATTTGGGTGGTAGTTGACCGTCTGACCAAATCAGCCCACTGCATGGCAGTAAGAGTAGACTACCCAACGGAAAGGTATGCTGAATTATATGTCAAGCATATTGTTCGACTACATGGTGTCCTAGTAACCATCACTTCAGATAGGGATTCAAAGTTTACGTCAAATTTCTGGCAAATTTGCAAGAGGCATTGGCAACCAAGTTGCAATTTAGTATTGCTTTTCATCCTTAGACGGACGGACGGACAGACTGAAAAGGTTAATCAAATCTTTAAGGATATGCTTCGTGCCTGCGCCATTGACTTTAAAGGAAGTTGGGACGAGAAATTGCCTTTGGTGGAATTCGCATATAATAATAGTTATCAGCAGAGCATTGGCATGGCACCCTACGAAGCGTTGTACGGAAGGGTGTGCAGAACCCCCGCATGTTGGTCTGAGGTAGGTGAGAAGAAATTGACAGGACCTGAATTGGTACAGATCACTTCGGACGCGGTGACTATAATTCGCAAACGTCTGCGGACGGCGCAGAGTAGACAAAAGCTATGCGGACAACCGACGTCGTCCTCTGCAGTTTCAGGTGGATGACCATGTGTTTCTGAAAGTGTCGCCGATGAAAGGGATATCCAGATTTGGAAAGAAAGGAAAGTTGAGTCCTAGATATGTAGGACCCTTTGAAATCTTGGAAAGGATCGGAGAAATGGCGTATCGGTTGGCACTTCCACCAAAGATGTCCAACATCCACAATGTCTTCTATGTTTCGATGTTAAGGAAATACCAAGCTGACCCATCGCACGTATTGAACCATGATACCACGGAAGTGGATGAAAGGGTCAGCCACATTGAAAGACCAATTAGAATACTGGATCGAAAAGAATAGATATTGCCGACCAAAGTGATTCCATTGGTAAAGGTTTTATGGAAGTATCATGATTAGGAAGAAGCAACATGGGAAAGCGAGACTACGATGAAACAACGATATCCATTTCTGTTTGAATGATGTAAAAGACAAGAAAGGAGATAGATAATTTCGAGGACAAAATTTTATAAGAGAGGAAGAGTTTGTAATGCCCCCGTTTTAATAGTTCTTAATAATTGAGAATTAGACGAAATGGATTAGAAAGATGACTCATGCGAGAGGATGTAGCGGATGATTTGGATGGAATTACTGAATCAATTAACTGACCGACGAACAACTGGCAATCGAGCAACCGGTTGATAGACCTGACCCATTAGGAAAAGATTTTGGGCCCAATCCAACCTGACGCAAAGGAACCGCATGATGGACTTGGGCCTATGGTGCCGGCCCAACCAAGTTGGACGTCGGGCCCTTTTCTTCAGTTAAAAGCCGTGGGCCTGCAAGAGCGAAACCCAACCCGCCTGCCAGCCAAACCGTGAGCCCAATGTGGCTATTTGGAGTTAACCGACCCAACTAGAACAACAGGTCCACAAAAGACCGACCCAGCCCAATTAGGAAGGCTAGTTTCTCTTTTTCCTCTTGCAGCCGAACTCAAGGCCCACTAAGCAGACCCAAATAACCTTCCACTAGCAATAAACGTGAAACATTTTGGCTTGATTGAAGCCTAGACAGTCAACAACAGCAGACCCATTTTTTTTGTTCTCTCTTCTTAAGTCCCTCGGTGGGGTCGCCCAGGGGACGCACAGCTACAACTTCTCTTTCTCCTTCTGCTGCTTCGGCTTTCAATCTTGCGTACCCACACCCGATAAGCACGAGCAGAAGTTCAGCTAGAATCAAGGCAAGTTTTCTCTCTAACCCATCTACTAACCTGTGCAATGTGAGTCGATGCCAGTGAGTAGGTCAGTGGACTAGTTCAGAGAACTTTCGGCCACAGAACATGAGGTAGTGGTGTTTCAAGCGAATTCCTATAGTATTCAGCTTAGGTAATGCGGGCTCCAGGTTATCGGACGAAGTCCAGCAATGGCAACATTTTTGTGGTTTGGATGTCTGGGATTCGAGAGGTAAGAGAATACGTGAATGGTTCGAGTTTTGTTGCATGCCGTGAGTTTCGGTTAGGTATGACTTTGAGGGTGTCGAGTAAGAGAATTTGAGTGTCTAATTGTGAGATCGAGAGATGATTAGCAGCGGCCGAGAAAGGAGACAAGGTTGGTTTGGGTGATAGCGTTAAAGTCTTGCTAGAGCTCCCTGTGTTCAGTTCTGAAATTGGTTGGTGAATGAACTAGTTGGGCATGCCAAATGATGTCGTGCGGACGGAAGTGAAGGTTAGGTAGTCAAGGAGCTTATAGTGCAAAATAGGGGTGTGCATACTAGACCGGACCAGGACCGGACCAACCCGGCCGGGTTGGTCCGGTCCTTGAGGGGAGCGGTCCGGTCCCCGATCCCAATAAATGGGACCAGTGGTCGGGCGGTTCGGTCCCTGGTCCCATGGTGGGTGGGACCGGACAGGACCGCCTAGAAAAAAATAATAATAATAAGTAGCCAACACCATCTTGTTGGGATATCCAACTTTTATGAGCACTTATTGATCAAAAGAGAAAAGTAACTTCCTTGCTTCTAAAATAAACTGCAGAATTTGAAGTTTTTCACACAATAAATCAGAACTGAGCGGCATCCAAGTTATGTGGATGAAGCTTTGGTAGCTGAGGGGTTTGGCAATAAGTGTTCGATCGGACATTTTTGTTATTTCAAGGTATATTACAGCAATACGATCTCTTTAGCCTAATCCGAACACGTCTAATGGATAAAAAAAAGAGTCGAAAAAAATACTATAGATCCCACTCTCACACAAGAGGAATTTACACCAGTTGGACGGTCTAAACTGCACGATTACTAGCAGGCTCGAGTCAAGTTCGAGG
The DNA here is from genome assembly GCA_029784005.1 of Lenwebbia sp. NSW1173648. Lineage (NCBI taxonomy): Eukaryota > Viridiplantae > Streptophyta > Magnoliopsida > Myrtales > Myrtaceae > Lenwebbia > Lenwebbia sp. NSW1173648. The sequence continues at coordinate 1,196,009 of JARCGZ010000002.1, forward strand.
TAAAAAAAAAATTAAAATTTTTTGGTATTAGCGGTCCCATTGGGACCGGACCGGGACCGGACCGGACCATTGGTCCTGGGCCAGTCCGGTCCCCGGTCCCGAAAATTTGGGGACTGGGACTACCGGTCCGATCCCCGGTTCCATGCCAGGCCCGGACCGGCCCGGACCATGCACACCCCTAGTGCAAAATTCATTTTGTGTGATGGGTCTTACTATTGTTATACTCCAGATAAATTGAATGCAATTGCTGGTAGTTTTGACCCTGGGCTTGTTCTTTCGAAGTAGAATAGTGAATAACGATAGTTTAACAGATTAAGTATACTAAGAGTTTTAGCTGACTAGTTCAATAAGTTACAGTTTTGGCTGAGGGCTCTTCATATGCATGAATTATGATATTAAGAGCATGCTAATAAAATTCTGTTTCTGCGGAACTTGACATTGCATGGCATATGGCACGCATTAAGCATGAGCCCAACGTGGTTTTGCATATCACGAAATTGGACCGGTTAGGTTACAGTTTGTGGAATTGGACTTTGTGCTCGAACGAATGTACCCCATGGAGTTTATGGGAAGACCCTGCTATGTGATCTGGGTGGTCTACTGTGTGATCTGAACTGGTCTCTGAGGCGGTACGAGACAACATTGAAATTTCATGATCGAAATGGTCGGGTCACGAAAGTGACGATTAACATATTTCATGTGCATATGGTCAAGTGCATACTTCATAACATGGCATGTTTTCATGTACCGTTTATCGTGTGTTCCAGTTGAAGAGCGAGTTTTAACTATTTAGAACCTAGATGCTCATCTTTGTCACCGATGCTCTCTTATTCCATTGGATAGATTAGTTGGTGATTTAGGGAACTAACTTGCTGAGTTTCTCGCTTCTGTTGTTGATTTTTTTTTATAGGTAAATAGTATGGCCAGCCTCCCCACTATTTCATATGGTGTACCTATCCACTTGTCATGGGAAGTTTAACCTTTTTTCGTGTCGGGACTACCAGACCTCGAATTTGTGCGGGTCACTTGCATGATGTGGGTCAACGGAGGTCTTGATGTGGGAGTAGTCCTACATCGTTTTGTGGCCATTTATGGCCGGTTGGAGGGTGGCTTAGGATTCATCGGCCCTATCCCGTTCCAATATGTGGTAGGAGGTGGTTCGTTGTAGTGGGGACACGGTCTACTTGTACAGGTTTTCGTAGATGACGTACAGTACTGACCGACACTTTTGCTGTATAGATCGTCTGACCTTACTTGGGGGAGCTTTTGCTGTTCATGGTCTTTATGTTCCGGGTAGAGGCGATAGGCACTTTTTGAAACCCTCCCGATGTATCTCCCTAGTTGTACTGAAAACTAATCCTATCTCAGTCGGTCCTTAATAAATAAAAGTACTGATCTTTCTAGTGAATTAACCGTGTTCATTGTATCGTTCTTGTGTGAGATATTCCAGAGATTATTTGATGTTTATCACTTGAAAAAGCCCGTAAAAAAGTGTGGTAGGCCTGGGATGCCATAGAAGGAGCGCAGTGTGATGCCATACAGAGCTTTTGATGTGAAGTATTTCGACAGGGTTCATGTCCCTGTAAGAAGGCATCTGGAGGAGATGAAGTTGAAAGATTTTGTGTCCTTCAAGGCACATATTTTTCCTGACTTAGTGGCTTACTTCTATTCCACCCTTTCTTTTACTGATCCTGAGTCTTTTTTCTTATAATATTGGAGATGATTAGTACCACATGTATGTGAATGAGTTAGCAAAGATCATGGAAGTAAGGCAGAATGTTTTCAAGCCCATCGACATTAAACCAGAGGAAGCTTATAGCTATCTGACAAAGAAGGAAAATTACAGTGTAGATTCTAAGGCTCATGTGACCTACAGGGACTTTCCTCTCAAGCACATAATCATACACAAGGTAGTTATCGAATGTCTGCGCTCTTCAAAAATAGACATTTCGAAGTTTGAAGCAAAATTTATGTGGGCCTTACTTACTGGATTTGATTTCTCTCTTACGCACACTGTCCTACTCCATATGTACAGGACTGTGCACAAATCAAAAGGCCAACTACCTTATGGAGGACTCATTTTCTTGATTCTGAAACACCACAAAGTGAAGCTTCCTGAAGAGCTAACCCAGAATCAAACTCCATTCATGCCAGTTGGTGAAAATATGATCCAGAAAATGGGGTTCAAATTAACTGATGGGAAGTGGTTCAATAAGAACAAAGAAGAAGTTCTGGTGGAGTTGGAATCAGAGCAGACAGAGAGGTCTGCAAAAAGAAGGAAGACAATGGCTACAAAAGGCAAAGAAGTTAGTGTTCAGAGTGATTCCGCAAAAGAAGAAGAGTCAGAGGAAGAAGAAGCTGATTTGGGAGAAGATGAGGAAGGAACTCCCACTACATCAGAAAAGGACACTACAAGTGTCAAATCAGATGAGAATGACCATGCGGATGGTCAAGAGGTAGAACGTGAAGACACTGAGCAGGAGGTTCTTGATGACAAAGAAGAAGACCTCCCCAAGACTCATGTAGAAGGAAAAGAAGCTGGAGAGACAACAGGTGAAAGGGCTCAAAAAGAAGCACAACTGGCTAAGGATGAGTATGTGGAAATAATGGAAGAACAACTGGATGACAGAACAACCATTGATGTTCTGGTTGCCAGAGAGAAGAAGAGGTCCTCATCATCATCTGAGGACATGGAGATTGACAAGGGAGATGAATTCCTTGTAACAGGAGATAAGTCCACTAAAAATACTCCTGAGAAGACAGCACAGATTCAGGGAGAGCAACCACCTGATATACTCTTCAGATGAACATTTTTTTTTTAAAGTTTCACATGGTTCATAAGTTTATATTTTTGTGAAATCTTTTCTGAGCTTAATGTCAAAACAAATACTTTTCATAATCTACCTTTATTGAGGAAGTTTTGTCAACATCAAAAAGGAGGAGATTATTGAGAAAACTTTCCTTCTGAATATTTTGATTCTGACAAAACTTACCTTGTTTAGAAAGAATCTGATTAATGCAAATAAACTCTTATTGCAGGAATGAACACGTGAATAAAAGCTTGTATTATTCCAAATCTGGCGTTCAGACTCAAGGAGTAGTTGTTGTATATTTGCTTATAAGATAATCAAGATCTGTTATTCAGATGGAGGAAGATATTGCCTCTGAAGACTAAATATGGAAAAGACTTATGTGACACGTTAGCAAAGACTTTACTAAAACTTAGAGTCATTGTTCTAATCTGTTCAGATTTAGAGAGTCTCTTTGTACTTCTGAAGACTACTTCTGAAGTATGTTCAGACTCTGCAGTATCTTTTTGTCTAGATTCTGAAGACCCACGTTTGGTAGGTTTCCGGTTTGGCTGCGACTTTTATGGAAGTTTGTAAGATTTGATTGATAGGATTATTTTCCAATTAAATCAGGAGAATATCCTCGATTGGATATTACCTTCCAAGAATAAGATATCTTGGAGATTTGAATTAATTCTACTTATGAAAACTAAGGATTTAATTATATGGTGACTGAATCTGAAGGGTTCAGACTCTACTCCAACGGCTACTAAAGCTTTCCTAATACAGTCTCATTCAATCAAGATTGGTGGCATTCAATCAGCGATTGAAGAGTGATCCTTTGAAGGACCTTGGTAACGGCTAGTTCGAGGTCGAAGGAGTATAAAGGAGATCAATGGTAACTGTTGTCGAGAGAGTTCAAGAACTTAAAATTTCAAAATGCTGAGTTATTCAGACTCATATTCTCTTGTTCTCGAGAGCTAAAAATTTTCATCTTTGAGAGGTATATTGTAAAAGTGATAAGTGTGACATCTCTTGTAACCTTTCAACGATTTATAGTGGAATCCGGCCAATTGGTTGTCATCGTAGGAGAGTGGATATAGGCTTGCTAAAGCTAAACCACTATAAACTGGGCATGCAAATTCTCTCTATCTCTAAACTCTCTTCTTTGTGTTTAGTTTATCTGCACGTCATTTTACTGATCCTATTCAGTTTGTGTTTCGGAACTGTTAAATTCCGCATTGAGCTTCAAAACTGTTCAAAATCACCTATTCACCCCTCTTTAGGTGATATTGCTAGATACAACACATCTATCCTCTTTTTGCTGTCTGGGAACGCCTTCTTACTCCACCTTGCCAAATCTATTACCACTCTCTTTAACCTGTCCACTAGATCTCTATCAACTAGGTTTGTGGAATTCCAACTCTCCTCTATGATTCTACCACAATCCTCCTTTTCCAACCAAAAAGCTTCAAACTTGAAAGCTCTTTTCCTTTTAACTGGATCAGCATATAACGATAACAAAATAGGACTATGATCAGAACCTATCACTGGTAGTGCAAAAGCTTCGGCTTCGAGGTACATGCTTCTCCACTCCATGTTGCATACCGCCCTATCAAGCCTCTTCTTTACAAATTCCTTATCTTCACGGTTATTAGCCCATGTGAAAGCGCAGCCCTTGCTCTCCATGTCTATCAATCCACAAGAGTTCAAGAAGTCTCGAAATGCTTGTAGTCTATAGGGTTCAGCCATTCGTTTACCCACCTTCTCCCAATGATACAACATCTCGTTGAAGTCCCCTAAACACACCCAAGAGAGGTTATTTAACAAACTCAAATGTTTAAGTTGCTCCCATAAGGCAAGCCTTTCCTTGAAGGTTGCAGGTCCAACAATGGTCAGCCTAAGCAGTCTCCTAGTTTCGGTATCTTCCACATTTACATCGAGGTATTCATTAGTGGCTAAGTTTACCGAAATTGATGTCCTCTCATTCCAAAACAAGGCCAATCCCCCACCAATCCCTACTGGATTCATCACAAAAAGGTTTTGGAACTTCAGTCTCCTTTTCAGCCCGTTGAACAACTACCTCCTGATTTTTGGTTTCCATAAAAAACATCACATTGGGCTTTTCTTGAGCCACAAGGGCTCTTAGGGCATGAACTGTCAAGGGTGTGCCCAGCCCTTGATAGTTCCAACATAAGAGCTTCATTTGCAACCCTGTATCTTATTTGGGCTAGCTTCCAAAGCTCATTTATCAATTTCCCCTTTTTTCTCTAACGGGCATTTTGTCGAATATGTGGTCAGCACTAGGGAGAAACTTCCGACCAGCGACGGAGAAGGAACTGCAACCAGAGAACAACGCGATTGTCCAGCGGTGGAGATGAAGCGTGAGGTGGCGGAGGTGATGGATGGCTGGACGATTAATGGTAGAGGGACATTCTTGAGCACTTGTCAAATTAAAGAGGAACTGCTACAGGAAAAGTTATTGCAGCGTGCTGTGACAAACTGATAGCTGAATGGAGGTGCAACAGATGAGATGGAAAATACTCTCAAATCGAAATCGAGAGAGGAAACTCCCATAGAAGGGAGATAAAAGCTCTCATTCAGGGAGAGAGAGAAGGGATCTGCTGTATAATTGTATTGTTGGATTTTGATGATGAACAAATCGGAGTACGCCCGAAATATCGCTTTGGTTCGATATCTGTCTCGAGAGAAGATGCGATCATAAGACTAAGGAAAACAATGAATAGACATCGATACATAATTTGGTAAAAGAATTTCATCTCCAAAGCCAATGGACATAATAGTATTTGACACGAATGAACTAAGAAAATTCTATCAACGTAACACACAATTCCTTTCCATCTTTGTCCTCTGTCCAATAGAACTGTCTATCAAGAGTAAAATTTGAAGCTCTTGGCTTGAATTATGATCTCCCTCAACGCACCAATGGGGGCTAAAACCATGAGCAAAACGCCAAGTATAATGCAGATCTGAAAAAGGCATTTTCATCAGGAAAATGTTAGATTTAGCTGCACTGCACAATTGCCAAATCAATATCACTAAAACGAAGAAGATGATGTGTATAACCAATATACCCAGTTAGCGAACCAAGATAAGCTGAATTTCTTTGGCTTGTAGATAGCAAGCCACATGATGCAAGGCAGCTGAAATTATCATACAAAAGTTCAAAAAATAATAATAATCAGCATATAAGTTGTGATATACAAGTTAGTGAATTTAGTACCAATTGCTTACATAATATGTTGTGGGAGCAAAAGCAAATCCTCCGAAGAAGCTGAGAAGCCCTCCGAAAAATGGGAATGTGATGGCCAGGAACATTGTCAAAGCTGATCGTGAAACACAATTCGTATCCGATTAATTAAGTGATGAAAGATGCAATTTTGAAAGACTATCTGATAAAAAAGATAAGATGAGAGTTCGGGGTCGGAACGAGTTCGGATGACTCACCAACATATGCGTTGCGAGTAATGAACCGGAGCATCCTAGTCGGCTTGAACTTCATTTTCTTCACCAAGCACGATTCTATCATATCGAACACCGGTATCGCAAACACCTGATATCCACACGACACCTCGTCGGCAAAAAGAACAAGGAAGAAAGGCGTACAAAAGATGGGTAATCAAATGAATAGAGGGGATTGCATTATCTATCTATCTATACCTGATAGCTCCCGATCACATGAATCACGACAAACATATTAGCCGCAGCGATGAGCCAACGCGGCTTCTCGAGGGATATGAGGATGTTATCCTGGACCGAGTTTCCGAACACCCGGTAGCCTACGAATGCGACTGGAAAGTAACACAAGGCGACAATCACATAAGCGAAAACCACTCCCTTCCACATCGGTTTCTTCGACGGCTTTTCCTGCGTTGAAGGGATCGTGGCCTGGATTTCCAGGACGACATTGTGGCCAGCAAATGCGAACGCAATATCGCCCAGCGCGCTGAAGAATCCGAACACTCGGCCCGGGGTTGTCGAAGCCCTACTTCCATATTGGACGTCTGGTTGAACCCCTCTGTCTGCTGATGCAACCCATGCGATTGTCGAGTAACTGCGAAATTACATGTTATGGTTGCTCTTTTAAGAACGTTACCATGAAAAAATCGCAGGCTGAACAATGAAAATTTCAGACAGTGTTGGATCCACAACGAAAGCGCTTCATCAGTTAAAACATTAGACGGAATTACCTAAAATTTACCTTGACATGAACTACCAGATTAATTCTAAGTGTATCCAAAAGAGAAACAAAAGGCATCCTGTCAGCATCAGAAGAACCAAAACATGGTGTTTGGATTATTAATTTATAGAAATATTTATTTCCTATAGTTACAATAAACAGACACAAAAAAATTATTTGGCAATCTGAAGAATTTAATACCTCAAAGACATGACGGCCGCAGCGAGAGAGATGCCGGTGATGGAATTGAAGCTGGGGACGTGAGAGAGGACGAAATGGACCGTCGCAAAGATCATGATGAAGTAGGTCGTCTTGATCGGCTTACAGTCGGGGCACACCGTGTCGTGGAATTTCTGGAGCGATTTCCCGCCCGTGATCATGTACACGATGTCCACCCCAACCTCGACCATCAGCTGCTGCGGCACCACCACCCAGAGCCCCAGCTTGTCGCCGAAGGCGTGTTGTCCTAGCTCGTGGTACCGGTCGAATCTCTTCCCAGGGACCATCTCATGCATCTCCACCATTTGCCACAGAGTGTATAGTGTGATGACCCATGACAGGATCATAACAGTGGCCCCAGGTCCCCTGGAATCGTAGATATTGACAACCAGACAAAAACCTAGACCTAGATGAGAAGATTAATGATGTGCTGATGTATGTAAAAAGAAAGAAAAAACTGACCACCCAAGTTGAGATATGGCATAAGGAAGCCCTAGGACCCCAGCTCCAACCATGGCAGTGACATTGTGAAAAGCAGAGTACCACCACTTCGCCTTCCTGGACTTGGTGATTGGAAGCCAGTCATTGAGATCTTTCTCTGACATTTTTCTTCTTGTTGTGGAGCGATTGATCCTCGATTTCAGTCTCTGTCTCTCTCTCTCTTCTTTTCTTTTCACATCAGGAATTTCTGTAGAAAAAGCTAGAGAACGAGTAAGAGTATGGTGTGTCAAGATAGAAAAGATAGCTAAGAGTTCGAAATATCTCTGGATCTTTTATTCTGTTAGCAACAGAATCTAGGAAATTTTTTTAAGATACGTCGAGTTCATGCGAGTCAATGCACCAAAGCCCTTGATTTTGTTGGATCCGGCGTGGGATTCACACGATCTTACCATCGTGATGTATTGAGTTAACATGAATCGGTGCATCGAATTCTATACTACTACGTAACTCTCTAGGGAGAGATTAGATCCGCTTTGGACTGAGGCCAATATGGAATTGATATGAGAATTGTGACCAAGTCTTAAGAATATTAAAGCTAACTATGTTCAGCTCTTTCTCTGTGTGTGTGTCTAATTTATTCGCCCATCTTTTGCTGAAAATTAGCATCTGAATCCATTAACCTAACAAAGTTATATCAGAATCATATTCTAGCCCTTAATTCCATTATCGTAGATTCATTTTGTTTAATCGGTACTTGCGTGTGAACATGTCATTTCAAGGCAAATGTAGGGAACTGGTGAGCTTTTTTTAATTGATTTGGTTTTGCTTTTTTTTTCTTTTTTTGGGTGGGCTAGATCCCCCTAAGTGATCTTGAATTACACATACACGGATATAATTGATTTCTGTCTCTATCTCTTGTGCTTTATTTTTAAAAGAAAATTGCTAAGCTATTTTGCTATCAATGTAATTTTAAATTTGACTGATCTTGATATGCCATTATAACTTCAAATTTGATTCGGAGACGAATTAGTAGATAGAATCATAATCATTTGAGTTACGGCTCTCAAATCATGTATTTGAATCTTATAGCCTTTTCTGTTGTTGAGATAAAAGGATGTTATTGAAGAACTCCTTGGCGATAATGAAACTCACTGAAAGTTATCCATAAACCACCATCCAACCCTTTAATCTTCGGTTACTAATCAATAATCTCCACTGTCTGCCTCTAATCAAATTCCCTTTACGAGTTCCTACTTTTCATTAGCTTTATAGTGTCTTCACGATAGACATGATTCTTCCTTCCTGATCGTTATGCAAAATGATCGCCTCTTTCCGGGCGTCACACGTGCCATACTAGCTTCGATTAAACGAAAAGAGACTTTAGAACATTTCAGGACAAATTTTGCCCACTGGAGACTGGACAAAATGCGACTTTCTTTTTTATAAAATGAAGGAATTAGAAATTACTCTCTTGACTTGAGTTTGAAAACCGGGTGTATAAGATAGATTTTAAACTCTTTTTGAAAGGTATGTTTTGGTCCTACTTATCATGGATTGGCAATAAATAACACAGCAAATTGGTACGAGCAAGTTCCGTCTACATCTTCCATCTTTTCCCAGCAATGATGGTGTGAGGGAAATTCGGTTCCGGATTGTGATCAATGCTGAGTCCAATATTTTTCTTTCTCGAGAATAATCTCTACACAGAGTATAGCTCGCTAATTAGCCGTGACTTGTGCTTACTCGGACATAAACAGATATGTCTGTTTTGGCTGGACGTTCTGACGCAGGTGATCGATAGAGGAGTGACTGTAAAAGATAAAAGAGGCTAAAGAAGCAAGCAAGCTAAGCAAATCCCTGAGAAACAAATGAGTGATAAGCAACAGCCATTTTCATGACACCATTTTCATGATCAGACTATCTGAAAAAGGATAACAAGGTTATTCCTCTTAGTGATGAAATAGAGAAGTATAAAGTATCCCAATCAAGCGTCAAGACTTAGATGCTTAAGTGGGAGCTACCAATGCAACTCGAGAGAAATGCAAGATGGCAGGTTCAATCAGTTTGAGAGATTTCATGGTTATTAAGTCATGAAAAGAACAACTCAGGCTGCTCAAGGCTGTATTTACCCCTCTCCATTCTCTGCATAATAGCCATCTCAGGATAAAGAAACACAAGCATCAAGTGAACAGTTTTGAACTGAAAACATTAGCGGAAGCCACAAAATCATCAGGATCTTTTGGAAGAATAACTAGGTAAGTGAAGTTTTATTCTGACAACACTTGACAATTTATGCGTCCAGATTGTCTATACAGAGAATGCAGCATATAAAATTGATAGAAAGGAAGAGTCCTTAACAAGCGGATGGTCAAAAAAATGTTTGGTGACAGAGAAGCAGACCACCTGAATCGATTCTCTGTTGTTGTCTCCACCTTTCTACCAGAAAATCTTCGTCATTTGAAAACTTCAGATACTTATCCAGGTCAAACTTGCAGCCTGAGTGATATTTACCACTATATCTTCTAGATTCTCCTGATTGACTGCCAATGGATTCTCCGACCACCACTACAGGGCTATCTACGATTCCTGGACTCCAACTACCATGACTACTGGAGGAAAAATAGCTCGGGTCCCGTGCAATATTAACTTCCTATTTCACAAATGTGATACGGTATGAAATCAGATGAAACAGAGATAACAAGGATGGGCAGAGGATTAACCACGAGAACATAAGTTCCACCGACTATTGAAAAGATGGACAACAAATACAAGCACAACTACCCGGGAAAAAATCAACTGTCAATCTTTTTTGCAAAGAAACAAAAGGACAGAGGCAGCATCTATCCATTACCTGAGCTGCATCCAACATTCCACCTTTTGAAGCCATTGGTGACTGCATCTTTTTCTTGCTCGATAGTGGAGAGACGTCATTACTGGTTTCCCATTGTAACCATGGCAATACAACCCCATCCATTTCGATGGGAAGAGGCATGGATTTTGCGAGATTTTGAAAAGTATCTAGCTTAGTTGTTCCTCCTAAAGTTGAGCTTGTATCACTTCTTTCTCCATCTAACGATGATATATCTGTATCTTCCACATTCGAAAGGAACTCCTGGATATATTTCTCGGCCTCGTCAGCCAGATGATTAGACGTCCTGCTTTTGTCATTACTCCTCTGGTGATTTTATTAGAAAGAGAGAGCTAAAGTTACCAAGTGGAAGAACTCAACAGAAAATATTCACAAAAATGAAAATCAAGAGAAAGAATGTTACCTTTCTGTTTCGCGACAGTTTATCCAGTACAGGGGATTTTGTATCAGGAGGTAATTCATTTACAATCTGACTGAGCTCTTGCCCACGCTGCTCTTCGAACATAATTTCAGCTAATAAATCTTTTTTACGCTTCTCTGACTGTCAATGTGTAAAATGAAATCTGTAATGAAATCATTGACTAATCTTCTTCCAAGAAGACAGAGTACTAAAGAAGTCCTTGCTCAAATATCCAGTGGCAATAAAGTAATAGGATCAATGTCTCAGTACAGTAAATGTTCAAAAATTGTCACCTTATGGAATTGCTCAGCAGGAGATTACATGGTAGAATTAATAAGATAAATATTAGCATCAGCAGGATGCTTAGGTAATCTGACATACCTGTTCTAGCTTTGTTGCATAGTTTCTTCTTATAGTGGAGACAGCCTGACGAACATCAGAATTTTCTAAAGCTAAATAATTGTCATGTGCTCCAACAGAGGGCTTACTTCTTAACACAACCTGCAAGCATTGCCAAAGTACAGAGAAGTTCTGACGATACTACTCGAAAATCAAACAGTGGACTCACTGGAGATGAATCGAGTTAGCAAACAGTTCCATCAAGACAGAAATGTTTAAGACCTGTTCGATTTCCATCTTGATCTCTTCCATAGCATGTCTGAATTCTTGACGCATTGCTTTGCACAACCCACTGTTAACATCCCCTCCAGTTGGGTGGTCGGCCTAAAGGAAGAGTATTGTGAGCAAAAGGGCAAAGGACTGCAGTGTGCTAGCACACGATAGCTTTAATTTTGAAACACTTACATTCTTCTGGGCATAAACTGCTCGTATTGTTCTCTCACTTCCGTTTTTCCCAGAATAAGCATCCTTCGCTTCGTCATCGGTCAGTGCAGACGAATGGCTCTAATAAGATTAAGAGAGATTGTTAAGTATAATTTATATCCTAAAAGTTACAATAACGGAGCACATAAATTGGCCAGCAGGCCAGTTCAAACTGAAAGTTAGCCGCTGTCATGCGATCTCAGCCACTTACCATTAAATTTGAATGCTACGAACAGGCAGAATGACAGAACTTACAGAATAACCATCATAGGACTTGAGATCCTTTTGGCTCGAAGACCTTCTCAATGCTTGTCTGTTGCTTGAAGCTGAGGGTTTCTGTGATGGCAGCTTTTGCTTGTTTCCATTACCCACAATCTTGTTATTAGGATAACCAAGAGAACTGCGAGAATTGTCTACATCACTCTATCATGTGCAAAACAAGCAAAGGAATAAGTATAATGCTCCATTTGATTCTATATTACAGAAAGACTATCCAATTCAACTTATATCAGGAGGACAGAGCATGGAATGACAGCCAGTCAATTTCCGTTTGTAATTGACACGCTCTTGGAATTGGTGTAAAGTTAAGTGTTTAAAAGCTAGTAGCAAATCCATACTCCTCAATCATCACCATTATCGAATTTAAATAATGGAAATGAACATTTCTCATATTCAAGAACAAAACGAAACAGGAAATTTTCACAGATTAAGGGCGCGCATGGCAATACTTCTGCTTTAGAAATCAACATCTGGCAAGAAATCGATTTTTCTACTTTCGCTTCTGAGCAAAAGTAATTTTTTTTTTACTTCTTCAAGTGGCTCCAAATTTACTTCTGGAGCATCCAGAAGTAGAAAATTAAAGTTGCGTGACCAAATAGATTTCTGCTCAAAAAATTGTGTAACCAAACGAATTTTTGCTTCGAAAGCACTTTTGAAGCAGGTGTTGTCATGCGTGCCCTAAGCAGCTCAAAAGTAAGTAGCTTCTTTGCCAAATAAAAACATGTGATCAAGAGTAAAACACGACTAAATTACTCAAAACATGCGCATGGAAGAACGTCAAGTTCACCTCGGAATCGCTAATCTGGCAGCGAACCACCGAAACCGACCTCCTCCGCCGTGAATTACTTTCGGCAGCCACCCTTCCCGCACCAGAACCCTCAAACACATTACCCTTACCACCACCAACTCTCGACCTCTGCCTGGAAACCGACCTCCCCCGCCTCTGCGAAGCAGTTTCCCCTTTCTTAGGGCTGACGTCAGTGTTCCTCGAGCTCGACCGACCTCGATCTTCAGAACCGAAGAACTCAATAGCGAGATCATCGAGGCTGATCTCCGGCAATCCCGATCCTCGCGTGGTGTTCACGAACCGTCCTCTGGGAGCCGGTTTATCGTCGGCGAATGAATCCTCAGGTTCCGCCAGCCGGTGGGAGAACCGGCTCACACTCCGCGACCGGCGGTGAGCTGAACTCCGATTAGAGGAAGCGGAGCCGTCGGTGGAGGCCGATGAAGCCCCGATCGGCGTCCTCTTCGTCGTGGACCTGAACGCCGACGTCGCCATTTTCCCAAGTGTCGTGAGTTCACCAGTCGAACGGCATATATACACCAGTCAATGACCGGAGCTCGAGACGAGAGGGACGTTAGGGTTTAAGATCGCTCATTGATGTCAGGATTGATTCGAGAGAGAGAGGGGATGAAACTTGAAAGAGGAGAAGAATGGCGGAGAGGTCGAAACTGGGAAAGCAATTTTGAAATTTTGGAGGTAGGCGGAGTGGATTGGAGAGTCATTAACAGGTCTCGAGGTTGGAATTCCCACGCTTTATTATGTTGACCGTTAAATTGCAAATATTTCCCTAATTTATATTTAAATGAAAATTGACAGTCAATTTGATTGATTTTCTTGCTATCATCAATAGTTAAGCATGGTAGGTAGACATCCTAATCCGGCCACCCATTTTATTTCCTAATTAAAGATTTTTTTTTTAGCTATTTTTTTTGTCAAGTTAGTAAATTTATTTCACTTGAAAATAGAATATCACGGAATAAAGGATATGAAATGGATGAGTTTGTAATTATTAATATTTTCCTAACTTATATGTTAGAACATATTCGTCTTTTTGTTCAAAGTTATAGGTTCGCATCTCCCTGTGGACCATGAAAATAAAAGACTTTGCTAGTTATCAATGTCAAGAGTAAACTCGATCAGTTCATGGATCGAATCGGCCATTGAGCCTAAAATATCATGCTCAGGGTTGTCGTGATTCGAAATTTTTTTCTAAAATCAATTGACCTGATTGGATATATATTGGTAAATATGACACAAAAAGGAAAAAAAAAAAAAAAAGCTAATTATGTCCGTTTCGTACCATTGGACACTCCATCATTAGATAAAATGAAAATTCTAGAGGAGTAGGTGTGGCAATTAACTAGCTGGGCAATTAATTTAGAGGGAGATAACGGTTGCAACGCCACTTTTATATGAATAGCCCGATCCCGACTCCACCTTAAATCGCAACCACACCCATTATTGGTCACGAAGTTGGCCAGTGATGATCTTCGTGCAAAACTTACAATTTCGAATTCACCGAAAATCATGTAGATTTATCCACTTAAATCCAATAGTGAGTAGCTGGATGGACCTGCCCATCATTGAGCGTCGTGCCAACAAAATTAGGATTATGTGAATCTGACGCAGCAAGAAAGCAAAACTTGGAACAATTTCAAGGAACTCGAAAATTTCGATTCAATATTGATATTGTGATTATCCTCAATTACAGAGACGGACATCCTATATAGCGATAGGACTTCTATTGAAAATCGAATAAGTAAAGATAACATCAAATAAAATGAATCTAATCTAATCAAACAGAATATTTAAAATTAAAGATAATTACAAATTTCCTAAAACAGAAAACTGCTAGAATTTCTTAAAACAGAAAACTGCCAGAAAACCTATCCAGACGACTCCTATATGCCAAAATCCATCGTAAATCACAGCAAAGCTGTGTGTTCGAACCAGACGGCCGTTTCGCTTCAACCGACCAATTTTGAACGCAATCCGAGGTCGTCGGAACCAAAATAAAAAAAACTGTCGAGATTTCCGGCGATCCTGACGATCACGTAATTCTAAATAATCGCACGCCCACTGTTTTACATCAGAATCTCAATTCTAATCGTAGGTTACAAACTGATTTAAAATTTTCCAAGAGGCCCGATTATTAGTTAGTAATTTACCAATACAATAACTTCACTACACTCAAGCACAATAGAGAATGACTAACTCATTTTAGATTTTACAAGTGAACTCGTCAATTAGTCGACAACTTAATCGGGCGAGGATGGATAGCGTGTTCTAATTCTCGGGTAGTACTACTAACGCCGTTTAAGAAGAATTAAAAATGATGGTAGTTTTTCCTTTTAGACTCCGTTTGTTTCGTAAAAAATGAATGATTTGGAAAGCATTTTTCGAAAAATGATTGCTTGTATTGCTTATGAAAATGAACGAACACATTTTTTTTCATCGTCTACGAAAATATTCAGACATAAATTGTTATCGATAATAAAAGTATTTTTCATTGACTAATTATTTCAAATGATACGAGTGATGATTTTTCGAAAAATATTTTTCAAATCATTTATCTTAGGTTTTAGCTTTCTGCAGGGGATGCTAGTGGGGATGCAAAAGGCCCAAATTGGGCAATTTCTTGAACTGCTTGTTTAGTTAGGAACAATAGCGCTTAGTTAGGGGAAACACATCCATTCCCTCATCTTCTATCGACCTCGATTGCAATATTGCTGCTTGTGATCGGTGGTCGGAAAAGAACTTCCTTTGATATGACCGACAGTGGCTCACCCAAGGTAGGGAAAATTGTGTAAAAAATCATAAACCTATTACACTTCTATCAATTCAATCCTAATTTTTATTTTTTTTTGTAATTGAGTTCTAAACCTTTTTATGTTCTGTCAATTAAGTCCATCCGGCTAATTTTAGCCGGAAATAGCTGACATGGACGACGGCCGTCCCACATAACATGGGCGGCGAGGGCCCGATTACACTCGCTGGCCACTTTAAGGGAAAAATAAATAAAGAAAAAGAAAGAAAATAAAAATAAAAGATAATAGAAAATTAGAAAATTAGAAAAAATACCAAAATATTATTAAAAATTGTCCACTTCAACACTGCCGGTGCCACATACGACGGTCGGCGTCCACTTTAGCGAATTCCGGCCAAAATTGACCGGACGAATTCAATTGGCAAAACGTGAAAAAGTTTAAGACTCAAATGATAAAATTAAAAAGGTTTAGAACTGAATTGGCAAAAGTGTAATATATTTAGAACTTTTTTTTTTTTCGGGACAGATTTAGGACTTTTTTTCCCAAAGAAGTTACATGTACTTGAGGGCATTTGCATGCTTTTTCCCCCTCCATGAAGCTGGATCTCTTTGCAATCGATGGGCTGGCCAGGCCCAGAGCAGAGGAAAGGATCCGTCCGGCATCAACTTTTGCATAATCAGAAGTATGGCCTGGTCCGGTCTGTCAACATTAAATGCCAGGTTCAAACCCAGTAAACATCCACCAAGAAGAGCTAAAGTTTGCCTTTCGAGTCCGTGACTTGACGATGTAGAATGAAACCTTAATGGAGAAGAAATCATTAGTTTACCGCGACGCCGAGCATCGATGATGCGTGCGGATGACGGAGGTGTGGACCGGACTCTGGAGCAAGAAGCAAAAGCTAGTTGTTTTAAAACTAATTAGTATATGGGTTATGCAAGTGACCCATTACGGCCAAAAACCCAATTTAGTCTGTTTCATGAGGAAAAAACAAACAAACAAGCTATATGTACCGCAATCTGAGTAAAAAAATGGGTCTAGGAACCATTTTGCCAGCTCTAGTTATGGCGTGTAAGTTTACGGGAAATTTACACAGATTCCTGGTCCTGCTATAATCAATCAAACAGAGCGAGATTTACCTGAAAGAAAAATCTAGTATCGGTTTTTCCCTTAGTTGAAACACTAAAAGGTTCCTTAGAGGCTTGAACTACTAAATTATCTAGGCAAACCGGCAACCAAAGATGTTTTTATCTGCAAAGTTGTAATCTTACTCTATCCTGGCCTACATGGAGTGAAATATTTCATTTACACAGATAGCCTTACTTGTCTTTCTATCAAAATGCATGAAAATTTTGACATTTCGCTTTTATGCATTTTGCACGAGGTATCCTTTCTCCTATCAAACAAAGATTCCTAAATAACCAATATTCATTACATCTCGGACGTACTCCATTGAATAGCACCCACTGTAAGCGGAGTTTGCACATGAAACTAGCAATAACAACAATGACGACTGATTCAAAGACCATTTTACAGCTTTTCAACTTATTGAGAACATCACATACTTACTTATGCGGACTAGAGATATCACGGATACGCAGACTCGATTACGTTAGATTAATCTAACGCAATTTCGGTCATTTTCTCTTTATTTTCAAAAATTATTTACCAAGCAATCTTGACAAGTTTTAAATCCTAAACCGCTAACATGGAGATCGGTGTTCATGCGCGTGTACAATCAATAATTTAACACTCAATAAGTCAAAGCATTAATAAATTACTAGAATAAGGCAAGAACTTAAATACCTCAAGCAAAGCATAATCTTACCAATATTAATTTCCCAAATATCTGCAATGTTAATTAAAAAAAACGCATTCCTAACCTAAACATGATTTCTAAATGCAATATCAACTATTTCTTTTTGGGGTTTTCTTTTCTAATGAAAGTTAAACTATATGCAATGCATTTGATGCAATCTTAATTCTAAGTTCATGTCTGTGTGTTACTTATTTAACATGACACGTAAGATGCATTCTACATGACCGAATTCTAATGACATGAACTATTCTAACATAGCATGCGATTTGAATATTATGAAACTAAACATGCAATCACTAAATGACTTGGATTGCATGATATGACATATGGCATGGCATAGATGATGACATGGCAACGATGACGTGGCAAGAATGGTTACATGGATGATGACATGGCAAGAAAGATGCAATTAAATCTATATGATATGCTCGTGTTATTTTTTGGTATTTTATTCTAAAGTCAAAATATAAAAACTATCTAAAGTGTGAGATTATGAAATTTAAATTAGGAAATAATTTAAATAAACCTATTCTAATTTGGAAACTTTCCTAACTACCACATATTTTCTAAACATGAAATTCTAATTAGGAAACTAATTAATCCTAACATGCAATGCATTTTTTTTTTTTGTATTTTTCAAAATGAGAAAGTTTACTAAACTAAAGGCATGAATATATTAATCCCTCAATGAATATAATAAAAAAAACCAGGATTTGAAGATAACAATCATACATGTATACTCTCTAACATCTTCACTGTAAGCATCTCAAGTTCGTTAATTCTTAACTGATACTTCTCTTCTCGAGCCTTGTACACATCGTCTCGCTGCACGCAAAGCTAGTTAAGAACTTGTGTAGCTCAAATGTGCATTCTACAAATAGTATAAGTAAAAGTAAAAACTTTTATTCACTACATTGACCATATGTGACATGCACGTGAATTGCACGTTTGGTGATGGAACCAAAAATACCATTTTAAAAAAAAAATAAAAAAGAGGGAAAATTTAACAAGGCTAGATGATGAAGATTCTCCACAAATACCGTTTCAATGACAAGCCCTTGCAAAGGAGAGAAAGAGAAACTAAAGGAATGAAAAGTAGTGTCGTTAAGTTAGTAAAAAATACTTGTACCGAGTAAAAAGGAAAAACCTACAATGGTCTTCATATACAATACCAGCAAGAGATAAGAAGAGAAAGACATGATTCATCATAGAGAAAGATGAAAAATAGGATTTGAAGATAACAATCATGCATGTAGACTCACTAACATCTTCACAATGACCTTTGTGACGCCCTCCCAGGGCGCCATCCGTCCTTACGCTAATCACGATCTGCTTTAATCTCTTAATATATTTATATCAGAGGGCGCATGCGGAAGCTTAATAACTAGACAGGCGAGGCCGTCACACAAGTGCATGCATTAAGGGTAGGCATGCCTAAGGGTTACGGCCTTTGAGGTTCGCCACGGCTCACAACAGATAGTAAGATCACACAGCACATCAGAAAATACATACATTTTATATACAAAATTAGGCATTCCATTACATCCTTTTTAAGACAACAAATACGCTGGGATGAAACGGATGTGACATCTAAACCCGAATACTCTCCATATCTCCTTCGCCAAGCTTCGACACCATCACTATCACTTTGAGCCGCGGAAACCTGGGTATCTGAAAAAGGGTTCAATAACAAGAGTGAGCCGAAGCTTAGCAAGAAGAATATCTAGCCGAATGACTAAGCTATCCATTCAGTCATTCATTCAAGCATAATTCCATGAACGACAATCACAAGCACATGCAACGAAACCACCACAAAACAAACACGAAGACACTAATGTTAGTCACAATCTCTGTCCTGATCGACAATCGAGCGACAAACTTCCTCCTCAGGCCTTCCAAAGCTCACGGCCAATGTTCTCGTTAATTCGATCCTCACTTCTTGCCAATTCAACTATCCTTCAAACGACCCAACCTTCCCTTCCTATCTCACCACCGAACTCCCATATAATGCCAATTCCATATCGCGTCCATCCGGTGACCACTTACCCAGAGCCACGATTACAACCTTATAGTCACAAACATATCAGGCAAGTACCAAATCTCTTGAATCCCTCCCCTAATTCATAAGACTGAACCACCCTCTATAGGGTGCAACTTCAGTTCTTCACAAACCGACCCCAATTAGGACGATCAACTCATAGATACCACTTACCCGAGCCTAAATAGCCACGTTTTAACTAGCAGAGTCAACATGGGCTTCGCAAATCACACGCAAACACCCTCGATGATGCACAGCCGAATAGCCCTCTTCGGTCCCATTCCAATTCCTCACAAACCCGCCCAAATCGAGTAGATCAATTCACACGTCCAGCTTACCCAAGACCCATAGACATCAACATAGGCAATGGATCGTACAATCTAACTCGATTTCTAGCTCATGCAAGACGAAACTCAGTATCGAATACCCATTTCTAGCTTTCAACGATTCATGCCAGAACAAGTGACAAATGAACAACCTAGTGGTAAGTATAGATAATCACCTACCTGGGGATCGCGTCTGAAACAAACGGAGCTCGAATCGAAGCAAGAACGGACCGAGTCTCCATCGACCAACTTCTGTCCAGCACGAATTCGCAAAAATCCAGAGGTTTCTTCGACGATCAGCCCTCAGATTTGAGATGGCCTCGATCTTACGATCGCATAGAAAAAAAAATGGAGCTCAATTCGCCTTCCGGACGAGCTCAAAAGGGAGATTTCTTCTTGGGCACGAGCAAGAAACTGAGAAAGACGAGAGCTCTCGGGTTTGGGAGGGGGTTTCCACGAAAATGAAGGGGGGAAATGAGGGAGGAGAGAGAGAGAGAGAGAGAGAAATGGCTTATATAGGGGGTTTAGAGGTGGTGGAAAAGATCAAGGGGCTCAAGGGCTTCGCGAACCGACTCCGGTGCGAAACATTCCCTCGAGGCCAAAATAATCGTCGCGCCCAAAATGTTCTAGCAAATTAATATTGTCGTGCCCGTCAACATGCTAAAGTCTAATCATCCATCGCGAAATAAGTAACCCCAAATCACCATCTTATATGCCCCAAGTTCCACAATTATGCTCGTTAAACTAATCGAGTAGAAAATCAGGCCTTCACAACCTTGGTAACAAAAGTATAGATAGGACCTATGCGAACAAGTGATAAATGAGTCATTTGATTCAAGTTAAATGAGATGTTACATGGACCACCTCAATTTCTTCACTAGTTTCCACCGAGCCGCCCAGCCCCACCCTAGTCAGTGGCACCCATGGCCAAATCTAGGGGAGGGCCGTGACCCTCACCTGTGGTCGGTCACTAGCCAGAGCTCGGCGACCTCGGCCAACCTCGCCCCACCATCGCCGGGGGTGGGGGGGTTTATAAATAATTTTAGTTTATTTTTTTAATTAGGTTAGAAAAAAGAAAAACAAATGACGAAAATACCCTTAACTAGCTAGTGAGGTCAGGCCCTTCTTTGAAACTGATATGATCTATTCAGACTTTTATTTGAAACAATGTCAACTTTATGCCTTTATTTGAGAAATGAGGGCACCTGATGTCCTTATTTAGAATTTTTCCTAAGCTTGAGAATTCGAGACTTGGATAATAAGCTGCAAAAATTGTGCCACGGGATGATAATGGTCGCATAGCCATGGAATAAGATATAAACAGAAAATGTCCCTACCTGTGAATGTTGTCCAAAACTCTTATGTACATACACGAACAAATGTCTAGCATAGGACAACCTCGTCTTACTCTTGCCTAGAATGTCATACATAAAAGAGACCGTATAGGTTCCCTTTGCTGTGCCACATTGTACTTAGGTGTCCTCCGAGAAGCTATATCATCTCTGACAGATAATATCACCATAGTATAAACGCCTTATAAGGTGACTAGTTTGGGTTGATCTTCAAAAGCTTAATACCCAGAAGAGCTTTATTCCAGTCAGTAGCCACATAAAGAATGTATTAGTATTGACCCATTTTCCTAGGCAGCTGGATCATAAGATTCTTGGAAGCTTTTCCTGGAACTCAGTACAATCTGAATAGTGTCGTCTCTTCCATGGTTGCGTAATCGACATCGACTAAACTACATATGTGTGTGGTCACATGGTACTATGATACTCCTCATGTAGGCATATCCTTACTGTAATTTCCGATGTCGAAAGCCAGCAAAAAGACAAAAAGAAGAGGAAGAGTCAGCAAAGTCCTCCTTGAAGTGAATGGCTTTAGCAACCAAGAGAAAATGGCTTGTAGGCAGAATAGCAAACATCCCATCTTCCAGAGAATGGCCCCTTCTCCTGTTGAGGATTATGGGCTCCTTGTCTCTCACCATGCAATGCTTGTCTTTGCCTGTTCTTGTCACGACAGAAGCATTTACACTCCTTAGTCCTTACTACTTTCAATCTCAGCTCAACTCTGATTGTGAAGCTTTTATCCCGACCATGCTTGTGTGGCCTTATCCGCATTGCTTAGAGCCTTTGAGTGCCAGCAGCAGTTAATGCTTTCCTCCTTGGTGCCTCTCTCTCTCTCTCTCTCTCTCTCTCTCTCTGTGTTGGCTCTCTGTTCTCTAGATGGCTTAGAATCCTAACTCAAAAACTCTTGCTGTAGTTTTTCCTTAAGTTAATTGGATTAACTCATGGATCGAATGTTGTGGATCCTATCTACTTTAACATGGACCTTATGAATTGGGTGTGCGGGTAAAAGCTGACTCCCATGGAACGAAATCATGCACTTCTCTGTTTTAGTTGTCAATTCTTGTCATACTTCCACTGGTATAGGATGTGGATTATGTGTGTCATTTTAATCTACGATCATAGGTCACACCACTCAAACTGGAAACAGGTGATTTATATGCAAGTAACAACATAAAAGAAGTTCAAACTCTTTCTAGTTTCTGGTAGTATGTGTTATGATTTCAAGACACGGAGTGGTAAATCGACCCGCTAACCTCCAAAAGGTTATGAAGATTTCAATCTTTTAGTGCACTATAAGGATTTAAGGCAGATTGCAGAGGACGATTGACATGGTGTAATGACGAATTCACGTAGTCAATGATGAAGAGAACTGTCTAATTTTTTAGTGCTAAACATGGCTTTGTTGTCAGTTCGAGTATCTGCGGGTTCACTCTGTCAGAACGAATTCGGGTAACATCTTCTTGTCTTCCGCGCCTTGCTTGGTTATAGATGTTGAAAGAGTGACTGACATCTTGGTTATCTATGGTAGTTAGTTCATGCATAAGGACTCGAGGATAATCCGAAAACCATGGAGAACATTCAATACAGAAAAGGAATTGTAGAACTCAGACAAAAGTAATAAAGGACTCGGAAGCAAAGCTCTGGGCCCCTCCCCTATGGATGCGGATCAGCTGGTGAAGAGGACAAGAACATGGACACATGGTCACATGGCCCTTCCACATGGGGACCCCTCTCTCCTTCAACAGTCGCAATGATGAAGAACCAGTGCCATCTTCACATAGACCTAACTTGAATCAACAGGAGAAACAATTCAGGATAAATCACACAAATGAGACCTGAACTTTAATCTAACGTGCAATGTGAATCCCGAGCTTTAGTCCAATGTGCAATGTCGTCCCTAAAATTTTAGTTTATTCAATGTGATCTTTAGACTTTTGGTACATATTTAATTTAGTCCATGTTGTCCCTGAACTTGAATTAATGAAGGATAACATTGAACATTTTCATATAGTTCAATGATCAAACTGAACATGTACTAAAAGTCCAGGGACTCCATTGAACAAATTAAAAATTTAGGGACGGCATTGCACATTGGGCTAAAGTTCAGAGACCACATTGAACAGATTTAAAGTTCAGGGACCGCATTGCACATTGGGCCAAAGTTTATGGACCATTTGTATCAATATCCCGAACAATTTAAAAAGAAAACAAAACGAGAGCGAGCTCGACTCTCCTTCTTGCCCATTTCCTAAAATTTCAAGGTAAGACCGTATATGAGAACTCAGAATGGCATATCCATAATACGTAAGCGTTTGCATGTGCAGTGGTCATCGACACCGGTTCTTTGTTATTCCACAAAAAACCAATCATAAACAACTCAGGGTTTTTTCCATAGTTCTGATTCTCTCCGCTGTTAATACATGGCATAAGAAACTAGCTGTGATCTAAGCTACATTTTGGGTGCTTATGCACCGATAGGAGTATCAGGACGTGCAGCCAAACAGATGAAGACAAATTTAGAGAGCCGTCAGAAGTTGATGCAATCTCTTATTGGGTTCATTAATTTTTTTTTTAAGTTCCAGGAGAATCCAATGCGCCGAACTCCCTAAGCTTCCAGCTGGATTGAGTTTTCATTTGATTCCAATGATTAGATAGCTCATTAGGGTTACATCAACAATTGGCTTGCATACAATATTTGGTGGAACGCCAAAAAGACAGTAGTATGCATGTTCTGTCCAATTTCGATTACATTTACGTCATGGGTCTTTTGCTCTTTGTTACTTGTTCGGCAAACAACTCGCCGTTGCAATATCTCACGAGAAAAATAGAAGTTGCTTCACTCACCTTCAAGATAGACACATGTTATAAGACATCATAGTGCAGTCATGTCACATATGGAAAATTGTCCAATCAATCTTAAACTTATTTCACGAATGCAAATGCAGCTCTAAACTTTTCAATTTTACCAATTTAGTCGTAAATCTATGCACGGAATTTTGATGTAATCATTCCGATCAATGATGTAGCGATCCAATCATTAATGGCCGTCCTATGTGACACACCGCCACAGCCAATAATAACTGAATTGACATCCGTAAAATAGGTTTATGATTGATTGTATAATTTTCTAACTTAATGTTAGTTGTCTAACTTAACAATACTTCCTTTTTTGGGGAAACTATCGTAACTTAATTTTTGTGTTGAGGAGCTGAATTTCATGTGAGGTAGAGCCAGATATGATGAGTATTTGAGATATAGGAGATTCCATATATCTCCATTTATGTGCGTCATTTGTACTTATTTTTCAGGATTGTACATATATCTTGTGCATATTCTCAATTGTACCGAACTAATTGTATCTGATATTCTAATATCTTGAAAAATCTATACAAATTTATCTTCTACAGCACCTGCTTTGTCAAATTTTAAATACTTGCATGCGCCTGTACGATTGTGTTTTTTTTAATTGATTTACTATTCTTTAAGCAAGAATTTTCCTAAGCTCTCTATTATTGAAATCAAATACCCGTGTTTGAGTAGGACGGCCAAGAGAGCTCACGCATGTGCATTTCCTATTCCTATGGCAACATCTTCTCGTAAACGGATTTTGTCGTTTTCATGACCAGAAACTCATGTGCGGGTGTTCTTTTAAGAAAATGGAGCGCCATGTCACACCCGACTGTCCTCTTTGGATATTTATCCAGTCCAAATACATACCAAGTAATTATTTTTTAACTCCACGTTAAGCTGTGATTAAGCGTCAAAATACGTGCTCTAAAGTTCTATTTCAGCAACCATTGCAGATAGAAAGAAAGAAAAAGCAAATGATAGAAGTTCACGTAAAATACAAATTTATGTGCACCACTTGTGCGAATACGATTCAGGATTGCTAGTGATTACTGATCTTGCACGTGCGGTAGATAATTTTACACTTTACAATATGATTCATATCACATCAGATGAATTTATTTAAAAGAGAACGGATGCATGAACTAGAAATTAGTGCCCTCAACTCAAGAAGCCGTCCACGCATTTGCTTATTGGCTTGAAGTCGCTTGCTTGGAAAATGGACGTGGGAGATCCAAAAGAAGGCCTTGAAGTTCGGTAAAAGAGATCATTAAACAAATACGGGTGCATGCATGTAGGGTTGTCCCCCATGCACAGGAACTCTCTCTCTCTCTCTCTCTCTAACTACCCCTCTTTCTCTCTCTAGAAGTCCCTTTAAATAGCCTGAGACATATGGTTGTTCGAAGCATACTATATTTGAGCGAGTTCTGAATACTTTCCAGGTGAGGGAAGGAGGGAGGGAGAAGATGGTTTCTAGAGTGGAAGAGGCCATGAAGACAAGGCAACAGCAGCAGCAGCAGCAGCACAAGGGCAGAGACTGTAATCACCAGCAACTGATGCAGTGCAACAAAGGGAAGGCCTCCAAGTTCAAGAGGAGCTCTTCCAATCTCGAAGAAGACGGGGTTTCCTCCGCCATTCTCTTGCTCGCCTGCATCGCCTGTGCTCCTCCCTTTTGATTCGCATGTACATAGAGAGATACATATTATGTTTTAGCTAGTGAGGGAGAGAGAGAGAGAGAGAGAGAGAGAGAAATATCTGTCCTTCACTTAGTAACTTTCATTGCTTCTTATACTGTGTACCTTCCCTTAGCATTATTCCTTGCCTGATTAATTCTGCATAAGAGATGTCATCTTTCAATAGCGATTAATTTTATGGTCACCTTCCTTCAGATCACTTCTCTTCACTGCACAAGACCAGATAGTTGATATTCTCTTCATCCTAGAGAAAGGTCCGTACTCGGCAGCCCATTATTTCAGACAAGCAGATTGCGATGCGAGTGATCATTATCACATGTAATGGGCTCGTACTCGTGTGCGACCTGTAGATGGAAGCCTTCGTATTTCTTAAGATTGCTGAACACGAATCCAAACGGAACGCCACAGCATCGTAATCAAGTGACTAAATTGATGAGGCAATTCCGAACATCTCACCGCCAATGTAAACGCATAAGTAACATGAAGATCACGACATGATCTGCTCAGGCGGGTTCTCATTTATGTATGAAGTATTCATCCAATTTTTACTCTGTAAATTACTTCTGAGCAAAATCCAATATAAAACGGTTTTTTGGCCATGTCAATGACACTGCCAAAATGCCAAGGAAGAAGAGCAGGCTCAGGCCGGACTTAGCATAGCAATTGACCCCACGTTGACCGGTGATTCCCCCCCCCCGGCCTTTTTTCAAAAAAGGGTTCAGAAAAAAAAACATTTACAGATTTGGGTCTCGTTTGCCAAAATTTACCGCTTAGGGTCCCGTTCGGCGGTAAGACCGCCGAACTTGTGGCAAGTCAAGCCGAACTTCAGTTCGGTAGCATGACTACCGAACACATGCAAGTTCGGTATCATAGTAGCCGAACTTGCATGAGTTCGGTAGCGTGGCTACCGAACTTGCATGAGTTCGGTAGCGTGGCTACCGAACTTGCATGAGTTCGGTAGCACGGCTACCGAGCTCATCTAAGTGCGGCACCATTCCTGCCGAACTTAGACCCACCGCCTCTGCCAAAGCGCCACACGCCCCCCTCTGCTGCATGCAGACGCCCAGGCGAGGCCCCCCTCTGCTGCAGCCAGACCCTCCCTCCTTCACGCATGCCTTCCCCTTCACGTGAAGGGCCAGGCGCATTCAGAAGCCTCTGAATGCCTGCAGGCACCTGGCTTTTCACGTGGAGGCATTCAGAGGTCTGAATGCCTTGCAAGCGCTCCGTGAATCCTTCAGGCCTCTGATACAAATAACAGAGACGTGAAGGTGAACACGGAGAGAAAAAAGAGAGAAACGAGAGACAACCGAGAGAGAAAAGAGAGATTTGGAGGTCGTTTGTCGATTTTCGGCGTCTCCGTATCCGCGGTCATTGATTCCGGTGACGTTTCCTTACCTTCGAACCAGGTAACGATTCACTTTATAATCGATTTTCTGCTGCCCTTAGCGTTTTTCGTTTCGTTTTTGTAATGTTATTTTTTTATACACGGCAGAGAAGTTAGAGCAGAAGAGCAGAGAAGTTAAGGAGACCCAGTATCCGAATTCTCATCTCGACGCACGCACGCTTTTTGGGTCAAGGTAATTCCTATATCCGTGTTAGTGTTAATTTGAGCACGTTTTGATGTGAAAAACATGTTGTTTTAGTGCTGTGTAGTCACTGTTGTTGTTTTGTGCTGTTTGGTCCCAAAAATATTATGGCCAAGTCAGAATCTTTCACAAAAGAATAAGAGAGTTTTTCTGGTGTGCTTCAATGAAGAAACGATGTTGGCTGGCACACATTGAAATCAAATATAATTGTCTATTTCCCACCTAATGTTCTGCTTTAGCAAGTGGACAACGTTATAGGTGCCAAGACTTTTCAACAAGTTTTGGAAATTTTTAAAGACTCCTTGGATGACCACAACGTTATAGGTGCCAAGACTTCTCACTAAAAATGTTGTGCGTATTAAACTCTATTTTAATCATGATTTTTGAAATTTTGGATTTTCTGAATACTAAAAGAATAACTGAATGTACACGTCCCACGAAAATTTTTGTGCAAAACCCTGGTTAGATCTGGACCGTAGGATGTGGTAATTAGATCGGACGGTGTAGATTTAGTCTTCGGTTAAATCTGAGCCGTTGGTTTTAGGAGCCTAATCCAACGGACGTGGGCTAGCCACGTGGGCAAACCTGGACCGTAGGATCTGTTCGTAATAATAAAAATTTCCCAGAATATAGAAAAATCAGAAAAATTTGAAATAAAAAAATGCCCAAAACTGTGTCGTTTTAGTCCCGGTTAGTCCCGATTCAAACCCGAGTGGGTTTGGACCGGATATTCGGGTTTGTGAGTTGGGTCGAACCGACTCGGTCCGGAAAATGAATAGAAAAAAAGTAATAGAAAAAACGAAAAAGAAAATTAGAAAACAAATAAAATCAAAATAATAATAATAATAATCTCAAAAATTAGGATTTGGTCAATTAATTGACTAGATCTTATTCTTGATGATTTTGGTCCTTCATTCCCTTCTAAATGATGATTCTACCCCTTATGGGTAAATCGCCTTAGAGTCATTTAAAATTTTTTTGTAAAAATCACAGAAAATGGGGGAACAACCACATTCAACTGGTCCAACCTAATTCTGTCGATTTCAATTTTTTGAGTCTTTGAAATATAAAATTAGCTGTGAAACACCCGCTCATGCCCTAAATCCGTAAATATTTTTAAAGAATACCTAAATTCTTAAATAATTTTGTGACCCTATTTATTTCATTTGTTATATTGATAGTTATAAGATTAATTTATTACTGTCTAGGGAAAAATATTTATTAAATTATGGATGGAAAGTAATTTATAATTTCTTCATTTAGCAGAATGTCTTCTACATCTTTTGGGACTGTGAAATGGGGAGGTACAATAGTACGAAATGAATTTGGATATGATTACGAAGGTGGACAATATGCTATGTTTGAGTTAGGAAACATATCCAGATTTGATGAGTTACGTGCTATGATTGAGCGCCAGTTGAATATAACAGAAAATCAGTATATTTCTAGTCTGATGTATAGACAACCGATTCAAGCAGCCAGTCATTGTATGTATGAAATTGTGGAGGTGCATAATGATGCTATAGTTAAGATAATCATGCAGTTTGCACGTAAGTGTGATTCTATGGGGTTTGTACAGTTTTATGCAACTGTAGATGAACACCAACCGATAAATGATTTAACTGGGGAAGGTTCCAATGTTGGTGAAGATGAAGTTGGTGTGGATAATCAGTACGTGGAGTACGATGATAACAATGATAATGCTGATGCTGATAGTGATGAAGAAGATGATTTATGGTTGGAAGAAGATGACGGAGGTAACGAAGAAGATGACGGAGGTGATGAGGAAGATGTCGGAGGTGCCGAAGAAGATGATGGAGGTGGCGATATGGAGGCTTACTACAACACACATTGCAGTAATCCCATTTTGCCGTTGGTACATCTACCACCCCATTCAGAGATTAACTATGATATGATGCAAGTAGATACAAGAAGCAAGCCGGGCCATATGTTGTTTGATCCATCAACAGAATTTCACGTTGGGATGTTATTTTCATCACGAGATGCGGTGCAGTTAGCTGCGAAAGAGTATTCTCTGAGAAGAAATCATCACTTTCGCAGTGGTGAGTCAAAGAAGAGAAAATATACTATACAGTGCGGGAATCTAAATGAACCGTGTGGTTGGCGGCTCCGTGCATTTCATAAAAAGGATGACCTATTTTGGACAATAACTAAGTATAGTGGGCCACATACATGTCGTAATCTGCAAATATCAAGGGATCATCGGCAACTTGATCAGAAGTACCTCTGCAGCCAGATAGAAGCAATGGTTGTCGCTCAACCAGATATCAAAATCAAGCCATTAATGGCCGAGATTAAAGACAAGCTGGGCTTCGAACCTACTTATCGAAAAACCTGGGCAGCTAAACAAATGGCGATTGCCAAAACTTTTGGAGGATGGGATGAGTCGTATGGTCAGTTAAGACAGTATATGAATATGATGAAGTCAATGAATCTAGGTTCTCATTTTGTGATCGATGATTGCATGAGCCAAGATGATAGTGTCAAGGTTTTCAACCGGATGTTCTGGACTTTCAAGCAAACGATTGAAGGCTTCCAAAATTGTCGTCCTGTGATATTTGTTGATGGAACTTTTTTGTACGGGAAATACCGAGGAACGCTCCTTTGTGCGGCCTCATTTGATGGCAACAATCATATATTTATGTTGGCATTTGCCGTGGTTGATCGGGAGAATGGCGATAATTGGACTTGATTTATGGATCTGTTGCGGAGATATGTCACTAATGGCCGACAAAATATTTGTGTAATATCAAACAGGCATAAGGGGATTCTGAAAGCAATGGAGACAGAAGAGTGGCGTCCTCCACATGGCCACCATAGATATTGCATTCAGCATGTTGTCAGCAACTACAATAAACAATTCAAAAATGCCGAAGGCAAAATAGCTGTTCAGATGGCAGGTAAATTTTTAAATTTACGTTATTTGAGGAATAAACGTGTTCATAAATTTGTGTGACGAGTACTTATTATTATTGTAATGTACAGCTTACGAGAATCAAAAGCGGAAATTCTTACACATCATGAGCCGAATGAGTGAGTTGCATCCAGAAACAGCTCAATGGTGTGAGCAGATTTCAAGGGAGAAATGGACGAAGGCTTATGATGAAGGAAGGAGATATGGATCGATGACAACGAATTTAGTTGAATCGGTTAATGAGATGCTGAAGGATTTTCGTGCTCTGCCAATAACAACTATGGTGAATAAGATATTTTATCAATTGGCCTATTATTTTGACACCAGAAGAACGACATACAGGGCGCAGAAGGTAGAGGGATGGGTATATACTCAATTTGCGGGTAACATGCTCGAGAGAAACAGTCAAGCTGCAAATATGCATGATGTGACACGGTTCGACTCTGATACAGGGATTTTTGAAGTTAAAACTGGATGTAATAGATCTAAAGGAACAGGGGGCCACAAACACAAAGTCCAGCTAAACCGGCGAACGTGCACATGTGGGAAATTTCAAGAGATGAAAATCCCATGTTCCCACGTAATTGCAGCATGTCAAAAATATGCAATTGATTACCATGCGTTCGTAGATGAATTCTATACGTTGGATAGAACATTTCAGTGCTATCAGTACATGTTTCATCCATTGGGGCATTCGGATTACTGGCCTGAACCTGACGAGCTGCTATTAGTGCCAGACCCGAACCGTATTAGGAAGAAAGGAAGGCCCCGTGCATCACGGATATATAATGAGATGGACTGGAGTACGCCGAGCAGTAGCACTTCGCGTAATGCTTGCACCAACTGTGGAAAATCAGGGCACAATAGCCAAACTTGTGCATACAGATCGGCCCAGGACTAAAATTTAGATTGTGTGTCAACATTGAATGTAATACATCTGATTTCCATACTCAATTTAGTTGTGTGAATTATGTAAATTATATATATGAATTTTTGTAATGTTATAATATCACAATTGTGCGATATTTATTAAGTTCCTCTGTTCCATTTGTGGACATGGCACAACTCACGCAAAATGAAAAACGAGCACGAAGCAAGCAAGTTGGACTGAGTCCAACACTTGGGCAAAATTTCCGGATTCCGATCAGACCAACAAGGCATCTTTGGAAGGGCATATCTCACACCTCGGTCATAACCAAGGGCCACACAACATATCGAATCGAAGGTCTACGCACGTAGAATGCATTTGAACAATAATATACCAACAAATCACGCAAAATGACTGAGAAAAACGACCCCAAAGTAGGAGGATCGCACTGTTTTTCCAGAAATCTGGGCTTAAACCGGGCCAACAGGGGGTATTCCCGACCCCATAACTTTACACAAAGATCGAAATGAGAGAAAATGAGCACAACCACGCGTTCTTCTATGAACCAGGAACACAATAAACCAAGAATAGTCCGAAAATACTAAGATTAAGCTAATGAAAAACGAGCACGAAGCAAGCAAGTTGGACTGAGTCCAACACTTGGGCAAAATTTCCGGATTCCGATCAGACCAACAAGGCATCTTTGGAAGGGCATATCTCACACCTCGGTCATAACAGGGGCCACACAACATATCGAATCGAAGGTCTACGCACGTAGAATGCATTTACACAATAATATACCAACAAATCACGCAAAATGACTGAGAAAACCCACCCCAAAGTCGGGGGTTTGAACCACCCGAGGCATTCTGCTGCTGCTGCTTCTGTGCGTCTGTTGCTGCAACCCTCATTACATTTAATGATGATGTCGTCCTCTTACGCGGCCTCCTGTTCCGCAATCAGGTTGTCTTCGGTCTTCGGGACGCCTAGTATTGTACCGACGATGACGTTCTGGAGGAGTAGGATCTGTAGATGACGAAGGCATGTCATGTGGTATGAAGCGTGGCTGTGATGTGGATGCATCATGAAAGTCAGGAAATATTCGATGCTCCGATGGTCCATATCCTACTGTAGACGGGTGTGGGAAGAACTCGGATCCATAGGCACACGGAGAGTTAGTTGGAGTGAAGGCGAAATCGGGTCCCTCATGAAATGGACTGGCAAACTGGCTAAACCCTGTATTTAACCCCGGCGTATGATAGGTGAACGGGTAGGAAACAGCGTCATCAATTGGATGAGCTCGAGTGGTCCTTCGGGTCGACTGAACAGTCTCAGGTGGGTCATCCTCGTCCGACCCAATGGGTGCTGCTGTTGGTGCTGATTGGGGTGGTAGAATCATTGTCAACCGCCTCTCCTCATTGAAGGCGCAGCATTACCTTAGATATCTTATCTATATGCCGTATGTTCTCCCGCATGTTCTCCCGAGATATAGTGGAAACCAATCGTACGATTTGTTCCACGCCATCACACTGTTCATGAAATCAAAGTCAACAGAAGTTATCGAATGCCAATAACTTATGTTACTAAAAAAATAATAAATTAAGTAAATTAAATGTGTTTGCACTAACCGCTCCACCTACTGCACCTCCCGTGTAAGAAATCCACCTCCGTGTGTGTTTGCGATACCACTTCATATATTCTGAATGATAGTGAAGTGGCTCCGTTACAGGAGCATAATTGACTATGTGCTCAAGACGATTGTTCCATATACCAATCCACTCTCCGTGAAAATCGACCCAATTCCTTGTAATTGGCTTTAATTGAATATTATGAAAACCTATATGATTACTGGGAGGAATAGGTATTGATTGATGCATACCAAACTGACGACATACTCGGTCTGGATAATGCCACTCAACGATGTGGAAATAGATGAGTGGGACACGAGCCCTCCAAATGTGTTCTCCCTGCAGGCAGTAATCTGGTAGACTCTGGAGAATGTCATCGGTGTAGGGCTCCCAAGTAATCTGTGATTGTATTAAAACATATCAAATTAAACGAAGAATTAATTTAAAAGGTAACATTACATTGAACTCGTTGGTTGCTATCATGACTTACATCTGCAGATGCCATTCTATCAAATTGGTAGCGCAGATGCTGCAAAGTATGTGTGGGGACCATTGTTGTCTGTAGGGGTTGAGTCCAGCTGCATAAATAAAAAATAAGAACATTTACATATATTATACGCACTGAAACAAATTTATGACTCACGAACTGAAAAAATAATAAATCACATACCGACTACCAAGAGGTGCATCTGGTAAAGGATCACGGCTTCTGATGGATGGGGTGACACAACTGAAGCGATCCCACGCCCAAATCTGCAATACATGTAGGGCACCACTGATTTGGTGCGCTGATGGATCAGTCGCATTGCATAGCTCCCGATACAACCACGCAAGTGCTGCTGAACCCCAACTGTACGGCGTAGGATCCTCGAGGTGCTCTAGTAGTGGAAGAAAAATCAAACTAACCCTAGCACCTGATTTGTCTGAAAATATAGATCCAGCCAACTGGAGAATCAATGCCCTAGCATGCTGCAATATGGTAACCTCACCGGCATCGTCAGGAATTACACCAAAGAGTCCTCTCAGCCACGCTATCTTTACCATCGAACCGCGTATTTGACTGGCTAGGGGGCGGTGACCAAGTAGATTCTCACAAAGATCGGGCCAACTCCTACTAGTGGGGCAAGTAACTGCAAGTCCATCAATAGGAAGCCCTGTTAGCACTGCGATGTCCTGCAATGTGATCGTGCATTCACCTTCCGGCATATGGAAGGTGTGAGTCTCGGGCCTCCATCGCTCGACCAAAGCTGTAATCAAATGGTGATCAATTTGCCAAAATCCCATTTTCCAAACTCCGTAAAATCCCGAAGCTCGAATATACGGTT
The DNA here is from genome assembly GCA_029784005.1 of Lenwebbia sp. NSW1173648. Taxonomy (NCBI): domain Eukaryota; kingdom Viridiplantae; phylum Streptophyta; class Magnoliopsida; order Myrtales; family Myrtaceae; genus Lenwebbia; species Lenwebbia sp. NSW1173648. The sequence goes on from JARCGZ010000002.1 coordinate 1,229,993, forward strand.
CAATGCGTTCATCAAGTTCAGCTTCGTGTAGCATCGATCCATCTCGCTGACATCTAAGACATTGATCCTCATCTATCTATAAAATGTTACATTAACCATTAGTAGATTTTATTACGATACAGCTATTACAAATGACAGATCAACTGAGAAATTTCTTAATTACCTAAGCGTTCCATATGGCATGTGATCTGTGTCGGGCCTGCTCTGTAAGTAGTGAATCGTCCCGAGGTCCCGACTGAATGTAAGTCCGTTGTGCCATGTCTACAAATGGAATAGAGGAACTTAATAAATATCGCACAATTGCTATTATTTTTTATTTTATTTGTATTCTAATTTTATTTTTTCTAAATAAATATCATCATGTCCCTGTTGATTTTTTTTATTTTCTGCATTTTTATTTTATTTTTAATGTTTTTCTGGCTGGGTCAACCCGGTCAACTAGACCCAACCGCCTAGCCCGGGTCAAACCCCCTCTAGGTTGACCCAAAAAAATCGCGCCGTTCCCATTTTTTTTTTATTTTCTATTATTTTTATTTTTTTTTTCTAATTTTCATTTTCCTTTTTTTAACTTTACTATTATTAATATTTTTTAATGACTTTTTCGATTTTTTAGTGATTTTTTGATTTTTTTAATTTCTGCATTTTTATTTTATTTTTTATATTTTCTGGCCGGGTCAACCAGGTCAACCAAACCCGAGCGCCTAGCCCGGGTCAAACCCCCTCGGGGTTGACCCAAAAAATCGCGTCGTTCCCATTTCTTATGATTTTTTAATGATTTTTTTTCATTTTTTAGTGATTTTCTGATTTTTTTTATTTTCTGCATTATTTATTTATTTTTAATATTTTTCTGGCCTGGTCAACGAGGTCAACCAGACCCGAGCGCCCAGCCCGGAAAAAACTACGTCGTTGCCACTTTTATTTATTTATTTATATTTTCTAAATTTTTCTGATTTTTCTATTTTCTGAAAATTTTTATAATTACAGACAGATCCTACGATCCAAGTTTGCCCATGTGGCTATCCCACGTCCGTTGGATTAAGCTCCTAAAATCAACGGCTCAAATCTAATCGAAGACCAAATCTACACCGTCCGATCTAATTACCACATCCTACGGTCCAAATTTAACCCGGAGACCTAATCTAAATAGTGAAACAGCTCAATAAATGAAAAATTAAACGTATCATAATATGCTTGAATCGACTCTAGAAAGGATATTGGTGTTACCTTGATCCGTGGAGCGAGATCCGGGCTGATTTGAGGTAGAAACTCCGCTGGTGAAACGGCGCGCGACTGTTTACGACGGACGACGGCGAAGCACGAATATCGGCCATGTGCTCTCCTCTTCCTCTGCTCCTCTCTTCCTCTTCTCCTCTCTTCCTCTGCTCCTCTCTCTCTTTCCCTCGCTCAAATCTTTTCGGCAATGAATGGGAAATGAAAGGGCTGGCAATGCAGTCTTCTTTACTGCACGTAGCAGCCTTCATGTGGAGTGTGCAGGCTTCACACTTCACGTGAAGCCTGCAAAAAGGGCGGGCCTGCCACAAGTTCGGCAGCTCTGCTGCCAAACGGCAGGCTTCACATGCAGTCTGAAGCTGCCTGGGCCTGGCTGGGCCCGCCTCCCGTTCGGCATCAGAGCTGCCGAACGGCCACAAGTTCGGCGGCTCTGGTGCCGAACGGGCATAAGTTCGGCAGGGAGGACGCCGAACTTCTCAGTTCGGCAGAAGTTCGGCGTCCTCGCTGCCGAACTTCTCAGTTCGGTTTCCACAATGCCGAATGGGACCCCTTCTGGTAAATAAAAAAAAATTAGACCCAATTTTGTAATTTTTTTTTTCAGACCCTTTTTCGAAACCACCACCACCCCCCCCCCCCCCACCACCCCCCCCCCCCCCCCCAGTTGAACTTTTTTTCACATTTCATTTTTTCCCCTAAAGGTTCAGTGTCCTGGCAGTGATCCTCTTAATTTACCTAATAATATAATCCCTTAAACCAAGTCTAATAACAAGTCTAAATCAGTTCATAGTTTGTGTCTAAATAGTTCATATTTTGTATCAAAATGTGAATTGACAAGTTCCGTTCGCGAATGAGAGAGCCGAGTCGTGATAATTGCATTTGATATCGGAAATGGCCCAGGAAAACAAAATGGGATAGAGGAGAGAAAACAGATTGGATTAAAGTAATTTGGATTCATCCTTAAATATCATTCTGAGAATGGAATGCTTTTTCCTCATGCTTATCCATCAATGCTTTCGTGCTTGTTCGGCTCTACTTCTGTAAATTGTCGCATTCCTTCAAAGGAACAAGAATAGAAGTTCCTTTCTTTGGTTTTGGTGTGCTGCTGTAGTCACATCATAGGAACAAGAATTAAGTGCAAGGTTTAGTTTCTCATTCTTGCAATCTCCGGGAGTTTCAAAAACTCTGCATAAAGATGGAATGTCCATTGGATCATCGATGGAGACTCCAAAGGAAGGCCAAGAAAATCACAACAAGAGAGGGCAAATGACATAGTTCCTACCGTCGAATCCAGACCGGAGACTTCGTTCATCACTTAATCCAATGCTTTGATGACCCACAGTCAACGATCCAATGCCTATATCAACTCTGCATATCCAAGCATCAAAGCTTCCCTCTTCCTCGTTGAGCTTGTGAAACCACAAGAGATGGATGTGATAAAGGTCGAGATCAAATCCAAACACGCCATAAGACCATCCTCTCCAACACCTCATAGCCTCAGACACTTGAAACTCTCTCTCCTAGATCAGCTCTCTCCTCCAGAATATGTCCCGATGATCTTTTACTACGCTGACATTGATGATAGTACCAGAGTTCGAGCTCGAGCCAAGATCGGTTGCCTCAAGAAATCCTTGTCGGAAGCCTTGACCGAGTTCTACCCTCTTGCGGGGAAAGTCAGAGAGAACCAATTCGTTGAGTGCAACGACTATGGGGCCGAGTTCATTGAGGCTGAAGTGAACTGTCCCCTCTCGGAGATCTTAAGACTGCCGAAAGTAGAGATATTAGATCAATTACTTCCTCGTGATTTCCACATCGCGAGATCATCCACGGAGTTCCAATTAGCAGTTCAAGTAAATGTTTTTACCTGTGGAGGATTGGCCATCGGCGGTCACATTTACTTCACTAGTAAATACTTGGGCTGCCAAGTCTAGAGGTTCTAGTGACCATTTGTGTCCCACCTTTGTCGGGCCGCAATTGTTCCCGCAAAAAGACTTGTCGGGTTTGTTGCCCACGCTAGACATACCAAAAGATAAGTGCATTACGAAAATATTCGTGTTCAATGGCTCTAAGATCGCTCTGCTGAGAGAGAAAATCGCCAGCCACTTTTGCGGGGACCGTCCTAGTCGCAACGAGGTGGTTTCGGCGCTTATCTGGAAGTGTGCTATAGATGCGTCTAGAGCAAGATCGGGTTCCTTAGTTTCGTTTGTTTTGACACAGACTGTGAATCTGAGAGCTAGGATCGATCCGCCACTCTCAGAATCTTGTGCCGGCAATCTCCTTTGGCTGGCAATGGCACCTGGTAGTGATCAGATAGGATTGCACGACTTGGTGAAAGAGATCAGGAAGTCGATAAAGAAATTTGACAGACAACATGTTCAAAAAATGCAAGGCGAAAGCGGTTTTTCCCTCATCATTGAGACTCTCAAAACAGATAGTTGAGTTGGTTTCGACGAACGTGGACATATACAGATTCACTAGCCTAGGGAAATTCCAGTTATACGAAGCCGATTTCGGTTGGGGGAAGCCGGTCTGGGTGAGCAGCGCTGGGCTGGTCTTCAAGAACGTTGTCGTCCTGATTGAATCGAGATTCGGCGATGGAATCGAAGCTTGGGTGACCATGGAAGAAAAAGATATGGGTGTTTTTTAGAGGAACCAAGAGCTTCTTGCATTTGCTTCGGCAACTGAGAGCCCTTCCGGTCTGCTACCGAATTCTCGCCTTTGAGTTCTTCAATCAGAAGAATTACCTCGTTAACAATTGGCAAACCCCGAGTTCCCATCAGAATAGTTCTCATCTGAATAGCCTCCCTGAATCATCACGTGCGACACAGGTCTGAAAACTAACTTCGCCCGAGGACATAAACGTGAGTGAGAATGAATTAAAAGCGATTGTTAGGAGGCAGACACTAGGAGAAGCTGCGAAATGAAGTTGCAAATTCTTAAAAATTCAAGAATGTATTCGCCGCAATTTCATTTTCGTCCCCGAAATTCTATCTTGCTGAAGAACAAACCAGTTCTGCCCTTGTCTAATTCTAATGGCAGATGGTTGTTCTTGTTTTTTGGGAGGGTGAAATTCAAGTTGACATCCAATCTGCTTGATCCTTGATGCATTTCCTCCGCTCTTTCAATCGAAATCTATTGAGAAAAATGCATTTCTCGATGAATACACGCAGTCTCCCGTTTCTTTCTTATTTAACGCGATAGCAGAATTCGATTATACTTCAGAGAATTCTCCTCAACTTGGTTGGTGAGTAAGTTCGAAAATTGTAACAACTTCTGTTCTTGTTGGATACTCGCGCCAATGGATATGCCTGCATAGATCGTGACAAACAAAGCTCACAGCAAGGCCAAAGATCCATCTGATAACAATGCAACGCGCAATGACGTACTCGACTCGTACCTGGAATCGTAGCAGAGAGGAATTTTCTTGCCGTCCTTTCGCGAGTTTTGTACTTTCTTGATGTTGTCTTCCGACCCAGCACAGCACAGCACTAGTGCACGTGTGTGCAGGAACCAGAATCTGAGACCCGGGCACCTCCTACGGGGGCGTCTCATCATTCCTAGCGATCCTTAATCGAAGGTTAGGATTCTGCGAAACCGGAATTCATCAGATGATCGATGCTTGAGATGCAAACATTGACGTAATGGATGCTGTCATTAGACTTTGTAGGCGAAATCTTAAAGTTCGGAAAGAACGAATTCGCTTTAGCTTACAGAACCACAAGTGGAAGAGAGTGCGAAAACAAATTTATTGCCACCGAAAAGCGGGAAAAAGACAGGAATGCAATCCAAAAAAATTGGAGGAATCTCGAAGAGAATATGATTGATCGAAGCATTTTTCCCTCTATCCACAGCAATGCCGACTTCCAGGGAGACAACTAATTAAAACCAATAACTTTCAGATTATTTTGTGTTGGTGTATTTTTTTTTTTTTTTTGCCCACATTGTTGTTGTGCTCTTCGTGTCTAGGAAACTTCGACAAAAACAAGGAACTGCCTGGACCATGTCAATTACGAAACTATATAAGTTGTCCATGGCTGGTGTTGCACTCTTTCAGAGCCTCATTGAAAATATTTTCGGAGAAGAAGAAGAAGCAGCAGCATTGGAGATAGATGGCTCCTGTTCCTATTCAGGTCCCTGATGAGTTGTACCTTAACATTAACGACGACCTGACCATTGACTCTGTGAGTTGTCTCAAGCTCACTTCTTCGTCATCCTCGTCCTTGACTCACTACCTCTCCACGAGCTCGCTCGATCATGAGGACCAGGAAGAGGAAGAAGAGGCGAGAGGCCAGAAGAGGCTCAAGAGGACTTACAGTTTCGTCGAATCGATCGGGAGCAACAGCCCCAGAGCTTATACCGGCGGTTTCGGCGGCGGCGGCGGGATCAGCCGGTGCAGCAGCACAAGCAGCCTCAATACCCTCCGGAGGCTCCACTTCCCCGACCACATATGGAAGTACACGCAGCGGTACCTCGCGGCGGAGGCTGTCAAGGAGGCGGCGGCGGCCTCCGCCGTCGGTGGTGGAGAGGAGGACGGGTCCGCCGACGGGATGAGGCTCGTCCAGCTCCTCGTCGCGTGTGCTGAAGCCGTGGCTTGCCGCGACAAGTCGTACGCGTCGTCGCTGCTGTCAGAGCTCAGGTCTCTGGCCCTGGTGTTCGGTACCTCGTTCCAGCGGGTGGCCTCGTGCTTCGTCCAGGGCCTGGCTGACCGACTGTCCCTGCTCCAGCCGCTCGGGACGTCGGGCTTCGTCTCGCCAGCAGCTGCAGCAGCAGCGGCCGGGGCCACAGCCTTCGACGAGAAGGAGGAGGCCTTGCGGCTGGCCTACGAGATTTGCCCGTACATCCAGTTCGGCCACTTTGTGGCCAACACTTCCATATTGGAAGCCTTTGAGGGAAAGAGTTTCGTCCATGTGGTGGACCTGGGGATGTCCCTGGGCCTGCCACGTGGGCACCAGTGGCGGCGGCTGATCGAGAGCCTCGCGGGCAGGCACGGCCAGCCACCGCGCCGCCTCCGCATCACTGCCATCGGCCTAAGCGCCAAGAAGTTTCACTCCATCGGGGACGAGCTCGAGGCTTACGGGCTCAACTTGGGGATCAATCTGGAATTCTCTGTGGTGGAGACCAATCTGGAGAATCTGCAGGCTGAAGACATCAAAATCTGTGAAGGCGAAGTGCTTGCTGTGAACAGCATTCTCCAGCTGCATTGTGTTGTCAAAGAGAGCAGAGGAGCACTGAACTCTGTGCTTCGAATGATTCACGAATTGTCACCCAAAGTTCTGGTCTTGGTGGAGCAAGATTCGAGCCACAATGGGCCTTTCTTTCTTGGGAGGTTCATGGAGGCTCTGCATTACTACTCTGCGATTTTCGACTCTCTGGATGCGATGTTTCCCAAGTACGACACCCGGAGGGCCAAGGTGGAGCAGTTCTACTTCGCGGAGGAGATCAAGAACATAGTGAGTTGCGAGGGGCCAGCGAGGGTGGAGCGGCATGAGAGGGTGGACCAGTGGCGGCGGAGGATGAGCAGGGCCGGGTTCCAGTCGGCGCCAATCAAGATGATGGCTCAGGCCAAGCAGTGGCTCGGCAAGAACAAGGTCTGCGAGGGCTACACTGTTGTTGAAGAGAAAGGGTGTCTTGTTCTGGGGTGGAACTCCAAGCCCATTGTTGCTTCTTCTTGCTGGAAATGCTAAGAACAGAACCCCAGCTTTCTGATGGACTATAAATATGGCTTCCCTCTTTTTTTTCCTGTAATGACAATAATCGACGCCTGCTAAGCTACACGGGTTTTGTAGCTGTGTCGAATCTTCGGGTGCGAACACCGGACTTGGATATAAATAAGTGGCGCTCGCGGATGAGCTTGAGTGCGACCTTTTCCGGTGCTTTAACAGATGAAATAAAAAGACTTGTGTGGAGGGACGATTTGTTTGGCATTGTGAAAGTTGTGAACACTCATTAACCTTTGCAATGAAAGAAACACTGCTATAAATTCATGAGTTCCATCCTGATGCCAAATTTTAACGACAACCTATCCGCGGTTCTATCAAACAGAAGAGCTATCGTTGCCTCTACAGACGGAAAATCGATTGTACAGATCAGAGCAGTCCTCTCCTCTATGTGACTGGCGTCGCAGTAAGGATGCTATGGCGAACTTGATCTCCTCCAAGCAACTGTCACGTTATTGAGAGACACATTTGGGAATTGGATCTTTGTCCGCTAGGAACCGAACAGACAAGAGAAGGCATCGTACAGAGTCCCCTGTTTTCTTGGCAACATGGGTTGGAATTTCCTCTTTGGACTTCAGTACGAGAGACCGAGTGAGAAACAAGGGAAAAGAAGGGTTTTGTCTTCTTGCAGCAGGCATATGTGCTTCGGAGATGCCATCGAGAAAATAGCTCAAGCAAATTCAATGACTTCTTCAGGATTCTACTCGCCAATGTGAATCAAAGAATGAAGATTATTTAAAGATAAAATAAACCCCGCCGACAATTTGCAACACTAGGTCGAATCTGGAAATTAAATTTGTTTCTGCCCCTCTAATGTGGAGCTTTTCGGAGTTGTGCCCCAGAAATACTTTAAAGTCTTACTCTACTAGTACTGACTATATATATATATATATATATATATTGGCAATTTCAAAATGAAAGCTCCAACTCCGATCAAGAAGTTAAAAAAAAAAAAATTTACTAATCAAATAATAAATGAACCCTGGCTGCGAATGTTCGATTTTAATTTATTTTCTTAAGAAGTAGGTAGATGCCAAAAACAGCAAAAAGAAAAAAAAACAAAAGGACGTAATTGCAAAAGTCGCAAAAAATAGAGGATCTAAACTATTTAACAGGCCTCAAAGCTGAGTAAGCAGAGAGAGAGAGAGAGAGAATGGAGGGGGTCGTAGGAGTAGCTGGGGGGATTGGGATTGGAGGCGCGAGTTGCTGTGTCTCGTCGTCTTCTCCAACTGCTGCGATTGGAAGTAATGGAGTTATTTGCAGACCTCGAGCCGTCTTATCCTGCGCCCCGTCCTCCCCTAAGCTGCGCACCTCGAATCACCACCGTCTCCGCCTATCGTCGTTCTCTTCGACCTCGCACCTGTTCTGCTCTGTTCCTCATGCTTCCCGCAGTCGCACCAGACCTCGCATTTTCCTCCCTCATTTGGTCGCTTCCTTGGTCTGCTCTCTCTCTCTCTCTCTCTGTAGTATTGATTGCACTAGAGTACGAATTCCATGGTTTAGGAGCTTGTGTGTTCTCTTTCTTAGGTGAATTGGGGAAGAGATTCTGCAATTGACGCCCTAATTTTCATGTTGGAAGTCATTCTCATGAATGCGTGATGACATTGTGGCCGTTCATTTCTCTGCTTTGACGAGCTTGTGTGTATGTATGACCCTCTTTGAAGGTTTGGTCTGTTTCTTCTTATCTGCGTGTAGGAGCAAGTGGAAGAGACTTATATTATGATAAAGCCGGACGGTGTTCAACGCGGCCTGGTAAGCTTCCCCCTTCTTTTGTTTCCCCTGATTATGTAGAGTTGTCTGTGTTGAGCCTAATCCATTTTGAATGTCAAGGTTAAATTTTCACTTGCCCAGAGCATGAAATAGTGTTTTTGTATGTGTGGTGTCTACATAACTGAAAAACTTACTGGCATTGTTTATCTTCCGTTCTCTGGACTGCGGATTCGCAATAGGTCGGGGAAATAATTTCGAGGTTTGAGAGGAAGGGATTCAGATTGACTGGCTTGAAGCTCTTCCAGTGCCCCACGGAATTGGCTGAGGTTCTCATCTTGCATACCCATTGGTTTTATTCCTCTCTCTTCTACTTGCCTAGACCATCCAAAACTTTCCGTTGCCCATATTTGCCTCCTCTTTGTATTGTCTGTTGCCCTCATCGCTAACCATGAAGATTTTGAAATGATTTCTCTTCTCTTGCATGGTTGAACCATCAAGAATACTTTGTTCATTCGTGTGTGATTTCAGGAACACTATAAAGATCTTCAGTCCAAGTCATTCTTCCCTAAATTGATCAAGTACATCACGTCTGGACCAGTGGTTTGTATGGTATGATTGCCGAATAACTCCAAGTTTATGCTTTTTTGGCTTTGTGTTGACAATTGGAGTCGCTTTTCTTTTTAGATTTTATGAAAATTCACTTGCTTCATAAACTCATTATGAGCTGCCTAAGAACTTATTGGGCCTTGACGTTTCCAGGCTTGGGAGGGTGTCGGTGTTGTTGCCTCAGCACGAAAGTTAATAGGGTCAACAAATCCTCTTCAAGCTGAGCCTGGAACAATAAGAGGGGATCTTGCAGTGCAAACTGGAAGGTTGGTATTTCACTTAGCAGTCTTAGTGAGCTTGTTTTCTTGGATGTCAATTGGTGTAAGATTTAATTGATATTCTACTGTTGTTTATTACTCCACATTTATGCGTATTAAGTCTACAACGTTTTTATTGGTCTTTCTCGACAGGAATGTGGTACATGGCAGCGATAGCCCTGAGAATGGCAAACGTGAAATTGGTATGTACTATCAGACACGAGTTCTAGTATTCCAAACTTAATAGATCATTATCAGTTGCATATGCCATCTTCACTATAAATAATTTAATTTTGAAGCCAGAGGACTTGGATCTTGAGTCATAGAAGCATTGTTTAGGGTTAATTGGTGTACGGATACACTGATTCCTGTGTAGATGGTCTCCACATGATGATAATTCACGTGCAATGAATAATGGAACAAATGTATTTCAAGGTGTTTCAAATATTAAACAGACCCGTGTATATTTTTACTTGGCTACTGGTCAATGGTGGCACGATCATGAGCGATGTCTTGTTTATTTGGGTGGTTTCCCCTTTATCTAGCCAAGGGGTCAAGGGGAATTGGAGAATACAGTAGGGAATCAATTTCCATGGCATCTTAGTTTTCCTCTTGAAAATTGGACAACAGTAGAGAGGATGCTGCTCTAATATTGTTGCGTTGCCTTATCATATGATGGGAGCTCCTTTCGTTGATTGTCTTGTTACGAATGTTGTTGCTGAGAAGTAATTACCTTTCTCCACAGCTCTTTGGTTCAAAGAAGGTGAATTGTGCCAATGGACACCTGCTCAAGCTCCATGGCTATGGGAGTGACGAAATATATTCATGCAATTCCGGAAGCTTTTTGGTTGACCACCTGTAATATCAAGATTGCATTCTTTGTCTAAGTTAATGGTGCTTACATATCCGGATTTCCTTGTAATCTGGGAGAGAAACTTGGAAAAACTTTTGTACGGCGGCTAATGTATGTGTCTTTGCTTTTGACTTGGGGTTCCTCTCAAGCTGTTATAATGTGGAAAACCTGAATAAACTGTATGATGTCGACTTCATTACGAAGAATTGTTTCATCAAAACTGAGGTATAAACTTGACAAACTGCAGCTATATATGATCAAAT